>OX940900.1:24671393-26140560 GCA_954871355.1 Cabera pusaria
GTCTGTCATCTGGCTGTATCTCATGAACCGTGATAGTTAGACAATTGAAATTTTCACAGATGATGTATTTCTGTTGCCGCTGTAACAACAAATACTAAAAACAGAATGAGGATAAAAATAATAGAGGGACCCCATACAAGAAACGTGTTTTTTTCGGCATTTCACGACATCTATGAACGCTTAGTTAGGTAAACGTCCCATAGATGGCGTTATATTGAAATGTCGATCCCTAACTCCTTTGTTAGACGTTAGATGGCGTTATAAGAAATAAAATGTTTATTAATTGTTATGTTTTGCTGGCGAAAAATGATAGTGGTATTTTTTGCTCGATCTTATAAAATACTGTAGTGTGCTACGGAACCCTACGAGTGCGAGTCCGACTTGTAATTGGCCAGTTTATTTGTAAATTCAAAGCAATAAGGTATGTTTATGTTATATCTATAATAATTATTATTGAATATGATGTATTTTGACGTGTGTAAGTGCAAATGTTTAATTTGCCCATATACTGAATAAATGCTTTGAATTGACTTTGACTTTTATTACAAGAGGCGTGGATTCAAATCCCGTCGGTACGGTAACATTTTGGATTGTGTGTAAGAATGTATCTATCTCACTTGTCGGTAAATGAGAATGCGGTCGAGGATGGCAATACGCTAGGTCTAGAATGGGAACTGGCTCTCAAGGACTGCTGCCGGAATACATTAGGTAGTATTATTAATTACTCTGTGGTGGTAGCTGACCAGGCAGACACTAGACAGTGTTCTATCACCATGCGGGGGTTGGGGATTTCTTATCGATGTCTTTCCTTCACCGGAGGGTGCCTGTCAAAAGTTAACATACATTTTTTAAGTCTGAGTTTTCGAGGATGGATCTTAAATGTATAAATAATCAAAAATGTTGGTAGTGGTAGGAGTTCTGCTAGTCCGCCTGGGGCGGTACCACCACTTTGCCAATTAATTTTTAGCCGTGAAATAGGAATGTTTTTCGGTTGAAATGACGAGGTGAGAGACTCAACATCTTTGTCTCAAGGTAACACGCGCAAGCAGTAACATGCAAAGCCAAAGCCAAAGCCAAAGCATTTATTCAGTATATGGGCAAATTAAAAATTTGCACTTACACTCGTCAAATAACATTAAACAGATCATATTCAATAAAAAATATTATAGATATAACAGAAACATAACTTATTGCTTTGAATTTACAAAAAAAAACAAAGGTATTGAGCCATTCAGCTTTCATCTAGACGTCGAACGTCACACTTAAAACACATGTTTAATTCCCCTGATTAATGTAGGGTTGCCAACCGTACTATTACGTGCACCCGCAACCCAGTGCATGTTTCAGTACTTCAGACAATTTTTATCCAAAAAATTGTGAAATAATGAAACATAATAAATAAATACAATAAAACAACAAAATTCTGGCAGTTCAGATTTTTGCATGCCGCTGTATCTGTAATAGGTAGACGTCATCGCTTACCATCAGGCGAGCGTCGTGCTTGTCCTGTTACCTTTTAAGATTAAAAAAAATTGCATATATCGACAAGCTATATGTCGATATAGC
Organism: Cabera pusaria; assembly: GCA_954871355.1. NCBI lineage: Eukaryota > Metazoa > Arthropoda > Insecta > Lepidoptera > Geometridae > Cabera > Cabera pusaria. Next base: position 24,672,960 of record OX940900.1, read on the forward strand.
CATAATAATATATCTAATACAACAATCGGTATTCGATCGGACGTTCAATTCATTTGGTCGCGCTTCATTGGTTCCACAGCCCCGTTATCTCTGCACCTGTTATATTCACTTGTGTCTGTCTGATACGGTGCCAGCTCATGGCTGCCAGTTTGTGCAGTTCTCACAGAATAAAAAAAGTGTGGTTTTGAGACCACGATGAAAGCGAAACTTTTTGTTTATGTGTAGATGGTTGCTAGCTACTATGACAGCAGTTGATATGACACATCAGCATGTAGACAAATATGGCTGCGGAAACGTCCGCCAATCACAGCTAGAACTTACTTATAAAGTTACTCTCTTTCTCTCTCTTTTGGATTATATACATATAAAGTCAGTTGTCTTTCTCGTCGTCTCACAACCATCTTCCAATTCAACGTTAGATAAGACGAGTTAAATATCCAGGCGAGGCAAATAAAAAATATTCATAAAATGTTAGGTATTGTACATCTCGTCGCCTATACCACAGTGTCTAAAGACAAGTGCGTCCTACCTGTGATGACATACGGAGCCGAGACGTGGACACTCACAGTTCGACTGGTCCACCAGTTTAAAGTCCCTCAGCGAGCTATGGAGAGAGCTATGCTCGGTATTTCTCTGCGGGATCGAATCCGGAACGAAGTAATTCGCCAGAGAACTAAAGTTATCGACATAGCTCAACGGATTAGCAAGCTGAAGTGGCAGTGGGCTGGTCATATCTGCCGCAGGACTGATAACCATTGGGGTAGACTTGTCCTAGAGCGGAGACCGCGAATCGGCAAACGTAGCGAAGGACGTCCTGTGACCAGGTGGAGCGACGACATACGCAAAGCGGTGGGCAGTGACTGGAAAAGAAGAGCCGAAGATCGGGCTCAGTGGCGCATCTTGGGAGAGGCCTACGTCCAGCAGTGGACTGATACCGGCTGATGATGATGATTGTACATTTACTATGTAACTACATGCTAAGTATTGATCTAACTACTTAGCTTGTACTTACCCTATACCAATACCTACTTGAATGTATAATCGGAAATAAATCGAATTGAAGCGGAAATAAGATTTGCCTTCGATTAACTATTTCCGAACGATTTAGCTTTCTATAAGTAAATGTATAAAAATACCCGGTCCATTTGGTAAAATAATGATTATTACACCCTCTATGTCTTGCGAATAGCTTGTCCTCGCCCTATCGATGTGAAATATGTCTCGTATAACTAAACGCGAGAACGATATAAATACTAATACATTATTCAGATTTACGGATCTTATCTATGTGTAGGTACTATCGATTTCCTACGTTCATTTGGATGAGTTATTAAAACAATTGCTCGTGCAGTGCTCGTGCTAACATCTAACGTATTGATGTCTGTGCAGTCCTGTACTTGTATACATTTGTTTTTTTTTGTTTTAAGTTATTTGTGAGCTTTTATCGAAATTTGTTCAGTAGTTAGAGAAAACATGTATACATTATTTTATCCGAGTAGTAAGTACACTTACCGCAGCTCTCTCGTAGTATCCGAATTATAAGAAAAAGGCAATTTCGTTCTCTAATAGTGGAGTTGAGCTAATGCTGCTAATGTTAACCCCTCGTTGCCTGCCCGGCAGGGGAAGTGATGCCGGGAATTTAATGCCAGGATTCCCGGTGACGACAATTAGGGGGTCAACCCGGTAATACTGGCGAATCTGCGGCATTTAATTACATTAACTTGTCATTTAACGATAGCCAGAAGTTATTTTAAAAATAGATTTAAAAACTAGTATACATTTTTCGTTATTGGATTTTGTCATATTGCTATTTATTTTTTACAATGTCTTGTACTCCTAAACTTCGAAAGACAAATGTTCTTCAGAATTATAATTATTTACTTGTAGAAATAAACAAAAATGGATTTATCAATAGTATTGCAAAGGATTTTATTATCCCAACAGGTGAGTAGTGTAAAATAGGCGTTCATATTTATAGAAATAAGTTTTGATCGTATTTTAAGCCCTCAGTATATATGCAAATAAAATGCTATTTAATAATTGTGTTATTAGAGTAACTTCAGCTTATCCAATTTATTGTTTACCATTTACAATCGCGGGCTTTTCGCGGCAATTTTCCCGCTATTGTTTTCCCGGCAACTGGAGGATATTGTCAAACAAAGCGAATGATTATTTGGGGTAATCTAGGGCGGAGTGCTTACGTTTATCGCCTCCCGCCCGCCCTACGGAAGCTGAGAATAAAACGCGCTGTCGCACGGTTAACTTTAATCTATGTTTAAGTTTTTAGTATGGATTTAAATGATAAGAAAACTGAAAATGTATTTAAATTCCAGATCCGTAGAGTTTAATTTAAATAAATAAATGTTATGTATACATTAAAGTTTTTTTTAAATATCTTATAGGCTAGCGGCTAGCGACCACTATCTCACTTGTTGGTAAGTGATGATGCAGTCGAAGATGGTAAGCACACTAGGCCTAGAATGGGAACTAGTTCTTAAGGATAGCTGCCGGAACACATTAGCTGTTAGGCGACAGATTTTCTTACTTGAGGATGGTAGTTGGCCAAACATCTCATCATTCAATACTTGAGAGCCAGTTCCCATTCTAGGTCTAGCGTGCTACCATCCCCAACCGCATTATTACTTACGAACAAGTGATATTATGGTCAAACGCTACCCTATTTAGATATAAAATAAAAAAAATAAAGACAAAATAACTACGTTTTGTCATGACAAGCGATTTTATTTAGTTGCAAATAAGATTGCATTGTATGTTAGTTAGTAACGAAACGACGCGTTTTTTTCAGTGGTTTTAATCAAATGTTCAAAATTCAAATCACAGTCCCAAAAGCATTAAAGAATGACATATTATTGGTTATCGAATTCTTTTACACGTCACTTTCACGTTCAACTTATTTTCACTTCGCAATCTAAACACTTGTTTGAGCTAGGTAACTGCTTATACTTTCGTTAAGACAAAATAATAAAAATAATTACAAAACCGTTGCACAGAGTGTTGCGAGTTACGTGCGCGTGACGTCACGCGTCGGAGACGTCAGTAGGGTTGCCATCTTATCGTGTGATCTTATCACAACATGCATTGACTTGCGTCGTGATTTTGAAAGGTAGTTCCGTTCTTGTTTTCAAAAATGTTCGTCGTTCGAGTATATATTTAAGACACTAGTACAAGCACGCATCGTAGCACGGGTGTTCACCTACAGGTGGTAAGAGTATATTACATCTATGTTCCGCCTGACTTGCTACCAAAATGTAGCTTACCACTATCATTAAATAAATCTGCCGCCGTAACCGTGCACAAAGTCCTTGAGAGTTAGAGTATTCTAGGACTAGCGTATTTACCATCTTCGACCACATCATCGCTTACCACCAGGCGAGATAGTGGTCAAACGCTAGCCTGTCAATACCAAGTCAGTTTGTTTATATGTTTGTTTGATAGCCAATATTAGCCAGTAGATTAGGACATAGGATACTTTTTGACGCGGGGAATGATATTGTAGAGAATAAACTATAGTTCCAAGCTTGTAAGATATAAAAATAAAAATAAAACCGATCAAGGGCGAGTTGGTCTCGCCCACCGAGGCTTCCGTACCAACTTCTCAAACTAGGTTAAAAGACAAAGTTTACTTTGCAGTTCGAGCTCTAGACCCATGCTTAGACACTTCCGCAAATAATAATAGTTAATTAGTTTTTTTTATTTAACTACAGATGTATTTACGGTTTTTTTCAGATTTTTTCTATATATAAGTGCTTCAAGATTCAAGACCTCTATGATTCTAGGTCAACGGGAAGTACCCTATAGATTTTGATTCCCTTTTGAAATCGTAATATATGCGAATAAATGCTACCTAAATGGTCATATCTTTTGATCGCGTTGTATTACAAGTATCATTTTTTTCACAGCTGAAAGATACCGTAGACGTAGACCTGAGTACTTGATTTAATTTCAACTTGATGCCTTTACGCGTTTCTGAAAAAAAGGGTCTTTACAGACGGACAGACAGACAACAAAGTCATCCTATATGGGATCCTGTTTTCCTTTAAAGGTACGGAACCCTAAAAAAAACATTAAAAAATCATAATTATTGAATTCATTGTCAACCCTGTATTCAAGAGAATTAATGTAAAAAACTGCCTGTATCTTTTATATCCCAGAAAGACCGGATGCGCTTCCTTACGAGTCGAATACATTATTTATGCGTTTTTTTCCACCTCTTGAAGCCTGACCACTTATGACTTGTTACCACCAAGTTAAAGCCATAGATTATAAAGCAGTTTGTATCGTGTTGCTACCCAGGCGAGACTACGCCTATGTAGGTACATTGGTTCTTAGACGTATGAATTATGGATTTGTTCATTGTACTCGATAAAACCGTTAATGACAATAATTGCGTCGAAAAATGTGATTTAGTATATACCTATTGGGATTGGCTGTGGCCTAGCCTAGACTGTAGGCTTTTTCTTTGATATAAAGCAGAGGTTCCCAAACTTATTTTTCTCGTAGACCACTTCCAAAATTTTACTGGTTACAGTGGAACCCTTCTGCTACATTTCTACCATATTTCCAAAACTGTTTTAAAATGTGAAGATTAGATCTGACGATAGAATACCCTAAATGTGGAGTGGTTGAAATAAAAATAAAAATAGTATATTTTGTTGGTTTTTTATATAATATGTAATTTATTTAGTTTTTAATATTTACTTTAAAAATAATAATTTTGTAAAGCCAAGCCAATTTTTTGTTCTTCACAATTGAAACCAGATACATTTCCGAGGACCCTTCACTAACAACTTTTGAACCGCCATTTTTTTTCACGCCAACGTAGACCTCCGTCGAGTCTCCCGTGGCCCTTGGGGGTCCACTTGGACCACTTTGGGAATCGCTCATATAAAGCTACGAAAAAACTAGGATTGGAATTTAGTAGCTGACACCAAACAAACCAGTTGCTACGAAAAGTTTCGACATTATATTATTATGTTCTGTTCTGTTGTACCAGAGAGGCAATAAATGCTGCTTTTCTTTCTAATAGCAGCATCATCCTCTCTCTGGCATAGCTATGTGTAAATACTATAATAGGTACTTAAGGCTGCAGTCTTGCAAAATTTACTCGGGATAAATTATTTGTGCAACTTTAATATTTTTTTAAAGCAAATTAAAAATGTAAAACCACCCCCGACTAATCTATCTATGCAATATAACTATGCGCTCTAACGACTAATCTATGCAAATTCTGTTCATTGAGACCATTCCAATGAGTACAAACTCGATATCTCCGCTGTAAGTTGGTGAGAACTTAAGTACTCTCAGATTCCAAACGCAGATTCCAGGAGATGTCCCAGCATCAGGTCAATGGTACCATTGTTCTTACAATATAATTGAAGTCTGGGTATACCGTATTTTGAATTAATCAGACTTTTTAAAGTTAATCTCATAACGTCATCATCTAGAAGAAGCTCATAGTCTTAAAACGGTTGAACGGATTTTCATAAATTAAAGCTAAGAATACTCTCGATGAAGACTCCTGTAGGGTGTGCCCATAGTACAACGAATATATATAACTGACTCACGCGTTGTCTTTCGGCGGTACGTTGTGCTTGCTTCCGTCGTTTGGTGTAGACGCCGTTCACAGCAGCAGCCTCAGATGTTATTCAGTCAAGGGTTGTCGCCATCTTCTCATGTTGTTCTGCGCCAGTAGTTGCTGCCATGCCGTACCTCAGCACGATAAAGTAGCATCCGGGAAGAGAAAAATAAATGTTATTCAAGGAAAAATAATACTGGCAAGGTCGCCATCTAGTATGTCTAGCACAAGGGGAGACCGTGAGAGGGACGACGAGCAGAGAAACAGCACTTCAGAAATATATCCGTTTATTATGATCAAAACTTATCTTATATACTAAACCTTATCTATAGTAAGTGTTACATTGAAATCTTACGTTCTTCAGTGTACATAAATATTAATTAAACGTGCACACCCTACACACCTATCCAACAAAAAAAAATCTAAATCGATTAATCCGTTTGAGCACTACAATGCAACAGACATACCACACACACATACACAGATACCCCAACCAGCAAAAACTACACTTAAAATAATCTCTAGACCACTGTTTTCTTGCTCTTATACCATTCTTATATCGTCGTACAAGCCTGGATTTGGGCACCATTTATAAGCGTAATTTGTTTATATCTTTCTAATATCAGTCTTATTGAATGTTGTTTTCACTTAAATTATTCTTACCAAAACTAATTTAAGCGTACATAGGCTTACATTGTTTTGACGTTAAGAGTCCTGTGAGCGTAAGAAAGTTTATTTTGATTTTACATAAGATCAAACACAATCGTAAAAAAACTTGGTGTAGTGTTTGTTTGAAAGTTACAACTAATAAAAAAGAAATCGAAACAGTAAGGATAAAGGTATTTAATAATTTATATTGTAATAACCGTACCATTATTAACAAGTGTTTCGTTTTATGCTTTTCGATAAGTATTAGTATTGGAAAATATTATTTACTGTAAAGTAGACCCTAGTTTACGCTTCACAACTCGTGCGCTTCATCAATATATAGTATTTAGTATTCTTGTTTAATTATTTTATTTGTTAATTTGTATTAAAAGCGACGCCATTAGTATTGCATTTATTAGAATCACTATAAGACAATTTTAAGCTCATTTAGATCATTCCAACATGACTCCATGTTGGAATAACTTAGAGATCCTTGAATTGACATAAAACATTTATTTTCATTTAAGAGTGAACGTTTGTGATGTGAAATGGTATTTTATGTGACCGCACTAAAATACTTTTGGTGAAATATAATAGCCAACATCAAATGTTACTCTCACAATTTTAGTCACAAATTCGATTTAAGATTAAACTTTCTTAAATTAGACTCGTTTTCTCGTTTTCTTCGTAAGTATGATGATTCAATATCACTCTAACATATATAGATAGGCACAGTAGTGCCTATCCACTGCTGTTGATCTTATAATAGTTTTGAATAAGATCAATATTTAAATGTTTTAAGTACTCTAATTAAATGCCGATATTAGTCTAACATTCTTACAATAGCATTTAGAAAATATGTAATAAAATTAAATGAGCTTAGAAAATGTGGATATGAGAGCTAATTTATCTCAAGTGTGATAAGTCTTAATAAATGCTTTTTTATGAGAATGTGGCTTACAACGGCACTGTAAATTTAAACTTATATGTATAATTAAGACAAGGTATTAAGATCAAGCGTATTAGAGCCTGTAACGGCTTGTCAGAGACGATAGGAGCGATAGCAATGACGAAAACAGATAAGAGACCACTATAAGCTCAGAACTCTTATAAAGTGAGAAACGTAAGACGATTTTGCTAGATGGGACACACGTCAAACTTATATCACCCCTTCTTTTTGCGTCGGGGGTTTATCATGGGCCTTGTACCTTGTATCAAAACCCCAATTCGGCAGACGCTATGTGAAAACACCAAAGTTGTGCATAGACAGCGCTATTCCATTCTGATTGTCGGTACATAAGTAATCTAAACGAATTCAACCAAAAAGCATAAACCATTGCGCCGTCCAACAGTAATCCTAACATGTTTATCCTCTACCAACGAGTAATGTATATCGTTTCCATATTCCAGGCCGCGCCGGCGCTCCGGCTCCAGCATCGTGGTGCTGGGAGCTGATGAGGAGAAAGCCCCGCCCCCGGATGACGACAAAGACATGCTCACTATGCTCTCCATCTCACAGGATACCGGTATGTGACTCCTCTAACTGCATCTCAAACAAGTAAGGAAATTCAACGCCAATAAACCTATAGGTGAAAGTAAAATAGCTTCACAAAAGCAAGTATTAAAACTAAAAATTTACAAGTGAGTTGTGGTGAAGCGCTAATGAAAAAAAAGTGTAGGTAAATTAGGTATAAAATATAAACAAATAAAATACCTCTCTCTTTCTCTCTTGTGTACGAAAACAATGATACATCTAAAGCTCTATTGTTGGCCTCAGTTTATACTATTCATTATTCTGTGCCTCAGTGAGGTCCTCAGTAAGTTCTATTTCTATCCTCTATTGTAGTGGTAGGACTTCTAGTGCGCCTGGGGCAGTAGCACCACTTTGCCAATTAATTTTCAGCCGTGAAATAGGAATGTTTTTCGGTTGAATTGGAAAGGTGCCCAGTGAAATTACAGGGCATGTGAGACTCAACATCTTTATGTCTCAAGGTTACATAGGCGCAGTGCAGTGACATGCAAAATTCTGTCAGTCCAGAGTTTTGCATGCCGCTATATTTGTTATAGGTAGACGTCATCGCTTACCATGAGGCAAGCGTCGTGCTTGTCCTGTTACCTTTTACCATAAAAAAAAGGTCATCATCAGATTTAATCACACACTAAGTAATAAAATTAGGACTAGAAAGCGTAGGTCTTTTACCATATTGCTCGATACTATCGGAAAACACACCCTCATATCTTACAGACTTAGCATTACCACCTGTTTGAATCGTGGCTTTCTGCTTCACACCTACACCACATATTAATGTGGAATGACCATTCCGTCGCGATTTGCTTATTTGTAAATATTCATCAATTCCTTAAAATTCAGCGAAGCATTATTAGCATCTAAGGTGTTCCAGAAGCTCATAAGCGACGGCAATCGCTTACAGTCAGGCGGTCTTTTTGCCTACTGTAAGAATATAAAAAAAACAATAAATTGCACTCCGGGAGTGCCGGCAGAAGTGAAAACTTGAACATTAACGTTGTGCATTTAGTCTGCTCTCCCTCCGTCTTACAAATTTTCGATCAGGTCCTGACGCGTGTCGTGACGCGAGTTTAACATTTTTTACTCATCCCAAAAAAGTTCACAACGCCGCTAAAGAAGTTTTCACTTCAAAAAGCTAGGATGAAGATATAAGAATGTAAGGCTGTATATACACTACATTTTCTCCCATCATTACCTTGATCAATATCTGGACCCAAAAATTCAAACAGTAACCCTGTGTGAGCAAGTTTTTGCGAACAGCCAACAGATGGCCCCTGCAAACAATGGAACAATCACGCGGAAGTCGCGCCTCGTCGGTGTTATTCATTTAATTATCCACAACTAATTACTGTCTGATGATATGAGGTGAACATTCACTGGGATCTTTTTTTATGGTTAAGGTACAAGCTCAGCTGAAATATAGTGGCAAGTTGCGCGATTTTAAAGACATTTTTGAAGAGAAAACTTCTTTAGCGGCGTTGTGAACTTTTTTCGATGGGTATAAAATGTTAAACTCGCGTCAGGACACGTGACCTGATCGATAATTCGTAAGACGGAGGCAGAGAATATGCACAAAGAACGTTAATGTTCAAGTTTTCACTTCTGCCGGCACTCCCAGAGTGCATGCAACCCGTAATTTTTTTTATATACGTGGGGTACTAGCAAACCGTATATCTCAAGGATCCTTTACTTTAATAAATGTTGTTAATATCTAGAGGGTAGACCATTGTTACAGAAAAGATGTTGTTGATGTTTTAGAAATCATTGTTATAGAAAAAATAAAACAGATAAAATTTTAAATTTTCTCTATTTCGGATATCGATTGCGCGGCATGTAAAAGTTATTAGCTTCAAGTATCAAGATATCCAAGAAACATTCCAAGCCTTACGGCCACGGGTATCCACTGAGCACCACTAAGAATATTTATGAAATACAATAAAACATTTATTACAAGTAAGTTGTTTGTATAATACACGATACATATTGAATAGTTTGTACAAAGCGATCTCAGATGAGAATATTTTCTTGTTTCATACTTTTTAGAGTGATTTTTCAGTAGTCGGGTTTTAGTTTTTCAACTTATTTTTTATTTAAAGCATTTTGGGGTTTTTGCATAAGTGTATACATGTATACATGTCAACATACTTACATACATACACAGCGATCAACAAACCCATAACCCTTACAACTGCTTCTTTGTGACGCCGTGGGGTAAAAATTAGTTTTCTTGACTTCGGCGGGATATATCTCGCTAACACTACGCCCGACAAAAATATGTGTCATATAGCCTATAACCAGCAGACAAATAAGATGCGTCCAACGACACCTTATTTGTCAAATGATGATAAGTAGTTTAGAAGTTATGAGGGAACAGATGAACATACATACATACATACATACATACATACATACATACCCACATACATACCCACATACCGGTCAAAAACATAACCATCCTTTTTGCTTCGCCGTAGTCGGGTAAAAAGGAAGAGGTTCTCAATTTATTTGTGGTTTTATAAACATTTACTTATATCAAGGCATAGAATTTAGAAATATAATATGTACATATTATTTATGTGGTGACAGAGAAGCATTACTACTTTACAGGAACATACTACAAAGCCCAAGTGGCTTGAATGTTGACGATGCGTTCTATAGGTAGAATCATTCTTTGGAAGTGGAAGACGTTAGTGAGAAAATACTCCACGAAAATCGACCAAGAGATCGACTTAGTTGCCCCAAAATAATCTTTATATCTTAAACATAAAACATGTTTTTGCTTGGAAACAGCATTGATCATTGAACTGTGAATGTAGGTGGAGCCTGGAGGTAACTCTTATGAAGCCGTGGAAAGGTTTAAGCTTCGTTGATCCTCTTGGATTAGTACTTTTGTTTTACCTAGGAATTCTACTTTTAGAACTATAATTTAAACTAGCAAGCTAAATTATTTATTTTTAAACTACGCGGATAAAATGATCAGAGCTATTTGTGCTTCAGGCGTTAGTTATTTGTCTGACCATTAGATATATGTATTTAGATATTGTTAGAAAATATCCGAAATTCGAACTACCTAAAATCTCCCATTTTTTTTACGAACAAAACTATATTTTTTACTGCCAAGCACTAATATCTGGTTAAAATAAAGTGACATTTTGATGAATTCGAAGTAAATGCCGAAATATGCTCTGATTGGTAAACCTTTGTTAAAGCGCACACTTAACTTCATCTGATTGGCTACTTTGAATCTTTACAACGTAAATGAAGAATAGGAGTAACTGTATCTGTAATCCATAAAATCCATGAAAAAAAACTAATCCATGTATTAAAACGTTCCAGGTCCCCACCGCGAGATGGCGGTGGACGTGCCGGACAGCTTCATCGCGCGGAACAAGACCCCCCCACGCTACCCTCCGCCCCGACCCCCGCAGGTACGCCTCCGAGCATCCAGGGACGACGAGCCCTTGCTCTCCTCCGGAGGATCAGGCACCAGCTTCGGCAGCAAGCAGAGCACCGTCCTGCAAAGCACCATCGACATCTCCGGCCCCAGCTCAGACGGTTCTGGCAGCTTCAAAAACAACAGCACTATTGAACTGCTATCGCTCCCGCAAAGCTCAGACGGTTCAGCGACTAGCTTCGGCAGTAAGAAGAGCAAAGGATCGTCAGAGACGGCCAAATGCGGAGATTCCGTCAGATCTGAATCTGTAGCGTCGACTCATTTAAGCGATCATAAGATTCAGCTTCTGATTTCAAACGGGGAGGATTCATTAATTGACTGCAGGGAAGGGGTCACGTATTCAGCTCGTACAGACTCCGTGTTGATCAGGGAAGCCGTGTATGCTTCCTACAAGCTCCCGCCAGGGTTCGACACGACGCCCGTGTTGCTGGGCCGGGAGGTGGCCGTAGACGTCCCGGAGACGTTTGTTCAAGTCGTGAAGACCACGCCTAAGTACCCTGCAGCCTTGGCCGTGGACAGAAAGAGCGTGATGCAGGTAAAGCACGCCAGCATGGGCCATCGTGGTGGCGGGTTCGGGTCGGGTTTGGGGGCGGGCTTATAGATTTGAAGTTGGAATTATGTAGAAGACCAAAATAAAACTCGTACCGTGCGTATTGGCTGAATACAAAAGTCGAGGATGTAGTTTTCTATCAGGCGTCATCGTGATTTTGTAGTTCATCAATAGATGGCTCTTATTTCAATAATTTTTTTTTCTATTATTAGTTTTGTGATGATCTTCCAGTATAATTCCAGCGTCGAAATCTATTCAAATAACACAATATCATTATTAACAGTAGATAAAATAACCACTAACCGGGCTATTATATACAAATGATGAATTATGACGCAAGTCTATTTTATGAACATTTTACTGCAAATCACTATTTGTAACGTTAATCGGAAAATCGAAGCACTTGTATTCTTCATCGGATTCGTGTAATTCCTGATTGATAGGTATAATGTTAGGTATATTTCTATGCTCGATATCTATAGGCAAATTAAGGCTAAAATAATAATTATATGTCTTTAAGCTAAAACAACGACATTATTAAATAATAACCAATAAATAATAGATCATAATGGAATTTAATTAGTCTCATGTAAATGCCAAATGGACATTAAAACTATCTAGTTTGTAAGTAAGGATACAATTATAAAGTTAATTATATTTATGTCAAACTTCGCAATATGAGGTAATAAAGAGTAACATAATAATACTGAGATGAGGCACTCTGTTCGAGTGAAGTTTGCTTCATATCCCTCGCTTCTGTAAACAGATTTAGAAGATATAATTTACAGAAAAATGTTAACATAAATACAGGGTTAACTCGTTTAAATCTTTCACGGCCTTATGAAAACCAACGAGCAATAAAAATCCAGTCACGTTGCATGTGAAGTCAATTCTTTCATAATTTTTAATGAATGTAGTACTTACCGGGTATATTTGTGTAAGTACTAGCTGATACCCGCGACTTTGTTCACGTACACCAAGATTTTAGTAGCCTATGTTCTTCCTCATGCCACAGAATAATGAATAGTTCAAGGACGTACTCATTCTATAAAGTATCTCCTTGTTAAATTTCAGTAAGATCGGATCGTCCGTTTAGGCGATGATTAGGTAACAAACAGATAGTGATAGAGTTACACACTTTTTATAATATTAGTCTGGATAGTCAGTTCAGTCAGTTGGGATGGGCAGCATTCGGAAAACTTCGTCGAGTCTTTTCGTCGCCCATACCACAAAGCCTAAAGACGAAAGTCTTTAACGAGTGCGTCCTACCTGTTATTACTTACGGAGCCGAGACGTGGACACTGACGGTGCGACTAGTTCACCAATTAAAAGTCGCTCAGTGAGCTATGGAGAGGGCTATGCTCTGAGTTTCTCTGAAGGATCAAATTCGAAACGAAGTCATCCGTCAGAGAACCAAAGTTATCGACATAGCTCAAAGGATTAGCTAGCTGAAATGGCAGTGGGCTGGTCACATCTGTCGTAGAACCGATAACCGTTAGGGTAGACGAGTTCTAGAGTGGAGACCACGGCTCGGCAGACGTAGTGTAGGACGCCCTCCAGCTAGATGGAGCGATGATATACGCAGCTAATATATATATATATATATAATATAAATATATATATATATATATATATATATATATAAATATAATAATATATATATATAAGCTGGCTGGCAGCGGTTGGAAACGAATAACTGAAGATCGAGCTCAGTGGCGTGCCATGGGAGAGGCTTATGTCCAGCATTGGACGGAAATTGGCTGATAATGAGTCAGTATGCACAAAAATAAAACTCAACGTCTTCGTTTGCTTAATGACTACTTACGTCAAAGCAATTATTTTTACAAGATTCTTATCATAATGACTACAGTAGTTGACTAACAGAAATGACATAATTACAAACATTGTACATAATTATTGCCATTCATTGAAATCTGTCTAGCTTAACTTCGACTTATTTTTAGTATCAGGCACGTTTGTCATATAATTAAATTATTCTTTATCAGCTGCTATAGCACTGATAAGGCAGGCTATTTATGACTTAGATAATATTCTTAGATATTTTACGTATGCCTTTAACGATGGTGACTGGTAATGAGAAAATGATTGCTTTACGTATGTATCTATAGATAGTGGTACATATAAGAGGCCCTCTGCAATAGAGTCTAATCTAAATATCCTCGTTTTATCTTATTTTGCTGGATTCAGGCATTCGTTGCTCGATGGCTGTATCGGAATTCCTTGTATCATTTTATTATTAAAAGTAAGAAACGGAACAAAACAACTAATGCTTACAATAGTAGGCACACAAATGCAGTTCCTTTTATAGGCCTAGCGTCCTACCATCATTTACCGCATCGTCACTAGACAGGTGAAGTACTGATCAAACGCTAGCCTATATGCTGTGAAAAAACATTAATATAAAATACACAAAATAAGCTAAATTGAAACTACCACTTGAACTTAAATCTTAAAATATGTGGCGCTGGAAACATCTTTTCCAGTATAAATGTTCAGTTACCCATCAGTCTGGACGCTAGTTTTCAGATAGACCTAGCGCGGATGTTGGACTACTTATAGCAAATAACGCTTACTGGTCCTCACTTTTGTAGGCTCTATTGTAAGTTATTGAAGATATCACCTCTAGTTGTAGAATTTATTCCCTCATCACCTTTTTTCAATCGGACAACCAGACGTACTGACACACGCCACCGCTACATGGTGGATATTCCATCAATCCGAACGAAGCGATTTGCGTCCACATTTATCATACGTACCGCCAGGGATTGGAACCCCTTGCCTGAGTCTGTGTTTCCAAAAAGGTACTATCTAGGGGTCTTCAAGTCGCGAGTGAATAGGTATCTTCTAGCCAAGCGTGCTACATCGTCGACCACATCGTCACTTAACATCAGGTGAGATAGTGGTAAACGCTTGACTATTAAGGAATAAAAATAATACTAATAATAATAATTTTTAATTGAGTTTTATATGAGAACATTTAATAATTTATTACATTAATAAAACTTTTAAACTACCTAGCTATAAGCAAACAAACCTAAACAAAAACAATTAAAACTAACATTTAGTCTACCAAACCACTACCAGTAGGTAAAGTTCCCAAAATGCTGGCTGTAATTACCCCGTTGAATGGCGATACTTAGTCTCTGAGCTAAATACATGCCAGCATTTTGGTCCCTTGTCGTCTCAAACAGACGTGCGGGGAGATCTTTAAAAATGCTTGTAATAATAGTTCTAGAAGGAAATACTCTAATGAGCTATTTGAAGTTAGCGTTGGGGTCGCGACCCCCGGGGGTATCGCGATGTCTCTATAAGGGGGCCGCGAAGCCTCAGTAAAAGAAAAAAAAGAAAATATACGTTTTTTTAAGAAATATTAAAGTGAATTTGTAGGTTATGTGATTAAGAGATTGAGTGAGAGCGCATATAATACCTATTTGTATCTGAAGAAAAATATGTAATTTTTTTCCTGTAGGAAACGCGAGCGAAGCCGTGGGCAGAAGTTAGTAATATAATAAAATACATTTTATAAACAGTGTAGGTCGCGAAAACAGAGGGTCGCGATTTTTTTTTTCATACTAAGGGGGTCGCGTATTGAAAAAGGTTGAAAAACTCTGGTCTAGAGTGTCTTGTAACTATTGTAAATTGAAAATTATCACCTCTAGTTGTTGTAGGAAATACTCTAATGAGGGAGTGGGATCACTTTAAAGTGATCCCACTCCCTCGATTTTGCCAAACAAATTTGCGTATTCCTGAGAGGTCTCACCCACATAAAGATATGGGATTCTCCCATACAACGCGTTTTAAGCTTTTATTTGTGTCCCATGAACCTGCAAGATGTGAAATGAGCTTTTTCCCGACGATCTGTGTGTTTTCCTGAGGACTGCTCTGTACTGCTTCAAAAGAAGAGCAGATTTAATCCTCTAACCAGCAGTTAATGCGCCGGTATTGCCTCTGGTATTGCAGGCGTCTATAGGCGGCGGTAACTACTTACTATCATGAGTGCCGCATGCTTGTTCACTGTTCTTTTAACTAAAAAAATATAAAAAACGCCACTCCAAATAATGAAAAAAAAAAAATTACACCACATGATATCACCAATAATCTTTAACTAAATTAGGCACTAAATGATATACTCACATCGTCCGTTGTCGTTCGTATATTCGTACCTCAGATTGCTCTGAAATATAAGTAAGTACTTTGGTAAAAGTTAATCACATAATCACTACATCACCTCGATCATCTTCACGCTTATTGCACATCATGCTCTTTTGTCCTCGGCTATTATGATAATATACACTGTAGCTAAACAATCGGTTACCTATTCTAAGTGAAAAAAAAAAATTTCTCATAAGTAGATTGGTAGAAAATGTCAACTAGTGTTACTGTGAAAACGAGCATTGGCTAGCTAATAATGAACCTTTTTACCGATTGTACCGATTGATATGTCTTGGTTTGGTTAATACATTTTATTTTTTCATATGTTGTAGGCTAGCGTTTGACCACTATCTCGCCTGGTGGTAAGTGATGATGTGGTCGAAGATGGTGAACACGCTAGGCCTAGAATAGTTTGACTCTTAAGGGCTGCGTGCTGCCGGAAAACTGTATGTTTATCGAGGCAGATTTTTTTCCTTGATGATGGTAAGCTACTTTTTTGGTAGCAAGTCAGGTAGAACATCGTTATAATGAGCTCGTACTACTTGGGACAAACACCTGTGCTAGGTTTTGAACCGGGATCTCTCGCTCAAAAGTCAAGCTAACTATCTACCCGGGCTCTCATTTTTAATAGCGAAGAGTATGGTAAACATTTTATTGAATATTAACATTCAATTTAATTCCTAAATTGAAGCACATAGTAGTTAAACACAAGTAATATTAAAAAAAAACCTTTTTAAACACAAGCTTTTACATAACCTAGGACCAGAGTAAGTCAAGACAAATCCAACGAGCTCAAACACGACAGGTATAACATGTGGAGTTTAGGAGTTCTTTTGGCCATCTTCTAGCTCCATCATCAGATTAGCACCATGTCATCATAATATTGCATTGTCATGCGATTTACATATGTGTGCAGAATTTCAGCTTAATCGAACCCCTGGAAGTCACTCTTAAATCAATCGCAAGGTTTGTGACGGACAAATAAATTCGCCGTGAACTAGAGATAAAGCTTGTAAAAATAAAGGAGCACTACGTCAACACTAATAGCGCCATCTATTAAATGTGAGTTTTAAATACCTTCTACACCATCCTAGATGGCAGCAGTAGGTAGGTATAATTGTGGATTATGGTGTGGAAGAAGGAAGCTAAAAATATATTTACGGTCGAATTGAGAAACCTCCTCCTTTTTTTGAAGTCGGTTAAAAAGTACTGTATAGCTTAAAGTTATATTACAA
This sequence comes from Cabera pusaria, assembly GCA_954871355.1. Lineage (NCBI taxonomy): Eukaryota > Metazoa > Arthropoda > Insecta > Lepidoptera > Geometridae > Cabera > Cabera pusaria. The sequence goes on from OX940900.1 coordinate 24,690,144, forward strand.
TAGTTAATTGATTATGTATTCTATGGAATTGAATACCTATTATTATAATATTAGAATATCACAGATCGAACTACTGCAACAACACTTATCATTAGGTGAGATCGAGCTCTGTCTATTTGTCAGACTTACAAGAAAAACAAACTTGTTTTGAATCGGGGATTCTAGCCAAGTTTATTGCAAAATAATAAGCCTAAATAACACATTGAATGGATCTTGTACTTAAAATATTATAATACAGGAGAAAAATCCATTATCTTTATTCGAAACGCTGGTTTATTTTCCTCCCTTTAATTTCCTCAAATTAGTCAAGCCATTTGTTAGTAAAAATACGTTTTCTACAATCCAGGAAATTTATTGTTTTATTTACAAGAGTACACAAATGGGGGTGTTATTGTATAGACGAGAGACATAGCGCGCATAGTAAAAAAATAATATGAGCAAAAATATTGTAGTTATGTAGATAATTGTAAGGTTACTTGTAAAATGTAATGAGGGTAGCCGAGGTCCGAGCTTAGTGGCGTTTATGAGACCTATCCCCAGCCATATGGACCAGCAAAGATTGATTCAATTGATGGTGTAGATTCGAATATTAATGACCTCAAATCCCACGTGTTCTTGGCCAGTTTTATTTATTACACAATTATGTCGTGTCTTTAATAATATTTTTGTATTTGTGTTAACTGAATAATAATTTTCTTTCAGAACAAATGTTTATAGTCTACGAATTTTTTCATATATTTCTTACTATATGTATGTACGAGTACTTTAATATTAGTATAGTGATAATAATATGGGTTTAATTAAGATTCTAACTGTGAAAGTAAGTAGATTTAAGACGGCTTATATTTGCATTTGAATTTGTCTATGATATAAATAATAACCTACTTTTAAATATACTAACTAAGGGTTATTTGATTTTATATTAATTTTGACTTTTCTAATATATGTAAAGGCCCGTAACCTGAAGAGGTCAAAACAAAGAAACATTCTTATTTCAGTCTTACTATGCAGCGCTAGAGATTAATAGTAACGACATAATTTTATAATAAGTGGGACTACGAGGTACCGACGACGATAATAAGTAATGATGTATTTTGTATGCAGTGTGCAATCTTCACCGTTACTTATCTATGGCTTCACTAAATAAAGGGGAATGCAGCAATACTTCTGTATCCACATCCTTTTCACTTCTTAGTAAGATTGTGAAAAGATTTTTTTATGATAACTGCTAAAAGTCAACAACTTTTCTACCTTCACAGTGCTAGGAATCTAAAAAAAGTAAAGTAAGTATAAAGAAAAGTCCTTCTGAGGCGGTTCCTTCACTTTGATATTCAATCTTACATTTTTTTTCGGTTTGAAGGGCAAAGTTATGGGTTATCTTACGTTTAATATAGATTATTATAAGAATTCAAACTTTTGGATTGATCAAAATCATAATTATGCAAGATGTTCAGTTATTTGATCAAATATAATACCGGCTATATGACTTCGGTTTATTTTTAAATTTAATTGTCGATATTATATCCTTCAAGTTGATATAAGTATTTAAGGTAAATACTCGTGTGAATTTCGTAGTATACATTTGTAAAGCGTATGTTACGTGGGATGCATGTATTGTAATAATAACCGATGCTAAGGGTGTTATTTATTTAATAAGTTAAGGGATATTTGTATTTCAAGTAGTTTTAGGTCGCTTCCACATTATGAAACAATGAGAAACATCGGTACGATCTTTGATTATTTACTTGTCTAAATAATCAAAGGCTACGATTCTGATGTTGCTAAACTATATGACAGCACTAAAACTCTTGTCGTCTCTATCTACCTTGACGTGTGAGACAAAGATAGCATGATGTTTAGTTCTGTCAAATTAAGCCTAACTTGGGTGATAAGGAAGTCAGCATCAAGCGTGCAATAATAGAATGTTTGCAAATAGCATTATCATAGATTTTAAAGATGTAAGTCAACAAACTAAAAAAGTTGCACATATACACAAGCAGTAACTACAAATTGTTTTCGTTTCGTTTCACGGCTTCATTGTCAATTTGATTCAGACTAGTTACCTAAATGTTTAATTTGCTGTTAAATTTAAAATGTTCACGTAGACTGCTATTATTTTATAATGTGTTATACATTTTGATCGGTTTTATAATGCCAGAGAGATGTAGTAGCGTTAGTAGAATAACATTTTAATCTTCCAATCCACTTTTAGATTTATGTATAGTGCGTCTTTGTTCTTCTGCTTGTGGCATTTATATAGGGGCATCTAAAATAATTCTCCTATAGTGACTATGTCTATGGTAAAGATTAAAATTAGGACTAATAATTGTGAATAATATTGCGTGTTATTTGCTCCAAGTAACGCTGCGTTATAAAATGTGGATACGACCTAAGTATAAGTCTGGAAACAAATGTTGTAAAGCCTAACTGCAAAATGCATGTAACCATGGGACTTAGCAAAGTGTAAAATGGAATATTTATAATGTATGTATGTGTAACTTACAGGGTAGTTAATTGAACCGACTCCTAAAGAGAACAAGATTATTTTGGAACCTCTTAATCCTGGTTCATACAAAGAGAGGTTCTAGAAAACGATTTATTTGCTTAATTAAAATTATACGAGTATTCGTATGTTTTTTACGTTTCTGATATAGTCAGTGAATAAAGCATATAACAACTTTTTCAACAATTTAGAAGATCTTGTAAAAATGCGCTGAAATTAAGAAATTGGTATTTTTAGGAGTTGGTTGAAATATGTTCTCTAGATTTTAATGCTGCAATGAAGTATATATTTAAAATTACGCAACTTGTTACAGAAATTAAGATAGTTTAAAAACTAAAACAACAGACTTCCATGCCCCGCGACTCAATTCCAGTAGCAAGTTTGAGACGTTTATCGTCATATCTCTCGAGATACTTGATAAAATTATAATGGGACCACCTCGGAGACGTACCCTACCGATTAAAAAAATAATCATACAAATCGGTTCACAATTGACGGAGTAATAACGTGTATGTAGGGTTGTCCCTTCAGACTACAATATTATTGATTATTACATTTGTATGGAAAATAAATATACGCATTATGGATCTAACATTTTGTTAATAATTTCATTTTGATGTTTTTATGTCGTTGAAAAGTTTTATTTCGATTTTTGTAACAGGTTGTGTAAAATAGGGATATTGCTACTCTCAGCGGCGAAAATGCTTTGAAATATTTGTTTGCATGTTGATAAGTACATTTTAGGTAATTAAATATTTTGATAATGTTTAAATTTTAATCCTATATATGTTAAATGTGGGTAATAATAGTTTTAAACCTCTTTCTTGAGATTTTGTAACTGAATTAAATATTGACTGGTGACTAAAAGAACGGAGACGAGATAAGTTTTCAAATAAAACAAAATTATTGACATACATTATCTGACATTATATTAAACATGACCTCACTAAACTTGACACTGGCGAAATTGTGGTGGCATTATCGCAAAAGCCAAAAACAAAGAAAGTAAATAAATATGATAGCAACTTAGAATGTATTCACCAAAGGATAAAAAAAATAAAACAACCATTATTTTGAGAGAAAAGTATCAAATAGACAGTGTTAAATGTAACACCCGAAGTTTGGGTTTGGTAGTGTGTTTAGGGAAAGACCTATGTGCAGCAGTGCAATAATATTAAGGTTTAATAACAAATGGGCGTATACGCAAACATGCCAATTTTAGTTTCTTTCCTTAATCGATAGTTCAATACAAGCTGTATAATATGGCGAAATGAATATTTAAATAGGGGATGAAGTGTTTAAAACATCAGCCTTTCATTACAACAACATTAAATTTCATTCGCATTTTCGTCCCTCCTGTAAACTACGCTACGTTTGTTTAAACGCTCCTTTATTATAAAGCGTTCTGGACTAGGAGCAATCTGGACTGCCAATGATGATAAATATAAAACCTACTTATCTGTGATAGATACAACTTCTCTCCTATCGTCTCCGTTTGGTCACCAGTACAAGACTCCCTTCTAACTCCTCATCCGTTTTCCAGGTGAATGGCATAGCGAAGGCAGCCCCAGCGGTGCCTCCCCGGGAGGTGCCCAGGGATGCGCCCCCGAGGCCACCAGCTCATGACGTCACTAAGGATCAGATGGACTCTATCAAGAAATACCAGGTTAGTCACTTTTTAGCTCGTCTTGTTGCAGGTTTAATGGGGTTTAATTTTAATTTTTCAATTAATATTAAAATTTATTTAAACAACTTAAAAATAATCACCTAATGATAATATCAAAATTATATTCAAAATAAAATTCAAACCGCAAAAGGAACTCATTGCCGTTTTCCGTTTATTTTCGAGTAGCTTAGCTATATAACTTGGAAATCTTTAATTCGAATACAATATGGATTCTTTTTTGGCAAGCATAAATATTACCACAGTTTGATTCACTATATCGGATTCACTACGTTGATTCACTACGTTGGATTCACTACGTTCAGAATCCTAGGTCTGTGGATATTACACCGCCGATCACGTCGTTTGGGCACGTTCTATCAAAAGGCGAGAAGGTGGTCTCTTTGCAATTGAGATTGTTTAAATGGATCTCAATATAATTTCATTACAAATTTCGAATCGTGTTACGGGATCATGATTAAACCTTCGCCTGAGAGTACGTTCAGATGACAAGCGCTCAACGCGCGTTTTGATAACGCGCGTTTACAACTACATACATTTTATTCAGGCTGTACACATGCTAACGCGCGCGCGTTGAACGCTGCGCTAGCGCTCGACTGTTGTCAGCGCGCGTCAACGCGCGCTTTGAGATCGTTGGTTTTCTATGTTTCCGTTCAGTTGAGCGCGCGCTTTCGACGCGGATAACAGGCCGGTGACGGGCAGCGGCATCACCGGTGCGAGGAGCTACGTCGTGCGATCGCCAACCCGCCTGCTAAACGTATTTTAGGGTTCATAAGTATTAGAAATAAGTTTAAGTTTTAGTACTACTGAACCTTGGCGGCCGCGGCAACGCGCGTTCAACGCCTGACAAGCGCGTGTCATGTAAACACTATACAAAAATTTAACGCGCGTTCAACGCGCGTTGAGCGTTTGTCATCTGAACGTACTCTTAGAGTTTCTTTTTCAGAATATAAAATGTTGTGCCTATTTTAAGGTTTTTCAAAAATGGTTTTCTTATTGCGCGCTCCACTCTGCGATATAATATTGAAATAAAAAATGTGGTGATTTTTTTTGATACTTTGTTTATGGATTATACTTGAATAAATCATGAGTATTCTTTGAAACGTTGATAAACTCACACACAAATGATATACAATGATGTAGTCGAATATGCTCCGATCAGTTTCAGACGTTTTTGTTATTTGTTTCTTATAAGGAATTTGTGGCTTCTAATAACTATATGATGGGTGTACCAATCTATCGATAGCTGATCGATGCTTATTCGGTTTGTAATAGATAAGCATAGTATTAACGTGAAGTTGGTTATTGAATTAAATCTCCAGTGGACCATAGCCCATCAAATAACATTTACTTTAACTTTTATGTTATCTGAAATACCTACCTACCATAAATATAATTATGTACCTCCTTATCTGAATAAACGTGATTTTTTTATAATATATTATAGGCTAGCGTTTGACCACTATCTCACCTATTGGTATGTAATGATGCGGTCGAGGATGGTAGCACGCCAGGCTTTAATTTCTCTTCTAATTTTTTTCTCTGATTACCACCATTTTGAAACAAGCCCAAACAAGTTAATTTTAACTAAATTTTGTAGCTTTTAAATTTCAAGCGGCGTGCTACGTAAAACTGAATTTCCTAGCTAAAGTGTAATCGAGTTAAAAATTAACCAGGGTTCCTATTTTAATCTTATTTTACAGCTCATAGATCGGGATGTGAAGTTTATGGACCATTATGTGAGAAGTGGGTCGAACTGGGAAGCAATCTGGTTCCTTTGGGAGAGTGGTGTGGTTCTTATGTGGAAAGATATACGGAGCCTTCGTAACTTTACGACTGATTCTGGCAGGAACTATCTTATATATGGGTTGATAGAAAAGATCTTGGTTTTTCGATAGATAAGTACCCCTAAGCGTCCCTAATAGAGACACTTTTCGTTTGGGACATTTGCACTCGTTTACACAAATTAAAGTTACAATGAACTTGTCTTATTAAAATCTACACAATTAGGGTTGAAAGAAAGCTAACTAACTACAGAGGCTAATTTAATAAACTTGAGGTCGGGAGGAGGTGATACATTACGATTTAATAACGATGTTAACTTGACAAGCTTGCCACCAGATTTGGAAATTGAATAACGTATTGTCAAAGTAATGACATGACTAACGTTGCTCTTAGAAATTAAACGTATCAAGCGAAATATGTCATCACAAGTCACATCGTGAGTTATTTACTAGGATGATGGATTAAAATGGATGGCATCAAAACTTTGGCAGCATGTCCATTTTCTGTTTGTGTTAGTGTCTAGAACTGCTAGAGTGTGCGTGAGTAGGGAAGTGATCACTAGTGTAGAACATATCGATGAAAAGGTGAAAAATGTAGAAAACTAAAACTTATGTAATAAGAAAACAATTTATGTGATAAAATACGTAGTTACTTTATTGAACTTATGGAAATTAGTTATTGTTAAAAAAATGCTACAGTACTAAACTGTAATTAGTACTACAGTACTAAACTGTAATTAGTACTACAGTATTAAACTGTAATTGTAATTATTAATCTTAAATCTGGCGGTATAGATTTCTTAGCTTTCTATAACACAAATCTTAAATGTTTTTGCGTTTTCAATACGTCAATTAAATATTACAAATTTGAGCTACAAAGCTATCTATACTTCTATACTAATATTATAAAGAGATAACATGTATGTTTGTATTGAGTCAGCTCAAAAACTACTGGACTACAGGACGATTATTTTTTTCTCTCATATATAAATATATTAATGGTCTTTTAGAATGAACATAGGCTATATATTATCCTGTTTAAAAGATAGGTATATTCGTGAAGACCTATTTTGCAACTTAAGTCGCCAATAAAACGGTCGAGAAAACACGTTTTTTTACGAAAGATGATTAATCTGAAAAATATGTAAGAATATGTAAGAAAGTATGTATCGAAGAGTAGTACAACTTAATAAGACCTACAAAAAAGTCCGCGATAACATATATCTATCGCACAGACTCACAGTAACTATTTTAATCTTTATTTTTTTATAAAAAATGTTACAAAACTTTCAAGGCTATTTTCTACTATACAGTATTAATCCTTATTTGAATAATTAGGCTAATTATCTTGGCCCAATATCATAGATTAAAATTGTCCTTTACAGTCAATAATTTATATGTAAATACTAGAAGTGCCCCGCAGCTTCGGTCGCGTTAAAGACTTCTTTTATTTACTTAAAACTTTTATTTTGTGAAACCTTTCTATCATAAAAGACATCAAAGAAGTAAAAGCCAAATCGGTTCCCCGTTTTCAAGTTATTGCGTGACTAAGGGAAATAGGGGAATATTTATAAGGGAAATATTTTTGGGTTTTATAAATATATTCATATTTATAAAACCCAAAAAAAAACAAAAAACCATATTGACTGTCAGACTTTTTTACCAACCCCTTGCAAAAGTCTTGCAACACGTATTTACTTATTTATTTATAGAAGTACTTACGTAAATTAATAAGTTTTTATATATATAATTATAAATAATATCCGGGGGGGAATTTTTAGAAAATGCTTTCTCAGCGGAAACCTACGTAATAACAACTATCTGCATTTTAAATTTCAGCGCAATCCGAAACAATATTGATTTTCAGACTTTGTTACCCCACTTCACCCTCTTAGGGTGGCATTTTGAAAAAGCCTGAAACTCGTATTTACTTATTTATTTACAGAAGAACGGTTTGTGTGAAATGTCGAATAAAATGACTATCCAAACTTTGAAGCCCCGTTTCATCCCCTTAAAGAGTGAATTTTGAAAAATATTTTCTCAACGGATACTTATGTTAAAACAATTATCTGCATGCCAAATTTCAGCGCAATCCGAAACAATATTGGTTTTCAGACTTTGTTACCTCATTTCACTCTTTTAGGGGTGGAATTTTGAAAAAGCCTGAAACACGTATTTACTTATTTTTTTACTGAAGCACTTGTATGAAGTTTCGAACAGAAAAGACTATCTAATCTTGTTTATCCATACTAACTTTGAACCTCCATTTCAACCCCTAACGGGGTGAATTTTGAAAAATCCTTTCTTAGTTCACCCTTGCGTACTATGACAAATATACTCTTTAAATTTCAAGTCTCTACGACCAGCGGTTTAGGCTGTGCGTTGTCTGTCAGTCAGTCAGTATGTCAGGACAAAGATTCTTATAGTATTAGATAAATTATCATATAAAATTACGCGCATCGCAAATAATAATAATATAGTTTAAAAACTAAAAAGGAACCGACTTCAATGCCGCGCTATTCATTTTCAGTACCAATTTTGAGATGTTTATCTCAATATCTCTGGAGATACTTATCAGACCTCGATAAAATTACCATGGTACCACACTTGAAATTTCTCCTTTCGAACAAAAAAAGAATAATCAAAATCGGTTCATAAACGACGAAGTTATCCGCGAACAAACATAAAAATATATATATATATATATATACGGTCGAATCGAGAAACCTCCTCCTTTTTTTGAAGTCTGTTAAAAAAATGCAGTGAAACCACAAATTAGGCCATACTTACTTTGTAAACATTAATCAGCTTTTTTATTGTAAAAGGTAACAGGACAAGCACGACTCTCACTTGATGGTAAGCGATGACGTCTACCTATTACAGATACAGCGATACAGGAAAATTCTGGCAGTCCAGAATTTGAATATGAAAATTAGAGTATTTGAATATGAAGAATATGAAAATTAATTGGCAAAGTGGTGGTACCGGCCCAGGCGGACTAAGCTAGCAGAAGTCCTACCACTACAGAATAAAACTGGCCAAGTGCTAGTCAGACTTTTGTCCCGCACACGGAGGGTTCCGAACGCCATCTATCGAATTTCTAACGAACTTCTAACACCAACTAAGTAAACGTTAACACAAAGGTAGAAAAGTATTATATAGTAGTAATAGTAATAGTAATTGTAGCAATTAATATTATTAAATATCTGGTTGAGCTTTGCTCGGTATTTTTTGCCACTTAAACAGACAAATATGACTCTTCCCGACATCTATGGACGAATAATAATACTACTTTTTTAATTAGGAGCAAGTAACTGCTTTACCAACACAGTACTTCTACTCGCCAATAGATGTCGGGAAGAGTCATATTTTAAGTTGATTATCAATAATGTTTATTATTGAAAACACGAATAAAACAACATTTTCTGATAATCACTCCTAGCTAGATCGATTTATCGCCCCCGAAATCCCCTGTAGGTATACTAAATTTTATTTAATCGTTGGAGCCGCTTCCGAGATTCAGATTAAGGTAAAGACGATAGTGATCTTTGATGCTAGCTAGATGGCGCTGCGCTATCGTAAAAAACTTTTTTTAAACTTTTCTTTAATTTTTAACTTTGTTCTGTTCTTAGTATTTGTTGTTATAGCGGCAACAGAAATACATCATCTGTGAAAATTTCAACCGTCTAACTATCACGGTTCATGAGATACAGCCTGGTGACAGACGGACAGAGAGACAGACAGACAGACAGACAGACAGACAGACGGACAGCGGAGTCTCAGTAATAGGGTTCTGTAGGTACCCTTTGGGTTCGGAACCCTAAAAATTAGCTCATCTCTTTTGTAAATGCTAACGATATAAAGTAATTTGATGTCAATATAGTATGATCTATTGTATCATCATCATCATCAGCTAGTGTCAGTCCACTGCTGGACTGTAGGCCTCTCCCAAGATGCGCCACTGCGCCCGATTTTCAGATCTTCTTTTCCAATCACTGCCCACCGCATTGCGTATGCCGTCGCTCCACCTGGTCACAGGACGTCCTACGCTACTCAAAATTTGAAATCACCCCGACTGATCTATGTATGATATATAATGAAAATTAAAAATATTCTAATGATTCTGAACACGACATCTCAGCTGTAAGTTGGGGAGGAATTGAGTATTCAGCAGATTCCAGAAGATGTCCCAGCATCATGTCAATGCCTCAGTGTCCTTTGTCGTTGAAGAAAAGGATACCGAATTTCGAATTAATCACTATGAAAGTTGATTTCATAGCGCCATCAATTAGAAAAATGCTCATAGTTTTACAACGGCTAAACAGATTTTCATGAATCAGAGCTAATAACACTTTCGATTAAAACACTTTCAAAACCGTTTCATCATCCTTCATTGCTCGCAGAGGAAAATTATAGGAAGACCTACAGGAAGATTTTCTATCTTGACTCCACTAGCTTCTATTCTGTTCCGTTTCCTCGGTGTCAGTTCCAGCTTGATTGACAATCTAGTAGGTACAAAATTGATTTTTCAAAATGTTTAGAACAAAGTCTGAAGTGTTTAGTTGGATCCTAATTTTCACGCCTTCCTGCCTTTATCTACTTGATTGGATTTTCGGACATTTTGGAAACCTACAACAAAATGATATAATATATTAATGTGGTAAACTGTCACACATTCTTCATAAAAATATTTATAATAGCAGTATCATAGATTGAATAGGAGTAAGTATCAGTGCTGATAATATAAGTAGGTACCTAGTTACTACTAATTTTGCGCGACATTACTTTGATCACTTTTTATGATATTTAAAATATCGTTCACAAAACGAAAAAACCAACTTCAAATGCCACGCTATCCATTTTTAGTATAAAGTTGGAGGTGTTTATGTCCATATCTCTGGAGATACTTATCAGATTTCAAAAAAAGTACAATGGGACCAAATGGGCAGAATTATCTCTCGAAAAAAAAATATTTTCCAATCCGGTTAAGAACTTACGGAGTTATGAGATAACAAACATAAAAAGGCGAACTGAGAACCTCATCTTTTTATTGTGAAGTCGGTTAAAAATGTTCAAATTCGTTCTAATCAAGGCCCTAAGCTAACCGTTCCATCCTAAAAAAAAATCTTCATATTATAAATCAACTAGCTGGGTCCCGCGGCTTTATCCGCGTTTAATGACAGCGGCAACATGCGCATGGGCTGTGTGCGGTAGAAAACACTGCTTAATTTGCACAATAACCTTCCCTATTTGGATTAGATATTGTTCCCTATTTCATTAGCTTCAATTTTGATTTCGTGGAACTTTATTTTTTTCTAAAATAAAAGTAGCCAAGTTACTTAACTACTACTAACTACTACTAACGTAGTTAATATTTTAACATCAGCATTCTGCTTGTGAAAGTCCCGTTACATTGGTCCAGTCATTTCAGAGATAAACCGGAACAAACAGACAGACAGACAAACATTTAAAATTTTGTTTTTTATGTAAGTACCGTATATTCTTTCATATGCATTTAGTGCTGTTAATTTGGAATTACAACAGACACTTCAATTTTTTTATATGTATAGATTTAGTGTAAAATGTACATAAACGATTTATATATTTAAAGTTTTAAGTGTAATATTATAATATAACACTTAAAGGAATTTATATATTCCTTTTTATAAGGGTATCGACTATATTTATCGACAAAGTTTTGAAGGGTTCTCGTACATTACTAGCCGGCCGGCGTAAAATAATGTTTGTTATTTACATCAATTAAAGCTTTAAAATGATAACCATTTACCACCTCTGTAGTTATATGACGAAAAAGATGTATATAATGTAAGCAAAATAAATATTTTGATTTAAAAAGTGGTTATATACGAGAATAAATGCCCTCAAAGACTTACATGTGAAATGATAATTCTGGATCTTTTACGCCTCCTTTATTTGTTCTTGATGGATAAAACACAGCACAACACGACATAATTTGACCATGTAACAGGGTTTCAGTCTTTAAAGCTATGTTTCTATTTAATTTTTAATTTATAAGTATGATTCGTCGCTGTATTATGGCCTGCTAACCGGTCAAAAATGGACACGATCACCCATGCGCGAGGTTGTCAATTTGATATTAGCTTTCTCGTTTACTCTTATCTCGCGACCCCTGTAATAGAAAGGGTAGCACAATGTGTTGATAGAATGAAAGTCGATGTGACAATGTCACATGGCTGACATGGCTCCATCCATTATAATCCATCATCCTAGGTTATTTATTAACCTGAATAACGCAACTTGACTTTTCATATGACTGTAACATAGGAGAAAATACATATCTTTGTGCATATACAGTTACAAATATTCAATTGCTGGGATACCATTCAATAAATACAATCTCCCTGCCTAATTCGATTCACTGCCCTATATAAACATTTTTTGTATCTGATACAGGCTACCGTATGACCACTATCTCGCCAGGTGATAAGCGATGATGTTGTCGAAGATAGTGGGACACGCTTGGTCTAGAATGGTCGAACTAAAATAAAATCTCAATATTATTATTAATACTCACGTTCATTTTAAACTTATAGATTTAATAAACTGGCCAAGTGCAAGTCGGACTCGCACTCGTAGGGTTCCATAACAAAGTAGAGTATTCTATAACTTTGATTTTTCGCAACTACAAAATTAACTTTGTTTTTCATATTGTTTGTATGAAAAACAAAGTTATCTTTGCGGTCGCCATATCTCTAAAACTGCTGACTGTATCTCGTTCAAACCAATTTTCGTTGATAGTTTTTATTGAGATCTACAGCATATATATTTTTTTAGATTTTTCACTCCCATACTTTAAAAGTTAGAGGGGGGGGGGGGGGGGGGGACACACACATTTTACCACTTTAGGCGCGCCTATCTTTCAAATGATTGACTTTGAGAAAAAATGATTTTAGGAACCTCAATATCATTTTTAAAGACCTATCCACACCCCACACGTATAGGTTTAAAGAAATTTTTTTTTTTGTTTCAGTTCTATGTATTGGATGCCCCCCCTTAAACTTTTATATTTTTTTATTTTTGTATAAAAATCGGAAAGCGGTTCCTACCGCCTACTAAACTACCAAGTTTCAATTCTGTAGTCCTAACAGTTTCGGAATAAAATGGCTGTGACATACGGACGGACAGACAGACAGACAGACAGACAGACATGACGAATCTATAAGGGTTCCGTTCTTTGCCGTTCGGCTACGGAACCCTAAAAACGGGAATTTAACGTGACTTACGCGATGTCGATATAGCGTGCGAGGCTGAACTCGTCGGCGAGCGCCCCGCACTCAAGATCCTGAAGAAGGCCTCCGGATAAGGCCGAAACATTTGTCGTTCGCTATATCGACTACGCGTAAGTCACGTTAAATTCCCGTTTTTAAATCTATAAAATCACAATAGTCCAAACAACAAACATAATCACGCCCTACAACCCCGCAACATGTTACAAATTAAGTTAAAACTTAACCGTTGATAGCAAGCACAAACTTTTCATTTTCCCCGCATCTCTCACTGCGTACAAACTTTTTTTTTACCCCGACATGTTTTAAATTTGTGAATCAAACACGGTGGTTTTAATTACAGCGGGAGGTTTTGAAAACTTTCGCCCGCCATGTTTTTAACGAGATTTAATTACGGACAAAAGGTGCAAAATACTAAAAAAAGGCTCCCGTTTCTTTTTGTTTCTTCCAATGAAAATAAAAATGTTAATGAATATGGAAATTCCATTGGAAGATGAGCCGGGAAATGGTCCGATTATTGAATTTTTTTGCATTTTGGCTCGTTTCGTTTGATTCGCCGGGCTTTGAGAGTTTTTAAATTCTGTGAGGCACTAAATAGATTGATAATATTGCAAAACGCATTGTGAAAAGTTCGCGAGAAATATCGAAAAATCGAAACAGAATTTTGTATTTATTATAAAAAAAAATAAAAAAACCAATAAGAACAGAATTACATTGTAAAGAATTGGGAATCAAAATCTCAAAATATATTTTGAAGATAGAGATAGTCTTAGGATCTTATACTAGGAATAGTTCCGCGCTCATTGTGTTAAAATATGGAGAATATTTTTACTTTGTAAGTTGGTGATAATGTAGAGTTAATCATCATCATCATAATCAGCCAATTTTCGTCCACTGCTGGACATTGGTCTCTCTTATAGAATACAGAATTATGGTATTGTATTTGTCTATATTTTAAGATTTTGTTTCCCGGATTCGTTTAATTTATTGTATTAAACGGTTATAAAAATCGGATATTTTAACAAGCAAAATTGATCCTTCAAATGGGGTGTTAGAAGAATCTTGACATGTCGACAATGCACGATGGATACCTACCCCTACCTACCCCTAGTGTTGTGTTTATAGGCAACGGTGACCACTTCCCATCAGGTAGCAGTTTGCTTGCTTGCAACCTTCATAAAAACACGTACTTTTGATCTCTATTGTTCACGCAATAATTTATCTTCGCGATCCAAAAAATGGCTTGTATGACATACTAACATATTATATTATTCGTATTGTATGTTAGGGACCGTTATCCTTTGTCAAGTTGTTTGTCTATGAGCATATGTAATTTGGATGGCATTGTTTGTATGGCGGATTATGTGTATGTGTATGAGTGCAATTCTCTTCTTTTGTGTTGTTTTGTTGTGTTGATGTTTTTTTTCGTTGGACTGAGTATTGAATAAATTAATGTGCTAGTTATTTGCTGCTGTGTTTTATCGAATTAAAATTGATCGGTAAAGGTCAAACTCGAATCGAAAATGCACATTTTTATGTAGAGCGGTTTCAAATGGGATAGTGGTGACCGTATGTTTATGACTCTACTCTGTATAATGTCTCTTGATATATACTTTCAACAATTCACGTAGGTATACATATATAATAAACTGGCCAAGTGCAAGTCGGACTCGCACTATTAGGGTTCCGTACCACACTACAGTATTTTATAAGATCGAGCAAAAAATACCACTATCATTCATTTTTCGCCAGCAAAAAATAATAATTTATAAACATTTTATTTCTTATAAGGCCATCTAACGTCTAACAAAGGAGTTAGGGATCGACATTTCAATATAACGCCATCTATGGGACGTTTACCTTACTAAGCGTTCATAGATGGCGTGAAATGCCGAAGAAAACACGTTTCTTGTATGGGGACCCTCTATTATTTTTAACTTTATTCTGTTTTTAGTATTTGTTGTTATAGCGGCAACAGAAATACATCATCTGTGAAAATTTCAACTGCCTAACTATCGGTTCATGAGATACAGCCTGGTGACAGACGGACAGACAGACAGACAGACAGACAGACGGACAGTGGAGTCTTAGTAATAGGGTCCCGTTTTACCCTTTGGGTACGGAACCCTAATAAGGTGGTGAAAACATACAAACGAATCAAATTTTTTCACGACTACCGCTCCGGTTCGTTCCTGGTGCAAAGGATGAGCATCACCATTCAACGTGGAAATGCGGCGACTGTGAAGGGCACCTTTGCACCCGGAGTGCTCAGGGGTTTGATTAATAATAATATAATAAGAATAAGAATAAGTTTATTGTATTTGGGGTTCATCTGGGTTCATCTTCGAGCATTTCCCAAAGGAGATGTTAACGCAAGGCGTACCCCTCTGCTGGCCATATAGCCATTTTTGGCCATATGAGCGTGCGTAACTACGCTGTATTTTTAATACTGTGTGCGTGTTTCAAGCTAGTGTGCGGGATCGTTAAAGTGAGTGATTTGTGTGTGTGCAATGCGTGTTTACCTCGTCCCCCGTAAGTATCGGCAGAAAAAAATGTTTGCGGATTACAACGTTAACATCTCCATTGGTAAATGCTCGAAGATTCACCGTGTAGATACGTCTCATATATTTCCTTAATATGCCGAGCCTTTTCCATAAAAAGCGTTACAACCTCTTTGATCTTCCCGTCAAAGTGACGTTTTTAACCTTTATGTTGAATATGATTCCGAAAATACTGGTCGACATTAAAGCTGCGTTCACATTTGCATGTGAATGTCCTTGAGGAACAGTTTCTATATCTAGTCCTAGCATGCTGCTATCCTCGGCCACATCGTCACTTATCAACAAGGGAGATAGGCGTCAAATGATATGCCAATTTTCAGTTTAAAAAAAACTACCAGTTTTATAGAGGTATTCAAGTCAAAAGAGAATTTACATATGTTTAAGGAAAATATGCTACTTCGTTAAACTACATCTTCACTTAAAATTTGGTGACAAGGCGTTAAATATTTTAATTTTAGTTACAGTTTTTCTTGCATGATCATATTTAATTTTACTTTAGAGAGCTGGTATGATTAAGATCAAAGTGTAGGCCACAGGCCACTAACCCTAAAGTGTTAGTGTTTTGTGGCCTTTTGGGCTACGGATGTATGAAATGAAATACGTCACAATGTTGGTACATGTTGGTGTTATACAAAAATAAATTCCATCAAAATTCTGCCTCGTAAACATTTAAGAATTTAATTTATTTAATAAGCCTTTTAAACCCTTTATTTCAAAGAACTAATGTTATATAGGTACAAGATTAGACATTTCAGCTTAATGAGGCTTTTTTTTATAAAGCTTACTAGTGACGTAATGTGGGTTGCAAATTACTAGTAGTCTTGTTAGGCCTTCTTAATAAGCTAAATATGCTTGTTTGAAGTGGGCTCACGTCCATAGTGAAATGGGTAGAGATCGAACTCACCTCTCGATCGCTAAGCCTTAGCCATTGGACTATTGCCGCTTTAAACATTTTCTAATTTTTGTAAACAAAACATACCAATTAGGTATTAAATTAAACGTCAACATCTAAATGGCGTCAGTAGAAAGGTAACAATTACTCTCATAGCATGAAGATAGTAAGTTTAATATGAAGACAGCTTATCAACACTCGCACATATTCCCCGTACCGCCTTGAGTAGAACCAGCCACTACTAAGATAGAGATCGCACTGTCCTTATTTGGATATAAATTGAGTTATATGAATATAAATCAGACTTTACTAAGGTTATGTAAACCTTGGGAGGACTTGCTCTTCAAAAATGGTAGAATTTATACAACATCTTATCTTAAATCAGATTCCAGTCCAGCGCAAATATTTTGCTAGACATTTTGTGTACTAGATTTTTAGTACTTTGAACTTTATTTAATTTGCAATCTAAATCAAAAAGACTTGTGAAATTAGGCCAATTTTACAAAAGTCCTTTTGAACTAGATTTTCAGATTTGATTTCTGAATGTTTGAAAAGGTGACTGACCACTGAAGCAAGGTTCGGCCGCATCAACCCAATAAGGGCAGGGGCCTTATTCTTAGGTCGCCAAGCAGCATGTCTCGTTGCGGCATAAATTCCGTCACACACGTAGCTATAGTTTTTTTATAGTTTTATAGTTTTTTTATTCAGTATGTAGGCAGTATTAATATGCGCACATATACACGTCAAAATCATAAATCATAAAATAAATCATAACCAATTATCAAGTAAACATAGCAAAAGCAGAATTTAACGCTTTGATTTAGAAAAAAAAAGTAATGAACCATTCAGCTGTCATCCAATCGTTTACGTCAGAATATTTAAAAAAAATTAAAGTAGGTTAAAACCAACCATACATGTAACTGTGTGTTTTAGTACTTTAGACAATTTTTATGTATAAAAAAATAATAAAAAAAGTGAAATAGTGAAACACAACTTAGAGAAACGCATACCGATCACAGTACATATCATGATATATATTAATATATCATGCTATAATATATATTAATATAAATTATAGCATGGTATATTACGATATATTGTCTATACAAATATTCAAGTGAGCGCTCACGCAGCTTTAATATATATTTCTATGACGTCACCAACTTATACCGTGATTTATATTATCGCATATTAATGTGTCCCAGCTCCTCCCACAGCTGAACAGCTTTACATTTAGGTTTCAGCAGCAAGTTTGTCTATGATGGGTTGTATCGAGTCTTGATAAAATTTACTAAAAGAATACAATCGAGATATAACTGTACTCATGACGATAAGAATAATGAAATTCAGTTGGCAATTTGTGGAGAAATCAAGTAAAATATACAAATAAAACAAAATAAACACAAAGAAAATTCAAACAAATTTGAAATATACATACGAAATTGTGCTCCTTCATTGTGGGAACACCATGTAAAAAAAAACAAACCTGTAATATTTATGTACCCATTCTTACGTAAAGTAAAATTATAATTCCCTGAATAAATAATACTCCATAAAATTTCAAACAAAAATGATCCACGGGCACGCGGCGGGAATGTTAGGAAATTATGAAGGTTACTTCGTTAGCCGAGGAAGATGAACACTGAGGGATTTTAAATTGCAAGAAATTGGGGTGGAAATTGGGAGAATTTACGAGTATTAAGGGTAGACATTCACAGGTTTAGGCATAGATTTAGGACTCTTAATATGTTTTATATTTTGACGCTGTTCCACAAAAGCACTGGCAGCGTTTTATTGACCGTTTGATTTTATTGCTATTTTGTTATTTCCAATTTCAATTAAAAATTCCAATACGTTTGTCAAATAATACATCAAAAAATACAACGCGAAAACAGTGTTCACTATGTAGATCTCTGAAAGCGATCTCTTCCCGACAACCTTTGGATGGAGAGAAATGTAACAAGATGTGGTGGTAAGTTGTGTATTATAGTTTACATTAGATATCAGACCACCGCTTCAACTTGTTTTTCAAGTGGAATCCCATTAAATATAGATGATTATTCCATGTTATTATACATGTATTCCATAATATATAATTGCGAGGTAGCAAGCCATGGTTTAATCCGAAGGTATCAAAACCAACCTTCAGGCTTGCCTTCCAATCCGCCGGAATTAGAGATGCGAATGTAAATGTTCCGTCCCGACTTAGTTCAACGATTCCCGAACCTTTAAGGGATTTTCCAGATTAAAATATTCTAACATTCATAAATAATTATACGCGTATATGACTTTTCTTAGAAACTAATCTAATTTTATGGTAACAAAAAAACAAGGTGCGTATAAAGCTACGTGTTAGAAGTGTAACTGCCATACGTTGAACCTTACCGATGTATAGATATATACGTCTTCGTAGTTACGCCGTTCTACAATAGAGGGCGTTTATAAATACAACATATAACATGACGCTTACGTCACATCCGCTGCTTTCGGGCCGTGACGCTACGTCACATCCGTCAGATTTTACCTCAGTGCGCCTCACGATGATTTACTTGAATAATTACCAATATTCAATCAGAAAATACCAAACTTTTAGAGATATGTACTAAAACATACTCTTATTATTATTAGATGACATCCCTTCATATTAATACTATATTATAAATGCAAAGGTTGCATGTCGGCCGCCTTTTCACGGCTAGATAGACTTAGCTGAAATTTTGCACTTAGAAGACATACGATGCGGGGAACTCTTTCAATACGCGCCACCTACTATTTCTACCCGCCAAATCAAAGTTTCATCATACACACAGACGCCCTAACGGGAAATCCTAGAAAAACGCGTATTAAAAGCCGAGAAGCCGCACGTTTCAATCATAGCACGGGTGTTCTTACACAGGTGGCAGGACGATATTATATTGATGTTCCGCCTGACTTGCTACCAAAAAGTAACGTACCATGATCAAGGCGAAAATCTGCAGCCATAACCTCCCAGTGTTCCGGCAGCACACAGCCCTTGAGCGTCAGAGTATTGTAGACCTAGCGTGTTCATCATATTTTACCACATCATCGCGCTTACCACCAGGCGAGATAGTGGTCAAACGCTGGCCAATAAGATATTGAAGAATCGTAATGAGTAAACTACAAAAACGGGGGAAGCCATTAGGGTGTAGTAGATTGTAAATGTTAGGAAAGTAAGTACTTTTCACAATTTTAAGATCTATCTATTTTTAAACAAACATAAGTTAGTAGAAATTAAATCATAAAATAATCCTTTTAAATCTGTTACTAGAATAACTTGCCAGACTTTCTAGGTAGGCGTATACTTAATTGAAAAATAAATAGATATGATCCCAGGATTATTATTTTCCTTTCGGTATAAAACATGAAGATACTTTTACGTAGTTCTATTGTTTTTTCTGTGATTTTGTAATTTCTGAGGCTATATTTGCCTAGGTGTAGGTATGTCTGTAGGTGGTAGGACACTATCTAGTGTCCGCCTGGCCAGCTACCACCCTCAAGTTAAAAAAATTGTCGCCAAACATCTAATGTGTTCCGGCAGCTATTTAATTGAGAGCCAGTTCCCATTCTAGGTCTGGTATGCTACCATCCTCGACCGCATCGTCACTTACCATACCAACAGGTGAGATAGTGCGCAAATGCTAGCCTATACTAATGAAAATAAAAAAACTGGCCAAGTGCGAGTCAGCATCGCGTCTCTTATCGCACACTTAGGGAGGGTTCCGTACAATACGAATCATAACAGAGCTTCAACCTCATATATTTGATTAATTGATATTACCAAGAATATTTGGTTTGGTCGCGATCTAGAAAGACGGGGCTCGCTTACTAGCGCCATCTATGTCATTTTGCCGAAACTAATTAGATAGATGGCGTTTAAAACACGTTTTTTGTATGGGGGCCCCCTTTAATTTTTAACTTTATTTTGTTTTTAGTATTTGTTGTTCTAGCGGCAACAGAAATACACCATCTGTGAAAATTTCAACTGTCTAACTATCACGGTTAATGAGCTATAGCCTGGTGACAGACGGACAGACAGGCAGACAGACAGACAGACAGATAGACAGACAGACAGACAGACAGACAGACGGACAGCGGAGTCTTAGTAATAGGGTCCCGTTTTACCCTTTGGGTACGGAACCCTAAAAAGGAATTATAAAAGCGAAAGTTGGTTTGTTTATTTTTTTGTTTGGGTCTTCTTCACGGTCAAACAGCTGGACCGATTTAACTGAAATTTTGCACAAGAATAGCCAGTATTATGGATTTGGCTATAGGACACTTTTAAACGCGGGCGAAGTCGCGGGGCACAGTTAGTTATTAGAATATACTAGCTTTCTGCCCGCGGCTTCGTGCACGTAGATTTCGTTTACAGTTTAAATTCCTGTACCTTAGTACGAGTTTTCATACCAAACTTGAAATGAAAAAAACAGTACAGAGCCTCTAGCGGTTCTCACACTTCACCACAGAATAATGAATAGTACAAACTACACAAAATTTAGACCAATCAGAGAGCCAGATGAAATCGAAAACTATGTGAGATCTGTCAAAAGCGTTTAAGATGAAAACTCGTACTAGGGGTACTATTTTATTTTACTATTTATTTTATTTTATTTTTCCCCCGTAGGGGATGAATTTCCAGATACTATCAGTTATATTTATCATTACTTGTATAACAGAGTATTGGGTCCGACAGTTTATAATAAGGTACCGAGCTACATAATCGTAGCACATAATTTTAGAAGCTTTAAATCCAGACTGCAACGATGGCTTATTGAGCACTCTTTTTACAATTTTGAAGAATTTGCTAAGTGCAAATGACATTTTGATTTTATCACAACAATTTAGTTATTATATTATATCTTTTTATTCCAATTTAATTATTGTTATACAATGTGTACAAAATTTGACGTGTAAATTGGCTTTACAAAATAAATGAATATGAATATGAAGTATATGAGAGAGATTGATATGTGCACCGACCCAACTTGAGTGGGATAAGGGTAGGTTATGATGATGATGTATAGAAGAGTATTCTTAAATAGAAGAAGAAGATATTATACAAGTTATGTTTAACAATTTACAAAAATATAAAGTGTGTGAAACTTCAAAGAAACATAATATTTGATTTACGCAGTGCAACATCTCTCGTCAGATTTGAAAACTGTAATGATTTCTTCCGAATGATTAACTTACGTAATAAGTAGTCATAGATGGCGCCACCAATGCATAATTGGGTTAACAAATGCAATCCACTAATTTCGTCGTATCGATGGATCGAACCGTGGCTTAATTGGCAGAGCACCTGGACGTGTAATCCGGGGGGTGCGGGTTCGAGTCCCGTCGGTACGATGAAATTTTGGATTGTGTTTAACAATTTACAAAAATATAAAGTGTGTGACACTTCAAAGAAACATAATATATTATACAAGGTTTTAAGTAAATCCATAGTTAATGAAGTCTTAACTGCTGCTTCTTAAATACACCCCTACATTTATGTATATACTATTACAAACTACAAAAGAATCATGATAAAAGAAAATAAAACACCATTTATAGGAATCACGTAACCGTATCTTGTTTTTCAGTCGCTCAAAAATACAATATACTTCTCTAATACGATTTTAATATGTAAATATGAAACAGAATTACTAATTATGTTGAAGCTACGTGATCCGGTGGTGGAATTTTAAAGTTTGCAGTTTGCTCTTCGAAACCGAACTAATGAATTATGTATGTATATAAAACCTGGCTTCGCGAGTATGGATTACAAACTCTTTTATTATATTTATCTTCTTTTAAAACGAACAAAAGGGTAGCCTCTGTAAAAATGTGTGATTTTTAAATTAAAAATGTGGTTCTGGTTTTTGGCTGCTACGTACCGTACTACTCAATTTTCAACAATGGTTTTTGAAGTTATTTCCCTGCGAAAATTAAATAATATTATAAGAATTTTATTTAACTTTGTACGCGTATTGCAAACGGAAAATGTGTAAATATGCGTTCATGTTAAATTATACCGGAAATTTGTTGGTTTTTTTTAACGTGTTAAAAGGATATTTTTTTATTCCAATAAATTCCGATCCTATGTAGGTCGATGTATGTATTACTCGGTAAATGTAATTGAATGAATGAATGAATGAATCGATGAATGAATGATTTATTTAGAACAAAACTTACGGCTAATAACAATACATTTAGATGACGTATCTAAAAAAGCTGTATGGTGTAAAGGTGGTCCGAGGGAGTCCACGGATCACACTAGAATATCCTGTGTCGTGGAGCTTTTCTCTTGCTCGCTCTCCTGCTCTTTTGAATTGCTTTTTGGGGTTCCGTAGTTTTACCAGAAACACTTATAAAGTTAGTTTGCCTGTACCTACGTCTATCTTTAAAGTCTTCTGACTTCGACAGTAATTTTACCCTACATAAAAACGAGTTCATTAGGTACTTACTCCTTTTCTATTCTATTTGTACCAAATTGCACCTAAATCGGCCAAACCGTTTAAACAGTGAAAAAGTATCAGACAGACAGTTACCTTTGCATTTATAAATTGTAATAATACCCATTTTTAATTATAATATTGCAGCACACAGCCCTTGAGAGTCATACCACTCTTGACGTAGCGTGTTCACCATCTTCGATTACATCATCACTTACCACCAGGCGAGATGGTAAATAATAAAAAAAAAAAAAAAAAATATATATATTAATATTTTTTTAAATTAAAGCCATGTACAATTTCTTGCCATCCTAAGGTAGTCTAGAACCGATTGCTTTTAGCGATTAGGCAGCCTTTTGTTGCTTTATAATTGAGAGATATATTTATGTATTCTTGTTTATTGTTTAATTAAATAGGTTCAATAAAGACTGTCTAAATCTATCTATGTGAAAATAAACATAGGTACATAATAAAATCACGCCTTTTTCCCGTTGGGGTATACAAAGACTACTTCTTTCCACATGCTACGATCCTGACATACCTCTTTCGCTTCTTCCACTGTCATGAACGCCTTCATACATGCTCGCGGGTTATAGGTACTTTTGACTAGGGCTGTCTTTAAAACGTCTCCGATCTGGTCGTGATACATTCGCCGATGTCGGCCTCTACCGGTATTATCTAAATATACAATGCAACCATATTTTTATTTTACATCGCAATAAATGTTGACTGGCTCCATGCCCTCGGCGAATATTACGGTACCACCAATAAACATATATATGTATATAATATGTCTATTATCACTAGTTGTAATATAGCGTTTTATGGTACCACCACAACTGGTTACTTTTCAAATAAAATTCAATTCACGTGGAACTATGATGAGGAGATTGAGTTTGGATGTGGTATTAAAAAAGTACTGGCTATTCAGTGCGTGAAAATGTCTAGGTATATTTATTTTTGATATTTAACAGTAATATGTGAAATTTGATAAATACATATAAGATTATTTCACCCATGCATGACAACATAATTAACATTGTACTATGGGACTATACAGGAACTATATACCCTCACAAACAAACGAGGAATTTTCCAAATCAGTATTAAAAACAGTTCTGAAGTAACTAACTAAAACAAAAAAAAACTAATGGAGAACCTCCACCTTTTTTGAAGTCGGTTAAAAATATATACAGAATAGAAGGATAAATGAAAAGGCCGATAAAAATCTGCTTTACTTCTAAATCTCCATCTCTACCAGTTGACTTAACTATAGTAACTTGTACTATTTTGTAGTACAAAACATGACAAAACGGTTGAACCTCAGTTTAATACGAGGGATAAACATATTATAAAATTTGATCGACAAAGGACAACACTTTTCAAGCTTTTTAGCATTTATTCATTATTCTTGCGGATAAAACTCTAACTAAAGCGCAAGGATTATAACGTTACAGCGTCGTGGAAAACGATGACGTCACAAGGAATGCCACCTTCCATTGAGCTCAGTCGATCACAGAACGCTTCGTATTCCAAGTTGTAGTTCGTGTAGGGCCGACTGGCCGGCAGGCGTCAGGCACTCGGGCAGTTTGCCGCGAAGCCTTGCCGCGTCGACACGCGAAGCGTATTCCGTAGAAAGAACAACGACCGCGTTCCATTTCCAAATCGGAATTTGACAGTGACGTGTGTTTTCTTCTTTTAAATATTAAAGTGCGTTCACTTTTTATATTGCGTTAAATTGTTTTTTTTTCGAATGTGTGCCAGTAATGCCAGTGTCGGTGAATAGTTTTTAAAAGTCAAATGTTTGCCAACAAGTCGTGATCGTGACTTGGATTGGTGTTGCATGTTGTGTTGTTGTTTGTCAATCGAATAGCCAGTTTTATTATCCTTCAATATTGCTTTTATAAAGTTTTAAAATTTTTTGTTTAATTTTTCTTTTATAAGGTTTAAGTGTAATCATTTCAAATAGTCCTTTGGCTGTTTGCTTGAAGTGTGATTTATAACGGAGACCTAAATCAACAAACGGAGGGGACTTAGGATCCAGCCATGAATTTTCACACTTTAATGACAATGTTTTAACATACCTTTATTTAAAAACAAATTGGTCCGACAGTGTCCATTGTTAGACATTAGTCACCGCTGACAATTGTGTACCTACGTGGTACCACATTTGTATGCTCGCATGAGTGTACGGATATTTGCCGACGAATATAGCCATAGCATACAGTGAGACCAATTTAGCTACTGCTTATGTAAAAGAGCTCACATAATGCAACGACGGAACAGCGTCTAAATAACAAATAATATGCAAATTGTCTGTGGATATAGTGAGCCGTTTCGTTAAATTGCCATAGAAATATTTTTTTATCTGTACGGAAAGAGAAAACGCGCGAAATCACGTAGCGCCTTCGTGTAGCTATAAATAACGCTACGGAAGACGCAAACTAGATCAAAATCCGGACGCGCAATAAAATTTGATTTTACGTTATTTAATAAACGTTCATAATAATATATGAAATGCTGTATAACGAAAGTATGGTTGTCAGATAACAGTCTTCATATATTTTACACGCACTTGAAATGCAAAATTTTAGCCGTGTTAGGTCCGTACATTGATCATCGTCATCATCATCATCATCATCATCTTCGTACCCTTATCCCACTTAAGTGGGGTCGGTGCAACATGTTATTTCCGCATCCACTCCTTTTACATCCATATCATCCATCACACAGTCCATCCACACTTTCTTTGGTCTTTCTGTTCCTCTATAGCCATTCATAATTGAGAATTACTGCAATGTCCACCTCAGAAACAATACTAATATAATAAATACATCATTGTTGTACACCAGTTATATAAATAAACTTATTAAAACAGTACCTTACTTGTATTCCTACAGTAGCACGGATTTACCGCTAAAACCGATAATTTCCACCAACCTTTGGATGAGAACTAGACATTGGCTAAAATGCAAAATAATGTGGATTTTCCTAGACTTTATGGCCATTTTATCTATACCAGAAAGCATTTTGATGGATAGAGGTGATAAATAAATTAAATTAATCTATTTTAGACTCTGTCGGTACGCAGTTAAACCTTATTAACACTAAACTCAGTCGCATTGCAGCTAAAATAACTGTTATTGCTTAGAACGGTATACATTTAATTAGATATTCCTAGAAGTGAGTTTATTCATGGACCAACATTATAAATGTACAGACATAGAGCAATATACTAGTTACTATGAAGTAAAGGTCACTTCTGTTATTTATACGGTACGTAATACTGATTTATGGGTACCATTTAATTTTAAATACGCGATTTTATAAATTGGTCTGGGTCCTTTGGTAGCTTTAAAATATATTGTAGCTACGTCTCTTGATTTCACCCATTGACGATACGGACAATTAAAATGTCATACATTTTTAGTACTTTAAACTCACCCCGTTCATTCTAATGTCCATGTTTAAGCACATTTATTGGTTCATAAGGAAATATATTAATTTTCAGCTTCTTAGTGTTACAGTTTTTAATATAATATCATGTTATTATGTCTACGATATAAGTTGTTTTCTTTTTAATTGAAAAAGTCAAAAGACAAAGCATTTATTCAGTATATGGGCAAATTAAAAATCTGCACTGACACACGTCAAATAACATTAAATAGATCTTATCAATAATAATTATTCTTAATATAAAAAAGCACTATTGCTTTGAATGAAAAAAAAAACAAAAGTAATGAGCCATTCAGCTTTCATCCAAACGTCGAACGGAACGAAACTGCAATGATGGAATCCCTTCTCCCTCTCCGAAACTACACGAAATATTAAAAATAAATAAAAAATTAGTAAACTGGTTACTTAGAACGTCTGTGTTCTATTTAAAATAGTGCCAAGCTTCTAGTCTAGTAACCGCTTCACGAAGCAAATGCGTTCTAGTTTAGGCTGCGTTTACATTTGCCATAATTTACTAGTCGGTCGACTTTAAGTCACAATTAAGGTTGTATATATAATAAACAATGAAAGTCACAAGTACTAGAGCCAGTTTTACCAGTTTCTGGTAAAGTTTCCGATAGTTATGATTTTTCCAGCTGAACCTTACTGCTATTGGACATTTTATTGCGATGTCAGAAAGCTTATTAACCATGACCATGAAGAGACTACCGGCCATGATTTACCACACGTGATAGGAGCATTATATCGATGTTCCGCCTGACTTGCTACCAAAAAGTAGCTTATTTCCACCATTAAGGAGAAAATCTGCCGTCATAACCTTAAGGTGTTCCGGCAGCACACAATCCTTTGAGAGTCGGATAATTCTAAGCCTAGTGTGTTTACCAGTCTCGACCACATCATCGCTTACCACCAAATAAATGTTGAGAAGAAATACACTCAGGGGCATAAGAGTATCGATTTTATGATACTCGTATGCAATAATATTCGTAACAAAACCAACACACGTAGCCAAAACTCGAGAGAAGAAAAGATTATGTCCAGTAATTTTAGTTCTTCGATAGAAACCGTATGTAAACTATGCTTTACTACCGTATCTCGCCTAGGTCACCGCAATCGCTTGACAGACCGACGCAGCGTATTTCCCTCACCCCATTCTACCCCGATTCACCCCATTTCCCGAATAAACGGTTTGAATTCTCTAATAAATTTAGCTTTGGCCGAATCATAAATAAACATGGAAACGCTTGTTTTGAATAATTCAATTCCGGTCTTATTTGGAGGTAAATAACCCTTCTCCGCGTTAACCTATGCCAACAATAAGTTTTTGGATGTTAGCTAAAAATAAAGAGGTCTAAGGGCAGATGGAAATGTCATCAGATAGGCATATAAAATAGCCAGGCTGACTTTTTAGGGTTCCGTAGCCGAATGGCAAAAGACGGAACCCTTATAGATTCGCCATATCTGTCTGTCTGTCTGTCTGTCTGTCCGTCCGTATGTCACAGCCATTTTATTCCGAAACTATTAGGACTACAGAATTAAAACTTGGTAGGTAGATGTATTCTGTAAACCGCTTTCCGATTTATGTACAAACATAAAAAATATAAAAGTTTAAGGGGGGGCATCCCATACATGGAAAAGGAACAAAAAAAAAATTTTTTTCATAAAACCTTTACGTGTATAGATAGGTCTTTAAAAATGACATTGAGGTTTCCAAAATCATTTTTTCTCAAAGTCAATCATTTAAAAGATAAGTGCGTCTAAAGTGGTAAAATGTGTGTCCCCCCCTCTAACTTCTAAAGCAAGGGAGTGAAAAATCTAGAAAAAATATATTCTGTAGATCTCAATAAAAACTTTCAACGAAAATTGGTTTGAACGAGATACAGTCAGCAGTTGTTGAGATATAGCGACCGCAAGTATAACTTTGTTTTTCATACAAACACTATGAAAAACAAAGTTATTTTTGTAGTTGCGAAAAATCATAGTTATAGAATACTCTACTGTGTTACGGAACCCTACGAGTGCAAGTCCGACTTGCACTTGGCCAGTTTATTTTTAATGCGAAACTGGGTAGTGCGAAACTTGACTATTATCTCACCTGATGTTAAGGATTGTTGGTGTTGAGTTTTGTATTTTTGAAGCCGATTCTGAAATCTATTGTTTCAACACTTTTCTTAAATGTTCACTTTCGGCTTTGACAGCACACAGCCCTTGACAATCAGACTATTCTGGACCTAGCATGTTCACCACAGATATCATTCTATATATATATATATATATCTGTGATGTTCACCATCTTCGACCACATCATCGCTTACCACCAGGCGATAGTGGTCAAACGCTTATAAGACTATAAGGTACAAAAAATAGTAGAATTTTATTAGTTATTAGTATTTTCCAAGAACCAACTGATTATTCTTGCCTTCTATTCTAATACAATTTTAAAAGACATATATTTAATACCCAATAAATAATTTTTACCATACAAAAATCTCTCGCAGACAAAATGAATAATAATAAAATTATGTTAAACGCTAGCCGGAGTACCCGTGATATCATTATGAAAGTTGGCGGAACTATCCCATTTAGTTATGCAAGTTTTAATGAATACTTAATAAGTATTCTAAAGAACTATTAAGTTTTCGGTGTCGTTGTGACGTAAGTTCATGTTCTTTTGTTTGTGGGATTGAAGAAGTAGGTGTTCTGTTTTCTAAAGCCTCTTTTATTAGCCTCTTTGTCAACAACCGTAATCACAAACAATATTATGACGTCTTACAGTGCTCATAGGGTCACTATGCATTTGTCAAAATCTTCTTGAATACGGGTAAAGCTTTGCTAATAATCATGTTTTAATGTTTAGTTTGAAAATCATTTGTCATGGCATGGCTATAAATTGTAAAATGTGTAACAAAATATAAATGTACCAAAATATAAGCTGCTGAACTAAGCTCATCGCTAATGTTCTTGCCTTAATGTGATGACCCTCCAAATTGATACATTAACTGAAAACCTTTTGTTTTGTAACTAAGCTGGTCAGTCCGTTACTACTACAGATTACATATATGTAGTATTATATTATCTTTTTAAACGATAAACAATAATTAAATTATTGTAGTATTTAACTTTAGGGTAGGCATGTAACATTTTTAAAATCAGCGTCTTGGTTTTGGGGTCTACGATCCAAAAATCTGGACATTTGTGCTGAGACTGGTCTGTTTCAGCACCTCATACTGTATTATACTTATACTGTATACCTTTTGTTTTATTTGGTCAAAATGTCAAATATATTTTACATCTGTACTGTAACTTGAGGACTGTTGAATAAATGATTTTTCTTTCTTTCTTTCTTTCTAAAAAAAACATACAGACAAATTGAGAACCTCCTTTTTGGAAGTCGGTAGAATATTTTAAAATTTATTTGTACTTAACTTACATTACCTACAAATGAACATTTTACTAATTACTCTAACTAAAACATCAATTGGCATAAAACATAAATTCAGAGATCTATCAGTCTGTTGACTTATATATAAACTTGGGAGAGATATTATGTCAAGCCAAAGAGAGCTCCCAAGACACGACATAGTCTCTGTTTCATGTAGCTACTAAAATATTTTAAATTCTAGCACACTATACAATATCGGTCTAGTCTAGAGCATGAAAGACTTTTCCTAGTAAAAGTTTCTTCCTATATAAATCTTCGCCTCACGATTCATATCGTTCCGTTCATACGGAAGGTCGCAATAATAGCATGATAATATCTTAATATGTCATAGAATCGTGACTGTCCATACTACGGAGTACTTCACAGTACTTCAGAACCTTTATGTAACAGCCAATCAAAACCTCGGAGAGTCCCAAAGAGAAAAATGTAACCGCCCGAGGGCTTGCCATCGATATAATACGACAAGATGGTGGTTGATATTTATATTTATATTCTGTTCATCATTCTTAGAATACACGGATTTTCCGAATTACAGGTAAAATATACATACATACAATCACGCCTTTTTCCCGTTGAGGTAGGCAGAGACTACTTCTTTCCACACGCTACGATCCTGACATACCCTCTTTCGCTTCTGCCACTTTCATCATACATGCGCGCCGATTATAGGTACTTTTGACTTGACCTTTCTTTAAAACGTCTCTGATCTGGTCGTGATACGTTAAAATATGTAGATAATAATTGATGATTATAAAAGTACCAACTATACAATACAATACAATACAAAAACTCTTTATTGCAAACCAATTAGGTACATATCTATTACAAAAATAAAAAAAAATTATGTCTATGTGGTATTACAATGGGCGGTCTTATCGCTATTAGCGATCTCTACCAGACAACCTTTGTATGGACAGATATACAAGAAGAATAAGACGGTGGTGTACAATAATAAGTAATAACAATATATAACAACTATAACAACTATCATACTCACGACTGTTTTGTTGTCGAATTTATCGAGCTAGGTTTATATCATGATGATTCTCACTATTACTATAATTCAAGACAATAATTGAGTCACTAAGACTAAACAAAATAGGTAAAGTATAGTTTTAGGGAGGTGAATTTAATGATTAACGTTCTTCAAGTTTTTTTTTTAAGGATTACTCGTAATGTGGGTTCCACATTACTAGTATTCTTGTTAACCCCTCCAACTAAGCTAAATATGCTTGCTATATTTACTTTTGTATAAAAGTTAAATACTTTTTGGTGTGTTACAGCTAGTGTGTACAATTTTTATGTGTGCATCACATGGACAGGAATGGATCTTGAACTAATATGAGTGAGTTTTGACTCTGATATTATAAATAACAAGATATGTATTATTGACCACTTTAGTCTTAACTTAATACCACAGAAAAGATAATGCTAATACATTCACTATGATCTGTATTCTTGTGATTGAACAAGATATTTACAAACTTTGTTACCTGCCCGTAAAACTAGTAGAAAACTGTGTCTTGCTGACTTCACAATTATATTACCGTGACCATACGCAGCAATATGATTAAATAGGTTCCCACATTGCAGAAGAGTAATATATTTAGCATTAATTACTATATTTATATAGAAATCAAGATTCACATGAATTATAGAACTTTCCCACGGTCAAAAATAGTTTTCATTTTTAATCAAAGATTTTGTTTTCAATTATCTGTGGTTGATCTGCTCATACTGATATTAGACACACATTTTCCTCCATATTTCTTTCCTCACGAATATAAGTTAGCACAATTCATGTTTCCATGAAGGGCCGCGGGCCCTCGGGCCTTGCGTCCTTACTAACTTTCTGATAACAGGTCAATCAACCTTCACTGCCAGCCTCAGGAGCGGTTTAAGTTTTTTTATTTATTTTTATTGGGTACTTTATACTTTCCCGTCAGTTTTGCGAGAGCCGACGTTAGATTAAAGTTAAAACAGTCGTTTGTCAGAAGGGTCTTCTTGACCGAGTTGGAAATAGGAGGTACGCTATTGGATTTGAATGTTTCTTTTTTATGTTATGTTACATAATTGTTATATAAAGGCTTAGAATGAAAACTGGTTCTCAAGGACAGCTGCTGGAATACATTAATGTTTTATTGACAAATTTTTAACTTGAGGCTAAGCTAGCTGGTCAGACAGATCCTAGATAGTTTTTTTTTTTTTTCCGTGGGAGGGGGAAATCCTTCCTGAGATACCGCAGAGCTCGGGCTCTGCAATTATGTCAGACTCCTACTGACTAAAACCCCCTCCCTTTCATTACCATAGACACGAGGTCCATGCTTTTTTTTATATTTTACCTATATTAATTACTCCACACACATTCACTAACACTTAAACACTTAAAGTCTATAATTTGTTAAAGTGGTAGTCGATCCCGTACTTATCCAAAACCGACCAGTTTCCACCTGCGGCACGAGTCGACGTTCACGAGTTGACGCATGTACCAGCGTCGCTCTCCTCAACCATATGTTAGGGAAGAGAGTGGCCCACTACACAACGCCACCACAGGCAGTCACCTTGACGTGAGCATGTCAGGTTTAGATAATCCAATAATAATTTTCTTAGCATATTTATTTCCCTTTTCATCTGCCTTATTTCTGGAGCATAGCCCCAACGACGTCCATGTCGCGGTTTTTCATGGCCATCTTGAGATTAAGCTCCTTGACTTCTTCCCTCGACCCTCGCATTGCCTTCCTGATGCATATACTAATAGCGTCGTCGGTAGTGTCGGTGTAGTACGCGCAGTTTTCTGTGTGTCGCGACACCGCCACCACCGCGTGCTGGACGCTATTGTGTATCTTCGTCTTCCGCCCCCTCGTCTGCACTATAAAGACTGTAGCATAAGTCAATCCCTGCGCTTCGTGGATTGTTAGGATTCGTGACCCTTGGCCTGATCCGTATCGATACTAGATAGTGTTGTACCACCATGCCTGGGGTTTTTTAACACGTTGTTTTTCCTTCAACGAGGGTGTGTACATATACATTGTTGATAGAAAAATCCCATAGTGTATGGTGGGGATTTGAACCCGCTACCTCTGACGTCAAAGCCATTTCCATTCGCCCTCAATTATATCGAAAACAATGTTGAAGAAATTCGTTTAGAAACAGTTATAGTTAAATAAGTTTTGATAAAATAGCGCATTGCAGTGCAGCGCGTGTTTCGATACAAAATGAAAGGTTGACTGACTTCATCCAATCTAAGTTGTACTGTACGACTGTCGAACCACATATATATATGACAAAAACTATAGATAGATAACAATAGTTAATATATAACACGAACTGTCTTCCGAGATGCCGTTATATTAAATTTATGACTCTTGCCGCGTGAAATTTTTTAAATTATATTTCTTTTTGCCATCGCGAAATCTTCTCGATTTATATAGCGGCAATAGCCCAATGGCTAAGGCATCGGCCTGGCAATCGAGATGACGTGAGTTCGATCCCCATCCATTTCACTATTGAGGTGAACCCACTCCAGGCACAAGCATATTTAGCTTAGTTGGAGGGGTTAACAAGAATACTAGTAAAGTGCAACCCATATACCTAAAAGAAAAGTACACACATTTTATACAGAAAAACGGTCACGAAAACCATCTCTATGAAAGAGAACAACTTGCAAATTATAATTTCATTTAAAAGAAAATTGTTCAACATTCGGTGATCTTATCGCTTCAAGAAATCTCTTCCAGAGTTCCCTGTCAATGTTGAGACTACCGATGCAGAGGTCGTATCGTTATTTACAACACTTACGAAGTAAGTTAAAATACCCAGTCTACACGGGTAGACTGTAGACCATCAATAAGATTGTAATCTCACCATCTAGTTCGTTACTAGTGACACCTTCGCGCTACCAACCAACATTGTTGCCAGTCGCCGCTACCACAGCCGCTACACTGTTTACTACCAAGGACTTGTACCAGTATTCTTTTTGTAATGTCTTTTTTTATTTTTGTTCAAAAATTATCGTGAATTTGTGACATTATAAATGTTATATACCGGCTGTAATTCACGTACCTTTAGTCGAATTTTCTCGACCTAGGTTCCGAGCGAATCCATCGCTATTGCTCGGGAGTGAGGTTACGCGGTGAGATCGCACTGTTCACTGTGGGCCGCCGCGCCGTTCGAAACCTAGGTCGTGAAAATTCGACTAAAGGTACGTGAATAACAGCCGGTATATAACATTAATAAGGTGTTTTAAGTTGTTAGGCTAGCTTTTGACAGCTTTGTCGCTTGGCGGTTGATTGAAGCGAAGATGTGGTTGAAGATAGTGTACACGCTTAGGCCTAGAATGGTCTGACTTTAAAGGGCTGTGTGCTGCCGAAACACCGTAAATACCGTAATGTTTTGGCGGCAGACTCTCTACTTGATGGGCTACTTGTTGGGCTACTTGTTGGTAGCAAGTCAAGTGGAACATCGATATAATGCCTGTGGACGAACACCCTTGAATTCACATAGAAAAATCCTTTGGTGCGCGGCTAGAATATGAACCGGCGACTTTGTTGTTATAGTGGCCATAATAATACAACACTGTAACTGCCTTCCTCAGGTAATATTCGACGGAACACATATACCTATCAGCGATACAGTCAAAAACCTTGGGATACTCTTTGATAGGACATTTTCTTGGGCACCCCAAATAGCTGAAGTTAGTCGTAAGATTTTCGCATCTGCAGGTTCGTTACGACGATTACGTTATCTTCTTCCAATTTCCACCAAAACTGCGCTTGCGCAATCCCTTTTGCTTCCTATACTAGATTATGCTGACACCTGCTATTTGGATTTAACCGAGGAACAGCTTAGTAAGCTTGAGAGACTGCAGAACCTTTGTATACGGTTCATATTTGGATTACGCAAGTATGACCACATTTCAGAATTCCGTAAAAAGCTGAAATGGTTACCTATTCGTCTTCGCCGGAATAGTCACGTCCTTTCTCTTCTATACTCTATTCTATTTATCCCGTGTACCCCTTCCTACCTTAAGGAACGTTTCACGTTCCTTCACCTTTCAAATCCGTTTTCCTTGAGATCCGCTGAAACTCTACAACTTTTAACCCCTATCCATTCCTCACTTGCTTATGAAAAATCTTTTACTGTGCAAGCGGTCCATTTATGGAACGCGCTACCAGTGGAGATTAGACATGCCAAATCGCTGGCTATCTTTAAATCCATGGTAAAAGCCCATTACTTGTTCCAAACATGTTAAAAC
This sequence comes from Cabera pusaria, assembly GCA_954871355.1. Lineage (NCBI taxonomy): Eukaryota > Metazoa > Arthropoda > Insecta > Lepidoptera > Geometridae > Cabera > Cabera pusaria. The sequence continues at coordinate 24,725,443 of OX940900.1, forward strand.
TGCAACACTACTGTGATTTAATATATATGGTTATGTATATGTGTATTTAATATTATATATACATATATATGTATTTATATTAATATATTTGGGAACATTATTATATATATGTAGGGTATTTTTATGTATTATATCTTAATATACTATAATTTTAGTAGTCTATTTTGTGTATTATTATTATTATTATTTTTTTCAGACATCATTAATTTGTATTGTACGCTACCCCCATTTTTTTTTTGTATTCTTCTTTTCAATGCCAAGGTTGTCTGGAAGAAATTGCTTTATGCAATAAGACCGCCGATTGTATTGCCTTATTATTCTACTGTCTTTCATCACATAGTATGTACAATTTGTAATTTCTTTGGTGATCAATAAAGAGTTGAGTTGTAGTTAGTTGTAGTTAACATTTTAAAGTGTGTATCTATGCATTAATATATACAAGATCAACAAATGTGAAAAAAACACGTTACTGGTACGTTCCTGCAATGTTAACCGTTATTTTGTTTTTATTATTTGTTTTAATAGCGGCCATTGTAATAAATATTCTATCTGTTTCATGTGTCTACCTATTATGAATCAGAATCATTTATTGAAAACTAATATGGTTGATTATGCTAGATTTTATTGCACAGTAGAAAAAATTGTTCACCCTCACCGGGTATTCAATATTAACATATTATTAGCTCAGAACTTGAATCAATTTATTAAATTATTAATATATGGTTAAGAAGATACACCCTTGTTACAAACAGACAGACGGACGGACAGCGATGTCTGCGTCCCGCTGACACCCTTTGGGTACGGAACCATAAAAAGCTGCCATCTAATGAAACATACGGCGCTGTCACTACACTCATTACTATTGTATATCTGACGAAAACCAGTTTTAGTTTCTTCTACAAGTGGTACCACTAAAAATTGCAGTGGTGTGGCTTCATGATTTTAATCAGTTCGGTAATCTATTGGTCTCATAGGTACAAGTTCTGCTTCATAGAATTCAATTAATTGAGATTGAGCTTTCGAAACCCTTGAGATATTCTTTTTATATTTCGGAAATTATGTACGCTAATGGAAGTTTGAAGTAAGGATTGTGAATAGGGTAAGGTTTTGTAGGTCTTTTCATTTTTAGATTGAGTGTTATATGGGTTTGTGTTTCAGCAATATGCCTAATATTTTTCAAATTTATTTACGTTGATTATTTTCTAAGAAACACATTCGAACAGTATGAACTATAACTGTTTGAAGTATATGATTACTTTAAATAGTTAGTTAATGCTGTACTTAATATACTACACTAGGTCATACTCTATAATATTTTGGAATATTGTTACTTTAATGTTTTTTTTTTGTTTAGAGATTTGTAGTTTAAACTGGGTGATTGTGTCTTTTCAATAGATGTCAAGGTCACGTGGCATTTTAAGCCTCAGAGTTCGCAAGTTATTTAACAATTATCTAAAGTTAGTATAGACTAAAGTCAGTGACTCGCGATACTAGATAACCCAGAATATTAGTACAAAGGAAACTAAGGAAGAATGTCTTATTAATTGGGGAGCAACGGAAGCGCCCAGCTGAGTCCTAATCAATGGAACGATTTATTATCCTGACACTTCCGGTGGCCAGTGTATGGTTGCCAATCAACATTATTTTTGAAGAAAAAAAGTAGAACCTTTTTTTCTTTTTTGAGATTGTTTTATTTAGACAACAAACAATTTTGTTTAAAAATATTTTCATAACGATCACAAAGTTAAAAGAAAATTCAGACTCGTGGCAGACAGCTGTCACTCAAATATTACTTTGATAATAGTAAAAAAATAATATATTATACAATCATTTTTGCTACGTAATACTACTTAAAAGATTAATTATTCCTTCATATTTTACAGATTTTTTATAATTAATAGGCTAGCTTAAATTTACATTAAATATTTACAAATAGTACATATATATATATAACATATTTTACAATATAACACACATTATAAACAAAAAGAAAACAGTACCTAAGTTTTAGTCACAAACATAATCTAGCAATATATTATATTTGTGACTAAAACATACGGTAATAATAATACTGAACATTATTAATGAATACTATTATTTCACAATTATGTCATCGTTATGTAACTTCACAATCTCTTTTTCATATTAAAAACTATTACGATAGTCGTCATTTTTAATCGACTTCACAATAAGAAGAAGGTTCTCAATTTGACTGTTTTTTTTATGTTTGTTACTTCAGATCTCCTTCAAATCTTAACCGATTTAAAAAAATATTTTTTTTTGTTGGAGAGATTATGCCTCCTGTTTGGTCCCATTCAATAAAATTTTAGAATTTTTTTTTAAATAATTTTATCGAGATCTGATAATCATGTCCAGAGATATATATATATATATATTGAGATGAACAAAATAAACAAATTTGCATACCTTGATGACATGATTATGGCTAGTGGGTATTTTGATCGCGGCATGTGAAGTCGGTTTTTTTCGTTTTGTACGATCATAAATTATTAACACAAAAACTTAAAAAGAAAATGTTCTAATATTTTTTTAATAATATGTATTCAAGTACACAATAAGAAATTTCATAAAAGTAACAACCCTAGACTGAGTATGGAATATAGATCTGATTTCCTCATCTTTTTGCGATTGAGAACTTTTCCTCTCCAATACTCAAAATAAATATTAGATTTTAATCTACCGATGAGCAAATCTATGTTTATCGTCGGAAAAGCGTCTATTTCCGGTTTGATATTTTTAAAACGTTGCGGGTATTGGAAGCATACGCGAGATAAAAATAATAAAAAGTATGAAACGCTGCATGAGTGAGTCGATCGAGCAAAGCTTTTTAAGGACCAGTTTCACCGGTGCCTGATAATGTTTCAGATAGTTATCTTAACGCCTTATAAAAGCTGTCAAAAATATACTCCTGGCCCTAAATGTTATGTTGAGGTAGTCACTTAACAAAGACCATTTATTTAATGAGGATTTAGTTAGGTAGAAACGGGAATGCAACACGAACATTTAACACTTAAATACACTCACTTACTTACTAATTCATTTCAGAATAGCTAAATAGTTTAATAAGATTTTCAAATAAAACATTTTGAGTCGACATTTTTAGGTTTTTTTTCAAATACCGTATAGGCTAGAAAATATAATAATAATACTACGTACTAGCGTTAGTCTACTACCTCATTATTGATATGATGATGCGTCACTGGGTCCTGTGCTATTTAAAGTTTTATAGTGTTTTAGATAATTTAGTAAATATAAACGTAAAATACAATGGAACGTGAGTATGTGTACCTACTCAAATAGGATTTTCAACAGGAAAACCCCACTCGTTAAGAATGCTACGACCACAGAGTCGCGCTACCAAGAAACGAGGTCGCAACTACCTATATTATGTTTATTGATCACTAATACATTTAAATATAATGCAGTTTACATACATATTCATCGTCACACATCTGTCGTAACAACGGTAAGCTATGGAGCAGACGTGTTTTAGTGGTCGCACACTATACGTAATGGAAACAGAACGGCACGGTAAGCAGCGCCGGCACGTTGCCGAGAGCGGGTAAACAGCGCCGGCACGTAAGCGGGTAAACAGCGCCGGCACGTAAGCGGGTAAGCAGCGCCGGGACGTTGCCGTATGCGGGTAAACAGCGCCGGCAAGTAAATGGGTTAACAGCGCCGGCACGTAAGCGGGTAAGCAGCGCCGGGACGTTGCCGTATGCGGGTAAACAGCGCCGGCACGTAAATGGGTTAACAGCGCCGGCACGTCGCCGTGGCTACGGCAAGGCGTTACCTGGGGAAATGGCAGCGTAGCGTTCTGTACATGCTAGTAAAAGTCGCCGGGCATACGCAAGAATTCGTGGCGTTTCTTTTCTACACATGAAATTGCTCCGGAGCTGACCAAGAAAAAATATCTTGTATGCGCTAGACACGATGCGCTGTGTTGTTGCGACAATAGGGTAGTTTTCGTGGCTAGATCCGACAAAATTCTTATTGCGTGTGTACATGATGAATTTGTCTTGTCTGCAACAACACGGTGAAATTTCTTAGCGCGAGAAAAAGAGCCCTTACAACCACATTGATGTCAATACGAGGCTGCACGCCAGTCAGTACGTGGCTAATGGCCAGTTGACAGCGTGCCGCTTGAGGTCCCTGAGCTTACCCTGAGGCGAGGCAATTACGGTACGATCTATGTGCGGCAAGCCTAAGAAATATTTATTTAATACTAGATGTGCCCCCCGGCTTAGCCCGGCAGTTCGACAGTAAAATAGAAATCTACAAAATCGGTCGTGTCGTTCTCAAGTTTTCTCCGCCATACATGTTGCAATTGATTTGTATTTAATTATTTATATATAGATAGACTAGCGACCCACCCCGGCTTCGGGCGGGTGCGAATGTGTAAACAGAACTACCAAACAGAATCACATTTATATTATTGAGATTGTCATATAAGAACATAAGAATTTCCAAAATAATATATTTTATGAACCGACTTTACAAAATAGGAGGAGGATATTCAATTCGTCGGAATCTTTTTTTATTTTTCTCATTCTAAAATAAACCAAGCCTCATTTATGTAATGAACATACGCTTACATAAGTTTGTAATTTATAATATGAGCTTGCACATTAACATGGAGAATCATAGTACGAGAACAGCGGGAAGATTCTTGAAATAACTTTTTTGAATGTACGTACTCGTTCACAAAACAGATGTTACAAAAACTATGCGAAATCCTAAAAACAACCCCAGCGCTTTGAACTTACGTAACAAGTTTAATTACTCTCCCATTCATCCCTTTGAAAGGTGCGATTTTTTTAAACAAAGAGTCCTCAAAGATGTCTATAAGGGGGATATAATGACGCAGTTCTTTTAATTAGTGATTACGACACGACCATGATTTAAGGAATATTGTAGATATATTAAAAATAAAATTTGTGTATGATAAATTAGATAATATTTAGTGTATGTTTAATAAAAGGTTTATTCAATTATTTTTATTTCACAAATAACCGAATTCTTCTATCAATTTTCAATTTCAAAATTCTTTAATTTTCATTCATAAATAACAATGTACATTTCTAGTGTGAGTAAATCCTAGAAGCGACAAAATAATGTAACAAAATAAAACGCTTTACAAGCTAGACACTTTTTAAAGCTTATTACATGATATTCCTGTAATTATTAACATTAAATTCTGTATTTTAAACAAAATTCATCAAATAATTATTATGCATTTTTTAGGTATAACAGTACATTTGTTAAATTATATATTAATTCATAGTAAATTAATGCCGACAACGGTCCTTATAAATTAAAATAAATGTGGTTACTTCGTAATAAAGTGGCAAATCTGCAGGTAGAAAGAACAACATTACAACAATTTCTTCTATCGCAAGATAGTGAGGGCGCAGAATCGAAAGAAGCTATACTTAATCCAACCTACATTGTTTATACTTTACAGTGGGCAATAAAGAACATTAAACACTTTAAATCGCCAGCCTCGAACAAGTTACGACCTAATACGTCAAACTGACTTACATAGAGTTAAACAATTTAAGCGAAAAACAAATGCAGGGATATCTATCTAGTGAATATAGATTGCATCTCCAGAAGAAAGGCGGGTCCATAGTTCAGTGGTAACCTTGTGACATTTACCCGTTACATAGTTCTTTGTGAGGCGGCGAGCGGATCCGATGTTACGTAACATACGATCTCATTTCACAGAAATAACTGAGCTTTAGATGATAAAGCATAAGAGTTAGCGGGCCTACAGTATTTTACAGAACTTGATTGAAGAAAATTTACTTTATTGATTTTATATCTTTCATTACCTTATGCAGCAAATGAGTTACCTTTTATAATAACTTCTTCAAATTTATAAAACCGGTCTCATAAAAAAACGAATTTCTTAAAGAGATATGCGCTACAACTGACCTAAAGATAACTTCTCTATGGATTCTTACTATAGATCTATCTTCTCTATGGATTTCTGGAACTCTATAGATAATACAGTAAAGGATGTGCCATTATCTATCAGTAAAGGTACGGACACACCGCAGCGTCCTGCGTGCGTGATCTAGGGGGCGATCAGATAGCGCAGTAGTATTTGTACCGACTGGTGCTCACCAAACGGGATCAGACAACAATTGAAAAGTACTGAGATCACGACCGCAGGACGCCGCGGTGTGGCCGTACCTTAAGTTTGGAAAACGGGAAGAGACGGTTGTGCTATGTAAATAAAACAAGTTTTGATTATCCTGCGCCTCGTCTGCTGCGTTTGTCCAATTATAAGCAAGCACCATCTTAGACCGCGTCGTCATTAACCATCAGGCGACACAGTAGTCTACAGTAGTAGTAGTAGACAGTAGTATTTAGAATTTCTAGTTCTAGTTAGAATAATAAAAAAAGCAAATAGGGCAGTCATTGTTCAAATGTATCATGTGGAGAATAGCGTTTATGAAATCACTTTCTTCTATAACACGCGCCTTGCTCACGTGAGGTATAAGTGTAAAGGCATCTTATAACAAAAGTTGACTGCAAAGTCTCGAATGTCTCGTTGATATAAGTCACGTTACACTTTAAAACCTAGAACTTCAACTAGCATTCTAATTTCTAGCACCAGTATTTACAAACAATACTATGAGTTTTCAGTCACAGTGCTCGCGGATGCGCTCGCTAGACCACTATCTCGCCTGGTGGTAAGCGATAATGTGGTCGACGATGGTGAATATGCTAGGCCTAGAATACTCAAGAGACTATCAAGGAACACCGTAAGGCTATGGCGGCAGGTTTTTCCTTGATGGTGGTAAGCTACTTTTTGAGAGCAAATCAGGCGGAACATCGATATAATGTGCTCCTACGACCTGCAGACATCATTGACAATACTTGAGTGAAGTCCAGTTTGTCAAAAGTTTCTAGATACCTATATCCACGCTACGTAGAGGGAGAAGGCAACATGTCTACGCCACTCTATGATAATAAACGCTAGAAAAACAATAAGATCAAAATCGAGAATTTTGAGAAATGGTGTCAACACTGACAGCCCTCAGAATCCATCCATAAGAGCAATCTCTTAAAACCCGCGAGACTCAGTCATTGGTATTGAGATGAAGTCGACGTAACGTGCCAAGTGCAGAGTTCAAGGAACAGCATCTGACGTATCTTAGTAAAGCTAAAGTATTGGTCTCTGCGCTGTTGTTTTACATCGATTTCATTATGAACATGCTGCGATATAATAATATATATATGGCTAAAACATTACTCAAATAAGTGCTTCACGATCCATGCGGCTACGCGTGTGGCTCAGTTTCTCTGTATGCATGCGTAGCATTCCTCTACTAGCTACATTTACAGCTATTTAAAGCTACAAGTTCGGGTACGGCGTAAGAGCTACGCGAGCAACTTATTTAGAGAGGCTACTTATTCTAAGGCTACGCACATACTGAATTTTCATGTAGCCAAATCACCTACGTAGCTACGTATTATATCGTGATATTATTTTATCAATTAACTTTTCGTAGGCGTTCACTGCCATGGAATACTTTTTGTAGAGCTTAGCGATACTTAGCCTTGTTGGATAATTGGGTGCCACAGTATTAAAGTACCTATATATAGCATACCTACTCATATGTTTAGTTTAAAAACGAACTATAATTTAGGAGATGGCTATTGCGTATTTACCAAGCTAAGCCACTTTAGATCATAAATAAATAAGGTAATTACAGTAATAAACACCATTTAGCATTAAGCGTGTTAGCTGGTTGAATAGTTTGGCATGTATGTCGTAATTTGTGTTTTGATGCATGTTTAAATTGTGGTCAATGACTTCATTAATACCAATCAAATAGTTCGCTGAGTTCTAATGTTCAGTGTTGTAATGTTCAGTGTTGTAATGTTCAGTGTTGTAATGTTCAGTGTTGTAATGTTCAGTGTTGTAATGTTCAGTGTTGTAATGTTCGGTGTTCGGTACTAATGTTCGGTGCCATCCAGTTTAGAACATAGCTTGGGATAGTTGCGCTAATTTAGGGCCCAGTAGAACAGTGACAGAACGGTCGGCTTTGACGGCAGAGGGTTTTATAACCAACGTGCATCAATGGATTTTTCTATCAAAAAATTAACGTACGCATTTCACAGAGGCTTACCGATGAAGGAAAATAAAACATCGCTAAGAAACCCCCGGCATGTTTGTAGGCACAGAACGTATCCTTAGTCTATCTACTATTCTGTGTTGCTAGAACACTGTCTAGTGTCCGCCTGGCCAGCTACCACCTTCAAGTTGGAAAATCTGCCGCCAAACATGTTTCCTGGTTCCTAGCTGTTCTTGAGAGCCAGTTCGCATTCTAAGCCTAAAGTACTACCATCAAAACATCAGATCTTCTTAAATTTTACAATCATTTTTATCTTTATTGTATAGTCAAAGAGTTTGTCATCAAATGTTAACAAAACATTATATTCAGTCAACTCGAGTGAGTATAAAGATAAATAAACGAAAAAAGAATTTGCAAAGACAATTTTCAACTCCCAAAAATACTGTATAGCTTCTTGAATATATGCCTGCCTGAATGATAATGATTATGTTTTGTTCCAACATCTCATAAATTATAATCCCCCGGGTTCCTCCTTCAAGATAAACACATTCTCTTGCATTTCTGTACATTCTCGCCAGCACACAAATATCATGAACATATTGTGTCGTAACGTTCTCGAACATATACAAAGATATGCTAGACATGAGACAAAGGGTAAAAGCATATGTTAACTCGTATTTATATTACACTGATAGGATAATTAATAATAATTATTTGTTGTTATTCATTTCGTATTTATGTTATTGTATTTTTAACGCCTATAGTCATTTCGGAAGTTACTATGTATATGGTCAAAACGATACAATAAGTACCTATCCCGTTTTCTTTATGACTCTTCCATGTGTTTGTGTATTTAGCCGGAGAAAGGAATGTAGATTAATTACTATTAAAGCTTTCATCATTATCATCATCAGCCTATCCACTGCTGGATGCTGGCCTTTCCTATGGCACGCGACTGAGCTCGATCTTCAGCTCCTTGTTTCCAACCGCTGCCAGCCAGCTTGCGTATATCATCGCTCCATCTAGCTGGAGGGCGTCCTACACTACGTTTGTGAAAGCTATAAAAGTCAGTTAAAAGTTTGTAGTTTAATATGCATCTGAACACTAAGTGCGATGAAAATAACAGTGCCACAAAATGAAAACATGGTAGGAATAATAAAAATAGCCTCTTTCCTACCAAAAAAACTTTTAGCCAAAATTGGACACTGGTTGTGTAGGCACGTCACAGTAAAAGTGAGAGATCGTTTATTTCGCCATGTAGTTTGTTTTTATTATATTCCCACTCGCACATAAAATAAAAACAAATTGCATCGTGTTTATAAACATTGGATGTTTTTGTGTTTTGGTAATTTCGGTCACGACAACATGAAACTTAATTAAAAAAGAAAAGCATTGGAAAGTTCAAGCGAGCTGTTGGTGATATGTTTTAGGGAATATTTGTCCTCGAATTGTCATCTTCATGTGGATTTTTTACATCATTCAATTAAATTCTATTCACCTAAAAGCTCTGGGAGAAAGTCCACGCATTCATGCCCTTTAATGATTTTTAGGGTTCCGTGTCTATGGGTGCCAATGGAATCCTATTACATGGCATGGCATGGATTTGAATCCTTTTCCTCTGGCGTCAAAGCCCATTGTCTCACTGCGCCACTAGTCTATCAGTGGGAACTGCGCCACTAGTCCTTCATACAGCCAAACGGCTTGTGTTGAATTTTTGCACAGAGATAGCCAGTACAGGTATCAGATAGAACCTGTCCTTATACTTTTTGACACGGGCGAAACCTTGGAGCGCAGTTGTTTGTTAATCAACACCATATTATAAATGTGAAAGTCTGCTCATTTGTGATAAGTTCACGGTCAATTTTGCACAGGGAGAGCGGCCATTATAAGACAGTAGAAGATATCGGATATTTTTCAACGTGGGCGTAGCTTCGAGATATACCAAGACGCTGGGCAATCTCCTCCTAACTAATCTACTATACCTACTTTTCATTGTAACTATTTTTATTTTTTCTAACTTGACACTAGTCAACCCACATAGCCAGAAAACAACAACGGAGACAAGCATATTGAGCTTGGTTGGAGGGATTAACAAGAATACTAATTATCTTTAATCCCTCCAACCAAGCTCAATATGCTTGTGTACGGAGTGGGTTCACCTCATTAGTGCAAATGGTTGGGGATCGAGCTCATGACCTCTCGATCGACTGGCCGACGCCTTAGCCTATATCCGCTATATATTTGTCTTGTCTTCCGAAGGATAATATCAAAAGTATCTCAACGTGTAGTTTGTAAATTCTATAAACATGCAATGGTCAATCCATCCGTCTAGGCCAGATACAATGTCCAGCACTGAAGGTACAAAACAAACAGTCGTACTCGGCCAGGTTTGGTAGGGCGCGTGTACAACCGGTTTGGCGATCTTTCCCCGACCTACTCCACATTCTTACCTTCTGGTACTTTGTATGTACGTGCATTGCAATACGGCGGGCCCGTTTAGCTGATTTTTAAAGGAGGATATTATAGATTCATGTGAAAATTAGGGATGGGCAGCTAAGTAAATTTGAGACATGCCTGCCTTTTGACGTGTGTAAGTGCAGATTTTCCCTTTTCGATTACTCCGTCAATTCTGAACTGATTCGTATGATTCTTTTTGTTATCGGTAGAGTACGTTTTCGAGGTGGTCCCATTGTAATTTCATTGAGATCTGATAAGTACCTCCAGAGATATGACTATAAACGTCTCAAACTTGCTACTGAAATTGACTCGCGGGGCATGGAAGTCGGTTGTTTTAGTTTTTAAACTATCTTTATGATATGTTTCTTAGTTGATAGAAACATTGAATAAACTGTGGATATTATACTAAACTTCATAGTAATCATTTAAGATCGTTTAAATAAATACATACCTATCGTTTAAAAAAAAACGTTAATCTAACTATATAAAAAAACCGACTTCAAATGCCGCGCTTGTCATTTATAGTACCAAGTTTGAGTTGTTTATCTCCATATCTCTGGAGATAATGGACATATCTCGATGAAATTTAAATGGGACCACCTGGGAAGTATATATACCTTTCCAAACAAAAAAAGTTTTTTCTTAATACAGGTCCAGTCGTCTTTGAGTATATGGGGGAACATACATAAAAAAAATATTTCGACGAATCTCCTCCTATTTTGAAGTCGGCTAAAATAACGTTATACGCTTAAATTACGGTGAGATCAGTAGCAAGAAGCATGCTTGGGATTCCTGTAAAAATGCCAGTAACGTTAGAACAATTTTCATTCGCGTCGCGTGTCGACAATTTTCACGGTAAACCCCGAGCTTTGCCGGGGGACACTTTGACCAGACTAACTACAATATATAGATATAGCAAAGCTGTCCAAATACATATCACTACAACATAGTATGAAACAAATATATATATATCACTACAACATAGTATGAAACAAATATATATATCACTACAACATAGTATGAAACAAATAAATATATCACTACAACATAGTATGAAACAAATACATATATCACTACAACATAGTATGAAACAAATACATATATCACTACAACATAGTATGAAACAAATACATATATCACTACAACATAGTATGAAACAAATACATATATCACTACAACATAGTATGAAACAAATTCGCTGCCCGCTGTCTGTCCCTATATATGCTAAGATCTTCAAAACTACGCATCGGATTTTGATGCGGCTTTTTTAGTGTTCCGTAGCCGAATGGCAAAAAACAGAACCCTTATAGATTCGTCATGTCTGTCTGTCTGTCTGTCCGTCTGTCCGTCCGTATGTCACAGCTATTTTGTTCCGAAACTGTTAGGACTACAGAATTGAAACTTGATAGGTAGATGTATTCTGTTAACCGCTTTCCGATTTTTATACAAAAATAAAAAAATATAAAAGTTAAAGGGGGCAACCCATACATAGAACTAAAACAAAAAAAAAAATTTTTCAAACCTATACGTGTGTCTATATGGATAGGTCTTTAAAAATGACATTGAGGTTTCTAAAATCATTTTTTCTCAAAGTCAATCATTTGAAAGATAGGCGCGTCTAAAGTGGTGAAATGTGTGTCCCTCCCCTCTAACTCTTAAAGTATGGGAGTGAAAAATCTAAAAAAAATATATGCTGTAGATTTCAATAAAAACTAACAAAGAAAATTGGTTTGAACGAGATAAAGTCAGCAGTTTTTGAGATATAGTGACCGCAAAGTTTTTTTTTTGCGAAAAATCATAGTTATAGAATACTTTACAATACAATACAATAACTCTTTATTTGCACACCAAGAAAATATAACAGATAGAAACAGACACAAATTATAAGAATGAGTACAAATGGCGGTCTTATCGCTAAAAGCGATTTCTTCCAGACAACCGGGTATGGAGAGGAATAGAAAATAGATTTTCATAGGTAGGTGGTGTTGCAAAAATTAGAAATTAAAAATATTATTAGAAAAAAAGAAAACAAAAAATAGTATGAAAATAAAACAAAGTATTAAGCTATTATATAAGTTATACATATACATACACATATCATATACATATATAGTCACATACACCCAAACTTATACTTACACTACTTACTATACAATACTTTACTGTGTGTTACGGAACCCTATGAGTACGAATCCGACTTGCACTTGGCCAGTTTATTAATAGATAGTGATTCAAGAAGAGAGTTTATATGTATAATACATGCATTATATGGTAGAGAAACACTGATAATTTTAGAGGTCTCTAATATGATGTCGTAAATAAACACATGTTTTACCCATCGAGGGAACGCTGGTTCTACCCGTGCGAAGCCGGGGCTTTCCGCTAGTTTTGTATAAAAGTATTTTAGAATAAAATTAAGCCACCGTTAATAAGAATACGAGTACCTACCTATAAGTGTGCGTGTTATCAGGAATATGAGAATGTTTATGATTTGCATGCACTAGATACCTATTTAATATGATTTAGACCTTACCCAATCTTTATAAATGTTATGGCAGTTTACTAAAAAATACAATTCAAGGTCTGATTGTGATTACTCACTGCATTAAACCTCTACGTGATGTGGAAACAAAGTAATACCGAGTACTTCGCCCATAGTTTAATGCTTAAAGTTCAATGTGGTACCGTTTAGTAAACTTTATATAAGTGTGAGATGACGTAATTTTATCTTAAACAACCAATTATTCAATGTAAACGAGCGTGTCAAGGGAATTACCTCTTATATTGAAGGTTGACATTAACTCTTGTTATTAATAAATAAAACAAAAAAATATGGAACCGAAATTATTCAGTTTTTATTTAAATAGCACAAAAAATCTATATGATGGTATTGTACCTCAATGTTTGAAATATTTAAAACAATATGGCGCCCACTAATAAAACATTTCGCGCTAAAATCCACACACGCAAATAAAAAACGAACGTTCTATTTTTAAAACAAACTTTTCTGTTCATTCACACATTTCAAATAAAAACTAACTTTAACTGGCTATCGATATTCAAATAATAAAAAATATCCAACTTTTATTTCCCGTGCAAAAGTTTTTATTCAACGCCACCATTGAGTGTTCATAATAAAGGACAGGAAGTAGGAAGTACGTGACGTGGTATTGTCTATGGTACAGTCACCATGGAGAGTGCACCTTTATGCTTCGTTTCATTCATACACGTAGGGGGTATGAAAGGATTGAAAGAGGTAGAAAATCGATAGAAGGTGCATTGGGAATGCAGTCAGGTGTTGAAATGGAAGTTGTCAATAATGGTTTGCGGCCTTTATTTGATACATTTGAAAAGGGGTTAGTTTACTACTTTGTTGTTGCTAGTTTGTTATAGAGTTAGGATCACAGAAGTCTTAATAATAAAGTACCTTAATTAAGACTTCTGTGGGTAGGAAGTACCAGTACGCTAATCCGCCAGTAGTTTTTTAGATTGAAAGCGTCCAAGTGTGTTTCACATTCAAGTGTCTAGTGACTATGTGTGTACAACCTAATTTATAAATAAAATAAAAAAATAGTTTATACGGGCGCAGTACAGCGAGGCACAAAATTCTGCCAAATCAATGTTTTTCCGCGCCACATTTTTTGTTATAGGCATACCATATCGCTAACTATCAATAGAGTGTCTTGATTGATATACATAAAAAAAGCATATATGCGTTTTTTACTAAAAATCACTAGTAAACCTCTGTGTCCTTCTAAATACGTACAAAAAGGTTATATAACAACCCGGGGGGCTTTAAATCGAGAGTGAACAGGTATCTACTAGGTAAGCGTGCTACACCGTCGACCGCAGGACCTGTCTATGGATAGATAATAATAATAGTTGAATAAGTTTCGTGAAGTCATCGCCAATTGTTCCTAAAATATGCTAAAATCAGCTATTTTATGACATTTACAGAAATGCGTCCTTAACAAAATCAAATTTCTGTTTCCCATTCACGATAACGCAACTTCAAAATGTATGGGAATGACGACTATATTGCGGAAAAATAAATGTCATTTCAATACATTTTAAACTTGCGTTAGCTTGAATGGAAACATAAATTAGATTTTGTCTAGGGGGGGCTGGTAATATGGTGGTCAAACGCTTGCCTATCTGCCATAAAAAAAGTACTTAGTACGTAGACATACATACATACATACAATCACGCCTTTTTCCCGTTGGGGTAGGCAGAGACTACTTCTTTCCACATGCTACGATCCTGACATACCTCCTTCGCTTCTTCCACTTTCATGAGCGTCTTCATACATGCTCACCGGTTATAGGTACTTTTGACTTGCCTTTTTTTAACTAGCACGTAGCAAATGTAGGAATAATCCAATTTAGGCCAGTAATGAGTTTACCTGTATTCCCGATAGAGGCGGAAACAGTCCGTACTACCCTCACGACTACCAACCTCACACGCTACCCTCCATTTGTCACGTCATGCGTCACGACTAACGCAATCTTCTTGTAGACCAAGATACCCCTATATCCTTTCTACATATAAAAGTTTTAGTGACTAGTCTCATTTGGGTTTCTAGGGTTCCGTACCCAAAGGGTAAAACGGGACTATATTAAAAGACTCCGCTGTCCGTCTGTCTGTCTGTCTGTCTGTCTGTCTGTCTGTCTGTCTGTCCGTCCGTCCGTCTGTCACCAGGCTGTATCTCATGAACCGTGATAGTTGGACAGTTGAAATTTTCACCGATTATGTATTTCTGTTGCCGCTATAACTACAAATACTAAAAACAGAATAAAGTTAAAAATAATAAAGGGGCCCCATACAAGAAACGTGTTTTTTTCGGCATTTCACGCCATCTATGAACGCTTAGTTAGGTAAAAGTCCCATAGATGGCGTTATATTGAAATGTCGATCCCTAACTCCTTTGTTAGACGTTAGATGGCGTTATAAGAAATAAAATGTTTATTAATTATTATTTTTTGCTGGCGAAAAATGATAGTGGTATTTTTTGCTCGAACTTATAAAATACTGTAGTGTGGTAAGGATCCTTACTAGTGCGAGTCCGACTTGCACTTGGCCAGTTTATTTTCAATAAACTTCCAAAAAGAAAATTTCAATACGTCTGTATGTTTGTTACGCGATTACTTCGCTAGTTGTGAACCAATTTGAATCATTATTTTTTCATGCATAGGGTAAATCTTCCCGCTGGTCTCATTTAAATGTTGATCTGATCTTCAGTATCTTCAGAGATATGGCGATAAACATCTTAAACTTGCTACTAAAACTGACTCGCGCGGCACTTATCACCAACTGAGGCAACTGCCTCAGTTCAACATAAAATACAAAATACAAAATACAAAAAATACTATGTTGATAGCTATGTTTGGTGGGATCTCAGTCTATGAACCCCCGGGGACCTTACTTATCCACTCCTTGGCTAGAGACTCCAATCTTTGCTTAATTGCTAATTACAGTGCGTGAGAATTTGGATCGTAGTTCAATTAGTGAGAAAATTGTGCTTTACCGTCGTATTATCCAAAGTATTAATACATAGTATGTATACTATACTATAACTATGATGTATTTTATAAATTGTTTCTGTTCTTTTGGTGTGTAAAGAGTGCTATCTATCTATCCGAGTTTTTGGTTGTAAGTTTGTTCATATTTAATACATTGTATACTCATTAAGACCTTGTTCAATTGATGTTTATAATTTTGTTGAAATATAAGGATTATCATGAAGGCTAGCTAAAGAAAACACGGCCAGTGAAATGACAGAATCTGAAATATGAAAAAAAAAAATGTATTAATAAGGATAATTTTTGGAAGGTCAGAATTATGAGTGCCACATAAGGACTTCTGTTTTATTAACCCCCGACGCAAAACGAAGGGGTGTTATAAGTTTGACGTGTGTATATACAAGTATGTGTCTGTCTGTGGCATCGGAGCGCCCAAAGGAATGAACCGATTTTGATTTAGTTTATTTTTGTTTGATAGGTGTCTTCATCGATCGTGTTCTTAGCTTTGTTTCATGAAAATCCGTTCGGCCGTTTAAATATTATTAGCTCATTTTTGGTTGATGAGATTTCGATAGCAACCACGTGCAACGTTCGTAGCCCTTTGACCGCGGACGTCAAAAAATCAAAATGGCGCTTCTGCGCACTACTTACCCGCAACTCTGAGATGTCGTGTTTAGGCTCATTGGAATGGTCTCAATTAACAAATTATACACATACAAAACAATCGGGGGTGGTTTTAAATTTTAAATTTAAGTATTTTATTGTCATCTGAATTGCATTCTACTTATCATGCATAAAAAAAAATCATTTCATATCATAAAAAAGTAGTCACATTAGCGCCAAATTTCTAAATTGCTTGCTAATTGCTACCTAAAAATAAAATAAAACGTAGCTGCGAGCCGCAAGTAATTTAATACAGTAGGCAAATAACACATAGGTACCTATTTGTTCATAACAACGTTAGATTATATACATGATAACAATTTACACAAATTAGATTTGATAATATTATTCCCTGATGGGTTATTCATGGCCGTTAATTTGCGAGCAGATTCAAGCATTCCTGTAATTTTAGGCACCGCTCAAATATTCAGGTAGCACGTCAGGTATCCACCTACGCCACAATGTTGGTATCTTACATATTTGAGACCTCTCTAAACATTGGAGGGATTCAGCCGGTTTTTTTTGGAGGGAAAATGTGTAAGTATTTGTTTAATTTCATAACTATATCATCTTGTCGCTGAGTGGTCTCACTTCAGGCAAAGACTGGTCTGCCTTTCTTCCACGTCTCCCAATTCTGGAAGAGATTGCTATAAGCGATAAAACCCGTAGCACCTAGATAACCGCGTTTGGTACATCGTATTTTAACCGACTTCAAAAAAGGAGGAGGTACTCGACTGTAAGTTTTTTTAACCGACTTCAAAAAAAGGAGGAGGTTTCTCAATTATATATATATATATATATATATTATGTTTGTTCGCGGATAACTTCGTCGTTTATGAACCGATTTTGTTTATTCTTTTTTTTGTTCGAAAGGAGATATCCCAAGTGTGGTACCATGGTAATTTTATCGAGGTCTGATAAGTATCTCCAGAGATATTGTGATAAACATCTCAAAATTGGTACTGAAAATGAATCGCGTGGCATTGAAGTCGGTTCTTTTTTAGTTTATAAACGATATTATAGTTTTTTTAAACAATCTTAAATTACAATGGGACCAAATAGAAAAAATATCGGTAAATGTCGGTGAGGTACCAAATATTAAAAAAACAGTCGAAGTGAGAACCTTCTCCTTTTCAAAGTCGGGTTAAAATTAATCTACAATGTTTAGAAAAACCGGAAAATACTATATACCTCGCTGGAAAATACTGGCAGTTGGAAGAAGTGTCATTAAGGCACTGGGACTGCAGTTTACGATAGTCTGCTTATATTCTTATAAAAGATAGACGAATTGTCGTAAATCTTTATTATAGTTTCTATTTATAGTCACTAGAGCACGGCGCAAATACTTACAAAACTTTTGAAAAGGCTTCTATATCGGTAACTTACTTCTAAATTCTAAAGGGTGAAATATATCGGATTATCTCGGATTAGTCGGATGCTATTTTATTAGTAGGATGCTATTTTATTAGTAGGATGCTATTTTATTAGTAGGATGCTATTTTATTAGTAGGATGCTATTTTATTAGTAGGATGCTATTTTATTAGTAGGATGCTATTTCCATCGCACGAATGCTAACTATTGACTTGATTAGCTAGTATTGACACCATATTCGATAACTAGCTGTGCCCCGCGGTTTTACCCGCGTAGACATCGTTCCCGCAGGAATATCGGGATAAAAAGTATCCTATGTGTTATTCCACAATCTAGGCTATCTACATATCAGATTACAGCTCAATCGGTTCAGAAGTTTTAGCGCGAAAGAGTAACAAACATCTATACATACGAACTTTCGCATTTATAACATTAGTAATATCAGGTAACTAAAATCTAGTATTTTCCTAATTGTGCTCATAACTTTAGAAATCTTCTAAGCGAACTTAGGAACGGCTTGTAGTTAGTGCAAGCAAGCTAATTTATTAATTGGAGTTGGTCTAACTTATTTAGACAACTCCTAGTAAAAAAATTGAAAACTTTAAACAGTTTGGACATTCTTCAGTTTAGTGCAAACGGGCATATGACTGATATTCTTTTTCTAAAGCTCGATTATGTGGGTATTGTACTGTACCACAACATACTGTTTTGACGCATTACTTTAGGAAATAGAATTACTTTTAGCAATACTTTAATATCAAAATTGATAATTTAATATTCAAACCAACCGCTCTGCATGAAAAGTCATAATGTTCACTGTGGTCAGCTTTGATAAAGTAGAACGTTGCTCTAAAGCCCGAAACCATTTTATTTTCCGGCTAGAATAAAAACTGATAATGCATCTCCTAAAATGTAAATGGTGATACTTCAAACTTTACGCTATTTTACACCGTTCTCATTTAAGTTAAAGTTGAAATTAGTTTGGTGCTCGACTCTTGAAAGATATTTTCGTTGTCTTAAGTTTTAATACAGTAGCTTCAAAAAGATATTATATAGATAGATACTTCGCACTTTTCGAAAACTTTGGAAAGGTTTTCGCGACAAAATAGCTCATAGATTTATAAATATTCAAAATTTTAAAAAAGTTTCCGAATCCAAATAGGTTTTCGAATGATTGAGAATTAGAGGACTGTAATATTCACGTTTTCTTTGGATATGGAGTTTTTAAGCACCTTTACATACGCTTACATGCCTACTAACCTTTTAAAATGTTAGGCATTAAATAAAAACGATGCGAAATGCATATTTTTAATCATTGTTTTTGTACCACATAGTTATCATAGTGATATTAATTTATCATTTTAAATCTTTGGTTGTCAAAACCCTAAAGGCACGGACACACCGCAGCGTCCTGCGTGCGCGATCTAGGCGGCGATCAGATAGCGCAGTAGTATTTGTACTGACTGGTTCACACCAAAGGCGATCAAAAAACAATTGAAATCTACTGAGATCGCGCCCGCATCGCAGGACGCCGCGGTGTGGCCGTACCTTAAAAATTCAGTTTCAAAATTACGTGGCACCTATTACAAAGTATCGATAATACCAGATGTAACGTAATGTACGTATGTTATTAGGCCGTATCGGAGACGTTAAAATATTATTAGATTCCCCTGAGGTCTGGAAACGGGATATTTACGATTGGTACAGTATAAACCACTTCCCCAAGGAAACGGGTCGTTACGTCTGGAGGTCGTTATTGAGCACTAGACCTTTTTTCGACGATAGTAAGTACTACTGGCTATTTTTATCTCAGCTCATCTTTTCTCTACATGTAGGCAATAAAATCGTAGAGTGGCTGAGTCTGCACATTTAATAATAAAAAAAACTGCCAGTCAGAGATATACTACTGAGTCTGAAACGCAAAAACAAAACTTACTGTTTTCACACTCCCTACATTCTAGCTTTTTCATTTCATTATTGTTCTTGCGCGTATATAAAAATACTATTTTGTAGTAAAAGTATACCCTAAAATTGACACACTGTGGTCTATTATATCTCTACAGAATAATTGAGATTTTTCCATTCAATAATTAAGATTAAGTTTAAAAACTAAAACAATCGACTTCCATGCCCCGCGAGTCAGTTTCATTGCAAGTTTGAAACGTTTATCGTCATATCTCTGGAGATACTTAACAGATCTCGATGAAATTACAACTGACTTCCTCGGAAATATACACTACCGATTAAAAAAATAATCATTTGAATCGGTTCACAATTGACGGAGTAATCGCGTAACATACATACAAAAAACACATACAAACGAATTGAGAACCTCCTCCTTTTTGTAAGTCGGTTGAAAATAAGACAATACTTTGTGACTAATAAGCAACTACTTGAAAGGTCGTAACGTAGCTGAATTGGCACAGTGCCACAGTGCATGTTAAATAGGAGGCCTAGGTTCGAATCCCGTCGGCACGGTGAAATTTTGGATTGTATATAAAAATATAATTGAAGAGTGTAGCTAATTGCATTGTTAAGATTATCCCTTTATGCGTGTTTAAGGTTAATGATGACATATAACCTTTGAATAACCAAATATTAAAATTACATAGCAACAATGCAGCAAAAAGGCTATTGGTAAAAACTATAAACTATCATGCCGTGTACTCAATAACTCCGTCAATGTCATTTCTGTGTCAAGGTGAATTTGAACATTGCATCTGCAGGCATTTGTCTTATGTCTTTCAATTATAACTTTTGTGTGTCCTCTTTGATCTTATCTAGTGGAACTAAATTTAGCGATTGATTTTGATTAATTGTGTTAAATTTATCTGGAGAAAAAGACCATACCTAGTAGGAT
The DNA here is from genome assembly GCA_954871355.1 of Cabera pusaria. Classification (NCBI taxonomy): domain Eukaryota; kingdom Metazoa; phylum Arthropoda; class Insecta; order Lepidoptera; family Geometridae; genus Cabera; species Cabera pusaria. The sequence goes on from OX940900.1 coordinate 24,746,426, forward strand.
TTTGTAAAGCGTATATAAATCGTAAGTGAGTGAGTAGGTATGTCCAGGTAACAATCTCCTAGATAACCGATGAAGTAACATTATCAGGAGAAATAAGGTAGTAGTCAAACGCCGGCCTAGATTGCGTAAAAAGCCTACCAGAACATGACCAAAACAATATTGTATGCCTGCCAACGCGTGATCAGCTATCAAACTTAGAGGAAAATTGATTGATCGGCCTGTTATATAAAAACTAAAACAGTTTACGTTGCCATCGTATCCTACTCCTATATTGTCGGGTCAGCGGGATAAAGAACACCCTTATTACTTGCAGACAGTTCATTTAAACTAAACATGCATACGATAAACAATTTTAAATGACAGAAAAATAATAGCTTCAATGTTTACAGCCACAGACTCACAACAGATGCTGTACAGGTTTCGCGAATATCTCAGAATGACTTTGTGCCCAAGGAACTATCATTTAGTATGTGGTCAAGGCTTTGAGTGTTTTATCGCGAACTGACAGATGTCCGGCCATCACCTGTGAGTTATTCACAGCTCGGTGTTGCCAGCTAACAGATAAATAACACGTGAACGCATGATCGCGTCAACGCCGTTGTATGGGTTTGCAACCTTTTAAAAGCTAAATTGGATTGTGAAAATAACCAGTGTTATATTGGAACTGCTATTCTGGGAAGTTAATTTGGAAATAGTGATGTTTTTTGTTACTTTTGTATGTGTCGGTCGATTTTATTCGATAGCAGTTGGGTACCACACTTTTACCCGCATTTTAAAGCATACTTTCTTAACAACTCATATATTATTATTTTATGAGTTGTGCAATTTGATGTTGCTTTGTGTGCGAAGTTTCTTGGAAAATGGATGAAATGTTTGAGCGTAAAGAGTTGACAAACAAACTCGCTTTGGATTTTTGGATTAAAAAATCCGATTTTGTTGAGTATGGTACTACTATGCCATTTATAATTCATTATTTTAGATTTTTACTTTAATTAAAATTACCGAGACTAAAATTTTATTTAAAATTGCGAAGGATGTAATGTGAATATTACTTCATTATACTAAGAAAACAAATAAAAAATCAGTTTCCAAACAAAATGGTCCACATAACGCCCCTCGCCGAATACTGCTCTTATCGTCATCACATATCGGCTGTAACAATATCTGCCGTGACGAACTCGAGATAGCCAACCTCTGATAACAACCAGTACACTCGCACACTTTGCCGAAGGATTACGAACGTCTTTGCCTAAGTCCGAAAACAAAAAAAAAACAGTGAAAAAATGTGAGTGACAAGTGTCAAGTGTTACCAGAACAAAAAAATATGGCGAAAGTGATGCAAACGCTGAACGCGTATTTTCTGGACACGACAAAGTGTTGCATGAGTGTGGACAGGCTAAAACATTTCTGTTTGTGTCGTAGATACGAGAGCGACAATCACAACGAGGTAAACATTCCACATTTCACCACCTTTTGAATTTTTCGCGAGTTGTCCCATTTTTGCTGACGGCTCACTTCCCGTCGATAAGTTCTTATTTATAGCCTAGAAAATGTTTTCATCCCCTTCATGTTTACGACTTAAATTCGGTTAGAACCCAGAGGAAAAACTATGATAAATGGAAGCCATTAAGACAATGGAATCATGTCACAAAAGAAATTAATGGAAGACATTTCATTTAAGTCGAACGTTGGAAAATAATCTTTAATTCGTACTTCAATTATTGTTTTAATATCAGGTAGATAGGTACCAACTTTATCTACGCCCTTGAGTAGGAACGGTCGGTATTGTTCTTTAAACATCATTCACCATAATTGGCTGGAAAAATATTTCCCAGAATCGCTTATTATCGCTAATCGTTTTTCAATTCAATAATTTTAAGGTGAAATTAAATAATAATTAAAGGTATTTATGAGGCTAAGCATTGTAATGTTCTCACAAGAAGAACAATGCCGTTTCTATAGAACACACTCTGTGGTATGTGTGTCGTTCTATTGAATCGTTCATTGATTGTTTTTATACTATCTTAGGTTATTCACATGAAAATAATGAGACACCTTTGCTGATTATGAAATTACTATACCTATAAAATACGCTATTAAAGGACACTTTCTAACGCGAGTGAAGCAGCAAAACGTATCTTTTACTCTCAAAGGTACGTTCATAATTTAACTCTTGGATCTCATTAACTAAGATAAAAAATGAAGATAAGAAATCTGCAAAATAAATAGTTAATTAGTTAAATACTTCCATGCCGCGCGAAGTTGGAGACGTTTATTGGCATATCTCTGCAGATACTTATTAGATCTGAATGAAATTTACCCTTATATCACTTTGGAGATGAACGCTACTCATGAAAAAAAGAATCATTCAAATTGGTTCACAATTGGCGGAATAATCGGGTAACGAACATACCAAACAAAATAACATACAGACAAATTGATAACTTCTTTTTTGCAGTCGGTAAAAATAAGATCAAGTCTTCATAAACTGTCAAATCGTTATCGTTGGTAGAGATCGCTTGAAGCGATAAGACCGCCCAATGTACTATTTTAAGACTTTTCAAATTGTTATTTATATATTGTGTACAACAAAGAGTTATCGTTCATTCAATTCCAGCTGATTTACACACCGTAACTCAACTTCCCTCATAAATACATCGCCGCCACACGAAAGCTCGCAAACGAAGCAAAATCCACGCTTTCCCAACATTTTTCTCCTATAGATAGAATCCAAAACCGGCGGTACTGTCATTAACGTTCATGAGAGCCCTTTTGGGGGCAATGTAAATAAAATACTTTTCAGTTTCAGTTTATTATGTGCCGAGACTACGATATTTTATTCTACGTATTTTATTCTACGCTTTACGCTTTTTTTACGCTTTACGCTTTACGCTTTTATTCTACGTAGAAACAGTTTTTTTTACGCCGCCATTCGATAAGAGAACTTTTTAATTAATTAAAGCATTTCATCGGCGGTTCTCGCATCGCTTTTGAACACGGAATCGGTCGGTTCCGTCGGTTCGTAAATACGAATTTAATTATCAAGTTAGTCAAAAGATTTATAATAAAAATTTAAGTGCTATTTACTGGCAGGTAAGTGCATCAATTCAGTAATAGCTGGACCGATTTGATTTTGTTTTAAAACGTTTATACCGCATGATGAGTCCGCATATTTTGAAACTAGGTTGTTGGGGTAACAAAAATTCTAATGTTTGGGAAATCGGAAAATGCTTTTTCTATTGAAATTTGGACAGGACAGCAGCTAGTCTGTTCAGCTGGCTTAAAATATTTATTTCGACTACCAATAAAATGTTTTTCTTACAAAATACTATCTAACTGATATGCATAGGATACATAAGATACTGATTGATATGCTGAACTAATATGCAGTTTGGTTTGACAGAAATTCCTTGAAACCGTGTCATCTGATCGAAAGATAAGAGAAAATAATCTACCGATACAACGATCCGCTTTGATTGCTTATCAGTTATCAGTCTCTCGACAGCTGACGATAAGAGCCCATATAGAGCTCTCATAGAGAAACAGGTGATTTTTAACCGACTTCAATGAAGAAGGTTCTATATTCATGTAAAAATTAAAGCATTGGTACTTACTATTTTAATTTTGTGCAAAGTACCAATTTATTTGACATGGCCAGTTAAAATATTTATACCGGCTGTAATTCACGTACCTTTAGCCAAATTTTCTCGAGCTAGGTTTCGAGCGAGTCCGTCGCTCTACCTCGGGAGTGAGATCATTGAGTGAACATCGCGATCTCACCGCGTGACCTCACTCCCGAGGAAGAGCGACGGACGCGCTCGAAACCTTCATAAATATAAAATTATATATTATATATAAACATATATATTATAGCTCGAGAAAATTCGACTAAAGGTACGTGAACTACAGCCGGTATATAACATTAATAATGTTACAAATTAATTTTATAACAAATAATATCGTTTAATAAAATAAGTTATTTTTCAAAAAAAATAAAACCGACTTCATAACCACAAAAAGGCACTCAAAAGAGAAAAATAATTTACTTAAAATTATTATAAGCGTTACCCACGTCACTATTTGAAGTCGGTGCCAGCCAAGTCTAATAGGTAGTAGATAGATAATACCTACGAGTACATGTATCTACCTACTTACTAACCTACATGTACCTACTTACTACTACTACATACATAGCATCTATCTAATATCCAATAGACTTGGCTGGCACCGACTTCAAATAGAGACGTGGGTAACGCTTATAATAATTTTAAGTAAATTATTTTTCTCTTTTGAGTGCCTTTTTGTGGTTATGAAGTCGGTTTTATTTTTTTTGAAAAATAACTTATTTTACCCTTTTTAGTGCAAAAAAAGTTTTAATTAAATTACATGCATCTATTAAATTTCGTGTCTGGGCCGTTATACACTGACGGATATATACTTTTTGAAAATTTCAAGTGTGTACCTATAACGGTTAAGAAGATACAGATCTGTAAAGTGCGCACATATAGACACACGGACGGACGGACGGACGGACGGACGAACAGACAACAAAGTCTCAGAAAGTGTTCATTTGGTAGCCTTTGGGTTCGGAACCCTAAAAAAATTGACTTTAAATGCCGCGCTAAAGTGAAAATATTCACTAGTAATAATGATGTCATCAAGGTCTCATAGGACAATGTCCAAAATGGCCCTGTGCAATAAAAGCATCAGACACACGATAATTAATTGTCTATTTTATTACAATAATTCCAAATACTTTTATAACACGGACTAGTTGTATTCCAAAATGAATATAAAAAAGTATTATTTGCGATTATTAACATTAATTGCCGCCATATGGCCAACAGGGTACTGAATCACTCTACTACGTTATAAGAGGCACTTCCCTATATTGTGGATACCCGAATTATGTAAGCACTGTGTAGCCAACCTAACAACGGAAAGTATTATTTACGTAGTAACTATTATATAATATGTGGTTTTATGCTTATAATTTTTTTTTGCTGTGTTGATTGGTACAAAGTACGTTCATGATTCTGAGTTATTTAATTATGTATGCAGTGTCGCGGGACTGAAATGGCCGCCATCTTCGCCAAATGTCATGTCATGTCAAAAAATATTAGGTATGTTTAAAAAAGTTTGCACTCTTACAAGACTTTGCCCGGTAGAACATTCCTGTGAAGACAAATTATTTATATTTATACATAATTATTTATTATAATTATTAATATATAATTATTTATTGAGGGCCCGGTGGCGTAATTGGGAGAACAGTCGGCTTTGATGCCGTGGTACCGAGTTCAAACCGCCGTGCACCAATGAATTTTTCTATCGAAAAATATATGTGCGCTTCTCACAGTGGCCCTCCGGTGAAGGAAAACATCGTTAAGAAACCAATAACCCCCGCATGGTGGTAGAACATATCTAGTGTCCGCCTGGCCAGCTACCACCCTCAAGTCAGAAAATCTGTCGCCAAACATCTAATGTGTTCCGGCAGCTATCCTTGAGAGCCAGTTCCCATTCTAGTCCACTTCTCTATCTTCGACCGCATCATCACTTAGCAACAGGTGAGATAGTGGTCAAACGCTTGCCTATAAGATATTACAAAAAAAAATTCCCCACCTTTATTTCTATCTCGCTCACAGTTACCGTAAGAATATCTTATATGCAATAGCAACCTCCATTGTGTATAATCTTCTTGGGACTCTTCTACTAAAACTAGTACAATCTCCTATGTTTGGGGTATTTATCTCCATATCTCTGGTGATACTAATCAGATCTCGATAAAATTAAAATGGGACCACCTCGGAAACGTATCCTACCAATTAAAAAAAGAATCATTTGAATCCGTTCACAATTGATGGAGAAATCGCGTAACATACACACAAAAAAAAAAAAAAAAAAAACATACAGACGAATTGAGAACCTCCTCCTTTTTTGTGAAGTCGGTTAAAAACTAAAAAAGAACCGACTTCAATGCCGCGCTATTCATTTTCAGTACCAATTTTGAGATGTTTATCTCAATATCTCTGGAGATACTCATCAGACCTCGATAAAATTACCATGGTACCACACTTGGGATATCCCCTTTTGAATAAAAAAATAATAATTAAAATCGGTTCATAAACGACGAAGTTATCCGTGAACAAACATTAAAAAAAAAATATATATATATATATACGGTCGAATTGAGAAACATCCTCCTTTTTTTGAAGTCGGTTAAAAATGACCAGTTAGTCTTGTGGTTAGTGAGTCTGACCACGAAGCCGAAGGTCGTGGTTTCGATTCCCACACGGGACAATTCCTTGTGTGATGTTCCGAGTCTGGGTGTCTTTGTGTTAGTGATTTGTATGTCTGTAAAGTCAACTTCAAACGACTTCCAAAAAGAAGGCTTTTTGGCTGTCGTTTGAAAAGAAGTACGATAATAATATAGTAGCTCATTTCCCACAACTTGTTAGAAACTAGTACGTACACAAAGCGTCCCCTGGCATCCCTGAAGGACACAAGCGGATATTAATTTCCCTCTATTTTTAATTAGGGTTCTCTGAGACAAACTGCTCCCAGAAATCCCGGAAATTGGAGCAAGATAAAATGTCCCGGAGGCGTGAAGTGTTTCATTATCTGCGAGGATATATATTAGAAACAGGTTCAAATTCTGGGTGAAAACAATAGGCCGTGACGCGAGATTTAAGTAGATGGTAATTCCTCATTTCATTTTGTGAGAACTTTTTGGAATAACTTTCGTTTTTTAGACAGTGAGTTTGAATCATGCTTATATAATTTAAGATCGTTTAAAAAACTAAAAGAACCGACTTCAAATGTCGCGCTAGTCAAAGTAGCCAGTAGACGGAGTAACTATTATATAATCTGTGCCAGTAGTTAGTAGTATTTCGTCGAGATAAGTAAATGCATCGTAAGACAAATGTTAATATATTTAAAAACGGCTTGGCCGATTTCGTTAAAATTTAAATGGGACCACCTGGAAAGGGTACCCTTTGAAACAAAAAAAGAGTTTTCGAAATCGGTTCAGGCATCTTCGAGTAATCGGTGAAAATACATTTTAAAAAAAATTCAACGAATTGAGAACCTCCTCATTTTTTGTATAGTCGGTTAAAAATACCGACTGTCCTACTCACTCTGTATATATTAATTTCGACTGTCGTCCTGATTTAGGTTTCGTGCGTCTATTACTTTAAATAACCATCACCACCAATTTTATAAATGCAAATGTCAAGATTTTTTCCATATGTGTTTAGGTACTGCTAAACGACCGATCGAAAGTTACAGCTTAATTTGGCTACTTTGGCTGTAATTTTGCACAGCGATAGCTAGTTGTGAAATCAACATCTAATATATAAAATTCTCGTGTCACAGTTTTCGTTGCCATACTCCTCCGAAACGGCTTGACCGATTTTGATGAAATTTTTTGTGCTTATCCGGTATCTATGAGAATCGGCCGACATCTATTTTTCATCCCCTAAATGTTAGGGGTAGTCCACCCCTAAATTTTTTATTTTATTTTTTAGACAAAATTTTTAATTTCTATTTTTTTATGATACAACATACAAAAATACATACAATCCTCAATTTTCACCCTTCTACGATCAACCCTTATTTTTTAATAGCCATAAATTATTTATATGGCAAAACAACGTTTGCCGCGTCAGCTAGTTAATGTTATAAAACGAAAGTAAGTTCGTATATTTATTTGACCTCTTGGTCAAACGGCTCGATTTTGCAAAAATAGCCATGTATGGTGGAATAGGACATAGGATACGCGGATGAAGTCGCAGCAAGGTTCAGCCAGTAAAACATAAAATATTTTTTCGTGGAGTCCAACAGTTGGAGATCAAGTTAAAATAACTTGTATCTACCAACTGCATGCCACAGCATGGTAATGATTATAAAACTCGATCGATCGTCCGAGCTAACGTAACGCTATGTATTACGTCAAGTTACGTCTTAGTTGCGATTGAGACACGATAACTGTTATTATTGAGAATAAGAATGTATTTTTATAGCTTCTACGTCAAAAAATAAAGGTAATAATTTTCATGTTATACTAGCGACCCGCCCCGGCTTCGCACGAGTAGAGCATATATGCCTGCATCTGTTTGCATCAGTTTGTTGCGTCGAGTATGAATTAACGTCTTCAACAATCATCGTCATATTTTCACCTAATTTACACAAAACCTTAACGAATCATAAACCTAAACCTTCCACATTAATCACTCCGTGTATTCGTGAAAGCCGCATGAAAATCCGTTTAGTAGTTTTTTTTTTGAAGAGATAGACAAACAGACACGGCTGGGGATTTCTTTTCATAATATGTAGTGATAGGCTAGCGTTTGACCACTATCTAACCTGGTGGTAAGTTATGATGTAGTCGAAGATGGTGAACACGCTAGGCCTAGAATACTCTGACTCTCTACTCTAGAGATCAGTCACATAAAAGATAATAGTCCTACCCTACGGATGAGTTACATAAATATTTGTATGCCTATCTCAGTATTTACTACCATTACCTAACCTATACTGTGTTTTTTTAAAGCTTAGTCTTTAGTCTCGTTAGCCCCTCCAACTAAGATAAATGTACTTGTGTCTGGAGTGGGTTCACGTCAATATATAGTGCAACGGGTGGGAACCGAACTCACGACCTCAAGATAGGCAGGCCTACGCCTTAGCTATCGGGCTATTGCAGCTTGTGTATAATAGTTGTAGTATGTCCAGTGAAATTACAGGGCATGTGAGACTCAATATCTTTATGTCTCAAGGTAACAGGCGCAGTGCAGTGACATGCAACATTCTAGCAGTTAAAAATTTTGCATGCCGCTGTATCTGTTATAGGTAGACGTCATCGCTTACCATCAGGCGAGCGTCGTGCTTGTCCTGTTACCATTTACCATAAAAAAAGTTATCTAACAGTATTAAATCTTAATGCATGCAGATATTTTGTAATACGCCTGCGGTATTCGTTATCGCAATAATAAATGATATCAGTGTTATTGATTAATTGCTCTTTGAATTACTTTAATGGCTGATTTCATTTAACAAGAATATAATAGCGAGGTTATTGAGTAAGGTAACTTTATAAATTATGCCATCAGTGTTATTTTCTCACGGCAACACAATTCCGAACCTTCATCGACAATGGCAAGATGGTCAGTGTTTTATGATAACAGTCGCAGTGTTGTGACGCGCACAATTTTTGGTGACCAAAGTTTTGCGTGCCACAGTAGCTTGTATAGACAGACATCATCGCTTACCATCAGAGGAGTGTTTTACTTGTCCTGTAGCAGAAATAATTAAAAACGAAAACAACCGACTTCCATACCGCGCGAGTCAGTTTAAGTTGCAAGTTTGAAACGTTTATCGACATATCTCTGGAGATACTTATCAGATCTCGATGAAAATACAATGGTACTTTTGGATATATTCTTTCCAACAAAAAAAATCATCAAAATTGGTTAATAAACGACAAAGTTATCCGCGAACACAAAAAAAAATTATACATCGAATTTCTACTACGAATAGGTCGAATTGAGAAAATCCTCCTTTTATGAATTTGGTTAATAATATCGTTTAAAAACTAAAAAACAACCGACTTCAATGCCGCGCTATTAATTTTCAGTACCAATTTTGAGATGTTTATCTCAATATCTCTGGAGATACTTATCATACCTCGATAAAATTACCATGGTACCACACTTGGGATATCTCCTTTCGAACAAAAAAAGAATAATCGAAATCGGTTCATAAACGACGAAGTTATCCGCGAACAAAAATAAAAAAAAAATAAAAAAAAAATATACGGTCGAATTGAGAAACCTCCTCCTTTTTTTGAAGTCGGTTAAAAAGCTTTTTACACGGAAGTTTTATAGTAAGCGTAAATAAGCATTACTTGAGTTGACCGTCCACGCCCACTCGAAAAATTCACCCTGTATATATATATAAGTATACATATATGGGCGTGTTGAGGATCTCCTCCTTTTTTTGAAATTAATTAAAAATTGGAAATCAACTCTATATTTAAGTAAACAGTCAAACGACGCGACCGATTTGGCTGAAATTTCCAACAAGGATAGTTAGAATTCTAGAGGCATAGAGTACTCGTATAAAATATGTTTATTACAGCTAGACATCATAAGAATTCACAACAACTTCCCCTATCTACAAATGACATTGATATAATCGCGTTACCTGTACAATGGCATAGCGAATGGTTTCATAACGGCCTTGCAAACATTCACAGGTGGGCCCTACCACGAGCACAGAATAAGTAAATAATAAGTAGTACTACCCACGAGATCTTAAACAATCTTATGTCATTCGTACTACGCTAGAGATGAAGGAAACGCTGATTCTCTCTAATAGCAAAAAAAAATCGTTGGACCAACAGGTGAGATAGTGGTCAAACGCTAGCCTATAAGATATTTAAAAAAAATGCTAAGCCTCCTCAATTACTTTCTGAACTAATTTTTTTTATGGATATAAGGTGACAGGACATTTAGTAACATTTTCATTATTTCGGTTAATTTACTTGTGTATTCTATGCCTGGCGTGCTCAATATCTTCCAACAATAATTAGCACTTGCCACCAGGCGGTAGTCAATCGCGCATACAAAATATAAAAAAACTTATATGTCAAAAATGTGTATATGAATATAGGTTTAACAGGACTACTAATAATGTGCAATATGTTAGTAAGCTTTTTTTTTAAACCACCTTTGCTTGCACTAGTTGACTCCATTTTCTGAATCTAGTTCTTAGACACAAGAACACAAAGTTTTAAAAGGTACCATAAAATGAAAGGTACCAGGTGAAAACTAATTAACAATTTTAATACTCCGAGTGTAAATTGTTAATTGTTAAACACAATCCAAAATTTCATCGTACCGACGGGAATCGAACCCGCACCCCCCGGATTACACGTCCAGGTGCTCTGCCAATTAAGCCACGGTTCGATCCATCGATACGATGAAATTAGTGGATTGCATTTGTTAACCCAATTATGCATTGGTGGCGCCATCTATGACTACTTATTACGTAAGTTATCATTCGGAAGAAATCATTACAGTTATCAAATCCGACGAGAGATGTTGCACTGCGTAAATCAAATATTATGTTTCTTTGAAGAGTCACACACTTTATATTTTGTAAATTGTTAAACACAATCCAAAATTTCATCGTACCGACGGGACTCGAACCCGCACCTCCCGGATTACACGTCCAGGTGCTCTGCCAATTAAGCCACGGTTCGATCCATCGATACGACGAAATTAGTGGATTGCATTTGTTAACCCAATTATACATTGGTGGCGCCATCTATGACTACTTATTACGTAAGTTAACTCCGAGTGTACATAAACACAATATATATGAGGAAATCATTCTATGGCGAAGTTAAACTAAAACAAACACGTTGTATAACCCCTGGTACTCTTTGTAGGCACCCTATGCGTTACGTGTCACTACTACCGCGGTTCACACGGCAAAGCGTTCTCGGAATCAAATACCTTAAAAACTGGAACACGCCTTGTGGATAAAAGGTGTGTAGGTTTCATCATATAAGTAAAGGCTAAAACAACAAACCTAATTCAAACGAACTAACTAAACTATAACTAAACGAGATTAAAATCTGAGCTTCTAGTAGTTATAATTATAGTTATTAGTATTTTTGTAGATGAACACACATGCTGGCTATAAATATTAATTAATAAATCTAAAAAAATCACTTAACAGAAAAAGTTATAGCTAAAACCGTCCAAAATAAAATAAAAACTGAAAATGAAAAAAAAACAATTCATATCTCGATAACTACATATAATCGCGTAACATACATGGGGTTCAATCGATAGGAATTGGTGTCCCCAGACCACAGACGTTCGCTGGTACAGGTTGCATGGGACAACCTGTATATTAAAAACTATAACTTAACGTCAGTTTTCAATAAGACATCTACCTATTGTTTACCTTACTTGACATTCAGATTTAACATTCTTCATTGCTTCATAACTTTTAAGTCAAACTTGGATCTATTACTAACATGAAGGCATAAAAAAAGAAAACCATTTATTTTCAGCACATACAATCAGTGATTAGGACAAATAAAACGAGTATAGAATTTTTTAAATATAACTGCTATAACAAATAACCGGCCAGCTTTTAGAGGGGATTGGACGCCCTACTGGAACAAAATTTTGCACTTTAATGTTTAATATTTAGTAAATGGAGCATTCAATCGAAAAATGGTATTAGCAACCCTTAAGTCATTTTAAAAGACCTATTCAACGATACCCCACACGATGGGGTAGACGATGAAAAAAAAAATCATCCCCACTTTTCATATAAGGGAGCTACCCTAAAAAAATATTTTTCAAAATTTTATTTCAGCACTTTGTCGACGTAATTTATATACATACCCCACTAAGTTACAGCTTTCTAGTATTAACAGTCTCTTAGCAAAACCTCGGACAGACAGACAGACAGACAGACGGACATGACGAAACTATAAGGGTTCCTTGTCAGGACTACGGAACCCTAAAAAAGCAATATAAAATAAGGTTACTTATTTGTTGTCAAATTAGACCTTAGAGGTATCTCTTTCTTAGCAATATGTTTGGTCGTGACTGGCAAGACCAACGCTTGGCTTGCGAGTATGTGTACCTATAGTCAATGGTCATGCAAAATAAACTATACATTGATGGGTTATTTAATGACAACTTAACTGATTCATATAGGAACTAGGAAGTGTGGAACCGACTTGGGGATAAGTGGATAACACAATAAGTCTATAAGTATTATACCTTTAAGTTCAAAAGTGAATAGTTAAGATAGGAGTGAGATAACGAGTGGCTTTGTATTTTTTATAAAATCGACTATCTAGACTCAAGCTAGAGACAGAAAATAACTTACTTAACTACTAACAAAGCTAGCATCTCCCTATTATTTCAGAGAAATGGAAGCATTGGAAAATACTCAGCAAATGGAAAGCTTAATAAAATGTGTTATTATGTCTACGGAGTTATTTATTCATAATATTATGTTATAAAAGGATTTAATTACTATTAAGTATTGCATAATTTTCACTTTTTGTACATGCATAATGATTATGAAAGTGTTCACATACGCTTACATCATTAATCTATGATCAAGACAACAACAACAAAAGGAGTAATTTTATCAAAACATCCGACTGCACGTGGCGAACAATAACTCGAATAACGAGTTCTAAACTTTTTAGAAGTTAGACAGAACTGGCATACATTGTATACTGTCTATTTGATTCGACCAAACAACAACATGTTTATCTCATCAGAACAACTAGATTTCAATACAAAAATGTTATAGAACAACATCATACGAGTAAATAGTGCCGTGACATAGATAAACCACTGACATAATATAAGTGATAATGTGTGATGTATGGGCCGACCCCAGAGGTTGATCATGATCGTAATTGTGTGATCGATGGTGCGTGGATCGTGATCGTGGATCACGGATCATGGTGTCTTCGTCGCCGCGTGCGCAGGCTCGCTCGCACGACGTCGATCCGGAGAGAATAAAAGCATATTCGGTAAGTACTGAACTATTGACACAGTTTTGACAGTAGGGAAACCCAACTGGACATAGCTATTGAATTGAAATATAGATACAGTTATTTGTATCACAATGCTTGTGCAACCATACAAACGTAATATGTGCTAAAATTATTTCAAATTGGACCATGTTTCCTAGATAGATTAGCTGTAATTTTCTGGTGTTACGGTTCTTTCGTCGCATATTTCAACCGAAAGCGGATGTCGCTAAAGCATTAAGCATAGTTGGATCTTAATCTATTCAGAAATACAGTATACCAGCAAATATAGTAGCCATAGTAGCTCAATGGCAAAAGCGTCGGTCTGGCGGCCGAGAGGTCGTGAGTTCGATCCCCACCCATTGCAATATTGACGTGACCCCACTCCAGACACAAGCATATGCAGCTTAGTTGGAGGGGTTAACAAAACTACTAGTAATGTGAAACCCACACAGCTAGTTAGTTAAAAAAAAACTAACTACCTAGGTACTTACTAGTTTGCTTTTACTGGTCGAGCTTTCGCCGTGGATCGAACCTTCCGTAAAAGGACATGTCTGCAATAGACTGCAAACGCTCTCCGAGTTCCAACATTATATTAATAGCCAGACAGCGGTCAATCCTTATCTCGCATAGAATGGTTAAAAAACAGTTAATTATGCACGGTTACGATTTTAACTGCCCCCTATTTGAACAAAAATTTTAAAGTATTGTCGCAACCTTACCATCTGTTCTCGCTGACCTGTGCATTGTGCATTGAGGTTGCGCAAGCTGGCCGTAAAAGGAAGACACGAAAAGTGCTCCGAGTGTGGCTTCAAACGAGTGGGAGGGGTTTCACATGTGGTCGACCGTCGCGACGTGACACTATCAATGTTTATATCTACCTTTTGAATAAAAAGAAAATATATGTATGTAGGTACCTACCTACTACTGTGAAGTAATATGTATTGTTATAGACTAGCAGCGCCTCGCGGTTTCACCCGCGTAGTTCCCGTACCAGTAAGAATACGTGGATACAATATAGCCTATGTTACTCGCTGATAATGTAGCTTTCTATTAGTTAAAGAATTTTTGAAATTAGTCCAGTAGTTTTTGAATTAAATCTTAACAAACAAACTAAAAATATAATCTTTGCTCTTTATAACATTAGTTATAGAGTGATATAGATCTGCGTATTTTGTTTAAATTAATAAAAAAATAATAAAGTTATTTTTGTGATGTATTGTTTTGTTCCTTAAATAAAGAAATGTATTCCTCCATTTTATTACAGTATTAAACACAAAAGGTGCCGAGATCAGCAATATCGTCGCATTTACATTTTTACAGCGCACTTAATTTCTGTGTTAATGGGCTTTCGCTTACAGCAGTTACAGCTTACTGCTCTCTTGACATCGTGTTACATAGTCGAGGGTTTTGATTTATAAATAACGTGGAAAGTATGCTTCATGTTTTCAAATAGTACCTACGGAATAGTTTACCTACATAATGTACTACAATCAGTAGTACCCTTAGTGTGAGTTTGAATCGTAAACGCTTTTGACAGATCTCACATAGTTTTCGACTTATTATGGCTCCCTGGTATTGGTCTAAATTTAGTGAAGTGTGAAAATCACTAGAGGCGCTGTACTGTTTTCCATACAAAATATGTTTGATATACGATATCGAGTTTGGTATGAAAACCGTACTAAGGGTACTGTGCTAGTTTCACCGGTTCCGGATACATTCTCTGATACCCTATTATGAACTTATGTACCGGGACAAAATCCAATGCCTGTTTTTAATCACGCAACTTCAAAATGTATGGGAATGACAACTTTGTTGCGGAAACATACATTTCATTCCATACATTTTGAACTTGCGTTAGCGTGAATAGAAACATAAATTGGATTGTGTCTAGGAGGGCAGATAAAATAAACTACAGCTTATGGCGTAATAGCGTTATACGGCACTGATAGTTTATTAGGAACCAATGAAACTGACTTATAACTTTACTAATATAATTTTTCATGATGTCACAGTTAATCATAATAGTTATTTAATGTTAAATAAACGAGTGTTTGTTAATAACAAACATGGCGATATAAATAAACATTATAATTAAGAAATGTTTAACAATCACGGCACCGCGGCACCGCGCCGGTAAACATTACGTATGTCATGTGAACTGCCTTCAGTGAAGGCCACTAACTTAGCGGGCTTCTAGAAAGGCTTCCACAGACGTCCGTGGTAACATTGTTGCTATGATAGCTTCAGCCCTTACACTGCACCATTAGCTCCTCCTAATATTAGGGAATAGAAAAGTTTAAACCTGTAGAAGTTAGAGAAACTTGCTTGAAGTGTCGAGGAAGATATTATCAAAGTATAGTGGAACTACTTGTATAAATAACACTAATATTAAAAAAAACTACAATACATAATTAAGATAGTTTAAAAACTAAAACAACCGACTTCCATGCCCCGCGAGCATGTTTGAGACGTTTATCGTCATATCTTTGAAGTTACTTATCAGATCTCGATGAAATTACAATGGGACAACCTCGGAAATATTGGGTACCCTACCAATTAAAAAAATAATCATTCGAATCGGTTTACAATTGACGGATTAATCGAGTAACATACATTAAAAAAAAAACAACACACAGACGAATTGAGAACCTTCTTCTTTTTGGAAGTTGGTTGAAACTACCGCACAAACCTTGGGCATCTCACTAGCCATTTTACAAAGTTTCTAATCGCGTATCCTCCAAACTCATGATGCTTTATCATCGACTCATAGCAACACATAACGACTACATAGTTACTCACTCTTCTGATATCACAGCCTGTCATGGCCAGATCTTGTTTTCCATGTCAGTCTTACACCATTTACCATCGCAATTAATATTTACAGATTCATATATCACTAAAAAATCGAAGCACTTGGCATAACGTACTAAAAACGAGCACATATTTAGCACGTCCAGTTTGAAATAGTAGCGACCGCAAGTGCCAAGAAATAATATGAATTTGTATGGAGAGATTTATTTGTCGAATTATTACAGATCAACGATCTCCAGCAAGCAGTGTTTGAAATATCTTCCATATTTATTACCGCAATCTAAAATAGCCGTGTGTGTAATACGTTCGTCCCGGTTATGTTCGAGGATACGGATGCGGACAGAAATGTTAAAATGCGGCATACACAAATCTTTGTACAAAATTCATTGTAGCATGCAACTGGGATAGATTATGATCTACCCAATTGTATAACATAAACATTTTAGGGCCAATAAGGTGGTACAATTTCTATACCAAAGTATAAAGCACACAGACATACGTCTTAATAATATAATCACGCCTTTTTCCAGTTGGGGTAGGCAGAGACTACTTTTTTCCACATTTTTAGGGTTCCGTACCTCAAAAGGTAAAATGGGAACCCTTCTAAGATCACTGTCTTGTCCGTCTGTCTGTCTGTCCGTGTATCGCCACCAATTTTCTCAGGAATGGGTGGACCTAACAAGTTGAAATTTTACCAGATACCAGATACTGAGGTCTATAGTCCCTATAAGGTGTATAAATATCAAGGTCCTGAGTCAACACGATAAAAAGATATGGACAAATTATGATTTTTGCGAAAACTTGTAAGTACCAAAATATGTACCTTCATTTTCAATTTTTTTTATTTTTCGAAATGTTTCCTTTACTTATACTGTGTAGACCTTGCTTTTAACCAAAATTGACAATTCTAGGTCAACCGGAAGTACCCTATAGGTTTTTGGGTCGAAAACCTATAGGGTACTTCCGGTACTGCCGGAACATTTTAGATGTTTGGCGACACTGGGGGTCACTGAGGGTGGTAGCTGGCCAGTGGCCAGAAGACACTAGATAGTGTCCTACCACCATGCAATTATGAGCGCCTTCATACAACATGCCCGCCGGTTATAGGTACTTTTTCCTTATAATGCACAAATATGAGTAAATGGAGCAAATACTTGCACTAAAATCACTTCTGTTGGTCACATACCTAAAGTAAATAAAATTGGTAATAAACCTAGCCCTAGACTTTACGGGATTACTTATATGGGAAATTATATTTACTTACATAATTTGATTGAATTCGAAAATCATAAGCATTTATCATGTGGACATAGCAAACTCTTTGAATAAAAAAAACAAAAGTAATGTCGACATCAGACTACTATAAGTAAAATTAAGAAGGACAAACAATCCAGCAGTTTATTTTTGAAATGTATTATTTATTCCGCCAATTTTTTGGCCCAAATGTGGAAGCGGTTTATTCGAACCTCGTTCTAATTCGTTGTTGCGCAAAATGTCGAGTTGTTTGAACGATACTTTCACCTTTATGTCACTGGTTTGAAACCTCAGGGCATTTTAATGATGTCTTATATATAAATATTTAATATACGAGCCCTTTGGTGGAGGTAATGGATAGAATAACCTAATAGAAACAAGACAAACTAAAAAAAAAATGTTTAAAAACAAGCTTTGTTTTATGTTCAGTTTATAGGAGTGTCTATAACCACATTGGCACGGTAACATTATAATACAGTATTGTGACTCGGCGTGTCCTTGAGATCAAAAGCTAAAGCCGCGCGGCAGCCGGCGCCACCGCGCGGTACGTACACGCGCGATAGGGCTGCTCGCCTACAGTATTTTAATTACGTACTTGTAGGTATATAAACACTATTTTATGCTCTAACCGTTCGGAGCTTTCAGGTAATTTATAAAATGTTACTCTGGGTGCCTTATTTAAGAATTCAAGCACACACAAACACCAAAATATAGTCTATAATCCCTTTTGTGCCTGTTTTGTGTTGTAGTATTAAGTATAATATTTATATATATTCTCAATCAATCAAATATACACAATTCGTACGCTTACTGTTTAAACCGTCATTTTTTTTTTTTTTTTAAAGATTACTGGCAATGTGGGTCGCACATTACTAGTATTCTTGTTAACCCCTCCAAATAAGCTATAAGTCATTACACGACCTTACCTTCACACGGTTCGTTCGTCACTGCGGCGCAACCACATTTATCGTGAGCTGTGTACCGAGTGTGTACTGTGCACCGAACTCGAGGCGCGTAGGCATGACGCGCGTTCCGACCGTTAGTATAGAGTCAGAATACTGTTTATTATATTACCGTGACATTGGCTACCTTCCGTCTCCATCATAAGAGCAACTCGATGGTCTACACTCTACATTACAATGTCGTCTGATTTACAATGTATGTAAAATTTCAGCTAAATAGGACATCGGTCAATGGGTCAAGTTTAGCATGTAAGATTTTATTATCCACAGACCACGGGACAAATTAAAGTTAATGAAAGCTTGTATTTCGGAATAATTTAATTAAGGTACTAACCCGACTCAAACATGTCGGAATCATCACTATCAGCCAATTACCGTCCACTGCTGGACATAGGCCTTACCTATGGCACGCCACTGAGCTCGATCTTCAGCTATTCGTTTCCAACCGCTGCCAGCCAGCTTGCGTATATCATCGCTCCACCTATCTAAATGGTGTTAACACTACGTTTACCGAGACGTGGTCTCCACTCTAAAACACGTCTACCCTAACAGCGTTTGTCCACAGCAACGGCACCGGTTGGCACCGGACGTTACCGGCAACAAAATGCCGGCGCCGAAGTAGCGGTACATTGTATAGTATGGCAGCTTGTCCACAGCATGATCGGCACCGGGCGAGGTCATCCCGGCCGCCGATATTTTGAGTAGATCAGCGGCGCAACGAAACCGCTAGAAACCGGCCAGAGATTTTGATTGGCCAATGTGCCGGCATTGGCTCGTAATACAAAACACGTTTGATCTTGTCCACGCACTGCCGGCGCCCGCCGTCGATAGGTTATTGTTTTTTCATCTGAGGTTGTTTGTTTTATTTCTATGGAAACGCATCTGCCACGCATGACAGCTAGAAGAAACAGAACCACTGGAATCGGTGGCGGTGGACAAATGATCGCCGGCACATCATTTTCAAACCGGCCCGGAAAAATCTCGGTGCCGGTGACGTCCCGGTGCCGTTGCTGTGGACAAACGCTCTAACGGTTCTGCGACAGATATGACTACCCCACTCTTATTTCAGCTGGCTAATCCTTTGAGCTATGCATACTACATGTATGTATCTTCGAATACATTCCTAAAATGTTCTACATTAAGTTTAACACATATGACGTAATATTAATACTGCATTGCCGATAAATATACTTACTGAAAATATACTATATAATATACATATATCAATGAGTTTATAATTAAATCCAATTCTGCTCAATCCAACATTGACATTATCATAATAATTCAACAATTGGGATACATCGAACTCATTGTACGATTTGGCAATTGGATCATCGGCGCTTTAAACGTGCAAAACATTCATATGATGCAGATTGGACACGGGTCTACCGTGGACAATTGTGTCAATGCAGACACTTGTACACAACTGTGTGTTATTATAGGTGCATGTAACAAACATTGCATTGTTGTATTAAATATCATAGAAACAATATAACTCGTGGCTCTGAGAGCTGTAGAGTGTAGACCTCGCGAATCCGTCTTTGCATAGATTAAACCGTTTCTTTACTCATGTGGATTAAACTGGGTTACACCCCCCTCCCTCCCCCTCTTGAAGTTTATTGGATCAATAAATTAAGATAGTTTAAAAACTAAAACAACCGACTTCAATGCCGCGATAAGTTAGTTTCAGTAGCAAGTTTGAGATGTTTATCGTTATATCTCTGAAGATGCAAATCAGATCTCGATGAAATTACATTGGAACTACCTTGAAAATGTATCCTGTAAATTAAAAAATGAATCATTAAATTCGGCTCATAATTGACGGAGTAATCGAGTTACATACATACAAAAGAAAGGAAAAAAGAATTGACAACCTCCTCCATTTTCGAAGTTGGTTAAAAAGATGCTCGAACAAAAATGTTGCGTCTGAAATGATCTTTAAGAAACCCCTTTTACCAGCATGGTGGTAGGACATTGTCTATAATAGTGTACGTCTGGCCAGCTACCACCCTCAAGTTAGAAAACTTGTCACCAAACATCTATCATCTATCACAAAATATCTCATCTGTGTTCCGGCAGCTATCCGTGAGAGCCAGTTCCCATTCTAGGACTAGCGTGTTACCATACTCTTACCAACAGGTGAGATAGTGGTCAAATGCTAGCCTATATGATAATAAAAAAACCCCTCAGGTTATCTAATTGTCAAAAGCTTTCCTCTTTGACATAAGAAAAAAGCTCATTCACTTTGCAAAAGATGTACATATTCTGTACACAATTATTTAATCAAAATATGTTAACCTGATTCAATTATTTATGTGTAATTATTTTACCTGCGTTATCCAAATATTGATGTAATTAATGGTAAAGCATTCAGATTAAATATTTACAGGTCTGTATATTTGGTAATTTGTTTCATTTCAGTGTTATCAACCGACTTCCAGAAAAGAGGAGGTTCTCAATTCATCTGTATGTTATTGTTTTTCTTTTTTGTATGTATGTTGCGCGATTACTCCGTCAATTGTGAACCGATTCTTAGAATTGAATCGAGATCTGATAAGTTATATCTCCAGAGACATGACGATAAACGTCTCAAACTTGCTACTGAACTGACTCGCACGTCTTGGAAGTCGGTTGTTTTAGTTTTTAAACTATATTAATTATTTTGTAGTAGATTTTAGTGGTTGGACTTCTGCTAGTCTCCCTGGGGCGGTACCACAGCTTTTATCATTCAACCGTTCTTACCTGAAAAAGACTTCCCTGTAACAACTGTTAGTTACAATGCGGTGTGGCTTGTACAAACTCTGCTTGCCAGAGTTTGCCAGAGTGCCATACTTTCACATAAACGAAGACGTAATTCCTTACGATTAAAGCGTTTTGCTTTTTTATTACCTTCATCATCATCAGCCTATCTCCGTCCACTGCTGGACATAGGCCTCACCTATGGCACGCCACTGAGCTCGATCTTCAGCTCTCTGTTTCCAACCGCTGCCAGCCAACTTGCGTATATCATCGCTCCACCTAGCTGGAGGGCGCCCTACACTACGTTTACCGAGCCGTGGCCACTCTAGAACACGTCTACCCCAACAGTTATCGGTTCTACGACAGATGTGACCAGCCCACTGCCACTTCAGCTTGCTGATCCTTTGAGCTTTGTCGAAAACTTCGGTTCTCTGACGGATGACTTCATTTCGAATTCGATCCTTCATAGAGACTCCAAGCATAGCCCTCTCCATTTATTACCTTAATCACTTTAAAATAATACTTAAATTCAAAATTTAAAACCACCCCCGGCCGATCTATTCATAATCTCTTTATTGAGACCGTTCCGAGAGAAATTCCGGGTTTTGTCGGTGTATGATCGTCTTTCTCACCTCATTTCCCTTTACCCTCGGGGACTATGATCCCTTATTCGGTACCCTGACGAAAACAATATCAGACTCATATGAAATTAGTACGAGAATGTCGTAGACGCTGTTTGTTTACAAGCTCCAGCGGTATGTTTGTATTGATTGCTTTGCTGGAGACGATTGTCAGAGCGTACATATGATGTATACACAGTTTGGTAGATATAATTAGCTTTGAGTGTCTATTCTGAATCCTCCGCTCTGTTTATAGTAAGCCGATTTTTTTATTTAAGTACATACCAACGTCTGACAGGTTTTCTGAGGTTTTCTGACAATAAACAACATCTGATGAGTCAGGTATATATAGATATATAAACACTATAAAAAACAATGGATAAATGAAAAACCTGAAAACCTGAAAAACTTTTTTTAACACCGTTGCTCGTAAAGCTGATGTAATTCCACCGGTTTTAAATATGTAAAGCGGGTCATAAAAAACGCGTGTGTTACCAAAGCAAATAGTTAAGTTATAGTCCATACAAATTCCATAACAGTATTATTTGCCATTTCGCGCGCTGTTGCTATTCAAATTTCGAACTAATCGCCGCGCGGCGCCAGTCAGTAGGCAGCGCTAGCGCGCTGTTAAAATGGCGGGAAAGCAACAGTGTGCATTCACAGATTCAGTTTATTTAAAATAAAAAAATCAGTTTATTCGGTAATTTAAAGACTTGGCTACATGCCGTCTTTGCCAACATTTTCACGCAGCTACGGCAGAAAATAATCCTCGCGCCATTTTTCTCAAATTTTCTTTTCTTTGTACTTGTATTGTGAAAATTTAAATATGACAACTTTCAATAATGAAGAAGAGCCATATATTACTTCAACTCCACCGGATATACTAACAGAAGCGCGAACCGCATGCGACAGCTTGCTGCCGTCAATATCCAAGGATAGATACATAACCACGTATGAAAACATAATTAAAAAACCAACTACAACTACGTATCATTTTAATAATTGTAATTTCACTAACTGTTTCAATAATTAGAAATGAACAAAATATAAAATGTTTTTTTCTGTTTCCTCGCAAATGTGTTAAAAAACGTCGTACGATATACGTGCGTATTGGTTATAACATGCTCGGCTCAATTACGCCCTCGCCTTCGGCTCGGGCTGAAATTCCGCCTCGCGTGTTATAACCATCATAATGGTAAAATGAATAAATAGTACATTACGATATTAGTGAATATCGTAATGTACTATTTATTCATTTTACCATCATCATTTACAATCAGCCAGTATCAGTCCACTGCCGGACATAGGCCTGTCTTAAGACACGCCACTAATAATTACTAGGTAATATATAATTACACTTTATTAATTTATCTATACCCAAACTTACTAGTACTGAAAATTACTCGTTCAGCTTTTTTGCAATTTCCTAATCATTAAGTTTTAGCTTTGTATGTAGGTAGGTAGGTATATAAGTGACCTCTAGGTAACAACACCTCTTTGTTAAGAGAACTCAGCAATTTTGCCTCAGACAGGACTGATGTATCCAGTGATCCCTGTTTACGGCCTGTGTTTTGGGTATTCCGTCATTCAGCTAAATTGGGGGCCGATATGGGCCGTTGTGGACCTTAGTGCCCCCCGGGGAAGATGGATGGACCGAGCAGGGTTTATAGCTGACCTTCCATCAACAGAATACACAAACATGTCTTTGCTGAAACGTGAACATTGACATGAACGTCATGTGAGAACTAGAGGGCGATTTGATATGTACTTATTTTGACGGTGCAATCACTTTTATCGAAGGAAATGAGGAAGGAATTTAGTTATGTCTATGTGTGAAAATGATCTAAAATTTTCCTAAAATTAATCATTAAAATATTGTCGATTTTAAATTACGTTTACGTGTTACGTAAGAGATGGGAAAGGTTCAGATCACCGATCCAAAAAGCTATCCAATAGTACCAAGAGTTTTTCCTGAAATGGAGTAACTGTAGCCTGCTGAAATCGGATACAATAAAATGTGATTTATTTCGTATTGCCGCGTTTAATGAGCACAAGCACCTAGAGTATATTCTCCGTGCAAGCAACATATACAAATCGGTTGACAGTTGGCGGACAAATTGAGTAACATAAACCGGCGAATTGCGAACTCCTTTCTTGAAGTCTCTTAAATAGTTCTAAAAAGTAAAAATGTTAGTATATCTTGTATATAATGTAAATGAGCCGGTGTCAGTATCATCACAACATGGGTCAGTGAGTTAATGCGATATTCATAATGATGTTAGTGTTGTTATCCGTTGTAAGCTGTAGTGGCTGGGCTAGAACACGGGGTCGTTGTACTTTCTACCGCCGTTTTACTTTAGAGTCGTACATTAATCAGGTATTATTTGTAACTTTTGAAGTGAAAACTTCTTTAGCGGCGTTGTGAACTTTTTGTGATGGGTAAAAAATGTTAAACTCGCGTCAGGACCTCGCGTCAGGACACGTGACCTGATCGAAAATTCGTAAGACGGAGGGAGAAAAGACCAAATGCACAACGTCGTTCGAGTTATCAATTTTGCCGGCACTCCCGGAGTGCAGCCCGTTAACCCCCTCCTCCCCCCTGGTGACATGTGGTTAGATTTTACACTAACCCCCCACCCCCTCTACCCAAAATCACGTATATTTGATTTTTTTTGGTAGTAACTAAGTATATTGACATTTTCAGAATATTATCGCGCCGCTTTTTTATGTAGAAATCTCGTGATATTTAATAATATACCCCCCTCCCCCCACCCCTCCTCTCCTCCACCCCCCTCCTTGTGATATTTCGTGGTTTTTCCGAACATTCCAGTAAATGGACGATCCCTTAACGAAATGGAATGAAATGATTTGAAATGAAATGAAATAAAATTATTTATTTGCTTGTGGGTCAAGTTAGTACATACAGTGGTGTAAAAATGATCCAATAATATCGCTAGATTCGCTAATAAGTCTACAAGCATAAACAAGTTTGTATGTTGGATTTCTTATGCAGTTCTTTTCGTGCACTCGTAGAGGCAGTTATAATTTAATATTGGTTTATACGGTTTAAAATTAATTAAATATTTAGATTCTTTGTAATTGGTTTCATTATCGTCTGTTTTTCTAATAATCAAACAGGCTAGCGGCTGACCATCTCACCTGTTGGTATTTGATGATGCGGTCGAGAATGGTAGTACGCTTGGTCTAGAATGGGAACTGGCTCTCAAGGATAGCTGCCGGTATATGTATATTATATGTTTTGGCGACATATTGTCCAAGGATGGTTGGTAGCTGCCAGGCGGACAGTGAACAGCCTAGCTAATACAAAGCACATAATTTGAAGAACTGCTTACATTTATCATCCTTAATTTGCAATTTCACATTTAAATTGAAGCCATTACGAAGTTTGCCCAAGTTTTGAGTTATTTGTTTTGATAGCTAACAGAGGCAAATAACATCATATTTTAGAAAATTATCGGAGTAATTTTTACAAAAAATGTTTTAATGTATAGATAAATGGTTTATTGAAGGTAATTGTATATTTTCATTTTATTACGCAAGTCACTTTTCTGGTGGTAAGTTAAAGCGTTTGACACAATAATACTGCTTTATAATTTCAAAGTGTTAGTAGGTACTGCTCGAAGTGGCGGTTTTAAGGTACAACTTTATGCTATTATATATCTACGGGTGCTACGAGTGTAGTAAGTCTATCTGACTGGGAGTAGGCGTAGGTAGGCCTACGGTGCAAATGAATAACAAACAATAAAACTGGCCAAGTGCGAGTCAGCATCGCGTCTCTTATCGCACACTTAGGGAGGGTTCCGTACAATACGAAACATAACAGAGTTTCAACCTCATATATTTGATTAATTGATATTACCAAGAATATTTGGTTTGGTCGGGATCTAGAAAGACGGGGCTCGTTTACTAGCGCCATCTATGTCATTTTGCCGAAACTAATTAGATAGATGGCGTTAAAAAACACGTTTTTTGTATGGGGTATACCCCCTTTATTTCTTAACTTTATTTTGTTTTTAGTATTTGTTGTTCTAGCGGCAACAGAAATACACCATCTTTAATGAGCTATAGCCTGGAGACAGACGGACAGACAGATAGACAGACAGACAGACAGACAGACAGACAGACGGACGGACAGCGGAGTCTTGGTAATAGGGTCCCGTTTTACCCTTTGGGTACGGAACCCTAAAAACGGTGTGCGACCGAAGTGAAAATACCATCAATAATGATGGTACTGAAAACACCATTATATTTTTGGAATCAGTCAAGTAGGTACTACATGTATCAAAGACTTATCTTATTGGACTTGTACTCTAAGGTAAAATTACCATTACATCTCTCATATTCGGTGAGTAGGTCCTTATTACCCCCAAATGGGGCTTGTAGGTAACCAATTAGCGCTCTAGGGTAATAATGTAGCTAGAAAAGCCCTAGGGCGGTAAGTAATTAAAAAAAAAGTCTTCATTCTTTCAAAAAGTTCGCGTACATCTAACCATCATACTGGCAATAGACATCATGCATTCAGCCCAATGACAAAAGAGGTCGCTTCGATATTCAGCCTTGTCTTCGTATGAGTATAATAGTCATCAATTTTAAATATCGAACGGCGAAACTCAATTTCGTTCTTGAAAAAATAAAAAAAAAATAAGATGAAAAAGGCGGGAATAGAAAACTTTTACTTTAAATATTGTTTGCTTTTGGGATTTTTTTATAATTACGTGCTAATTAGGAAAAAAACATGAGTTCTACAAGTGATGAAGAAATAAGCTGCACTCCCGATTCAATGAAAATGGAAGCTGAAGCAGCAATTAACAATATTTTTCCTGAAAGTTCTAAAGAGAGATATTTGAAACTTACGACAAGTTCATGAAGTGGCGAAAAGAAAAACGAGTAAAGACTTTATCTGAGACTGTATTCTTAACATACTTTAGTGAGCTATCAAAAAAGCTGCAGCCATCTAGTTTGTGGCGCATTTATTCAATGTTAAAAGCAACTATTTCACTATAAATTTTAACTAATAAAATGTTTTATTCTTGTAATGCCGGGTTTTTTCTACTTACCTCACAATCGAGATGTAAAGCAGAGTAGTTAGCTCGGGTGTAAGCATCAATTGCACCCTCGAACTATAGGCGCCCTCGCTGCGCTCGTGCGCCTAAATATCTCGGGCTGCAATTGATGCCTTACAGCCCTTGGCTACTAATCTACTATTATGAAATCTGAGGTCGAATACTACCCTCCATCCCCTAGTATAAAACTGTTCAATAACCACATTAATTTTGTTGTTTAAATAAAGGTTTGTTTACAATGTGTGATTAACTCCATTCCGTTGGGTATTGAGAATTAATTTTTGAGTAAACGAATTAAGTTTAATGGTCTGCGTACACTTGATGCGTCCCATAGGAGCAACTTTAGTGTAAATACACTAAAGTTGTTTGCTTTCGCTAGATTTATGTTTCCTGGATATTCTGCTACTTATATTACTAAAATGGATTTTTAAGGGTTACGTCAATCTAGTTAGATTTGATTCTAATTTTATTTCCATTCTACTAATAGTATAAATAACATTAATATACCTCTCGTTATCTATATCTTACTCATCATCTAAAGAAAAAAAAAGTTTTTTGTTCGTCTGTTTGTAATGGATACACAAAACAACTATCGGACCAATTTTATTTCACCTATTTAAAGCTCTCTTCTTACCGGCTTAAAGATCTTACAGGCGGCAATATGGGCTATATCTTGCGGGCAAATCCGCGAGCGGGGTTTGCTAGTAATTTCTGTTCTGTTCATACTGCTAGGTAGATAGAGGTCGCTTTTTACCTTCTTAATCTATCATCTACGGCGTCTGGTTAGTCTATTAAAAAAAAGCATAAAATCTATATGTATAAATCTTCCATGACAATAAAACCATGATAATTTAATTTTACACAATATAAAAAACAAAATTAAAACAAATATACCTCCACGCTCAATAATTCTTTTCCATTCATTCCACTTGGTCACTTTAAGTGTCAAGTGTTCGGCAACCCTTACGTGTTATAAAAGGCGTTATTTACGCTTCGTAATTTTATAGCGGTCGCGTAATTTTGTATTATGTCCCCGTGTAGACAGAAATTAATTTACTCCCTTTTTGATGACCCGACCGGGTTTCGGTCTTTCTGATAGGATAAGGGTACTTAAAACCATTTTATCCTATAACTTTGACCGTATATTAGTGGTAGTGCTCAGTGGAGTCCTCTGGTAGAGATCAGAAAGTATCTTGTCTTTCTGTGGTATCAATTACGGACGGCTGAATTTGGTTTAACTATTTTTTGTTTTTAAGGTGACTTGCTCGAGTGTGCGCTTTGCTATGATGATATTGTGTTTTTCGTTTTTTTTTTTACTTAGTAACAATAATCAAATGTTTACGCTTAACTAAATCATACATTATGCAATGGTCAGAAACACCTTTTTGCTCTTATTATGACATGTATGCAATCGATATTCTCTTCCAACTTTATTGATAAAATATGTTGAAATTTTGCAGCTACTGAAGCTGAACTTACAGTGATTTTTTTCTAAAAGGTTCTTGCAAGTCGCTAGAACTCTCTTTCTCTCCATCTCTCTCTCTCTCTGATATACCATATCATAATGCCATCACCATATACAAATCACTGTATGTTTAATACCAAATAATAAAGCATATAAATGTAAATCGTATGTCACAAGTAAATAAGATCGACGCGACCTCGTAAAAGAAATGCTAACTTTGTATGTTGATAGACAGCAATCCAACAAAAATAACATGCCTGGAGATGGTTTATTCATGGCCTCTTTCATTGACCAATGCCAATCTTGGCTTGTTTTATATTGCCCAAAATGTGGCTTGTTGACGCGTCTCTTGAAGTGGACGCGAAGGCTGGGAAATGATTTAATTATTTTCCACACACATATACTTTACTAGCGGATATCCGGCGTGTGCTACTGAGCTAAAAAAGAAATGTGCCCGAATGTATCTACTGACTGTCAGAAATATTTAATAACTAGCTGTGCCCGCGACTTTGTCCGCGTGGAATAGTGTCTTTGGGTAGCATTAACTAATAAGACACATACGTATCTCAGCTACACCGCACCCTACCACGCCATGCTAATCCCCCCCTCCCCTCACTTACCCTCCCCTCCCCCTTCCACTCACTTTCGCCTCCCCTCCCCTCACTCCCACTTCCCCTCCCCCTCCCCCTCCCCCTCCCCCTCCCCTCTCCTTCCCCGAACTTACCCTACCCTCCCTCTCCCCCTTACCCTCACTTCCACATCCCCTCCCCTCCCCTACAACTCCCCCTCCCCCACCACTATATATATCGAATCAACAGCCTAAAAAATAACTTTCAAGCTTTTAGCTTTAAAAATGACGATACTTCCATACAACTTTTCATCCCCCCTTTCAACCCCTTACAACCCTCTTTTCGCACTAAAAACCATGTCTAGCTGTCTAAACTAGCCTATGTCCTTTCTCAGGCTCTAGACTATCTGTGTACCAAATTTCATTTAAATCGGTTCAGTAGTTTTGGCGTGAAAGTGACACAGACAGACAGACAGACAGAGTTACTTTCGCATTTATAATATTAGTAAGGATTAAGATTATTATTATTTAAAAACTAAAGCAACTGACTTACATGCCCCGCGAGTCAGTTTCAGTAGCAAGTTCGAGACGTTTATCATCATATCTCTAGAGATACTTATTAGATCTCGATAAAATTACAATGAGACCACCTCGGAAACGTACCCTACTGAGTACAAAAAGAATCATTCGAATCGGTTGACAATTGACGGAGTAATCGCGTAACATACACAAATACACTCCTTCTTCCCTGAATTCGGTTGAAAAATGACTCACAAATCAATATCATATTAAAATTTATCCAATCAGTGAAGGAAATTGTTTTGTAAGATAAATAAAGGCACTGTAGTGTTCCATGGCGGCTTTATTATTCAACAGATGTTTTATTTATTTTTTTGTAAGTAAGTTTGTTACGCGATAACTTAGCCTATTGTGAACCGATCCGAATGATTATATTTTTAATTGGTAGTATTTATTATAGATTTGTTGAGATCTTCAGAGATATGGAGATGATTATGACTCGCGCGTCAGGAGAAGTTTTAGTTAGTTTTAGTTTTTAAACTATCATTATTATTTATTGAATATTATTTTTAATTATCTAGTATTAGGCTGTTAAAAGCAACAAAGTTACTTTACACGGATTACCTATAGATGGAGTTAGCTTGCTCCTTTCCAACATCGAATTTTTTAGTTTTAAACTTTGCTCTGCGGCCTTTTTGTCGAACTTATAACTAATTGCATTGATTAACGAACTGAATAAATAAGATGCAGCAATACAAGGTGTATATGTATGTATTAATGTAGGTGTATGTATAAACACTTTTATATTTTTGTGTTTCAATGTAAATGCTTCTTTTAAAATTATAATTGTTTCTATATAATGATTACCCTCTACCACTAAAATTTATGCTCGACTAACACCTGAGTTTGAGCAACCGGGGTACCACAGAAATAAAAAATATTAATAAAAAGAATAATATTTCTGTGTTGGTCCACTGAAAATCAGCTCTACGGAGATTCATATCTCCTCCGAATAGTGCTGAGTGTACTCCAATTGTCATTGTTACTGTAAGAAATTTTTTGACACTTAATTATTTTATATTTGTTTATCTACATCTTCCTCATTTCATTCATTACGATCAAGTTCGTTGTTCAACAATACAGCCGCTCTTCAACATGAACGAAAACTAAACAGCAGTAGGCTTAATAGCACTTCGGAGCAAACCAATTAAAAACCAATTAGAAATAGGTTCTCAAGTCCCAGACTGAAAACGATGGCATTTCTGAATACACTCTGTGAAATTGAAAATTATCCCGCTCTTAGGAAATTGCAGCCGAATGAGATGAGTGGTAACTGGCAACCACGCTGGCAACTTCGCAGATAAAAGTTGTGGCTTAGATCGGACCGCTTGCAAATTACTCGAGAAGTTTTTTGGAGATACTTACTAGAAGTTTAGGGAATTTACTCATATGACTGACAACACGAAATGTATACATTATAGTTAAATTCACAATTTAAAACCACCCCCGACCGATCTTTGTATACTTAATTTTTTAGATAAGACCATTCCAATGAGCCCAAACTCGACATTTCTACGGTGAGTAGTAGCGTATTCTGCAGGTTCCAGCAGATGTCCTAGCATTAGATCAATGCTACCATATTCTTACAATATCGTTAAAGTAAGAGGATACCGAATTTCAAAGTTGATTCTATAGCGAAAAACTTTTACCACATATCGGCTTTTCTACTGAGCAAGCTTTCCAAAACCATAATGACCGGTCCTTAACATTTCCGTCTAAAGTTTTATAGTTACTACCCACTTTTCGAAATACTCCACGAACCCACATTATCTGGAATTAAAGTAAAGATAAGCACTTACTAAGATTGCAAGCTATCTTCCCGGTACCCGCCAAATGCTTGGCGAAGTCGTTAGGATAAGTGAATAGTCATAATGTAGGTGGTTTATAAAGTAAATTTTTACCACTATTTTCGATGACTTTCATGTAAAAAGTGTTCCGTAGTATTTTATTATCAATAAATTTCTATCCATGTCCAAAAAAAAAAAAACAAAAAAATAATAATCAAATCACATTACATCATAACTATACACGTATAAATGTTCTCATGAAACCAAATCTTATTTTGCTCCGACTCTTTAATATGAATTAGAGTGAGATACATATGTGGTGCGTAGACATCTCTTTCTTTTCTGTTTAAATAAGACTAATGTAATAATAGTTAAGACTGTGTTGCTGTTTTTCTCATAGATTGATACAAAATAGCTGGTTCAAACTCACGTACCCAAATACTCCAAATCCGCTTTTATTTATTCAAAAACCCCGTAAAGCCTTTGTTATCCCCAGTAAGTGTTATCTGTTAACAGGCCAGCGGCCACATGATGTCATGGCAAACAGTGGTCGACCCTGATAGAGTACATTGCTGGCCAGATACCAGGTTATATACCAACCAATCTAACCCCGCGTGTATTGTATGCTAAACATGTAAAACAAACATTTCTGGCAGTATAGTCACAGTATTAATAAGACTGTAGTATAGTTGACGAAACTAATTAATTCATAGGTTACATGTATCTGCAAGTATTTCGCAGCATAGATTTTAGAACCGTCGTAATCTCTCTATAATTCCTGTACGTGATAGGTACGGAATCTCAATTCTCTATTATCTAAGTTATTCACGTCCTTGCTTGAAATGTTTGCTGAACTGTAAAGTAATATTTGACACCGGAGACGAAATTCTTACTTTGAGATCCAAATTTTCGATGATTCGTTTATCATTATTTTAAGAGACAGGATAATTTTGCAATGTAAAATATGTCTTTTTAGACTGCTAGAAATAGATGTTCTTTAACTGTTACAGTAACTGAATGTCCATATAAGGTGGCAGGTGCTTGGCAGGCCACTGTCAGCCTAATATGGCAACACATTTACCTATTGTATGTGGATATAATGTTACCATATGTTTAGAACACGCACGCCTTTACAGAAATATATTATTAAAATATGACATATATATATACACAAAATTTGTGGTATTTTAGACTAAGCACGGAAAGTACATATGTAACTACATAATTTAAAGTATTTAGTACTAGCTGATACCCGCGACTTCGTTCACGTACACCAAGAATTTAGTAGCCTATGTTCATCCTCATGCTATAAAGTACCTCCTTGTCCAATTTCAGAACGATCGGATCGTCCGTTCAGGCGTGATTGGGTAACAAACAGACAGAGTAACAGAGTTACAAGCGTTTTTATAATATTAAGTTTGGAAGTATAGACAATTTAACCCGGGCGTCTTGAATTCGCGAGTGAACATGTATCTTCTAGGTAAGCGTGCTAGCAGCGAGGTAGTCAAACGCTTGCCTCGTATATTTCATCATCTTACAAAGGTTCCCTAAACATACTTTCTATGCCAATCAACTTTAAATAATACAGCAGTGCTGAGCTGACCTAACATCGCCCTCGTTTTTATAAACAAAGGGAATTATAGTATATCTAAGTTATTGCACGGTTGGCCTGCATAGCAATGATATTTTTAATGTTGAATCCTTGCCAGACTTGCTGCAGAGTACAGTGAATACTCTCTGGAAAACAATGCACGTTTTCAGCGGAGTATTTTAGCTTATTTGGCCTATTTTAAGGACAATGAGAGCGTGTACTCGTATGTTACAACTAACAAGTTACCGGTTTCATAACTATAGCTTTGTAATACTGGATTTGCTAGACGATTTTATGTTCGCAAGGTTGTCTGAAAGAGATCGCTTTCAGCGCTAAGACTGCCTTTTGTTCAATCGTTCATTCTTTTGTTGTTGAGAGCCAGTTTACATTCTAGGCTTAGCGTGCTTACCATCTACGACTGCATCAACTGGTAAGATGGTGGTCAATCGCTAGATACCTATCTATATCTATATCTATACTGATATTATAAAGAGAGAACATTTGTATTTTTGTATTTTTGTATGTTTGTAATGATTTGGCTCAAAAACTACTGGACCGATTAAAAAAATTCTTTCACTAATATATAGAATGGACTTTCTGAATGAAAATAGGCTATATATTATACCGTTTAAATCAAAGGTACATTCGTGGAGACCTAATTTGCAACCTAAGTCGACTAAAAAACGGTCGAAAAAACACGTTTCTTACGAACGCTGCTCAATTGAAAATAGATAGAAGAATATTTTCTATGGAAGAGTTGTACAACTTAATAAGACCTACAAAAAAGTCCGCGACAGCATGTGTCTATCTCTTAAGGTTGACTCACAGTAACCATTTTAATCTTTAATTTTTTGTTAAAAAATATTATATAACTTCCAGGGCTATTTTCAAGTATATAGTATTAATCCTTATCCAAATAATTACGTTATTTAGCTTGGCCACATATTATAGATTAAAATTGTCCTTTACAGTATATAATTCAAATGAAAACTCTAGAAGATATCACGGATTTCACATATACGCATCGCAAAATTAATAAAATATCTGCAGTGAAACCACAGATTAGGTCATAGTTACTACGAAAATATTATTATAAGCTTAGCGATGCTGTAGATCCCCACCGATCTTAATTAATTTGAAGTCAATATAGTATAATAATATATTTTTACTGTATAAAATTCTATTGTATAATATAGTTATGATCTATATATAAACCACCCCGACTGATCTATGTATAATCTTTTCAATAAAAGCATTCCAATGACTCTAAACACGACATTTAAAATCTGAGCTGTAAGTTAGTGTGGATTTGAGTATTCTGTAGAGTACAGGATCAGGTCAATGCTTCCATGTTCTTACAATATCGTTGAAGAAGAAGATTTTCGAATTGATCAGACCTATGAAAGTTGATTTCATAGCGCAATTAACTAGAAAAAAGCTCATAGTTTTATAACGATTGAACGAATTTTCATGAATCAAAGCTACTACTAGTACACTCTCATGAAGACATCTATCAAACAAAAAAAAAATATCAATAATAAAATCAAAATCGGTTCATCCGGTTGGGTGCTAAGATGCTACAGACAGACACATACAGATACACACGTTAAACGTATAATACTCCTTTTTTGATCCCATGATTTGATTGATTTTGATTCAATGATCCCTTATCCCTTATCCCTGTGAATTTAATATGATATTCAATGATGAATATCATATTAAAATTTATCCAATCAGTGAAGGAAATTGTTTTGTAAGATAAATAAAGGCACTGTAGTGTTCCATGGCGGCTTTATTATTCAACAGATGTTTTATTTATTTTTTTGTAAGTAAGTTTGTTACGCGATAACTTAGCCTATTGTGAACCGATCCGAATGATTATATTTTTAATTGGTAGTATTTATTATAGATTTGTTGAGATCTTCAGAGATATGGAGATGATTATGACTCGCGCGTCAGGAGAAGTTTTAGTTAGTTTTAGTTTTTAAACTATCATTATTATTTATTGAATATTATTTTTAATTATCTAGTATTAGGCTGTTAAAAGCAACAAAGTTACTTTACACGGATTACCTATAGATGGAGTTAGCTTGCTCCTTTCCAACATCGAATTTTTTAGTTTTAAACTTTGCTCTGCGGCCTTTTTGTCGAACTTATAACTAATTGCATTGATTAACGAACTGAATAAATAAGATGCAGCAATACAAGGTGTATATGTATGTATTAATGTAGGTGTATGTATAAACACTTTTATATTTTTGTGTTTCAATGTAAATGCTTCTTTTAAAATTATAATTGTTTCTATATAATGATTACCCTCTACCACTAAAATTTATGCTCGACTAACACCTGAGTTTGAGCAACCGGGGTACCACAGAAATAAAAAATATTAATAAAAAGAATAATATTTCTGTGTTGGTCCACTGAAAATCAGCTCTACGGAGATTCATATCTCCTCCGAATAGTGCTGAGTGTACTCCAATTGTCATTGTTACTGTAAGAAATTTTTTGACACTTAATTATTTTATATTTGTTTATCTACATCTTCCTCATTTCATTCATTACGATCAAGTTCGTTGTTCAACAATACAGCCGCTCTTCAACATGAACGAAAACTAAACAGCAGTAGGCTTAATAGCACTTCGGAGCAAACCAATTAAAAACCAATTAGAAATAGGTTCTCAAGTCCCAGACTGAAAACGATGGCATTTCTGAATACACTCTGTGAAATTGAAAATTATCCCGCTCTTAGGAAATTGCAGCCGAATGAGATGAGTGGTAACTGGCAACCACGCTGGCAACTTCGCAGATAAAAGTTGTGGCTTAGATCGGACCGCTTGCAAATTACTCGAGAAGTTTTTTGGAGATACTTACTAGAAGTTTAGGGAATTTACTCATATGACTGACAACACGAAATGTATACATTATAGTTAAATTCACAATTTAAAACCACCCCCGACCGATCTTTGTATACTTAATTTTTTAGATAAGACCATTCCAATGAGCCCAAACTCGACATTTCTACGGTGAGTAGTAGCGTATTCTGCAGGTTCCAGCAGATGTCCTAGCATTAGATCAATGCTACCATATTCTTACAATATCGTTAAAGTAAGAGGATACCGAATTTCAAAGTTGATTCTATAGCGAAAAACTTTTACCACATATCGGCTTTTCTACTGAGCAAGCTTTCCAAAACCATAATGACCGGTCCTTAACATTTCCGTCTAAAGTTTTATAGTTACTACCCACTTTTCGAAATACTCCACGAACCCACATTATCTGGAATTAAAGTAAAGATAAGCACTTACTAAGATTGCAAGCTATCTTCCCGGTACCCGCCAAATGCTTGGCGAAGTCGTTAGGATAAGTGAATAGTCATAATGTAGGTGGTTTATAAAGTAAATTTTTACCACTATTTTCGATGACTTTCATGTAAAAAGTGTTCCGTAGTATTTTATTATCAATAAATTTCTATCCATGTCCAAAAAAAAAAAAACAAAAAAATAATAATCAAATCACATTACATCATAACTATACACGTATAAATGTTCTCATGAAACCAAATCTTATTTTGCTCCGACTCTTTAATATGAATTAGAGTGAGATACATATGTGGTGCGTAGACATCTCTTTCTTTTCTGTTTAAATAAGACTAATGTAATAATAGTTAAGACTGTGTTGCTGTTTTTCTCATAGATTGATACAAAATAGCTGGTTCAAACTCACGTACCCAAATACTCCAAATCCGCTTTTATTTATTCAAAAACCCCGTAAAGCCTTTGTTATCCCCAGTAAGTGTTATCTGTTAACAGGCCAGCGGCCACATGATGTCATGGCAAACAGTGGTCGACCCTGATAGAGTACATTGCTGGCCAGATACCAGGTTATATACCAACCAATCTAACCCCGCGTGTATTGTATGCTAAACATGTAAAACAAACATTTCTGGCAGTATAGTCACAGTATTAATAAGACTGTAGTATAGTTGACGAAACTAATTAATTCATAGGTTACATGTATCTGCAAGTATTTCGCAGCATAGATTTTAGAACCGTCGTAATCTCTCTATAATTCCTGTACGTGATAGGTACGGAATCTCAATTCTCTATTATCTAAGTTATTCACGTCCTTGCTTGAAATGTTTGCTGAACTGTAAAGTAATATTTGACACCGGAGACGAAATTCTTACTTTGAGATCCAAATTTTCGATGATTCGTTTATCATTATTTTAAGAGACAGGATAATTTTGCAATGTAAAATATGTCTTTTTAGACTGCTAGAAATAGATGTTCTTTAACTGTTACAGTAACTGAATGTCCATATAAGGTGGCAGGTGCTTGGCAGGCCACTGTCAGCCTAATATGGCAACACATTTACCTATTGTATGTGGATATAATGTTACCATATGTTTAGAACACGCACGCCTTTACAGAAATATATTATTAAAATATGACATATATATATACACAAAATTTGTGGTATTTTAGACTAAGCACGGAAAGTACATATGTAACTACATAATTTAAAGTATTTAGTACTAGCTGATACCCGCGACTTCGTTCACGTACACCAAGAATTTAGTAGCCTATGTTCATCCTCATGCTATAAAGTACCTCCTTGTCCAATTTCAGAACGATCGGATCGTCCGTTCAGGCGTGATTGGGTAACAAACAGACAGAGTAACAGAGTTACAAGCGTTTTTATAATATTAAGTTTGGAAGTATAGACAATTTAACCCGGGCGTCTTGAATTCGCGAGTGAACATGTATCTTCTAGGTAAGCGTGCTAGCAGCGAGGTAGTCAAACGCTTGCCTCGTATATTTCATCATCTTACAAAGGTTCCCTAAACATACTTTCTATGCCAATCAACTTTAAATAATACAGCAGTGCTGAGCTGACCTAACATCGCCCTCGTTTTTATAAACAAAGGGAATTATAGTATATCTAAGTTATTGCACGGTTGGCCTGCATAGCAATGATATTTTTAATGTTGAATCCTTGCCAGACTTGCTGCAGAGTACAGTGAATACTCTCTGGAAAACAATGCACGTTTTCAGCGGAGTATTTTAGCTTATTTGGCCTATTTTAAGGACAATGAGAGCGTGTACTCGTATGTTACAACTAACAAGTTACCGGTTTCATAACTATAGCTTTGTAATACTGGATTTGCTAGACGATTTTATGTTCGCAAGGTTGTCTGAAAGAGATCGCTTTCAGCGCTAAGACTGCCTTTTGTTCAATCGTTCATTCTTTTGTTGTTGAGAGCCAGTTTACATTCTAGGCTTAGCGTGCTTACCATCTACGACTGCATCAACTGGTAAGATGGTGGTCAATCGCTAGATACCTATCTATATCTATATCTATACTGATATTATAAAGAGAGAACATTTGTATTTTTGTATTTTTGTATGTTTGTAATGATTTGGCTCAAAAACTACTGGACCGATTAAAAAAATTCTTTCACTAATATATAGAATGGACTTTCTGAATGAAAATAGGCTATATATTATACCGTTTAAATCAAAGGTACATTCGTGGAGACCTAATTTGCAACCTAAGTCGACTAAAAAACGGTCGAAAAAACACGTTTCTTACGAACGCTGCTCAATTGAAAATAGATAGAAGAATATTTTCTATGGAAGAGTTGTACAACTTAATAAGACCTACAAAAAAGTCCGCGACAGCATGTGTCTATCTCTTAAGGTTGACTCACAGTAACCATTTTAATCTTTAATTTTTTGTTAAAAAATATTATATAACTTCCAGGGCTATTTTCAAGTATATAGTATTAATCCTTATCCAAATAATTACGTTATTTAGCTTGGCCACATATTATAGATTAAAATTGTCCTTTACAGTATATAATTCAAATGAAAACTCTAGAAGATATCACGGATTTCACATATACGCATCGCAAAATTAATAAAATATCTGCAGTGAAACCACAGATTAGGTCATAGTTACTACGAAAATATTATTATAAGCTTAGCGATGCTGTAGATCCCCACCGATCTTAATTAATTTGAAGTCAATATAGTATAATAATATATTTTTACTGTATAAAATTCTATTGTATAATATAGTTATGATCTATATATAAACCACCCCGACTGATCTATGTATAATCTTTTCAATAAAAGCATTCCAATGACTCTAAACACGACATTTAAAATCTGAGCTGTAAGTTAGTGTGGATTTGAGTATTCTGTAGAGTACAGGATCAGGTCAATGCTTCCATGTTCTTACAATATCGTTGAAGAAGAAGATTTTCGAATTGATCAGACCTATGAAAGTTGATTTCATAGCGCAATTAACTAGAAAAAAGCTCATAGTTTTATAACGATTGAACGAATTTTCATGAATCAAAGCTACTACTAGTACACTCTCATGAAGACATCTATCAAACAAAAAAAAAATATCAATAATAAAATCAAAATCGGTTCATCCGGTTGGGTGCTAAGATGCTACAGACAGACACATACA
Organism: Cabera pusaria; assembly: GCA_954871355.1. NCBI lineage: Eukaryota > Metazoa > Arthropoda > Insecta > Lepidoptera > Geometridae > Cabera > Cabera pusaria. Next base: position 24,785,948 of record OX940900.1, read on the forward strand.
GATACACACGTTAAACGTATAATACTCCTTTTTTGATCCCATGATTTGATTGATTTTGATTCAATGATCCCACTACCTCTGTACGAAAACCCATGATTAATGAATGCACATAAATCTTTCATGGGTAGGTTATGGGTAGGTATATAGCTAGGATTCCAACCAACGACCGTCGGGTCAGAATCAGGGTAACTATCCTTTACGCCATAGGGCCGTCCAATATCACTGCGTAAGTATTATAAATCAAAGTCCATCACTGCGTCTGTCTGTCTGTTCGCAATAATCTCAATAGCAACGGATCATCACGCGGTTTTTACCAATAGCCAGAGTGTTTATGAGGAAGGTTTAGGTGCATAATTTGTTAAGGTTTTGTGTAAATTGGTTGAAATATGACGATGATTGTTAAATATGTTAATATTTTATATTTGATGCAACAAACTGATGCAAATTTTGTAGGGATATATGTTCTACCCGTGCGAAGCCGGGGCGGGCTGCTAGTAAGATATAAAAAGAAAAAAATGTTTGCAACATGTATAATAGATATTTAATACATTTCTTTCTCTATATCTATCTATATATCGCATGCCGCTGTATCTGCAATAAGTAGACATCATCGTTTCCCAACAGGCGAGCGTCATGCTTGTCCTGTATAAAACATATATAATGTTATAATTAAAAATATATGTTTGTAAATTAACATTAAACATATTCATATATGCCATTCAATCAAAAATAAATCTAGACCTTGAAAAGAAGCATAACTTTATCTACCCTAAAGATATACGAGTATAACCTCCCTTCTCTCAAAGTCTTCACATTTGTATAAATTTGATCCTCAGGATCAGACGGTATCAATCTTATCTCTAACGAATAGTTTCAGCCACAGAATATGGGATGTAGCAGCCTCCATGGTCCCAATTCTGTAAGATACATTGAAAGCTAGGCTAGTGCGATGTCAATGCGATTCTATTGCGTTTCTCAGTGGTATTCTGGGAAATAGGGAGGTAGATAGATAGATGTCTCGCTGTGGCATATCACATTCATCACTCAGACAGGCTAAAAAATAAAATCTGAATGGATTACCTATCTAAAAAAGTCGCAGATAAAATATGTCAATGAGCCGTTTTTATTCAAAAATAAATAGTTTGACTACACTTGCTTGGTAGCTTTTAATGCAATGCTACTTTGATGTTTATGTTTGTTTAAAAAAATTAGCAAAAATCCGAAAGCATAATCCGTAGCAGTAAATCCGATAGCTTACAGACTGTCAAAACTTATATCTGTATAAGTATGTAAAAACCTGCGAGCTAGATGCGAGTGACTTGCTTTAAGAGCAAACTCGGGGTGCAGTTTTCCATACAAACGTATTCCCCTGTTTCCTCATTAGAAAATACTTCTAGAGCAAAATTAGTTTTTACAAAAATCAAGGTCTTCTGTAGCTATGCCCCTATTATTTGCTTATTTTGACCAACCAATCGCAAAAAGAAATATAAGCCTTTTTATCGCCTCTTTAAGATTTTTGAAGTTACAATTGGTTGGTCAAAAAAAGCAAATGATAGGGTGATAGCTACAGCAGACCTTGATTTTTTGTAGAAACGAATTTTGCTCTAGAAGCACTTTCCAGGGAGGAAACAGGGGAATACGTTTGTATGAAAAACTACAGCCCGCGTACGCTTTTAATGGCTTTAAGAATAGGGATCCGAAACCCTTGCCCCAGCTTAGGCGTCAGTTGTCAACAGATTGGCCCGAATAGTTTGTGTGAACATGGTGGTCTATTTACTGAACTCCGAACTTGAGCAACTTGCATAGTTCTGGAGTTAGAGGTTACTCTTAGTTTGATTAACATCGGTTTGAGCTGAATAGTTTTAGGGGCATTTTGGCGGTGCGTGAGAGGGCTCACTTAATTTAACTTATAGGTATACGTTTTTGAGATTTAGGATTAATTCTTCTGTTACTACTGTCGTTATTCCGATGTCATTCGCAAATAAAACAGTGATGGGAAAAATTAGGTTAACTTAACACTTAATTAATGCGGGGTTATAAATGTATCTACTTATGTAGTTGTACCATTTGAAGAAATTATCTTTCATGATATTATGTTACTTGGCACAAGCAAGATACTTGACTGATGGTAACAGATAATGTGGTACAATACAATCGATACGACAAAAACGGATCGGATAGATCTCGATGAAATTACAATGGGGCCATTTTGAAGATGTCTGATGTACCCTATAAATAATTAAAAAATAATCCAAATCAGTTCACAATTGGCGAAGCAATCGCGCAACAAACATACAATTAAAAAACCCACAGACGAACTGAGAACCTTCTCCTTTTTGGAAGTCGGTTAAAAAAACTGCATTGGTAGATTTTTCGGGTCACTGCTCTGTTACCTAGAGACAATCTAGCTAGATGTTTTATCTCACATGTCCTGTTACTTGAGTTACAAACTAAAATTTCTTGTGTGGTGTTTGTGTTACAAACTTATCTCGTCGTAGTTACCATAAACTTGCAGTTGTTGACAATGCATCTGATATGTCCAGAGTGGACGCATTTAGTAGGTTATATCTACCATTACTGGACAGTGGACAGTAAACACATCTTTCTTTAGAATATTACTATCTGCTTTGTGGAGCGTTCTCTCTGTCACTCATGCATTTTGTGAAATTTTCATTTTCCACATCATAGAGAAGAAAACGTTAGTCGAAGACATAGCTGAAATATTATCGCGATCAGAACACATAGTTAATAATAAGGTGTCGGACTAGCGATCGAGAGGTCGTGAGTTCGATCCTCACCCATTGCGCTATTGACGTGAACCCACTCAAGACACAAGCATATTTAGCTTAGTTGGAGGGGTTAACAAGACTACTAGTAATGTGCAACACACATTGCCTTAAAAACACAGCTTTAAAAAAAATAATAAAAAATGTTTATAGGATTAAATAGTATCGCGTTATACATTCATATTATTTATATCAACGTTTCTATCGAGTTACTTTGTACCATGATAACAAGACGACTTAAAGTCTTCTCGAAGTATTTTCGGACCTAGGTCTAACTATTTTCTATCCACCAAATACTAACGTTGCCATTTTCCATCTTCCTAGGAACAACTCCGTCAGAGAAAAGAAGCAGAGGAGCGGATCGCCCAGCAGAATGAGTTCCTCCGAGCCTCCCTGCGAGGGTCTGCCAAGCTCCAAGCATTGGAGACCACACCACCGTCCTCCGGAACAGCCTTCGTCAATGATGCCTATGAAGAGGATACCAGCGATGAGTCGGTGCAGCTGTATGTTGTTGTTGGTAAGTTGACTGCTAGACTTTCTAATGTAGAGGTTGCAGGTTCAAACTCGTAGTACACAAATTGATTTTACTGTTGAATGTGCGCATTCACAGTTGCCGTCCGTTGATTGAACTGGTCATGAGGAAACTCCTGGCTATGTTAAAGCCTTTGCAGACCGGGATGGCATGGCAAGGGAATTTTTACCAATTTTTATTTTTACAAATAAACGTATCGATATAGAAATACGACATAATTATTGCTATCCTTTAAAATGATGCCGTGAAATCGCTTTCGATACAACGGTATCATTTTAAAACATATTAGAGAAGACGCTATCAATATATATCTTTGTTTTGATTTCGTCATCACCTAAAACCCTCCCTAGAGTTGACTGTTAGTAAACGATCAGGTTGGCCTGTAATACCAACTCCATAACCTTTACGACTACACGTAACACGTTATAGAGTTAACTCATTTAACTTATGTTTTCTAATGTTATAAAGAATATTTGTAAAAATAAGAAAACATCTGTGTATTTTTTTAACCGACTTCCAAAAGAAGGAAGTTCTCGATTCGTCTGTATGTTGTTTTATATATGTTTGATACCCGATTACTCGGCAAATTGTGGACTGGTTTGAATTATTCTTTTTTTCGTATATCGTAGGGTTCATTTCCAAGGTGGACCCCTTTAAATTTTATCAAAATCTGATTATTACCTCCAGAGATATGACGCTAAACGTCTCAAATATGCTACGGAAACTGACTCACGCGTTATGGATGTCGTTTTTTTTTAGTTTTTGAACTATCTTAACCGTTTCGTTTTAAATTAAATACGATAATGTGCTCACCTGAAATTAAGTCTAGTCGTGTTGGTACGATAACCCTCCAGTTCAAGGTAAATTAACGACGGTGAGACACGATACAACACACGGTTATCTGTGCACGTGGATAATGAATGAGAAAACATACGCGGAACTACACGTTAAATATCTTAATGTGCCTATGTAAATGTTAATTATTTGAAATTAAATAATAGTATGTCTATTATCTAATGTATAAATCCACAGCTGGTAGAAGCATGTTATATCGTTGTTCCGCTTGACTTTTTTATTTATTTATTTATTTATTTATGGTAAGCCAACAGTTTCAATTAAAACTAAATGATTGACAGTATATAAACCATAAAACCAATTAAAAGCTCACACGTATGAAAAAAAGTATGAAAAAATGTAAGCATAAACATTAAGTAATACATAGCAATATAAATATAGAAACAATAAAAATACTTATAGATCTTGAAAAGTAGCGTTGAAAAGTGACTTGCTACCAAAAAGTTGCTCGCCACCATCAAGAAAAATCTGCCGCCATAACCTTACGGTGTCCCGGCAGCACACAGCCCTTGAGAGTCTTTACAGCACACAGCCCGTAAGAGTATTCTAGGCCTAGCGTGTTTACGATCTTCGACCACATCATCGCTTACCACCAGGCGAGATAGTGGTCAAACGCTAACCCATTTCATATAAAATAAATTATACATGTTTAAGTTCAACTTCTCAGATTGTTAAATTGTTTTTGGTAATTACATTTAGTAGTGTATCCTTTATATACATCATATCCTTTGAAGTACCGACTTTGAATGTAAAATCATCGTAATAAAAATTAAATAAACTGTCGGACTCGCACTCGTAGGGTTCCGTATCACACTACAGTATTTTAGAAGATCGAGCAAAAACTACCACTATCATTTTACGCCAGCACACGTTTCTTGTATGGGGACCCATTTTTAACTTTATTCTGTTTTTAGTATTTGTTGTTATAGCGGCCACAGAAATACATCATCTGTGAAAATTTCAACTGTCTAACTATCACGGTTCATGAGATACAGCCTGGTGACAGACAAACAGACAGACAGACATACAGACAGACGGACAGCGGAGTCTTAGTAATAGGGTCCCGTTTTACCCTTTGGGTACGGAACCCTAAAAAACCGACCTCACACTCCGCGTGTTTTCAGTAGCAAGTTTAAGGTGTTTATCTTCATATCTCTGTAGATAAAACACTCATCAGCTCTTGATAAACATTTGTAAATGTTCATCCTTGATATATACTCGCTTCTCTTGGAAAATACAATCATCATAACTGATTGATAATTTGTGGAGAAATCTAATACATAACATGCAAACACAAACAAAATGACATGGTAACAGTTCTTAAGTATTCAAGAATCAAAGAATCAAAGCATTTATTCAGTATGTAGGCAGTATAAATATACGCACATATACACGTCAAAATCATAAATCATAAAATAAATCATAACCAATTATCAAGTAAACATAGCAAAAGCAGAATTTAACGCTTTGAATTAGAAAAAAAAAAGTAATGAACCATTCAGCTGTCATCCAATCGTTTACGTCAGAATATTAAAAAAAAATTAAAGTAGGTTAAAACCAACCATACACGTAACTGTGTGTTTCAGTACTTCAGACAATTTTTATATAAAAAAAATAAAAAAAGTGAAATAGTGAAACACAACATAGAGAAACGCATACCGATCACAGTACATATCATGATCCAAATGGAACTGATAGTCCGTCTGTCAGCTGCATAATATTGTTTAAATAAAAATAAAAATGGCAAGCCTAGAAAGAAAATCTGCGGACAAAAGGGGAAAACTGAATAGCTGTTGAATCTACCGGTGTACATTTATGCAAAGGAACGAATTGAGAACGTCCTACTGTTTGAAATTCGCTTAAAACTAAGTGTTTTTGTTTTATCACGAATTTAGGTACTTCAGGGACGTATTACGAATACTATCAGGACCCAAAATTATTAGTTGTTCTGATGAAAACCTAAGCACAATAAAAGCTATAAACCAACGCGGCTAACTCAAATTTAAATAAACAATAAAATTATTTTAACAGCCACAGATAACAAGGCGTTCCTCCTATTCTGTGAGCTACTTAACCGCTATTTAGCAAGCCACTCACATGTCGCTGGTCAATTTGACAGCGTTCGTAGTCTATAAGGCAATCACCAGCGCATTGATATCGCGCTTTCTTGTCTATTTGCTGGCTAGCTTACAAAATTGAGGGCCAGTATTTTTTTATATCGTACTAGCTGATACCCGCGACTTCGTTCACGTACATCAAGAATTTAGTAGCCTGTGTTCATCCTTATGCTATGAAGTATCTCCTTGTTAAACTTCAGTAAGATCGGATGGTCCGTTAAGGCGTGATTAGGTAACAAACAGACAGAATGGCAGAGTTACAAACGTTTTTAGACTTATTATAGTATCGAGTATGGATAGGTTAGCGTTTGACCACTATCTCACCTGTTGGTAAATGATGATGCGGTCAAGCTAGAGCTAGGCCTAGACTGGGAACTGACTCTCAGAGACAGCTGCCGGAACACATTAGATGTTTGGCGACAGATTTTCGAACTTGAGGGCGGTGGCTCGTCAGACGGACACCAGACCGTGTCCTTCCACCATATCGGGCGTTTCTTAACGATGTTTTCCTTTATCATTCATCATCAATTTTAAATGCGCTCATACATTTTTCGATAAAAATTACTTAGTATTTTTCGATAAAAAATTAATTAGTATTTTTCGATCAAAAAATAATTAGTATTTTTCGATAAAAAAATTAATTAGTGCACGATACGTTACCTCACCGCATCTACCACCTTTACCACCTTTGGCGTCAAAACCGACCATCCTCCCACTATGCCACTGATCAACAGATCCACTATACCTATATGTAGCAGCTACACTGAGCCGCTGGTCTACATAACTACTACTAACAGAGCTAATCGCCTCAACTTACGACCTACTTACTTTTAGCGTCAGACCGGGCTATAAATTACAAAATTCCAATTAATTTTCAAAGCGCACTAAAGGCCTATCCTACTCCAAATAAAGCCTACAAAGTACAAACTACCTTAATAAGTGAACACTGTAGATAATAACAGGTGTTTAATTTAACTGGCGCGAAGTGCAGGTGGTCACCGCATTAGTTCCAATTCATCGGCTGTTCCACGTTCTGGGCTTGTATTATGAGGAAAGTGGAACAATGACACAGATTACGTGATAGTACGTAGGTGTGCGCGGATACTATGGGTTACAACTTTGTCACAGTAACTATTTCTTTATGTACTCGTATTAGATTAGGTACATAACAGGATAAGCTTGACGTTCGCAAAGTAAATTAAATTAAGAAAAAATTAAGTTTGCCCTTTAATATAGTTTGTACGGCACCCTCGGTGCACGAGTCCAATTCGCAGTTAACCGATTTTTTTTCTTATGCAATATACAAACTTTTAAATATTTCGCATTCGCTAATCATATAAAATGACGCTACGCTACCTATGTTTATAGAGTCTTGTGGGTCAAGTATACGCAGGTTAAATATCTCGACAACCGTGTATAATAGGCATTACGACACTATCAAAACATCGAAGATTTAATAATTTCAGGGAAAATACATATGAAAACAATTTAAAACACTAGTTTAGTTTTATATAAAAATTAAGATTATTAAGTTTTTCAATAAAATAAAAGATTAAAAAACTGCAATCGGCCATTTTGATTGAAACACCAATCAGAGCGCATGACTTCACGCTGAGGTCCGCTTATATAAGGTTTTCTTCTAGGATGATGGATTATAATGGATGGCGTCAAAACTTTGGCAGCATGTCCATTTTCTGTTTGTGTTAGTGTCTAGAACTGCTAGAGTGTGCCTGAGTAGGGAAGTGATCGCTAGTGTAGAACACATCGATAAAAAGGTGAAAAATGTAGAAAACTAAAACTTATGTAAAAAGTAAAACAATTTATGTGATAAAATACGTAGTTACTTTATTGAACTTATGGAAATTAGTTATTGATAAAAAATGCTACAGTACTTAACTGTAATTAGGCAACCTTAAATCTGGCGGTATAGATTTCTTAGCTTTTCTTTAACACAAATCTTAAATATTTTTGCCTTTTCAATACGTCAATTAAATATTACAAATTTGAGCTACAAAGCTATATATACTTCTATACTAATATTATAAAGAGGTAACATGTATGTTTGTATTGAGTTAGCTCAAAAACTACTGGACTACAGGACTATTATTTTTTTCTCTCATATATAAATATATATATGGTCTTTTAGAATGAACATAGGCTATATATTATTATCCTGTTTAAAAGATAGGTATATTCGTGAAGACCTATTTTGCAACTTAAGTCGCCAATAAAACGGTCGAGAAAACACGTTTTTTAACCGACTTCAAAAAAAGGAGGAGGTTTCTCAATTCGACCGTATTTTTTTTATTTTTTTTATTTTTATGTTTGTTCGCGGATAACTTCGTCGTTTATGAACCGATTTCGATTATTCTTTTTTGTTCGAAAGCAGATATCCCAAGTGTGGTACCATGGTAATTTTATCGAGGTATGATAAGTATCTCCAGAGATATTGAGATAAACATCTCAAAATTGGTACTGAAAATGAATAGCGCGGCATTGAAGTCGGTTGTTTTTTAGTTTTTAAACGATATTATTACGAAAGATGATTAATCTGAAATAGATGTAAGAAAGTATGTATCGAAGAGTGGTACAACTTAATAAGACCTACAAAAAAGTCCGCGATAACATATGTCTATCGCACAGACTCACAGTAACTATTTTAATCTTTATTTTTTAATAAAAAATGTTACAGAACTTTCAAGGCTATTTTCTTCTATACAGTATTAATCCTTATTTGAATAATTACGCTTAATATCTTGGCCCAATATCATAGATTAAAATTGCCCTTTACAGTATATAATTTATATCAAAATACTAGAAGTGCCCCGCGGCTTCGGTCACGTTAAAGACTTCTTTTATTTACTTAAAACTTTTATTTTCTGAAACCTTTCTATCATAAAAGACATCAAAGAAGTAAAAGCAAAATCGGTTCACCGGTTTTTAAGTTATTGCGTGACTAAGGGAAATAGGTATTAATATTTATAAAACCCAAAAAACCATATTGACTGTCAGACTTTTTTACAACCCCTTGCAAAAATCTTGCAACACGTATTTACTTATTTATTTATAGAAGTACTTACGTAAATCTAGAAGTTTTTATATATTTAATTATAAATAATAAGTTATATCCGCGGGGAATTTTTGGAAAATGCTTTCTCAGCGGCAACCTACGTCATAACAACTATCTGCATTTTAAATTTCAGCGCAATCCAAAACAGTATTGATTTTCAGACTTTGTTACCCCACTGCACCCTCTTAGGGTGGCATTTTGAAAAAGCCTGAAACTCGTATTTACTTATTTATTTACAGAAGTACGGTTTGTGTGATAATCTAGTAGGTACAAAATTGATTTTTCAAAATGTTTAGAACAAAGTTTGAAGTGTTTAGTTGGATCCTAATTTTCACGCCTTACTGCCTTTATCCACTTGATTGGATTTTCGGACATTTTGGAAACCTACAAAAAAAATGATATAATATATTAATGTGGTAAACTGTGACACATTTTTCATAAAAATATATAATATATTGGCATTATCATAAGTAATAATAGATTGAATACGAGTAAGTATCAGTGCTGATAATATAATTAGGTACCTAGTTACTACTAATTTTGCGCATAATTACTTTGATCACTTTTTATAATATTTTAAGATCGTTCACAAAACGAAAAAACCAACTTCAAATGCCACGCTATCCATTTTCAGTATAAAGTTGGAGGTGTTTATGTCCATATCTCTGGAGATACTTATCAGATTTCAAAAAATGTACAATGGGACCAAACGGGCGGAATAATCTATCGAAAAAAAAAAAATCCAATCCGGTTAAGAACTTGCGGAGTTATGAGATAACAAACATAAAAAAGGCGAACTGAGAAACTCATCTTTTTATTGTGAAGTCTGTTAAAAATGTTCAAATTTCGTTCTAATCAAGGCCCTAAGCTAACCGTTCCATCCTTAAAAAAAATCTTCATATTATAAATCAACTAGCTGGGTCCCGCGGCTTTGTCCGCGTTTAATGACAGCGGCAACATGCGCGTGGGCTGTGCGCGGTAGAAAACACTGCTTAATTTGCACATTCCCTATTTGAATCAGATATTGTTCCATATTTCATTAGCTTCAATTTTGATTTCGCGGAACTTTATTTTTTTCTAAAATAAAAGTAGCCAAGTTATTTGGGAGTTAATATTTTAACATCAGCATTTTACTAGTGAAAGTCCCGTTAAATTGGTCCAGTCATTTCAGAGATAAACCGGAACAAACAGACAGACAGACAAACATTTAAAATTTTGGTTTTGATGAAAGTACCGTATATTCTTTCATATGCATTTAGTGAAAAGCTGTTAATTTGAAATTACAAACAGACACTACAATTTTTTTATATGTATAAAATTAGTGTAAAATGTATATAAAATAAAATAAAACGATTTATATATTTATATAGTGTAATATTATAATATTACACTTAAAGGAATTTATATATTCCTTTTTATAAGGGTATCAACTATATTTATCGACAAAGTTTTGGAGGGTTCTCGTACATCACTAGCCGGGCGGCGTAAAATAATGTTTGTTATTTACATAAATTAAAGCTTTAAAATGATAACCATTTACCACCTCGGTAGTTATATGACGAAAAAGATGTATATAATGTAAGCAAAATAAATATTTTGATGTAAAAAGTGGTTATATATGAGAATAAATGCCCACAAACACTTACGTGTGAAATGATAATTCTGGATCTTTTACGCCTCCTTTAGTTGTTCTTGATGGATAAAACACAGCACAACACGACATAATTTAACCATGTAACAGGGTTTCAGTCTTTAAAGCTATGTTTCTATTTAATTTTTAATTTATAAGTATGATGCGTCGCTATATTATGGCCTGCTAGCCGGTCAAAAATGGACACGATCACCCATGCGCGAGGTTGTCAATTTGATATTAGCTTTCTCGTTTACTCTTATCTCGCAACCCCTGTGATAGAAAGGGTAGGACAATGTGTTGATAGAATGAAAGTCGATCTGACAACGTCACATGGCTGACATGGCGCCATCCATTATAATCCATCATCCTAGGTTTTCTTGAAAATGTTATTTTTTTTTGGAAAACCCATGTGAATCCATTGTCACAGATTATATAATAGTTACTACGTTAAGTATGTCATTAACCTATGCGTGACGTCACAGCCGATGTGAGCTATTTTCGCGCACTATAGAAAAAATATTAGAAAAATTGCTTTAAACTTCGTTAAACTCAAGTTTATTACCGAAATAAAGGTTTTTTCGTGAATAGTAAATGTGTTCCCACATTACGGAAGAGGATTTCAAAATCTTTCGTCACGCCTATTAAGAGACGGCTACTCCCTTTTTAAGTACCCCGCACGACGTCCAACCTTGTACTATTTATTATTCTGTGGTCCAACTAAGAGCTAGTTCGTCAGCGTCTAATCTAGTTTAGTCTAAGTAAATATAGTATTTTCCTGGCAGCAGTGGAGTTTTTCTCGAAATTCTAAAAACTTCGCTTTTTATTTTTTTAACCCCTGATGTTATAAAATAATGTTTCTCTGTGTCATACTTAGCTTCTTATCTAATACTATAAGAATCTTTGTCCTGACATACTGACTGACTGACTGACTGACTGACAGACAACGCACAGCCTAAACCGCTGGTCGTAAAGACTTGAAATTTGGAGGGTATATTTGTCTTAGTACGTAAAGGTTTACTAAGAAAGGATTTTCCAAATATCACCCTTTAAGGGGATGATATGGGGGTTCAAAGTTTGTATGGAGGAACAAGATTAGATAGTATTTTATATTCGAAACTTCACACAAGTGCTTCAGTGAAAAAAGTAAATACGGGTTTCAAGTTTTTTTTTTAAATTCCACACCTAAGGGGGTGAAATGGGGTAACAAAGTGTGAAAATCAATATTGTTTCGGATTGCGCTGAAATTTGGCATGCAGATAGTTATAACAACGTTAGTTCCCTCTGAGAAAGCATTTTCCAAAATTCACACCTGAAGGAGATGAAACGGGTGTTCAAAGTTTGTTTGGCGAAACAAGATTAGATAGTCTTTTATATTCGAAACTTAACACGAGTACTTAAGTAAGTAAATACGTGTTTCAGGCTCATTTAAAATTCCACCCCTAAGAGGGTGAAATGGGGTAACAAAGTGTGAAAATCAATATTGTTTCGGATTGCGCTGATATTTGGCATGCAGATTTTTTTGCACATTTTGACTTAGTTATCCGCTAAGAAATAATTTATAAAAATTCACTCTTCAAGGGGAAGAAGCAGGGGTTCAAAGTTTGGATTGTCCTTTTTTTCGACATTTCACACAAGTACTTCTGTAAATAAATAAGTAAATACGAGTATCAGACTTTTTCAAAATGCCACCCTAAGAGGATAAACTGGGGAAAAAAGTCTAAAAATCAATATTGTTTAATTGCGCTGATATTTAGAATGCAGATAGTTGTTATGACGTAGGTATCCGATATATATAAAAGAAGTTTTTAACGCGGGTGAAGCCGCGGGGCACTTCTAGTAGAATATAGAATGATAAGTCATATCACATAGGTGCTCATAAAATTATTATAACTACCAAAATTCCTCTGCAAGTGCCATACTTACAAGACAGAAACTTGCCTAGATTCGTGGATTAAACTTTCCGGTCAGTAGTTCAGAAAAGTTCCTGCCAGTGAAACGAATATCATTGAAACTATTCTCAAAATATTACCATCTATCTCAGGGACCTTAGTCTCTACATCAATAGCGATAAATTTCGATCAATGATCGTCGTTAAGAACCACAGATATATTATTAATAAGGTATTTAAGACAGAAATGCAAGTATACAACTGTCTAGCTGCATGTCCCTGTATTAGACGTTTGCGATGTCAGGATGCATCGATATCAATATAGATCTCTAATATAGACCCCAGGTAGATAGATCGATTTGCATCCGATTCCGAATGGCCTGGATCCGTGACTCCGTGGAAGCAGGATTACTTCAGACAACTTGTCGTGTGCTACTGAGATTGTATTTGCTTTGAGCCACCGAATTTCCCCGATAGAAACCGCATGTTTAACAATGAAAACGCAAAGCACACTATGCAAAAGCTACATCGATGTCGCGTAAGTCACGTGAAATATCCGTTATCAAACATAACCGTAGTATTATTTATTATCTTTTCTATGACATAACAGATACATACGAAAGTTTAACCAAACTTCAAAAGTGTTAGTACTTGTAATGTGTATTATTTTGTCTGTGCCGATAGCGACTTTTAAACTATTTTTGGAGAAGGTACTTCTTAGTCTGATTACATTATTAAGTGTAATATTGAATTGCATCAATGTGAATTTTTGTTGTTTTTCTCGCGGTATTTATTCGGAGGATATAAGGTTATCGTACATGAAACTGAATGTAGTGTAGAGCTGAAATGATTTAGATATGTATCTTTTGAATTAAAAGCACAACACGACACGTGTCGACAAACAAGCATAGAGAATTTACCTACTTTTTAACCGACTTCAAAAAAGGAGGAGGTTTCTCAATTCGACCGTATATATAGTATATATATATTTTTTTTATTTTCGTTCGCGGATAACTTCGTCGTTTATGAACCGATTTTAATAAATTTTTTTTTTGTTGAAATTGAGATATCTCAAGTGTGGTACCATGGTAATTTTATTGAGGTCTGTTAAGTATCTCCAAAGATATGGAGATAAACACCTCAAAATGTATACCGAAAATGAATAGCGCGGCATTGAAGTCGGTTCTTTTTTAGTTTTTAAACGATCTTATTGCTACATAGAACTGGGTAGCACTTGACCAGTATCTCACCTGATGTTAAGTGATGATGTGGTCGATGACTCGTTCATCGACCGCATCATGCGATGCGCGCGTCATCGCGCTTACCCCAAGGATACCTATTCACTCGCGGTTTGAAGACCCCTCATATTGTATTTAGCCGGAAACACAGACTCAGGCAGGGCATTCCATTCCCACTTAGTTTTAAATGTACACAGATATCAGATTACATACAAACTTGCTAAAAATAGAGAAATCCTAATACATTTTCTGTTAATTTATAAGAAGAAAGTTGACGCGAAAAACAAAATCAAAAACTTTCCCAAAGTCAATATTGGAATTGAAATATGAAATTGAATTGAAATAGAAATTAAAATTGCTTTTTAAAATGAAATAGAAATAGAAATTGAAATCGAAATTGAAATCGAAATTTACCTACTTATTATATTTATTTATTGGTTTATTTATATTTTAATTAATATCCTTCGACTCTCCATTGTAGATTACCAAGAAGTATGTGCGGCTCTGACGCGGATCCAGAAGGCGCTGGGGTCGAGCGGGGAGTCAGCGCTTGCGGCGCGGGTGGCGGGCGCGGCCGGAGCCCTGCTCTGTCCGGGGCTGCGGACCGCGCTGGCCACCAGGGCCGCCGTGCTCACCGCTGTCAGACACAAGCGGGCGGGCATGGCGCCGCCGCACACGCCTCGGGCTAGTGATCGCTTGAAAGACGTAAGTGTACTTATTCTTACGAGCGAACGCGGGGTGCACTTTTCCATACAAATGTATTCCCCCGTTTCCTCCCTGGAAAAACCTTCTAGAGAAAAAAATGTTTGTACAAAAAATCAAGGTCTGCTGTCTATATAATTAAGCCCTATAATTTTCTTTTTTTGACCAGTCAATTGCAAATAGAAGTATGACCCTTCAAAAAGGAGATTATAATGCTTACGAGTATATATCTTTTTGCAATTTGTTGGTCAAAATAAGCAAATGATTCTTGAATGAGATTCACTTCACGTAACTGAAGTGAATCTATTTGGATAATCAATGGATTTTTGTAGCGCAAAAATTGTGTGCGCATTTCACAGTAGCCTTCCGGTTCATCAAACATCGTTGAGAAACCCCTGATGGACACTACATCTACAGTGTCCTACCACCATGCTTGGGTTGGGTAATCTGTTACTGCAGCTGTCCTCGAGAGCCAGTTCAATTCTAGGCCTAGCATGATACCATCCTCGACCGCATGCTCACTTACCAACAGGTGTGATAGTGGTTAAATGAGACCTAAAAAAATCATCATCATCAGAATCATCACTATGTCCCGCTCTACGTCATCTTCCATTACCTTCAACACTGTCTAACTAATCCCTCCAATCCGCAGTGCATGGACGTCCTAGGCGGGCAGTCAGCGTCGGGAGGAGAGACGTCCGCCCTGGCGGCTGAACTGCTCTCCATCCTCGGGGGGTTGGAGCTGGAGAGTCTGATCCAGGCACACGACCAGGCGGCCGCCTTGTTAGATCCTGCCTGCTTCAATAGAGGGAAGCGGCATAAGGTAAGGGCTTCAGATATAATACTTTAAAACCACCCAGACTAATAATATTTATAATCTAATGTTACGTTTCTTTAAGTGTCGAACTTTATATTTTTGTACATTGTTTCACACAATCCAAAATGTCATCGTACCGACGGGGCTGGAACCTGCGCCTGCTGGGAAACATGCCCTGGTGCTGTAACCAAATGAGCTACAGTACGATCCTATCAATACGACTCAATTATAATCTGTTCATCGAGACCATTCCAATAAGCCTAAACTCGACATCTCTGCTGTAAGTTGGTGAGGAGTTAAGTATTCTGCAGGTATTCCAGTAAATATTTCAGCATAAGGTTCTTATAACTCAGAAAGAAAATGTCCGTAGGTGGCAGGGACATTATATCGACGTTCTTCTGCCTGATTGTCCACAAATAGTAGCTTACCACCATCGCGGATAAAATCTTTCACCATAAACTTACGATGTTCCAGCATCATACAGCCCTTTAGAGTCAGACCATTCTAGGCCTAGTGTGTTCACCATCCTCGATCACATCATCGCTTACCATCAGGCTACATAGTGGTCAATGCTAGCTTAACAGATTAAAAAAAAAAACACAACCTTTTTCAGTCTGATCTAAATAATGACATCTATCCCAATCGCTTTCAAAAAAAGGAAACTGATAGATCCTACGGATGAGTTGTAGTTTCCTTAAAGAATTGTTGAAACTATAATGTATGTGTAACATTTATATTTCAGTCTGGCAACAACCTGAACCACAGAGAAAACGATAAGAGTATGTCGACCAACTCTCCCGAGGACCCGGGAGAACACATCAAGATCATTAAAATTGAAAAGACTAACGAACCACTTGGTAAGTAAAATCTCACACACATATCGTCGTATATTCCGGCTGAAATTCACTTAGGTACTTTTACAAGTTCATCATCATTCATCATTAGCAGCCAGTATTTGTCCACTGCTGAATATGACTCTCACCTATGGCACGCCATTGTGCTTGATCTTTAGCTCCTTGTTTCCAACCTCTACCAGCCAGCTTACGGATATCATCGCTCCACCTAGCTAGAGTTCGTTCTACACTACGTTTACCGAGCCGTGGTCTCCACTCTAGAACGCGGTCTACCCCAATGGTTATCGGTTCTACGACAGAAGTCACCAGCCCACTGCCACTTCAGTTTGCTAATCCTTTGAGCTATGATAAGCTAATTATTGTTTTGTAATATGCTTGCTGTGCCCCGCGGCTTTGCCCGCGTTTAATTTTTTAATCCTGGTTATGAACCTCCTATCTATTGATCAAAACCGCATTAAAATCAGTTGCGTAGTTTAAATGTCTTAGCGTACAGAGTACAGACAGGGAAGCAACTTTGTTTTATATTATAAAAGAAGATTTCTGTTTTGAGCAAGTCCTTTACTCTCCATCAGGAGCGAGGTCACGCGCTGAGATTGCGACGTTCAATGTGAATACCAATTTGAACTTTATTTTTAAAAAACATGATAGTTTATAAAATGGTCAATTATTGATTATTATATAGTCCGTGTGCCCTGCACCTTTGACTATGTTGAAAGTTCTATGTGAATTTCATTAAAATACGTTCAGCCTTTTTTGTGGGAAAGGAAAGGAACATCTAAACATCCTCAAAAACTTTCAAATTTATTTATAATTCCTAGATTTTACGGCTATGTCTTTATAGCCATTTTTTCCACTATTTTTCTCATGTTTCACTGAGTTCAGCCTACGCATAAATAATAAGTCAGGAACTGTAACTGCGTTAAAAAAAATGACCCAACAAAAGTCGTGTCTAAGCAGGCGGGGTTAAAAGTCGTGTCCAGCGCGTCATTATTCGGACATTTGTCTTGTTTGACTCAACTGTCATAACAGACATTGCAGCACATGCGCGAACCAATCCCTGCTTTCGTTTTTAATTTAAATCAATCTCCAAGCCAATCATTTGTAACTTCGAAAGTGATTCTTATTTTGAATTTAAGTCGATTTGGTTTGAAGGCCCTCCTTCAACTTTTTGTGTGGGATTTGTTCTGAATTAGACTTCCTGACTATTTATTCGTGGGTTTCAGCTTAAACTGATGAGATGTGATGATGGTTTCAGGTGCTACAGTGAGGAACGAGGGTGAAGCTGTCATTATCGGTAGGATAGTGAGGGGCGGAGCCGCGGAGAAATCAGGGTTATTGCACGAAGGAGACGAGGTAACCATTCACTATATTAATTTTTATAAAAAATCCTGTCGTGGTTGCTAGCTTGCAACGAATATCGTATCGAAATGAAATTTATTTTTTGTTTCATTATTGCTCCGTACGATTAGTGTATTTAACCAGTTTAAAGTATAATATTCCTTAAAGTTTTTGCGAATTCAAGTCGTAAAAATGGGTCAAAGTCAAATTTCAAGTCAAAGTCTAGTCCCAGTCATACCCTCAGTAAAGATGTGGACTTTTCTGTGGAATCTTGGCGAAGACGCAAATAGCATTCGATTTTTACATTGTGCTGTTTCCTTACACTCACACACATTCATTGGCACTTGATGGTTAATAATCCACATTTATTACACATTAACTCGCGGAAGAACACACGTTTTAGGAAAAAAATTAGGAATTAGAGGACACACACTCATTCACGTTCCCGCCAAAACCTCAAATGAAACTTTGTATGTTTATAGTTCGGATGTCTATACTCTATAGTATATAGATAGACTCTATACAATGATGGAACCAGGAGGTGGGTAGTGGAACTCTACGGTGGCTATAAGTAGAACTTATTTTATAGATTAATACATAACTAATAAATTGCATAATCTGACCTTCGTTACCAAGTTAATCTATATGAGCCCAAACTCGGAGTGGCTTTACTTAGCCACTGAAGAGTTCCACTATCCATCTTCTGGCTTCATCATCAGATCAGTTCTAAAATATTGTCATTCAAACTACATAACATTCAAAGATACTTGGTACAGAAATGATTCAATACGACAAAATGATAAGTCAGGTTAAAATTGACTTCAAGCAAACGGGGTAGCCGTTTGCTTGTTAGTATGTATAAAGCGTTTATAACTACATTCTACATATTTATTATGTTTCTTTAACTTCTGTAACTGACACATTGTATGTTTGTACATTGTTACACGAATAAAAAAAATATTCTAAATTGTTTTAATTAGTTGTCATAGATAGCGCCACCAATGCATAATTGGTTAAAATGCAATCCATTAATTTAGTCGTATCGATAGGATCGTACTGTAGCTTAGTTGGTTGGAGCGTCCGCGAGGGCATGTTTCCGAGAAGACGCGGGTTCAAATCCTGCCAGTACGATGACATTTTGGATTTTGTATAACAATTCATAAGTTCTTGCAATAATTTCCATATACCGCTCCTGCTTATAAAGTCCAAGCTCTCCAATCTCACCAGCTAATCATGTTCCCGCAGCTACTAGAAGTGAACGGCGTAGCAATGCGCGGCAAGTCCGTGCACGAGGTATGTCAGGTGCTGGGCGCGCTCACCGGCACGCTGAGCGTGGTGCTCGCGCCGCGCCCCCGCGCGCCCCGCGCGCACCCCGCGCACCCCGCGCACCGCGTGCTGCACGTGCGCGCGCACTTCGACTACGATCCTGAAGATGATGTCTATATACCCTGCAGAGAACTAGGTACGTTTATGGATAAACTCTTATCAACATACTAGAAGTGCACCGCCCTTTCATTTATTTAAACTTTAAGCCGGAAAGTACGGCACTTTGTCAATAGATGGCGCTGCGCTGTGACCTCTAATCTCTAGACTAACTTGTTATACTGAATAAACGTAAGGAAATCAGTGATCTCTGTACTCGCTAAAAGATTGTTTCGATTATACCTTTGATTTGTTTTTGTCCACTTTCCTTTCGTTAAAACCTTGAGAGTCAGTCCATTCTAGACCTAGCGTGCTTACCTTCCTGCACCGCATCATTACTTACCAACGGGTGAGATAGGGGTCAAACGCTAGCATATAAGACATAAAAAAATTATTTAAAAAACCTGATACACGTATTAACTTATTTATGAACAGAAGCACAATTGTGTGAAGTTCCGAATAAAAAGACTATCTAATCCTGTTTCTCCATATACACTTTGAACCCCCGTTTCATCCCTTAAAAGGGTGAATTTAGGAAAATTCTTTCTTAGCGGATACCTACGTCATAACCTGCATGTTAAATTTCAGCGCAATCCGTTTCATTGATAGATCAGTCAGTCGGTCAGTCAGTTACGTTTATCTTTTATATATACATATAGGTCAATGACATATGTTCGTAAAACAGCTGACGCCTAGCAAAGGGTCACTGAACTGTAGCACAGATTATATAATAGTTACTGCGTAAACTGTAGCAGCAATGAAACAGCTGACGACTAAGATTAGGGCAATGACCTGCAGTGGAACAGAACATCTGTTGAGTGGTCAGCAATTCAGTGTATGAAATAATAACTTGTAATGTGCTGTCGAATGTCTTTTCAAAAGCAGTTCTCTAAAAAAATTGCTGTTGTTCCAGGTATCAGTTTCCAAAAAGGCGACGTGCTGCACGTGATCAGCCGCGAGGACCCCAACTGGTGGCAGGCGTTCAGGGAGGGAGAGGAGGACCAGACCCTGGCCGGCCTCATACCCAGCCAGGCCTTCCAGCATCAGTGAGCTTATTGTCTACCTCTACAATACATCACTAATCACTCCTCACAATACAATTAAGATAGTTTAAAAACTAAAACAACCGATTTCCATGCCACGCGAGTCAGTTTCAGTAGCAAGTTTGACACGTTTATCGCGATATCTCTGAAGATACTTATCAGATCTCGATGAAATTACAATGGGACCACCTTGACAATGTGTACCCTACCGATTAAAAAATAATAATTCGAAAAGATTCATAATTGACAGAGTAATCACGTAAAATACATACAAAAAAAATTACGCACAGACGAATTGAGAACCTCCTCTTTTTTTGAAGTCGGTTGAAAAGACTTACCACTGACCGAATTTCGACACCACAGAGAGTTTCGCCGCACTTGCTACCAATAGGCAGATTACCACCATCAAGGAAACATTCTGCCGCTATAACTTTACGGTGTTCCGGCAGCACACAGCCAGAGTCAGACCATTCTAGGCCTATCGGGTTCACCATTTTCGTATAACGTATCATCACTTGGCACCGAGACAGTGGTCAAAACAGCTTATCAGATATAAATAACCGGCCAAGTGCGTGTCGGGCCACGCGCAGTGTAGGGTTCCGTAGTAGCCCGTTATTCAATGCAAGTCTTTACCCGTTATAAACAACCTACTTGGTACTTCGTCTTTGTCACTTTAAAGGATTTATTCTAAGGATTTTGTATTTGGTACAAAATTATCCAACACCCAAGTTCAACGACTATTGCTGCTAAACTAATAAAGTTATCTTAACCGCTATAGTTTTCCTTTAAAGTTCATGAAATGCACTATTATCACGAATTATTCCAGATTTTTCAAGCCAGCAGTTTAGCTTTTAAAGGGGGGGGGGGGACGCCCTATTGGAACAAAAATTTGCACTTTAATGTTTAATATTTTGTAAATAGAGCATTCAGTCGAAAAATGGTATTAGAAACCCTTCAGTCATTTTAGAAGACCTATTCAACGATACCCCACACGATGGGGTAGACGATGAAAAAAATAGTCATCCCCACTTCTCATGTAAGGGAGCTAACCTAAAAAAAAATTTTTCAAAATTTATTTCACCACTTTGTCGGCGTAATTTATATACATACCCCCACAAAATTACAGCTTTCTAGTATTAACGATCTCTTAGCAAAACCTCGGACAGACACAGATATAAGACAGACAGACTTCCTTGTCAGGACTACGGAACCCTAAAAAGAGGGTGCGTAGAAAGCTACGCGTAGAATTGAAACTTCCAAGTTCATTCAATTTATTTCTCAACATCACTAACTATGTTTGTGTATAACTCCATCTGTTGTACTTTAGCGAATACTTCTTCGTAGTTACGCTGTTCTACAATAGAGGGCGTTTATAAATATAAAATATAACATGACGCTTGCGTCACTTCCGTTGATTGAGACCGTGACTCTAAATGAGTTTCAATTTTTTGACGATCAATTGAATAGTTCTTGTAGTAAAATACGTTATTAAAATAAGATGCTCTATAGCACCTTATTTGGATACAGTAGTTAGTATCTTATTTTAGTACCCGATTATTGTCTAATTCCCATAGTGATACATTTGTGATCCGCTTGGTGATGTTATAGTGTTATTGATCTTCCTTCCTCCAGACGAGAATCAATGAAGCTGACACTGGCAGGGGAGGTGGCTGCTCGCGACAAGCCCAGAAAGGGAGGCACTCTTCTCTGCGCGAAGAAACCTCCTCGGAAGAAGAAGGGGAAGAAGGCCACGAGCGAAGCTGGGTACCCGCTGTATTCTACCTCGGGGGGCGACGGTGAGATATCTTTACAGTGTGAATTACCACAGCAACCATCACGGCCATTATGACTCGGGTTGCTCAATATCATATTTGCAAATTATATTGATTATATTTGACTGAAGCTTGCCGAAATTCGTCGAAACGTCATATGTATATGCATAGAAAATTTGCAATTATGTTTAGTGTAAGTAAATAATAATGTTAAGTCATCATTAAGAGTAGGTACCAATAGCGTCGGTTTGGCTTAGCAGCTGTTATGGTGTTACTCGTATGTATATAATATAAATAAATGAAATCATTAACATAATTACTGCCTGGTGCTTTATTCACAGCATGACAACCAAACAGATAAAGATATTGCGAGACTATAACGGATGGTGGTGTATCTATTTCACGTGCCTACACTTTAAAACGTTCAAATAATCTTAAGTATAAGAACTGAAATGTTTACAAAAAGAGCTGGTCTCATTTTAAAGTGTAGCTATCTCGATTGTCCTTGCAGAGTTCGAACAGGAGGAGATCCTCACATACGAGGAAGTGGCTCTCTACTATCCCCGAGCTTCTCACAAACGGCCCATAGTGCTGATAGGTCCCCCCAACATCGGCAGACATGAACTGCGGCAGAGGCTCATGGAAGACAGTTCGAGATTCGCCGCCGCCGTACCACGTAAGTTACACTATTAACTTTATGATATAGGAAGAGAGAAACATCGTAGGTAGGTATTAAACGCCTCATAAAAAACATACATGTCAGCTCACAGAAAAATATCCGTATGGTGTATAGCAGCGATTCTCAAACTTTTTTGGGGACGGAACCCTTTTGGAAATCCAAATATCTGATGGAGCCCTAAAATTAAACTTAATTTAATTAGGTGCTTTACATTTTATTTGTGATACTGGTCCTGCTGTTTTACCTATTATTGCTTTGGCTCCATCTGTACTAATTTCGATGCAATTATTTCAATTTAAATGGTTTTAGTCAACAATAAATCGATTTGTTAAAAAATTATATTCCGGTAGTGTTATTAGGTAGCGACGAGCACATAAGCATAGAGCCTACCTTTTATAGTAATTTTATTTCAATATGACCAATATTTTCATATAGCCCCTACAAAACCTTTGCGAACCCCTAGGGCTCCGCGGAGCACACTTTGAGTATAGCTTGTGTACAGCGTAAGGGCGGTGTTGTTGTTAAAATTTCCAATTGATTCCAGCCTATCTACTATCAAGCATTACTACATAAAGTCCCCGTCACGAGAATCTATAAATTATGTAAACAAACATCTTTTACTAAGTAAACATTTTATACTGCGAGATAATAATAAATTGACCATATTCAATCGACATAAAATATAGACGGGTTATATGAAAGTAACAACCTATTTAATTTAGTCGGATCATATTTTAACGACGCAAAGCGCTATCGTTTGTGTTTCTTGGTACCGGACGCAGGGATTGTAAACTATCGGGACGCCATTTTGAAATAAACGCGTCATTCGAGTTTCGAATGCGTACGAGTGATACATGTCACTAATTCTGACACAGAAATGGAAACATCTGAATCTGACGAATAATTATTCTTAAATAATATATGTTCATTAATATTTGTTACTTAATAATTTATTAAATCTTAAACAAATTCATTTTTTTTGTTGGTCCAAATGTTGTGAACTCCTGAACACTTGTTTACATAATTTATAGCTTCTCGTGACGGGGACTTTAGGTAGTGTCTTTCTAATACTGACCATGATTATTATATTATTATTATACGACCTAAGCTATGTGCAAGACTTTGACATTTTGTAACCAATGGCATTTTGCAAACCATTTGAATACGTGTTTGGAGTGATGCTGATTCTCATTTCTCAGCTGTTCTCATCCAGTTGTTGTCAACAACCTTGAGAAGAACATCGCTACACGTGAGACGAACTTGCACTACTGTCTCTATAAAACACGTTTACCCAGCGGTTATTATCAGTAATTAGGCTTAAATTACTAGCCAACTACTATGAGTATATCTATGACTTTAGTTATCTGTCTGACACGCAAAAATTCATACAGACGATTTGAGAACTTCCTCCATTTTGAAGTCAATGTGATACAGTCCAAACGTTAGTATAAACGTTTCTATATGTACGCTAGAGGTAACACTTGAATTTATTACTTGCAGACACGTCTCGACCACGAAAAGACCACGAGGTCCCCGGCCAGGATTACCACTTCATCTCCCGCACTCAGTTCGAGTCTGATATACTCAACCGGAAGTTTGTGGAGCACGGAGAGTACGAAAAAGCTTATTACGGTGAGTTTACATTTCGTTATTTGTTCGCCTGTACTGTCCCAATAATAAGAAAAGATATTCTTTTATCTGATAGGCTAGTTTTTGACCACTATTTCGCCTGGTGATAAGCAAAAGTCAAAGACGGCGAACACGCTAGGCCTAGAAAGGTCTGCTTCTCAAGGACTGTGTGCTGCCAGAACGCCGGAAGGTTATGGTGGCAGATTTTGTCCTTGGTGGTAGTAAGCTACTTTTTTTAACATCGACATAATGCTCTTACCACCTGTGAACGAACACCCGCGCTAGCTTTTGATCTGGTGACCTCCCCTTTAAAAGACAACCCATATATCCGTTATTCCGACGTGGCTCTCAAATTGGGCTCTCAGAAGATTATTAGGCGTCTTGGTCTTAGGCATCTGCAATCTGGAGCTGTCAACGGTGGATCCAGGAGGGGGGCGGGGCGGGTAATGGGGATCATGACCCCCCCCCCCCCCCCCCCCGTTCCAGGACTTAGATGGACCACTAATTGAACATATTGATTTTATTTATATATTTTGTCATCATACAGATTTTATGTAATTTTATGTAATAACTTTGTATGATGGCAAACGTTTGGGAACGAACGCATCGCCGCAAAAGACCTGAGTAGTCATTTAATCAGTCTTTCTAATTACACTTAGATGTTTTTAGGAATTTCCCAATGGTCGTGTTACTTGCACTGATGTCTCACCAGTAGGTATACCACCGATTCTCATTCTCTTATCAGCGTAGCCTAAAATCTCTGTCTGTATCCAGGCACATCCCTGGAAGCAATCCGCGAGGTGGTGAACTCTGGCAAGATCTGCGTGCTGAACCTCCACCCTCAGTCGCTGAAGATCCTCCGCGGGTCCGACCTGAAGCCCTACACGGTGTTCGTGGCGCCGCCCAGCCTCGAGAAACTCAGACAGAAGAAGATAAGGAACGGGGAGGCTTTTAAGGTAAGAGTTTCCTCCAGTATTTCTTTCAGTAGTAGTTTCTTTCAGTGCTGAGCATCGTGATAATTCTGCTTCAATTTTAGTTCAACGTTGTTCGCGATCTGATTCACAATTCAGAAAGTTAAGAGTATTATTAGGTTTTGTATTTTATTATTATTATAATATTAAAAACTGAATTTAGGTACTGATAAAATAAGTATATTGTATTTGGGGTTCATCTGGGTTCATCTTCGAGCATTTCCCAAAGGAGATGTTAACGCAAGGCGTACCCCTCTGCTGGCCATATAGCCATTTTTGCCATATGAGCGTGCGTAACTACGCTGTATTTTTAATACTGTGTGCGTGTTTCAAGCTAGTGTGCGGGATCGTTTAAGTGAGTGATTGGTGTGTGTGCAATGCGTGTTTACCTCGTCCCCCGTAAGTATCGGCAGAAAAAAATGTTTGCGGATTACAACGTTAACATCTCCATTGGTAAATGCTCGAAGGGGTTCATAGACATTAGGCCTATAACACTCTGACTCTCAAGGGCTGTGTGGTGACGGAAAACTGTAAGGTTATGGCGGAAGATTTTATCCATTATAGCGGTAAGCTTCTTTTTGTAGCAAGTCAGGCGGAACATAGTTATAATATGCTGCTACCACCTGGGTTAGGATTCACGACGACCTCAATCTATAAAGTCAATTAGCTTAGAAGTCAATCTATTTTTTACGCTAATGGTGCTGCTTATTTTGAGGATGACCTCGGGATATTTACGTTATAAAGTTTGAATAATACTGAAAGTTGTGCTACTCTGGATAAGACTGATCCGTTCTATCTCTATCTCCGCAGGCAGGATAACACTAGATACGCCGCATCGTAACATCGATCAAGCGATAAAAAAATGATTATGAACAAAATTGCTGAAATACTTAGAGTGGTAAATAATAGGACTACGATTGTGTCACATGGCCACAGAACAAAACATGGCAAAACCTTATTTAGTCTTATCAGCTTGATTGAATTTTAATAGAAACATTTTCTTTGCAGGAAGAAGAATTAAAGGAAATAATAGCGACAGCGAGAGACATGGAACTGAGATGGGGCCATTTATTCGACATGATAATAATAAATAACGACACACAGCGCGCATACCAGCAGCTGTTGAACGAGATCAACAGTCTGGAGAGAGAGCCGCAGTGGGTCCCCGCGCACTGGCTCAAACAAACCTAGCGTAGGATGAACCTCGGCCTCGGCGCCGACACAGATGTGACCCCTAGTGCCGGCTCAACGGGTCACGTAACCCCAAACGTTATCTCAAAGGGCCACGCGACCCCAAGTGTCGAACCAACGTGCCACCTACCGAGAGATGCATTCACATTCACAGACACAAATATCTCTAACAAGGGTCACGCGACCCCAAGTGAAACGTTTACGGGTCGAATGACCCTAACCGAACCAACGGAACGCGGCGACGTCGCAGTCGACAGACACTTTCGAATATTTAAAATCGTGTTAATGTTCGACCTGGTAGCGCGAATGGTTTTACATTTGCTCCTCTACATACTGAGAGCTTGCGACTCGAGATTCAAATGGAAGAAAGTTAGACGTAGGATCGGTAGCGACACAGGTAAAACGGCGTTAGAACGATGTATATTAGATGATAGTAATGTGTTCCCGGAGTCCTTAGTTGATGCGAGGGCGGATCGAAACAGGTCCTCCGCGTAATATTCGCGTATTGTGCACCTACTCCACGCGTGTGCGATTTTAACTTCCTTTTGCATATAATTTTAGTTTTGATGCGCATAAATTTGCGTGAAACGCATGCTATACTTAGGTACCATAGACAAATTGCTATTAACTCGTTGGTTATTTTAACATAGACAAAAATGTATTGACTACTTAATGACTTAGTTGTATCGAAAAAATATAGTTCTGTCGTTTCGTATCGATTTTGGTATAAGGTATCGACCGTATTTGTCGATAGTAAATGTCAGCCCTATTTTCTTGTGTTTAGTTATTGTTTTCTGCTGTACCTATACTCAAAGTGTAAATATGACCTTGTTAATGGTTTTAAAATGAAATAAAATAAAACGTGGAGTCCATGTTTAAAAATATAGGAAAAGTCAAAAAAAGGTTAAAGTCGCGCAGTGTGGATATAACTAATCGAGAGGTTCCGCTCGCGGAATATTTAGAATTATTTTGTATTCGATCGATTCAAAGACATCACTTTAGTTAAGAGTTATTTATCGTTGTTTTCAATTTGTATTTAGATGTATCAAGTGCGGTGCAAATAACTTATGAAACGTTTATTAAAGTTTAATCTTGATGAGAGAAGTATAGTACTTAATACAAATTAATTAATTCGATGGATTAAAAACAATACATTCCACGTAATCGCCTTAAAAAGAGTTTTTAAAATACATTATTAAAGTTTACTCATAACGTGTTTTGTTTGTATTTTAGGTATAGAATTAAATGTAACGTTTGTCTGAGTCTTATTACAGATCCAATATCCCTTTGTATTTTAATATTTACGATCGAGCAACGGATTTATATTAATCATAAATTTTATTACGATTTCGGTTTACATTTAGATTTCCATTTAAGAAGATATCGGGGCTTCGACAACCTAACATCATGTTTCGCTATCGACTTTTAATCGAGATAAATGTGTGTGACATTAAGTATCGATTCTTTGTCTATGGTACTAATAAGACATGGCGACACTAAATGTCAACCGCAGTCATTTCCGTTGACTGTGAAAGTCAGAAAAGTAGATAGATTCCTCGAAGCGATTACAGTAGATATTACGGTCGTTAGAAATGTGTAATAATTCTGCCAAATATAAAGACTGTTTGCTGTTTAAATGTTATGATACGTTTGTCCCTTGCATGTCCTAGATAGAAGATTTCAGCGTTGTTAGTGAGTTGATAGAACGCTTCATGGATCCCTTCTTGTATCGTAGGTATTGCCACTCGTGAAAAACATTTCAATATAAAAAATACCTTTAATAAAAATACATTCTAAAATAATATTAATAAATTGTTGAATTTTAACATTTAATGCTACACAAACAATAATGCGACGGAATTTATAGTTTGCAATGTATTAAAAATTAAAATAGATAGTAAATAAATGATGATGCGATAACAATAAAATATTTCTCTATTATATTTGTACGGTAGGTATAAATATTAGAAATTTTCGAAAAAATTCTCCCGTAGTCTTCTCGTGGGTTCTCTAAGATCTATAGAATTACTATAATAGTTTCAATAAACCAATTTGTATAAGACACTGCTTTGTGTAGTGTGTAGAAAAGCAATATTTTATATCCGTATAATTAAATACCGCAAAACTAAGTGATACATACAGCGATTTTCGGCAAGTTTCAACTCTCAACGCGCTATAAAACTTATATTTTGAGATCATGCTAATTTCGAGATTTTACTTTGGGGCGCCATATTTTAAAAACAAATACTTAATATGGGCGCCATCTTGTAAAAACAAATAATATGATACTCATGATTTAGGGTTCCTCGACCAAAACCGCTTATTTCTATCAAAACGGAAGTGCTGTGTGTATAACTTTGTATTTTTGGTATATTTAAATCGATTTACCACATACTGTACAACGACATATCTGTTTTTATAGTATACCTATTTCAAATTAATGTATTTGGTCAATCTTTTTTTTCTTTTTGGCAAATTTACCAGTTTAAATGTATACCTAAAGATACCTATAAATATATCGGATAGTCGCGAAATCGATGTTTTACGGCTTAGAACAAAAATATATCTTCCATTTTAATTAATTAGCTGTAACCGGGCAACACTAATTGGCAGCTTGGGTTTATGTTCCTAACCCGATGTTTATATAAAAAAAAACAATATTAATATACTTAGATATACCGACTACGTAATTAGGTATTTACTTAGCTCTTATTAGTGATTTCCGGTTATAGGCACCAATATTAGTAAATTAAACCTAGTTAAATTCAATACAAGAGAAAACAATATTCTAAAAAATCATTTAAATAAATGAGTCCCAAATTATTTGTATATTATGAATTTAGATAGATTTGTGCATTCCAAATAACATAGTGCCAAATAATTGTCACGTTAAGTAGTGACGTACACATTCATTTTTATAATCACAATTTTTGGAGTGTTATTTTGTATGCTACATTTTAAAACAGTTCCATAGTATGTCTTTTGTGGGTAATGTTCGTATATATCATCATAGTGATACCTATATACATTTCTTCATTATATACTTATTACGTGTCTAAGTTCTAGAATTTTATATTGCACTAAACTTCTTATAAATTAATACATAAATGTATATTTTGACCGCCAATATAACGTTGGATGCGTTTTAACGTATTAGGTATTTCATCGTTACAAATATCATAACAGTTACTATCTAAAAATGCCCATAAAGTCCATACTATGAGTACTGAGCGGAGGTATTGATTGTGTCATAGTCATAAAAAATTATTAAATCGGAAAATAATTTATTAGTTTTGTAAGTTCAATATATCAGGGGTAGCGTGTGGAGGTGCTAAAATTATAAACTAATTTGTTTTGACATTTCTGTGTGGTTATAAATTAATGTTAGGCTGATAAGTGCAAGAAATGAAATTAATTTCTATATACAAATAGAACATAATCTTTATGAAATAGAAGTACTTAATAATGTAGATGTTTGTGATTTGGTGATGTTTATTTTTTAATAGGTACCAATAGTTTACGGGGTACTTGATATTATTGATATTTTCAGGCACTTATCAGCAGCGGATTTGTCTTCATCGCATCGTACTTCACAGTATTGATATTATTATCTAATTTATAAATAGTCCTGTATATAATTTATTAACAACTGAATAAATGATAAAAATATTATAAATAACATGTTAATAGAACAATTTCATGTAAATAATAGAGTACCTATTAAATTTAATATCAGATTAAATGTTGGTTTTATTTCATTGTTTATTGAATACAACTACTTACAAGACGTTCTAGAGTTAGCTGTTTTGTTTAGTTTTTTTAACGTTTGCATAATATTAGTAACCTGCAAACGGGAATTCATTTAGGTACATACTACATAGGTATTCAAATATTTAAAGAAGAAATTTTCACTTGAACTATTCTACCTAGATTTAGAAATTCGCGCTTAAAAATATATAAAAAAAATTAATATAGAATCATCAAAATCATATCAACAACAAGCTTCAACTCTTAGCTTCCACTAAATACTTTAATTATACCAAGTTGTGTTCGCGTTTTTATTAGGGTTCCGTAGCCGAATAGCAAAAAACTGAACCCTTATAGATTCGTCATGTCTGTCTGTCTGTCCGTCCGTATGTCACAGCCATTTTATTCCGAAACATTTAAGACTACAGAATTGAAACTTGGTAGGTAGATGTATTCTGTAAACTGCTTTACGATTTTTATACAAAAATAAAAAATATAAAAGTTTGAGGGGGGGCATCCCATACATCGAACTGAAACATAATTTTTTTTTCTTCAAACCTATACGTGTGGGTTGTCTATGGATAGGTCTTCAAAAATGACATTGAGGTTCTTAAAATATTTTTTTCTCAAAGTCAATAATTTGAAAGATAGGCGAGTCTAAAGTGGTAAAATGTGTGTCCCCCCCTCTAACTTTTAAAGTATGGGAGTGGAAAATTTAAAAGAAATATATGCTGTAGATCTCAATAAAAACTATCAACGAAAATTGGTTTGAACGAGATACAGTCAGCAGTTTTAGAGATATGGCGACCGCAAAGATAACTTTGTTTTTCATACAAAAACTATTAAAAACATAGTTAATTTTGTAGTTGCGAAAAATCATAGTTACGGAATATTTAACTGTGTTACGGAACCCTACGAGTGCGAGTCCGACTTGCACTTGGCCAGTTTATTAAATATTTTTGCACAGGGATAGCCAGCACGGTTATCTCTTATAATGTGTACGAGTAGTACTTTTACTATTCATTATTCTGTGGTAGGTAGTACGTAGGTACTTACTTTACTCTACTGAAATTCGGATAGCCTGTGCAAAAAAATATACGACATTTTATGGCCTTGACAGTTTTATGAACTAATTAGCTGTGCCCCGCGGCTTCGTCCGTTTTAAAAACAACTTTCATTTATTTATTTATTTTTTTCATAAGAACCATCTGACGAAAAAAAAAGAAGAAAAAAATAATTAGCGAAATCGGTCCAGCCGTTCACGCGTGATGCCGTGACCAAGGGCAATTGGGATTCATTTTTAGGGTTCCGTAGTCCTGACAAGGAACCCTTATAGTTTCGTCATGTCCGTCTGTCTGTCTGTCTGTCTGTCCGAGGTTTTGCTAAGAGACCGTTAATACTAGAAAGCTGTAATGTTGTGGGGGTATGTATATATATTACGCCGACAAAGTGCTGAAATAAAATTTTGAAATATATTTTTTTTTAGGGTAGCTCCTTTATGAGAAGTGGGGATAAATTTATTTTTCATCGTCTACCTCATCGTGTGGGGTATCGTTGAATAGGTCTTTTAAAATGACTTTAGGGTTGCTAATACCATTTTTCGATTTAATGCTCCATTTACGAAATATTAAACTTTAAAGTGCAAATTTTTGTTCCAGTAGGGCCCTCCCCCCTTTAAAAGCTAAACTGCTGGCTTGAAAAATCTGGAAAAATTCGTGATAATAGCGCATTTCATGAAGTTTAAAGGAAAATTATAGCGGTTAAGATAACTTTATTAGTTTAGCAGTAATAGTCGTTGAACTTGGGTGTTGGATAATTTTGTACCAAATACAAAATCCTTAGAATAAATCCTTTGTATTTTTTTTTTTTTTTTTTTATACGTTATAGGCTAGCGTTTGACCACTATCTCACCTGTTGGTAAGTGATGATGCGGTCGAAGATGGTAAGCACGCTAGGCCTAGAACGGGAACTGTATTGTTGATATATTAGAATTTTCCAAGTCGGTTCGGCCTCTTCGAGTAATCGGTGAAAATACATTAAAAAAACAGATTCCGACGAATTGAGAACCTGCTCCTTTTTTGTGAAGTCGGTTAAAAAGTAAAAAAACCTATTTTTACATAACCTCAATTATCTCAAAACTCGCTTTTATTTAGATAACGCTTTTGCGCATAGCAGTATGGGCACCATGTTTGCCTACAGTTGTAAGAATATTTTATGGTTTGGGACGCAAAACTGAGGTATCTACGTAACATGCTAGTCCTAGCGTGTTCACCATCTTCGAAAAATAATAATAATTAAGGGCCAGAAGCCATGTACCATGTGTGTGTACCATGGTGTACGTAGGTATAGTTACGTGTAAGGTTCTAATTAAAGGCATCAACCTCATACCACAATCGAAACATCGGTGTTTTGGGATCTCATTCTAAAGACTACTGACTAAATTAAATTAAAGGCATCAACCTCATACCACAATCGAAACATCGGTGTTTTGGGATCTTATTCTAAAGACTACTGACTATATTAAATTAAAGGCATCAACCTCATACCACAATTGAAACATCGGTGTTTTGGGATATCATTCTAAAGACTACTGACTACATTAAATTAAAGGCATCAACCTCATACCACAATCGAAACATCGGTGTTTTGGGATCTTATTCTAAAGACTACTGACTATATTAAATTAAAGGCATCAACCTCATACCACAATTGAAACATCGGTGTTTTGGGATATCATTCTAAAGACTACTGACTACATTAAATTAAAGGCATCAACCTCATACCACAATCGAAACATCGGTGTTTTGGGATCTTATTCTAAAGACTACTGACTACATTAAATTAAAGGCATCAACCTCATACCACAATCGAAACATCGGTGTTTTGGGATCTTATTCTAAAGACTACTGACTATATTAAATTAAAGGCATCAACCTCATACCACAATTGAAACATCGGTGTTTTGGGATATCATTCTAAAGACTACTGACTACATTAAATTAAAGGCATCAACCTCATACCACAATCGAAACATCGGTGTTTTGGGATCTTATTCTAAAGACTACTGACTATATTAAATTAAAGGCATAAACCTCATACCACAATTGAAAAATCGGTGTTTTGGGATATCATTCTAAAGACTACTGACTACATTAAATTAAAGGCATCAACCTCATACCACAATCGAAACATCGGTGTTTTGGGATCTTATTCTAAAGACTACTGACTACATTAAATTAAAGGCATCAACCTCATACCACAATCGAAACATCGGTGTTTTGGGATCTTATTCTAAAGACTACTGACTACATTAAATTAAAGGCATCAACCTCATACCACAATCGAAACATCGGTGTTTTGGGATCTTATTCTAAAGACTACTGACTATATTAAATTAAAGGCATCAACCTCATACCACAATTGAAACATCGGTGTTTTGGGATATCATTCTAAAGACTACTGACTACATTAAATTAAAGGCATCAACCTCATACCACAATCGAAACATCGGTGTTTTGGGATCTTATTCTAAAGACTACTGACTATATTAAATTAAAGGCATCAACCTCATACCACAATTGAAACATCGGTGTTTTGGGATATCATTCTAAAGACTACTGACTACATTAAATTAAAGGCATCAACCTCATACCACAATCGAAACATCGGTGTTTTGGGATCTTATTCTAAAGACTACTGACTACATTAAATTAAAGGCATCAACCTCATACCACAATCGAAACATCGGTGTTTTGGGATCTTATTCTAAAGACTACTGACTATATTAAATTAAAGGCATCAACCTCATACCACAATTGAAACATCGGTGTTTTGGGATATCATTCTAAAGACTACTGACTACATTAAATTAAAGGCATCAACCTCATACCACAATCGAAACATCGGTGTTTTGGGATCTTATTCTAAAGACTACTGACTATATTAAATTAAAGGCATCAACCTCATACCACAATTGAAACATCGGTGTTTTGGGATATCATTCTAAAGACTACTGACTACATTAAATTAAAGGCATCAACCTCATACCACAATCGAAACATCGGTGTTTTGGGATCTTATTCTAAAGACTACTGACTACATTAAATTAAAGGCATCAACCTCATACCACAATCGAAACATCGGTGTTTTGGGATCTTATTCTAAAGACTACTGACTATATTAAATTAAAGGCATCAACCTCATACCACAATTGAAACATCGGTGTTTTGGGATATCATTCTAAAGACTACTGACTACATTAAATTAAAGGCATCAACCTCATACCACAATCGAAACATCGGTGTTTTGGGATCTTATTCTAAAGACTACTGACTATATTAAATTAAAGGCATCAACCTCATACCACAATTGAAACATCGGTGTTTTGGGATATCATTCTAAAGACTACTGACTACATTAAATTAAAGGCATCAACCTCATACCACAATCGAAACATCGGTGTTTTGGGATCTTATTCTAAAGACTACTGACTATATTAAATTAAAGGCATCAACCTCATACCACAATTGAAACATCGGTGTTTTGGGATATCATTCTAAAGACTACTGACTACATTAAATTAAAGGCATCAACCTCATACCACAATCGAAACATCGGTGTTTTGGGATCTTATTCTAAAGACTACTGACTATATTAAATTAAAGGCATCAACCTCATACCACAATTGAAACATCGGTGTTTTGGGATATCATTCTAAAGACTACTGACTACATTAAATTAAAGGCATCAACCTCATACCACAATCGAAACATCGGTGTTTTGGGATCTTATTCTAAAGACTACTGACTATATTAAATTAAAGGCATCAACCTCATACCACAATTGAAACATCGGTGTTTTGGGATATCATTCTAAAGACTACTGACTACATTAAATTAAAGGCATCAACCTCATACCACAATCGAAACATCGGTGTTTTGGGATCTTATTCTAAAGACTACTGACTATATTAAATTAAAGGCATCAACCTCATACCACAATTGAAACATCGGTGTTTTGGGATATCATTCTAAAGACTACTGACTACATTAAATTAAAGGCATCAACCTCATACCACAATCGAAACATCGGTGTTTTGGGATCTTATTCTAAAGACTACTGACTATATTAGTCCTGACAAGCATTTAACCACTACTTCACCTATGTTATGTGGCGATGCGGTAAAATAAAAAATATTTTAAGTCCAATCCAGTTACATAGGTTGTGCTTTCTTCTAAACTGGCAGCAGGCTTGTACTATTCATTATTCTGTGCAGCAGGGTCAACTATTTTACCCACACTTTGCTGTCCCTGACATATCTTTATAAAATAAGGCGAATTGATTATAGTTGCACTCAAAAATAATATCAGAAACATTTCTATGATATTTAAAGGGAAAACTGCATTTCATTTAACAAAATATTTTATTTCTATGAAATTATAAGGTGACTCACTGTACAAAATATTCGCGGCATACAAAATATACCTGTCCGAAATCCACATTCATATT
Source organism: Cabera pusaria (assembly GCA_954871355.1). Classification (NCBI taxonomy): domain Eukaryota; kingdom Metazoa; phylum Arthropoda; class Insecta; order Lepidoptera; family Geometridae; genus Cabera; species Cabera pusaria. Next base: position 24,821,740 of record OX940900.1, read on the forward strand.
CACATTCAGACACATTCAGTTTTTTTGAGGAATAAGTTAGAGATAAACACTTAATCGTGTCTAATAAAAACCCACAGAAAGACAAACCACTTTTACAAAAAAAAAAGGAAAGTTGTGTCCCCAGCTAAAATGTTTTTGATTATGTATACTGAGTTACTTTCATAGTCTCCAACTTGCAACAGATAGATAACTCCAAATGTTGTAAGTAGCTTTAATTCGGTATACTATTGCTCACGCGTCGTGGCGGTGCCCTTTGGTAGTGCCGTCAAGTCGCCAGATTGCAAAGAGTTTTCAGAGAGTGCGCGTGCCTTTTTGCGCTGCCTCCTGAGGGACTTCGTTTTCTCGACGTAATTTAAAAATTATTACTAACAAATCATACGTTTTTGTAGTACCTAACATGTATCATAGACTAAAGTTTATGTCACATACAATATTTAAATATAAAATTACCATCGAATTATAACCTATAATTTGATAAAAATTACTCTTTTCACGAAAACATGCCGTTTGTCTGCTGAGTTACATGTATACTCGGTTACTTTCGTAGTAACTTAAGAGACATTCTTGGTAACTCCAGAGACGATTGTTCACTTCGCATGCATTTTAACTTGAAAATGTTCAGTAAGAATTATTTTATTAAACAGTTTTCTAATTATTATTATTTAAAATTGATAACAATAATGCGAGTTAAGTCAGTTATGACGTTATCATAAAAATCTTACTAAGACCAGACTTTTTAGCAAAACGACGGTACAATTACGCAATGCCGATAGATATTTTCAACAAATGAGTGTACCTAATACATCAATGTTATAATGTCTCTTTGTTGATTTTTATCTTTGGACTTGATATGCCATCATTGCCATCCATTTGTAAACCATTTTTAGGGTTTCGTAGCCGAATGGCAAAAAACGGAACCCTTATAGATTCGCCATGTCTGTCTGTCTGTCTGTCGGTCCGTATGCCACAGCCATTTTATACTGAAACAATTAGGACTACAGAATTGAAACTTAGGTAGATGTTTTCTGTGAACAGCTTTCCGATTATTATACAAAACTAAAAAATATAAAGTTTAAGGGGGCATCACATACATAAAACTAAAACAACAAGATTTTTTTTTCTTCAAATCTTTACGTGTGCGGTGTTTATGGATAGGTCTTTAAAAATAACATTGAGGAATTAAATTTTTTTTTTTTTTTTTTCATTTTTATTTTTCATTTAGGAATAAAATAATTTTTTCTCAAAGTCAATCATTTCAACGGCAGTGTTATGGTCGCTTAAATTGGCAAACTGATTGACCAAATTATGTGATTCTTTGTGTAGCCGGTAAATAAATTAAAAAAATGGCTGGCTAAATACAAAATTAGTGTGAAGCTGCTATTAAAACACATAGTTGACATTGTTGACAATAACATTTATGACAGAGACATTTGGATTTGATTGACATTTGACAGCTTATTTGTTGACGTTTCATTTTTCGAGGGAGTCAGCCAAAACAAAAACCTTCGCAAAATTCTTAAAATTAGATAAAGCACTCTCAACCGCTTCAAACATCTATAAATTAAGATGCCGTCAATGAAAGTAGAAGGTGATAGTGATGGGGACGGGGACATGTCCGGGGGAGAAACTGAGAGGTCTGGAGGATCTTCCAGGGGTCCAGATCGGGACTCCAGCGCTGAAGAGGCCGACGAACCTGACTCCGATGACTCCTCAGAGATGGACGAGAGTGAGTGTGAGAGACGCAGGAACGAGTGCCTCGATAACCTGGGTAAGTATTGGTGGGAAAAATTTGAGGTTATGTTTACAAACAATCAGGGTTAGACGAGTTTTAGATGTTCGTAAGAACAACACTGTTCAAAAACGTATTTGTTCATGCCTTGGGGTAATAGTTGTGTCATGAAGAAGGCTAACTAAGGTCATAAAAATAATTGTAGAATTTTGGAATTTTTAAATATTTCGGTCATCTTTTTCCAGACTGTTCATAAATAGTCAGTAACAGTACTGAGAAATCTACGCTTGTGGGTTGTACAACATAACTGTAAAATAATTACAAACCTGTCTGAAGCAAGACTAGGTCAAGATGTAACTGGAGCTCATTTCATCTGAGAGCATATTGGATTATCTAGCAAAGACGTATAACATTTCTCTAGAACCTACTCGATAGTTTTATTTGTACCTAAAAATGTACTAATTATAGTAGTAGGAAGTGGAGTGTTGTAGAAAAAATTTTTTTGCACAGATTACTATTAAAAAATTACCATTTCAAAAATAATGTATTATATCAAGGTAAACTTTAACCTCACAATGATCAGGTTAGATTAAATAGTAGATAAGTTCAAAGGCTTACTGAAGTTGCTTGAACACAGGGTGCTACTCTTCATGGTATAAAATTGTGGTTCAAATTTTGTGCGTAATCCAGGGCCTTGTTGATGAAAATTGTTGTGATTGAAATGATAGCAATACACTAAATTGTTGTGATTGAAATGATAGCAATACACTAAATAAACATACTTATTCTAATTTAATTTTTGTAATATGGTAGCATAGCTGTGTCTCCCTTATTTTGTTCATTGAAAGATTACCATTCCTCGTATAGTCCCAGATGTGTTAAGTTTGATATCTTCAGGGACCGCAGAAGTACTCCATGACGAGGGGCAAACCTCTTTGGTCACCCTCATCCTTCAATCTCCACTGGCTTCCTTCACTACTTTCTTTATTCTTTCTTCTTCCAATTTACTGATATTAAGGGGTGCATTTGGCCCCTCCTGCACCCCACTTCAGCGGTTGCTGGATATATTTAAATCAGAAACATTCTTATTGCTTGTTTTTTAGAAACAAGTATAATGCATTGATATTTTGATATGGCCTTAGGGCAACATAATAATCTATTTAATATTAGGCTTAGTGGAAGGCGAGTCTGTGTTTCCGATTAGATACAACATAGGGGTCTTCATGTCGCGAGTGAATAGGTATCTTTTGGGTAAGCGCGCTACATCATCGACCGCATCGTCACTTCACATCAAGTGAGATAGTGGTCAAGTGATACCCATTTGCACATTATTAAGTCCTTAACTGAATAAAACAACATTTAGAATGTAAATCGTGCAATGAGCTAGGTAGCCATTGTACAGAAGTGAGGCTGTCACACAAAACATTCTCCTACCCACATTAGCCAACATTATATAAATACAAAGTGGAAAAGTACCCTACATAACTATTAATAATAAATCAACCAATACTGACATATGACATACCTCCCCCCTAAGTTATGATACAATAATAAATCAACCAATACTGACATATGACACACATAAAAAAAAAGGCTGTGAATAGTCCTCAGGAGCAAAACTTCAAAGTAAAAGCTCTGATTAATTTAATTACACAAACATTCTCAAGATAACAACATTTTGTGATTAAAAATTTGCAAAATAATACTTATATTATATGCTGAATAGGCCAGGTTTTCTTCACAGTCTCTTAATTTCTTTTGCTTGCTCTTGACCACTATATCTCATCTGATGGAAAATGCTTATACAGTCTGAGATTGCATTGAGCTTGTCTGGAAATTAAAGATGCCAAAGAGATATGGTGCAAAACTACTGTCTATGTGTCTCGACACAATATTTTAAATTTCAATAAAATGGAATATTATGTTTCTTTGAAGTGTCTCACACTTTATATTTTTTTTGTAAATTGTTGAACACAATCCAAAATTTCATCGTACCGACGGGACTCGAACCCGCACCCCCCGGATTACACGTCCAGGTGCTCTGCCAGTTAAGCCACGGTTCGATACATCGAAAGAAACGTAATATTCGATTTACGCAGTGCAACATCTCTCGTCGGATTTGAAAACTGTAATGATTTTTTCCGAATGATTAACTTACGTAATAAGTAGTCATAGATGGCGCCACCAATGCATAATTGGGTTAACAAATGCAATCCACTAATTTCGTCGTATCGATGTATCGAACCGTGGCTTAACTGGCAGAGCACCTGGACGTGTAATCCGGGGGGTGCGGGTTCGAGTCCCGTCGGTACGATGAAATTTTGGATTGTGTTCAACAATTCAATAAAATGTTTTAATTTCCTAACTTGGGTACATTGTACACTTATGAATTTTAATAAATTACAATTAAATATAATAACTAGTACATTGTAATACCAGTACAATAGTAAAATAATAATTAAGATAGTTTAAAATCTAAAACAAGTAGCAAGTTTGAGACGTTTATCATCATATCTCTGGAGATACTTATTAGATCTTACAATGGGACCACCTCGGAAGTGAACCCTACTGATTAAAAAAACATACATACAGTAAAATCATACAGACAAATTGAGAATCTCTCAAATGTAGATTGAACACAACAAACTAATTGAACACAAAAATGCAATACATATATTGCATTGTTGTGTCCAATTAGTGAAGCCATATAACGTAACTATGGCATCCCATCTTCAAAACTGCCTGACATCTATCTTGCACAGAATATGTGTGAGTAGTTTGTGCTTTCTTTACTGCTCTCATCTGATAACTATCCTTCTAACCCTTGTAAAAGTCACCACCTTTACCATTTGAACTGTTATGCTACCAACCAAAGCCATACTCTGCTTTGTCATGGAGCTGGAATGGCTTAGGTAGATGCTGGTAGGGGGAAATGGTATATTAGTGACAGAGTTACAAACGTTTTTAGGGTTCCGTAGTCCTGACAAAGAACCCTTATAGTTTCGTCATGTCCGTCTGTCTGCCTGTCTGTCCGAGCTTTTGCTAAGAGACCGTTTATACTAGAAAGCTGTAATTTTGTGGGGGTATGTAAATAAATGACGCCGACAAAGTGGTGAAATAAAATTTTGAAAAATATTTTTTTTTAGGGTAGCTCCCCTATATGAGAAGTGGGGATGAACTTTTTTTCGTCGTCTACCCCATCGTGTGGGGTATCGTTAAATAGGTCTTTTAAAATGACTAAGGGTTGCTAATACCATTTTTCAATTGAATGCTCCATGTACGAAATATTGAACTTTAAAGTGCAAATTTTTGTTCCAGTAGGGCGTCCCCCCCCCTCTAAACGCTAAACTGCTGGCTTGAAAAATCTGGAAAAATTCGTGATAATAGCGCATTTCATGAACTTTAAAGGAAAATTATAGCGGTTAAGATAACTTTATTAGTTTAGCAGTAATAGTCGTTGAACTTGGGTGTTGGATAATTTTGTACCAAATACAAAATCCTTAGAATAAATCCTTTAAAGTGACAAAGACGGAGTACCTAGTTGCTTGTGTATAACGGGTAAAGACTTGCATTAAATAACGGGCTACTACGGAACCCTACACTGCGCGTGGCCCGACACGCACTTGGCCGGTTATTAAAGTATTAGTGTGGATCAGTACTGGGGGTGATACAACCTGCAATCTAGGGCCTAGATTAATCAGGGAATTGGCTATTTTGACTCATTACTTTTTTTTTTTTTTTAATACAAAGCAATACAATACATATATCATCTATTTAATGTTATTTGACATGTGTAAGTGCCGATTTTTAATTTGCCCGTATACTGAATAAATGCTTTGACTTTTGACTTTTGTTACCTAATCACACCTAAACGGAGGATCCGATCTTACTGAGATATAACAAGGAGCATAAACATAAGCTACTTTTTGTGAAAATAAAATCATGACTTTTATACGTAACTTAAATAACTTAGACAACTTAGATTGACATAGCTTTACAGTGATAACATTCTTGTTGTATGTGAACGAAGTCGCGGGTATTAGCTAGATTGAATTAATATAAGCACCTAAAAAATGTAAATTTAAACTGTAAATGACAAATAAATTAACAAACATGTTCATACTTTTGCAGCAAACCTCGAGCGTCAGTTCTCACAGCTTCGAGAGCAGCTATACTTCGAGAGAGTGAAACAAGTGGAACATCAGCTCGATGAAGTGAGAGGAGGACGCTCCCAGGAGTACCTCGGCCCGCTGCGCCGCTTGCAGGAGAATATGAGGATCAGGTGCTTTATATATTCTACATTATTGACTGGTGGTATTAATATCTGTTCCATGTCTCTGAAATGCATGTTTTTTTCCAATATCCAGTACTTATTGGTACATTACATAAGACCACAAATTCTAATCAAGAGGTAGTTTTAACCCTAAGGGTCAGTTCAAGCCGCGACAGACGCGCGCATTTATTAACAGAGTGATATAAAAAAGAGCTTTATTTACTACATAAAAAGATAAACATTTAATTGAGATAATTCGGCGCAGCCAGAAGCCGTTCATTGCAGCGCGACGCCGCGCGGCGCAGCGAGACGCCGCGCGGCGCAGCCCGAAGCCGCCTTATTCACTCAATGACATGTGTATATTTTAGTGTAGTAAATAAAGTTCTTATTTATATCACTCTCTTAATAAGTGCGCGTCGCGTCGCGGTGTGAACTGACCCTTACTGTATCTATTGGAAAATGACAGACATATTCTGCAGTGAGGTTCTTAAGATGCTTGGCCTAATGGAAGTATACTTTGTGCACTATACATTTGTTGATAATTCTTTGGCAGGTGATGAATGCAACTTCATCAATTCATTAACTTTAGTCATTCACAATTGTTTCCAATTTATTTTTTCTGATAGGCTATTATTTGAACTCTATCTCACGGTGAGAGCAATGATGTGGTCGAGGATGGTAAAGACGCCAGCTCTAGAATGCTCTGACTAAATTGAGGTTAGATCATACCTCAATGTCTGACTCCTAAGGCACGGGCACAACACCGTAAGGTTATGGCGGCAGATTTTCTGCTGGCTGATAGCCACCAAAGCTAAGCAAAACAGAGATTTGTCAATAATCTTACACTCTACTTAAAGTAAAAAAAATTTTTAAATAAAAACAAAAAAAATAATTATAAACACGCCTAGTAGAGTATGTATTATTAAATTTACCCATCTTTTGCTATTTTACTCTAATGTTATAAGAGTTTTTAGTCAAAGAGTTTTAGATTACCTCATATAAATACACATCGAATGTTCATTTTATAATGTTATGTCCATCCAAAGATTGTCTGGATGAAAATCGCTTTTGGCGATAAGACCGCCCATTGTATCTTATTTTTAGTTAGTGAAGTCTTACGTCAAGTTCTTTTCAACCTACTTCCAAAAAGGAGGAGGTTCTCTTTTCGTCTGTATGTTTTTTTTTCGTATGTATGATACGCGATTACTCCCTCAATTGTGTACCGATTCGAATGATTCTTGTTTTTAGTCGGTAGGGTACAGTTCCGAGGTGGTCCCATTGTAATTTTATCGAGATCTGATAAGTATCTCCAGAGATATGACGATAAACGTCTCAAACTTGCTACTGACACTGACTCGCGGGGCATTGAAGTCGATTGTTTTAGTTTTTAAACTATCTTAATTATTGTAATTGGTGTCAATAAAGAGTATAAGTATTGTATTGTATTGTATTTTTAACCGACTTCAAAAAAAGGAGGAGGTTTCTCAATTCGACCGTATTTTTTTATTTTTTTTTATGTTTGTTCGCGGATAACTTCGTCGTTTATGAACCGATTTCGATTATTTTTTTTTTTTCGAAAGGAGATATCCCCAGTGTGGTACCATGGTAATTTTATCGAGGTATGATAAGTATCTCCAGAGATATTGAGATAAACATCTTAAAATTGGTACTGAAAATGAATAGCGCGGCATTGAAGTCGGTTGTTTTTTAGTTTTTAAACGATATTATTAGTGAAATAAGCAAATAAATGCAACTGAATACTATTATAATACTAGTCGCAGTAGATTAATACTAAGTCAAATGTTCCAGGATCGAGGTAGCGGGCGTGCTCAAGCAGATGCGTATAGAAAACATAAAACACAAGTACGAGGCGGAGGAACAAGCCGCCCATCAGCACTTCAAGGTAAGGTAGATTGTAACACATTCTCTATAAAAACAATTAATATTTATTTACCATATAGTACCAAAACCAAAGGTACTGCCAACTGGTAAATCATAAAACACAGCTGCTTTGATCTAGATGCTGAACAGTGTTCCTATTTATCGCGTCTTAAACACTCTGGATAATATTTTGTAGGGGTAGGACTTCTGCTAGTCCGCCTGGAGCGGTACCACTAATTAATTTTCAGCCGTGACATAGGAATGTTTTTCGGTTAAAATGGCAAGGTGTCCAGTGAAATTACAGGGCATGTGAGACTCAACATCTTTATGTCTCAAGGTAACAGGCTCAGTGCAGTGGCATAGCCAGGATTTTGCATGCCGTTGTATCTGTAATAGGTAGACGTCATCGCTTACCATCAGGCGAGCGTCGTGCTTGTCCTGTTACCTTATATCATAAAAAAAAACAAACATTGAATATCTTATTTACTAAAGTATGGTACTGTCATGTGATAAATACAGCTGTTTGGATCTAGATGCTAACATAGCAACACTTTTGATAATTAGTATGATAGAAGTATGTCAAAAGTTCAAATACAAGAATATCTTATTGTACCCTAGTATATATTTGTTATTAACTGTTTTTTGCTTTATTGCAACAATGTTGTACAAAAGGTTGTATCCTTGAAATAGTGCTTTATAGGATTATTTCCAGCGTTAAAGGCGAAAGTCGAGCTACGGCTTTTGTATTTTTGTTTTTCAATATTCTAAATCTTGAAAATGTGATGTTGTGATTGAGTCACTTTACGTAAGCGTAAGCTCCGTGCCTGGAATGAAATTAAGGTAAGTTAACTAGTTTTATTTTTTCGTTTTAGTAATACAGCGATAAATATTTAATAATATACATTGAAATTGCTACCAATTCCTCCGGCTACGTTTATTAGTTCCCGAAAACGGGACAGATGTCACTATACTTAATCACGCAATCGAACCTTTAGTTACAGTTGTAGCTAAGTGAATGCTGTACTGTTGAGTATAAACATCGCTAGATGGCGCCACCTGTATTCAAAAGTGATATTTCGCGATTTGATTTTATTATTCAAGAATGCATCGTATTTTGCATAATTGTATTATTGGACTTTATAAAGTCGAACTAATTCATTATTAAAATTATTTTGTTCCGAAATGTTTATTATCTTTGAATATAACGCGTAGAAGGTCATTACAGCTGCACTGCGTAGAATGTAGACGATACGTATAAGCCACGTAGGCGGTCTACGTAAATAATATTTTTATGAATCTTAATGTTCTTAATACTTTATGAGCAAAATAGAATTGTTTTATGTGATTGCAAGGCATTTATCTCTCTAAGCTGTTAGGTTACGACTCGGTGAATTAGCACGCTTACCTAGAAGATGCCAAAACTAAAGACACTTTATTAGTAACTAGTTGTGCGCCGCGGCTTCGTTTATGTTAAAAATTATCCTATGTCCTAATCCACCATACTGGCTATCCATTTGGTAAAGTTCAGCCAAATCGGTCGGGCAGTTTGACCGTGAAGCGATCCCAAACAAACAAACAAATAAGTATACAAATTGTCTTTCGCATTTATAATATTGCCGTTGATGAACAATCGCTAGTAAAGAGTTCCTATTTCCAAGAAAGAGAGTTATATTTTTTTAAACGTGGGCTAAGCGTAGCGGAAAGTTTATGTATTATTTTCTTTAAAGGCCAAGATTCGCGTGGTAGTTTGATATAAAATGTACACAAGATATGTACTGCTAGCCTTCATCGGCGTAGGTTTTATTTATACATTTGAAGGAAAATTGTAAAAAAATTAACATAGGTATTTTTATAATTATAACTCTTTTGTATCCTTGTAAACGTAATAAATAAATAATATATAAATAATGTAGGTAAAAATGAGGTATCAAATCAGCTTTCGCTTTTTTTAGATAATACGAAATTATTTTGGTTCTAGATTCGACCCTAAGGTATGGTGTTACATTTTGGGTTATTCAACTGATCAACTAAAAATCAGAGCACAAAAAAGTTGCATTCGATCCATGTGTAATCTCAAACAAACAGATTCCGAATTTAAAGACTATTTTTTTAAAATAAGTTAAAAATATTAACTTTCCCATGTGTGAACATAAGCGAAGTAGCACTTTTTGTCAAAAAAAATCCTGAACGTTTCATAAAATTTGATGCTGGTAGTAGACGAGAAAATAAAATAAGAAATCATGCCTATAAAACCCAACTATTGAAAAAAAGTGTATTCTGTATGGCACCATTTATCAATTACGCTATTCCTTATTTAATTCGAGACATCATTAATGTTCATGTCTTTAAAATAAAGCTTAATGAATTTCTCGTCATCAAGGCGTACTATTCTGTTGACGACTTTTTTAAAGATAACAATGTGATTCTACATATTAAATTTTTGACATATCGATGCAATTATTATTTAATGTTGCAATAAATATCTATGATTTCGTAAAAAGGTTTTATATTATTATAGTACTTAACACTTTAATGCTGGTATACTGATAAAGTAGGACCTAGTGACACTAAAATTGTAATTTTTAACAACTCTGTAACCTAGGGACACAAGCTGAATAAATTCATTCATTCAGATTTGTTAGCGCGCGCTAATCCTTAAATAAATACGAGTACTTTTCTAATAATGTAACGATAGGATAATAAGCGTTCTTCGAATTGCACGAATTAATTCCACCGTCCCCTTTTTCCATCGTACTACCAGGCACAGTCGCACAAAGCGCTTCGCATCCACACTTATCATTCGCACAGAGAAGGAATGGAATTCCCCGCCAGAATCTGTGTTTCCTGTTGAGTACAATCCTGGGGTGGAAGTCTCTACATTGATAGCGATGCGTCTTGTCATCGCAAACGTCTGCTAGAATGAGATGCAGCTAGACAGTTGTTATCTGCATCTCTTTTCTTATCGACGATTATCGGTCGAAATTCATCGCTATGCATGTAGAGACTACCGGCCCTGGTGCCACATGAGTAAAGAAGGAACAGAGACAAACCTTCTAAGGAACGGACAAAATGTTTACCTATTCTTGTAAGTAGGGTTGGTAAAAAAAAAACAAGTAAAATCTTCATCGTAATAAAATCCTCCTTCAAGTAAACGTGACCAGCTTTTTTATTTTTCAACCTTCATCATTGTCGACAACGATGTATGTCGATCATGATCATGAAATGTCACGAAATGTCATATGTCATATGTCATGAAATGTCACGAAATGTCATGATATGTCATAAATGTCACGAAATCTCATGAAATATAATTCAATGTCACGAAATTTCATGAAATGTCACAAAATGTCATGAAAAGTAACTAAGTGTCATGAAATGTCACGAAATTTCATAAAATGTGGAATATTCCGAAGTCTTCATTAAGCACAAGTGGACGATAACTTCGGCTTGGAAGGAGTATTTTGATATGGCATCTCTCAGCAAAGGCATATGGTATCGTACCATACAGTGTGAGCCTCCACGTATTCCATGGTGGACAAATATTAGACTTCATCGAAAATTTATTGTTATCGCCCACAGGTTGCGATCCGGACATGTACCTTTAAACAAATTCAAACATCTTATGAGAAAGCTGAGCAGTCCGGATTGCAATCTATGCGGCAAAGTTGATGATATCTTTCATTTCTTGATGGAATGCTCATGTACCCAAAACCTCAGAAACTATATTTTCGCGAAATTTGAAATCAACCACCTTGATGTGGGCATATTTCAGAGCATTCTATCTGATCCATCGTCAGACGCGGCTAGAATGCTCTATCTATGTGTACACAGGGTGGTTGAAGAGCGTTCGTCGTAATAAATTTTTATTTTGTAAGCTAATACGGGGCTGCCATAGCTATATTTAGCCAAAAGCCCCTAAATAAAAGTTGAATAAAAAAAAAAAAAAAATGTCTTGAAATGTCATGAAATGTTATGAAATGTCAAGGAATTTCATTGAACCTCCTTAGACAGGGCACTGTAAAAGAACATTCATAAGCCAAAAAATAAAAAATCACTTTCCCACCCTAGGACGGAAAAGACCTATTTTGCGCGTACTTATCGAGGAGCCAACCATCACTTTTCGAATAGATGGGATGAAAAAAATTATAATATAAAGTGACGCGTCGCGAGCGACAGCCCTAAATGAAAGCACCAGCCGAGCCACTATAAACCGGTTTCTCTCCGTACGTGACAGGCGGCACACAGGCCGCTAGTGCTCAGGCACACACGCGCGTCTACGTCATCATCACAGCGCAGTTGTATGAAGCTTTGTCTCTGTTACTCATCTCCTGGTGCCTACAAATGGTGTTATTGTTATACAGACTTATATTCACTTTATAGTGGAAACGTTTTTAAACGAATTCAACTTTTGAGTGTTTAATCGCGAAGCAAGTGCATCATCTCAGGATGCATCTGCAGGATCTCATACATGTAGGCAATATATAAAGGAGAGCAATTAAAATCTACGCTAGCGCCAGCTCTGGGTTTTATTCTAATATTATAAATGCGAAAGTAACTCTGTCTATCTGTCTGTCTGTTTGTCTCGCTTTCACGCCAAAACTACAGAACCGATTTAAATAAAATTTGGTACACAGATAGTCTAGAGCCTGAGAAAGGACATAGGCTACTTTTTAATTCGAAAAGAGGGTTCTAAGGGGTTGAAAGGGGGATGAAAAGTTGTATGGAAGTATCGTCATTTTTAAAGCTAGAAATTTATTTTTTAGGCTGTTTCGATATAAATAAATATGTCATTTAAAGTTTGTGAGGGGGATGGGTGGGTGTAGTTGAGGGGAGGATAGGGGGAGTTGAGGGGGTGGGGAGGGGGAGGGGATGTGGAAGTGAGGGGGAGGGGAGCAAAGTGGGAGGTAAGTGAAGAGAAGGGGGAGGGGAGGGGGAGGTGAGGTGGAAGTGAGGGGATGGGGGAAGGGAGAGCATGTGAGGGGCGGAGGGAAGGGGGGATTAGTGTGGCGTGGTACGGCGCGGTGTAGTTGGGATACGTTTGTGTCTTATTAGTTAATGCTACCCAAAGACACTATTCCACGCGGACGAAGTCGCGGGCACAGCTAGTCTTTTTTTTATAAAAAAAAGTATTATAATGCATTTAGGAACAAAACATGATACACATGATGTATAACTACATGAAACGTTAATTGTTGAGTCTTCATTGTATTAAAACTTATTGTAATACTCCGAATCTCGTACCGTACTATTAAGGTGGTACGTACGTATATTCATACAAATGTATAAAGCACAAATATGAGTAAATGGGGCAGAAACTTGCACTGAAATTACATCTACTGGTCTTATATAAGTATTTACATATGAGAAATTATGTTAACCGACATAATACATGTATTTATTTTTTATTTGAACTTTACTTTGACTTATTTTCTATATTTTCATATTGTCTTATTCAATTAAACGATGTAGGTAAATATTATTTCTCATTTGTAAAGACTTATATAACATCAATAGATGTGATTTCAGTGCCAGTTTTTGCTTTATTTACTCATATTTGTGCATTATACTTTTGCTTGTAAATACCTATCACCTTAATAACAAGGAATAACGCGCGCCGTCAGGGCGATAGTACGAGTCTCGCAGGACACCTCCGCAAAACCCTATTTCAAGGAGCTCGGTATACTGACACTGACCGCCATTGTTATATATCAGGTAGGGGTCTTTGTGAGGACTAACCCCGAACTATATGAAAAACGGAGCGACATGCACGCCTTTAATACACGTAACAAAGACAAACTTGTCGGTGTTACGCACTCCCTCGTCAAATCCAGTAAGTTGACGCACGTGATGGGGCCCACCGTCTACAACAAACTTCCTAGGAGTATTGTGGAGGCTCTTACCCTGGGTTGCTTTAAGATCAAGCTCAAGCGCTGGCTGATTGAGCAAACGTTTTATGATTTTAACGAGTTCTTAAAAATGAAATAATGTAATTATGAATACTAAATATAATTTTTGACTTTTAATATGTAATATTTTAATTTTAATTTAATATTTATAATTGACTGTACCATTAATTTTTAATTTTATTTTCTACATTGTATTGTTTTATTATGATCATTGAATGTCTACTTATGTACATAAGTTGTAGTATTATTTATTGAATTTGAGTTACTTCCGTAACAAAAAACCAGAAATGACTTGTAAATCAGCTTTATCAATAAATGAGTATTTGAGTATTAACAAGAGCAATTCAGATTCAACACAAGAATCTCTTAAGATTTTCATAATATCTTCATATCAATAATTACAATCTCAAAATTATATTTAGGATAATTAGGTTTTATATATTTGAAGAAGTAAATAATATACTTTATTTACTTTTTTTATTCAAAGATTTTTATTTCGGATGTTACTTATCTATACCAATATTATAAAAAGGAACGATTTAATTTTTTGTTTGTTCTAATTTAACTCAATAACTACAGGACCGATTTCAAAAATTCTTTCACTAATGGAAAGCTAAATTATCAGCGAGTATCATAGGCTTTATTTTATCCTCATACTCTCGCGGGAACTGGAACAGCGCGGGTGAAACCGCGAGGCACTGCTAGTTATGAGATATTTTAGGAATCTAAGGCATATCAACGAGCATGACTTTTTATTTTATTCGCTGTTTGATTCTCCGTAATAAGGGTTTATTCTTTTTTCTACAAGAAAAAAGAAGCAAAAAATTCAAGAAAATCTGACCCGAAAATTGGCTGTGGGTGAAATTTGGGTGACAATACATAAACAAAGATACTATACTGTCTGTCTAAGAGTTCTGGAAACATGTAACAACGAGAAGCGTGTGTATTGTGCCTATTTACTGAGAAGCTTCAAATATTAAAGTTACGTGCTCTTTGTGTACTTTCTATGTACTGAGAAAATGCTTTATCAAAGTCTTGCTTGTCAAGCTTCTATATACCTACGTACTATGTACCATACAAATAATGTGTTGTATGGAATATACTACACTAGAATGACGTTCTTATTTGTCTAAAGATATTTACGTCTTAATGCCAAAGATAAAAACATACTGTATTTAGTTTTACTGTGTATAACATGGCGTATATCTAAGGGAAGTGCATTCCAAAATCGTGCAGCTTGGACGGTAAAGGACTTGCCGTAGTACTCAGAAGTTTGGGAAGGAATTTTCAGGATAATCTAAGAGTGTCGGAATCTCATAGGGATGATGTAGGAACGTCAAAACGTTCTTTCAGATAGTGGGTAGTGGAAGGGATAAAGAGTATGGAATAAAGGAGGGAGAGGATGTGTGCGCAAACGAATCGGTAACCATTACAGCCTACTAAGAAATTCTTCATTTGAAATTTACGAAGGCCATAAATAAATCTTACACGGAAATCCTGTACTCGTTCTAGTTTATTCAGCTGTTCTTCGGTCAGTCGAGGTACACCCTGTAAAGAATATCTTTTTGATTATTCATCTCTTTGTTAATTAATATATCTCTTCTCTATTCGGGGTTGGTCACTGGTCAGTGAACTATCTGAGCAAACAAGCAGCACTGGGAAGTGCGTTGATGTCTTTTTCCCGGCACCCCACGCGGCGAAGGTCATGTGTTCCCATGACCTCATGTTTTGCGCTACTAAAGATTGAACTTACGTTATACTAGCTCCGAAGTACGTTTCTGAGTAATATCAGTTAGTTTTTAACTCGTTTTAAGGGAGCAATATGTCTCACGATTTCAGCTGATGGAAGCAGACGGTTGATCGACACCAGTATAATAAATGCTCTCGCATTTATATATATTTGTGTGTTGGGACCTGTTCGTGATTAAATGTTCACGTTTAACACGCTCACCGGCTCCAGTGATTTGGCTTAATTTTTGCACATATCGGTATCAGAATCTATGTTACTGCTTTTGTGTCAAATGTTAACTAAAATTAGGTCCAGAGAAAATAAGCCCAAACATTTTTGTAATCATTTGGCTACACCCTGCTACATCATCTACAGATTATCCTACTCCGTAAGAATGGTACAGGTAGATAGATTCGATGTTTCATATGTATAATTATCATGACTAACGGTATTTCCACCTATAGACCAAACGACCAAAATAAAATACGTGATAGTTAATTTGTGAATTTTAATAAACTTGTCATTGTTGTGGAATTTCCAACCACCCAGTGTGACTCATATCAGCTGCATCATAGAAACTATTGGTACGCCTTGTCAAATCAAATGAATAAAAACTTTATTTTGCAGTTTATACAACCTTAAACCCATTTCAGACTACGCTACTATTATTCTGCTATATAGTGCAGCATGAGAAACAAACCGGCTCATATATAGTACTAGAAGTGCCCCGCGGCTTCGCCCGCGTTAAAAACTTATTTTATTTACTTAAAACTTTTATTTTGTAAATACGTTTCTATCATTAAAGACATCAAATAAGAATTAGCCAAATCGGTTCACCCGTTTTCATGTTATCGCGTGACTAAGGCAAATCGGGATTCATATTTATAAAATCCGAAAAACCCAAATTTTCAGACTTTGTTACCTACCCCATTTCGAAAAATCCTACAACACGTACTTACTTATTTATTTACAGAAGTACTTTTGTGTAAAGTTTCTAATAAAACAGACTATCTCATCTTGTTTCGCCATACACACTTTGAATCCCCGTTCCGTATCCGGGAGGAATTTTTAGAAAATCCTTTCTGAGCGGATACCTACGTCGTAATAACTATCTGCATTCTAAATTTCAGCGCAATCCGAAACAATATTGATTTTCAGACTTTGTTACCCCAGTTCACCCTCTTAGGGTGACATTTTGAAAAAGTCTGAAACTCGTATTTACTTATTTATTTACAGAAAAAGTACTTGTGTGAAAAGTCAAATAAAATTACTATCCAAACTTTGAACCTCCGCTTCCTCTCCTTGAAGAGTGAACTTTGAAAAATCCTTTCTTAGCGGATACCTACGTCAAAATAACTATCTGCATGCCAAATTTCAGCGCAATCCGGAACAATATTGATTTCCACTTCACCCTTTTAGGGGTGGAATTTCGAAAAAGCCTGTAACACGTATTTACTTATTTATTTACTTAAGTACTTGTGTGAAGTTTAGAATATAAAAGACTAGGTATCTAATTTTGTTTTATTCTTCATAAAAACTTTGAACCCCCGTTTCATCCCCTTAATGGGTGAATTTTAGAAAATAATTTCTCATAGAAAAATAACGTTGTAATTGTATTTGTATTTGCATTCCAAATTTCAGCGCAATCCAAAACTATTGATTTTCAATGATTTTCATTTTACCCTTTTAGGGGTGGTATTTTGAAACAGCCTGAAACACGTATTTATCTATTTTTTTACTGAAGCATTTGTGTGAAGTTTCGAATAGAAAAAACTATCTAATTTGTTTCTCCATACAAACTGTAAACCCCCATTTTGATGGGGGTTCAAGGTTTGTAAACCCCTAAAGGGGTGAATTTTGGAAAATCCTTTCTTAGTACACCCTTACTTACGTACTAAGACAAATATACCCTACAAATTTCAAGTCTCTACGACCAGCGGTTTAGGCTGTGCGTTGTCTATCAGTCAGTCAGTCAGTATGTCAGGACAAAGATTCTTATAGTATTAGATAGCTAAGTGCGAACGTGTTCTCAATAAATGTATGGTGAGCGATATTGTTGTGCTATAAACTATATGCTGTTTTATTATAGCGTAGTCTCAAATGCGCTTCACACTGTCTCGATATTGTGCAAAGGCCTATCGAGCCTGTCCTCTTAAGATCGTGGTCTGGTATGCTATTGATGTTCAGTAATCAAAGAAAGCGTTAAGGTCTCGTCCCGCCATCTCCGTCCACATACACGTGAAGGTAAACATGGTACATGTAATAGCGTTATTGTACATCAATGTAATGTAAAACTTAAAAAGTCATTGTTGAAAAATACAGCTATGAGTCGGTTCACTCAGCGACAAACATCTTTAAGACCACACGCGGGGTGCAGTTTTCCATACAAATGTATTCCCCCGTTTCCTTCCTGGAAAATGCTTTTAGAGTAAAATTTGTTTCTACCAAAAAGTCTAGGTCTGCTATAGCTACGCCCCTATCGTTTGCTTTTTTTGACCAATGAATCGCAATAAAATATATAAGCCTTTTAATTTTCTCTTTGAAATTTTTGAAGGGTCATATTTCTATTTGCAATTGGTTGATCAAAAAAAAGCAAATGATAGGGGCATAGCTACAGCAAACCTTGATTTTTTGTAGAAACAAATTTTGCTCTAGGAGCATTTTCCAGGGAGGAAACGGGGGAATACGTTTGTATGGAAAACTGCACCCCGCGTACGCTCTTAAGCGGGCTTGAGAGAGTAAGTTAAAGAATTATCAACAAATTAAAATCGCTTTTTATGATTAAAGGATGGGATAGAATAACGCGAGTGCCAAAGTAAACTTGCGGGTATAGAAAGTCACGAGAGCTTAGCATGAAATTATGAGACAGGGTAATATTTCCGAAACGCAAATTTGTGCCATAGACAGAAGTTTTGAAGACGCTCAAGTTTGTTCAACTGGTCCACCGTGAAATCAAGATAGATAGATAAACGACGTACTCGAAGCACTTTGCATAATACAGGTTCGGTTTTGTATGACATTCTGCTTATCCTGACAATTATTGCCGATTGTAACTGCAATATCAGAAAATGAGTATATCTGGAAGTGCTGTTATATAGCCAATGAAGGAACTTATAATGTACTACAACCTTCTTTTAAAACTAACACGAAAATTAATGTAAATATGCTTTGACCTACCTATGGTGCACAGACTTGTCTTTCTTCACAGACTACATTTAAAGGTCCAATCTCATATTTTGCCAACGGGTAATTCATTACCACAAAATATGCTACGCTTTATTACGCTACGTTTCAACGTAGCGTAATAAAGCGTAGCATATTTTGTGCAAAATTAACAGATCGCATCATAACATCAACGATTAACAAGAAATTCATATAGATTTTAAGAACTAATCTAAAATCGTATATATCAACTTCTACCTTATCACGTGAGTAGTTTACCGGTTAAATAGTAATCATCTAAAAACCTCGTATCACGTGTTATTTTTTGCTCTATCTCGCATCGTTTAGGAGATTTAGGTTAGGTCGGCATTGCATGTTATCTGCTTTGTCATCGAGTTGTGATTTACCTTAAAGTGCTGGAAATTAGAGTCACAAAACTCCATCCGGAACGACAGACATACAAACAAGAAAGTAATTGAATAAAAACGTAGTAAAAAGCGAGAACACGCACTGTTAGTTTCCTATACCTATAACAAATAAACCGACCTTATTCAACTAGAAACAATTTAAGGCCCCCTTGTCACTCGTAAGCTTTAATTACGACTGAGTTAGTGTCAAGGGAAGTAATAAAATTCGTATTTTGACCTTTACGGGTTCGCTTCTTTTTTAACCGACTTCAAAAAAGGAGGAGGTTTCTCAATTCGACCGTATATTATTATTTTTTTTTTTAATGTTTGTTCGCGGATAACTTCGTCGTTAATGAACCGATTTCGATTATTCTTTTTTTGTTCGAAAGGAGATATCTCAAGTGTGGTACCATGGTAATTTTATCGAGGTATGATAAGTATCTCCAGAGATATTGAGATAAACATCTCAAAATTGGTACTGAAAATGAATAGCGCGGCATTGAAGTCGGTTGTTTTTTAGTTTTTAAACGATATTATCTAGCTCCAAAACAACATGTCTAGTTTCTCTATGATCAAACAACGTAGAGTAGTATTTAATAAATTTATTTTTTTGGAGGCAGACAATCACTTTACCGTTATCTTATTATGGAATTCCCTGCCTGAGTCTGTGTTTCCGATTAGATATAACTTGGGGTATTCAAGTTGCGAGTGAATAGGTATCTTTTGGGTAAGCGCGCTACATCATCGACCGCTTCGTCACTTAACATCAGGTGAGATAGGTGGTAAAGCGCTACCCATTTTCGTATGAAAAAAAAACTCGCCGGTTAAGGTGAAACTAATCTTGAAAGACAAGAGTGACACGAGGCTTTTGGTATTTTAAATGTGTCTATTAAATTAATATTATTTTTAATAATATCCTTTGAAAAGGAAAGGGCCGCGACTTTACAGGCTCTTAAGTGATTTTCAGTTGGAGTTCGGAGTTGTTTAGCTCCATGTCTCTAGAGATAGTCATAGGATTTTGATATATTTATAAGCAAGCATATTTAGCTTAGTTGGAGGGGTTAACAAGAATACTAGTAATGTGCAACCCAACCCACATTGTAGGTACAGGCCACCCACAGTATAGGCTGATGATGATATTTTAGGCAGGATATAATTCTAATCGTAGTACCTACTTACGGTGTGAAGCAGTGGATTATTAACGTCACGGCGTCACGGTTAACGTACTGATCAATTCTGTTTGACCTTTGTATTTATTAAAGCGACTCCTTGACGAAGTTCAGTGACCCTTACTTTATATTGTGATTATATTAAACCCAGGTAAGTAGTACAGTTATAAATCAACACAATACTGTAGACTGTATTTATTTCTGGAACTCTTAAGGTACCTACTGAAAACTGTAAATATAATTCAATGGTTTTCTTCTCTTTTTTGTACTTATAGGGTTCCGTGCTTTAAAAGGAAATAAAGAAATCCTTATAAGATCACTTTGTTGTACGTTTGTCTGTCTGTCTGTCCGTCTGTCAATAGCCATTTTTCTCAGGAACGCGTAGAGATAGCAAGTTGAAACTTATATCAAATACTCGGGTCTACGGTATCTTTCAGCTGTAAAAAAATCAAACCTGTAAGTCAACGCGAGCGAAAAATATGACATTATGTCGCATATTTTCACATATTCTGCGATTTCACAAGGAAATTAAAAACTTATGGAGTGCTTCCCGTTAAACTAAAGTCATAAAATTTGGCAAGAAGCAAGGTCTTAAAGCATTTCTAAAGGAAAAAATCTGGAAACTGAAAATATGTGTTTAATCACCAATACAGGCTAATTTACTATTACAAACTTAATTATTTGCGGTTGGTGCATTAACCGTGTCTAGGCATCGGCCTAGGGTACGAACCGCATTGTTAAGTTTGTACGTTAACCTAGTTTGACAAGTTTGTACGAAAGCCTCAGTGCACGAGTCCAACTCGCACTTGACCGTTTGTTTTTTTAAATAATAATAGGAACTTATTAAATCAAAATTATACTTTGCTAATTGAGGGCCCGGTGGCGTAAGTGGGAGATCGGTCGGCTTTGGTGCCAGAGTTACCGAGTTCAATCCCCGCTGTGCACCTATGGATTTTTCTATCGAAAAATGTATGTGCGCTTTTCACAGTGGTCCTCTGGTGAAGGAAAAATAACGTTAAGAAACCAACAACCCCCGCATGGTGGAAGGACACTATCTAGTGTCCGCCTGGCCAGCTACCACCCTCATGTTAGAAGATCTGTCGCCAAACATCTAATGTGTTCCGGCAGCTATCCTTGAGAGCCAGATCCTATTCTAGGACTAACGTGCCTCATCATCACTTACCAACAAGTGGATAGGCGTCAAACGCTAGCCTGTATGATATAAAAAAATCCTACCTAACTTATCATTATACAACTTATGTTATTTGGAAGATATCGCTATCAACAATATTACCGCCTTCAGTTACACTAATTACAAAAGTTGTTGTTGTTGTTGTCTTTGTTTTTTTTATGCGAAAATGGGTAGTGCTTGACCACTATCTCACCTGATGTTAACTGACGACGCGGTCGATGATGTAGCGCACTTACCCCAAAGATACCTATTCACTCGCGACTTGAAGACCCATACGTTGTTTCTAATCGGAAACACAGACTCAGGCTGGGAATTTCAAACAAATTTTATTTCTTCAAAAGTGTTAAAAAGTGATTCTAAGTAATCTTCTAAGTAATCTACTACTGCAGCCAAACAATACAGACAATAATTTAAACCTTTCAATGGACACACTCAATCGAATTTATCTTATAAAAGCTTTCAGCGTACATCTATATACGTATCTAGGTATGCATAGTTCAGTGTAGGAGGGTGGCTGCCGCTCAAATATGATAAAAGGAAGTCTATTGAAATTGCGTACTTGACATTTAGATTTCAGACCTTTCGACACAACAGTTGCCTACAGACAAGTCTAAGTCTAAGTCTTCTCTCGAGATGTAGTAGATACTCACGTGTTGTTAGAATGCTGATAAGCTTCTGAAAAGCTAAAAATAATATATGTGTTCATATCTTTATTAGTTGATAGATCTACTCTAGAAGACAATTTACTCGCAAAACTTAATCTAATTTTATAAAGTTATTGATAAAAATGAAATTTTGTATCTACATGCGTCAAACTAAGCTTCAAAGCGCGCCAGTTATAGCTCGAACAAACGGAACAAAGCTCGTTCGTCCAGGTACTTACTACATTATAATATTGCTACATTGCAAGTTAGTATGAAAATGAAAATAATAATATCAATGACATGTCAAAGATTAAATTATTTATAATCAAATATAATGGCATACATACTGTATCTCTTATCCTTTTTCAACCGACTTCCAAAAAGAAAGAGGTTCTCCATTCGTCTGTATGTTTTTTTTTCTTTTTTTTTTGTGTAAGTGCACGTATTACTCCGTCAATTGTCAACCGATTCGAATGATTCTTCTTGTAATCGGTAGGGTACGTTTCCGAGGTGGTTCCATTGTAATTTCATCGAGATCTGATAAGTATCTTCAGAGATATGACGATAAACGTCTCAAACTTGCTACTGAAATTGACTCGCGGGGCATTGAAGTCGGTTGTTTTAGTTTTTAAACTATCTTAATTATTTTTCGAGAAACAACTCAAACATCTTTTTCTAAAATTGACGTAGAGGAAGTTTTATAAGATCTTCTGGTAATTTATTAAATACTTGCTTAGATGAGAGAAATGCCGCCAGCCTGTAAAGTATACTTTGGCACGATCGCAATAGTTGTGAACTGTCGGAATTTTACACAATATTGCTCTGCGCTCGTTACCTTACGAACTAAATAATTTCCTGACCATTCCGTCCTTCATAAATGAAAACATATTTATGAATGTAGAGTCGCTAAGGCAGATTGGCAGGAATTTAACCAGGAAAGGTCGGCTAGCTGTAACGTGGAAGAAAGGCTAGTTTCAGATTTAAGGGTGTACGACGAACACAGAATAAAGTCGTGCGTATTCGAATATTTCAGTCTGCAAGGGTGACGCCATCCAAAACGATAAATATAGCCTGGGGGCGGATTTTTAAACACCCTCCGTCTCGTCTCGCCGATGCTGTATACACGTTTCATAGATTTATAACTGCTCTTTGTTTATGACCTTGTTTAAACAACACGTAATGACGTTGGGTTAATCACGCAAAATAAATCGTCTGGTTTCAGTCGCATAGGCGCAGATTGTTTCGCGAAGGTACTTTATTTTAGTTTTTCATTGTTACGTTAGTACAATTAACAAGTACAAGTTAGTCGTCAAATTAACTAGGGCTGAGTTGCACGATCTTATTTTAACTATAACAAACGTCAAAAATCCGACAAACTCCATACAAAAAACCGGTTAATAATTATAGTTACGGTTAAAGTAAGATGGTGCAAATCTGCCTATGTGATTGAAATTGAGCATTTATACAGTGAGTTACGAGAAAATTCATTCAAAATCTTCTCTCTGTAGATAGTTTAGTCTAGACCCTGGAATAACACATATGGTTCTTCCCAAATTCCCACGGGAACGATGTCTACGCGGATAAAACCGCAGGGTACAGCTAGTATCCCTACTAATATTATAAAAACGTTTGTAACTGTCTGTTTGTTACTAATCACGCCTAAGCGAACGATGCGATTTAACTATAATTAAAAACTAAAACAACCGACTTCAATGCCCGCGAGACAATTTCAGTAGCAAGTTTGAGACGTTTATCGTCTCTGGATTTTCTCTCTTTATATCTCTGGAGATACTTATCAGATCTCGATGAAATTACAATGGGACCACCTCGGAAATGTACCTACCGATTACAAAAAGAAAAATTCTAATCGGTTCCGAATTGACGGAGTAATCGCGTAACATACGCACAAAAATAACATACAGACGAATTGAGAACATCCTCCTTTTTTGTGAAGTCGGTTAAAAATATAATAAAAAAAGGAAATAAATAAATGAACATAGGCTACTAAGTTCTTGGTGTACGTAGACGAAGTCGCGGGTATCAGATAGTATTATATAAATATATATGATAGGAATTTAAGGTCTGGAATCTATTGCTGTATGCGATTTATCATGTTATTATCTGACTGCGAAAATGTGTAATGTTTTCGAGTGTAAGTAGGAAACCCTAAGTAGAGTTGTTTATTTATTTGTTATGCAAAAGACTTTACAAACGTACATATATCACGCACACAATTACACCTAGACTCGTAACAATTGTCTGCGGATCACGTAAAGAATTGAATTGGGGGTTTTAAATAAGTTGATAAGTCGAGAAAACATATAATAAGTATAAGCACGCACGTAATATCAGACTTTTTCACAGGTGGTAGGAGCATATTATATCGATGGTCCGCCTGATTTGCTACCAAAAGCTAGCTTACCACACCACCATCAAGAATAAAATCTGCCGCCATAACCTTACGGTGTTCCAACAGCACACGGCACTTGAGTGTCAGAGTATTCTATCACTTTCGACCACATTATCGCTTACCACCAGGCGAGACAATGGTCAAACGCTAACCTATATCATATAAAAAAAACTCATATGTTCGCTTATCACCTACTGTGATAGTGGTTAAACGCTCTCCCTGTCAAAGAAAAAACTGTTATAAATAACCCGCAATCCCCGCTACGCTGGTCAAACCAGACAAACATGTTATTGGAATTTTCCCATTGAAACGTTGCCTGAAACAATTTATGTTAAACGTAATAATCAGTAGATATGACATTATTTTGACCTATTGACTGAATAGCCACGTCTCTGTTTCATTATCAGTGGTCTACAAGCCACGGCGATAACATCAGGCGACTATACGATCTGTGGGTTTGTATGTATAGCGGCTAAGGCGGATTTCACACGAGCAGCTGGCATAAGTCGATGTAGCTTTAAACGTTACGTTAAGTATAAGAATATGCTCAAATCTAATTGAACTTTGGACATTTTAGCAGTCGTCATTCACTCGCGTTTTTTCCTACCGCTTCGCATATCGTCCATGATACAATCGATAGTCGTATTTTGAACGTTATCGTCGTTTTAACTAGGTTTAATCTCGCATGTTTGCTGTCAGTGTTGCTGTCAGAGAGTGCATGTTCGGCCGTAGGACTATTTTGTTTTCTGTGTTCTTTATCATCCCACATTCTCAACTCTGTCTTCAGCCCTCCTCTTTAGTACCCTGCGTATGTCTTCGCTATACCTTTTCACATACCGTCCTGCACTATGTTTGCCGTATCGCGTTCTTTAGTCTAGAACATGTCAAGTAGACGTGTTCAACGGTTATCGATTCTGCAGCGTGCATGGCCATCATCATCATAATCATTATCAGCTGGTATCAGTCCACTGCTGGACGTAGGCCTCCCCCAAGACACGCCACTGAGCCAGATCTTCGTCTCATTTTTTCCAGTCACTGCCCACCGCTTTGCGAATGTCGTTGTTCCACCTAGTCACAGGGTGTCCTACGCTACGTTTGCCGCTCTCCATGACATACCATGATGTGCATGACCAGCGTTTTGTCACTTTCAGCTTGATGATGCAGTTGAGCTATTGTCGATTCTTAATAGACCGACGAACCTTCGATCTCCATAAACGTATAGGTAGATCTATCCGTTATCTATTTAAGATAATGCACCCTACGAATAAATCATAAGTCAGGAACTCTAATTCAGAACAAATTCTACACAAAAAGTGCCCTCCTTCAAACCAAAACGACGTAGATTCAAAATAATAATCACTTTCGAAGTTACAAATGATTGGCTTGGAGATTGTTTTGAATTCGAAACGAAAGCAGGGATTGGGTCGCGCATGTGCTGCAATGTCTGTTATGACAGTTGAGTCAAACAAGACAAATGTCCGACTAATGACACGCTGGACACGACTTTTAACCCCGCATGTTTGGACAAGACTTTTGTTGGGTAATTTTTGTAACGCAGTTACTATTCCTGACTTATGATTTATTTGTAGGATGCACCCTAATCGACGCAGCCGTTTAACTTTAAAGAGATAACAAATATACAAACTGACTTTCGCATTTACAATATTAGTGTTGACCTATTTTCACGTTTCTGCGACAGGTAACATTATCAAAACGACAAGTTCACCTTAGCAGTATAAAAACGCGCGTGTAAGAACAGCCCGTGTAGTGAAAGCCTAACGCCAGACGTTGATAAGCATGTGCGGCTGAGGAGTGAGGACGCCGTGGTGTCATCGACATCGCGCCACGCGTGACGTCACGTCCGCCGCGCGCGCGCATGCCCACCCCACGTACCCCGCGGGAAATGGGGCTTTCAGACCATAATATTTCATGGGTAATGCAGTACATAACAAAGCTTTAAAGGTGAAACGCATCTTCGACCACATCATCGCTTACCACCAGGCAAGGTAGTGGTCAAACGCTAGCATACATACTATCCATACTTCCATACTAATATTATAAAAGCGTTTGTAACTCTGGCACTCTGTCTGTTTCTTACCTTATCACTACGAAGAAAATGTAGCCTTATTAGAACTAAACAGACAATCCAATCTTACTGAAATTTAACAAGGAGATACTTTATAGCATAAATACGAACATAAGCTACTAATTCTGGTGTACGTAAGGTTGCCAGATCAGAAAATTGAAATCTCTGGATACATTTTCAAAATGTCGGGATTTTGGTGTTTTTATCGGGATAAATAAAAAAATAATTAACATTTTTATTTTTTACAAACACGCGCGCATATTTGTGCGCAGATACACGAGTATAACACTAAAAGTTTATAAAAAGTCTGGGTATTTTGTACTTTGTTGGGAGTCGGGATATCATATAAAAATTCGGGATTATCCTGATGAATCCCGACCATCTGGCAAGCCTAGGTGTACGTGAAGTCGCGGGTATTAATCTGCTAAGATATATATACGCAATATATAAAATTACAAACTGACTTTCGCATTTACAAATTTCCCGGGACCATCAGGAAATTACATCTTAGATATCGGGCTCTTTTCGTCGATACGCATTTGGCATTATGAAGCATCTAAATGCAGATTTCTCCTTCCTAATGTTGTTGGCGAGGTGTTAGTACTTCGTGAATCGTAACGCGACGAAACTATGACGCGGCAATTGCGACAACTATAATTTAGTTATTATCTGTGTTATATTTTAATTGAACATCTAAATAAGTCCGGCACATTTGGAATTGCTTCTAGTTCTCTCTGCGTGTTGAAAAACACCTCTAAAGCTTTATCAGGCTTGAAATTATCTATAAATAAAATTTTGCCAGGTCCAGTAATAAATAACTCTTTTAGATTTATAGTTATCGTGATAATATATAACTATTATACACACTACTGTTTGTTGTCGACTGTCTCGACCTAAGTTTCATGTATGTCCGGATGCACTAACTCAGAAATGTACACAGTAAGATCGCGACGACCACTTCGTCACTCAGTTGTCGTCGCAGTCTTGCTGTGTAAACTCCTAAGGGTCAATTCATACAAAAGCAAAGTTGAAGCGCATCGACGCGTCAATTTGAGACTTAACATACCAAATTCACTCTTATCTCCACAATACCCATATTTCTTCTACGCGCTAAATGACGCGGCTTCGTGCGCATTTGACAGAATTCGCGTGTAGGAGAGCGCAACAAACCTAATTAGTTAAATCAATGCATTCATTCAGTATGTAGACAGTGTTAATATACGCACCTTATATGCACATATACACGTCAAAATCATAAAATAAATCATAATCAATTATAAAGTAAATATAGCAAAAGCAACATTTAACGCTTTGGAATAAAAATAAACTAAAGTAATGAACCATTCAGCTGTCATCCAATCGTTGACATCAGACTATTCAAACATTATTAAAGTAGGGTTGCCAACCATACACGTAACTTTGTTTTTCAGTACTTCAGACAATTTTTATATAAAAAAAGTGAAATGTTCTTCGCATTAGGTAGGTACTTGTGAAGATTTTGACGCTTCGACTCTGTATAGTATGAATTTACCCTAAGAAAGAGCCTTTAGTATTCCTTAGCCATTAAAAGGAAAAACATTGTTAAGAAACCAACAAACCCCACATGGTGGTAGGGTGTCCTTAGATAGTGTTATCTAGTGTCCGCCTGGACAGCTACCACCAAGCTACTATCAAGTTAAAAAGTCTGTCGCCAAAAACATCTAAAGTGTTCCTGCAGCTATCTTTGAGAGTCAGTTCCCATTCTAGGCCTAGCGTGCTTACCATCTTCGACTGCATCATCACTTATCAACAAGTGAGATAGTGGTCAAATGCTAGCTTAGAAGATATAAAAAAAGGGAACAAACAAACTTACATATTTATAATATTGGTGGCGATGTAGATAATTCTATTAATATTAAAAGTAACTAGCGGATACCCGTCGTGTGCACTACGCTAAAAAAATAAATGTAACCAAATGTGACTAATTAATTGTTTCAGTGGTTTAAAGCCATCTTTGCATTATTGGCTTTCTAATGAAACCAGTTTGAGGCACATTGGTTGGATGATTTCAATCAAAGTCTATAACGGAATTACGTGGAAACAATTTTTGTGTTACCAACCAACT
This sequence comes from Cabera pusaria, assembly GCA_954871355.1. Classification (NCBI taxonomy): domain Eukaryota; kingdom Metazoa; phylum Arthropoda; class Insecta; order Lepidoptera; family Geometridae; genus Cabera; species Cabera pusaria. The sequence goes on from OX940900.1 coordinate 24,850,432, forward strand.
TCCAAAAATAAGGAGGTTCACGGAATTACGTGGAAACAATTTTTGTGTTACCAACCAACTTCCAAAAATAAGGAGGTTCTCAATTCGAATGTACGTTTTGTGTATGTTACCCGATTACTCCGTCAACTGTAAACCGATTCGAACGATTCTTTTTATAATCGGTACGGTACGTTTCCGAGGTAGTCCCATTGTAATTTCATCGAGATATGATAAGTATCGTTTATGATCGATTCGATATTATCGATTATGTTGAATGTTTTAGTTGAATATTTCAGTTGAGTGTTTCGGTTAAATATTACAGTTAAATATTTCAGTTAGATATTTTATTTATAACTATGATAAGTATCTCCAGAGATATGGCGATGAACGTCTCAAACTTGCTATTGAAATTAATTAGCGGGGCATGGAAGTCGGTGGATCTTAATTATATGTGTTGATTTTGCAAAATGTTCTATAGCCATTATATTACCACAAGATGCTTACCAAACCTGACATCAATAGAATCTCCAACTTAGATCGAATCTCAAGTAAGTATTAAGTTATGATGAGAACCTGATACCGCTAACTTCCAAGTTATGAAATTAGTTCGGCAACTCGAGTTATGGGTCTGTATTCAGTAATGTAATACATCGTTTACACTCAGCCACTGCCCCCTGTATTTAGTTATGTTAATTAATTTACCCTGAGGCGCGCAGGCCAGATAGAAGAAACGTATTCATATTAATTTTGTAGTAAAGCCAATTGACACGTCAAATTTTGTACACATTGTATAACAATAATTAAATTAAAATATTTATAGATTTGAGACGGGAATTTAACGTGACTTACGCGATGTCGATATAGCGATCGACATATGTTTCTTCAGGATCTTGAGTGCGGGGCGCTCGCCGTTAAATTCCCGTCTCAAATCTATAAGTTTAAAATGAACGTGAGTTTTTATAATAAATTAAAATAAAGAGATATAGTATAATAACTAAATTGTTGTGATAAAATCAAAATTTTATTTGAAATTAGCAAATTCTTCAAAATTGTAAAAAGAGTGCTCAATAAGCCATCCAGAAAAACTATGTGCATCGAATTTGTAGCTCGGTAGCTTATTATAAACTGTCGGAGCCATGACATGCGTGAGTTTCGAAGACTTGGCAAGCGTTCCGCTCACTCCAGCAAGTTTACCGGCATTACGTGTATTGTCTATTTACACTGCCGAGCGTTATAAAAGTTTTGCATCTTAATACTTCTTACATTTTCCACAGGTGATAGAAAGATATTATATCGATATTTCGCCTGACTTGCTACCGAAGTAGCTTACCACCATTAAGTAGAAATACTGCTGCCATAACCATTACGGTAATACGAAAAAAAAAATTGTTAAGTGGGAACGCGGGGTGCACTTTTCCATACAAATGTATTCCCCCTGTTTGCTGTGTAGAAAATTCTTCTATTTAATGTAATTTTTAGTTATCGTATTTGTATTAATTTTATTTGTAATTTCCAATCCAATTGTTATTATTGTTCTGGAATAAATGAAATGAAAAGGCTAAACCGACTTTGATACAGTTATTTTAATTCTAGTACCTATTTTAAAGGATATCTTTATCTCGTAAATCATTATTAATTTTGATGCTGTAGTGTTCTATTGTAAGACAAATACATCTGTTCTTTACTACATACTACATACAGCTCTTTATGACTTTTATTTTGTATTTGCAGCATTTTAGCACTTATGCTCAGGAATCTCCTGAGCTACTCCACTGACTGTAAACGAGTCTTTAAGTGTGAGTTAAGTAAGAGTTTAGTGACGTAGTCAGAAAGTGGTTTTATGGTGTAAGTTTATCTGGTCGGGTTTAGAACATGCAACAGTTTCATTATTATTCATTGTTACATTATTTTGAGTACTACTTTTATCGTACTATATCTTGGTATTCAATCACGCTTTAAAAAAAATCTGTTCTGTAACACAGGATAATATTTACTATAATTTACTTTTCGACGCGTGCGAAGCCGAGCATTTACGAGTAGTCTTCTATATTAAGCGTAACTTGTACCTATATGTGGTGTGTATGTAATTATAGTAGGGTCAATTTAATAGATCACATTTGACATCTGTCAGTCTCAGCTTCATAGTAAAGTGACTTGCTTAAAAACATCGATTCAATTGATGAATCGATACGCATCAACACAAACAAGAATGATGGTAGTTTGAAGTTATTCGAAATAACCAATTTTCCGGCAGCTCTAAATGAGAAATACAATTAGTATTTACATTATTCAGAGTTATTTACTTGTTTGTTTTGCGTTAATATGAAATTGATAAGACACGTTAATACAAATTATACAAATCGGAAATTGTACATATTTAAACGATTTTATATGTATTTATGGATTAGAATGTAGCTCCATAGAAAATGACCCAATAAAATAAAAAAACATACTCAAATGTACCTATGGATCTAACGTTTAGTAGTTTATCGTTAGTTTTTTAACCCAAATTATTATTGATTTTAGTTCCTATTCAATTACTTTTGTATTTTTTTAGTCAAAGAACAATATTATGTGTTAATTACAATCACAGTGTAGTTATTTTTATAGTTAAACATCCTTCAAAAGTAATCATTGCATTCGATTCAACCTATCGACTGATCAATCTTTTGATTTTTGGGGTAGCATCCCTAGTGCTTATAAAGAAAAAGTGGTCACTGACGTAACCTTGTACTGACGTTTAGTTTTTTTAGTTACTAAAATTGTTTATTATGTTTAAAATGAATTATTAGTCAAAGTAAATCGTAAAATCGCTTTCTTTTGTAATTATTAGAATAAATATGTATTTGTAACTGAAAAATATTAAGTAATTATGCAGTTCTGACTTTGAAATAATTAATAATTTTATATGCCCTTCATTACAAGGTTACGTTGTTGAATTTTGATGAAGTGTCAAATTTAATCTATTAAATTGACTCTACTATAAGTATTTTATAGGTAAGTAATTCATTATTATTGTTATATACCGGCTGTAATTCACGTACATTTAGTCGAATTTTCTCGACCTAGGTTTCGAGCGAGTCAGTCGCTCTTCCTCGGGAGTGAGGTCACGCGGTGAGATCGCACTATATAACAATATTAATGTTACAAATTCACGATAATTTTAAAATCAAGTAATTCATGTTTAATTTGTGGAAAGTATGCTGTCTATTGCAGACGTAACATCCACTGCGAAGATTGAGGTTGATGCTGATTGATTGATTAAATTTTCTGGTATATACCAGTTTGTCCTGAATGATACATTCCAATGTCCGAAAACAAATAATGTCTTATTTAAAATCACAATTTTGTTACACGGTATAGAAGACTATTTTTATAATGGAACTTGTTTGGTAACGCGATGAAAACAACTTTGTGAGATTCACTAATTTAATACTGCACTGACCTATTTTACTCACACATGAATTACCATGAATGAATTAAATTAAAATAAAATAAAATGTTGATTATTTACCAAAAGACAAATTATAATGAATGGGACAAAGCTACTTGCACGAAATTAGTATGGAAAACTTCGAAGTTTATATGGGTACCAGAGGAACTACCTCACTACTATCAATACAAGGTCATAGGTTTTCATACAAAATAAATCTACAATTCATTCTAGATTAAAAATAATGCTTAAATTAACACTTAAAACCTTAATTATAAAAGCTCGTAAGTCAAGCTTTGGAACGTACAAAGAGTATTTATGTATTAACCCTATTTACTATAGTTTATTATAACCTAAATCGAGACCTAATATTAGAGTGCCACATTTTCATGTAAAACATCCACTAAAGGTCAAGAATACACATACAGGCCCATTACAACCAATCGGGTTGAACAGTTTGTGGATATCATTGACAAGCAACTAATGAACCTAATATTTTCTGAGGATCCCGATGACCTATGCAGCACTTTATCTCAAATATTGAGTGCAGAGTTCAATAATATTTTTAAATTTAAAACTATTACAAGAGCTGGGAAAATTCGGTTCGATGACTGGGCTACTCCTGGTATTTACAAAAGTAGAAATAATTTGTACAACTTATACTCACAAAAACAAATTAATTTACACAATACTAAATTCATAAATCACTTAAAACTATATTCCAAAACTTTTAAAGTGGTTTGTCAGACAGCAAAATCTTTGCATTTTAGTAGAAAAATTAAGCATGCTGATGATAAAATAAAAACAACATGGAAAATCATCAATACTGAAACTGGAAAAATAAAACAAAGAGACAGTAAGATCATCTTAAAAATTAACAATAAATTAATCATGGATAGTAATGAGGTTGCCAATACATTTGATGAGTTCTTCTCTCAAGTACCCATTACTACCACTCAGTCCATAAATTCTAGTCCCGCTGATGCTTATTCTTTATTATCAAAGTGTGTAAATAAATGTGATACCTTGTTCCAGTTCAAACACGTAACTGCAGACTCAATTGTGAAAACATTTAAAATGCTCAAACAAAAGAAAACCGAGGACCTGTGGGGAATGTCAACCACAGTTCTCAGTTACATTATTACTGTTATTAGCCCATACTTAGCTTTTATTTTTAACAGATGCGTTGATCAAGGTGTCTTCCCGGATTTGATGAAAAAAAGTAAATTGATTCCTTTATTCAAATCAGTAAACAAAAATGATCCATCTAACTATAGACCAATCTCTATACTACCGGCATTGAGTAAAATTTTTGAAAAAGTAATATTAGACCAGCTTTTAACACATTTTAACATGAATGATCTTTTAAATAGCAAACAATTTGGATTTACTAAAGGGCGTTCTACTACTGATGCAGGAATAGGTCTTCTTAAACATATATTTGATGCATGGGAGAAAGCACAAGATGCTATTGGCGTGTTCTGTGACCTATCAAAAGCATTTGATTGTGTCTGTCATGAAACACTAATTTACAAATTAAAATACTACGGTGTTGAAGGTAAGGCACTTGATCTGGTATCATCATACCTCTGTAACAGAACACAGATGGTTGAAGTCAATGGCGTCAGGTCATCTGGATCCCTCATAAAAATGGGAGTCCCGCAGGGATCGATCCTAGGACCTTTTTTATTTCTAGTTTATATCAATGATTTACCGTCATTCGTACAGAACCTATGTGATATTGTTTTGTTCGCAGATGATACTTCCTTGATATTCAAAATAGATAGGACTACACCTAACTTTGACGATGTAAACAAATCAATAACACAGGTTCTGAATTGGTTTACCACCAATAACTTATTGTTAAACGCAAAAAAAACTAAATGTATTAATTTCTCTCTACCAAATGTAAAAAAGGGTATCCTAAATAGAAGTATATTAATAAATGATGAACCATTAGAACTTGTTGAATCCACAACATTCTTGGGCATCACCCTGGATTCAAAGCTTCAATGGGGTTCTCAAATATCGGTTCTAGCAGGTAGGTTAAGCTCCGCTGCATACGCAGTACGTAAAATTAGATTTTTAACGGACGAAGCTACTGCAAGATTGGTCTATTTCAGCTACTTCCACAGTATAATGTCTTATGGCATTTTATTGTGGGGGAAAGCCGCTGAAATCCAATCAATATTTGTTTTGCAGAAACGAGCTATTCGCTCTATATATAGTATGAGGTCGCGAGATTCACTTCGTGAAAAATTTAAGGAAATTAAAATTCTAACAGTGGCATGTCAATACATTTATGAGAATATTTTGTTCATACGCAAGAATATAAATGATTATAAGAAAAGGTCTGATGTACATAATTTTAATACAAGACATAAAAATAGATTAATTATACCTAATTTCAGACTGCAGAAAGTTAGTGGTTCATTCATGGGGAACTGTGTACGCTTTTACAATAAGCTACCTAAAGATATTGATCAATTGCCTATGAGCAAATTTAAAATCTATGTAAAATCCAATTTGATGAAAAAATCATACTATACAATAGGTGACTATATGGATGACAAAAATGCATGGCCTGAATGCCCCAAGTTCCAAGAACAAATATAAATTGTATTATAATTAATCATATATTGTTAAAATTTTAAAGCTGACATGTACAATTAATTTAAAAAAAAAAAAGATAAAATGACAAGACAAGCCCCATAGAGTTTCTTGGTGTTTCTTCTCTGATGGGAGTATTTCCGAAACACCGGTAGATTCAACAGCCATTCAGTTTTCCCCTTTTGTCCGCAGATTTTCTTTCTAGGCTTGCCATTTTTTATTTTTATTTAAACAATATTATGCAGCTGACAGACGGACTATCAGTTCCATTTGGATCATGATATGTACTGTGATCGGTATGCGTTTCTCTATGTTGTGTTTCACTATTACACTTTTTTATTTTTTTTTATATAAAAATTGTCTGAAGTACTGAAACACACACTTACATGTATGGTTGGTTTTAACCTACTTTAATTTTTTTTAAATATTCTGACGTAAACGATTGGATGACAGCTGAATGGTTCATTACTTTTTTTTCTGATTCAAAGCGTTAAATTCTGCTTTTGCTATGTTTACTTGATAATTGGTTATGATTTATTTTATGATTTATGATTTTGACGTGTATATGTGCGTATATTTATACTGCCTACATACTGAATAAATGCTTTGATTCTTTGAGAAAACGTTTGTAACTCTGTCACTCTGTCTGTTTGTTACCTAATCACGCCTGAACGGACGATCCGATCTTACTGAAATTTAACAAGGAGATTTCTTATAGCATGAGGATGAACATAGGCTTTTAACTTATTGTGAAAATAAAATAATGATTTTTACACATAGCTTAAATAACTCAGTCTCCTGATTCTCAATCATTCGTAAACCGTGTTCGGATTTGAAAGCTATAATATAAAATATATAATATAAGCTGTATTTATAAATATAAATAATATAATATAAGCTGAATTATAAATTATTATAATAGTTTTTTTTGGGGAAACATTTCCGATTAGAATTACTGTTTTTTAGGGTTCCGTAGCTGAATGGCAAAAAACGGAACCCTTATAGATTCGTCATGTCTGTCTGTCTGTCTGTCCGTCCGTATGTCACAGCCATTTTATTCCGAAACTGTTAGGACTACAGAATTGAAACTTGGTAGGTAGATGTATTCTGTGAACCGTTTTCCGATTTTTATACAAAAATAGAAAATATAAAAGTTTAAGGGGGGCATATATATACATAGAAATGAAACAAAAAAAAATTTTCTTCAAACCTAAAAGTGTGGGGTGTCTATGGATAGGTCTTCAAAAATGACATTGAGGTTCCTAAAATCATTTTTTCTCAAAGTCAACCATTTGAAAGATATGCACATATAAAGTGGTAAAATGTGTGTCCCCCCCCCCCCCCTCTAACTTTTAAAGTATGGGAGTGAAAAATCTAAATAAAATATATGCTGTAGATCTTAATAAAAACTAACAACGAAAATTGGTTTGAACGAGATACAGTCAGCAGTTTTAGAGATATGGCGACCGCAAGTATAACTTTGTTTTTCATACAAACACTATGAAAAACAAAGTTAATTTTGTAGTTGCGAAAAACCATAGTTATGGAATACTTAACGGTGTTACGGAACCCTACGAGTGCGAGTCCGACTTGCACTTGGCCAGTTTATTTTTTACGAATTGAAAAATCAAAATGAATCGTTCGGAGCATTATGAATTGCAATGATCCAAGTTGAAGTAAAAGGAGTTTCTAAATCCAAATTTGCTTTCGAATGATTGAGAACAACATGGCAGATCACATAAATGTTGATTGTAGCCATGTGCAAACCATATCCTTAAAGAGAAAAGATAGATACGTATCATTTTGAACAACAGATATATATATATATATATCTCTTTTATATCTCTATATCCCTAATAACTCTGTGACACTACGCTCCCTTTCTATCACATAGATTGTTATATGTTTACATCTCCCTTACTCTAACTCCCTTACGCTCTCTTTTTAACGCATGGTATGTTATATGGTTACATCCCGCTTACTCTAACTCCGCGAAATGAGTTGTTGCGTTGAAGATATAAAAGAGTTAAAGAGATGGTGGTGAAATGTAAGATATACGGATATAATCTTTGGTTTAAGGAGATATAACTCTTTTTAGTTAATCACTCCTGAGTTACACACGTCTAGTTGATTGACAGAACATTGATAAAATGCTTGGTGTACGTGAACGAAGTCGCGGGCATCAGCTAGTACATTATAACAAAATGTAATTCTATATTATGGTGTCATTACAATGTTCAAGGGGGATCATTACAAACGTTTACGACCCTTTTAAGAGACGTTGAAGGAAATTTACGGCACTCATAAAGGTTAAAAGTTAACTTAACTTTGTATTATCTAGGACAAATTATCATGAGTTATATTTATATGTAAAGTTGCTGTTGTATAAGATTTGGTTACATAATTAAGGTAGTTTCTAAATTAAAAAACCGACTTCACGTGATTTGGGAGTCAGTTTCAGTAGCAAGTTTTGATACGTTTATCGCCATATCTCTGGAGATACTTCGTTAGATTTCAAATTACAATAGGACCAAGTACTCGTATACCCTCCGAAACGTAATTTTCCAAGCTGGTTCATAAATGACGGAGTTTTGAGGTTACAAACATAAAAAAACAGGTCGAATCGAGAACCTCCTCATATTTTGAAGTCGGTTACAAAAGCTAGAACATCGCCGTGATTTTACAAACACTTTTGAAGTGAGTGAACACTTTTGAACATGCCTGAAACACATTATTACCGCCTCTGTGGTTTTTTCAGCAGCACCTTATTAAGAACGTATCCTATGTAGAAATAAATTGAAGGTTAAAAACTTTTAAACAACACAAGCTTTTTAACCCCCGACGCAAAAAGAAGGGGTGTTATAAGTTACGTGTGTATATGTGTGTCTGTGTGTCTGTCAGTGGCATCGTAGCGCCCAAACAGATGAACTGAGTTTGATTTTGTTTTTTTGTTCGATAGGTGTCTTAGTCGAGATTGTTCTTAGCTTTGTTTCAAGAAAGTCTGTTCAGCCGTTTAAATAATTTCAGCTCTTTTTTGATTGATGAGACTACGATAGCAACTTGCGTAGCCCTTTGACAGCGGACGTCAAAAAATCAAAATGGCGCTTCTTCTGGGCACTACTTACCCGCCATTCTGAGATGTCGAACAAAAAACGAACAAATTATACATATAAAAATCAGTCGGGGTGGTTTTAAATTTAGGTATAGATAGTAAAGACTTATCATGTGTAATGAAAAATACTAATGATAACAATACATACTAGCACAAATTCGACTGTCCTACCATTTGCCATTATGGAGTTCCAGTCCCTGCAGCCCGGCTCGTACCATATTATTGCATTATCACCGAAGATATGCAAATATACCAAATTGGAGCCCAAGCGAACGTCAGGACGTGGTTCTAATTTAGCTTACAAGATTTAACCTGCGCAAACATACTAAACAATAATTAAGATAGTTTAAAAACTAAAACGACCGACTTCCATGCCCCGCGAGTCAGTTTCAGTAGCAAGTTTAAGACGTTTATCGTCAAATCTCTGGAGATACTTATCTGATCTTGATGAAATTACAATGGGACCGCCACGGAAACGTACCCAACCGATTGAAAAAAAATAAAAAATTATTCGTATCGGTTCACAATTGACTACCCTAAAAAAACATACAGACGAATTGAGAACCTCCTTCTTTTTGGAAGTCGGTTGTAAAGCTTGTAAAAGTAGAATCACTGAAACAGAGAGAGATGATATTTAAATAAACAGCTTAGTAGTATTCATTTCCAAAATATGTGTATGAACAAAATGCTGCAGTAAAATGTCTCACATACATTTTATGCGACGTGCCCAACTTTGGACTACTTTTCATCCCGGCTATGAACACTTCCGGTGACTAATATGAAAACTTCTGTCGTCGAGGATATTGCCTCGAGCCACAATAAAATGTAATGTTCATTTAAGTTTATTATGATTGATATGCTTACCAAAATAGGTATAATTTTCTTCGTGTCGGGTGTTTGCAGTCGCCGAAACATGACTTATTTCGTTTAATGCTTGTGTCTTATAAAGATTAATATAAAGTTTTAAATCTAGTTTATGTATGAAGTACTTAGTTTTTAGTATTTTTTTAGTCATATATATCAAGGAAATAGTCTCTGCCTACCCCAACGGGAAAAGGGCATGTTTTTATGTATGTATGTATAATTTATGTTAATATTTTGACCGTACCTTAGAGATCTTGCTCTTATTTATAATTATAACAAATCTTATATGCTAACGTTAAGCGACTCGCCTGGTGGTAAGCGATGATGCGGTCGAAGCTGGTGAACCCGCTAGGCCTAGAGTACTCTAACTCTGTGCTGTGTGCTGACGGAACAATGTACGGTTATACGAGGCAGATTTTCTACTTGATGGTAAGCTAGTTTTTAGCAAGGGTAGCAAGTCAGGCGGAACTTTAATATTATATACTCCTACGACCTGTGGGGAATTATTAATTTCCTCAAATATTGTGGATTATTTATTTGAATATGAAGGAAGAGGACTAATTCAACGTCAAATATAGAACATGTGTAAATTGTGGTTCTCATTTAAAGTGTTAATTTACCAATTGTATTACTTTAACGGAAATTTTTGATTATTTCTACCGCTTTCGATATTTTTTGTTTATTTCGATTTTGTCGATTTTCTGTTGGAGATGAATGAAATCACGATTGCGTTACATAGACCACGACCACAGACTTACTGCTTCTAACTCACGTCACAAAATGGTAACGTCAGAGTAGCATCTCTTTCTGTCATATCCATATCTTCTGCAATCAGTTTCATGTCAATAATCGTAATGAAACCTTTTAAAACATACGAGTAAGTTCGTTTGAAACATCGCGTTTTGTAGCACGAAGTGGCGCGTATCTGAAACATTGTGGTGGCGCGTGGCGCATGACGGAGCGATGACCGGAGCGGAGCGTTGAACTTAGAGCGCATATTCGGGCCTCGGAGGTCATGTGCCCGTTGGAGCAGCCCTAGATATACTGCATAATGACTAGCGTCGAGGTATCTGGGTAACTAACAGACGCACAGATATACGCCATCGATACATGGTTGATATTCCATTCTGTCGCACAAAGCGCTTTGCATCTAATTTTATCATACGCTCAGCAAAGAAATGGATTTCCTTGCCAGAGTCTGTTTCCTGTTAAGTACAATCCGGGGGTCTTTAAATCGCGAGTGGACAGTTATCTTTTAGTGAAGCGTTCTACATCGTCGATCACATCTACATTAAAAAAGGGGAAAAAATAGTAACGTATACATTTTCCCAACCAAGCTCTCTCAATTCTTGATTTGTGGCCAAAGATTTGTGTGGTCTGGGGAATGATGTAAGACCTCTCCTTTTCTGTTGATCAATTCCGGCCGTCTTTTCTCAATTTCTTGCTTGAGTTAAATTAGATGTTGGCAGTAGAGACCCGGAATCGATGGTTTCGCCCGGCGGTAAAAGCTCATAATGAACGATGCTCTTCCAATCCCACCATACACGCAGCAAGCAGTCTGTGGAGCTTGACTACCCTTTGACCAATATATTTTTCATGTTTTTGTAGGTGATCCACTTTTTTTCACCAGTGATCAATCTTTCAAAAATAGTTCGGTTTCATTACGTTTCAGTAGAGAATCGCAAATGAGTACAGGTTTCTTTCAGTGAGTTCGTGTGTGTCCAAATATCGAGCTTTTTTGATAGCCAGACTTTTTCAGATAGGTCAAAACTGTTTTGTGGTCAATCCTCAGTTCCTCGGCTGTATCGTAACTACTAATATGCTGATAGTGCTCCATTAAAAAAAAAATGGCATTAACTTTATCCGTATAAAGGCTATCAGAGCGAGCTGCATCTTTGACATCAAAATTCCCGGACTAAAAACTACTTGCTTGAACTTGAACCAACTTTGTGCTACTCTTACAGACTCTGCTTTAAGGCCTATAAGCGTAATCAATGTTTTTCACTGCTTGAATCGATTTTTCCTTTTTAACCGACTTCAAAAAAGAAGGAAGAGGTTCTCAATTCGTGAGGAACTATTTTTTTATGTCTGTTCGAGCATGACTCCGTCATTTATGGACGGATTTGCAAAATAATGTTTTCGAAAGTTTTGTTCTGAAACTGCCCTTTTTTTAATTTTGTAAAAGTCTGATGATTAGTTTCGGAGACAAACAACGGAACTCTTCAGTAAATGCAAAGAAATTTTGTTACCTGAGAACTTTGTAATTTATTGACCGATTTGAAAAACTCTTTTTTCAACCGACTTCCAAAAAGAAGGAGGTTCTCAATTCGTCTCTGTTTTTTTTCTGTATGTATGTTACGTGATTACTCTGTCAAATGTGAACCGATTCGAATGATTCTTTTTTTAATCGGTAGAGTACGTTTCCGAGGTGGTCCCATTGTAATTTCATCGAGATCTGATAAGTATCTCCAGAAATATGACGATAATCGTCTCAAACTTGCTACCGAAATTGACAAGCGGGACATGGAAGTCGGTTGTTTAAGTTTTTAAACTATCTTAATTATGTTTAAAGAGGCTTATCTCAAAATGATTCAAAAATTCAAAAATATTTCGTAAAGATCTGATGATGAGTTTCGGATACAGACAACGAAACTTCTTCAATTACTGCCAGCAAATGTTGTCACCTCATAACTCCGTCATTTGTTAACCGACTTGATAAATTATTTCTTTGTTTGAGAAGGTATACTTTTCGTGTGGCCTTACCCAAATTCATCAATATCTGATGAGTATCTCCCGAGATATGAAGACAAGCCTCCGTAACAGCTGTCTAGCTAGCGGATTGAGGACTTTCTTAAATTTTTTTGTCGAAACAAATTTTGCTCTAGAAGTATTCAGGGAGGAAACGGGGAAATACATTTGTATGGAAAACTGCACCCCGCGTTCCCTCGTCAGATGTAATTAGTATCCGCAGTAATCCCCAGAGATATGGAGGTGAACACCTCAAACTTGGTACTAAAAATGACTAGTGCAACATATGTCTGGAAGAGATCGCTCTTAGCGATAAGACCGCCCATTGTACATCTAATTTAAGTTATGCCAATTTTGTTTTTTTATTTTGTTTATATATTGGTGTCAATAAAGAGTTTTTGTATTGTATTGTATTGTATTGTATTGAAGGTCGTTTTTTTTTCGTTTTGTTAACGATGTTAAATTATTGTAATAACATTTCAGAATGTATCGAATTTCTTCGTAAGTTTACAGATGTAAGCTCAATTTAAAAGAACCAAGACGTATACTCACCAGCATAATACCTATTCCTTCGTTCATTCCTTCTTCATGCGACTAAAAATAAACATTAACTTTAATTTCAGAGCGGTGTGTTTGTAAAGCTTCGCGCAAAACTTGTACACTGAAATCATAAAAGTTGGCGGGAAAAGTGTTCGTAAAACTTTATTGAAAATGCTTAGACGTTTCTTAAGTTATACCATCGCGATTTATGTTTTTTTAACCCCCGAAGAAAAAAGAAGGGGTGTTTATTATATGTTTGACCTGCATATCTGTGCGGGTGTGTGTCAATCCGTGGTATCGTAGCGCCTAAACAAATGAACCGATTTTGATTTCGTTTTTTACCGACTTCAAAATAAGGAGGAGGTTTCTCAATTCAACCGTATATATATTTATGTTTAACCGTATAATTTGTTCGCGGATATCTTCGTCGTTTATGACGATTTTGATAATTCCTTTTTTGTTGGAAAGGTGATATCTCAAGTGTGACCATGATAATTTAATCAAGGTGTGATAAGTATCTCCAGAGATATGGAGATAAACACCTCAGACTTGTTACTGAAAATTAATAGCGCGGCATTTGAAGTCGGTTCTTAGTTTAGTTTTTTTAACGATCTTATTTTGTCTGATAAGTGTTTTAATAGAGATTGTTCTTAGCTTTGATTCGTGCCGTGCAGCTGCAGGAAAAGGTTCAGGTCCAAAAAACATAATTTTCAATATCGAAAGATTTTTCAGTCCATCAGGTCAGTTTGTTTGTCGAAGTTTGATGAGGTTCACGGCCAAACTGGTCGGCTTTTTTGGATAAAAGTTTCCACCAAATTAGCTAAGTACGGAATAGGAAATAGGCGAAAGTAAATAAATCTGCATGGCGGAACTAGTAATAATATTCTCTTAAACATATCATTAAAAACAATCTTTGTCTAAAATCTCTACTCATCAAGTGTATTGTAAAAACATTCTTATGATAACAGCATTCTAGCCGAAATTCGACTATCCCACCATCAAGAAGTTACAATCTTTACATCCACGATGGTACAATAATATTATATTGACACCAAACTTACATAAATATGCCTTTCCACACAGCCATTGAGAGTCAGAGTATCCTAGGCGTAGCGTGTTCACTATCTTCGAACACATCGTCGCTAACGAAAAGGCCGTGATATGTCAAAGATATTGGTGTTAGTGGTCAAACGATAGCCTGTAAGGCTAAGGACTCACGAAGCGGTTTTCACCCGTGCCCGCCGCGGTGGCGGAATGGAGTTTTATTTTCAAAACTCACGAGACCGGAGTTTTGTGCGGTTACGCAGCCGTCGCGGTTGCGATTATCGCTCGCAAACTTGGCGGTTGATAATCGCAAGACGGGCGGTTGCCTAACCCCCGCCCCCCGCTGTCCACGCGCGGTCGCCCGCCAACCGACCGCAGAACGCGCGGGTGCAACCCGCCGCGGCTGCGGGACCGCGACCCGCGCCCGCCGGTACAAGATGACCGCCGGTGCAGCGGGACCCGCAAACAATCGCACACGCCGCGGGCGTAAAACGCGTCGTGAAATGTGCTTTAATTTTTTACATAAATATCTGTATTCTACAAAGGCTGCGGGCCCGCAACCGCGGCGGGCACGGGTGAAAACCGCTTCGTGAGTCCTTAGCTTAAGATAAACAGTTAATGATCGTACAAAACAAAAAAACGAAAGTGAAAATATCCACTAGCCATAATCATGTCATCGAGGTATCAAATTTGTTCATATTGTCTAACTCCATATCTCCGGAGATGATTATCAGGTAAATTTTGAATGGGACCAAACGGGAGGAATAATCTCGCAAACAAAAAAATAATTTTTCATATCGGTTAAGATTTGACGGAGTTATGAACAAACATTTAAAAAAAACAGTCGAATTGAGAACCTCCTCCTGTTTTGTGAAGTCGGTTAAAATAACTAGATCGGATACTAGCAAGTGGTTGTAAAATGGTTTGGTGAAAGTCATCTTACACATGAACTTTGCAAGTTAAATGAAAGCTTGTAAAAATAAACTAATTACATATTAGTTATAGTTGTGTAAAACGCCAGGCCTATATAATTACACACATAATGGTTGCCGGCTAGTTTCCCAAGGCTAGGACGCAATGCAGGTAAACGTGCAATTACTTATAATACAGTTGCTACATTGCAGTTTACTACCTGCCATTTCCTGGTGGGGAATGTGTTGCGATTGGTGACTTATATAGTCTAATACTATACTGATCATATTAAAGAAGTTCTTGAGACACAGCTACGGTGTTACGGGACCCTAAGGGTTCAAACTGCATTGCATATTGTCATCATGTCAATCAAGTCATTTTTTATTGCGTTTTTGTATTTTTAACCCCTGACGCAAAAAGAAGTAGTGTTATAAGTTTGACGCGTGTATCTGTGTATGTGTGTGTCTGTCTGTAGCATCATAGCGCCTAAATAGATGAACCAAATTCGATATACTTTTTTTTGTTTGATAGGTGTCTTAATCGAGAGTGTTCTTAGCTTGTATTAATGAAAATCAGTTCAGCCACTTTGAGACTTTAAGCTTTTTTCTAGATAATGATGCTATGAGATCGACTTTTATAAATCTGATCAATTCGAAATTCAGTTTCCTCTTACTTTAATGATATTTTAAGAAAATGATAGCATTGACCTGATGCTGGGGTATCTCCTGGAATCTGCAGAATTCTTAAGAACTATTCCTCACCAACATACAGCAGAGATGTTGTGTTTGGGCTCATTGAAATGGTCTCAATGTTCAGATTATAAGTAAGATGATTAGTCGGGCGGATACATTTTTAATTTAAGTAATATACATACTCGGAAGGTAGGGTAAAAGAAAAAACCACGTGTTGACAGTAAACACAAACCTTCGAGCTCTGAATTTTGCGGTCCACAGGCATAGATTTATACAGATACACACGTCAAACTTATAGCACCCCTCTGTTTTGCCAGGGGCCAAACACTATCGAATAATACCGCATGTACGTAGCATTTGTTATTAATATAATTTTATCACTGCAAATGCCTTGATCTGTTTAAAATATTTGGCATGCAATCGTAGCATGCAATACAAGGTCTGCAAAGTGTTTCTACTATATTATTATTATACCTATTATATTATTAAATTGCGTTCACGACCTTTTTTTATGCGAAAATGGGTATCGCTTGACCACTATCTCACCTGATGTTAGATGACGATGCGTTCGATAATGTAGCGCGCTTACTCAAAAGATACCTATTCACTCGCGACTTGAAGACCCCTATGTTGTATCTAATCGGAAACACAGACTCGGGTAGGGAATTCCATTCCTTGGCTACTGCCATAGTACATATGATGAAAGAAGAAGCGAATCGCTTTGTATGCGTAAATGGTATATCTACCATGAAGCTGTGGCGCCTCTTAGTACACCTTCTTGTCCGATTATAGAATGGGGATGGCGGAATCAAATTATCTAGTTCCGATGCTCACTCTCCGAAATGATTCCGATAAAAAACCGACAAGCAAGCGACCTTGCGACGATGCTCGAGACTGGAGTCTTTTGCTTACTAGTTAGTCGTAGTTGATGAGCTTCTTGGCTCTCTTAGCAATAGCTTCCAGTGTCTGCAGCTGGTATTTGCCAGAGCGCACTTGCGCTTGGTAGAGATTGAGAAACTGTCCCGGTGTGAAGTAATGTCACCTTACACAAAATTCCAAGCTTTTTGGAGGCTATCTGGGCTGTAGACTCAATATAAGAGCCGAAGTTGAGAGTTGGTGTTAATGAGATGCCAAGAAGCTCAAGCTGGTCATTTATTGGCACAGACACATCCCTGAAAGTAGGAACCAATTGAAATGGACTCCATTTGGCGGAGAAAAGACACGCCTGGGTTTTAGAAGCATTAAACTTAACCAACTTAAACTTAACTTAAGATTGGCATCGCCCCAATCTGAGACTGCCTTCAAGGAAAAGTTTAAGCGCTGAACCATCGCTTCTCTATGAGACCGGATTTGCAATGCACTAGTTCGTGCACTATAGGCATATAACTCTCCACAACGGTGTTGTCATCTGCATACCTAAAAATACCAGGCCATACAATAAAATACAATACCAATATAATACGACCTAACTCAATATTATTAAAAAGCTCGGTAACACTGAAGTTTCAGACTTATTTACGATAGGATATTTTTTATGTCTGACAGGCTAGCGTTTGACCACTAGGGTTAGGAAGCGATGATGTGGTCGAAGACAGTTAACACGCTAGGCCTAGAATGGTCTCTGACTCCGTAAGGTTATGGCGGCAGATTAAGGGGATGGTGATACGCTACTTTTTGGTAGCAAGTCGGGTGAAACATCGATATAATGCTCCTACCACCTATGGACGAACACACTTGCTAGGATTAAAACCGACGACCTCTCGCTTAGCAGCCAAGCCATATATCCCTTACGCCAGCAGGCCTTTAGAAGGGTTTATACAGATCAACAGTGTATAAGTATTAGATGTACATTTTCTACTAGCTCCACCGGTTTAACAGTTATACAACCGTGAAACGTCAATTTCTTCTAGTTTTAAGGGGAGCATATCCAATAAAATTAAAGGCAATCTGTGATTCAACATAGTAAAAACTAGACGTATCAGCGTAACCGTGCAGTGCAGTGCATTGATGCGCAAAATTATAGTACATAATCCAGAGTTGTGGGTCATAGTGTCTGTTAATAAAGGTCATCACTCATTATAGCCACCCGGCATCCGACCAGCAACGCCTTGTAGTTTGGCGTTCACTCGTTGTTGACAGGTCGTCTACAGGTTGACGACGCGTGATCAACTAGTAAATGTCCCGCACTGGTAATCCCACTCGGTCAGCGCTCGATCTGCGTAAGGCAAGCATGCTGACAGCGAGTTGTCACCGAGTAGTCCACTAAACGTCCCGCACTGGTAATCCCACTCTCGGTCAGCGCTCGATCTGCGTAAGGCAAGCATGCTGACAGCGAGTTGTCACCGAGTAGTCCACTAAACGTTCCACACTGGCAATCCCACTCTCGGTCAGCGCTCGATCTGCGTAAGGCAAGCATGCTGACAGCGAGTTGTCACCGAGTAGTCCACTAAACGTCCCGCACTGGTAATCCCACTCTCGGTCAGCGCTCGATCTGCGTAAGGCAAGCATGCTGACAGCGAGTTGTCACCGAGTAGTCCACTAAACGTTCCACACTGGCAATCCCACTCTCGGTCAGCGCTCGATCTGCGTAAGGCAAGCATGCTGACAGCGAGTTGTCACCGAGTAGTCCACTAAACGTCCCGCACTGGTAATCCCACTCTCGGTCAGCGCTCGATCTGCGTAAGGCAAGAATGCTGACAGCGAGTTGTCACCGAGTAGTCCACTAAACGTTCCACACTGGCAATCCCACTCTCGGTCAGCGCTCGATCTGCGTAAGGCAAGCATGCTGACAGCGAGTTGTCACCGAGTAGTCCACTAAACGTCCCGCACTGGTAATCCCACTCTCGGTCAGCGCTCGATCTGCGTAAGGCAAGCATGCTGACAGCGAGTTGTCACCGAGTAGTCCACTAAACGTTCCACACTGGCAATCCCACTCTCGGTCAGCGCTCGATCTGCGTAAGGCAAGCATGCTGACAGCGAGTTGTCACCGAGTAGTCCACTAAACGTCCCGCACTGGTAATCCCATTCTCGGTCAGCGCTCGATCTGCGTAAGGCAAGCATGCTGACAGCGAGTTGTCACCGAGTAGTCCACTAAACGTTCGCTCGTGGATAACTTGCGAAAGAAGCGAACCCGGGACGTCACGGAGTTATAGATGTCTATATAAAGAAAACTAACCGCACGAGGCGAGCCGGTGTGGGTCGGGTGCCGGGTGGATATAATGAGCTATAACCACAGATTTTGTAATAGTTATTACGTAAACTATGCTATAACATTAAAGGAAGCCGTCCTAACTTTTCAGACGAGCGATATATTGCTCCTCTCATGCCTATAATATCATAAAAATGTTAGTTTCATCGCCTAAAAAACCGGGCAAGTCAAGTTAGACTCGCTCACCGAGGCTTCCGTACCAATTTCTCAGACTAGATTAAAGGAAGGAAAGGAAACTTAACTTTGTTATTCGATCCATAGAAAGTGTATTGCAACAACTACAAATAATAAGTTTGTAATAGTAAATTGACCTTTTTTTATTAGCTTCACCTGTATGTTTGTAAACGACTTCTTTGGGCGCGATTTTGACCCACTTTAAACGGCCAGATTTCGTTCAAACTTTGTAGATTTATCGAGGACCGATAAAAATACACTAATTTGATAAAAAAATATTCCATTTTTCAACTAAAAAGTAGAAAATAAATAATAGTTTCAAAAAACTAAAAAACACGCGTTTTATAGAAAACCGAACTCAAAAATAGAAAATAAATTTTAATAAATTTAAATTAAGAATAGTGTTAAAAATTTCAATAAATATAAATTAATAATAGTGTGAATAAAAACAAAATTATTTTATTTAAAAAAAAAGCGTGAATTTGAAATTTTTAACACTATTCTTAATTTAAACTAGAAGTCCCCCGCGGCTACGCCCGCGTTAAAAACTCCTTTTATTTACTTAAAACTTTTCTTTTGTAAAAACGATTCTATCATTAAAGACATCAAATAAAAATTAGCCAAATTGGTTCACCTGTTTTCATGTTATCGCGTGACTAAGACAAATCAGGATTCATATTTTTAAAACCCGAAAACCCAATAAAGCGCAATCCGAAACTATATTGATTTTCAGACTTTTTTACCCCAGTTCACTCTTTAGGGTGGCATTTTGAAAAAGTCTGAAACTCGTATTTACTTATTTATTTACAGAAGTACTTGTGTGAAATGTCGAATAAAATGACTATCCAAAATTTGAGCCCCCGCTTCATCCCTTGAAGATTGAATTTTGAAAAATCCTTTCTCAGCGGATACCTACGTCAAAATTTCTATCTGGTTGCAAAATATCAGCGCAGTCCGAAACAATATTGATTTCAGACATTGTTACTCCACTTAACCCTTTTAGGAATAGAATTTCAAAAAGCCTGAAACACGTATTTACTCATTTATTTACTAAACTACTTGTGTGAAGTTTCGAATATAAGAGACAATCAATTCTTGTTTCTCCATACAAACTTTGAACCCTCGCTTCATCCTCTTCAGGGATGAATTTTGGA
Organism: Cabera pusaria; assembly: GCA_954871355.1. Lineage (NCBI taxonomy): Eukaryota > Metazoa > Arthropoda > Insecta > Lepidoptera > Geometridae > Cabera > Cabera pusaria. The sequence goes on from OX940900.1 coordinate 24,870,902, forward strand.
AAACCTTTCTCAGAGGGAACTAACGTCGTAATTAATAACTATCTGCATGCCAAATTTCAGCGCCATCCGAAACAATATTGATTTTTACACTTTATTACCCCATTTCACCCTCTTAGGGGTGGAATTACAAAAAAACCTGAAACACGTCTTTACTTATTTTTTTACTGAAGCACTTATGTGAAGTTTCGGATAGAAAAGACGATCTAATCTTGTTTCTCCATACAAACTTTCAACCCCCGTTTTATCCCCTTCGAGGGTTAATTTTGGGAAATCCTTTCAAAGAGGGATCTAACGTCGTAATAACTATCTGCATGCCAAATTTCAGCGCAATCTGAAACAATATTGATTTTACACTTTATTACCCCATTTCACCCTCTTAGGGGTGGAATTACAAAAAAACCTGAAACACGTGTTTACTTATTTTTTTACTGAAGCACTTGTGTGAAGTTTCGGATAGAAAAGCCTATCTAATCTTGTTTCTCCATATAAACTTTGAACCCCCGTTTCATCCCCTTAGAGGGTTAATTTTGGAAAATCCTTTCTTAGAGGGAATTAACGTCGTAATAACTATCTGCATGCCAAATTTCAGCGTAATCCGAAACAATATTGATTTTACACTTTATTACCCCATTTCACCCTCTTAAGGGTGGAATTTCAAAAAAACCTGATACACGTGTTTACTTATTTTTTTACTGAAGCACTTGTGTGGAGTTTCGGGTAGAAAAGACTATCTAATCTTGTTTCTCCATACAAACTTTGAACCCCCGTTTCATCCCCTTCGAGGGTCAATTTTTGAAAATCCTTTCTCAGAGGGAACTAACGTCGTAATAACTATCTGCATGCCAAATTTCAGCGCAATCCGAAACAATATTGATTTTCACATTTTATTACCCAATTTCACCCTCTTAGGGGTGGAATTAAAAAAAACCTGAAACACGTGTTTACTTATTTTTTTACTGAAGCACTTGTGTGGAGTTTCAGATAGAAAAGACTATCTAATCTTGTTTCTCCATACAAACTTTGAACCCCCGTTTCATCCCCTTCGAGGGTTAATTTTGGAAAATCCTTTCTCAGTGTGAACTAACGTCGTAATAACTATCTGCATGCCAAATTTCAGCGCAATCCGAAACAATATTGATTTTCACACTTTATTACCCAATTTCACCCTCTTAGGGGTGGAATTAAAAAAAACCTGAAACACGTGTTTACTTATTTTTTTACTGAAGCACTTGTGTGGAGTTTCAGATAGAAAAGACTATCTAATCTTGTTTCTCCATACAAACTTTGAACCCCCGTTTCATCCCCTTCGAGGGTTAATTTTGGAAAATCCTTTCTCAGTGGGAACTAACGTCGTAATAACTATTTGCATGCCAAATTTCAGCGCAATCCGAAACAATATTGATTTTACACTTTATTACCCCATTTCACCCTCTTAGGGGTGGAATTCCAAAAAAACCTGAAACACGTCTTTACTTATTTTTTTATTGAAGCACTTATGTGAAGTTTCGGATAGAAAAGACGATCTAATCTTGTTTCTCCATACAAACTTTGAACCCCCATTTCATCCCCTTAAGGGGTGAATTTTGGAAAATCCTTTCTTAGTACACCCTTACGTACTAAGACAAATATACCCTCCAAATTTCAAGTCTCTACGACCAGCGGTTTAGGCTGTGCGTTGTCTGTCAGTGAGTCAGTGAGTCAGTGAGTCAGTCAGTATGTCAGGACAAAGATTCTTATAGTATTAGATGTATTAAAATTTATTTTCTATTTTTTAGTTCGGTTTTCTATAAAAAGCGTTTTTTTTAATTATTAGTTATTTGTATATGACTACATATTTACGGTTTTCAGATTTATTCCTTTATAACTGCTTCAAGTCCTTGCTTCTTATCAAATTTCATGAATCTAGGTCTCGGAAAATCGGTGGTGACACGCAGACAGACGGATCTTATAAAGGTTCCTTTTTTACCTTTTGAGGTAGGGAACCCTAAAAATAATACTTAACCAACAGCCAAGTGCCAGACACTCTCTGAGCTTTAAATTCTGACAGACAGACGCTCTCTGTCTGGCCTTTAAATTCTGAAAACACGGCCTAATTAACTTCTAAACCTCTAATCTAAATGAATCTACGTACAAAACACAAAATCATTAAAACTCGTTCATAAACAACAGACTGGGTTAGCCGTACATACGAGTACATATATATATATTTTATTACATGTTAGCTAGCGTTTAATCACATTCTCACCTGTTGGTAAGTGATGATGCGTTCGAAGATGGTAACACGCTAGGCCTAGAACGGTAACTGGCTCTCAAGGATAGCTGCCGGAACACAAAATAAAATTTCGCACACATTTAATTTTGATAGTATATAAACTCCAGTCGCAAATAAGTACTATAGAACCGTGTGCAGTGTGTTCACACATAGGTATTGTATGACCTACATTTAAACAATAGAAATGCAAGGAGACCGAGTACTGACGTCACATCCGGTCGAACGTTCGGATCGTTGCACAACAAACGACGGAACTGCTCAGTGCCTGCCAAATTATATGCAGTTTGTTTTCGCGATACATGTAACATTTCCAGATATATAAATTAATCGATTTATGATAAGTTATATTATTATTTGACCCTTGTATCTGACATTAATTTAACACACATCTCTGTTTAAAATTGTGTTTAAGCGCAGTTTTCCCCTCGTGCAAAGTGAGAAAATGTGTTTAGTTGTAGTATATAAGATGTTAAGTTTTCATGGTCACTGACACTATTATTAATATTGTTTTCGGGATATTTACCATGTTTTTCTTTCGATTTGAGTTTCGAAGATGCGTGAAGATACTGTGAGTTTTGTGTGTCGTGAACGAGTTTCATCGATAACAAATGGTAGGGGCACCGAACGACCGAAACGAGTAAAAAAGCGGGTAGATCGCTTTGTTTGCTCGTGACACCCTCTTCACCCGCAATCTTCAGCTCGTCCTCGAACATGGCGCTTGTAACAACGCCGAAATATCGGAAACTCAAATCGAAAGTAAAACATGGTAAATATCCCGAAAACAATATTAATAATAGTATATAAGTTGTATTAAAAATAAATAAATTCAAAATTTCAAACCACCCCCGACCGATGTATTCATAATCTGTTCATTGATACCAATTCATATGAGCCCTAACTCGTTATCTCTGTCTCGTCGTATGCTCACTCACTCACTCGTCATATGCTGTAAGTTGGTGAGGAGTTGAGTATTCTGCAGATTCCAGGAGATGTCCCAGCAGCATCAGCTTAACGCTACCAAGTTCCTAAAATATCGTTGAAGTAAGATTTTACCAAGTTTTGAATAAATAATAATAAGATCGTTCAGAAAACTAAAACAACCGACTTCCATGCCGTGCGAGTCAGTTTCAGTTGTAAGTTTGCAACGTTTATCGATATATCTCTGGAGATACTTATCAGATCTCGATAAAATTACAATGGTACCACTCTTGGGATATCTCCTTGCCAACAAAAAAATAATCACCAAAGTCGGTTCTTAAACGACAAAGTTATCCGCGAACACACAAAAAAATGTATATAAACGGTCGAATTGAGAAACCTCCTCCTTCGCCAACCAAGTCGGTAAAAATTCTCATAGTATTCAACGGCTGAACGGATTCTCATTAATCAAAGGTAAAAACACTCTCAATTAAGACACCTATCAAACAAAAAAAAGCGAAATAAAATTGATTCATCCGTTTGGGCGCTACGATGCCACAGACAGACTCACATATACACAGATACACACGTTAAACTTATAACACCCCTTCTTTGCGTCGGGGGTTAAAAAATGTTGTCAGTACTCGTGTAACAGTATAGTACCTAATCGACAACTTTAAATCTTCTCAGGTGCACGTTAAGATTTAGCTTTTTTGGTGGCAAGAATCTAAGGTGGTACTGACTAAGGCATTTCAAAATGCATGTCCTATGGGTATAACAAGTGTCCTATGCCTGTTATATGTGGAAGTCAGCTAGTTTGAAATTAATAACCATAAAAGTAGATATATGAAATTAAATAAATTAACAATCAAGAAATATATATTAAATGAAGCTTTGTGTAGCCTCATCGTCATATGTGATCCGAAGTACTCATTTCCTAGCCTAAAACCGAGTGTCCTACTATTTGAAAGGAAGTTCCAGTTCCTATATCCTGGCACATCAACAGATCAGGTCGATGGTACAATATAGCATTGTCACCGTATAGGTACACATTGACAACATAATATGTTATCACAACATTGTTATCCCAAAAATCTCATATCGATACTAGCAGCTGGTTGAAAATAATATGCTAATTTTGAAACGGACAACTTTCGTACGTTTGGGTTTTTTTCAAAAACAAGTCATACGATCGTGCCTCTATCGCTTCTTCCGCGCTCTCACTTGCACGCGGAACGTGACAATTTTTCGGGCGTGCAGCCGGTGTTCATATAAGACGTTATCACGTTAACAAAAACAAATTAATAAATCCGGTAAATAAAAATTTTGTAAGCGGTAGCTCCCATTGCAAGCATACAGTTAAATAAAAGCTTGTTATAAATACAAAATGATAGTAGGAATCCTTAGGAATGCCATGGCACCGGATTAAGTAGTAATGTAAACGTTCGCAGACAAGTAGCGGACTCTTGCATATATCACCGTCTGTGGTGGCTTAATGTATTCTTGGAATTTGGATCGACTCTAGGGTAGACCGAGGTGAATCGGATCGAAATTAGGAATTTTAAATCAAAAATACTAAACCACCCCCGACTGATCTATGTATAATCAGTTCATTGAGACTATTCGAATGAGCCCAAACTCGTCATTTGTGTGTTGGTGTTGGGAGGTTTTTTTTAAATATCTTATTGGCTAGCATTTGACCACTATCTCACCTGTTGGTAAGTGATGATGCAGTCGAAGATGGTAAGCACGCTAGGCGTAGAATGGGAACTGGCTCTCAAGGATAGCTGCCGGAACACATTAGATGTTTGGCGACAGATTTTCTAACTTGAGGGTGGTAGCTGGCCAGGCGGATACTAGATAGTGGCCTACCACCATGCGGGGTTGTTGGTTTCTTAACGGCGTTTTTCCTTCACCGGAGGGCCACTGCAAAAAGCGCACATACATTTTTCGATAGAAAAATCCATTGGTGCGCTGCGGGGTTTGAACAATATAATAAACAATATCGTTGAAGTAAGAGAATACCGATTTCGAATTAATAAGATCTATGAAAGTTTATTTCATAGCGTCATAAACTAGAAAACAAGCTCAATAGTCTTAAAACGGCTGAACGGATTTTCATGAATGAAAGTTAAGAACACTCTCGACGAAGATACCTATCAAACTAAGTAAGCTAAAATAACTAACTAAGCTTCCGCTTCATGCATTTAAAAATATGTTATTGAGTAATCCTTCGTCAGTTTATATTAATCAATCCTTATCCTTTCCCGGTGTGAACTTTCCTAAGGTCATTCATTCAGTCAAGTCATTTTCTTAAGGCATAAGCATTTGCATTTGCGTAGGCCTGTATTGCTGAAAAGACAGTGTAAAAAAGTTAAGATAGACAGTATCATAAAACACATTTTTTTCTGATTCGTAAACCTTTTAATAAAACTTCCTGTAAAAAAACAGGTGTGGCATGGCGTTCATATACCGCTGAAAAGGAAGTTGTAAAAGCTTTCAACTTGGATTAAAAGTATGCTCTCACTCGCTGGTCCATAATACCTACTATATCTGTCAAAAATATCTTTTTTTATGAAACGGAAGACTAATGAATAATTCAAATTACAGATGGAATATACATCAATGAGAAAATGCCATAGCCTTACGGTGTTCCGGCATGACACAGCCTTTGAGAGTCAGACCATTCTAGGCCTAGCGTGCTCACCCTTTTCAAACACCTCATCACTTTCCACCAGGCGAGATATTGATCAAACGCTAGCTATATATCCTCATTTATTGGGCATAAATCAATCATTAATTTGGGTCATTTATTATTGTTAAAAGGATATGCTGCTGAGTAAATTCAGTATCATATATATTTTTACCAAGATTGTTTAACTTTACTTTTTCCTTTTTTTTTCTTTAACGTCACTGCTCATGTATCAAGCTACAATAAATCACTCAATTTTTTATACGAACATAGGTAGCATTCGATCTCAATTTCACCTGATGCGGTCGATGATGTGACGCTCTCACCCAAGGAATAGACATTTCCTCGCGAGTTGAAAACCCCAAATTGTCTCGACAGGAAATACAGACTAAGGTAGGGAATTCCTTTCTTTCGATTCTTTCCGCAACAGGGCATTTGAAATTAGTTCAATAGTTGAGCGAAATAATGGTTTCATTAATATCTCATCAAAAACATAAACTTTAAAGAAATCCAAGTTTGTAACAAATCAAAATCAAAATCTATTTTATTTGTAAGAATGTAAGTATTTATACAATAGATATGTCAAGATGTTAGAGAAAATACGGGTTCCTTATACATTCTTCGCCATATTAGGCAAACAAATATTACATAGTAGTTATAATATTTATAATTGGCTTATTCCCACTACTAGTTCAACCAGTTAATTCAATCTAGATATTTACATACATTCTAAAAAGATGTGTTCATAATACAAAATAAAATAAAAATTATAAAACCAGGAGTGAGTGTTAATGTCCTTCTTTTACAATTTAATTAATTAATTAATTTATCATAATTTGTCTAAGTAACATTTAGCGACTTCGCTAATAAGTGATATGCGACTGAAAATCAAAGAGGCAACAGGAAAAACTCTTCAGACAACAATGGACCTGGCGCAGAACAGGGAGGTATAGCGAAGTGTCATCAAATCTGCATATGGTCACGATCTTCATTAGTAAGGGAACGACGAAAAAGTGCAAGAACTATACAAACAAGTTCTTTCGAAGTTCTTTCAATCATAACTCCTGACAGGTATATCACTCTTAACTATATTTAAAAGAAAATTTGTTATGTTTCTTGCCACAGAACAGTGAAATTTTACTTAATTTTCTTTAGTTATTTGTTTCAAACGGAACCTAAACATGACACCTAATGGTTGAAACAAAGTTTCAGAAATTGACTATAGTTTAGTAATAACAATTTTAAATTAACAGAGTTGGCGGATTTTAGTTTAATAATGATATTATTTATTAATACACATTTTTGAATTGCAATTGATGAACAAAGCGAAGTTCTCTGCTTCAGCTTCGCCAACTACAGGGCGCATTTCCCAACCAGTTCTTGAGACATTTTGTAACCAGACATTTTCTAGAATGTGCTCATAACGCGAGTTGCCGCGCTGAATGGCGATGCTTTGCACGGAACACATACTTTCATTTACATATACTTTCATCGTACGCATTGCCAAGGAATGGAATACCCTGCCTGAGTCTGTGTTTCCGATAATTCTAGTTGATGATATAGGTAGCTGTAATAATGATAACAAAACGTGTTTAGTTCAGCTCGTTATAATTATTTGTTTGTTGTTAGCACAACAACTGCGGCTGTACCCTTTATTTGTCCGCTGTTGCAGTTTAATGATCTTGTTTACTTTACATATTCTACATTTTGATGAAAATAACCATATAGCATGCATTGTTATCAATTTTTAAACTATATTGATTGTAACATAATAACGTATTAAAATGTTAAAAGAAAAACAGAATTCGCGTGATTTGCGAGTGATTTTCTGCTGATTGTTGAGGTGTTTTCCTCCATATCTCTGAAGATTCCCATTGAATTTCAATTTTTGTATTTGTAACTCTTTCATTTTCTGCAAACATTTGATGGAGTATATATGCGAATTATTCGGCTTCGGACGCTTCGGCTAGCTGACCCGGCGAACTTCGTACCGCGAATTTAAATAAACTGTCCAAGTGCGAGTCAGACGCAGGGTTCCGTTTGAACAATATTTGCCGGATAAATACGTTTCTTGTATTCCCTTTAATTTTTTATTTGATTTAGTTTTTATTATTTCATCTTGCAGCCTTTGAAATACACACCATGAGTAAATTTCAAGTATTTATCTATTAAGGGTTGTAAGATCGAGCATAAAAAGCCTCAAAAACACGTTTCTTGTATGGGGACCCCCTTTATTATTTATTTTATTTTCATCGGTTTTTATACACAAATACCCATGTCTGGAAGCGCCATAATGACAATCATCGAAATATGTTAATACAATGACAAAAATGTCTGAATGAAACAACAATGACAACCTATTAAAATTTAAATACCTACGCGATAATTCGAGTAGATTTGATGGCTTGAATGTAGATATATTATGTTGTCCATTCAAAACCCTTAATTTAATATGTGCTTCAAATATTCATTCGGGAGTGGAACAGAGTCTACCCTACTGTACCGAAGGGACGTCAAATTTTTGACAGGAAAGTAGGTAGAACAGTTTCTATGGGAAAATGAAATTTTTATTACTATCTTCCTCGCCATTTTTCCATATTTTCTCACCGTTTAAACCTTCCTTGGACTACTACAAACATTTAAAAACCAAAAGCAGCTAAATCGGCCCAGTCGTTCTCGAGTTTTAGCGAGACTAACGAACAGAAATTGATTTTTATATATAAGAAGATAGAGTATAGAGTCTTAATAGTCTTAGTCAAGTTGACTTGACGTGATATACTTATATACATTTTGGGATAGAGTCCTTTTGTCAGTTATTCTTACAAGGTTAAGTTTTGTAGTTTGTAAGTGTCTGACAAAACTGTACTACTAACCCACTCTGCAAATCAAGGGGTGTTCTTTTTATACATTTCATTATAACTCACCGATAAACTAAATTGACCGAGCATCAGTTTCGAGATTGGCCAAGAAATGCTTTTGTCTAGATGTCTGTTCTCGCCTACAGGTCGCATTTTTCAACCGATTTTGACGAATATTGGGCACACAGGTTTCTTGATATACTTTAGATTTTTATCGATCGCGTTTTTTTATTTATATTAGCGCGATTAGAGGGATAATTTAGGGGGAAAATAGGGGGGAAAAGGGATGTAGTTATTTATCAACGGATTTCAATCATATTGGAAAGACACACTAAGGACTTCATTCTACACAAGATGTTGCGAAAAAAAAACAAAAAAGGAAAGTGGAGGGGGGGAGTATAAGGGAAATTAGCTATAGCGTTATTTATGGACGGATTACAATCATATTGGAAAGACACACTAAGGACTTCGTTTTACTTAAAAGGTGACGAAAAAATTTTCAATAAACTGGCCAAGTGCAAGTCAGATTCTCACTCGTAGGATTCCGTAGCACAGTAAAGCATTTTACAACATTCATTTATTTTTTGCCAGCAAAAAAATATTATTCTTCTATTTGTCTATCATACAAACATTATTTTCATAATGTTTGTATGATAGACAAAGTTTTATTTCGGGTTTGAAAATGTGCTATATCTCAAAAACTGCTGACTATATTTCGTTCAAACCAATTTGTGTTGAAAGTGTGTTATTGTATATTGTGTATATGTATATTGTGTTAGTGAGATTTACTTTGAGTTTTTTTTTAGCTCAAAGGAAAGGAAGCTCAATGTCTTTTTTTAAGACCTATCTACAGACACCGTTTAGGTTTTTTTTAGTTTCATTTTCATGTATGGGGAGCACCCTTAACACATCTTAATCTTTTATTTTTGTTATTTTTGTATAAAAATCGTAAAGCGGTTTACAGAATACATCTACTAACCAAGTTTCAACTGTGTAGTCCTAATAGTTTCGGAATAGACAGACATGACGAATCTATAATGGTTGCATTTTTTGCCATTCGGCTACGGAACCCTAAAAAGAGAGAGTAGTGGGGAGAAAGGGGGTGAAGATTGCTGTAGCTATATACAGACGGATAAAAATTTTTATAAGCACACGCAAGATCTACTGTTCTCACATAACTACTAGTAATATAATATGTTATTTTAACACCACTTTTTTATTTTTTTATATCTTATAGGCTAGCGTTTGATCACTATCTCACCTGTTAGTAAGTGATGATGCGGTCAAAGATGGTAAGCACGCTAGCCCTAGAATGGGAACTGGCTCTCAAGGATAGGTGCCGGATCACATCAGATGTTTGGCGACAGATTTTCTAACTTGAGGATTGTAGTTGGCCAGGCGGACACTAGATAGTGTCCTACCACCATGCGGGGGTTGTTGGTTTCTTAATGATATTTTTCCTTCACCGGAGGGCCACTGTGAAAAGCGCACATACATTTTTCTATAGAAAAATCCATTGGTGCACGGCGATTTGAACTCGGTATCTCTGGCATCAAAGCCAACCGTTCTCCCGATTACGCCACCGGGCCCTCTATTATGGATGTATGTATGTGTAGTGTATATGAAGTAGCTACTTGGCTAGGCTACTATTGTTTCGATAAGATACTACTAGTGTTTCGATGTTTTCCCTTAAAAACTTGTTCCATACAAGGCTTCATTGTTTTCGATTTCGAAATACATTTTCATCCATTTTGAGAAATGTAGGCACTAAAGTTTAGGGCGATTTATTTATATATAGGTCATGCTTGTTGAAATTGTATTTTCCTATACAAAGTGATATTTTGTATACATACTTATACTTCTTCTTTATGTTTGCAATTCAAGGGTGCGTTTTTCTATGTCATAAATTACTGTGTTATTGTGTGCATGACTTACTTGTTTTAAGTGTGACGTTCGACGTCTAGATGATAGCTGAATGGCTCAATACCATTGTTTTTTTTTTGTAAATTCAAAGCAATAAGTTATGTTTCTGTTATATCTATAATATTTTTTATTGAATATGATCTATTTAATGTTATTTGACGTGTGTAAGTGCAAATTTTTAATATGCCCATATACTGAATAAATGCTTTGACTTTTGACTTAATTTAGATTTAAGTTTGGTTAGAATGTATGAATTTTATGTCATACATTTATCAAAAAAAAAATTGCACACAAATATGGTTTATCAATTATAAATTCATTTAATTTAATTATCAAAATATAATGTCTTGAATTTAATTACTGTGTCATTTTCTAAACTAATATTATTAAGAGGAAGTATTTGATTTTTGTTTATTTGTTTTTGTTACGATTTAACTCCAAAACTACTGGACTGATTTCAAAAATTCTTTAACTAATAGAATACTACATTTTCAGTATGTAACATAAGCTATATTTAATCCCCGTATTTTCACGGGAACGGGTACTACGCGGGTGAAACCGCGAGACACTGCTAGTTGTTAATTAAAACCGAGCGAGGTTGGCCTTACGTTCTTAATTTTACATTTAAATAAATCGTAGATATATGTTTTATTTGATAAATGCAAACATAGAGCTTAGCATCGATTTAAAACCATTAAATCCTTATATAACAATATTATTTTTATATCACGCGGCGTACACGTGATCGGCCATACAAAAGTGATTTCACAACTAAATTCAAACCTCGCCGTTGAAAAATCATGTATCATACAAGTTGCCACCTACATGGAACAAAAATACGTTAATAAATACCACTGAACACAATTAAATTAGGTGGCCTGCCTACGTGTAAATGTTTAAAAATAACCACACCGACTGCTCGGGCTTATAACCTTGCGACGATAGTTACCAAGTTACGCGATAGATGGAGCTACCAGTCGCGACGAACTTTACTCCCGCACATTTTCATGCTAAAATTTGTACGATTTCTCAGTTTTATATAGAAATAGTTATGTATTATTGCTATTTATAGTAACTATTTGAACAATTTAATAGGATTTCACTGAGAATTCAGTGAATATTTATAGTATTTCATCGTGTTATGTAGTAGATTCACGTACAACGTTATCTTATCGCAATATATATTAAAGAGATAATTTATTATGTATTCAATTATTCAATATTCATGTGCGCAATTTGCTTGTTGCGTCGCAACATTATATGTTTTACGGCTTCTCGTGAAGGGCACATATCTTTCTGTGCCATTTTGTCAGATCGCTATCTCTCTTTATCATTGAATAATCTTTACTCTAACTCTAAATATATAAACGAACTGGACGACGCGATATTAGTTTAATTGTAAGACGCATACAGCAATGAGACGGTTCATTAGGAACACCTGCCTGTGACGTCACACCCTTAGTTACTCGTATTTTACATAGCAATAACATGAATCACGTGCAGTACACTGCGGAGTGCGGCCTGCGGTGTGAAAACCTACCGTATCGAAATTGAATCATTAGATAGGAATCCGAAGCGCTATTTTCTCACGGATGATCATTTTCGCACAATACGAGACGCGCGCGTAGTACTTAGCGGGTGTAAAGTCCTCATTAGAACGCGTAAAACGATCATCGTGGCATCATAAAACTTAAACAAATAAAGAGGCTCCTAAATAAAAACGCCGTCAGCAAAAGGAATAACAAAATGGCGGGCGCTATTAAGCCGCGTAGCGTTTCTGAAAGCGTCGTCTACGGACGCCCCGTCTCGCTCGCTCGTAGCAGCTACGAGAACGAGCGAGCGAGACGGCGGCGAACCCCGGCGGGCCTCGAGTCGAGGTGACGTACCCTCCGCGTTCCACGCACACATGCACGCCTGCGCCGGCGCACCGAGGTTGTCCCAATTTGCGAATTTTGCTTTTGTTCTCTCGCTCGTTTTTTAATCGACCTCTCGATTCAGCCGTTTCGTATTTGATGGACTGAAACGTATTATAAAATGCTAATGATCGATGTCGAGGACGCGTTCGATTTACTCGAGGTTATTGCAATGTGCAATTAGGAGATGCTTTTACTCGTTTTATGAGGATGATAAATCTCGTATAATTGAGATTATGTTCTGATGTCAACGTAAGAATGAATTGTCGCTCACCTCTGTACAAGGGCAAGCCGTACTTTTGATATTGGTTATCTACTCGTGTTATATCTGTGTACCTATGTTTGTCGTATGTATCATTGTTTATGAATTCTTTCGATATTAGGATATCTATTATTACGCACTGAATAACCTGTGTAAGGCTTGCTACGATGAATAAAATCGGCTTATCCTGGATATGCGTGTCTTTTATCAACCGACTTTCAAAAAGAAGGAGGTTCTCAATTCGTCTGTATGTTTTTTTTCGTATGTGTGTCACGCGATTACTCCGTCAATTGTGAACCGACTTGAATGATTCTTATTTTTTTATCGATAGAGTATGTTTTCGAGGTAGTCCCATTGTAATTTTATCGAGATCTGATAAGTATCTCCTATATGACGTCTCAAACTTGCTACTGAAACTGACTCGCGCGGCATGGAAGTAGGTTGTTTTAGTTTTTAAACTATCTTCTTTGCTTATACCTATGGTATTTTCCAACTTGTACTTTTATTTTTTCTGTGGTATATATGTCCACTTTAGCATTTCGTAATTTCGTTTTAAGGACTGCTACTGCATGCTCAACCATAGAACATAAACTAAACTGGTATAGAAATACTAATCAAAAAAGTTTTACTATGTAATCTACTACCTACAACGTTATTTAAACGATTAGAGCAATAATCAAATTTGTTTTAAATCAACAACAATATTTTAGATTGTGTCACTGTGTTTGTTTGTGACCTTCAATTATGTGGCTTAATTTTTTCACATAGATAGCCAATAGGGAAAAAAAGGATATATAGGATATGTTTTGAGCAAGCGTGCTTTTTAACCGACTTCAAAAAAAGGAGGAGGTTTCTCAATTCGACCGTATATATATATATATATATATATATATATATATATTATGTTTGTTCGCGGATAACTTCGTCGTTTATGAACCGATTTTGATTATTCTTTTTTTGTTCGAAAGGAGATATCCCAAGTGTGGTACCATGGTAATTTTATCGAGGTCTGATAAGTATCTCCAGAGATATTGAGATAAACATCTCAAAATGGGTACTGAAAATTATTAGCGCGGCAATAAGTCTGTTCTTTTTTAGTTTTTAAACGATATTATATGAAGAAAAGAATGACACAAATTGGCGTGGTTTATTTAAAATACCATACATCAGGCATTACATAAGGGGCAAGAAAGTATTATAGTGTATTCATAATATGTACTTATATCCAACATTTACAACCATCCCCGACTGATTTATGTATGTATGTATAATCTGTTCATGGAAACCATTCCAATGAGTCCAAACTCGACATCTCTGCTGTAAATTGTGAAGAGTTGAGTACTCTGCAGATTCGAGGAGATGTCCCAGCAGCAAGTCAATGCTTTCATGTTCTTACAATATCGTTGAAGTAAGAGAACACTGAACTTCGAATTTTATTTTTATTTATTTAGTAGAATATAGTTTTTCAGTTTTCGGGATGTAAGGGAGCACAAATACGACCTCGGTGCTCCCAGCCAACCTCACCTGCCCGTGGTGCATCCTGCTGACCAACAGACGGGGCTCTGGCGACCGACAAATGGCGGTATAACCATTCATATCTATGGCGTAGCTAAATTCTACAGGCCGGTGACGGGCAGCAGCGTCACCGGTGCGAGAAGCTACGTCCTGCGATCGCCAACACGCCTGCCCAGCGTGGCGATTAGGGCATATCCCTCCCAAGGGATGCAAAAAAGTATGGAAAAATTATGGAAGGACACCTAAAGCCAAGGCCCCCAGTTCCCGGCCGCCCTGCTATTCCTGACCACGGCGGCGGTCACGGTAACGGCAGGGCAGGGGGTACTAAGAATCCCCGGGCTACGGTAGGCCGCCAGAAAAAACTGACCCTCGCAACCTATAATGGACGCACGATTCGGCTGGACGATCATCTGGCGCAGCTGGAGGAGGAGCTGAAACACATAAGATGGCACATACTGGGGCTATGTGAAGTCCGAAGACAGGGAGAGGACACCATAACCTTAGAATCGGGCCATCTTATGTACTACAGAGAAGGAGATCAGCCATCCCAAGGCGGCGTCGGGTTTCTGGTCAACAAGGTTCTCAGTGACAACGTTGTAGAAATCTCCAGTGTGTCGACCAGGGTAGCGTACCTCATAATTAAGTTAACCAAGAGGTACAGCCTCAAGGTTATCCAGGTCTACGCACCGACCTCGACACACTTGGATGATGAGGTGGAGAGCATGTATGAAGATATCTCCAGAGCTTTACACACCACCTCCAAGGCTCACTACAACGTTGTCATGGGAGACTTTAACGCCAAAGTGGGAGTACAAACTTGCGGCGAATCGTCTATAGGACCACACGGATTTGGTAGTAGGAATCACAGGGGACAAATGCTCGTCAATTTCCTCGAGAGGGAGGGGCTTTTCTTGATGAACTTCATCATTACGGACAAACGGCGCATATTCAGAGACGTCTCAGTGATCACTCGGTTTAATACTGGAAGTGATCACCGACTGGTACGAGGCACTCTGGATATCGACTTTAAAGCCGAGAGATTCCGATTGATGAAGTCTACGCTCCGTCCGAACCTACTCCAAACCGTTGTTGGGTCCGAAACATTCCAATTAAAATTGGAAAATCGATTCGCTGCCTTGGAAACCACAGATGACGTAGACCAGAAAATCGAAGAAGTGGTGGAAATCCTCAGGGATGAAGGGACGAAGTTTTGCGAGAGCAAGCGTACGGGCAAAAAGTCCAAACTCTCGGCAGAAACACTTCGGCTAATGGAAGAGAGACGAACAGACCCTTTGTCAGCTTTGTCAACTAACCTGGTGCGCAACAAATCCATAAAGAAGCTGGTACGACGCGACCTCCGATCCTCTAACACACTCTTGATTAAAGAATCAATTGAGCAGAATCGGGGGTCGAAAGTGTTCGTCCAGCCTCTGGGTAGAAGCCACCTCACAAAGCTGACAACGTCAACGGGGAACGTCGTCGCATCCAAGCCGGAGATTCTGTCGGAAGTCGAAGACTTCTACGGCAAGCACTACGCATCGCATGCTTCAAGGCCCGAACCCGATACTGAGGATTCTAGAGCCACCTTAACCCGCCACTTCACAGAAGATCTGCCCGAAATTAGCCGAGACGAAATCGTGATGGCCCTTAAACAACTCAAAAATGGAAAAGCCCCAGGAGAAGACGGAATCACAACGGAGCTTTTAAAAGCCGGAGGAGCTCCAGCAGTTCAACATCTTCAGCAGCTATTTAATTCCGTTCTTTTTACTGGGAGAACTCCACAGGCATGGAACAGAAGCATGGTGGTTTTGTTTTTCAAAAAGGAGACAAAACCCTATTGAAAAACTATCGCCCAATTTCGCTTCTGAGCCATGTCTACAAGCTGTTTTCAAGGGTCATCACGAACCGTCTTGCGCGGAGACTCGACGAGTTTCAACCTCCGGAACAAGCCGGGTTTCGAAGCGGTTACGGCACCATAGACCACATCCACACGGTGCGGCAGATTGTACAGAAGACCGAAGAGTACAATCGGCCCCTGTGCTTAGCATTTGTGGACTATGAGAAGGCCTTTGACTCAATCGAAACCTGGTCTGTTCTCGAGTCCTTGCAGCGTTGCCAAGTCGACTGGCGATATATCGAAGTGATGAGATGTCTATATAATGCCGCAACGATGACTGTACAAGTACAGAACCAGCGAACTAAACATGTCCACCTGCGTCGAGGAGTGAGACAGGGGGACGTCATATCCCCGAAACTGTTCACTAACGCCTTGGAGGATATGTTTAAGACGCTGGACTGGAAAGATCGTGGCATTAACATCAACGGCAGGTACATCTCTCACTTACGATTCGCAGATGACATCGTCATTATGGCAGAGACGCTGCAGGACCTACAAAGGATGTTGAATGGCCTAGCTGATTCTTCTCGTAGCATCGGTCTCCGGATGAATTTGGACAAAACCAAAGTCATGTACAACGAGCACGTTGTTCCGGAGCCGATTGCCGTAGATGGAATCCCACTCGAAGTTGTCACTAAGTATGTTTACCTAGGGCAAACGCTCCAACTAGGCAAACATAACTTCGAGAAGGAAATCCAGAGAAGAATTCAGCTGGGCTGGGCAGTATTCGGAAAACTCCGTCGAGTCTTCTCGTCGCCGATACCACAGTGTCTAAAGACAAAAGTCTTTAACCAGTGCGTCCTACCTGTGATGACATACGGAGCCGAGACGTGGACACTCACAGTCCGACTGGTCCACAAGTTTAAAGTCGCTCAGCGAGCTATGGAGAGAGCTATGCTCGGTATTTCTCTGCGGGATCGAATCCGGAACGAAGTAATTCGCCAGAGAACTAAAGTTATCGACATAGCTCAACAGATTAGCAAGCTGAAGTGGCAGTGGGCTGGTCATATCTGCCGCAGGACTGATAACCGTTGGGGCAGACATGTCCTGGAGTGGAGACCGCGAATCGGCAAACGTAGCGTAGGACGTCCTGTGACCAGGTGGAGCGACGACATACGCAAAGCGGTGGGCAGTGACTGGAAGAGAAGAGCCGAAGATCGGGCTCAGTGGCGCATCTTGGGAGAGGCCTATGTCCAGCAGTGGACTGATACAGGCTGATGATGATGAGTTTTTCAGTTCACTATAATAGATTTCTTAATGAAGTGTCCTATATGATGTATCGGTCCAAGAATCCCTATAAATATAATCTAAACTATGACTCACATTCGAATGGGCTATGTACAGTTTACCGAGTGACTAAGTGACGCGTAGTCTAGTAGAGACTGCATATATGATTACGGAATAATAAATAAATATTTTTGACACATTCGGATACGAAACATGTCGATCGACAGGCTTCTTATTTTTGTAACTCAAAACAATGCTGGTTATAAATAAATAGCTAGATACACTGTAAATAAAAGTGATTAAATATTTCATTTAATTAAAGGGCAGTCAAATACATAAATGACACAAAATCTATCTAAGGATTCCAATATTTACAGTAGATATTTTTCTTCGGACATTGACCGTAGATTTCTTATCAAGAAAAGCACAAAACAGATCACAATCGAAACATTATAAAATGAAGGAACAGTTGTTTTTAAAGCTGGATAGTGATCCAACAGCATGTTCTTACAGCTATACAAAGTATATACAAATCATACGTGTGTGCTCGTAGCTAATAACATTATACGAAAAGAAAAACCTTAAAATAATAGACGCTTAAATGATATGGTCATTCAGACAGACGAGGCGCGACGGCGCCACTGTCCAATTGATTGGACTTATAAAAAGCTAAAAAGCTTATAAAGCTAAAAAGCTAATAGTTTTCAAACATCTGAACGGATTTTCATGAATTTAAACTAAGAACACTCTCAATAAAACACCTATTAAACACAAAAAAACTAAATAAAAATCGGTACATCCGTTAGGGTGCTACGGAGCCATAGACAGACAAACACATACACAGATACACACGTCAAACTTATAACACCCCTTCTTTTTGCGTCGGAGGTTAAAAATACTTTTGTGAATTGATCTACTTTGTGAAAATGTAATGAATGAATAAATTAGATCATTCACATATTTAAAAAATAAACTGGCCAAGTGCTAGTCGTACTCGCACTGGTAGGGTTCCGTACCACACTACAGTATTTTATATGATCGAGCAAAAAATACCACTATAATTTTTCGCCAGCAAAAAATAATAATTAATAAACATTTTAGTTCTTATAACGCCATCTAACGTCTAACAATGGTGTTAGGGATCGACATTTCAATATAATGCCATCTTTGTGACGTTTACCTTACTTAGCGTGCATAGATGGCGTTACATTGAATGCCGAAAAAAACACGTTTCTTGTATGGGGACCCTCTATTATTTTTAACTTTATTCTATTTTTAGTATTTGTTGTTATAGCGGCAACAGAAATACATCATCTGTAAAAAATTCAACTGTCTAACTATCACGGTTCATGAGATACAGCCTGGTGACGGACAGACAGACAGACAGACAGACAGACAGACGGACAGCGGAGTCTTAGTAATAGGGTCCCGTTTTACCCTTTGGGTACGGAACCCTAAAAACTATAAAAACGATTTTATCCCTTCTATATTTAAAGGCCAAGGCATCGGTCCGTATTACCAAGTTTTAGAACATGCTGTTCTAATAATTTTAACCATTTTAACAAACTTCAAAGAAGGAGGATGAGGTTCTCAATTAATTTTATTATATTTGTTAATTTTATTAAAATTTACGTTTATTACCTCAGAACTCTTTTTTATTTATCTATTTGTAAAATGACCTCACTCCCGAGGAAGAGCGACTGACTCGCTCGAAACCTAGGTCGAGAAAATTCGACTAAAGGTACGTGAATTACAGCCGGTATATAACAATAATAATATTTGTAAAATTCCTGAGATAAATATACCTGAAACTTGCTACTGACAATGACTGGCGCGACAAGTGAATGTGTTGTTTAAACGATCTTAATTATTGTGGAAAGTGTTGTATTATATATTATTAATTTATAATTACATATTCTATTTTATTATCAGTATTCATAACAATATGAAATTTGTATGTTATACATTTTAAAATCTGTCGTCAAAACAGCTTGTGTTCCGGCAGCTGTCCTTGAGAGTCAGTTCCCATTCTAGGCCTAGCGTGCTACCATCCTAGACCGCAATGTAACTTACCCACAGTTAATATAGTGATCAAACACTAGCCTATTTCATCGTCCACATTATCAGCCAATTTTCGTCCACTACTGGACATATGCCTCGCCTATAGCACGCCACTGAGCCCAATCTTCAGCTATTCGTTTCCAACTGTTTAGCTACCTTTTTCTTAGGCTATATAATATAGGAAAAAAGTTACTTCTGAACACTCAACTTACTTTACCCTAACATAAAGAAAGTGGTTACGTATTGTAATACCAAGTACATTGCTTACGTCCTGTGGTTTCCACTTGCCCCCTGCTGACCGCTTAGTCAGCAAAGGGCCGCCCTTCCTCCTTGTTTTCTATTAAATTCATCCCTTGAGCAATATCTTGCTGTATTTTCATGAAATCTGTTGTTTTGGGAGTCATATCGTGGGTATTCCTATTTGATGGAATTAAACGTAATTCATGAACGTCGTAGTATTAACGTGTCTAATAAATACTGCTGAATTTTATATTATATCTATTATTATTCGTCATATTCTATATATATATTATTCGTCACTAGATGTCGGGAAGAGTCATATTTGTCTGTTTAAGTGGCAAAAAATACCGAGCACAGCTCGGTCAACCAGATATTTAATAATATTAATTACTACAATTACTATTTAAAAGTGTAATTAGTATGGCGTCAACAGTCTTCAATAAAATTCCTAAATCTTTAAAGGACGTGGACAATATTATGTTTAAAAATAGGCTAAAACAATTTTTAATTCAGAAATGTTATTATGGTATTGACGAATTTTTAAGTGACAAATTATAATCATTATATTATTTTCATGACATTGTGGTGTATCCTTTTAATTTTATAATTCAATTTAGTTTATAAGAATGACCAGTGTAATATGTATTTAAATTTGGATTATATGTAGTGAGTAAAGCAGCGCCGCGCCATCTGCAAAGTTTGCACGCCTGTTAAGGCAAAACATGACGATCGTTTGAATATTTCGTCACAAATTTTTGTTATACGCATGTTTTACGCAAATAAAATATCTTTATCTTTATCTTATCCTTATTACTACTATTACTACTATATATGTAATACTATTCTACCTTTGTGTTAACGTTTACTTAGTTGGTGTTAGAAGTTCGTTAGAAATTCGATAGATGGCGTTCGGAACCCTCCGTGTGCGGGAAAAAGGTCTGACTCGCACTTGGCCAGTTTTATTAAAGACCTATCCATAGACACTCCACACGTATTGGTTTGAAGAAAACATTTTTTTTTGTTTCAGTTCCATGTATGGGATGCCCCCTTAAACTTTTATATTTTTTATTTTTGTATAAAAATCAGAAAGCCGTTCACAGAATACATCTACCTACCAAGTTTCAATTCTGTAGTTGTAATAGTTTTGGAATAAAATAGCTGTGACATACGGACGGACAGACAGACAGACGAATCTATAAGGGTTCCGTTTTTTGTCATTCGGCTACTGAAAACCTAAAAAGGGTTAAGTCGAAATTATTAGAAGTGGCGCCAAACTAGGCTAGATCTGCATTTATAGACCTGTATCTAGGATCCTGAAATATGTGGTCTGTCTTAAGTATCTTAAGCGGCAATAGCCCAATGGCTAAGACGTCAGCCTGGCGATCGAGAGGACGTGAGTTCGATCCCCACCCATTGCACTATTGACGTGAACTTTCTCCAGACACAATTCACGAGCATATTATTTAGCTCAGTTGGAGGGGTTAACAAGACTGCTAGTAATGAGCAATATACAATACAAAAATACATAGCTAGTAAGCTTTTAAAAAAAGGTATACTTAATAGTATTTTTATCCATATACACATATTATGCATTCCATATACATATATATATATATACATATACATATGAATTTTACAATGGCAGCATAAAATGTTTATTGTTATATTTTGCTGATGAATTGTGCACTGCACTACCAGCTTTCCATCCAAAGATTGTCTGGAAGAGTTCTCTTTTAGAGATAAGGGTAGCCTTACTGAAATACTATAGTTACTAAGGTATTCGTAAGTTATTTTTAACCGACTTCAAAAAAAGGTTTCGCAATTCGACTGTTATTTTGATCTTATTTTTTTTATTGTGCTGGTTTGCAATAGAGTATTCTTTTATCATTTTATTAGTTGTATGCTACACACGGGTTAATGATTATAATAATAAGCAATGGCGAACATTACCCTTGGGCCTCGCGCCTAGTGATGTAGTGGGAGAATGGTCGGCTTTGACGCCAATGGTATCGAGTTCAATCCCCGCCGCGAACCAATGCATGTTTCTATCGAAAAATATATGTGCGGTTTGCACAGTGGTCCTCCGGTAAAAGAAAAAACATCGTTAAGAAACCTCCAACCCCCGCATGGTGGTAGGATACTATCTAGTGTCCGCCTGGCCAGCTACCTCCCTCAAGTTAAAAAAATCTGTCGCCAAACATCTAATTTATTCCGGCAGGTAAGAGATGATCCAGTTACCTAGACCTAGCGTGCTGCCATCCTCGACCGCATCATCACTTACCAACAGGTGAGATAGTGGTCAAACGCTAGCCTTTATGATATTTAAAAAAAAATTGTGATGACAGTATTTGGTATTGATTTTTATGAGAATGTATCCTAGATAGAAATCAAGGAAACATCTATTGCACTCCTTCCTAGAGCCAATCTCTTTAATACCCTATTTATTTTATATTAATTACATCCGATGCATGAAATTGATATTAAAAGCAATTTTTTGTAAAAGAATATCAAAGGATAACGTTTTCATAAAATACTAATGATCAAAGTGAAGTGTGCTTCGAGAGCGATTTAAGTTGAAGATTGGTACTTCAGTATACAATTTAATATACTGTTTCTCATTTCTATGAGGATACTCTCTCGATTTTCCATATAATTTACTGTTACAATTAAATATGACCCTCCAAAAATCTCAAAGAGGAAATTAAAAGGCTTATTTTTCTTTTTGCAATTGGTTGGTCAAAAAAGCAAATGATAAGGGCGGGCGGCTACGCAGACCAAGATTTTTTGTGGAAACAAATTTAGCTCTAGAAGCATTTTCCAGGGAGGAACCGGGGGAATACATATGTATGGAAAAGTGCACCCTGCGTTCGCTCTTAAGAGCTCCGACTTGTTGTAGTTACCGTTGTAGTTATTTTAATTGTATCTCTTGTTTTGGGGTAAATATTATTATAGTAGGGTCAACGTAATAGATCACATTTGACATCTGTCAGTCTCAGCTTCATAGTAAGGTGACTTGCTTAAAAACATCGATTCAATTGATGAATCGATACGCATCAACACAAACAAGAATGATATTAGTTTGATGTTATTCGAAATAACCAATTTTCCGGCAGCTCTAAATGAGAAATACGATTAGTATTGATATTATTCAGAGTTATTTACTTGTTTGTTTTGCGTTAATATGAAATTGATAAGACACGTTAATACAAATTATACAAATCGGAAATTGTACATATTTAAACGATTTTATATGTATTTATGGATTAGAATGTAGCTCCATAGAAAATGTTCCAATAAAATAAAAAACACTCAAATGTACCTATGGATCTAACGTTTAGTAGTTTATCGTTAGTTTTTTAACCCAAATTATTATTGATTTTAGTTCCTATTCAATTATTTTTGTATTTTTTAGTCAAAGAACAATATTATGTGTTAATCACAATCACAGTGTAGTTATTTTTATAGTTAAACATCCTTCAAAAGTAATCATTGCATTCGATTCAATCTATCGACTGATCAATCTTTTGATTTTTTGGGGTAACATCCCTAGAGTTTATAAAGAAAAAGTGTTCACTGGCGTAACCTTGTACTGACGTTTAGTTTTTTAGAACAAAATTGTTTATTATGTTTAAAATGAATTATTAGTCAAAGTAAAAATCGTAAAAACGCTTTCTTTTGTAATTATTAGAATAAATATGTATTTGTAACTGAAAAATGTTAAGTAATTATGCAGTTTTGACTTTGAAATAATTAATAATTTTATGTGCCCCTCATTACAAGGTTACGTTGTTGAATTTTGATGAAGTGTCAAATGTGATCTACATATTAAATTGACTCTACTATAGTATTGTTGGTGTATTATCTATTATGCATACATACATAACATACATAAAAATCACGCCTTTTTCCCGATGAGGTAGGCAGAGACTACTTCTTTCCACGTGCTACGATCCAAACATACGTCTTTCGCTTCTTCCACTTTCATGAGCGCCTTCGTACATGCTCGTCGGTTATAGGTACTTTTGACCTATTACACAAGTACATATGCGTATTTTGTTATACAGAAAGGTAACCAGAAACAGATATGTTAGTAGGTACGCGAAAACAAATAAATGCTGTACCTCCGAGTGAGAATGATTCTACGAGTTATCTGTTTTTGAATCTATACACGTTCTTTAATTTGATACACTAACTACCATCATCATTCAGGTGGTAAGCGCATTACACCTATCGATATTTAGCTTGACTTTCTACCAAATATATCTTCCCACCATCAAGGTGAAAATCAAGTGTCATAACATAACCTTACAGTGTACCGGCAGCACAAAACCCTAGGGCCCTAGGCCTCGCGTTTTCACCATCATCGACTACATCATCGCTTGCCATCAGACGAGATCGTGATCAAACGCTAACCTTTTCTACCTATATATATAAAAAAAGCCATCACACATGTTTTCCATTAATACTTCACGGTTGTCTGAAGATCGATAAGAGCAATAAGATTTTGACATCATTAGAAATAATTTGTTAGTTTTGAGTTGTATCCTTTCTGTAAGTGGTTTTCAATAAAGAGTTATCTTTCTATGTATCTTTATTCATATACATAACTACTAGCTGATACCCACAACTTTGTTCACGTATACCAAGAATTTTATCACTGTAAAGCTCTATCAATCAACATTTTAGTAATCTGAGTTGTTTAAGTTATGTGTAAAAAATCATGATTTTATTGTCACAAAAAGTAGCATATGTTCATACTCTTGCTATAAAATAGAATATATAATAGTAAGATCGGATCATCCGTTTAGACGTGATTAGGTAACAAACAGACAGAGTGACTGAGTTAGGGTGTTACCACACCAATCGATCGATTGACGATCGATGCCCGATCGATTGTCGATCAATGCTTGATTGGTGGACGCTCGACTGATGTAGTAAGTATTAACTGTCAATCGAAGTCCACTGTCCTCATTCCACCATCGATCGATGGCGTCGATCGATTGGTGTGGTAACACCCTTACAGACATTTTTATAATTTTAGTCTGGATTGAGTACCTACCCAAGTTAATGTTTTATTACTTACACGTACGTTTTATATGTAGCAATGATAACTTGCCGAAAGCGGTTATCAAAAGCCGAATGCAGAGAGCTGAATAACCAGCTCAAGTGCTGATGAAAGAGAATTTAAGTCTACGTCTCATCATTATCATCATGAGCTGGTGTCAGTCCACTGCTGGACATAAGCCTCTCCCAAGATACGTACCACTGAGCCCGAACTTCAGCTCTTCTTTTCAACAACGTCTACGGCTAACAGCGAAATATTAAGAGTGATGATGATATCTTTTAGTGGAACCGTACTTCTTTACCATTTTATTTTGCTTAAATAAGTAGTGCTTGACCACTATTTCACCTGATGTTAAGCGATGATACGTTCAAAGTCTTGCGCGCTTTTCCAGAAGATTTTCATTCGTGAATTGGATACTCCTAAATTGTATTCAACCGGAAACACAGACTCGGACAGGGAATTCTATTTCCCCGTGGTAAGTATGTGTTGTAGTCTCCGAGCAATTACCAATAAAGATGTTAACGCAAGGCGTTCCCCACTGCTGGCCATATGGCCATATGAGCGTGCGTAACTACGCTGTATTTTTAATACTGTGTGCGTGTGTCAAGCTAGTGTGCGGGATTAAAGTGAGTGATTTGTGTGTGTGCTATGCGTGTTTACCTCGTCCCCCGTAAGTATCGACAGAAACATTTTTTTGCGAATTACAACGTTAACATCTTCATTGGTAAAAGCTCGAAGGTTGTAGTAGTATTCTAAACGCTCCCATAGGACACAATAATGTGGTATAGGCGACTGACAAGGGCTTGCTGAAAGTAACCTGAGATACACAATGGATTTCAATAGTAGGTTCACAATACCGAAAAACTAAAACATGCCTGAAGAAAACTTCTCTGTCACCTGAATCATAATAAATTAATCGGTGTATGTTAAAAACATACAATTCTTAATTTTTATTTCATAGTATAAAAAAAAGTCGCTCCATCTGTCTGTACGCTTAGATGTTTTAAACTTTTGAGTTTAATAATTAAGATAGTTGTATAATATGTATGGTTTATGCATTTATATATATATATATATAAATTACCGACTATTATACTCACTACTGTTTGTTGTCGACTGTCTCGACCTAGGCTTCATGCATGTCCGATGCACATCCTCGGGAGTTTTACGCAGCGAGATCGCGACGACCACTGTAATTTATAATCATGATTCAAACTCACGATAACTATAAATCTAATATATATATATATATATGAACATACATATATGATATATATTTAAACCATACATATATATAGTATATATTGTGTATATGTATGTAGATATATAAAATGTATGTATTGAATATCTGTAGATCTAAGTAAGTTTATGTACCTGATATAATATATCATATATATATCATGCCACCGTCCATGCTTATCATAGGTTTCATATCCATCCAAAGGTTGTCTGGAAGAGATCGCTCTTAGCGATAAGACCGCCCATTTTACATCTAATTTAAGATATGCAAATTTTGTTTCTTATTTCTTGTTTATATATTGGTGTCAATAAAGAGTTTTTGTATTGTATTGTATAGTTTAAAAACTAAAACAACCGACTTCCATGCCCCGCGAGTCAGTTTCAGTAGCAAGTTTGAGACGTTTATCGTCATATCTCTATATATACTTATCAGATCTCGATAAAATTACAGTGGGACTATCTCGGCAACGTAACCTACCGATTAAAAAAGAATTTTTCGAATTGATTCACAATTGACGGAGTAATCGCGTAACATACACACCAAAAAAAAAACATACAGAGAACCTCCTCCTTTTTGGAAGTCGGTTGAAAAAAAAACAGGATTTTAATGCAGTATTCAACAATAGAGTGATTAAAGAAGAAGGCTTATAACCAGGATTAAACCCGGAAAAAGCTGCGGGTTACAGCTAGTAAAGGTATAAATTACTCTATTTCGTTCGGAAACTTGTTGTCAGAGTTTATCCAGTTAGGTCGGCACCGTGAACATGGGAGGCCTCACAAGTGTCTACACTCACATATAAAGTAAGCCTTGCTTCATTGAATCCTTGACTTACTTCTCAAAATACATTTAAAGGAAATCACGAGGGCCCGGTGGCGTAATCGGGAGAACGTTCGGCTTTGATGCCGTGGTACCGAGTTCAAACCGCCGTGCACCAATGGATTTTTCTATCGAAAAATTTATGTGCGCTTCTCACAGTGGCCCTCCGGTGAAGGAAAAACATCGTTAAGAAACCAACAAAACCCCCGCATGGTGGTAGGACACTATCTAGTGTCCGCCTGGCCAGCTACCACCCTCAAGTTAGAAAATCTGTCACCAAACATCTAATGTGTTCCGGCAGCTATCCTTGAGAGCCAGTTCCCATTCTAGGCCTAGCGTGCTTACCATCTTCGACCGCATCATCACTTACCAACAGGTGAGATAGTGGTCAAACGCTAGCCTATAACGTATAAAAAAAAAAAAAAAAAAAATCACACTAAAAGTTTAGGATTACACTTTTAGTCACGGCATCGATTCATGATAGATATTCCATTCTGTTGCACTAAGCGCTTTGCATCCACATTCATCATACGCACAGCATCTAGGATATCCACTTAACAAATTTCAGCTCAATCGGTTGAGTAGTTTTAGCGTGAAGAAGTACCAAACATACAACTCTCGCCTTTATAATATTAGTAGGATAGTAGGAAGCAGGATAATATTAGTAGGAATTTTCACTAGCTACCCCGCGTTGAGTAAGCCATAGATTTTCACTAGCTACCCCGCGTTGAGTAAGCCATAGATTTTCACTAGCTACCCCGCGTTGAGTAAGCCATAGATTTTCACTAGCTACCCCGCGTTGAGTAAGCCATAGATTTTCACTAGCTACCCCGTGTTGAGTAAGCCATAGATTTTCACTAGCTACCCCGCGTTGAGTAAGCCATAGATTTTCACTAGCTACCCCGCGTTGAGTAAGCCATAGATTTTCACTAGCTACCCCGCGTTGAGTAAGCCATAGATTTTTGCGATAAAAGCCTATGTGTTGATTAACATTATTAATAAGCTATTTTCATTTCAAATATTTTTAGGCATTTAGCGGAAAATAGTAAGACATATACAATTTATTTAATTTAATAGCATGTCTAGCCTTTGACCACTGTGTGACCTGTTGGTTTTAATGTTGTTACACGTGTTATGTGCGTATATTAACACGTACTGACTACGTTACTACTACTGAACATTTCACAAGTTTTGAAATGATTTTTTATTGATCTTTGATCAATTTTGCTCCGTATATCTATAGGTATATCTATAGTTTGTATTAGATCTTACTAAAATAATGAAACAATCCTGCAGTTATATGCTTTCTAATATGCATATATAACATCAGTCATAGTGTTTTTGCCCTTACCCAATGTATTTGGGGCAACTATTTATTATTCCTCTATATCTGCCCATTTCTTCTGACAGTATTTTTTTCCAAATTGCTTCTTACACAATCTATCCAGGATTTCTTAAGTCTTCCTCCCAAAATGTAATAAAAGACATTTGAAACGAAACATGTAAAGTGCATTTCAGACTACGCTATACTATGCCGCTATGTAGTATAGCATGACACGTCATAAAGCTATACTATATAGCATGGCGTTCACATTACGCGATATAATCGCAAGCAAGTATGACATATGGCAAGCTCAGTTGACATTTCAGAGAGTGTGTCATCTAATTGCACAAATTAGTCCCACCCCCTTTCCTCTATCGAACAACCAGACGTACCGATGTGCACCATCGCTTTATGTAGGACATTCCATCTACCCGTACAAAACGTTTCGCTTCATCTTTTATCTTTTAGGCTAGATTTTAATGGTAGTGAGATATCTACGTCATGTAGAATAATCATTATAAAATTTAAAAAAAGTTATAAACCCCCCAAATTTGTCAGGAGCGCGATATAGCACAGCACATCGCTTAATTTCATAGCTAATAGCAACCTAATAATTTATATTATAGCTAAGTGTGAACGTGTTCATAATAAATGTGTGGTGAGCGATATTGTTGCGCTATAAACTATATGCTATTAAGGTATATATTATAGCGTAGTCTGAAATGAGCTTAAGAACATCTGATAATATCCCTTGGGTTTCATTTGAAGTCATTCAAAGTTTTCTTACTGATCGGTTACATTATAAAAGCAACTTAACAGTAGCTTTCCAATTATTCTTCTGTTAGTAAACAATGAAGGTTTTTCAGTAATCGATATTTTCTAAGTATACGTACCTGGCGGTTTTTTCCACAGCTAAACGAAAACATGTTTTCCTATGGAAGTGTAAATATTTTTCTTTGGCGTGGAGAAAATGACGGTTGCGTGGTGACGGGAAATATTGGATACTGTTTTTTTTTAGGCGAAATGGCCCGCCATGATCTACTGAAAAAACGTTGTTTCCTTGGAGTTTACATGTCGCACGATTAACTTTGTCTTGGGACTCAAAAGTGTGTAACAGGAAATGTTATTTTGGCAAAATTGCATTCAGAGACAGGGTGACTGGACCCTGGGCTTTAATTAACTTGTAATTTATAATCATAATCAATGAATATAAAATACTATCAGCGCCTCGCGGTTTCATTCGGTAAAATGTAGCTTATGTTACTCGCTGATAATGTAGCTTTGCATTAGTGAAAGATTTTTTTAAATCGGTCCAGTAGTTATTGAGGTATATCGTAACAAAAAAAAACATTTTTTTCTCTTTGTAATATCAGTTCAGATTTTGAAATAATGTTACTATTTTCTAATACATATCTTGATATTTTTTTTATGGGACCAACCTACATAGCTATTACAAAAAAGATATACTCATTAGGAAACAGATAATCCGTCTTCACACATTACCAAAAATGTGTCTTACACGAATTGAGCACCTTTGTAGAGTCGGTAAAAATATTAAATTTCACTTTATCTTACTGAATGACGTCAGATAAAGTAAAAGTTAGTATTTTTATCTTGACAGCGCTTGGCACCTAAATGTGACTGTTCACATCTGGCTGGTAGTCTGCCAAATCTTCCTTTGTTGGACCCTCACAACCCATCTGCGAGGGCTATACTCCTCCACCTGTCGTCATCAAACCATGCTAAATGTCGTGTCCAGCTAGTCGTATTGGTTATTCTTATAAATACAACCAATCTGGTAACGCCTAGTGACACTGCATGGTGGTTGGAATCTGTCTAGAATCTGCCTGACCAGCTAACTGTCCTGAAGTTAGAAAGTCGGTTGCGAAAAAGCTAATGTGTTCCGGCAGCTGTCCTTGAGAGCTAGAGGTTCTCATCTACCAACAGGTGATAGTGGTCAAACGCCTCGCCAAACGCTGCTGTTAAAAAATATATACAATGTCACAGATAAATTAATACTACGGGGGTCTTATTCTCTTTATTCTTTTTTTAATGATATAAGGTAACAAGACAAGCACGGGGCTCGCCTGATGGTAAGCGATGACGTCTACCTATTACAGATACAGCGGTATCCAAAATTCTGGTCTGCTAGAATTCTGTATGTCACTGCACTGCGCCTGTTACCTTTAGACACAAAGATGTTGAGTCTCACATGCCCTCTAATTTCACTGGACAAAATCAAATCGCGAGTGAACAGGTATCTTTTAAAACTATCATAATAGCATATTAGAAAACAAATTTCCATAGTTAGCTATGCCAAATCTAAAATATCTCTATTTGTGAGTGTCGTTGACGCTGCCTCCATATATATACCGGCTATAAATAGCTGACATTAACAGCGGTTATCGCTCTATGAAAACTATAGTCAAAACTGGATGTGCTCCGCGACTTTGCTTGCGTTAAGAAACATCGTATGTAGTATCCTAGAAAGGCTGTAGCGCATGTACCTACTGTGTTGTGAAACATATTTTTTTTAGTTTGACGTTCGACGTTTGGATAAAGGCTGAACGTCTCATTACTTTTTTTATTAGCTTTTAATTAGCTTCACCTGTATGATTGTATGTTTGTAACCGACTTCTTTGGGCGCGATTTTGACCCACTTTAAACGACCAGATTTCGTTCAAACTTTGAAGATTTATCGAGGACCGATGACAATACACTAATTTTGATAAAAAATTATACCATTTTTCAACTAAAAAGTAGAAAATAAATAATAGTTTAAAATAACTAAAAAACACGCTTTGTATAGAAAACTGAAGTAAAAAATAGAAAATAAATTTTAACAAATTTAAATTAAGAATAGTGTTAAAAATTTCAATAAATATAAATTAATAATAGTGTGAAAAAAAAATAAAAAAATTATTTTAAAAAAAGCGTTGGTTGCTTTTAAGATATTATCAAAATGATAATCACTCTACTCATATCTGTCAATACAATATTTATAACTATTGACACCATGCACCTCACGCTTTTTTTTAAATATATATTTTTTATTCACACTATTATTAATTTATATTTATTGAAATTTTTAACACTATTCTTAATTTAAATTTGTTAAAATTTATTTTCTATTTTTTGTTCGGTTTTCTATAAAAAGCGTGTCTTTTAGTTTTTTAAACTATTATTTATTTTTAATTCAAAGCAATAAGTGACGCTTTTTATATAAAGAATAATTATTATCGATATGATCTATGTAATGTTATTTGACGTATGAAAGTGCTGATTTTTAATTTGCTAAATAAATGCTTTCAGTTTTGAGTTTTGATATGGATGTTTAAAGGGAGTCATTCGACGCTCAGTACATTCTGTATGAGAAATCGCATAATTTTATTGACGTAGTTTGTATGCAAAACTGGTGCGATATCTATACAAACGTCTGAAATGCTATGTGGACGTTACAAAAATCCCAAACATTTACTAACTACCGCTGTAAAAACTTGATGCCAAATTGATCTAGCAATTTAACAGTGAAAAGATTACAGATTGACAGAACTTTTTTCGCTTTTATAATATTATATTCATCGATAATATCGATATATATAAAAAAGGGGCGATACGGTATCCCTCTCCTCAATGTGGACAGCATGAATTAGGTTCGCAAACCTAACCTAATTTCACCTTAGTCACAATTGAAATGGCGTTTGTGTAGCACGTACAGAATTACATGTGCAATTATCGTAGATCCATTTAAATAATAAGCAACAATGCCTTCCTCTGTTCTTCATGCACATCAAGCTCGACATTAGAAATTCGTGTTTTCATGTAGTTTTTTCTAGTTCCATTATGTTTACGTGACATAAGAGTGAGTACAGCATCTCCTTTTTTTATCGATAACTAGATGTGCCCGCGACTTCGTCCGCGTAGAATAGTATCTATGGGTAGCACTAACTAATAAGACACACGTATCCCAAATACACCGCACCGCACCACGCCACGCTAATCCCCCTTCCCCTTCCCCTCAATTACCCTCCCCTCCTCCTTTCCCTCACTTCCTCCTCTCCTCCCCTCCCCTCTCCTCACCTCCCCTCTCCTCACTTCCCCCTCCCCTCCCCTATCTTCCCCCTTTCCTCCCCTCCCCTATCCCTCCCCCTCTACTCCCCTCCTCTCCAGCAGCGCTCCAACATAATAAATAATTTTTGTTCTAAAAAAGTAAACGTCAATAAAGGTTACGTCAGTGAACACTTTGTCTTTGTAAACACTAGGGATGCTACCCAAAAAATCAAAAGATTGATCAGTCGATAGGTTGAATCGAATGCAATGTATACTTGTGAAGGGTGTTTAACTATAAAAATAACTACACTGTGATTGTAATTAACACATAATATTCTTTGACTAAAAAAATACGGTTAAAAAACTAACAATAAACTACTAAACGTTAGATCCATAGGTATATTTGAGTGTTTTTTATTTTATTGGGCCATTTTCTATGGAGCTACTTTCTCATCCATAAATACATATAAAATCGTTTAAATATGTAGAAATTCCGATTTGTATAATTTGTATTAACGTGTCTTATCAATTTCATATTAACGCAAAACAAACAAGTAAATAACTCTGAATAATATCAATACTAATCGTATTTCTCATTTAGAGCTGCCGGAAAATTGGTTATTTCGAATAACATCAAACTAACAAAATTCTTGTTTGTGTTGATGCGTATCGATTCATCAATTGAATCGATGTTTTTAAGCAAGTCACCTTACTATGAAGCTAAGAATGACAGATGTCAAATGTGATCTATTAAGTTGACCCTACTATAATATTGGTTTAATCTTATATCATTTCATCTCACCTCATTTTCCCCCCACTGTTGACTACGAGCTACGCACCGTACATTCACCTTTTCACTATTGCTGCGCATTAATTTTAATTTATCCTATCAATAAATTACGTAACTAAAACCTGCCTAGGTTTCATATAAAAAGTTTGAGAATATCTTCCATTCATGATTTGTTATCTTCGTTGGATAAATGCTATATAAATTCCTTTATTAAGATGATACGATTATTCATTATTCATATAGATCAGAACATGTGTGTACACCACCTTATACTCATAGGACTATACTCACACTCCTAAACACGATTTCGGTCTTTATTATACTGCTCTATAATAACACCATGTTTAACTATTAGAAACTACGCGACAGGAAATACCGGTAGGTATACATAATTAGTATTTAATCATAATATAAGCTACCATACAGTACACGGATACACAATAAAAGTTTATGAGTTTCGAGATAGAACATGATTGTAATTGTGAGCTTACGTTAACATAAGATCATTTATCATTTAGTCATCCTCATATAAGCGTTCAGATACATAACAAGATGACTGCGCGGCGCGCAGCGATCGTAGCTATCACGGCGCCACAGATTATGTTACTAGTTACATAGCCATGTTACAGAATATGCGTATAGTTAGTACGTTGATGTGCGCCCAGTGCACTGAGAATTGTAAGGTACGCACAAACCAAGGCGTGTAAATGACGCGCGGCGCGGGCGGTCGCGGTGGCAATATATGAGCTTGCAAATGTAATTTACTCCAACCACGCGAGCTACGGGTTCACTAAGTCTACGTCTAAGTTTGTGTGATTATTTAATATCATAGTCATAGATGATCCCGCGTGCTAATATAATACCGTGTGACGTGTGATCGCCTCAAATAGCCGTAGGACGCGTTTCATCAACCCATCGGAACGCTTATATATTGTTTTTCTGCTTAGAGTTACATAATTAATCACAATGATTTTACTTTTGGCTTTTATTTACAGTAATTTATACATTAATGCTGAATGTTACAGGTAAAATAATTTGTGAACAATCTATACATACAAGTAACTCTATGCAGTTAACTATATAAATTATTATGTATGAACATGTGTAAAAGTTGTACGCGTTGGTTTGTCCTTCGCTTTACATGGTTTTATCGCGCGCCGTATCTGCGCGCGAGTTGGCAACGTGCGGCTGCATTCCATCCGGCAACGTCGCTAGGCTAGCCTCGTCTCGTACCTCCTTTGTTCACTGACGCTATGATAAAAACATTGGCAACTCACCTATATCGAATCAGTTCCATTCGGAACATGATTTGTACTGCAATTAGTCTGCGTTTTATTTATCTATTATGTTTCATTATTTCACAATTTTTTGGATAAAAATTGTCTGAAGTACTGAAACATGCACTGGGTTGCGGGTGCACGTAATGGTACGGTTGGCAACCCTACATTAATAAGGGGAATTAAACATGTGTTTTAAGTGTGACGTTCGACGTCTAGATGAAAGCTGAATGGCTCAATACCTTTGTTTTTTTTTTGTAAATTCAAAGCGTTATGTTTCTGTTATATCTATATTTTTTGTTGAATATGATCTATTTAATGTTATTTGACGTGTGTAAGTGCTAATTTTTAATTTGCCCATATACTGAATAAATGCTTTGACTTTGACTTTGACTTTGAATTAGGAATATGCAATCTCTTTCGCATAGATAGGTCTATCAAACTCTGTGTTATATTCCTTAGTTGGCTAGGAATCCGCACTAATATTATAAAGTCATTATTGTAACATTGGCCCTCCGTCTGTTGGTACTTTGTTACTACTAAACGCCTCGACACTCGAGCAGGATAGCCAGACTACTACGTCCTATCAGTGCTGGTGGACACGTGCTCCGTAGATGTAGCCCGAAATGCCTATTACGGCATTTATTAAGTTTCTCGCTCTCAACGCCCAAAGGATTTCGATGCACTAAATAATGTTCTATTTTTAGGGTTCCGTACCCAAAGGGTACCAAAGGAACCCTATTAGTGAGACTCCGCTGTCAGTCTGTCTGTCTGTCTGTTTGTCTGTCTGTCTGTCTGTCTGTCTGTCTGTCTGTCCGTCTGTCACCAAGCTGTATCTCATGAACCGTGATAGTTAGACAGTTGACATTTTCACAGATTATTTCTGTTGCCGCTATAACAACAAATACTAAAAACAGAATAAAGTTAAAGATAATAGAAGGTCCCCATACAAGCAACGTGTTTTTTTCGACATTTCACGCCATCTATGAACGCTTAGTTAGGTAAACGTCATATTGAACATAGATGGCGTTATATTGAAATGTGGATCCCTAACACCTTTTTTAGACGTTAGATGGCGTTATAAGAAACGAAATGTTTATTAATTATTATTATTTTCTGGCGAAAAATGATAGTGGTATATTTTTCTCGATCTTATAAAATACTGTAGTGTGGTACGGAACCCTACGAGTGCGAGTCCGACTTGCACTTAGCCAGTTTATTTTTTATGGTAAAAGGTAACAGGACAAGCACGACGCTCGCATGATGGTAAGCAATGACGTCTACCTATTACAGACACCGGAATGCAAAATTCTGGCAGTCCAGAATTTTGCATATCACTGCACTGCGCCTGTTACTTTGAGACATGATGACAGATATTGAGTCTCACATGCCCTGTAATTTCACTGGACACCTTGCCATTTCAACCAAAAAAACATTCCTATTTCACGACTGAAAATTGACTGGCAAAGTGTTGGTACCGCCCCAGGCGGACTAGCAGAAGTCCTACCACTATAAATAATATTTACCAATCTTTCGGTAAGATAACGATCGGATGCGTCAATCTATTAACCTATAGAAAGCGGAAACTTGCATCGCACAGAATCGCTGTGATATATCGGTAAATGAGCAGTTTTCACACATTTTTACGTTTTTGCCATGGTCCAATGATATCGTGATGGGGTGGAAAGTGCGCTTTCTCTCACATTGGTGAAACACACATTGTCGATCCGCGCACGTACCACGCGCTAAACTATTTATATACGCGCGTATTTTGTAAACAACACGTCTGTTATGCACTTGAATGTTTCTGCTGTATGCATGTGATTAAATGGTCATAAATGTTATATATTTAGTGTAAATTTTATTGTATGTAGTTAGGTACTATTTGTCCGAACAGAGCTAAAAGTACCACACTGCTGTAATATAATAATATTATTTGATCTAATATATAGGTTGTATGTATGTGTATGTATAAGTATATTATATTATTATTATTGTATTGTATATAATATTTTGTGTATGTCTATTATTTATTTATTCTATTTTTATCTATTTCAGTTATAAATTGTACGCTACCGCCATGTTTTGTTTTTATTTTATTATTTCCATACTAGGTTGTCTGGAAGAAATTGCTTCAAGCGATAAGACCGCCGATTGTGTTGCCATTCAGATATATTATATTTTATTGTTTTGTTTTTGTACAATTTGTTTAATTGGTAATCAATAAAGAGTTTTTGTATTGTATTGTACTTATTTAGGTAGAAGAAAGCATTTTATTTAATATCTAGCTAGCTACTCGTATATAGGCTTGCTACTAGACTACTATCTCTCCTGGTGTGTGTGGAATGTGGTGGAAGATGGTAAACAGTTGAACACGGTAGGTCTAGAATACTCTGACTCTCAAGGGCTGTGTGCTGCCGAAACACCGTAAGGTTATGGCGGCAGATTTTCTCCTTGATGGTGGTAAGCTAGTTTTAGTAGCAAGTCAGCCGGAAAGTCGATATAATATGCTCCTCCTCCTACCTCCCGTGGTTAAATTAGTAAAAATAAAGTTAAAGGTATATTTAGGTCGGACGATCGACCGACACGATCACGGACACGGTGTTTATCTATCAGTAGACGTTATATTAAATTTATAAAATACGAGTATTTGTTTTAGTTGCAAATATGTGTATTGAAATGTTTATGCAAATCAAGACAGCAGCCACTACTACCAGTGGTCAAACTGTTTCAAAAAACGAGAGCGTTATATCTGTAAAAGCGGACGTTATTATTTATCACCAAGCTAGCATCTTGCAAATCCTCTTACCAAATATTAGATATATAGTGGTATTTAGTGATATTCTATTATCTAGATAGTTAGATATCTAGTGGCACTATGAGCTGTAGACTTAACGAGTCTTTGTATAGCTTAAAACTTAATAACTCGGGGATGTTCCCGAGCCTCTGAAGTTTATCGGGTGAAAAAGTTGTTCGGTTCGGACAAAAAGTTAGATCTTAATAAGGATAATAAATAATACGAATTATGATTTTTTACTTTTTTAATGCCCATATCTCCAAATTCTTGAAAAAATTCCAAAATATGAATTAATAAAAAATTTATATAATTTTGCTCACAAGATTTAACGAGAATCGCTTGAAAGAGGAGAACAGACATCCGGACATCCGGAAGCAATTTAGTCCAAGCTGAAATGGAGACTTTCGCTTCGCTCGGTCAATAAAACAATCTACAGCTATGAATGTATTATGTTTCTTAAAGTGATACACACTTTATACTTTTGGACATTGTTTCACACAATCCAAAATTTCATCGTACCGACTGGACTGGAACCTAAATAACTACTGACGAACTGAGCTACAGTACGATCCTATCCCAGGTGGCGAGGCTTCGAGTCCGGTCAGTACGATGAAATTTTGGATTTGAATGTATTTCGTGTCGCTGTAGGCTCTAAAGCTGGTTTAGAAATGGAATTCGATCCGGTGCTAATGTAGTCTAAATGTGGTTTTAATTAACCTGACCCTATTAAACTATTAATGATCTCTATTAGAGCTGTTGTTAGCTCGTACCTATCGTGCCTGCTTTGCCTGCCTTTGGCTAGATAGCTAATGGTGGTAAATACTCAAATACTGTCGAGTCGTTTTTTTATGATATAAGGTAATAGGAGAAGTACGACGCTCGCCTGATGGCAAGCGATGACGTCTACCTATTAAAGATACAACGGCATGCAAAATCCTGGCTATGACACTGCACTGCGCCTGTTACCTCGAGACATAAAGATGTTAAGTCTCACATGCTCCGTAATTTCACTGGACACATTGCCATTCAAACCGAAAAACATTTCTATTTCGCGGCTGAATTAATTGGCAAAGTGGTGGTACCGCCCCAGGCGGACTACTAGAAGCGCTACCACTACAAAAAGTATGTAAGAAATTTGTCACTTTTATTGATAACAACGGAAAAAACCAAATGTCCACCTAATAAAATGCTAACTCTGAGTGACTGAGCTCAACCGATGGGCGAAGGTATGTAATAATAGATATTTACTAGAAGATGGACATCCTAAATAAGGTCAGGCCAGAAGAAGTGGGTATGCGGTAGTTCGATGGATTGGATGTGCAGCAGGAAGGCTTTGTTGGCTTTGGGAAGGATTTGGAAAGGCCTTTGCTTCTGCACTTATACAACGCAAAAGTGCAATGTATATATAAAAATAAACCTAACTAGCAATGTGGGTTGCACATTACTAGTAGTCTTGTTAACCCCTCCATTTAAACTAATATGCTTGTGTCTGGAGTGGGTTCACGTCAATGGGTGGGGATCGAACTCAGGATCTCTCGATCGCCAGGCCGACGCGTTAGCCATTAGGCTATTGCCGCTTATAGGCATTTCTGAAAAAAAATTGAAATTTAATCACGGCATTTACCTAAATAAAACGGTGAGGTCTTGTTGGATGAATAATTTCAACACGTAGAAAACCAGAAACCCAAAAATCGCAATAGATGCTGTTGTTCTGTGTGTTCCAGTGGTTACCAACTCGATGGATCATATAAACTTAAAGGTCCATTATATACAACTTATTGTTTAAAAACTAAAGAATACACACATAATACGCGAGACATTATCAATGGTTTGTATATTTAAGCTACATCAAGATATGTTAAGTATCTCCAGAGATATGGAGATAAACAACTGAAACTTGGTAGGTAACTACTAAAAATAACTACTTGCACGGCATTTGAAATTAGTTTTGTTAGTTTTTTAAACAATCCTTAATTATTTACAAAATGAACTCCTGAGATACCTTACTCAAGAAAAAATAGCAATTAAAATCGGCAAACAAATAGTACTTAAGATTTAGAAATGTACAAAAATTCCCTTTGTATAAAGCGCGTTTCTCCCCATATTTGTCTCGCCACTCGACATCATAAAATATTAGCGCGAGCCGCCCAAGTTAGCGGAGTTACCATGACCCACTTACAAACATTATTACAGTTGTACTTGGACGAATTAACAGGCTTTACTTATTGTACTTGGAACATATTGAGCCACTTAAATGCCCACCCTCGGGGGCGGATCAACTCACAACTTATTGTTACTATGTCATTTTATTGCGAATTCAGACATCCACACTTAAAATTATAAAAACGTTTGTAACTCTGTCACTGTTTGTTATCTGATCTCGCCTAAACGGACGATTCTATCTTACTGAAATATAACAAGGAGATACTTTGTGCTTTATAGCATGAGGATGAATATAGGCTACAAAAGTCTTGGTGTACGTGCTGGACATAGACCTGACCTATGGCACGCCACTGAGCTCGATCTTCAGCTCTTTGCTTCCAGTCGCTACTAGCCAGCTTGCGTTCATCAAGTACATCTTGAGTAAATGTATTTTAGGATTTCGATTTGAAACTATAGATATCACATAATGTAATATTAGCTGAGGTCCGCGGCTGCGCTCGCATTATAAAGTATCCATTATAAATTATAAAGTAAAGTATCCCATTCTATCAAATTGGCTGTCTCTGTGTAAAATTTCAGCAAAATCAGTCGAGACGTTTGACCGTGCATTGGCCACGATCAAACAAATATTCAAATGACATTCGCAATTATTTACTAGCTGTGATAACGGCTTCGTAAAGTATTCTATAGCCTAATCTAATGTACTGGCTATGAACAACATTTCAGCTAAACCTGTCCAGTCGTTTGACCGTGAAGAAGTCCTAAATAAACATACTGAGTATTGCATTTATAATATTGGTGTTGAAGTCTCCAGCATCGAAGGAATACATGAAATTGGAACATTTCTCGCTCACTTATTGAGAAATCCAGCGTCTTAAATTATACTGAATAAAAGAGCTTATATTAAAATGACAAGAAAAGCAAAGCGGAAATCCTTTAAATCTTTATATCTGTAACCTTTAGAAAAGTTTAAGAAAACGTTTTGTATTATTAGTTAATTTTTTATTTTCGCGAAGTGAGTTTAGCTTGAAGTTCCGTGTAGTTTATCCAGGACATCGTTTAAGGAAAGTTGCAATTTGAAAGTTCTTCTCACTGCGGTCTCTTTCTTTCAAGTAAGCACCATTATATTTAAAAATCGCATCATAATTTTCCTTTAGATTAAAACATAGTCTAACACTTGTTATTCTGGCACTGTGTCGTCGTATGATACATTACAAAATTCTTTCAGTTTTAGATAAACCAATTTAACTAAACTTAACACAGGAAATAGTCTAAATTTACTTTACCTCCATAGTTTTAATCGCCAGTGTATAGAGCTTTTGCGATTCTAAGGGCCAGTTTCACCGGTTCCTGATAGCCTGATATCAGGAACTAATCTGACACTTTTTGACAGATTTTATATGGCGTCATCTGTCAGATAACTATCTATAATTTTATCATGAACCGGTGAAACTGGCCCTTAATTAGGTACCCTCAAATAAATAAAGTCCTTTCTTTCACTGTCCATAAGTTGAATAGAAGAGACCGATTTTAGCGACACGACTATAACCATTTTTAGTGGACTTGTCGCTAAAAGGTATCTCTTCTATTCATCCTTAGGATGGAGATACAGAATAGATACTTATTAATATCTAGGTATTCTACAGGGTTCCACTTAACGTAGGCATTATTTTAGAACAACTTAAACTAAACATGTGTGAAGTTGTGAACATTAACCGCAATTTAATATTAATGATCAAACCACCAAGGCCACGGAAGTCATGGTTACTAACTATAAAATTATCACTTATATCTAATGTTGGAAACGACCGTGACATTTAAACATTTTCAATGAAATGAAATGAAATTTTGAGTTGCGCTTTTAAGTAGCCTAATGCTGAGTTATTTTTAATAATATTTTTACACTGTATAGGTAAGCGCTTGACCACTATCTCACCTGACGTTAAGTAATGATGCGGTCGACGATGTAGCACGCTTACCTAGAAAATACCTGTTCACTCGCGATTTGAAGATCCCTCGGTTATAGTTAACGGGATACAAGTTAAGGATTTCCATTTCTTGGCTGTACGTATGATGAATGAAGAAGCAAAACATTTCGTTCGGGTGGATGGAATGTCCATTATAAAGTGACGGCGCACATCGATACGACTCGTTGTCGGATGGAACAAAGGGGATATTGGTACTTACTTCGTGCAGTTGGATAGCACACTCTCCGAAATGTATCCGATAGAAAACCGACAAACTAGCTAGCTAATAACATGTATAGTGCGGTAAAGAGATAAAGCTAAGAATTAATTGATGTACACCTCATTCATCGAAATCAGATCAGAGGTTGAGGCTCTACGGTGGAATACACGTTAATACATTACATACATAGACTAATTATGTTTGAAAACGGGTATTTAACGTACATATGTTTTAGCTTCATCTGGAGGCTTTTCTCAGGATCTCTAGTGCGGACCGCTCGCAAACGCGTCCAGCCTCGCACTCTCACGCACGTTTTCAAACTTTTTTTAATATAAAATGAACTTGAGTTGTAATAATAT
This sequence comes from Cabera pusaria, assembly GCA_954871355.1. Lineage (NCBI taxonomy): Eukaryota > Metazoa > Arthropoda > Insecta > Lepidoptera > Geometridae > Cabera > Cabera pusaria. Next base: position 24,912,748 of record OX940900.1, read on the forward strand.
ACTTACACAGACTGATAAAAACTTACTCACTCTTGGCTTTGTCGCAGGTAGTAGAAAAAAGAGTCCCGCGACAGATAAAATTAATCTATCTCTAATATTCTAAGGTACTTTGATGGGGATCCCTTTGTTTCGCATAATTTTTTATTCCCAATTTACTTAGGCATCACGGGTTACGCATAATTTCAAACAGCATAATAGTACTATCGCATATTTTCTTTTGGCATATTGTATAAACAAGCATAACTTTCAAGTAGGCTATATTGTTTCGGCCTAATTTTGATTCGCGTAAAGTTATAGGGCATAATTTTTATTGACCTAATAGTTTTAGACATAATAAATGAAGTCATAATTGAATGTATGCACATATTTTATGCTGAATTATTCCAATTAAAATAAACAAAGCTTACTTAATTACACATTTATTAATTTCTAAAGAAACGACTATAGTATTATAAAAGTACATAATACAAATAATTTAACACTTCCAAAGTAAGAATTAAGGTAAGACATGTTTAGTTAAGAGTTGTTTGGCTCAAAAAAAGTTCGTGGTTCCAAGTTTTTAAATCAATATTTATTAATATATGAACTTTAAGTCCGTAGCCAAATTAAATTTATTACAAACCAACAAAATGTATAGTACTAGACTGGGACAGTAGGTTCAAGTTCGGCGGGGGTGGCCGTTGGGCCACCCCTACGCCGCGATTATTTTTATTTTAAAACTGAATGTTATTTGACCAAACGCAAATATTAAATTAACATAACTTACCTTTTTTCGAAGTGCATCTATCTCACGGTTTTGGTTCTACATTTGATTAGATATCAGCTCATGATTATGTTCATAATTTGGTTAGGTAGTTAAACGTCAATATTTACACTTATTATGCGGATCTTGACGTGCTTAACACATCCAACAAACTTTTTATTAATTTTATGATATTTATTCGTAAATCTACAAGCTAAGCCTCGTAACTTCGTCTGCGTTAACAAATATTATATGTCATATACCATTATATTAGGTATACCAGAGCAATATTTAAACAAAATCGTCTACTAGCTAGATTAGGCGTGAAGAGATAAAAATTTAAAAAGGTACTATTGAATAATTATGCTATAATAATATGACAAAAAAAATTATGCCTAAACAATTATGCCGAATTATAGTTATGCGTTTATTATTATTCTTTAGAATATCATGCCACAAATGCTTATGCTAACAGTAATTATGTCAAGAATAATATGCCTAATTACTTTATGCCAAATTAATGTATGCTTACATATTAGGAGAAACAACATTATGCTAAAGTATATTATGACAAAAAATGTTATGCGAAACAATAGGGAACCACTTTGATGACCTGCAGTATAAACCCGAATACAAAAACTGAAACAATTAAACATAAAATATTCCGTTTTGCAGCGATTAATCATTGCATTTTTCCGCGTTATAATATAATTTCAAGTCTATATTCTCTATAATTTTATATGTCTATATTCAACTTCAAGTATCTATGTAAAACTAAATATTGACGGTAGGAGGAAACAGGTAGGCCGGTTCCGTCATACTGCAACAGCAGTGCCTATTTGTTAATATACTGATATATACGGCCCATGTATGGTGGTAGGACGCTATCTAGTATCCGCCTGGCCAGCTACGACGACTCTGAAGGTGGAAAATGTATCGCTGGCAGCTGTCCTCGAGAGTTCCAGTTCCAATAAAATATTATTTAGACTTCTGTGGTTTGACCACTACCTGTCCTGTTGGTAAGCTAGTATGATATAAATAAATATATTTGCATGTATATAATAGGCAATTATGTAAATGTATCGTGATACACCACGTGAATGAGTGACATGTAAGTAGGTAGGTACATAGATGCGTTGTCTCCATGCGCGGTCGTTTATATTTGCGCAAAGAGGACCTTGGACGTTCATTATCTTTATCTAAGACCGGCTCCGACAGCTCTGTATACAATCCGTAAACCACTTTTTAACTCTGATGATCAAAATAGGAGAAGGTTCTTAAGTCTAGTGTTTTTTTTTTAAATCATGCAAATAAAATCAACATTATCACAATTACTATCATCATTATCATCATCGCTATCTGCCTTAACACCGCCAGCAACATCTAGCACACTAATACATCCACATCTTTCACCATCATCGACCAAAAGCCGTGCTACGCTTCATAGAGTTGCGGTGGCTTGGGTAATCGCTGACAGGGGGTAATGCACAATACACCCCAATCGGGACGTCAGTGCAGGTCTTATCGCCCGCATCACCAATTAGAATTAGAATGTAAATATTTCTAATAATTTCAGAACTCATTCAGTCAGTCATTTATTAATTTTCGTTTCGAAATGGGTAATTTCTTTTTTGTTTCATAGGATATTTTTACGTTACTAAAGCCTTTCGAAGTTAGGGTATCAACGAAATATTTATGTAGAAATTAATTTTCCAATTGGTAAAATTTCAAAACCAATTTATAACCATTTCAATATTCAACTTAAAACTTAAAACAGAATCTTAATAAAGCAACTTAATTAGCTTAACAGAATCAATCTTTAATAGTTAAGTATGTAGCTTACAACGCTTAAACTGAATGCTAGAAACATAACTTGTATTAAAAATGCATCAATGTTTCTTCTCCTGCTATTAATAATAGTAAGATAATATAAGTAAGCATACAGGGTGTGGCGTAAACAGTAGTCAAGCCGTCACCTGTGGGTGGTGGGCTTCATGACTGATCAGAAAATCAAAATTTGTGTTCAGTAAAACTATCATGGTTTTCGAGTTATTGACCATTTTAAAAATTTCATAATAATTACACCCTTGGTGACTCTTTTCAATGGCATAACCACAAATTAAAATATTTTCTAAAACTGATTTTTGAGAAATACTCTTGGATAAATGCGCTGTCAAATGTAACCTGTCTTTATCATACCGTTACCTTAATTTTTGTATTATTTAACATTTTATTTCAAAATGTACTGCGAGGTATAAGAAAGTTTCAGCGCCTATGATGTAAAAAAAATGTATGAAAACATGTGCGACCAAGCTACCAAAAATTTGCGTATTTCATTGAGATTCTAAAACGATTAATACGTGGTATTTTCAGCTTTCAGTCCAAAAAAAATGGCTGTTAAAGAGACCAAGAGAGATTTTTTCCAAAGAAAGAAATTCAACTTATATTATTAAATTGACAGATAAAATGGTTTATGGCATAGTAATTGTGGGTATTATGACAATAAAATCATCATAAAAGCCGAGATAATGGTCAAACGCTATCGTATTAGGTAATTAAAATTAAGAAGAGACTGTTTTTATTCAAATTCATAATATCACAATAACTGCTCAAAATGCGCTCCACGAGTCCTAATGCGGGGTCTGCATACCCCTTTTTTATCATTATATAACTAAAATACAAATTCATAAAAAAATTAAAATAAAACATAAATGTACCCTACCTTCCCTTTACCTAAACTCTTATTGATTGCTTCAATGATATACAATGAGATCATTGTATATCATTACAAAGAAATATTTCACACCATATTTGTTATCTTTGTTATCAATGTAGGTAACAACAAATGGTTCGTAGCAACTGCTTTGTTATAGATAAGGAGCCACTTATTTGGAGGTACTTTATTGATTTCGGCCATGAGGTTCCGGCGTAAGAATAACTTCTCCCCTTAACTACCCGTGGGTGTCGCATGTCGTCAAGGCGACTAAGGGAATCAGGGAATTACTAGTAGAGCGATGAGCGTGAAAACTTTTGAGGGCCCAGTTGTGTAGTAGGAGAATGGGTCGGCTTTGACGCCGAAGGTACAGAGTTCAATCCCCGCCGTGCAGCAATGAATTTTTCTGTCGAAAAATGTATGTGCGCTTTTCACAGCGGCCCTCCAGTGAAGAAAAAACATCATTGAGAAACCCCCAACCCCTGCATGGTGGTAGGACACTATCTAGTGTCCGCCTGGCCACCTACCGCCCTCAAGTAAGAAAAGCTGTCGACAAACATCTAATGTATTTCGGCAGCTATCCTTGAGTGCCAGTTACAATTCTAAGCCTAGCGTGCTACCATCCTCGACAGCATCATCACTTACCAACAGGTGAGATAGTGTTCAAACGCAAGCCTATATAATATTTTAAAAAAACCTAACTTACCTAAATGCGGGGTGGTAAAGCCTACATTCGGCTCTTACCTGGCTCGCTACCACCTCCCCGTTAAATTGTGCCACCTATTGCATGTGTTTTCCGACACGTGCGGGGAAGGCAGCTCGACACTGGGCTGAAATCCAATGATTCACTATGACAACCGCTGGTAATATAAAAATGTCAACGTTGTGTTTAGGAGCGGCAAGTTGTTGCAGGGGCCAGAGAGAGACCAGGCGAAAAGGCTTTCCGCTGTCCGTCCGCATGATAGTTGGGGGACCATAACCCTAAGATTACTTTAATCTTCGTTTCCGTCCTCCGGGGAGGTGGTCCCGCCGTCCCCAATCCCGGCAGACACTATCAGGGAGGGACTGGGGGCCCATAACTCCCTCGCGCCAGCTAATCACATTTCTGTTCCTTCTACGATTTCTGAATTTGTCGTTGTGAGGAGTCAAGTATTTTCAGATTCCAGAAGATGTTTCAGCATCAGGTCAGTGCTACCACGATCTTACAATATCGTTGAAGTAAGAGGACATCGAATTTCGAATTGTTCAGACCAATTAACGTTGATATCATAGCGTCATCGACTAGATAAAAGCTCACGGCTGATGATGACACCTATCGATTCTGGTATGTATTAAGCCCAAAGACTAAGCACCACCATTCGACGCGGCAATACAGCCAGCATTTTTCAGAGAATTTAACAGAGGCAGTGGTTTGTTAGACTACATTTTATTATACCATAGCTCTGCCCTGTGGTTTTACCCGCGTAGACATCGCTCCCGGGGGTATATAGAGATTAAAAGTATAAGTATTATTCCAGGCTCTCTAGGCTATCTACATACCAAATTTCAGCTCAAGTTTTTTTTTTTATTATACCGAACTGGGTAGCACTTGGTCACTATCTCACCTGATGTTAAGTGATGATACGAACGATGATGGAGCGTGCTTACCCAGAAAATACCCATTAACTCGCGATTGACCCCCATATTGTACTTAACCGGAAACACAGACTCAGACAGGGTTTCCATTCCTTGGCGGTTCGTATGATGAACGAAGAAGCAAATCGCTTCGTTCGGGTGGATGGTATATCCACCATAAATCGGTGGCGCCTTTTAGTGTCTCTGGATGTCCGATTATAAAATGGGAATGGTGGTATTAAATCATGCAGTTCCATTGCACACTCTCCGAAATGTATCCGATAGAAAACCGATAAGCAAACGACTTTGCGGCGGTGCGCGAGACTCTGGAGTCTCTTGCTTACTAGTAGGTCGTCGCTGATGAGTTTCTTGGCTCTCCTCTCAATAGCTTCCAGTGTCTCCAGCTGGTATTTGGCAGAACCATCCCAAAGGTGAGAACAATACTCCATACACGACCGGACTTGTGCTTGGTAAAGATTAAGCAAAGTTTTAAAATTAACTTAAATTAATTAATAAATTAAATTAAATTAATTAAAATTGTTTATTTGTCAGAGCACATCAATTTCAATTATTACAATTTTAGATCTTATGAAATATGAATATGTTACATGTGTCCAGCCTGCAAGCAAGAGTACACATTTTATTTTTTCATATCTACAATTAATTGTAAAAAAAATTAAGCGCGAAGAAGTAACAAACATAGATAGAAACTCTTTTTTGAGCACCTTAAAATAATGAAAACTTAACAATATACAAACAAACATACACACTCACAAACTTTCGCCTTTAGTAGAATTGTTTTTGTTAGGTTTATTTTCATTATGTTTAATTATAATTATTTATAGGTAGTTTTACTGTTTATTCATTGATGCACATATAAAACTAAAATAAATTTATTAACTTTTGCTTGCATATAAACTGAAATATAACGCCCTTTAAAACGAATCACTAATACTAATAAAATGTAATTAATGTTTACGCACCATATGAGGTCTTTATCTGTTTCCCGGCAACCACTACACTACTGCGGTTTCACCCAAAATTGTACAAAAAATCTATCTGCCTGCGGTAGACGTACAAATTTATATAATACTAAATTGTTACACACCATCCAAAATGTCATCCTACCGACGAAACTCGAACCCGCATCCCCCGGATAACACGCCCAGGTGCTCTGCCAATGGGTGCTAGTTTGAGTCCCGTCGGTACGATGAAATTTTGGATTGTGTGTAACAATTTACAAAAATATAAAGTGTGTAACATCATGATTTTGTTTTGACAAAAAGTAGCCTCATGCTATAAAGTGTCTCCTTGTTAAATTTCAGTAAGATCGGATCGTCCGTTTAGGCGTGGTTAGGTAACAAACAGACGGAGTTACAGACGTTTTTTACCACGACGGAACGGAGACTGTATTATTGTATATGCGTTTGGGGTGAGAGGATGTTTGTTTGTTTGTTTGTGTGTGCAAATCCATGTTGCCATTTTTCTCCAAAACGACTGGTCTGATTTTGATGTAGTTTTCAGTTATGGATTCGGCTGTGATTGGTCCATATTTTCAGATAGGTGTCACGGTGACAACTCACCAGGGGGCGCTGCAGTAATCATTTGTTGGTGCAAATCGATGTTGCCATTTTTCTTCAAAAAGACTAGTCCAATTTTGATGCTGTTTTCAGTTATGGGTTCGTGTTTGATAGGTGCATGTTCTGTCTTAAATATGTGTTATAGTGTCAACTCACCAGGGGGGCGCTGCAGTAAACATTTGTTTGTGCAAATCCATGTTGCCATTATTCTCCAAAACTAGTTCGATTTTGTCTTGAAACTGTTCGTAATTAATCAGTGGTGGTTCTTAAATAGATGTTATGACGTTAATTTTCTAAAGGACATTGTCGTGGGTGTGTATTCAAAATTTTAATTTTGTTACTTGTTATAATATTAGTCCGGATACAGTGATACAGTCCGCAAAGAAAGAGAGTTGGTGACAAAAACCTCAATAACGTCGAAAATATTGCAGTTAGTTAATTAAATGAAGAGTGTATTATAGTTATAGACAATTTATTTTTTAAAGTCATTATAATTATAAAATTGAGTTTTGTAAAAACAACATTAACATTCCAGTCAAAACAACGCGACATTAAATTTAAATGTAAATTAAAATCGTACTTCCAAATTTGATACTACAACTTATATATTTCATGATTACCAAACAAGCTTATAAAAGCCTATTTGCAACCTCAAAGCTGAATGCGCGGCTATTCAAAGCAATTACATATGTAAGACCCTACCGCAGTAACTAAAGGTATATAAGGTTAGTTACTTTACTCTGCCATATCGATTTTTATGGCGGGTTTACTACGCATGCGCGGTACTTATACGGTTAACGACTACAGAAAAGTTTTTAGTAATATACTTACATTGCTGTAAGCGTATGTTTGAATTGTTGATTGATATCAGTTTAAGTATGTTGGGTAACTTAACTAAAGTACTTTTTTTTACATAGAACAAGCGACCCGCCCCGGCTTTGCACGGGTATAGCATATATGCCTACATTTTTCGTATCAGCTTGTGTCGAGTATGAATTAACATTCTCAACAATAATTCAACAGATTTCTACCAATTTACATAAAAAACCTTAACAAATTATACACCTAAACCTTCCTCATGAATCGCCCTGTCTATTTGTGAAACCATATGAAAACTCGTTCAGTAGTTTTTACTTTATCCCGAATAGACAGACAGACAGACAGATGCGGCGAGGGTCTTTGTTTTATAACATGTAGTGATTGGGAAAACCTTCCAGGATATCGAAAAGAGGGATTTCGGCACTTACTTCGACTTTCATATGTAAATTCTAGGCCAGACTATTTCGGGGAAAAAAACTATTATATCGGTGACGAAAAGGAAACTTGTTAGATTTTTCTTCATAAACAAAAATCATCGACCCCCCCCCCATAAAGCCTTGATTGGCAAACTCTGAAGCCATTTTCGGGATTCCCATGATTATTTATAAAATTAATTAACAATTACAAAATATTTTATAGAAAAATTATGATAAAATATATACACCACATAAGAGTCGGTCAGCAGAATGCACCACGGGCAGATGAGGTTGGCTGGGAGCACTGAAGTGACATTTGTCATCCCTTACATCCCGACTGGCGACCAACAAATGGCGGTATAACCATTTTAAATTATGGCGGAGTCAAATACTTCAGGACGGTGACGGGCAGCAGCTTCACCGGTGCGTGGAGCTACGTCCTGCGATCGCCAACTCGCCTTCTCAGCGTGGCGATTAAGGTATATCCCTCCCAATGAATCGGAGATCGGGCTCAGTGGTGTATCTTGGGAGAGCCCTACGTCCAGCAGTGGTCTAACACTGGCTGATTATGATGATGATAAGAATCGGTTCAATAAATTAACTTTATTACTAATCCTAATCTAATCTACATATGTTTACAATTTTGTAGCATATAATTTTATTTTTTTCTTTATATCTTATAGGCTGTTTGACCACTATCTCACCTGTTGGTAAGTGATGATGCGGTCGAAAATGGTAAGCACGCTAGACCTAGAATGGGAACTAGGGCTCTCCTCAAGGATAGCTTCCGGAACACATTAGATGTTTGCCGACAGATTTTCTAACATGAGCTGGCCAGGCGGACACTAGATAGTGTCCGACCACCATGCTGTTGTTAATTTCGTAACGATGTTTTTCCTTTAACTTATTTTTAGTTGTTTGAGCTATTCAGATGCTAACGAAGAGTTCATTCCATGAATGACCAGCCTTCATGGACCTTCATGGATTTCTTTGATCATCATCAAAGAAAGACTTGTTGTACTTAGCGCTGAGATGTGTCAGAGTTAATTGGTATCTTTGACTATTATCAAAACTCAGAACTTTTAAAAAAATTGCACACTGTGTAAGCGTTTGGCTGCTATCACACCTGATGGTAAGTGAAGATGCCGTCGAGGATGGGGCACGCTTGCTCAGTAAAAACCTATTCACTCTAGACTTGAACGCTCCGAGGTTGTATTTAGGTGGAAAAAAACAGACGCCGGCAAGTCATTCCATTTCTAGGCAGTTCTTACAATAAATGAAGCACCGAAACGCTTAGTTCTTCTTACTGAAAGCATTTATTTAGTATAATATGGGCAAATTAAAAATCTGCACTTACACACGTCAAATAACATTAAATAGATCATATCAATTTAAATCGACCTTATCACAAAACAGTAGGTAAATCCTATAGAATATTGTATTGTTATATTAATTAGTATGTTTATGTAGGTATATAACTATAAAAAGTATTGTAGTATTTGTAAGTTTTCTGTAATTTGTAAGAGTTCTGCTCAATATTTTATTCGAAAGTAGGATTAATGTGGAAAGACATATCCGCAAGCAACGTCTGAGGTCTGATTTAAATATACACCGTAGAAGTCAACTACGAAGAAACCTACACAAACGTAAGTACTGTCTAGACATCAGTAACTAATGAAGGTTATTGATTTCTCTCCGCTTGTCTGTCTAGTCTTATAATAATTGTCTTCGGTTACAGGCTTCACATGGCAAGAGCCATGAAGTTCGTATATATAGAACATTACTGAAGGCATTCGAAACAAATTAGTAACTAATCGTAGACGGAATATTAAATAGACAAGACATTAGCGTATGCGAATGAAATAGCTGCTATAGAGATATAACCCGACTAAAATGATGAACACGTGATACATATGCCAGCTATAAGATAAAATGAACAACGTAATTTGGTCGGGTTATACATGACAGCGGGAGAAAACCAATGGGCGCACTATAACTGGGAGCCAGAGCTGGCTCCAAACAATTAAATCGAATATGCAGAGAAGGATAAAAAATGTTGTCCATCTCGCTCTCTCATAATAGTGATTGTATTGTATATAGTTTTGGCCTTCTCATATTATTATTGTTATTTTGATGCCAGGTCTATTTAAATATACTCTGTCTACGTAATTAGTAGTTCTGTGAGTAGAGTAGACCTCGCGTGCCCTTATAACCATGCAGTAACCAACACTTTCCTTTTCCCCATGGCTTAGCAATGTCATTTCAGAATTTTGGCAACATAGGGGTATAAGTTTTCGCGAGTACTCGCGTTCCCTTGGTTCTAGCAGTTTAAGTTCCCTTGGTTCTAGCAGTTTAAGTTCCCTTGGTTCTAGCAGTTTAAGTTCCCTTGGTTCTAGCAGTTTAAGTTCCCTTGGTTCTAGCAGTTTAAGTTCCCTTGGTTCTAGCAGTTTAAGTTCCCTTGGTTCTAGCAGTTTAAGTCTAATAAAGGCTAAAGATCTTGTGTTAATGCTTACAAACGTGTGTCAAAGCATATAATCAAGCACTCCTGAACCCAATTTGGTGCTTCTATTCCTAGGTTTTTTTAACTTCTATCCTCAGCAATTTAGGCTGTTCGTTGTCAATCAGCCTTTTACAAGTTATAGATAATGTCATATTATACATTACTAGCTGTGCCCCGCGCCTTCGCCCGCGTTATAAAAGTATCCTTTAGCCTAATCCATACTACTAGCCGTTTGACCGTAAATAAATCCGAAAAAAAACAAATATTATGTGCATTATTAAACAAAATGTATGTGCGTTTTTTAACTGTGGCCCTCCCAGTGAAGGAAAAACATCGTTAAGAAACCAACAACACCCGCATGGTGGTAGGACACTATCTAGTGTCCGCCTTGCCATTTACACTCACCCTACCTTTACAAAAGTAACCTTTAGCCTAATCCATACTACTAGCCGTTTGACCGTAAATAAATCCGAAAAAAACAAATATTATGTGCATTATTAAACAAAATGTATGTGCGTTTTTTAACTGTGGCCCTTCCAGTGAAGGAAAAACATCGTTAAGAAACCAACAACACCCGCATGGTGGTAGAACACTATCTAGTGTCCGCCTGGCCAGCTACCCGTTACAAAAGTATCCTTTAGCCTAATCCATAGTACTGGCTTTCCATGTACAAAATTTTAGATAAATTTGTCCAGCCATTTGACCGTGAAGAGGCCTCAAACATACAAATAAACAAACTGACTTTTGCATTTATAATATTGGCGGTGATTGCATATTGAAGTGTAATAATGTGCCCCCAACCGATAAGATTGGGCAAGGCAGCCGTGTGACGCATTCGCTGACGTCATCACAAATACACACCAGCTTATGCCATCAGTATTTATAACTTCGACTACTCTGTCACATACTTTTGACACATTATACGGCTATTAAAATAGTCTGAATTCATGTTTATATCGGAAACTAGCTGCTGTTAGTGGCTTTACTCGCGCAGGCATGAACATTGGTGGTTATGATGAAAAGCAATGTCAAATTGGTTGCGAAAACCTTTTGTGGTAACGTAACTAATTTAAAATAAGTAATTTGTTTTAATGTAAATAGAGGCATACGTTTTCGGGATGTGTAAATGCCCCGTTGGCGTAAAGGATTGAGGACTTGGCTTCTAAGCGAGAGGTCACCAGCTCAAATCCTAGCACGGGTGTTCGTCCACAGGTGGTAGGAGCATGTTATATCGATGTCCCACATGACTTGCTACCTAGAAATAGCTTACCACCATCACGGAGAAAATCTGCTGCCATAACCTTATGGTGTTCCGGCAACACACAGCCCTTGAATGTCAAAGTATTCTAGGCCTAGCGTGTTCTCTATCTTCAACCACACCATCGCTTACCACCAGGCGAGATAGTGGTCAAACGCTAGACTATATTTAAATTAAAATGTTTCTATGTGATTGGCTGAACTGTACCTAAACTAAACCGGCTGTATCACTTTTGATTTGCAAGATTTTGTACCTCTAATGACATAGGCTACGTTTCTTGTGAATAATGCTGATAAATTGCAGTTTTGCAGGTATATTCTCAGGTGGTGTATGTGTTGGGAGTGGTTCTTTATTAAATTTTACCTAAATCTGACCAGATCGGAGACCTTTTAAAGAAAGGCCAAGTCAAGAGTACCTATAACTAGCGAGCATGTATGAAGACGCTCATGAAAATGGAAGAAGTGAAAGAGGTATGTCAGGATCGTAGCATGTGGAAAGTAGTCTCACCCCTACGGGGAAAAGGCGTGATTTTATTTGTGTATGTAAATCTGATCGGTAATAATTCCGTAACCTCTACATTGTACTTACGTGTAGGTAAAAATGTGCCATTTGTCATTTATAAAATGAAAATTATCATTTATTAACTCACGGGTCTAGCCTGGTCCTTTTTGGGCTTTAATGGATCCGAAGCCAATATTAAGAGGCACTTCTTTACATAATAATAATCTATACTAAGTTAAAGGCATAAAGCCGCTAGTAGCGTTTAGTGAAAGTGCAGCACACCTCTCAACACCCTTAGCTACCCACGCCAATGTTGCCCCTCGGCGCCAATTTAACGGTCCGCCTTTATGGGGGGGCCCATTCAGTGGATGGCAAGTCACCACCCGTCTTAATATTTGTAATGAGGCATAATTGGCGGGTGCCGTAACCTCATCCCATAGACCAGCACTCTGACATTAATCAGCTCACTCAATAGTCTCATAATATAATGTACCATCTTTTTATAATAGTTTCCCATATCCATCCATCTACAGGTAATAGTAATAAGTGAACAATGTAAAGGGCCTCTTGATGTTGGCTTCGGCTCCATCAATGCCCTCCAAAAGACCGGGCGTGTACGACCCGTGATGTAAAATTGAATAAACAAATCTATACTAATATTATAAAGAGAGAACATTTGTATTTTTGTATGTTTGTAATGAGTAAGCTCAAAAAGTACTGAACTGATTTAAAAAATTCTTTCACTAATACATAGAATGGACTTCCGGAATGAAAATAGGCTATATATTATCCCGTTTAAATCAAAGGTACATTCGTGGAGACCTAATTTGCAACCTAAGTCGGCAAATAAACGGTCGAAAAAACACGTTTCTGACGAACGCTGCTTAATTGAAAATAGATAAAAGAATATTTTCTATGCAAGAGTTGTACAACTTAATAAGACCTACAAAAAAGTCCGCGACAGCATATGTCTATCTCTTAAGGTTGACTCACAGTAACCATTTTAATCTTAAAATTTTTGTTAAAAAATATTACATAACTTCCAAAGCTATTTTCAAGTATATAGTATTAATCCTTATCCAAATAATTACGTTAATTAGCTTGGCCACATATTATAGATTAAAATTGTCCTTTACAGTATATAATTCAAATGAAAACTCTAGAAGATATCACGAATTTCACAAACACGCATCGCAAAATTAATAAAATATTTGCAGTGAAACCGCAGATTAGGTCATAGTTACTACGAAAATATTATTAGCTAATAATAATATTATTTAGCTATGCTGTAGATCCCCACCGATCACAATCAATTTGAAGTCAATATAGTATAATAATATGATCTATTGTATAAAATAATATTCATCTATATATATATAATAATATAATATAATATTTTAAACCACCCCGACTGATCTATGTATAAAAGCTTTATCCAATTACTCTAAACACGACATTTAAAATCTGAGCTGTAAGTTGGTGAGGATTTGAGTATTCTGTAGAGTCCAGGAGGCTTCCATGTTCTTACAATATCGTTGAAGAAGAAGATTTTCGAATTGATCAGACCTATGAAAGTTGATTTCATAGCGCAATTAACTAGAAAAAAGCTCATAATTTTATAACGATTGAACGAATTTTCAGGAATCAAAGCTAAGAAAACTCTCGATGAAGACATCATTCAAACAAAAAAAAACTATCAATAATAAAAACAAAATCGGTTCATCCGGTTAGGTGCTAAGATGCTACAGACAGACACACAGATACACACGTTAAACGTATATTACCCCTACATTTTGCGTCGGGGAACGCCGTAAGGTTACGGCGGCAGATGTACTCCTTGGTGGTAAGCTACTTTTTGGTAGATTTAATGATTCCACTACCACTGTACGAAAACTCATGATTCATGAATGCACATAAAACTTTCATTTGTAGGTATATAGCTAGGATTAGAACCAACGACTGTCGGGTCAGAATCAGGGTAACTATCCTTTACGCCAAAGGGCCGTCCAATATCAATACGTAAGTATTATAAAACAAAATTCATCACTGCGTCTGTCTGTCTGTTCGCAATAATCTCAATAGCTACTGAACGGATTATCATGCGGTTTTCACCAATAGCCAGAGTGTTTATGAGGAAGGTTTAGGTGCATAATTCGTTAAGGTTTTGTGTAAATTGGATGAAATATGACGATGGCTGTTAAATATGTTCATATTTTATATTCGATGCAACAAACTGCTAGTATTAAATAAAGTTGCTCTCGCTTAGATCTTGTAAACTATAACGCACCGGATTTTAAAGCAGTTTTTAGGAATAAATAGAACAAATAAGATCGTTTAAAAAACTAAAATAAAAAGAACCGACTTCAATGCCGCGCTATTAATTTTCAGTACCAATTTCGAGGTGTTAATCTCCATATCTCTGGAGATACTTATCAGACCTCGATAAAATTACCATGGTACCACACTTGAGATATCTCCTTTCCAACAAAAAAAGAATAATCAAAATCGGTTCATAAACGACGAAGTTATCCGCGAACAAACATAAAAAAAAAACATACCTATATACGTTTTAAAATTATCGTGAATTTGTAACATTATTATTGTTATATACCGGCTGTAATTCACGTACCTTTAGTCGAATTTTGCGCGGTGAGATCGCGATCTCACCGCGTGACCTCACTCCCGAGGAAGAGCGACTGACTCGCTCGAAACCTAGGTCGAGAAAATTCGACTAAAGGTACGTGAATTACAGCCGGTATATAACAATAATAATTCCTATATACGGTCGAATTGAGAAACCTCCTCCTTTTTTTGAATTAGGTTAAAAATCAAATCTATTCTCCTTATAATATTATTTTAGATTCAGATAATTTCTAAAAGAAACACGTTTTAAGGACGTGCGCAACTATTTTAGTTTTGAAATAAATGGAAAATTAAATAAATTACCCAAAATCACATAAATGGATTCAAAAAAGCTTTCACATTGCAAAAGTGAAATTATTAACAGAAATTCTGTGACAAGCACGAGTATGTATCCTTACGATAGTTTACGTAGAATCTGATATAAAGGTTCTGTAGTTTACTTAATTTTGATAGTGAAGGGTTTTTTTAATATCTTATAGGCTAGCGTTTGACCACTATCTCACCTGTTGGTAAGTGATAATGCGGTCAAAGATGGTAAGCACGCTAGGCCTAGAATGGGAACTGGCTCTCAAGGATAGCTGCCGGAACACATTAGATGTTTTGTTTGGTACCACCACTTTGCCAATTAATTCAGCCGTTAAATATGAGTGTTTTTTCGGTTGGAATGGCAATGTGGCCAGTGAACTTATGAGGCATGCGAGACTTAACATCTTTAACGCCTCGAGGTAACAGGCAGTGCAGTGACATGCAACATTATGGCTGTCCAGAATATTGCATGCCGCTGTATCTGTTATAGGTAGACGTCATCGCTAACCATCAGGCGAGCGTCGTGCTTGTCCTGTTACCTTTTAACATAATTTTAACGTAAAAAACCTCACCGGAGTTTGATGTCCGATTGTTTTTTTTTATGATGTAAGATAACAGGACAAGCATTACGCTCGCCTGATGGTAAGCGAAGCGACGTCTACCTATTACAGATACAGCGGCATGCAAAATTCTGGACTGCCAGAATTTTGCATGTCACTGCACTGCGCCTGTTACCTTGAGACATAAGGATGTTGAGTCTCACATGCCCTGTAATTTCACTGGACACCTTGCCATTTCAGCTGAAAAACATTCCTATTTCACGGCTGAAAATTAATTGGCAAAGTGGTGGTACCGCCCCAGGCGGACTAGCAGAAGTCCTACCACTACAAAGTTAACCTGGGAGCCTAAAGGGGTAGAGTTTGATGACTCCATCGCAATCCAGACATGAGATCGTTGTAATCGGCCAGGGTATTCCAAAACCAGTCCATGCAGGTCATATAACTTTAACAAACACCTAGATATATAGATAGATAGATATACACTTTTATTGCACACCAATTATACATGAAATATTCATCATTGACTTATTATAAGTACAGAGCGCCCTTATCGCTTAAAGCTTTTTTCTTCCAGACAACCGACATAGGTACTTGATTATAATTATTTAATTATATTATCACATGTATTAGTGCTAATTTCGCTATTTCATATACCAGAATAAAGTAAATATGACAGTTACCAAAGTGGTCTCAAATGAATTTAGTGTAGACCATTAAGTAGGTAAGTACTTACGTATTTTGTATTACACAATTTTATCAAGTTTGGTATTGATTATAATAATTATGATTATTGACATTTATTTATCACGACATATGTCATAAAATATTATCTATAATATCGTTTAAAAACTAAAAAAGAACCGACTTCAATGCCGCGCTATTCATTTTTAGTATCAATTTGGAGATGATTATCTTAATATCTCTGGAGATACTTATCAGACCTCGATAAAATTATCATGGTACCACACTTGGGATATCACCTTTCGAACAAAAAAAGAATAATCAAAATCGGTTCATAAACGACGAAGTTATCCGCGAACAAACACAACAACAACAAAAAAAAAAAAAAAAACGGTCGAATTGAGAAACCTCCTCCTTTTTTTGAAGTCGGTTAAAAATATACCTAAGTACATCGTGATTGTAATTGTTCGGACTATTAAAGTTATATCTAATAAGTGAAATCAATTAAATGTTGGTATTTAAGTAAGTATACTAACTAAGAACAAATCTTGGCATTACCTAAATAAATTAATAGAATGCAATACATAATTTAATCGTTTATAGAAGTTTTCATGATCAAATTAAATAAATCTATTGTAGAATGAGTTGTGATAACATTTCGAATTAACTTTCTAAAATACCAAATATCTTATTCGTATCGTTATTTCATCAGTTTATATAGCTTGCCTGGAATAGATTGCTTTTGCGATAATACTACTTATTGTTACGATATCATTATAACAGTTACTAGTAATATTTACCTACATTCTATCTTTTTTTAAAAATTGTCTAATCAAGTGTTTCTATCTTACATTCTCATGTCACATTAAGAAGAAATTTACAATTAAAAATAACTCGTAACACTGGCCCTTAAATGTAAACTATTATACAAAAACACTACAATTAAGCGTATCATTCAGAAAAGAGGTTATTATAATGGCAGCCGCCCATAAAATAGCAGAATATTATAATTCGAAGGCTCGCCTTGATACTCTGCCAGCATTTATTTTTGTAGCGAAAGTCTGCGCCAGCGCTCGACCATCGCGTCGGGGATAAGAGCCGTTAGCCGACCGCCCGACGGAAACGACCGAACTCGCCCGAGCGCAAAGCGATGCGCCTCCAAAACCACACATGTGCAAAGCACATTTAAATCTGCTATTTTCTTACCATTTCAAATATTCAATACCGAATTTCTTGTCATTTTATTATAAAACATCGCAAGCTTCTTTAAAATCACCAAGAAATTTCAGCGTAGCTGTCGATATAGCAGCGCAATCGTCGTTTAAAACTTAGCGTTTGCACGGTGCACATGCGTGTTTTTGATCGTGTCATTCTATTTACATTATCGGCGGAAGACGCAGCCCCTCTGTCGAGAGCGGTTTTTTCTCTCGTTTATTATTATTAACTTGGTGTCGGCGAGTGGCGGCGCGCGGGGAAATGCTCCGACATCCGTGGGCTCTATGACGATGCACTGCGGTTCAAACTGCCATATTCTTGAAAGAAACGTAGTACATTTATGTGCCACGTTGGACGTAATGTATGAGACGACGGCTTTGTTACGTACCGACTGGTGCATTAATCTGTGGCTTTGTTCCGCGCCTTGGGAACAGTCAAGACGCTATGCCGCGCGTGACTGATAAAATTAACGCCAAATATACGATTTATCTACGTGTATTGTTACTATTGGTTGTATTTTCGACACCAGGATATCTGTGTCGTGCTATTGCGATGAATTGCGGTTTTACACGATCGATGCTCTTTAAATAACTTTTTCTTTGTTTATGCAAGTTATGTTATTCCTTAACTTATTGACTAATTCAATCATCCGTCATCTTACACATAGACATCTGAGGTCTGATAGTACGATGATTTGTCTCTTATAGGGTTATGAAAATGTTGTATGTCAATGAAAAAGTTATATGTTATAATAAATGTGTATATTTTACCGGTCCTTTGAGGAAAACTTTATAAACATGATGTATTTGTGCTGCTAGAAGCATTCGTATGTAATGTATATATTATATTTTCCTGTAAGTTTGTAAGTAAATTTTAAATGTTGATGATTTTCAATTTAGTAATAATATATACCTATAAAATTATATTAAGGTGCTCTTGCCAAAGATATGTTAGGTAGGTATTTTTTTATAACATTATTGTATTCAGAACATCGAATAGACTTAGTAATTTATAGAATTCTTTCCATGTTTGATCGTTTGAAAGAGGGCTATTTTAGTAAATAACAGAATTTAAAACCTTAAACAGCAAAATAGGTTTTTTCAATTTTCACCTGTTTTGAGATATTAACCTCTAGAGTTATTTATATACATGTAGTAAATAACTAAGATGGTTTAAAAACTAAAACAACCGACTTCAATGCCCCGCGAGTCAGTTTCAGTAGCAAGTTTGAGACGTTAATCGTTATATCTCTAGAGATAATTATCAGATCTCGATGAAATTACAATGGAACCACCTCGGAAACGTACACTACCGATTACAAAAAGAATCATTCGAATCAGTTCAGAATTGACGGAGTAATCGCGTTACAAACACATAAAAAAAACATACCGACGAATTGAGAACCTCCTCATTTTTTGTGAAGTCGGTTAAATAGAATGAATAAGGATAATTTAATAATCAAACTGTCTTAGGTTAAGCTCTTTAAATAACACATAAGTAATGTTAACTTTACTTCAATAAATACAGGCTAGGGTGCAACTACCTATAGTGATTGGAATCAATTTGTAAACAGAATTGAAAAAATGACAGCTGCACTTTTTTTGCCCTTTAGAATAACCCTTCCTGCATCGCTGCCTGAATAGAATGCAAGACCTTTATAAACACCCTTAGAATTAAATAACAGTACCATTGGTGGAGTAAAGGTATTATTTGACTAGTGTATATTTAACGATTTGTTACTAACTGATAGAGACACTGATAAGACTGATGGAAACCCTCTAGTGGGAAAATCTGCCGACAAACATATGTGTTCTGGCAGTTGTCCTTGAGAGCCAGTTCCCATTCTAGACCTAGCGTGCTGCCGCATAGTCACTTACCAACAGGGCCCCTAGACAAAATCCAATTTCTGTTTTCATTTACGCTAACGCAATTTCTAAATGTATGAAATGAAACTTATGTTTCCGCAACAAAAATGTCATTTCCATACATTTTGAAGTGTGATAGTGTGTGATAGTAGTAAAACACTAGCCATTAAAAAAAATACTTGCCTTTATAATTTATAATTAAACAGCTGCACTCGCGTAATCAGTTGAAAAGGCTTGCTTTTAATTACGAATTTATACACGAGTCCATAGTCCATATATTACAGTATATATATACCTACCTATGTATTGATAATTCCCATACTGGCTGTACATTTTAGGTTGTTGGTGGGTTTAGGTACACTTTTATTTAATCACTACTTCTTCTTCCGTCCCTGATCCCGTTATTTGGGGTCGGGTCTCCTCACTCTTCTGCGCCAAGACACACGGTCTTGGGTTGTCGCGTCAGGCAATTGGGCTTTCTTGTGGTCTCTTGTACTTTGATTTTGAGCCTTTCCATTTTGTTTCTTGTATACAGCAGATGTTAATGCACCTTTTCTTCACTTTTTTTTTCTTAATTTAATCACTACTGCATTTTGTAAATTTATCACCAAGCTATCCAGACTAATATTATAAAAACGTTTATAAATCTGTCACTGTCTGTTTGTGTTTTGATCTCGCCTAAACGGACGATCCGATCTTACTGAAATTTAACAAGAGCTATACTATATTTATCAGTCAATTCTTCCAAATCGATTGATAAATGACGGAGTTATGAGGTAACAAACATTAAAAAAACCTCCAATGACCAAGCCACATATTTTGACTAAGCTTGTGAAATTAGAGCTTAAGTTAGAAGCTTGGCTCTAAATACATGAAACATTTATACAGTGCGAGCCGCATGGTCTCGTCTTGGCAACATTTTACATCAAAATATTTGTGGTGAGATTCCACTTCTTTTTAACCCCCGACAAAAATAGGGGTGTTTTTAAGTACGTGTGTATCTGTATTATGTTGTGTATATGTCTTTCTGTGGCAGCGTAGCGCCCTAACGCATGAACTGATTTTGATTTAGCTTTTTTGTTTGATAGGTATTATCATCGAGTGTTCTTAGCTTTAATTCATTAAAATCCGTTCAGCCGTTTTAAACTTTTATGGGTCTGATCAATTCGAAATTTAGTATACTCCTACTTTTTTTGTTTATAGATCTTTATTCTCATTAAGACAAAGTCACTTACATGAGAAACACAATTATAACTAGAAATGATTATATCACCGTACTTTAATATTATTACTTCGACTTAACTTGTCGCTTGAGATAGTGGTCAAACGCTAGCCTATAAAAAAGTTTAAAAAAATATTGTTACAATATTTTACAATTTTTACGATATTTTTAATTGTTACAATATTTTAATTTTTTTTACAATAATATTATACAATATGTTTTATATTAGCAGCATTGACTTTATGCTGGAACATCTCCTGGAATCTACAGATTCCTCAACTCCTCAACAACTTACAGCTCAGAAAAGTCGAGTTTGGGCTCATTGGAATGATCTCAATGAACTGATTATACATAGATTCGTTGGGTTTTGAATTTAAGTATTATTGTAGGTTGCTTATGAGTTTTGTTTTCTTTTTAACCGACTTCAAAAAAGGACCAATTTCTCAATTCGACCGTGTAAATGTTTTTATGTTTTTTTTTATATGTTTGTTCGCGGATAACTTCGCCGTTTATAAACCGATTTTGATTATTCTTTATTTGTTGGAAAGGAGATATCTCAAGTGTGGTACCATGGTAACTTTATCGAGGTCTAATAATTATCTCCAGAGATATGAAGATAAACACCTCAAAATTGGTACTGAAAATTAATAGCGCGGTATTGAAGTCGGTTCTTTTTAGTTTTTTAATCGATCTTATTTGAGGTGTATTTCTTGCACATCAGAGGTGCCTTTTTTAATAGCCTGTCTATCAATAACAAAGAGTCCCTATATCAATTTTCAGACATCTAGGCATCGAAATTTACGGGAGTCTCATATAAACTTACATCCCCTACTTTAAGGGGTTGAGGGGTAAAAAAGGGGTGTTTATGTACTAAATACTCGCATACATACAAAATTTCAGGAAGCCCTAAGAATTTTGATGACCATCATATAAGTATATAATAATATAAGTACATACGTATATATACGTACGTACATATAAGTATAATGAGCTATACAATCGAATCTTTATATGTTAAATATAAGTCCACTATTGCGTGATATCCCGAGAATTTTGTTTATCCAAACCCACGTTATGAGGATTCAAAAAAACGGCGAAATGCTTCGAGAAGAGGTAGTGCCCTTGTGCTTCGCTTGGCTCGTCTTGACTTACAATATCTACATTTTTTTAAATGTTAATGTTGATTATCTTATATACTATATAAAAAAAACTAAATGTTTTGTTATCAGGTATATAGTTTAAATTCTGAAAATTAAAATTATTTTTTTCAATGATTGTAGTCAAATGCAATTCAAAGTGAAATAACAGGGATGGGATATGAGACTCGAATTCTTTACGTAAAAAAATCTGGTGATTCAGTGTGTTTTTGTGTAGGTAAGTACTTATCACAAAAGGCAGATATCATCGGTTACCACCAGGCGAGAATCTTGTTTGTCCTGTTATGTATTAAGAATCCTAGCCCACCATAAAACTTGATCTTAATATGAATGTTGGTTACTCAACTACGACAAAACGGATGAACGAATATTTTTGGAATTTGATATTGAGACACCCGGATACCCAAAAGGACATTTTTATGATCATCGCTACTCTTACTTATGACTCATGCACACATGAACAATCACAAGTAACAGCTACTTAGAATTCGATTAAAACCTTATCCAAATCAACCGTATTCAATTTTCTCATAAGTTTTTCACATTGAAATATAAGTATTCATCAATAAACAAAAGCTGAAATGTTCCAATGCCTCTCGTATAAAACCTATCTGCTTATAAATACAGCGTATATACAATCATTTATTAACATTCTTCGTGTGCCGTGAGAGCGGCCCGATTTCATTTTATGAAAACATTCACGTATGTGCGCTGTGTATGTGTGCGTGTGTATGTATGGCGAGTGGGGTGCCAGCATTGCTGCCGATAGATGGCGGTCGGATCGCCGAATTCAGGCTTAGGACTTGAACTTTGAGTCAAATAGAGTTTGGCCTGGGGGTTCGAGTTATCTCGAAAATGTATGTGCTGAGAGTTTGATGTTTTAGCACTGCAACGTGATTATTGTTAAAGCAATTATTGTTGTAATTAATAAAATATAATCTAATCACGAGTACGTGCACATAATAAGTAATAAATATAAGTAGTAATAAGTACGAGTGTAAGTAGTATGTGTAATGTTTTAGATAAAGAGTTTATGTGCTAAGTACATAGTTGACACGCTAGCTTTGCCTGCAAAGCTTTCTACTAATGTTTTCTTTAAAAATCGTTATGTAATTGATTGTTTTGACATAGGTATTCTTTTGCATCACTAACCGCTGCAACTATTATTAATTCTGTGAACGTGGGGAATGCTAATAGTACAAAAAATCTCTTTGTTTCGTAACTCTCTCGTTCTCTTTTATTGGCAATTAATCCTTTTAAGATGATGGTGGGATCAGTCTGCCTATTTCTCTAACCTCGATATAATCTTCATACAACATGAAATCTCTTTAAGTATTATAATGACAAAAGGCAAGATATAATCATCTTGGATTTTGTCTGCCTTTAGTAATTCTTCGATCAGGGTCAAACACTCAATTGCCAATGCATTTGACGTACGTTAGCTACAATTTGAGAAGCAAAATACTCGCCTGATGATAAGCGATAACGTCCACATGCAAGTAGTTAATTGTGATAAAATTGCACATAAAAGTCGTTTTAGTGAGAATTTTGCTAATCATTTAACCCGAAAGACGTAGTTGTCTTTGACTAAAGATATGGTTAGTACTGCCTCAGACTTCCAGCAGAATTGCCACAGATAAATTACCGTTTTAATGTAATTTTAATCCTTTATGTACCGGTACAGGAGCCGAGACGTTCACCAAATCAAAGTTGCGCAGCGAGCTATGAAGAGGTCTGTGCTCGGAGTCTCTCTGAAAGATCGAATTCGAAATGAAGTTATCCATCAGAGAATAAAAGTTATCAACATAGTTCAAAGGATGTAACTAATTAGGATTCTAAGCCTAGCGTGTTAACCATCTTCGACCAAAACATCGCTTACAACTTAGGCGAGATATTGGTCAAAGGCTAGCCTATAAGATAAAAAAAACAATCGCTAATGGAATCGAGTAACATGCACAAACAAATAAGCCAAGTGCGAATTACGCACCGAGGCTTCCGTACAAACTTTTTAAGACAAACTTTGCAGTTCGAGCACTGGACCGATGCCTAGACACGGTAAATGCACCATCCGCAAATATTAAATTTATAATCGTAAAACCAGTTTTTTCTGTTTTCAACTACATATTTACGGTTTTCAGATTTGTTCCTTAATAAGTGTTGTATGACCTTGCTTATTGCCTAATTTCATGATTCTAGGTCAGCAGGAAGTACCCTATGGGATTTCCTGTAGTTTCCGTTGTAAAATCGCAAAATATGCGACTAAAACAGTCATATCTTTTGATCGCGTTGATTATGAAATAAGAATCTTGTAGATTCTTATTTCACAGATGAAAGATTCCGTAAACCCAAGTATTTGATTTAAGTTTTAACTCGATATCTCTACGCGTTCCTGAGTGAAAGGGTATTGATAAACGGACTGACAGATAGACGGACAACAAAGTGATCCTATAAGGGTTCCTTTTTTTCTTTTGAGGTACGCAACCTTAAAAATACAGACGCATTTGGAACTATCCTTTTACAAAGTTGGTTTGAAACTTTAATTTACTTGTACGTGTATTTCACCAACAACGAACAGAATCCAATAATGGTGGAGCCCCGCCCGTGTCGTGTCACTCAAATATTTCAGCGCTGAAATTAATTCCTGAAAACTTATTCAACTTAGTGTCGCCGCACACGGGCCACGGGCCACAACCACAAAACGCCACCACCGGCATATTTCCTATAGTTTTCATACATTTTATCATGTAGCGTGTGGCGGCCACCGGCGTCAACCGTGTGCGGCGAGTCCATATAAAATGTATGAAAACTATAGGAAATATGCCGGTGGCGGCGTTTTGTGGTTGTGGCCCGTGGCCCGTGTGCGGGGACCCTTAGTTCGTAATAAAACTGTATATATTTTCATATACAATGTTATCGCGAGATTGTATCATGAGGATACATTGTTTATCCATAAATATTACGTTATATATACTAGATATGTTATATATATTATAACTCGTTTTTGTCACTCTCTGGATTAACCGCTTTCTGGGTCGTGTTTCTAGAGACATACATAGTCGTAATTAGTACATTTGTGAAGGATTTTCTTACAATATTGTAAACTGAAAAGGTTTTTTCCTGTATCCATCTTCTGCAAGACATAGGTACTCGTATACTTATACTACGATACCTAAATATATCTGTACGTACACAATCCTCAAAATAACACTTTATTGTAAGGGTCAGCTCAGACCGCGACGCGACGCGGCGCTCACTGATTAAGAGAGTGATACAAAAAATAACTTTATTTTCTACACAAAAAGACACACATTTAATTGAGTTAGTTCGGCGGCTTCAAGCTGCGCCGCGCGGCGCAGGGGAAAGCCACGTGATAAACAATTGAACTTGATTAATTACACAATAAGATACACATTGCATTGAGATAATTTGGTGGCATCGCGCGTTTTGCTGCGCCGCGCCAAACCAAAAGCATCGTCATGTCGCGTCGCGTTGCGGTATGAACTGACCCTAACCATTTCTGATGCTAAAGGCTTCATTAAGTACATAGACACATTTAAACGCTCGGTGATGTTCACCGCATCTTTTGACTACTCATCCCGTAGAAAATATGTCTCAACGTTGTTTTACCATCAACGGGTGTTTCAATAGATCGGCGAACATAATTATTAGATTAATTATATTCACCATTAGGTGTTTGGAAACAGATTTTCCAACTTGGATGATAGCTGGCCAGACGGACACAAAAAAAATCCCTACCACCACTGCCTTACCGCCTGGGGCTTCTTAACAATGTCTTCCTTCACCGGAGGGCCACTGAAATGCGAAAATAATTTACTCTATAGAATTGGTGAACTGCGGGGATTTGAACCCACTACCTCTGGCGTCAAAACCGACAATTCTCACATTGCGTCACTGGGCCCTGAAAAAAAAATTCAAGTCAAGTCAAGTCAAAGCATTTATTCAGTATATGGGCAAATTAAAAATTTGCACTTACACGCGTCAAATTACATTAAACAGATTATATTCAATTAAAAATATTATAGATATAACAGAAACATAACTTATTGCTTTGAATTTACAAAAAAAAAAAACAAAGGGATTGAGCCATTCAGCTTTCATCTAGACGTCGAACGTCACACTTAAAACACATGTTTATTTCCCCTGATTAATGTAGGGTTGCCAACGGTACTATTACGTGCACCCGCAACCCAGTGCGTGTTTCAGTACTTCAGACAATTTTTATCCAAAAAAACTGTGAAATAATGAAACATAATAAATAAATAAAACGCAGACTAATTGCAGTACAAATCATATTCCGATTGGAACTGATTGTCCGTCTATCAGCTGCATAATACCGTCTTAAGAGCCAACCCTAGATCTGCAAACAAATGATGAAAACTGATTGACTGTTGAATCTACTGGTGTTTCGGAAGTACTCCTATCAGAGAAGAAACACCAAGAAACTCTATGGGGCTTGTCACTTATTTTAATTCATATTAAATATATTTTTTAATTTACAACAAATAATTATGTTATTGTACAATTTATATTATATCTTGGAGCTTGGAGCATTCAGGCCAAGCATTTTTGTCATTCATATAGTCATTTAATGTATAGTACGATTTCTTCATTAAATTGGATTTTACAAAGGTTTTAAATCTGCTCATAGACAGTTGATCAATATCTTTAGGAAGTTAATTATAAAATCGTATACAGTACCCCAAAAAAGAACCACTAACTTTCCACAACCTAAATTGAGGTAAAATTAATCTATTTTTGTGTCTTGTATTGAAATTATGTACATCGGACCTCTTATCATAATCATTCAAATTTTTGCGTACATACATTACATACATAATATTTTCATATATATATTGACATGCCACTGTGAGAATTTTAATCTCCTTAAATTTTTCACGAAGTGAGTCTCGCGACTTCATGGTATACTCGTATATAGATCGAATAGCTCTTTTTTGTAAAACAAATATAGATTGGATTTCGGCGGCCTTCCCCCACAATAAAATGCCATAGGACATTATACTGTGGAAGTAGCTAAAGTAAACCAATCTAGCAGTGGATTCGTCAGTCAAGTTTCTAATTTTACGTACTGCGTATGCAGCGGAGCTCAATCTACCTGCTAGAGCCGATATTTGAGAACCCGATTGTAGCTTTGAGGGCTAGCTTAGCTAGCAGGGTGATGCCCAAGAATGTAGCGGATTCAACAAATTCTAGTGGTACATCGTTTATTAATTAAATTTTCTTAATATTTCGATAGAGCACGTGGAAATCATTGGTCGCAAATATATGAAAATGCAGATAGCTTGCTGTGTAAATAACTAAGTCCTGGTGATATTCTATTGCCCAAAAAGGAGTCCTATTTAGGTGTGTAAGTAGTTAAGTACCACATCTGTTCTTTATTATTACTCTTGTCCATCCTAAAATGTCTGGTAGTTATTGCTTTTACCGATAAGACCGCCGATCGTATGACCATGGATATTGTCGTATTATGTTTTATTGGTGATCAGCAAAGAGCGTAATGTACTGTATTGTATTGTATTGAAGGTAGGCCTTTAATCTTACAAAATAAAAAAAAATGTTTCTCGACAGCACAGCCTTTGAGTGTCATACCATTCAAGGTCTAGCCTGGTCATCTTGTTCAACTACATCATCGCTTACCAGCAGGCGGGATAACGGTGAAGCACCAGACCATCAGATATAAAAAATCATTGTCAATTGATAATGAAATCGAGTAACATTTACAAAAAATAAACTGGCCAAGTGCAAGTCGGACTCGCACTAGTAGGGTTCCGTACTACACTACAGTATTTTATAAGATCGAGCAAAAAATACCACTATCATTTTTCGCCAGCGAAAAATAATAATTAATAAACATTTTATTTCTTATAACGCCATCTATGGGACGTTTACCTAACTAAGCGTTCATAGATGACGTGAAATGCCGAAGAAAACACGTTTCTTGTATGGGGACCCTCTATTATTTTTAACTTTATTCTGTTTTTAGTATTCGTTGTTATAGCGGCAACAGAAATACATCATCTGTAAAAATTTCAACTGTCTAACTATCACGGTGCATGAGATACAGCCTGGTGACAGACGGACAGACAGACAGACAGACAGACAGACAGACAGACAGACGGACGGACAGCGGAGTCTTAGTAATAGGGTCCCGTTTTACCCTTTGGGTACGGAACCCTAAAAACATTGTCAATTGGTCATGAAATCGAGTAACATTTACAAAAAAGTACGTACAGACGAATTGATAACCCCTTACTTCTTTGTAAAGCGTTTAAAAAAAAAACTCGCTACGTGTACACCGTAGCATAGAAGTAGGTATGACGGTATAGCGCGGCGGGGTTTACAGTTATATATCCGTGTTTGTAGGTTGCACCGTTTCTTGCATTCTCTCACTGGTTCCGAACGTTGGCTAATGCGAATATTATTATTGTTTCGTTTATGTATAGATTTTTGGTTGAATAGAAACTTGGAGAAGCTTAAGCTCGGGTCTGGTGTGGCTATTGGCTATTAGCACACGACATTGTTCACTTTTTATTCTGAATTTACTAAACCCGGAATAGTTTCTTTCATATGAGCTTAATTTAATATAAGCTCTATATTTTATACCGTTATAATCCATACTATAATATTATAAAAAAATTTTAACTCTGTCTGTCTGTTACCTTGTCACCTGAACGAACGATCCGATCTAATTGAAATTTAACAAAGAAATACTTTATAACTTGAGAACGAACATAGGTTACTAAATTCTTGGTGGACGTCAACGAAGCCGCGGGCGGGTATCATCTGGTAAGTACATATACGGTGAAGGAAAAACATCGTTAATAAACCCCTAATCCCCTTGGTGCATGGCGGTAGGACACGCCCCACTAGTGTCCGCATGGCCAGCTACCACCCTCAAGTTAGAAAATCTGTCGCCAAACATCTAATGTGTTCCGGCATTTATTCTTGAGAGCCAGTTCCCATTCTAGGCTTAGCGTGCTGCAATTCTCGGCCGCATCATCGCTTACCAACAGGTGAGATAGTGGTCAAACGCTAGCCTTATGATAAAAAAATACGAAAGCCAGCTTATTTAACCCCCGACAAAAAAGAGGGTGTTATATGTTTCACGTGTGTATCGGTGTATGTTTGTTTTTGGCATCGTAGTGCCCAAACGGATGAACTGGTTTTGTGTGTGATAATACGTGTCATAATCGACAATGTTCTTTAAGAACACTAATAATAGAATCGAAGCTTTGATTAATTGAAGTCCGTTTAATTGTTTTAAGACTCTAAAGCTGTGAAAGCTTTTTTCTAGTTGATGACGCTATGAAAGCAACTTTCAGCTGGTCAATTTTAAATTCGGTACCGTCCTCATCCTTATCAGCCTGTATTAGTCCACTGCTGGACATAGGCCTCTACTATTCCTATAGCACGTTTTACCCTTCAGATCGATCCACTGAGCTCGATCTTCAGCTGTCCTTTTCCAACCGCTACCGGCCACCCTGCGAATATCGTCACTCCATCTAGCTGGAGGGTGACCTACACTACGTTTGCTGAGTCGTGGTCTCCACTCTAGGACACGCTCACCCCAACGGTTATAGGTTCTGCGGTATATATGACCTGCCCACTGCCACTTAAGCTTGCTAATGCTCTGAGCCATGTCGGTTACCCTAGTCCTCTGTCGAATGACTTCATTTAGATTTTATTCATCAAAGAAACTCCAAGCATCTCAAGCAGCTCTCTGCGTAACTCTTACTTCAATGATATTGTACAAACATTGACATGATGCTGGATCATCTCCTGGAATCTACAAAATACCATAACACCATCTCAAGGCAGAGATGTTCTGTTTGGGCTCATTATATTGGTCATAATTAACAGATAATGCATAGATCAGTCGGGGGTGGTTTTAAATTTTAAATTTAAGTATTACTTATAATAGGCATGACGACAGTATCAAAAAGTCTAAGGTTTGATGATTTTAGGGGAAAATACCTACTGAAACAATTTAAAACACTAGTTTAGTTTTATATAAAAAATTGAGATTATTCAGATTTTCAATAAAATAAAACATTAAAAAACTGCAATCGGCCATTTTGATTGAAACACCAATCACAGCCCATATGCTGAATAAATTATTTGAGTTTTAAGTTTTTATAAGCTAATGACCCTATTTTTATCTATATTTTGAGATTTTGGTGATATTTTGACAAGCTAAGGCGATTCTTAAGTTTAGTGCATACGAGCATAAGTACCTTATATTTCATAGTGACTGTGCGTCGCAGCTATGCCTACACTGAATAAACTGGCCAAGTGTGTGTCAGACTCGCAGTCACGCACACGTAGGGTTCCTGTACTGCACTGTACTGAGCACGATCTTCGGCTACTTTCATCCAGCTCTTGCCAGCCACCTTGCGAAAATCATCGCTCCACCTAGTCTGAGGACGTCCTACGCTACGTTTACCAATACGCGATAAATAAGTAATTTGTACGATATAAAGCAGAAAATAAAATGTTGAACAGCGCATGACGTCACGCCTAGGTCCTCTTATGAGGTTTTCTTGTAAATGTTATTAAATTTTGGAAAACCCATGTGTATTCATTGTCACAGATTATATAATAGTTACTACGTTAAGTATGTCATTAACCTATGCGTGACGTCACAGCCGACGCCATGACACATGTGAGCTGTATTCACGCACTATTGAAAAAATTGCTTTTTCAATTCAATTCAATTCATTTATTCATCTTTTGACAATACAATTGCGCTTAGATATGTCAAAACTTACAAAACAATTATATTTAAAAATGACAAAAATGTCCAAAAATACAAATTGAGATAATAATATAAATAAAACCGTAAAAAATGTATGAAAATGTCAAACATAAATTAAAATAAAATTAATATTAATTTAATCTACATCTGGTGTAGTTTCAATATTGAAAATATCATTATCAGCAAAAGCCTCGTCAATCTTATAATAACACTTAATGATTAAATGTCGTTTTATACAATTTTTAAAGTCATTATCACATTTATTTTTTACATGGTCAGGTATTTTATTATATAATTTTACAGATATGGTCAGAAAGCTTTTTGCTATCTTCGACAGCCTGGTTCGAGGAATAACAATATTTTTTTTTATGTCTAGTGTTGTAATTGTGTACATCTTCATGTAATGTCATATATTCAATATTTTCTCGGGCATACATAATATTTTGGTACATGAATTCGCCTACTGCTGTCATTATACCAATTTCCTTAAATTTATTCCTGCAGGAGTCTCTCTGCTTTAGCCCCAAAATATAACGCAAAGCACGTTTTTGTAATATATAAATTCTCTTGGCATCTGCCGATATTCCCCAAAATATGCCATAGGTCATAATTGAATGAAAATACGCAAAATATGTATCTCTAGCTGCATGTACACCGCCTAGTTCTTTAATTTTTTTAATTGCATATGTTGCAGAACTAAGTTTCTTTGCTATTTCTTTAATATGGGCTGCCCATGTAAGTTTCGTGTCTATCCAAATACCTAGAAATTTTATGTGCTCAGTAGATGACAGAGATAATTCTTCAAGTTTCTCCATTACACAATTTGGGAGGCCTTTTTGAGACCTTAAACCCAAACCAAAATTCAAAGTTTGAGTTTTTTCTACATTTAGCAAAAGATTATTCGCAGAGAACCAATCTGATAAATTTGGAATAATTACACTCAATTAATGACATACACCATTGTCATATTTGTCTTTAATTACTAAACTAGTATCATCTGCAAATAACACTACATCAATATTATCACTGAATACAATAGATATGTCATTAATATATATGAGGAATAAGAGAGGTCCTAAAATCGAGCCTTGTGGCACACCCGTAGAAATGGTTTGTTCATTGGATTGATATCCATTAACTTCCGTAACTTGTTTCCTATTAGTCAGATACGATTTGAGAATTTTTAATTCAGTATCGATAATGCCATAGTGTTCTAATTTGTTTATTAATATGTCATGCGATACACAGTCAAAAGCTTTGGAAAGATCACAAAAGACCGCATATGTCTTTTGCGATGTCTCCAAGCCCGAAAAAATATCTTCAATTAACCTCATTATAGCGTGTTTGGTCGATTTACCCTTTTGGAAACCAAATTGGCGACAGTTAAAAAGATCATTCTCAGACATATATGACACAATTTCATCCGCAATATATTTTTCGTAAACTTTACTAAAACTAGGTAAGATTGACACAGGACGATAATTATTACATAAATTTGTGTCTCCTTTTTTATGCAATGGAACCACCTTTGCAACTTTCATTTCGTCAGGAAAATGGCCGTTTTCTATACATTGATTTATTATTTTTGTTAAGGGACCCGCAATTTCTAATTCTAATTTTTTTTAAAGATAAGGTGTAATGTACCATAAGTCATTGGATTTTTTAGGTTTCATATTCCTAATTATTTTTATGATACGACTGATACTTTGATACAAATTTATCTTTTAAATTATTTGGCTCAAAATAGGTTTTGAGATATTCCATCAACTATTCTACGGAAAATTGAATATTTTTAGTCAAATCATTAGCAATATTCACAAAAAAATCATTAAACAATTACAAATGTCATTTTTATTCCTAATTACATTACTGTCATCAATTTTAATTTCATCACAAGCATCCTTAGAATTATTCCCTTTTCCAGTTTCTTCCTTTATTATTTTCCAAACACATTTAATCTTATTAGTCGAGTTAGTAATTTTTTGTGCAAGGTAAATTTTTTTTGCAGCTAGACATACATTTTTAAAGATTTTACTGAATTTACTTACTTTAATTTTATCTTTTGAGTTGTTTGACTCATTACTTATTGCATAAAGGTTAAATAAAGTTTTCCGAGATATTAATATACCCTTTGTTGCCCACTGAGAAAATTGTGTGTGTAAATTTAAACTTCGTTAAACTTTAGTTACTTACCGAAATAAAGGTTTTTTTCGTGAATAGTAAATGTGTTCCTACATTACGGAAGAGGATTTCAAAATCTTTATCACGCCTAGTAACTAGCAGCTCCTCGCGGTTTCACTCGCGTAGTTCCCGTCCCCGTGAGAATACGGGGATAAAATATAACTTATGTTACTCGCTGATAATGTAGCTTTTCTTTTGTGAAAGAATTTTCATAATCGGTCTAGTATATTATAGTTAAATCGTAACAAACAAAAAAAATTGTAACTTCCTTTAGATGAAAGCATCTAGATGGCGCTAGAGCAGGTTGAATAGCTCTTCATGTAAATATTGCCTAAATGTATGAGATCCCTTTTTTTATATCTTATAGGCTAGCGTTTGACCACTATCTCACCTGTCGGTAAGTGATGATGTGATCCAAGATGGTAAGCACGCTAGGCCTAGACTACTGGATCTTAGGAATAGCTGCCGGAACACATTAGATGTTTGGCGACCGATTTTCTAACTTTAGGTTGGTAGCTGGCCAGGCGGACACTAGATAGTGTCCTACCACCGTGCGGGGGTTGTTGGTTTCTTAACGATGTTTTCCTTCACCGGATGGCCACTGTGAGAAGCGCACATAATTTTTTCGATAGAGAAATTAATTGGTGCACGGTAAAGTTTGAACTCGGTACCTCTGGCATCAAAGCCGACCGTTCTCCCGATTACGCCACCGGGCCCTCGTGCTTCGCGCAAACGATATTTTCCACGATGTTGGAACCTGATGCACTAGCTTCGTCATCAAACATCTTATAATGTTTTCTCTTTGTAATATTAGTATAGAAGTATAGATTATTCATAATGAGGTAGTAGAAGGAGCTTAAAGTGCGTGAGTTCGACGTCAAAGGTACACAAATCACCAATATCAGTGGCGTGACAGGCGTACCGATGCAGAAGCGCGATCCACTGACCCATTTACATTATATATAACGAGATATCGCATTATACATAACGAGATATCGCTTCTACGATTTTATGCTGCACAATTATCTATTAATTACCTTTTGTATTTGTGTGACGATAGAAGAATAACCTTGGTACCATGGTCCTAACCCAAAGCCTCAAAAATTTCTAGATCAAATGTTTACCCTACTAATATTGTTAATATGAAAGGATGTAGGTATATATATAATTCAGTTCGGATAAAATGTACTAGACAGATATATTTTTGTTTACATCATATAGGCTAGAGTTTGACCACTATCTCACCTGTTGGTAAGTGATGATGCGATCGAGGATGGTAGCGTGCTAGGCCTAGAATGGGAACTGGCCCTCAAGGATAGCTGCCGGAACACTTCAAATGTTAGGCAACAAAGGGTACTTATATCCCAGTGTAAGAGGATATACTTGTCTTCGATACTTATTAACGCAAGCGAAGCCGAGGGGCACAGCTACTATTCTTAAATACTTCTCTCACAACTATGGAAAGATGCTTGCCTACATTTCTATCCATCTATACTTAAATTCAAAATGTTAAACCATCCCCGACCGATCTGTTCATAATCTGTTCATTGAGAACCGTTCCGATGATCTCAAACTCGATATTACTCAATTCATAATACTCAAATTGTTTATTATTCCTTAATTAAAGATCTAAGAATTCTAAGAATGTCAACATATGACCCTGGTAGGGTGTAAGCAAGTAGTGCACTGCACAGACCGATTTAACAACAATCTACCTGCATTCAAGTAGTTACGAGTATATTATATTATATGGCTTTATAAACTATATACCTACATTTTACTTTTTTGTTCTTTGTAATAAAAAAATCGTTCATCGTATAAAATGCATTTTCTATTAGAAATTCTTTAAGTTTTCGAGTAAATACTATGTCGCTTTCTTCCATTTTCAGCTCATTTGATAATTTATTGTATGTTTTTCATTGCCATAGATTTTGGACCAGAACTACAAAGCTTTCGTTTGGAACTAGTTTAAGTTTAGTAAAATTAAATTGTATTTGTGACGCGTTACACCTCGAGGGCCATCTATTTTTTTTAAAGAACTGCGGGTTTTTTCTTACGAATTTGCATAGTTCCAATATGTATATCGACGTGAGGGTAAGTATTCTTAGTTTTATAAAATATGGTTTGCAGCTTTCGGGCACTTTTATGTTCACCAGGATTCTAATGCACTTTTTTTGGCTTATGAAAAGATCTTGTGCGTCTACACTACTCCCCCACATAATTATACCGTAGAGAATGCATATACATAGTATGCACTCAACGCTGTTTTAAGATCTGTTGCTTGTTTGAATTATCTTAGTGCATATATAAAACTAGACAATTTTGAATTTATTTTTGAAATGTGTAATTTCCAAATTATGTTGGTGTCAATATTTAAGCCGAGTAATGTAAATATGTCAACAGATTCCAATTTTATATTATTGTAGTAAACATTTATGTCAATGGGTTTTTTTTTTTTTGGAACGGTCGATAATGCATTAATTTAGTTTTTGAGAAATTTATCTCAAGGTTGTGTTGAGTCATCCAATTCATAATATTATTAAAGATATATAGATAGATAACTTTTTATTGTACACCACAACTTATAAGATATATACAAACATAAAATGTCAAATATAATATGAACCGTACAATGGGCGGTCTTATCGCTAAAAGAGCGAACACTTCCAGACAACCTTTGGATCGAATGGATTAAAATTACACAGATAGACGGCGGTGTAATTTAAATGTAAAAAAAAGGATATTTTTATCACTTAACCATTACATGATAAATACATATTATATGCCTAGTTAATATAAATATGTCTATATATAAACTACACATACCACACATATTCCTAATAATAAATGCATATACACACATACATACACATACACATGTTTAAATTTACAATATCATACATAATATTACACAATATAAATATATTATTCTATGGTATGCGTTGTCATATTTCAATTATTTACATTAATAAGGTTTATAAATTAGAAGACAGAAAATCAACTGTGAATGGTTGCTAATGTGGTATTTTGGCAAGATAAAACTTTTTACCTGTTCTTTGAATGAGTAAGGAGACTGTGCCTGCCGAATAGTAATAGGCAGTTTATTCCATAGACGAATTGATTCAACTGTAAATGAACTATCATAGAAGGAACTACGATGCGAAGGCGCTAACAAAGCAAGATTTTCTGATGACCGAAGTGAATGTGTCTTTAAACGACATAAGAAAATAAAGCGTTCCTTAAGATAGAAAGGTGTGGAGAGGGACAGAAAAGAATGTTATATAGGAGGAAAAGTATATGAGTATCCCGGTGAAAACGAATAGGAAGCTAAATATGTCAGTGAGAGTTTTATTAAGATTTAAATTATTATTACATGATGTCATGACAGAAATGTCGTCCGCGAAAAGAATGCAAGACTCGTCGATTGTTTTCGGAAGGTCATTAATATAAATTAAAAAAATTATCCCTTTGTCGTGGTCAAAGTGTTCTATTTCTACGTACTGCTGCCTGTTTACTAGGTACGATGTCAACCATTCATGAGCAATACCGCGTATTCCTATACCGTATATTTTTTTTAGTAATATGTCATATTGCACTTTCGTCATATCCAGCAGAATGCCTATCGCATATTTTTTATCATTAATTATGTCTAAAAGTTTGTCTATATATTTGTACACGGCTAAAATTGTCGATCGATTTCTCCTAAATCCGTTTTGTGCCTCATCAAAAAATTCGAATTTTTCACAAAAGTACTCGAGGCGCTTTTGCATCACTTTTTCAAAGATTTTTGATGAAGTGGGCAAAAGCGCGATCGGCCTATAATTATTCACGTCACGTTTCTATTGTTTTTTATGGACTGGTTTAATTATTGCTACTTTCAATAAGTCTGGGAAGGAACCTTCATTGAATGATTGATTTATTAGTAGGTAGTAGGGTAGTGTCAATTCCTTTGCACAATTTTTATTAATATAGGGGGTAGTTCGTCGATACCGTAGCTGTATTTACTCTTTATTTGTCTTAATATTTTGTTGATTTCGTCTGGTTTAGCTGGGCTTAAAAACATTGTATTTTGTGGACGTTGTACCACAGGCCGGCCTGTTGGTACCATGCCATTTACTTTACCTACTGATGCAAAGAAGTTGTTAAATTCGTTTGTTATTTTAGTTGGATCGGACGATAGGATATTATGGATGTGGAGGCTTATATTAGTTTTGTTTTTCTTTGTGTTTTTGTTTGCACGTTCTCTTATGATTTTCCACATAGTTTTTGTTTTGTTATCCGATTTTTTCATTTCTTGTATGTATTGGTTTCTTTTTTTTTTATTTATTAACGGTTTTTTTTAAAGAATATTACTATAGTGTTTATAATGGTTTGTCAGTATCGGACTTTTATAGTACGTAACGAATGTGTTCAAGAGTCGTTTATTTTTACTGGATACTCTAATGCCTCGTGATATCCATTTATTTTTTTGTGTGTTTAGTTTTACAAATCTTTTGGTATATGTTTATTAAGTAACCCTAATAATTTATCAGTAAATAACCTATAGTTTTCATTTATTGTGTTATTTATGGTCATTATTTCGTGCCAGTTTATATGAACTAGTTCATTACTGAATTTTTCAATGTTATGATTATTAAAAGATCTCTTTATTACCTTCCAAATTAAGTTTTTTATTAATGGCTCGTTACCATTTTTTATGTTCATAATTATCCCCTTGTGATCCGAGAAGCCGAAGTTCTGAACTAGTACCGATACCATATTTTTACTGCAGTTGGCAAATACTAGGTCTAAACATGTAGATGTATTTTCAGAAAATGTAAAAATGTATATTCTTGGTTCTTGTATAAATTGGCTATAGTTATATTCCTGCATTCGATTTAGTAATAAATTTGATTGAATGCTTTGCTAGTAGTGTAGTTTTGTCTCGAGTACGATATATCTCAGCTGTAAGTTGGTGAGGAGTTGAGTATTCTGCAGATTGCAGGAGACGTCCCAGCATTAGGTTTGTTGAAGTAAGAGTATACCAAATTCGAATTGATCAGAACTACAAAAGTTTATTTCATAGTATCATCGTCTAGAAGAATGCTCATAGTCTTCATGCGACTAAACGGATTTTCAGGAATCAAAGCTAACAACACTCTTGATCAAGACACATATAAAAAAAACTAAATCAGAATCGGTTCAGCTGTTTGGGCGCTACAATGCCACAGACAGACACAGATACACACGTCGAACTTATAACAACCTTTCTTCTTGCATCGGAGGTTAAAAATGTCAGTGTTTTCATCAGCCAATACAATTATTAATTGATATAAACCATTTTCAGCTTTAGCTTTCCACAAATCGCTGTACTGTACCTGCTCAAAGGCCGTAGAAAGACGTATGTTTACCTCAACCTGATTATTTGAAAACTCTTTTCATCATCATCATCATAATCAGCCGGTGTCAGTCCACTGCTGGACAAAGGCCTCTTCCAAGATACGCCACTGAGCCCGATCTTCGGCTCTTCCTTCCCAGTCACTGCCCACCGCCTTGCGTATATCGTCACTCCACCTGGTCACAGAACGTCCTACGCTATGTTTGCCCATTCGCGGTGTCCACTCTAGGACAAGTGGACGAAAACTATTTTACTGCAGCGAAAACTTGCCCTTCACTTCTACTAACCAGTTGTATCGCGTATCGTTTAACACATCAGCATCGATTTTTGGCTGCTAAACAACTGCCAAAGCCTACTTTAATTTTTACTGAGTAAATAATTTAATTTGGACTAGTTCCCAGTTTCTCTATATGTCTTACCTATGCATGTACGAAGATACGTATAGCCTTTTAGGTATTTAGTAATCCTTTGCTGTATATTTTACTATTTTGATTAATGCCATTTTATTTGTATTGTGCCATACTTAAAGCATTTCTTATAAAACCTATTATTTTATGTAATGCAATTTGCATGGTGGTAGGACACTATCTAGTGTCCGCCTGGCCAGCTACCACCCTCAAGTTATAAAATCTGTCACCAAACATCTAATGTGTTCCGGCAGATATCCTTGAGAGCCAGTTCCCATTCTAGGCCTAGCGTGCTTACCATCTTCGACCGCATCATCACTTACCAACAGGTGAGATAGTGGTCAAGAGTGAGCCGCGAATCGGCAACGTATGGTATTCTTTGATTTGTTCGATAAAGTTAGGATACATAGGTTTAAGCAGAGCCTCTGCTTCTAAAATCTAACGCAATCAAAACCTAATATCCTAATGTACGAGGAACCTTTTTTATTACTAAGAAACAGTTATGTTGACCATTAATACTACAATGTTTTGTTTAATTTTAAGTTTATTACATACTTTGAAAAATAAGTACAATACAAAAGATTTCAACGAATCCTGCTATCGCATAACGCTTTGTGAAAATTAAGTTTACGTGCGTATGGTGTGCGTTTAGAACATTATAAAAAATCACATAATGAAATATCAGTAACTAGCGACCCGCCCCGGCTTCGCACGGGTAGAGCATATATGCCTACACTTATTGCATCAGCTTGTTGTGTCGAGTATGAATTAAAGTCTTAAAAAGTCATATTTTAACCAATTTTCACAATAACCTTAACAAATTATACACCTTAACCTTCCTCGTGAATCACTCTGTCTAATGGTAAAAACTGCATGAAAATCTGATCAGTAGTTATTGAGTTCATCACGTACATACAGACATACAGACGCGGCGAGGGTCTTTGTTGTATTATATGTAGATAAATACAGTCACGAATATAACGGTAAGAAATTACGTAAAGGCTAAAAATTAGCCCTAACATCTTACGTTAGTTACGACAGGGTTCAAAAATATTAACATTTATTTCAGTCTTACCACGGTAATGTTATCTTAAAATTTTGAGCGTTTGATCACTTATCTTACCTGAATATACTAGATACTGTACTAACTCGAGGGTGGTAGCTGGCTAAGAAGACACTTGACAGAAACCCCCTTACAGGCCATTACTACATTGACATAGACATTACTCACATATACATTACATATACATACATTGACATTACTTACATTTAATCACAAGTTACTCGAATTGAATCATAAAACACTCATCATCATCAGCCTGTATCAGTCCACTGCTGGACGTAGGCCTCTCCCAAGATGCGCCACTGAGCCCGATCTTCGGCTCTTCTCTTCCAGTCACTGCCCACCGCTTTGCGTATGTCGTCGCTCCACCTGGTCACAGGACGTCCTACGCTACGTTGCCGATTCGCGGTCTCCACTCAAGGACAAGTCTACCCCAACGGTTATCAGTCCTGCGGCAGATATGACCAGCCCACTGCCACTTCAGCTTGCTAATCCGTTGAGCTATGTCGATAACTTTAGTTCTCTGGCGAATTACTTCGTTCCGGATTCGATTCCGCAGAGAAATACCGAGCATAGCTCTCTCCATAGCTCGCTGAGCGACTTTAAACTGGTGGACCAGTCGGACTGAAATACAAAACACTACCAAATCTTTATTACATAAAATAAAACTAGGTCGCTTCCTGCGTACTGTACGCTAAGCCACGCCGCCACCAAGTGCTGGAACAATATTCCGCCTCCAATCAGGAGTCTGAAATCATTACATTTATTTAAGTACAAATTAAAACAGTACTTGGTGGTAGAGCAAATAAACTTTGCTGACATAAACATAGACATGTCATTCATTTAAACTTATACTCTGATACAAAAATAAAAACATCACAAAGTTTAATTTATACTTACATTTTAGTCGTAACTTTTTTATTTTATTTTATCTTCCAAAATCAATTCCGAAAATCCAATAATATAAAATATACATTATACATAATTCAATGAAATAACTTGTGTTGTCTTTCTTGTCACGAATGTCATGATCAATACTTGTCAATGTCAATTTCAATATCCGTTGACATACAAATTCGTACCTGTTTCCCGCAGATTGTCTATTACGTGTCCCTACATCACTCTCTTTGCTCAGCAGTGGCGCGCATTTAAAAAGTTGGTTCCGGTTCTTACAACTATGAGTAGTTTAATTTTTTATGTTCTTTATATTTATCCGTTATATGTTATATTATACTATGTACTATTATATATATATGTATATATATTTATAATTATGTTATCTGTTATTGTTAATTTATGTTATTCTATCTATTTTATTTAAGTTATTGCTATCGGTGTTGGTCCTACTCCCGCTCTCAGGCCATTCTGTTTCAGCACCTCATATTGTATTTCTTTTTGTTTCTTGTTTTATTTAGTTAAGTAAGTTTTTTGCTCAAAATGTCAAATATATTTTTCATCTGTACTGTAACTTGAGGACTGCTGAATAAATGATTTTTCTTTCTTTCTTTCTTTCTAAGATTAGATCTTTCAAACTATCAACGGATTTTCATTCAGTTTTTTTAATTTATTTATTTCAGTAATCATACAGCGATTTTAAAAACTAAGTAATAGATGTATAACTTATAGACTATGGCCAAAATTGATTACATTAGATAAAATACATATAAGGATAAAAATGAACAGTAGTAGATTTACGAGTGTGTTATGTGCATTGTGTGTGGGTGTGTGTGTGTGTGTGTGTGTGTGTGTGTGTGGTTGTGTTTGTGTATGAATATGTGTGTGTGTGTGTTTATGGCTTGAGTGTGTTTCTTTCTAGTGGCAAATGGCAAAAATGTCATCAATAGATAGAGTGATTCAAGAGGAATGTTTAAAACTAAGATTAAACGCAGGCAAAGCCGCAGGGCGCAGCTAGGTATATTTTATCATCAGGTAAGAAGTATGTAAAAGTATATATTGTGTTGGAACGGAGTAAATGGAAGGTCCTTGTAAGCCTCCTTTCACAAATACATAATAAATAGCCCAGTCGAGCTAGAGGTATCTTTTCATCAGCAAATAATAATAAAAGGTTATTCCATACTAGAAGTGAAGGATTATCTCAATTATTAAGGTCAGCATGACCAAAAATGACTCTGTATTCGTAATTTAGTAGAAATTGTTAAAAAAAGGCCATAACTCCTAAACTACCAAAAATCGCGGAACATACATGGGGATGATTTAAATAACCCTTGAGGTGTTCTACCTCTGGACTTCCGCTTGACACTTCTTTCTGGGACGCCCTGTATATACAGAAGAAGATGTAATATTTAATTTAATTGTAAAGTTACAAGAATGAATTCTAAGTTTGTTATTAATATTATGTTACCAGGATAAAATAGTTTTAATTATAAAACTTAGCATTGTCGGGAAACCAGTTAACACTTTTTAAGATTTTTCTTCATTTATGGAATTTAAAGAACCCACAACATGTTTATTTGCAAATTTCAATCCATCAATACTTCATATTTTGCGAATTAACTTTGTCGGCAACTACCCCCTTTATCCTTTGTTTTTCAATTTTTCAATTCTAAAATTAATAAAAGTTGTCGCTCACATCGTCACTTAACATCAGCTGAGATAGTGGTCAAACGCTTGCATATCGCGTATAAAAAAAAAGGATTTATCCCACTGGTAGCTTTATTTCAGATGGTTAGTAAAATTACTCATGAGTTATAACTTAAACCAAACCAAAATCTTACTAAAACTAAAACAAACAAAAACAAAACGCGACAGCAGTTGGGTTAGTCTTTATGTTTATGTCGCGCTGTTAAATTGAGAGGTCACACCACGCGACAGCAGTTGGGTTAGTCTTTATGTTTATGTCGCGCTGTTAAATTGAGAGGTCACACCACGCGACAGCAGTTGGGTTAGTCTTTATGTTTATGTCGCGCTGTTAAATAAATAACGTGAAGGCTGAGACGGATTTTCATGATTAAAAGCTAAAAACACAAACACTCTATTAAAACACCTATCAAACAAACAAAAAAACAAAATTGGTTCATTCGTTTGGCGCTACGATGCAACAGACAGACACACATCAAACTTATAACACCCCTTCTTTTTGCGTCGGGGGTTAATAAATTGATACTTTCACGAGTATACCGGACAATGGTTACTTGTTCTCAACACGTTTTACGGATGCCGTGGCGGTTGCCACTTATTCATTGTTTGATAGCATAGTATTTTGTTTGCTGATATTACAGAGTACAGTAGCTATGAGTCATAATTTTGAACAAACTGATACTTGTATGATGCGTAGAGACCGCTAGTAGTAGAATTTAAGATTGTTTAGAAAAATTAAAAGGACCGACTTCAAACGTCGCGCAAGTCGTTTTCAGTACCAAGTTAGAGGTGTTTATCTCCATATCTCTGCAGATACTGAACATGTCTCGATGAAATTTAAATGAAAAAAAAACCGAATCGGTTTAGGCGTCTTCGAGTAATCGGTAAACATCTTCGAGCATTTACCAATGGAGATGTTAACGTTGTAATCCGCAAACATTTATTTCTGGCGATACTTACGGGGGACGAGGTAAACACGCATATCACACACACAAATCACTCACTTTAACGATCCCGCACACTAGCTTGAAACACGCACACAGTATCAAAAATACAGCGTGTTACGCACGCTCATATGGCCAATAATGGCTATATGGCCAGCAGAGGGGTACGCCTTGCATTAACATCCCTATTGGTAAATGCTCGAAATATAAGAACATACATAAATAAAACAATATATACAGACGAGTTGAGAACCTCTTTTCTGAAGTCTTCCGGGAAAGGCCGAGCAACAGCCGAAAAACATCGAAATCTCTCAATTATAATAAAACATGGTAAATATACTGTGAAGCATAAAAGTAATGTTAGTGACCGTGGAAACTTAAAAACATACATCTATGAAATTCGAGAGTTAGGTATCAATAACATCGCAAATGATTTCGTTATGTTTATCATATAGGCTGACTTTTGTCCACTATCTCGCCTGGTGGTAAGCGATGATGTGGTCGTAGACTTCGAGCATTTACCAATGGAGATGTTAACGCAAGGCGTACCCCTCTGCTAACCATATAGCCATTTTCGGCCATATGAGCGTGCGTAACTACGCTGTATTTTTAATACTGTGTGCGTGTTCCAAGCTAGTGTGCGGGATCGTTAAAGTAAGTGATTTGTGTGTGTGCAATGCGTGTTTACCTCGTCCCCCGTAAGTATCGGTAGAAAAAAATGTTTGCGGATTACAACGTTAACATCTCCATTGGTATATGCTCGAAGGGTCGTAGATGGTGAACACACTAGGCCTAGAATACTCTGACTCTCAAGAGCGGTGTGTTACCGGAACACCGTAAGGCGTGCCATGGCGGCAAATTTTCTCCTTGATCGTGGTAAGCTACTTTTAAGTAGCAATTCAGGCGGAACATCGATATAATATACTCCAACCACCTGTGGATGAAGTTTTTTTTTCTTTGTAATAGAAACACACAATTGAAAAATGATATCTTAAAATATAATCGTGATTGTCCACGCGGGCATAGAATAAATAATAGCAAAGACGCAGGTAAAATGTCTCGATGCGTGGCAAGTAAATGAATGCTAACGTAGACTCCTCAAATTAAAGTAACTTGAAACTGGATTTATTTAATGCATATTAGGCTCGGTCAATAGCTTTTGAACTAACATTTAATAACAAAACGTCCACCATGAATAATGAGAGATGTTCAAAGTTCAAGTATATGTAAATACAGTAAATATTCAGTCATCCGAGGACCACTGCGCATATAAATGTCGCTACAAAGTAATTTAATACGTAAATACGTAAACAAACGCTTTGTATTTCTCTTTATATACAAAGCATTTTGCGGCTTACGATTTTCCTCAGCGTAAAAAAGACACATTTGGTAGGACCACAGAATAAATAATAGTTACATAGGACCAAATATGATTGCTTTTAAACGATTTCACAAAAAAGGAGGAGGGTCTCAATTTGACTGTATTTTTTTTATGTCTGTTACCTCAGAACTCCGTCAAATCTAATCCGAATTGTTAAAATATTTTTTTTTTGTTTAAGAGGTTATGCCTCCCGTTTGGTCCCATTTAAATGTTATCGAGATATAACAGTTATCTCCGGAGATATGGAGATAAACAATATAAGCGAATCAATATACTTTGATGACTTGATTATAACTAGCCAGTACTTTCACTATCGCGGCATGTGAA
Source organism: Cabera pusaria (assembly GCA_954871355.1). Classification (NCBI taxonomy): domain Eukaryota; kingdom Metazoa; phylum Arthropoda; class Insecta; order Lepidoptera; family Geometridae; genus Cabera; species Cabera pusaria. Next base: position 24,957,612 of record OX940900.1, read on the forward strand.
GTCGGTTTTTTCGTTGTGTACGATCATAAAATTATTACTACCATACTAGCTTCCCCAGTACAAAATTTTACGCAAATTGATCCTGCCGTTGTCCAATAGGGTTGAATTGAAAAGGACATAGAATACTATTTAATTGTCTGATTACAGCTAGTATTTTTATATAATCAATACCATAGGTGGTAGGATTATTATATCAATGTTCCGCCTGACTTGCCACACCATCGAGGAGAAAATCTACCAATAAAACCTTACCTTGTTCCGATAGCACAGACCATAAAAGAACCAGAATATTCTAGGCCTATCGTGTTTACCATCCTCGACCACATCATCGCTTATCACCAAGCGAGATATTGATCAAACGCTAGGCTATCAGATATTTAAAAAAAACCTTGGTTTAAAACATTTCAGTCAGGATTTTAACCATGACCAACACTGTTATTAAAGTAGGTCTTTTCTTTCTGATTCTTATTTAAGGTCGTCAAACAAGGTCAAACAATATATAAGTAAGTAAGTAGTTTATATAATATAAGTAAGTAGTTTATATATAATCGCATAGATTATCAACATTTTCGCTAACATAATTGCTCACAAAGTCGAAATCGAAAAAGTCCTTGAATGTATTTAAACATTTTTGCGTAAGTTGAAATTTATTATACAACTCATTATATTTTATTACGTAATCGGCTTATGTTATTCTTGAATATATTTACTGCTTAATTTATATAAATTTTACGTAATTATCGACTTCAACCATTATTCTGTGCTTCAACACAAGAACACTTCAGTTATTTACTAGTTCAAGTATTTTTCAATGAAGATACTAGGTATTCGATGTCTGTTATTTATTAGTTACTAGCTGGCCCGGCGAACTTCGTACCACCTAACAGACAATGAATGTCGTGTTACCTTTTAGATGAACTTAATTTAGGCTTTTATGAACGTAAAATTAGCTAGTTAATAATAGTTTTCGCACACAAAATACTGCATCTTTTAACCTTCGTGATAGATCTTATATATTGTTTTTGGAAATATACACTTTTTTAAGTTGCTTGTAAGCATACATTTCTGAACGCACGCATATTTGACAATCAATAAATATGTCAAACAATTATCATTACTGACAGTATTTGACATTTTATAAATCTACATGACTTGAATTCACAAAAACTTGAAGAATTTTTATACTTGACACTGGCTAAATACAATAATAGTTTGGAGCCATAATTATACCGAGAAAAAATACGCGATAATCCGAATATTGTAATGCTATCCACACATGGGAAGAATTTTTATACTTGACACTGGCTAAATACACTAATCGTGTGGAGCCATAATTATACAAAAAAAACCGCGATAATCCGAATATTGTAATGCTATCCACACATGGCTATTTGTATTTGCATTATTTGCTATGTGTGATAGAAAATTACATGTGTGGAGGGTATATTTGCGAAATTCTTCGCCTATATGCGTATTTGGTATATATAGCAAATAACGAAGATGCATTTCCGCACGTCTGTCGGTTTTTAAGGTACATAAAAGAAGACAAACAATATTTAGAAACATTGTCAATAAGCAATCACGAATACCAAATAGCAATGTACGGGAGAAGACTCTTTGCTTTTACCGTATAACCGTATCAACGGGATAAACAACTGAACATCAAATTATTGGCAGTTTAGAAGCCCAGGAACATTTTGGCAAAATAACTTTTCTTATATATATTTTTTAGGTAAATTATTCATTGTTTTTAATATTTATGACAAAGACGATTCCAAAAATACAAAAATCATATAAACTGGTCCAGCCGTTCTTGGGTTATAAGTGTAGTAACTAACACGAATTTATTTTACATATATAGATTGTTATTACATTAAGGGCCAGTTTCGCCGGTTCCTGATAATGCGTTAGATAGTTATCTGGCACATGGCGCCATATAAAAGTTGTCATAAATCTGTCAGATTTATTCATTTTAGCGCTATCGGGAACCGGTGAAGGGTTTCACGGGTTCAAGCATTCGTCGAAAAATAGATGGAATATTGACGGCCACGGACGAATATTGAAAGTTTAATAAAAGCTTGTAAAATGATGATGAGCCAAAAAAATATTGTAGGACTTATATCTAGATGTCTCGGGCCAACGGGTGCTGTGACGCGCAACATTTCTTTGATTTTTTTATATCTTACAGGCGTTTGACCACTATCTTACCTGTTGGTAAGTGATGATGCGGTTGATTATGGTAAGGACGCTAGGCCTAGAATGGGAACTGGCTCTCAAGGATAGCTGCCGGAACACATAAGATGTTTGGCAACAGATTTTCTAACTTGAGGGTGGTAGCTGGCCAGGCGGACGCTAGATAGTGTCCCACCACCATGCGGGGGTTGTTGGTTTCTTAACGTTGTTTTTCCTTCACTGTGAAAAGCGCACATATATTTTTCGATAGAAAAATCCATTGGTGCACGGTGGGGATTGAACTCGACACCTCTGGCATCAAAGCCTCCTAATCCTCTTCTTTACTTTTTCCATTTACACCACCTGGCCCTCCAAATTAGGCTCTAAGTATAGAATGACATTTGAACTCTAATTGTGACATACCTAAATATTTAATGCTTTGTTATTTTTTAACCGACTTCACAAACAAGGAGGAGGTTCTCAATTCGTCTGTAAGTTTTTTTTTTGTGTGTATTTTACGCGATTACTCCGTCAATTGTGAACGGATTCAAATGATTTTTTTTTAATAGGTAGGGTACGTTTCCGAGGTGGTCCCATTTTAATTTTATCGAGATCTGTTAAGTATCTTCAGAGATATGGAGATAAATATCTCAAACATAAGAGAATGTACTGGTTTTAGAAGAAGAGTCCCAAGAAGATTATACACAATGGAGGTTGCTATTGCATATACTTTTGAAGACTAAAAAATATGACCTTGAATAATGTTTTTACATCTTTCTTCACGTTGATTTTGGTTTTTAACCCTCGACGCAAAACGAAGGATTATAAATGTTATAAGTTTGACGTGTGTATCTGTGTGTCTGTCATCGTGGCATCGTAGCGCCCAAACGGATGAACCGATTTTGATTTAGTTTATTTTGTTTTATAGATGTCTTCGTCGAGAGTATTCTTAGCTGTATTTCATGAGAATCTGTTCAGCCGTTTAAATATTATCAGCTCTTTTTTGGTTAAAAAAACTACGATAGCAACTTTCGTAAGCTCGTAGTCCTTTGACCACGGACGTCAAAATATCAAAATGGCGCTGTCGCAGTATCTTGTTACTTCAATGATATTGCAAAAATAAGGTAAGCTTGATCTAATTCTGAGACATCTCCTTGGAATGGTCTCAATGTATGAAGTTATACATATGCTTTGATTATAAACTCGGATTACATATACAAATCAGTCGGGGGTGGTTTTAATTTTTTTAAATTTAAGTATTATTGACAGATATTCTTACGGTAACTGTGAGCGAGAGAGAAACAAAGGTGGGGAGAATTAATTTGTCTTCACAGGAATGTTCTACCAGGCAAAGTCTTGTTAATGTGCAAAGTTTTTGAGCATACCTAATATTTTTTGGCGGCCATATCAGTCCCGCCCGCGACACTGCATACATAAATAACTCAGAATTATGAACGTACTTTGTACCAACACTGCAAAAAAAAAATTATAAGCATAATACCACAGATTATATAATAGTTACTACGTAAATAATACTTTTCGTTGTTAGGTTGGCTACACAGTGCTTTCATAATTCGGGTATTAACAATGTAAGGAAGTGCCAACTCTTATAACGTAGTAGAGTGATTCAGACTGTGTGGGCCATATGGCGGCAATTAATGTTAGTAATCGCAAATAATACTTTTTAATATTCAGTTTGGAATACATCTAGTCCGTGTTATAAAAGTATTTGGAATTATTGTAATAAAATAGACAATTAATTATCGTGTGTGTCAGATGCTTTCATTGCACAGGGCCATTTTGGACATTGTCCTTTGATACCTTGATGACATCATTATGACTAGTGAATATTTTCACTAGCTCGCCATTGTACGGTTCCGAACCCAAAGGGTACCAAATGAACACTTTCTGAGACTTTGTTGTCCGTTCGTCCGTCCGTCCGTCTGTGTGTCTATATGTGCGCACTTTACAGATGTACCTTAACCGTAATAGGTACATACTTGAAATTTTCACAAACTATATATCCGTCAATGTATAACGGCCCAGACACGAAATTTTATAGATGCATGTCATTTAATTAAAACTTGTTTTGCACTAAAAAGAGTAAAATAAAATCTTTTTCAAAAAAAACAAAACCGACTTCATTACCACAAACAGGCACTCAAAAGCGAAAAATAAATTACTTAATATAATTATTATAAGCGCTACCCACTTATCTATTTGAAGTCGGTGCCAGCCAAGTCTAATAGGTAGTAGATAGATACTACCTACTTACTACTACTACATACATAGTATCTTATCTATCTACTATCCAATAGACTTCACTGGCACCGACTTCAAATAGATAAGTGGGTAGCGCTTATAATAATTATATTAAGTAATTTATTTTTCGCTTTTGAGTGCCTGTTTGTGGTAATGAAGTCGGTTTTATTTTTTTTGAAAAAGATTTTATAAATACTTTTTTACTGTTTAATTGATCTTAAGATTTAGCAAATGAAATGTTTTATTGATGTATTATTTATTTTAATGTTGTTGTATGTTAAATCTTTTATATTTGAATGTTGATGATTTTTAAATATTATTATGTAAATGTAAATCCCAATACAATTTTTTTGTTTCATGGAATAAATGAATGAAGACAGCTGGAATGTAGGGTCTGGAACTTCTTGATAGCATGTGGTAGAAGTGGTAGAACCTTGTATTGATATCATGAGTATTTTTCTATATACACGAGGACTGTACAATTCACGCAAAGCTTGTTTAAAAAAAATGGTATTATTATGTCGGTAAATATTTTTGTTCAACAGTTACAAAAAAATGTTTGATTACTTACACAGTTTATAATCATCAGTTAAGATAGTGAACTACGACTATCGGGCATTACAAAATAATTAAGATAGTTTAAAAAAAACTAAAACAACCGACTTCAATGCCCCGCGAGTCAATTTCAGTAGCAAGTTTGAGACGTTAATCGTCATATATCTGGAGATACTTATCAGATCTCGATGAAATTACAATGGGACCACCTCGGAAACGTACCCTACCGATTACAAACGAATCATTCAAATCGGTTCAGAATTGACGGAGTAATCGCGTAACATACATACAAAAAAAAACAGACGAATTGAGAACCTCCTCCTTTTTTGTGAAGTCGGTTAAAAATTGAAAATGGATACAAAACTCAGTAAATGTTATTATTATATATTTTTTTATTAGAGATAGGCAAGCATTTGACCACTATCTCACCTGGTGTAAAGTGACGATGTGATCGAGGGTGTAGCACGCTTGCCTAGAAGATACCTGTTCACTCTTGACTTGAAGAGACCCAAGTTATAGCTGTTTGGAAACAAGTCAGCCGGCAACGTGTTCCATTCCTTTGCGGTTCGGATTACAAAAGTAGAACCAAATCGTTTAGTGCGGATTGCTGGGATATCCACCATGTTAAGGATGCCGTTGTTTAGTTTGCCTTGTTGTCCGATAAAGGGGGAAGGAGGAATCAAGTTGTGTAATTCCATCGAATACTATATCCATTATATATATATATATATGATTTTTTTTTCATCATCTACCCCATCGTGTGGGATCTCGTTGAATAGGTCTTTACTTAAGGGTTGCTTATATCACTTTTCGATTGAATGCTCCATTTACGAAATATTGAACTTTAAAGTGCAGATTTTTGTTCTACTAGGGCGTCCCCCCCCCCCCCCCTCTAAAAGCTAAACTGCTGGCTTGAAAAATCTGGAAAAATTCGTGTTAATAGCGCATTTCATGAACTTTAAAGGAAAATTATAGCGGTTGAGATAAATTTATTAGGTTAGCAGTAATAGTCGTTGAACTTGGGTGTTGGATAATTTTGTACCAAATACAAAATCCTTAGAATAAATCCTTTAAAGTGACAAAGAAGAAGTACCTAGTTGCTTGTGTATAACGGGTAAAGACTTGCATTGAATAACGGGCTACTACGGAACCCTACATTGCGCGTGGCCTGACACGCACTTGGCCGTTTATTTTTTTTTATCAAATATACGCTTATAAATAGTTAATATTCATATTTCCATACTATCCATACTAATATTATAAAAATTAAAGACGTTTGTAACTCTGTCACTCTGTCTGTTTGTTACCTAATCACGCCTGAACGGACGATCCGATCTTACTTAAATGTAACAAGGAGATACATTATAGTATACTGATGAACATAGGCTACTAAACTCTTAGTGTACTTGAACGAAGTCGCGGGTATCATCTAGTACGCTTATATACATAGGTAACATTTCCTTTGCGTAAATTGTTACACACAATCCAAAACTTTATCGTACCGACGGGACTCGAACCCGCACATCCCGAATAACAATTTACAAAAATATGTGTGAAACTTTTCAAGAAACATAATATTTCCTTTGCGTTCACGCGATGCTACCAAAGACAAATTATTGGATTTTAGTGTCGGCCAGTTTGCCCTTCAAAGCAATGAACAATATACTACTTTTCCCATTGAATGCCTGACAACGCGATGTTAGGTACTATGGAGACCTTCTACGAAAAATATTTTCAGAGATTTACCTTAGCTCAAAAGAACTAAAACGCTTCTATGATATAATATCGATTATTCTTTTGAGTAACTAAAATGGGTTAAACTTTAAATCACTAAACTAAATTTTAGTTATGATTATAAATATAGGTGTACAAATATTACGACTATATATTTATAAATTGTGTATTTCATGCCGGATTTAATTAAGTATATCAACATCATTATTTTTAAACTGGTTACTAAATTATTGATAACAATACGTAGCCGAGTATCTACTACAATTAATAAAAAGAGTTGTTTGTATATTTGATGCAGTTTCAAGTAAATTTACTGATACGTTTTATACAGTCTACATAAATATGTAGGTACCTATTTATATTTATATTTGTACAAATAGGTACCTACAAAACGATTATATATATATATATATATATATATATATATATATATAATATATGTATATATATGCAATGATAATGCCGTGTGTATGATCGAATTAGCTTGTTGCTGTTTCTAGATATAACGTTTTTACTTTTTGTTATATACCCAATGAAGAGCTATTCTATACATTCCAAAGTCAAATAAGTATTAAAAAATAAATGCCGTAAGGTTGTGTTGTGTCAATTTGAGCTTATATACATACATTTTACATAAACATGTAGGTACTATATGAATTATGCATGAAGGTAGGTACTTATTTATGCTTTTTGTACAAATTTCACCAACTTCGAGGAAAGTATCCTGTTGTAGCAGTAAACAAATGTTTCTACTATTTACTAAGCCTAGTCTTATTGAAAATATGATTTTAAGACCTTAATTTACCAAACGTTAAAGCTACCAATAATAAAACATTACTGAACTAATTTAGTGGAGTATACAAATAAAACTAAATACAGGAAGTATTTGTGTTCTAGATAGATCAAAGAAACATTAGCAAACAGTACAAACAAGGTAAATACAAATAATAAAAGTTGCAAAAAGTAAATAAAATGTTGGTATCATAACGCGACAGGATGTGATCGATATGTGTCAAGGTGCGAGCGGGATGCACTGCGCATGCCCCTAGCGGGCCGCAGACGTGACGTCACACGCTCGACGCGGCCCGACGGCCACCGAACCGAGCCGAGCGGCCATCTTGCCAAACACGACTTACAAGTCCACAATGCACAATTTCACAAGCGACCCGCGCGCTCACAATTAATATTTAGCTCACAAGTTTGTGTAATCAAACCAGTATTCTGAACGTTCTTATTTCGATCTAACTCGACTGAGTATGAGAAACGATGATTCGTCGCTTGTTTACTGTGTAAGGAGTATTTTATTAAGGTGGAAATTCTAACGTTTTGCCTTTGAGGTTACGAACTATTCCGTATACTTCGTATAGCTCGAGGTGTCTAGGAAGAGAGAAGAATCAGATTTACTGTTTTTATTTGGATATGAATATATTCTACGACTTCAATTAAGGCGTTGTGACGCTCAAAAATCAATACTTAATTAAGAAAATAATCCAGTTTGAAAATGGATAAACTTGTCGGCAAGATTATACTACTGCGAGAAATTTGCGAGAATAAGAACATACTCTTCGCTCCTGTAGGCGAAGACGTCACTCTTCAAAGGAAAGTGGAAATATGGACACAGGTGACGGACAAAGCGAAATCTTTGGGACTCATATCTTACGACAAAGATTACAAATACATGCGGGACACGTGCTGGCAGAACTTGAAGCGAAGCGCGTTAGGGAAGAAGAGAATACGCAAAAATCATAAAGATAAGAAGTATAGTCCGATCGATGACTTAGTGTTTCAGATTCTAGAAAAGTCGACAGCGCCCCCCGTACAAGCGTCGAAAGCTCCAGAAAATTTTAGTACTAAGCAGGAAGAGAACGAAGACCTCGACCAGTATCCAGAAAACGACCAGGAGTCCATTGACTCGAATGCGCTGGCATCCACGAAGCGGACGGAGGGAAACTACGACAACGTTGTCTACCTTGAAGACCCAGAACCGGCCACGCCTGTCCCTAAGAAACGAAGTAGATTTGTGAAAAACAAATTTGTGAACGAAGTCACCATGAGAAAGAGAAAAATGGCGTTGCAGGTGGAACAGTTCGAGTTGCAGAATTACAAGCTGAAGCTGGAAGTCTTCGAGATAGAACAGAAGCTGGGAGTCAATCCTTCCAAGTTTACAAAAGACATAGCTAAGAAGTTCAGCAGCGATACCAGCCGAGTCCTTCATAAAGATGACTGTTCCGAACAAGAATTTGATTCTGACGACAATGACTAAGACTAGATAGACTAAAGTCAAAAAAGTATCTTATGTCTTATTATAATACGAGCTATTCTGGTCCAAAATTTCTATGAAATCTGTCTAGCCGTTTAACCGTGATAAAATAACAGACAGACTGTTACTTTAGCATTTATTATATGTGTATTGTTGGTATAAGTATCGATTTTCTATTTATTATTAACTAGCTGATACCCGCGACTTCATTCACGTACATCAAGAATTCAGTAGCCTTTGTTCTAGGTAACAAACAGACAGTGTGACAGTTACAAACGTTTTCATAATATTAGTATGGAAGTATGGTTATTAGATAAGACTTGTAGAATATCTTCGTTGTGTCTAAAAATAAAACTCAATCCAAAATTTCATCGTACCGACGGGACTTGAACCCGCAACCTCCGGAATATCATGTTCCGGTGCTTTGCCAATTAAGCTTAATTAATTAATTACAAAAAATATTAAGTGTGAAACACTTCAAAGAAACATAATATTTAATAAAACTCAAGTTGATACAGTTGTAAGATTGTATCTACACTATTTGTAAATGTAACTTTGTATTACATTTTTATAAATATAAACGTTTGTTTTATTTAATAGGTTAAATACATTATTTCATAAGGGACTACAATTTTTAGTTTACTTCAATAGCGGCATAAATTGGACAGTAATTTATGTAATAACTAGTAATAATTAAATTTGCTCTCACTAAAGGTTATTTAATGTGTTTGACAGGACATACAGACAAGCTTAAGAAATCCTACCTATATATCTTGTAAGAAACTGATGCCTTAAATAGCTGGACACATCTTTATTATTACATACATACAATCACGCCTTTTTCCCGTTGTGGTAGGCAGAGACTACTTCTTTCCACATGCTACGATCCTGACATACCTCTTTCGATTGGTTTATTATATTTTGTATTTTGTTTTATTACGTTAATTAAATAGTGTTTGCTGGAATGTGTCTATTCTTTAAACATTCATATGTCCTCTAAATACAACAGTTATATTTGGGCAAGAGCTGGATTTGTTAAATTGCAGTAATTTAATTAAATTATAAGAAGTTTATTCGAATTAATCGAGGCTATATTTGTGATTTAGCATTTTGTTTCAACTTAATATTAATACGTAGGTGATGAGAGCGACATTATAATCTTAATAATGCTACTTTTACAGATAATGTAATGGAAGAAACTTAAATAAAATAATATAAGATCCTTTACAAAGCGATAAAAACCGACTCAAATGCCGCGGTAGTCATTTTTAACCGACTTCAAAAAAAGGAGGAGGTTTCTCAATTCGACGGTATATATATTTTTTTTTTTTTTTTTTATGTTTGTTCGGGGATAACTTCGTCGTTTATGCACCGATTTTGATTATTCTTTTTTTGTTCGAAAGGAGATATCCCAAGTGTGGTACCATGGTACTTTTATCGAGGTCTGATAAGTATCTTCAGAGATATTGAGATAAACATCTCAAAATTGGTACTGAAAATGAACATTGAAGTCGGTTCTTTTTTAGTTTTTAAACGATATTATCACTATCAAATCTGAAGTGTTTATCTCCATATCTCTGGAGATAATCATCAGATCTCGATCAAATTACAATGGTCCCAAACGGGAAGCATACCTTCGAAAACAAACAAAGAATACAGTCGAATTGAGAACCTCTTCCTTTTTTAGGAAGTCGGTTAATAATAAGAAACACAACTTGCTAGATTTCTATTGCCTTGCTACCCAATTATATTATAATAATTAATATAATTTATCGTATTTAGAAAAGAACGTGCACGATTATAAAGTTCGAGAATCATCAGTACTCAAGTCATAGACAGACCTCATGCTATTTTCAGCCTTAATCCGTGCCAATAGAGTCTTTTATTATTCCCAGGTATCAAACGATACATTCTCCTTAGATTTAAATGCAGTGAACGTAAAAAATAACGATACGTTTTATTGTACGTTTTCGAATCAATCAATGACCTTCGTAGCTCGTAGCACTCTCGTAGCAACTCCGGTGCTACGAACATGTTTGTATAATTTTTTTATAATAACTATGCATATGTAATTGTTTGTTTTGTATTTAAAATGTTATAAATACATGTTGTATTACATTAATTAGATTATTATTTATTTCGTTGAATACGCATTTGATTTGTGCTCTAATTGTATGAAAAAAAATCGAGAGTGCCCAAGGTATGACAGATATTCAAGTTTTGAACAAATTTTCTTTGATAATATCATTAAGTTGTATATTTGAGGTCATAATTAAATTGATCTAAATATAAACAAATAATAATGTAAAAAAAATGATTAACATGCCTTTAATAATATGGTGATTCATCAAGTTAAGTCTATATTAGGAAGTCTGCCTGTCACTATAATACAGATTATAATTGTAAAATTAGATTTAGGAAAGGTCTATTCAAAACAAACATTATTAAAGTCTTGAGGGGCCCAGTGGTGTAGTTTGGTGAATGGCCGGCTTTGACACCATAGGTACTGAGTTTAATCCCCGCCGTGCAGCAAGCAGGTGAAGCAAAAAACCTCCCACATGGTGGTAGGACACTATCTAGTGTCCCCCTGGCCAGCTACCAGTTAGAAAATCAGTCGCCAAACATCTAATGTGTTCAGGCAGCTATCCTTGTATCTAGCTATCTTGAGCCAGTTCTTATTCTAGGCCTTGCGTGCTTACCATCTTTGACCGCATCATCACTTACCGGTGAGATAGTTGTCAATCGCTAGCCTATATGATATAAAAAAGTATAATCCGGATTCTTGTGTAAATTTATTTTTAATCCGACTTCACAAAAAAGGAGGTTCTCAATTCGTCTGTATGTTTATTTTTTATTTTTTGTGTGTATGTTACGCGATTACTCCGTCAATTCTGAACCGATTCGAATGATTATTTTTGTAATCGGTAGGGTACGTTTCCGAGGTGGTGCCATTGTAATTTCATTGAGATCTCACAAGTATCTCCAGAGATATGAAGATAAACGTCTCAAACTTGCTACTGAAATTGACTCGCGGGGCATTAAAGTCGGTTGTTTTAGTTTTTAAACTATCTTAATTATTTTATAACATTTATCGTACGATCTTATTGTTCTGTAACGTTCGTACGTACACTCCAAATACCTATAATATATACATACTAGTTGGGTATAAAAAATAGCCTACGACCTATCTTCAAACCTACTAAATACAAAATACAAATAAATTCATATACATCGCTAGTTAGCTTAAACAAAAAAAAATCGGTCAAGCCGTTTCGGAGGAGTTGGATAGCAAACACTGTGACATGAGATTTTTATATATTAGATAGATAATTAACAAGCTTGCCTATTCAACAATAGATCACAAAAACGTGTCACGAAGCAAAGGCTATCGCTTATATTGAGACTGTAATGGAAATCGTGGCAGCTTATCTAAAACATAACGAGCTAGTCACGTGGGCGTTTATATAATCTACTTATAGTATGAACATGTGCCTATCGAAACTCGAAAACTAAGTCGTTTCTTTTTAACTAAAAAGTATACTTTTTCGTTACCAAGCCCAAATGTATTGGAATAGTCAAAACGAATAATATGAGCCCAAACTCGAGAGGTTTTTCGAGATCCACTAAAGCGTTCCACTATCCACCTATTCATCAGATCAGCTCCAAGATACCTAATTATATTATTGTCATTCGAACCACATATAAATACAAACTTTCATTTCGATACGACAATAAGAAGTAGGTTAAAATTGTCGTTAAGATTTTATTACATTATTCGTTTTTAACCGACTTCAAAAAAGGAGGATGTTTCGCCATTCGACCGTATATGTAGATATTTTTTGTATGTGTGTTCGCGGATAACTTCGTCGTTTATGAACCGATTTTGATGATTATTTTTAAGTTATACTTCTTTTGGCGCGATAGAGAAAAATGATGTGAGTGAATTTTTACGATGCGCGCGCACATCGACACCTAAATTTAACACCGTGAAGTTAGTTCTAGGTGGCATGACTATGTTCAAGTTGTATATGTCATTTCGTAAGAACGTCATATTTTTACGTTAATAAAACCTTTTTTATTTAAATAAAATCTTTTTCATTAATTTTAATATTTATCGTTAATCACTACTGCATTTTAGTTATTTTTTTTCCATACGCCACAGAAGTATAACTTCTAACGCGTGTACATAAGTACACACACGTTTTTTTGTTGGAAAGGAGTTATCCCAAGGGTGGTACCATAGTAATTTCACCGAGATATGTCGATAAAGGTCTCAAACTTGCTACATAGATAAGCATATGTAATTTATATATCTATAGATATATACTGAGCAATTAAAATCAATTGAAATTATTGAAAAAAATTCAAATCTCATGATATGCAATTTTTTTCAATGAATATTTTTCTTCTTCTAGAGCATGGGATGGTTTGTAGGGACCTCTCAGTCGCATACATTCACTCGGAGCAAAATTTAATCTTTTAAAATTCGGCAACCTGTATTCAGGACTGATTTTTCGCAGGCAACCCTATATCACCGTGTTCGCAATGAAATAAACTTTATTTTTATTTAAGTTTCATTCATTAACCAGACCGGTGCAAATTACTAGTATCGAGTTCATACCTGGCAACCCAAGGGTTGTGACAGGAAAAAATAGGCAACCTAACTTTTTCATATACTATGGGCTGCATACTTTCGATTGGTATAGAATTTATCTATTAACCAAGCCGGTGAAATATATTTTAAAAATTGAAAAAAAAAAATAATTATAAATCTCCTGGACTGTAATTTGCTAGGCAACCCATATGCAATATATTTTTTGATATTAAATTACTTAAAAAATGTGTTTGATCCATTAACCAGCTCGATGAAGGTCGTTGTATGACGGGATCTTAGACACATAGAAAACCGATAAACAAGTGACTTTTCGGCGATGCTCTGGGGTGGAGGTCTCTACTTTGATAGCGATGCGTCTTGTCATCGCAAACATCTACTGGAATGAAATTCAGCTAGACAGTTGTATGTCTGCATCTCTTTTCTTTACAACGATCGTCGCTCGAAATTCATCGCTATGCATGTAGAGAGTAGAGACTACCGGCCCAGGAGCCCTTTGTCTACAATTTTGTTGATATATATAGGTTTCTTAGCTCTCCTGTTAATCACTTCCAGTACCTCCAGCTGTTATTTAGCTGAACTATCCCAGAGGTGAGAACGAGAGGTGCACGTAGGTTGTCTGAAAGAACGGTTTATAAGCATAAGTGTAGTATATTTTCACCGCACGTAAAATAAAACCGGCTAAGTCGAGTTGTACTCGCCCACCGAGGCTTCCGTACCAACGTTGGTTGGTACCAATTAAGCTAGACCTCTAAATTGTATGAGCGCTCATATAACTCAGAGGCCTATCTTAATTGGCGAAACTACTTATGTATGTATGGGGACACACTTTAATTTTCAACTTTTTTTACTTTTTGGAATTTTTCCTTTAAAAATTGGTAACAAACAGCCCAATGGCTAAGGCATCGGCCTGGAGGAGAGGTCGTGAGTTCGATCCCGACCCATTGCACTATTAACGTGAACCCGCTCCAGACACAAACATATTTAGCTTATAGATTTGCTACGGGAATTTAACGTGACTTACGCGATGTCGATATAGCGATCGACATATGTTTCGGCCTCATCCGGAGGCCTTCTTCAGGATCTTGAGTGCGGGGCGCTCGCCGACGCGTTCAGCCTCGCACTGAGTCACAGTGCGAGGCTGAACGCGTCGGCGAGCGCCCCGCACTAATAAGTTTAAAATGAACGTGAGTTTTTATAATATTTAGCTTAGTTGGAGGGGTTAACAAGACTACTAGTAATGTGCAACCCACATTGCTAGTAAGCTTTTAAAAATTCAGGCACTTATAAACATTGTCCGCCCTCTCATAATATTTTTCCTGTATGTTTTATATGGATTAGTTTTGATTTTGGGTCGCAATTAAATTTTCTGTATACTACTATAAAATAACCTCCAACATTTATACAACTGGACTCAATACCGAGTGTAGGTTATCTTATGTCATCTGAAACATTGATCGAGTTGTTGTTTGTAAACATCGTTTACTAATTATATGATATATTATTGTTTTTTCTTTATGTATTAAGTACTGTATAAACAACTAGATAATTCTTAGATAGAGGTATTAGTTAGGTGAAGTTAAACATGTTTTCTTTGAGAAGAAATGTAATAAAAAGGCAGTTTAAAGTGTCGGTTAACTTTTATTTTTTAATATCTTATACGCTAGTATTTGACCACTATCTCACCATGGTAAGAAATGTGGTCGAAGATGGTAAAGACGCTAGGCCTAGAATACTCCGATTCTCAAGGACTGTGCTGCCGGAACACCGTAAGGTTATAATGGCAGATTTTGCTGTCTAACATACCTCGACATCAGATGCATTAGGTCGGATGTACAAAACTCTTACTTTACAGGAGAGCAAAAATTAAATTTACAATTTTTTTTTTGTCATTTTTGTCTTTTGATTCACAAAGGCTTATCTGCTGACCAGACCAAACATTTAAAATGCATAAAATTTTATGTTGAAATACGACTCATACAACTTTTAATTATTTGATGCATAAGGCTGGAAGTATAATAGTGCGTATCTTCAAAAAAAAGCATAATGCTTTAAAAAATGTTGCTTAACGCTACTAATGCATAAAGTGTGCTATTAGTAGCTTTATTGTTATTAGAACGAGGATTTTCTAAGTATTACTTTACAGGCGAGCAGAAATAAAATTAACAAACTTTTTTCTCCATATTTATCTTTTGATGCATAAAGGCCTATCTGCTGATACGTTCAGTATGTGAGACCAAAAATGTTAAATGCAGAAAAGTGTATGTTGAAATACGGCTCCTACAACTTTTAATTATTTGGTGCATAGAGCTGGAAGTAAACATGGAAACTTATGGCTCCCAGGCATTTCAAAAAGTCTGTAAATCCGACTTTATGCATCTGTGTATCTTGTCAACGGTACAAGATAGAAGTATCAAGGTCAGATTGTTAGAAAGAGAAACAAAACATTAATATCGCTGTATTAAAAAGTCATTTTGGTCGGATCTATACATCCGACCTAATGCCTCTGATGTCGAGATACTGTCGCGAGAAAGAGAAAATACATTTAAATCACTCATGCATAATCGATCGTAGATATTGCGTAAATCAGGATTATAATGTAGGTACATTATGTACTAACTCTGGTCTTCTGCCTTAGTTATGAGCTATACTTTCGTATGGTATCAATAAAGTGTTTTATCTATCTATTTATCGTCGCTAATTGGAATATATTTAGGTTAGTTCATAGTGTAGCTCAGCAATCATATTTTTAGACGGATACATTCAATCTATATTCATATAATAAACCGGCCAAGTGCAAGTCGGACTCGCGCTCGTAGGGTTTTGTAACACAGTAGAGTATTTCATATCTATAATTTTTCGCCACCAAAAAATTAACTTAGTGTTTGTTTGAAAAACAAAGTTATATTTGCAGTTGCTTATATATTTCTAAAGCTGCTGAATATACTTCGTTCAAAACCAATTTTCGTTGCAAGTGTTTATTGAGATCGTCATCATATATTTATTTTTTTTAGATTTTCACTCCCTTACTTTAAAAGTTAGTGGGGCACACATTTTACCACTTTAGAAGAAGTTTAAGGAACCTCAATGTCATTTTTAAAGACCTATCTATAGACACCCCGCACGTATTAATTAGGCTTGAAGAAAAAAAAAATAGATTCAATTCCATGTATGAGGAGACCCCCTTAATCTTTTATTTTTGTATAAAAATCGTAAAGCGGTTCACAGAATACACTTTTCGCCTACTAAGTTTCAACTGTGTAGTTCTAATAGTTATGGAATAAAATGGCTGTTACATACGGACGGACAGACAGACATGACGAATCTCTAAGGGTTCCGTTTTTTGCTATTCGGCTACGGAACCCTAAAAATTAATCCCTATTTCCCTTGGTCACGGCATTACGCGTGAACGATTGGACCGATACCTTTGTGTTTGGAGAAGGTTTAGAAAGTAAACTTTTAAATATATGAAAGTAATTATATTGTAATACGGGACTTATCGCGCTAAACATAATTTTATTTACCTCGACGTTTCGATCAAGTTGCATTGACCGTGGTCACGAGAAGACTTCTTTGTTCTTCTGTCTTCTCGTGACCACGGTCAATGCAACTTGATCGAAACGTCGAGGTAAATAAAATTATGTTTAGCGCGATAAGTCCCGTATTACAATATAATTATGTGTGTAAATCGCGAAAGTTAAAAAAAAAAAAAAAAAAACTTTATGAAAGTAGTCCTAAACTCGTGCGGCGCCGCGGGACACAGCTAGTCACACATATAATCCTTGTTAAAACCGATATTATCATCAATTAACTGTACTTATTAGGACTCAAATCATAGTTATCAAATTACAATAAAAGTACCATTAAAGCTATTTCCGAGGAACCAATTACATTTATTGATCCTCCAATCGTGTTTCGTGCAGATGTACTAATTGTATTTAATTTTATTTGATCAACAAGGATAAGCCGCTCATTTTCTAATTTCAACCAACTGCTAAAAAGAAGGAGTTTCTCAATTCGTCTGTTGTTGTTTTTTACTTTTT
Organism: Cabera pusaria; assembly: GCA_954871355.1. Lineage (NCBI taxonomy): Eukaryota > Metazoa > Arthropoda > Insecta > Lepidoptera > Geometridae > Cabera > Cabera pusaria. The sequence continues at coordinate 24,975,250 of OX940900.1, forward strand.
TTATTTATTTATGTAACGCTATTACTACGTCAATTGTGAACCGATTCGAATGATTCTTTTTTTATCGGCAGGGTACATTTCCGAGGTGGTCCCATTGCAATTTTATCGAGATCTGATAAGTATCTCCAGAGATATTACCGTAAACGTCTCAAACTTGCTGCTGAAACTGACTTGCGGGGCATGGAAGTCGGTTGTTTTAGTTTTTAAACTTAATTTTTCAATTGCCATTCTATGAGTGAATACCAGTACCTTTAACGCACAAACGGCTGAACGGATTTGGTTATAATTAAGATAGAACAAAAACGAATACAACCGACTTCCATGCTGCGCGAGTCAGAGTCAGTCGGACGAGAGTACTTCCCAACATTCTCAATGTGAGGGCATAATGTTAACGAGAATATAGTTCGTACTCATCACTATGCACAGTACGTGGACCTGAATCATTGAAAGCGTGCGATTCTCAGAACGGTGCACTTTGTCGGGCGAGGACGGTGACTCACGGGGATTTCAATGGTCACGCTGATCTATAGATGGATGGTGACTTCATTGGAAAACGGCTTGTTTTCAACTATAATAAACTGCCTCCCATTTAAGAAATGTATGAGGTTTGTCATAAATGAAATTAACCTATTGATGACAAAAAAATATTCGTAAGATAGAAACACAAAAACTATATGTACCTCTACGTATCTGAAGATGTCGATCGTTGGAAGAGGAAAATCTTACCATCACAAGTTCTAAAATGTTCATATTTACGAGTAAGTGTTCGGTGTGTTAGTAAATACTGCCTATGTGGTGAAGTAATTCAGGAATATATTATAAGTAAAGACCTTGATGTATTAAACCTCCTAAAATCGGCCCTTTTTCTGAGACCGAATGCCGGTAGCAACTACCAAATCAAATCAAAAGAAAACTGATATGCTTGCACCTGGTTTCAGGTAAGCGAATCAAACCTCAGATTCAGCTGACAAGATCATACAAATTGCGTGCTTTCTTATTTTTTCCGATTTCCTACAAATAGTCAAGTATTTTGACGTTGTCTTCAATAGAAAGACAGGTCTCGTTGATTCGTAGAACTCCACAAAACAAATTAGCTAATTGTTTACAATAACTCTATGATAAGCGGTAAGATCACGCGATGGTATGCGGGCCGGATATAATTAAGCACCTAACTTGTGATTGGATGGATTTTACTTGGTGATGAACGGACTGCAGAGTTTACTAGGTTAAAAAATGTAACTGATAGATTTTTCGTTGTAGACGTCAGACATTGCCGTTACTGCAAGGCACCGTAAGGTTATGGCAGCAATTGTTTTCCTTGATAGCGGTAAGTTATGATTATATTGTAATACGGGACTTATCGCGCTAAAAACATAATTTTATTTACCTCGACGTTTCGATCAAGTTGCTTTGACCGTGGTCACAAGAAGACTGAAGTTGTGGGTATCAGCATTGTTATGATTGCTACCCTCATTTGATCTTGATCGGAGTTGCCATTGCGACACACAATACTGACGACATCGGCAGATTTTCGTTTTATTGTGTGTCGCAATGGCAACTCCGATCGAGATCAAATGAGGGTAGTTTCAAACTACTCTCAATCGAAACAATGCTGAACCCACAACTTCAGTCTTCTCGTGACCACGGTCAATGCAACTTGATCGAAACGTCGAGGTAAATAAATTATGTTTTTAGCGCGATAAGTCCCGTATTACAATATAATTATGTGTGTAAATCGCGAAAATTTAAAATTTACTAGCGGTAAATTACTTTTTGGTAGCATGTCAGGTGAAACATCGATATAATCCTCCTACCACCTGTGGAGGACGAACACCCGTACTAGGATATGAACCGGTGACCTCTAAAGAGGTCAGGATCGTAGCATGTAGAAATAATTTATGTATGTACAATAAATAGGTGCTATATTCTCGTGTGCATTAAACAACATTAATATGAGTGCCTTAGCACCACGCTGGCAACATCTCGATGACTAAAATAAACGTAATCAGTTGGCAAGTAAACAGAGTGCTAATTACCAGCAATTCCCAGTCTCCTTATAAACTTGGAGTCATCAGTCGACGACGTTCGTACACTATTTGCATAAGCTTTTACACAATGCAAAATGGTCAAAGCTTAAACAATCAGGGCAATGTTCACCGACTTATTTAAACGCCCGGTGACGTTTAACCAACCACGTTTGCACTAGAAAGGCACCCGGGAGAGTGGAATAGCGACGAATTTTCCACTAATCCTGAAGTGATCACCACAACCACTTTGCCAACAGTAGTATACTATGAAGAAGACGCGTATAGCCAACTTATTTTGATATATTTTTAACCGACTTCGAAAAAGGAGGAGGTTTCTTAATTCGACCGCATACTTCGTCGTTTATGAACCGATTTTGATTATTCTTTTTTTGTTGGAAAAGAGATATCCCAAGGGTGGTACCATTGTAATTTCATATCTGATAAGTATCTCCAGAGGTATGTCGATAAACGTCCCAAACATGCAACTGAAACTGACTCGCGCGGCATGAAAGTCGCTTGTTTTAATTTTTAAACTATCATAACAATCTATGGGAAGATACGTCGACAGAGGCGGTTAGATTAAACGCCACTGAGCGTAATATTTAAGTCTGTAAACTTTACTAAAGCCGGCGCCAGACATAGCTCAAACATTTGGGCACTTATTTGAACACACATTTGAGCACATGTGAAGCACGGGTATTTGAGTATTTGTTCAAAGTTTGCTCAAAGTTTGAACAAAGTTTGGCACTTTGCCATTTGGTGTCGGTTTTTCGAGCGCACATCAAAGCGTTCAAAGTTCGAAACTGCAAAAAGTGTTGTTTGCAAAGTATGTGTGGCAGGTACCGCAAATAAGTGCCCAAATATGTGACAAAGTATGTGACAAAGTCTTTGTCAAACATTTGTTTGTGTCTGGCGCCGGCTTAAGACTGTTGTTTTCCGTGGCCACAGAATAATTAAAAGTGCTCAGTGGCTGTTTGTATAGTCGTTTTATTAATTTATACTTTCGGGAATTTAACGTGATTAGTGCGGATGTGGCTTCATTTGAAAAACTGTTTCAGAATTTAGAAATAAAGCCGGACATATTTTTGCTACGTATACAATGTCATAATTCTAAATATGTAGACTAAATATGTTCTCATCTTATATTTCAGATTTCTTTATTCACCACAATAATAACATATTTGCTATTAATGGTATGTCAAAATTTCTACAAGACTGAATTAAGTAAACTAATGTTTTATGCTAATAATCTTAGATGTAGTAATAAGAATTGGTCTTTATTAAACATTTCCATGCAGAAATAAATATTCACTAATTTTACAAGCAATGTTTTTGTCTATAGAATAAAAAGGGAGGGTATATTATCCATTTAGACCTTTTCTATGATGGGAATGTAAAGGTATTGCATTCATTTTTAAATTCAGACACATTCTACAAACACACGATGGTCACACCTCATCTCTTACCATCAGGCGAGTCTCTTGTTCTGTTACCATACAAGAAAAGTGTATAACTACTCATTATACTTTATGGAAGCCGAATCGAGATAATTGCGCTCTGTGGATTGTACTAGAAGTAGGTTATACTACATATTGTCTCACTGCCGTTTTCCATTTCCATCAAACATAATTTCAGCTTATACCACATCGTCACTTAACATGAAGTGAGATAGTGACTTGACCATTTGTCTGTTAGAAAAAAAAATAGGCCAAATATAAATTAATTATTAATAACTAGTTGTGCCCCGCGGTTTTACCCGCGTAAGAATTGTTCCCGTCAGAATAACGAGATAAAAAGTATCCTATGTGTTATTCCAGGGTCTAGGCTATCTACATACCAAATTTCAGCTCAATCGGTTCAGCAGTTTTAGCGTGAAGAAGAAACAAACATACATACAAACTTTCGCCTTTATAAAATTAGTAGGAAGTAGGATAATGTACTAAGTACAAGTATATCATCAAAAACTTATTCATATCTATTTTAAAGTCTTTCTCTTTATTAAAGACATACTAGCTGTGCCTGGCGGCTTTGCCCGCGTTAACAAGTATCCTATAGCCTAATCCATAGTACTGCCTATCCCCAAAATTTCAGCTAAATCAGTCCAGCCGTTTGACCGTGGAGAAGTCCCAAACAAATCAACAAACTGACTTTCGCATTTATAATATTGGTATTGATTTCAATTCCATTGTTATTCAGTTTCGAGCTTAGCTAAAACGATCGCGTTGTTGATAATAGTCTGATGTGAGAATAAATACGGTGAGTTCAGCAGCGAAGCGACTGGCGTGTATCGGTGCTCGACCTCGGAGTGTTTCCGGGAAATGGCGCACGGCGGCGACGCCATTTTGTCGTCGGCGCGCGGGCAATGCGCATACGCAAGCCCGTGTCCATCTGCGCGATCGTAAGAGAACCTTTTACGTACTAACTGGTGAAATATTCTGTGCAACCACTTCTAATCAGTTTTTTCGATGCTCAGTAGTCAGTTTCGCAATGCTTGCTTTAATTTGATTCAAGTATCTGCGATCTAGCTTTATTGTGATTGTAAAGTTAATCTGAGGTGAAGGGAAATCTTAGGGTTCAACTGTAGGTATATAAATATGGAAATAATAAAATGATATATTTTATATCCAAAGTCACTTAAATTCAATTGAGATATTGGTTAAGCGTTATTCGACATTACAAAATATATTACCTATATTATATAAATTACCGAAATGGAGAAAACAATCGGAGATACGTCTTTGTCTTTCTTCGATAGATAGTAGTAGATTACAGTCACCATTGTCCACGTGGAAGATGAAGGCCCCATTCTAGTGCCATAATTATATAATCATGGTTGTTTGGAAGATATCGCTATGAGCGATAAGACCGCCCTTTGCTACTATCATTAGAAATAATTAGTTTAGTCCTAAGTATATATCCTTCTGTATGTGGTGTTTAATAAAATGTTTTTAAATCTATCTATCTAGGCCTAGCGTGCTAGCTACCATTCTCGACTGCATCATCACTTACCAATAGGTGAGCTAGTGGTCAAACGCTAGCCTATATCATTGGAAGTTTAAAAACTAAAAGTACCGACTTCAATCGTCGCACTAGTCATTTTCAGTACTAAGTTTAAAGTGTTTCTACTTCTGCTTTTTATCTTATATTATCTTAATATCGCTGAAAATACTGAACATGTGTGTGTACCTGTGAAGTATATACTATTTCAAATAAAAAAATAATTTTCCAAATCAGTTCAGGGGTGGTAGTCTCTACATTGATAGCGATGCGTCTTGTCATCGCAAACGTCTGCTAGAATGAGATGCAGCTAGACAGTTATTATCTGCATCTCTTTTCTTATCGACGATTGTCGGTCGAAATTCATCGCTATGCATGTAGAGACTACCGGCCCAGACGTCTTCGCGTAATCGGTGAACATACATTAAAAAAAAGATCCCGACGAATTGTGAACCTCCTTCTTTTTTGTGAATTCGGTTTAAAAATACTAACCTACAAATCCTAACAATTTAAGATCGTTCGTTTCTGATATTTATTGTACTGTCTCCTAAGATCGACGATGCCAACGTTGTACAGATAACGCAGAGCCTGAATGATAAGCGACGTAGGAATTCATAATGATAAGATAAGAGCACGTTTATTGATTTGTTACATTTTAAATGTTATTTCACTGTACATGTTTGTTACTCTTGATATTGTATAAAGTTCAAAGTGGTAAGGACTTCTGCTTGTACGTCTGGAGTGATTTTTCAACCTACTTCTAAAAATAGCGTTAATTTACTTCTGTATGATTTGTTTTTTGGTATGTATGTTACGATATACGCGATCACTCCTGCAATTGTGAATCGGTTCGAATCGATCGATTATTATTATTATTATTTTTGTTAGGGTAAATTTCCAAGGTGGTCTTATTGTAAATTTATCGAGATCTAATAAGTATGTCCAGTGATATGACGATAAACGTATCAAACTTGCTGCTGAAACTGACTCGCGCGGCATGGAAGTCGGTTGTTTTAGTTTTTTAACTATCCTAATTATATAAATATATTGTAGGTTAATATTAGACCGCGCTATCTCGCCTGTTGGTAATTGACGATGCGGTCGATGATGGCAGCACGCTTGGCCTAGAATGGTAACTGGTTATCAAGGACAGCTGCCAAAATACATTAGATGTTTGACGTCATGATAGATTTTTCAACCTAAGGGTGGTTTATCAGTTTGCAACCGTGACCGAAATATTTTTTGTTCTGATGTAATGGCTAAGTGACTTGTAAAACTTCATTTTTAGTTTAGGGTTATTTGCCGTTATAAAAGTTATTGCAAAGTACCAAATAATACTTTTATTTTTTAACTGTGAGGTTTCAAGCATGTTTGACGTAGTAATGTAGCGACTACAACTAACAAAAATGTCTTGAGTACAGTCTGTACTTTATAATCTAAAATTCGCAAAATAAATAAATGAACTTGCTTACTTCTTTATTGTATATATCAATTATTAGAAGTATATAATGTATATACCTTTAAATTAAAACAAAGAGCTGCCCTTCGTGTTATATTGTAGCTTTCCACTTTCCAACCTATTTCAATACTGTAAATTGGTACGATTTTATATTCGTACATAAGCAACGAGGTTATTTAATCTACATACTCGTATATGAAACGTCAATAGAATGATAGCATGGTATTAATGGATTGCACACTACACTCGTACAGGCAGATGTTTGCGGGCGCATGATCGCTAGTATTACCTACTGGCTTGTGTTGTGAGTGACGCTACCTGCGCCTGTGCGGACGGACGGACTTCATTCAGAGGATGTATGTGGGGCGCGCCTCAGACTCGACAGACAATTAGTTCTTATTGCACGCTAGCTGATGTGACGCTCGCTCTACTACGGTTATAGTTCATCTTGAGTTTGTATGATATACGTAGAGGACTAGCTTTGCCCAGCGGCTTCGCCCGCGTTAAAAAGTATCCTATAGTACTGGCTATCCCTGTGCAACATTTCAGATAAATCGGTCCAGCCGTTTGACCGTGAAGAAGTCCCAAACAAACAAACAAACTGACTTTCGCATATATAATGTTAGTGTTGATAGAGAACATTCTCGATGCTCTCGAGGTAGAAATGTAGTCACATCAGAATGCGTTTATTTTTAAAGTTATACCTTTAACAAGGAACAATGAATGAAAACAGAAATTAGATATTGTCTAAGGGGCCTGATCCAAACAAAACAGACTACAGCATAAAACAACTTAATAGGATAAAAAATCTAAACGAACCGACTTCAAATGCCGCGCTATTAATTTTCAGTACCAAGGTGTTTATCTCCATATCTCTAGAGATGCTTATCAGATCCTGATGAAATTACAATGGTACCACCCCTGTGATATCTCCTTTCTAACAAAAAAATAATCATCATAATCGGTTCATAAACGACGAAGTTATCCGCGAACATCGCTATAATGTATCGGCTTACATTGTTCCTATATCGTTGTATCTAAATGCATGTTGTTAAATTATATGAAAATGTATTATTTATTGGTAATAAATGAAATGAAATGAAACAACCTTTTTATTAAGTCTGTTATAAATTCATCTGTAAAGAAGTGAAGCTAGTTTATACCACTCCCTCATGTAAAGTTCCTGAATACTCCAATTATGCTTTGCAGCTCTGTACTTAGATGTGTAATGTGAATGTTTTAGAGAGCACGAAAATTAGTTTGCATAAGCGGTAGTAGATGGAAACGATTCATAGTTTACATTAGTAAGCGGCTTGGCTAACTTATTAGCAGATTGAAAATTTGTATATAAAGGATACATGTATGACTTAAAAGAGTAGTTCATGAAATATAATACTTAAATTCAAAATGTATTACCACCCCCGACCGATCCATTTATAATCTGTTCATTGAGACCATTCTGATGAGCTCAAACTGGACATCTCTGCTGTAATTTTAAAATTATCGTGAATTTGTAACATTATTATTGTTATATACCGGCTGTAATTCACGTACCTTTAGTCGAATTTTCACGGCCTAGGTTTCGAGCGACTCAGTCGCTCTTCCTCGGGAGTGAGGTCACGCGGTGAGATCGCGATGTTCACAGCCGGTATATAACAATAATAATCTCTGCTGTAAGTTGGTGAGGAGTTGAGTATTCTGCAGATTTCAGTAGATGTCCCAGTATCAGGTTAACGCTACCGTGTTCTTACAATATCGTTGAAGTAAGAGTATCCGAATTTCGGATTGATCAGAACTACGAAAGTTTATTTCATGACGTCATCATCTAGTATAATATCGTTTAAAAACTAAAAAAGAACCGACTTCAATGCCGCGCTATTCATTTTCAGTGCCAATTTTGAGATGTTTATCTCAATATCTCTGGAGATACTTATCAGACCTCGATAAAATTACCACGGTACCACACTTGGGATATCTCCTTTCGAACAAAAAAAGAATAATCAAAATCGGTTCATAAACGACGAAGTTATCCGCGAAAAAACATAATTTAAAAAAAAAACATATACGGTCGAATTGAGAAACCTCCTCCTTTTTTGAAGTCGGTTCAAAATGCCTTATTTTCGATTAACATTTTTTAATTTAACTACAATACATTTTAATTTTGATATTATAACTACTTGCAGTAGGTTGGTAGTTTGGTTAACAACATTGTGTATATTTTATGTTTATTTATTTGTTTTTTTTTAGGTTTAATGATATTGTTTGTAGGTTATTGGGGGTAGTTATTGTTAATTTTATATTTGACCAAAAAGTAACAGTTTGTCCAAGTAACAATATACTTCATCACTCCAGTCTGCCAGGCCAGCTACCACCCTCAAGTTAGAAAATCTGTCGCCAAACATCTAATGTGTTTAGGCAGCTATTCTTGAGAACCATTTCCCATTCAAGGCCTAGCGTGGTACCATCCTTGACCACATCATCACTTACCAACAGGTGAGATAGTGGTCAAAAGCTAGACAATGCGAAAAAAAGTAAGGATACTTTTTCAACTAGGTGGGCGGGCCATCTACTTATTAGTATAAAATAATTACTGTAAACATGTACTAGCGAGCATACTGAAAATCAATAGTAAAGAAGTCGTCCTCGAACGCGCCAGGTGGCGCGACCTACCCGTCTACTTTTTTTAATAAATTCTCAGGTAAGAACCAAACCGGTTCGTTGCTACGAAAATTGCTCGTGCGTCGTCGGTGTAAAATCTGTTTATGGATATTTGCAGGGTGCGTTTATCGTGTTTTAGAGGCTCTCACGAAGCTTATCTCAACTTTACTGATCATATTATTATATTGGATTCTGCTGTCTGCTCTCTATGTAATGACAGCTAGGTATATATCTATAGGTGACGCAGAAATTGTACCATTTTCCTCGTAAAATGAACTTGGTGGTTTTGATTAGAAGCGTGCGAGAAATGAAGCAAACGGCTAGATTAAGTAGTATTATTTTAGCTGCCAACATGCGTATTCTGAATTTTAAATTAAATAATAGTAGTTGGACTCTTTAGGACGCAATACAAAAATGTAAGTCACGGTGCAATGCAGACTTAGATGCCATATTAAATAAATGTTTGAGACAAACCCTAAAGGATCTCTACCAATCTATAAATAAAACGATGTTGTCAAATCAATGTAGGTTGCTATTCCTAAACGTATTATATAAAATTATACGCAGATATTTGTATGTTTGTTATTCAATCACATTTTTTTTTTAAATAGATTCATATAAGATTTGGCAACACAGGTAGTTATAAATAACCTGGATCAACACTAGGTATGTGTCAATAAATTCGCGGGGCTTTTTAATACATAATTAATAAATCTTTATACCTATATAAAAATTTCGTGTCACTTTGTTGTCAGCTATGAACTCCCTAAACTAATGAACCGATTTTAATGAAATGTTGGTCCAAATTGAGAGATATGATAGTTTTTATTTCAATTTATCGTCACAATCACTACATATTATTAAAACAAGTCCCCCCCGTCGCGACTGTCTATCTGTGTACGATAAACTCAAAACTAGGTACTGAACCGATTTTCATGCGGTTTTCAACAATTTACACAAATACACCTTGTATTTGTGTAAATTGGTTGAAATATGACGATGATTATTGATGACGTTTATTCATACTTGACGCAACAAACTGATGCAAAAATGCAGGCATATATATGTTCTACCCATGCAAAGCGGGGGTGGGTCGTTAGTATTGCATAAAATTCACCCATACGGAGCCGGGGCGGGTTGCTAGTATAAAATAAGTTTTTATATTGTGCTATTAATTAACAATAATAAAAAACGTGGCAGAAGTTGTAAAAAAAATGTTTAATTATTAATTTATTAGACTGACGTAGGTAGGTATCTATTTATTATACCGTTGTTCCTAACGTCCCAATGTTGTTTTTATTTTATATTTAGTTAGAATATTAGTGAGATAAAATAAGAAAGATAAGAACAGTAAATAAATGAAGCTAATGAATAATTAGCTGGTTTGTTTATATGAAGCTAGTGTAAACATGGAAAACGACAAAAAAAACTGATTTACGTCATTAATAATTAGATAGACAAACTCATTAATTGCACCCCAAAAGAACAAAAACAATTTCAAAAGATAAACTCTAAACTTATTAATAACAATGCAAAGGGCGGTATTATGGCTTAGAGCGTTTTCTTTTTTCAGACAACCGCAAAGTAAAAACCAAATAATAGCAATGTTTTTATGTAGGTATATTATGTCAACAAGACAAGTACCTAGTCCGTTTTAAAATTTGCTAACAATTTTTTAACCACTTGCTGATATCCGATTGGCGATTATAGAAGAGACTAGAACTCCCTGATAGCAATCGAATTTGGGCTAGCATGTTTTGTTTTCATGAATTCTTTCCATAGCACATGGTTACTAGGGTCCTAATACAAAGCTTGGTTTAGCTTGTTATAAAGATAATATAGTAGGTACTTGACCTATAAATTAAAAAAAATACAAAACTGACTTTAAACGACGCGGTAGTCATTTGCAGTACCAAGTTTAAGGTGCTTATCTTCATATCTCTGGAGATACTTAGCAGATCTTGATAACATTTAAATCGAACTACCTTACAGATGAACCCTACCTATGAAAAAAAAGAAGTATTAAAATTGGCGGAGTAATCGGATGACAAACAAACAAAAAAATAACATGCAAACAAATTGAGAGCCTCCTCTTTTTTTAGTAGTTTAACACATTTAAAACATTTAAAACATGTTATTAAACATATTTTATTTATATTTTATCGCCATGCGTAGCTTAACTTGTACCGATTCAACGTAACTTAGGAAGCGGGACTTCACCTACAATCGCATATAGCAAGTTAGACCCGCCCTTCAGAGACAAAGAGAACATTTTGTAGAAGACGCAATATCTCGATGTTGCTAATAAATTCATACTAACCTAGTAGGGTTGTATGATCCACATGAAAGTACATGTTGCGCATTCACTATTTAGGTTTATTAAATCAGTAAAATTTAAAACTTCTATTTTTCAGCGCTGCACCTGTTATTAAGTGTCTGAATCGAAAATCAATTCTATAAATTGTCATACATGATTTATGCCTTTCCGAGTATTATATATTACTAGCTGACCCGGCAAACGTTGTTTTGCCATATAAATAATTTCCTAATTAAATTACTAAAATGGCTATTAAAAAATAAGGATTGATCGTAGAAGGGTGAAAATTGAGGATTGTATGTATTTTTGTGTTGTATATGTTGTATCATAAAAAAATAGAAATTAAAAATTTTGTCTAAAAAATAAAAATAAAAATTTAGGGGTGGACTACCCCTAACATTTAGGGGGATGAAAAATAGATGTTGGCCGATTCTCATAGATACCGGATAAGCACAAAAAATTTCATCAAAATCGGTCAAGCCGTTTCGGAGGAGTATGGCAACGAAAACTGTGACACGAGAATTTTATATATTAGATTACCAAGAATAACCTGTAGCCAGAATGTCTGACCTAATTAATGAGAAATGTAAATTTATTGATGTTTTTGGGGATACACTCCACACTTTCAAAAAACACTTTGAGACAAGTGTTTGCTTGACAGTAGACGAGTCAAAAAATAAAATTAGTCTTATTAATATGAACATTAACAGCAACAACTTTTACTTTAATTCTGTTTTTTTTTAATTTTGCATGTTACTATGTCCATAATTACTAATAATATATTTTGTTAAAGCATGCGGTGCTTACTTTAACAAATACTGCATTAAAATATTGTGTTACGCTAGTTTTATAAGGATGTAACTATTTTTGGTTGGCCAAATAAATGAATAAAGAATTAATTCAACGTATATGGTTGTGCGCAAACGCAAGAGAGGCAAAGCTCGTTTACCAACCACGCTGGTGAAAGCGTCACTGCCAAGCCACACTTACACCCATATGCAAAGTCGGTTCCTCAAGATTTCCTCCACTCGAATGTGATTTGACTCAACCTCAAGGATAAAATCGGTATGCAGAAAGAAAAAAAAATTCCTCGTCTTGAGCAAATTCCTCAGTCGAGTCGAGTAATGAACTGTCAAACTCAAGGTACGTCGCGATCTACCTTAAGGTCTCCTCAAAGCTTGTTATCAGCGCTTTCAAAGTTATTTCTTAGGTTATTTCAAGTTTTAATATGTATAATAATAATGTAATAAATAAATTAATGACGTCATTCCTTCACTCAACCTCGACTCGCCCTTACTAGAGGTTCCTCACTGGAGGGTGAAGACGTAACTGAACATACTGATTTCAAGGGTGTTTTCAAGAATTCCTTGAGGTTACCTCGACTAAAGTCGAGTGGAGGAAATCTTGAGGAACCGACTATGCATATGGGTGTTAGTCTGAATAGATGTATTTTAAACTATAAACTGAAGTTTTCTTACCTTTGTCAACAGAGTGAAAAATGGCTGACATACGAGAACCTAAAGGAGGAGATAATGGAGAAGATGAGGAAGCTAGAGGAGGAGCGGCATGCGGTGGACCTGTGGAGCTGCGGACCCGAGTGGGGCAAGAAGCGACGGAGACGACAGGTAACATCCATATTTATATTCATGACACTAGCTGTGCCCCACGGTTATACCCGTGTAGTTTCCGTTCCCGTCAGAATACGGGGATAAAATATAGCTTATGTTGCTCGCTACATCCACATAGCGCCGTCCCAACACGTCTTCCCCGTTCCATGAATACATAAAATCACTCAATCTAAAGCAAGTATTCTTTATTTATGCGAGATTTACAACCGTTTGACCACTATCTCACCTGATGTTAAGTGACGATGTGAACTACGATGCGCATGCTGCCTAGATTGTACTTAACAGGAGATACAGACTCTAGCAGGCAATTCCATTTCTTCGCTGGGCGTATGATGAATGTGAACGCAAAGCGCTTTGTGCGACAGAATGGAATATCTACCACGTATCGATGGCGCATATCTGTGCCCCTGGTAGAACGATGGAAAAAGGGTGACTGCGAAATTGTTTTATGAATTCTATTGCACATTTTTCGAAATGTATCTGGACCGGTAAAAGACCGATAAACTAGCGACTTTGTGGCGATGCTCAAGGCTCTGAAGCCTTACTTCTTCTTTGTTGTCATTGACGAGTTTCTTTGGCTCTCCTCTCAATAACTTCCAACGCCTCCAAAGTAACACTATCGTGGCAAACTTTCAACAAATTCCTTCAAGTATATCCCCTCCACAGGTGACGGTAGCCCCTCCATACGTAGTGTACATGCTGCCTGACGCAGACATCATGGAAGACTGGAGGCTGGTCAGGAAACTTCTAGAAAGGGGGGACTGACGTCACGACTCGGGGACGAGAAGATCCTCGGGCAAAGGTAGGCGGGTCAAGTAGGGTCGTAAGTCTATAGAGAATTTTATCTTTGGTCGATAGGGAAAGGTATAGAGACAGGTATATCCGTCACCTCCGTAATTTTCAAATACGAAATAGAAATAATCGTATTGAAATATGTGGCCTGTAAAATGAGAGAAGTTCAGTTTATAAACTAAAATTGATACGAATCCCATTATGGCGTGCGGGTCAAAAATATTTTGTAAACATAACTGATTCTATCGACCAATGATAAATTAGAGACATGCGAAAGAGGATTCCATGTATTTACCTATATTGATAGAAACATTAAAGAATGTTCTCCAGTTTTCAAAGCTTTTAAGGAGCTTTTTTTAAAGTGATAAACAAACATTTGACAATCATCTCACCTGGTACATCACTTACCAACAGGTGAGGTAGTGGTCAAACGCAATAATATTAAAAAAAAGCATTAAAGATTGTAATTGGTATATAAACGAACGTGTGTCGTGATAATGTCGTATCGTACACAGCTCAAAAATTTTGAGATTATTATAATATTAGTTTTATTAATCTAACGGTGATTTTACTTTATAAACAATTAAGTCTACTATGTGACGCCATTCAGCCAAGAAATTCTTGGCGCAAATATGGTATTTCTTTATTTGTCATCATAAATACAAACTTGTGCCAACTCTAGCCTGTTAGTATACCTAGGCCATCCTCTTTCGCATTTCTTTTATAAAACTTAATTTTTGTAAAGTTTATCCGTTGTAAGAATATACGAAAATCCGTGTCTTATTTCATAATAAAAAGGAAAATGTTATTTTGTGTAATTATTATGTCCTTTGCTATAAAAACTTTGTATTCATTCAGTTACCTACTCAGTTGTGGACAACTAATTATAATTGGAGACAATCCTACAAAATCACTAAAATAAACTACTACTCTTGCTGAAAGGTTTATAATATAAGTTTGAAAGTTTTCGCGAAAATTAAACATTTTAATGTGAACGTACCGGCTTGTGTTTCTATGATAATCTGCTCATTGAGACCTTTTGAATAAGCCCAAACACCACATCTCTGCTGTAAGTTTGAGAGGAGTACCCAGGGTATTCTACAGATTCTAGGAGATGTCCCAGTATCAGGTCAATGTTCGCAGAGCCTGGCTAGTGAAAGTTGAGACTCGAATTATTTGCATTTTTACATGGAAATAATTATGCAAATGTCCATACATGTCAAAATCATCACAAGATGGCGGTTTTATAGTATGCTGCAAAGACTTTGATACTTTTCTTGTGCAATTATCTCTCGGACTCTGCTAGTTTAAATTATCAAAATGAGTCAATCGAAGTTTCCTTCACAGTTGGGGTTGCCATACTGATATATTAATTTGCCGCGCTTTTTCAGTCTCTGCTTTTGTTTGCCAAACTCTAAAATATCATTGAAGTAAGGGGGATACCCAATTTAGAATTATCAGACCTATGCAAGTGTCGCTCACATCGTCATCAACTAGTAAAGAACGTATAGTCTTAAAACAGCTGAACAGATTTTCTTTAACTATCAAACAAAAAAATCAAAATCGGTTCATCAATTTAGGCGCTACGATGCCACAGACAGACACAGTATTGTTAGACCGGTAATGTTCTCAAAAAGCTAGCGACGTTACCTCGTTGATAGCTAGGCTAATACGTTGGCAATGCAATTAGTTAGTTGTCCGCGATTTAAGTGTAATTAGATACCCACATTTGTTAAACTAAGAGTTTATACATTATGTAACATATTCTCTATTTTTCCCGCTGTAAATTTAATAGAGAAAAAGTTACAAATTACACCACCAGGTGTTAGCTACAATCTATTTATTGTTAATTATTAGGTTAGATTAGGTTTCAAATTAAAGTTTTCTTTTAGTAAATCAAATTATACTTACTCTACATCAATATTGTTGATTTGTTTGATATAGTTCTCGGATTTGGCTAAAGTACCTTTAGATCAATTAAGTTTAATTCTTAGGGACCTAAAAAAGCTTCAATTTTTTTCAACAGGGAACCTCACAACACAGTCTATAAAATATTCTTAATTCAATCTTAATGCTCCATGAAGCTCTGTAAAATTTAAATAAGTTTGTTCTGTCTAAGCTTGCAATTAGTAATTTTCCTTTTGATTTACGATTACAATTAATATATATCAATTGCAAGTATACTCGAGCTTTGAAAGCTTTGTTAAATCCGAGAACGAATGTAAAATACTTTTTTTTAGGTTTAGTTAAAATATTTACGACAGCAAACTGGTAATTGTTCAATGATACAGGAATGTTTGATATCACTATATTTTTTTGAGTAATATATAGGGGTGATTAATTGTTAGGTATTATTTACGTAAACGTTGTGCTTCAACTAATATACTGTACCTACATATACACTGTGGTATTCATTTTCTTGACCAAAATATTCTTAAAACAATTTTCTACAGTTAACATATTAATGTAAGCCAGACTGAAAAATGTTCACCAGATTTTCATTCATTTTCAGATTTACATTTCATTTCCAGAATCCCTCCGATATTGATAATGGATAAGGTTCAATAGCTATATTTGAAAAAAAAAACAGGCAAAATCTTGTTAATTGAAAAAACATAGTATATGCCACCTCCATAACTTCTAATTAGAAGTAATCATTTAATATTTAGTGATTACGTTTAAAAAACAAAATGACTTCAAATGCCGCGCTATTCATTTTCAGTAGCAAGTTTGAGTTGCTTATCTCCATATATCTATTCTACTCTATTGTATTATTCATCGATGTGTGACGAGTATCTCCAGACTCGTCACATCGATGAATACACAATGAAACGAAACGGCTAGTAATACCCTCTCAGAAATGATTTTCCAAATCGGTCAATAAATGACGGAGTTCTGACAAACAAAAAAATATACAGTCAAATTGAGAACGAACCTTCTTGTTTGAAGTCGGTTAAAAAGTTAATATTACATACAGTATATGATATATGTTATATATATTATATATGTTATATTGTTATATACAGTAGCTTAGATTCAAAGATTTTTTTTTTATATTATAATAATTATATTTTAATTATTATTAAAATTAGTATGTAAGCTCATTATAAGCGAATTGTCCAATTCTTTATGAGTAAATTAAAAAAAAATCTTTGGACCTAATACATGCGATTAAAGTTTATGCAACGATGGATATCAGCTGTAGAATTTAATGAAAATATTTAATTGCATTGTTAGGATGTAATACAAATATTTAATTTCATTTTTAATATTTCCTAGATCACCGACTTCCAAATAAGGACAATATTGTGTATGTTTCTCGATTTCATCCCCAGATTATTGTCAACCAAATTTCATGTTTATTTATTGACCGACTTCACAAAAAAGGAGGAGGTTCTCAATTCGTCTGTATGTTTTTTTTTTCTTAACTTATGTCTCATGTTATCTAATCTATCTATTTCAAAAGTAATTAATATCTTTATAAAATTACATTTATCGAAATCTGATTAAATATCTAAGGATATGCAGATGAACACCGTAAAGACATTTAAAAAAAATATATATATACGGTCGAATTGAGAAACCTCCTCCTTTTTTTGAAGTCGGTTAAAAAATACTTGTTTCTGAAAATGAATCGCACGGCACGGCGTGATATGTCGGTTTTTAGGGTTCCGTAGCCGAATGGCAAAAAACGGAACCCTTATAGATTCGTTATGTCTGTCTGTCTGTCGGTCTGTCTGTCTGTCCGTCCGTATGTCACAGCCATTTTATTCCGAAACTGTTAGTACTACAGAATTGAAACTTGGTAGATAGATATATTCTGTGAACCGCTTTCCGATTTTTATACAAAAATAAAAAATATAAAAGTTTAAAGGGGGCATCCCATACATGGAACTGAAACAAAAAAAAAATTTTTCTTCAAACCTATACGTGTGGGGTATCTGTGGATAGGTCTTCAAAAATGACATTGAGGTTCCTAAAATCATTTTTTCTCAAAGTCAATCATTTGAAAGATAGGCACGTCTAAAGTGGTAAAATGTGTGTCCCCCCCCCCCCTCTAACTTTTAAAGTATGGGAGTGAAAAATCTAAAAAAAATATATGCTGTAGATCTCAATAAAAACTAACAACGAAAATTGGTTTGAACGAGATACAATCAGCAGTTTTAGAGATATGGCGACCGCAAAGATAACTTTGTTTTTCATACAAACATTATGAAAAACCAAGTTAATTTTGTAGTTGCGAAAAATCATAGTTATGGTATACTTAACTGTGTTACGGAACCCTACGAGTGCGAGTCCGACTTGCACTTGGCCAGTTTATTTATTGCATATTTTAATCCATTTTATTTGATATTTTAAAAAACGTGTTTGTACTAAATAAATGCCGCAGTGGAAAAATGTGCAAAAAGGCTGCTCAAATTATAAATCAATCATTAATCACCCCTGCTTCTTACTTGTTCACATTTGTTTAATTCATTTTTAACCGACTTCGAAAGACGAGGACGTTCTATGTTTTTGTCTGTGTAACTATTTATGTTGTATTCAGTACCAGTATGTTGTATTTCGATTTAATGTCATAAAGCCATAAACATGTTTTGTAAGGTTTTAAATGTGCTTAATACAAATACCTTATTGACATACTTAAACCTCAAGTTTTCAAGTGTGTTGTTTTTTATGTTTCTTTATGTTTTCTAGACATAAGATAAAGATACAATTTTGCATTTAATTGGTAATAAAGAAGTTGAAAATTAAATAATTGTTTTATTCATAAACCCTTTTCTGAAAGCCTGTGAAAATGTGTTTTAATTGTAAGAAATTATCTTATCTAGCTACTACGAGGAGATTGACTTCTACAAATAAACCTAGACGTAATCGATGGTCAGAAGCCTAGACATACAGAGGGTGAGTTTCACCTTTTCCCGATAAAGTTTCAGATAGTTATCAGAGATATTACGCCACATAAAAATCATTTTCAACGTTTACTTATATGCCTAATGGGAACTTTTTTTATAATTATTATAACGATTGTATCTACATTTGACGAACATAAGTGTACTGTAGTACCTATATGATATAAATGAATATGAATATGAACGTGATCGTATTTGCCATATTTTTGACAACTGCTATATATAGAGAATTATATAACTTTATCAGTAACCGATGAAACCAGGCCTGAATGTCGTTTATCTGACAGATATTTTACCAAACGCTTTCAGGGACTCTATTAGGTAATTATCTGAAAGTTTACCAAGAACCGGTGAAATGGGCCTTTATATTCGTGAGATTTGTTCGCAAAGTGCTTTCTCTTAAAAAAAAAACAAATATATTAAGTCATAATTAGGGTTCAGGGATGTAAGGGAGCACAAATACCACCTCAGTGCTCCCAGCCAACCTCACCTGCCCGTGGTGCATCCTGCTGACCAACAAACGAGGCTCTGGCGACCGACAAATGGCGGTATAACCATTTCGAAATTATGGCGTAGCTAAATACTACAAGCCGGTAACGGGCAGCAGCGTCACCGGCGCGAGAAGCTACGTCCTGCGATCGCCAACCCGCCTGCCCAGCGTGGCGATTAGGGCATACCCCTCCCAATGAGCCCAAGATGGGGCCTCAGTGGTGCATCTTGGGAGAGGCCTACGTCCAGCTGTGGACTGACACAGGCTGATTATGACGAGGGATCATCATCCAGGGGGCTTTTGTTTGAATTTGACAGTTGATTAATGAATGAACATAATGAATTAAATGACGGGGTCGCTATGCAGATGCAGCTATATACAGCAATGCAGACTGTATCCGAGCTTCGTCTCAGTAATTTCGTTTATTTCAATCCCTATCAAATTCAAGCATACGGGGCCGGTATAATCCCACTGTTTTTTATGATATAATGTAAACAAGACGAACGGCGCTCGCCTGATGGTAAGCGATGACGTCTACCTATAATAGATACAACGGCATGCAAAATGTTGGACTGTCAGAATTTTGCATCTCACTACACTGCGCCTGTTACCTTGAGACATAAAGATGTTGAGTCTCACATGCCCTGTAATTTCACTGGACACCTTGCCATTTCAACCGAAAAACATTTCTATTTCACGGCTGAAAACTAATTGGCAAAGTGGTGGTACCGCCCCAGGCGGACTAGCAGAAGTCCTATCCTACCACTACAAAATTGTTGGGTATATATGCTAATTCTTACGCTTTATGACTTTCGTTTTAGTCCTGTGCTTCTCTCGTCCGAGCTATGATACCTCGGGCCAGTGTCACTGGTTCCTGATAAGCCTATTAAGAATTTATTTGACAGACAGCAACAAAAATTTGACAACTTTTATACGGCGTCATGTGTCACATAACTGTCTGAAGCTTTATCAAGACCAGGTGAAACTGGCCCTTACTGTATAGCAACCTTACCTTAGCATCACCGGTGCTGTTGCACGACGTGTTGCGAACTATAATGAATACTCTAGTTTTGCCCCGCGGTTTTACCCGCGTAGACATCGTGAGAATATCGGGGTAAAATGTACCTTATGTCTTATTCCAGGGTCTAGGCTATCTACATACAAAATTTCGGTTCAATTGGTTAAGTAGTTTTAGCGTGAAGAAGTAACAGACGTACTGACACACTCACAAACTGTCGCCTTTATAATGTTAGTAGGAAGTAGGATATTGTAGTCCGCAGATATTTTCACACAGATTGATTTATATCTTGACTGAACATATACTAGGGTATATTTGTAGATTTCAATAGAATTCACGGGGTTTCTAGATTTCCTAACTAAAAGTCATGATTTGAAGATACTTTCTTATCAACCGCCTCCATCTGCCGTCATTTCATTTGGCCGCGCGACATCGTTTCACTTTAACTGTTCACTGGTAAGGGATCGTCCATTAATCACGTAAGGCTCAAAAAGGGGGGAGGTGTTCGGAAAACATCACGAAAGATCACAAGGAAGGGGGTTGAGGGGGTTATATAATGAGATATCACGTGTATTTATTTTTCGTTATCTATAACTTATTTGCTTTACCATAGACTGTACCCTTAGTACGAGTTTTCATACCGAAATCGTTATCGTATATGAAATAAATTTTGAATGAAAAATAATATATAGTACCTAACTAATCTGGACTACGTTATGCAAGAATAAATCAAGCGACAAAACAAAAACAAAAAATGTTAATAATGCAGGTCAGAATTTTATTTTCCACACATCAAAATTACAATAACGTATTATGTTCCGGTACTGTAGCTTGATTTCATACTAATTTTTAAAAAAACCCAAAAAATTCAAAATGTAATTGCGAATCAAGCGTAAAAATGCATAACTAAAAGGTCTTTCAACAAGGAAGGGTCGATCTTGAAAGTGAATAAAACAAGCTGTGTGTGAGATATTAACTAAATAATTTTTTTAGGGCATTAGTCGATAAGGCCTTTAGGGCATTCGTCTATTTCGTTTTATTTGCATAGATCTGTGACATCTAGAAACCCCACAAGAAAATGTGTAGCGAGGTCAAATTGCCTAACCTTGGTGGCCAATTCACATCACCCCTGCGAGAGATAACTTTACCCTCAAATCGTTCATGCAGAATTTCAATCGTGGTGTTCGCTATGTAGCTCGTAGCACCGTCCTGCTGGAACCACATGTCGTCTAGGTCCATATGGTTCAAGTTGGGCCATAAGAAATCCTTCTGTAGCGCTCGTCATTGACGGCAACCGCTTCACCAAAATCGTTTTCGAAAAAATACGGACCAATGAATCCGCCGGCCATCGATCGGTATATGTACTACGTACCAGATGTGGCGTCGCGAACTAGCTCTACGTTCAAATAAAAAGCAGTGCTGAATCTACATCTCGCTTAGTTTAGCGTAGGTACTGGTAGACGTGTTCTAGAGTGGAGACCACGGTAAACGTAATGTAGGACGCCCTCCAGCTAGGTGGAGCGATGATACACGCAAGTTGGCTGGCAGCGGTTGGAAACAAATAGCTGAAGATCGAGCTCAATGGCGTGCCATAGGAGAGGCCTATGTCCAGCAGTGGATGAATACAGGCTGTTAATGATGATGATGACTCCTCACGCCCGATCGCGCGGCGCTCGGCACGTAAGTCAGGTTATGATGGGCCCCTCTGGTCTACATGTACCTCGATGCCGCCGGCCTAAAATCCACACCAAGCGGTAACTTTTTGGGGATGCATTATCACCTGGTGAACTTCGCATGGGTTGCTACGCTATGCAAATAAACCACAATCGACCAATGCCCTAAAGGTCAACATAATACAGGCCATCGCTCAAATTCAGCCGGATCTATGCCGAAGAGTCATTGAAATTTGGACCTCTCGGATCCGTGCCACCGTTCGAAGCCGCGACGGACATTTGAACGATGTCATATTCCATAAAATTGGCTTAAATGGGCTTTTAAATAAAAAAATAATTTCGTTACTATCTCACACACAGCTTGTTTTATTTAATTTCAAAATCGACCCGTCCTTGTTGAAAGACCCTTTATATTATTATTAAAATTTAAATAAAATAAAATATACAAAAATATATCATATGTGAAACTCCAATAATACCCAAACTAAGGCTGGAAACTTAGAAGGTAATTTTCTCAATTTTACTGAAACGTCGTTTAGGTCATCCTTCCGTAACTCAGTCCACTACATCTGTGGTTAGTCCTAACTATTTTAGACATCAAAGCTAAGCCGTAGTTCTAAAATTCAATAATAATAACTTCAAGTTCTGCGTACGTAGTTACCTGCAGTAGAGTTACCTGCTACAAATGACGTCAGTACTTAGATGGTGACGTAAGCGTACAGTTTTCCTGCACATGCGCACGTTACTACACCGTCCAACGTCCAGCTTATGTAAGTTTATGTAAAACTAGATATGTGCCTTGCGGTCGGCAGTCTTGCTTTATGAGTCTACTAACATCATAAGGTCATAAGTGATTACCTGGAAGAGATCACTGTTTGTAATAAAACCGTTTATTGATTGTATTGTCAAATGAAAAACGGCTGTAAATCCTACTTTTCAATTTCAATTTTTCACACAGATATTAATTCAAGAACACAAAACTTAGTAATTTTGCAACAAATAGTAGGTCCTACTATCCTACTAATATTATAAATGCAAAAGTTTGTGAGGATTTATAGACAAGTATGTAGATGTATGTTTATTACTCATTCACGCAAAAATTACTGGACGTATTTTGATTTGACAAATTAGGAAAATTAAATTAAGTAAATTTAGGAATTTTTACACATCGCCAGTGAAACAAAAATTTAAGATAGTTTAAAAAACAAAACAAAAAACTATTTCAAATGTTTCTTTTAATAATTTTGAGGTGTTTATAATAAACACCTCAAACTTGCTACTGAAAATGACAGTTTATTCCATATCTTTGGAGATAACCATCAATCTCGCTAAATTTACAGCTACGGACAGTCATTCGAATCGGTTCACAATTGACGGAGTAATCGCGTAACATACACACACAAAAAACATACAGACGAATTGAGAACCTCCTCCTTTTGGAAGTCGGTTGAAAAACCACTGACAACCTCGTCTTTTTTGAAGTCCGTTAAAAATGCTAACAAATGCAATAATAACGATTGTAGATAGTAAGGATTTACCACAACTACTAGCTATGTCAAATCCACCGCCACACGCTTGGCAAAATCTTTATAAATAATCGTGTATTTAAGCATCACGTGAGAGTAATTCAACGCAAAATCTAATACTATAAGAATCTTTGTCTAATACTATAAGAATCTTTGTCCTGACATACTGACTGACTGACTGACTGACTGACTCACTGACAGACAACGCACAGCCTAAACCGCTGGTTGTAGAGACTTGAAATTTGGAGGGTATATTTGTCTTAGTACGTAGGGGTGTACTAAAAAAGGATTTTTCAAAATTCAACGCTTAAGGGTATGAAATGGGGGTTCAAAGATTGTATGGAGAAACAAGATTAGATAGTCTTTTCTATCCGAAACTTCACACAAGTGCTTCAGTACAAAAATATATAGATACGCGTTTCAGGTTTTTTTGAAATTCCACCCCTAAGAGGGTGAAATGGGGTAACAAAGAGTGAAAATCAATATTTTTTGGGATTGCGCTAAAACTTAGCATGCAGATAATTATTACAACGTTAGTTACCTTTGAAAAAAGATTTTTCAAATTTCACCCCTGAAGGGGATGAAACGGGGTTTCAAAATTTCTATGGAGAAACATTATTAGATAGTCTTTTCTATTCGAAACTTCACACAAGTGCTTCAGGACATAAATAAGTAAACACGTGTTTTAATTTTTTACGAAATTCCACCCCAAGAGGGTGAAATGGGGTAACAAAGTATGAAAATCAATATTGTTTCGGATTGCGCTGAAATTTGGCATGCAGATAGTTATTACGACGTTAATTCCCTCTGAGATAGGATTTACCAACATTCACCCCTGGAGGGGATGAAACGGGTGTTCAAAGTTTGTATGGAAAAACAAGATTAGATAGTATTTTCTATTCGCAAATTCATACAAGTGCTTCAGTAAAAAAATAAGTAAATACATGTTTCATGTTTTTTTGAAATTCCACCTCTAAGAGGGTGCAATGGTGTAACAAAGTGTGGAAATCAATATTGTTTCGGATTGCGCTGAATTTGGAATGCCGATAGTTATTACGACGATAGTTCCCTCTGAGAAAGGATTTTCCGAAATTCACCCCTGAAGGGGATGAAACGGGTGTTCAAAGTTTGTATGGAAAAACAATATTAGATAGTATTTTCTATTCGTAACTTCATACAAGTGCTCCAGTGAAAAAATAAGTAAATACGTGTTTAATGTCTTTTTGAAATTCCCCCACTAAGAGGGTGCAATGGGGTAACAAAGTGTGGAAATCAATATTGTTTTGGATTCCGCTGAAATTTGGCATAGGTATTACGACGTTAGTTCCCTCTGAGAAAGGATTTTCCAACATTCACCCCTGGAGGGGATGAAACGGGTGTTCAAAGTTTGTATGGAAAAACAATATTAGATAGTCTTTTATATTCGAAATTTAACACAAGTACTTAAGTAAGTAAATACGTGTTTCAGGCTTTTTCTAAATTCCACCCCTAAAAGGGTGAAGTGGGGTAACAAAGTCTGAAATCAATATTGTTTCGGATTGCGCTGAAATTTGACATGCAGATAGTTATTTTGACTTAGGTATCCGCTAAGAAAGAATTTTTCAAAATACACTCTTTAAGGGGATGAAGCGGGGGTTCAAAGTTTGGATAGTCGTTTTATTCGACATTTCACACAAGTACTTCTGTAAATAAATAAGTAAATACGAGTTTCAGACTTTTTCAAAATGCCACCCTAAGAGGGTAAACTGGGGTAAAAAAGTCTAAAAATCAATATTGTTTCGGATTGCGCTGAAATGCAGAATGCAGATAGTTATTATGACGTAGGTATAGGTATCCGCTCAGAAATGATTTTCTGAAAATTCCTCTCGGATACGGAACGGGTATTCAAAGTTTGTATGGCGAAACAAGATGGGATAAAGTACGTGTCGTAGGATTTTTCGAAATGGGGTAGGTAACAAAGTCTGTAAATTTAGGTTTTTAGTGTTTTATAAATATGAATCTCGATTTGCCTTAGTCACGCGATAACATGAAAACGGGTGAACCGATTTGGCTGATTCTTATTTGATGTGTTTAATGATAGAATCGTTTTTACAAAATAAAAGTTTTAAGTAAATAAAAGAAGGTTTTAACGCGGGCGAAGCCGCGGGACACTTCTAGTTAAACTATATTATTGGAGCATCTCTCTTTCTACTGTATTTTTACGTAGCACAGAACATATAAAAATACAACGTAACGGTAGTGTAGTATATGACATAGTGTATAGACCGTCTCTACAACACGGACATTTTATCACAGGTATATTACTTTATATTGGTTGTATCTAACTTGCGATGCGAAACAGGTATCTTCTAGGTTAGCGTGCTACATTATCGATCGCATATCAGGTGAGATAGTGGTCAAATCAAACGCTTACCTATATAGTATTAAAAACAATATCTATCTGTTAAAATCTGCAAATGCTTTTACAACCACATGCTAGTGTCCGATTTCGCTGGGCATACTTACTTATGTAAGTGCGGCGACAATGCAAGTTCGAGCTGTTCTGATGATGAAGCCGGGCTGTAGGAACTGCAACTTATGACTCAACTGATGGTAAATGGCAGGATAGTCCATAATAAACCATACTAGCTCAAAAGCTAGTATGGTTTATTATCATGGATTACTTGCCATTACGCAAGATGACGTGACGGTCTTTCTACAGAGCTCAGTATTAAAAATGTTTTTTGTATAATAAAAGTTAAGCTGATGATAAGCGATGACGTCTACCTATTACAGATACAGCGGCATGCTAAATTTTGGACAGTCAGAATTTTGCATTACACTGCACTGCGCTTGTATCTCGAGACATAAAGATGTTAAGTCTCACATGCCCTGTAATTTCACGGGACCCATTGCCATTCAGATCGAAAAACATTCCTATTGCACGGCTGAATTAATTGGTAAAATGGTGGTACTGCCCCAGGCTGACTAGTAGAAGTCCTACTACTACAGAAAAGTTTATAAGATATACCTGTTGATATTAATAAACTATTACACGTATTTCATAATATAATATACTCGTATATCATAACTCCTCTTGCAAAAACTTCAAAAAGACTTCAACGTTTCGTATAGGCAAGAAAATCGTACTGGAGATTTCAAGAACTGCTTTTAGTATAAACCATGCTTTAGCATAGCGAAAGTTGTCTTACCAAACATATTTAGCATTAAATAATATGCTGTTACAAACACTAGGTATAGGTACTAAGAAAACGAAAGTACTTATACCTAATATGTACAGACGTAGGCGTTGAAATCTTTTCTTCGTTCATAAAATGTTTGCAGGTGCCCAAAGATTTTCAAAAAATTAATTTTGTAAATTGAAATATATTTGTCAGATGTGTTAAAAAGCCTCATTCATCTACATTTTGAGGTTTTTAACGGGAATTTGTCAAGATAGAGATGTCATGGGATAGGTGAATCAACTTTTTTTGCTATAGGTAGCAAACATGCAAGCAAGCAGGCTTGTTATGTTTCTTTGAAGTGTCTCACACTTTATATTTTTTGTAAATTGTTAAACACAATCCAAAATGCAATCCACTAATTTCGTCGTATCGATGTATTGAACCGTGGCTTAATTGGCAGAGCACCTGGACGTGTAATCCGGGGGGTGCGGGTTCGAGTCCCGTCGGTACGATGAAATTTTGGATTGTGTTTAACAATTTACAAAAAATATAAAGTGTGAGACACTTCAAAGAAACATAATATTTGATTTACGCAGTGCAACATCTCTCGTCGGATTTGAAAACTGTAATGATTTCTTCCGAATGATTAACTTACGTAATAAGTAGTCATAGATGGCGCCACCAATGCATAATTGGGTTAACAAATGCAATCCACTAATTTCGTCGTATCGATGTATCGAACCGTGGCTTAATTGGCAGAGCACCTGGACGTGTAATCCGGGGGGTGCGGGTTCGAATCCCGTCGGTACGATGAAATTTTGGATTGTGTTTAACAATTTACAAAAAATATAAAGTGTGAGACACTTCAAAGAAACATAATATTTGATTTACGCAGTGCAACATCTCTCGTCGGATTTGAAAACTGTAATGATTTCTTCCGAATGATTAACTTACGTAATAAGTAGTCATAGATGGCGCCACCAATGCATAATTGGGTTAACAAATGCAATCCACTAATTTCGTCGTATCGATGTATCGAACCGTGGCTTAATTGGCAGAGCACCTGGACGTGTAATCCGGGGGGTGCGGGTTCGAGTCCCGTCGGTACGATGAAATTTTGGATTGTGTTTAACAATTCACAAAAAATATAAAGTGTGAGACACTTCAAAGAAACATAATATTTGATTTACGCAGTGCAACATCTCTCGTCGGATTTGAAAACTGTAATGATTTCTTCCGAATGATTAACTTACGTAATAAGTAGTCATAGATGGCGCCACCAATGCATAATTGGGTTAACAAATGCAATCCACTAATTTCGTCGTATCGATGTATCGAACCGTGGCTTAATTGGCAGAGCACCTGGACGTGTAATCCGGGGGGTGCGGGTTCGAGTCCCGTCGGTACGATGAAATTTTGGATTGTGTTTAACAATTTACAAAAAATATAAAGTGTGAGACACTTCAAAGAAACATAATATTTGATTTACGCAGTGCAACATCTCTCGTCGGATTTGAAAACTGTAATGATTTCTTCCGAATGATTAACTTACGTAATAAGTAGTCATAGATGGCGCCACCAATGCATAATTGGGTTAACAAATGCAATCCACTAATTTCGTCGTATCGATGTATCGAACCGTGGCTTAATTGGCAGAGCACCTGGACGTGTAATCCGGGGGGTGCGGGTTCGAGTCCCGTCGGTACGATGAAATTTTGGATTGTGTTTAACAATTTACAAAAAATATAAAGTGTGAGACACTTCAAAGAAACATAATATTTGATTTACGCAGTGCAACATCTCTCGTCGGATTTGAAAACTGTAATGATTTCTTCCGAATGATTAACTTACGTAATAAGTAGTCATAGATGGCGCCACCAATGCATAATTGGGTTAACAAATGCAATCCACTAATTTCGTCGTATCGATGTATCGAACCGTGGCTTAATTGGCAGAGCACCTGGACGTGTAATCCGGGGGGTGCGGGTTCGAGTCCCGTCGGTACGATGAAATTTTGGATTGTGTTTAACAATTTACAAGCAAGCAGGCTACTGATGTGAAGTTGTTATCGTCAACACAAGGATGTCAACCATACGATGCCGGCCTGTCGAGATTCTTTTATAACCCCTTTTGAAGGATTGCATATTATGATGCTGCTAAACATTGCAGAAGGAGACTCTCATCCCACACTCTCACATGTAGGGTAAGAAAGAGGCCGACCTACAATAATGTTACATCGCGTCGTCGAGTCGCGATGTTTCGCCAAGCTTCTCGAACAAAAATACCGTGGGAAAGAATAGACTAATTACGGGCTATAAACACCCGACCCGACCGTCATAAAAGTTAACCTTCCGGGAATTCAGACCCTAGTCAATGTACCTAGTTTTGTAGTTAAGATTGAACCTTATTCATAAGTAGTTAGAGATCAAATTAGCATGTATGGTAAAGTTGTTTACGTCAGATGCTCAAAGGAAAGCCGCCCCTTTTGTTTGTGATTGTTATTGCTTTGTTTTGAACGTCTTTTGTCTATTGTTTCGAGTCAATACTAGAAAGTTCTGTAGAAATATTCTCGTCCTATATAAGACGTTGAAACCGCGGCTTGAGTCAGTCTTTTCTCTGGAAGCGACAGTGTAACTATCTAAGCGCGAATAGCGACCAAGTGATCGTTAAGTGTTATCAGTGAACTAGTGTTGTGAACTGTGAACAGTGAAATCAGTGATTGTGATTGCCAACGACCTCAGTGCGTGTTAACGGACTTTTGATAATTGTGCAAGACGATTTGGACAGCTACTGTGGAACATTGTGAAACCTAGTGTTCAGTGGAAATAAACGTTCATCTCATCGGATTGGCATTTTAATACCACCCCGCACGTAACAATTGGTGTCAGAAGCGGAATGCCAATCACTCCGAGGGAAGATACGCGTACTCCACGCACCAGGCGCCAGGCGGTGATGGATGCAACCCGGCAGAAGGAGCTCGAAGCATCGGGAGCAGGAACATCCACATTGGAAGAGCCAGCGGCAACACCGATGGCACCCACCATGGCAGCGCCACCTACAGCACCGCCGGTGAGTCTAACTACGGATGGAGGCCTGGAGGCCATGCTAGCCGCTCTCCTAGCAGGACAACAAGCTGCACGCCAAGATCAACAAGCTACACAGGCTGCACTAGAAGCTGTACAGGCGGTACAACAAGAAACTAGCCGTAAACAGGAGGTAGCTCGCCAGGAACAACAGGCTGCACTACGGGCTGTACAGGCAGCACAACAAGAAGCTAGCCGCCAACTGGAAGATGCAATTACACGTGAGTTGCAGAGCGGGCTTGCCAGCATGGGAGAAAAAATCAAAAAGGTGGAAGCCGGTGTCAAGGAAGTCGCCATGAAAACCGACTGTTTGGAAGGGCGGCTTGAAGTACATGAGAAAACCATGCATGACCTGTCTAATAAGGTCCAGAAACTGGAGTTACGAGGAGTTGGACAGATAAGCCAGGTTCCCGCTACGACCTCGCCCTTCAAACTGGACCTACCACACTTCGACGGAACATCTTCGTGGGCAGCCTACAAATTCCAGTTTACGACGCTGTCCAAAAGCTGTGGTTGGACAGATGAGCACGCAAATACAGCGCTCACATTAGCGCTGAAAGGAGACGCTTAGCTTGTCCTGTAACGCATACCTGAAGAGGAAAGGACGCTGAAGACCCTGCTGGAAGCCCTCGAAACACGCTATGGCGACAAACACATGGAGCATGCGTACAGGGCACAACTACGAGAGCGCACCCAGAAGCCCACAGAGACATTGCAACAGTGGGCAGACGAAATCGAGAGGTTGGTCCGACGAGCCTACGTGTCGACGCCATCAACCATTGAAGTGACATCTCTACAGAGCTTTGTGGATGGAATCAGGGATGATGAGGTACGCGCTGCGGTACGGTTGGGTCATCATCAGACACTCAAGAACGCCCTGGCTCATGCCTTGGAAGTGGAAGCAGTACGACGGGACACCAAACCATACAGAGTTCGGGAGCTAGTGACTGAACCCAGGAAGCCCCGTTATGGACCGACATGTTACGGG
Organism: Cabera pusaria; assembly: GCA_954871355.1. Classification (NCBI taxonomy): domain Eukaryota; kingdom Metazoa; phylum Arthropoda; class Insecta; order Lepidoptera; family Geometridae; genus Cabera; species Cabera pusaria. The sequence continues at coordinate 25,005,980 of OX940900.1, forward strand.
TGTGGAGAAAAAGGGCATATTCGGGTTGATTGCCCGAAAACGAAGAAACTGGTCACAGATATCCAGAACCAAGTGGAAATGGAAGCAGTGCGAAGATACATTAGACCGCATATGGCTCGAGAGTTGGTGACTGAATCCAGGAAGCCCCGGTATGCACCGACATGTTACAGGTGTGGTGAGAAAGGGCATATTCAGATTGATTGTCTGAAAACAAAGAAACGAGTCAGAGATGCCGAAACCCAAGTGGAAGAGTTCTACTTCGTGACAGAACAACGCAGCGGAAAGGGTCATAGCAACACCGATGCCCTATCAAGAAGACCTAGTGGGGAAAATTGCAAACACTGCAACAAGGACGAGTCTCGAGAAGAAATTAGAATCATCAGGATGGACAGAACAGAAGATGAATGGAACAACGACAATATGAGACAAGCACAATCGGAGGACAGTGATTTACGACCTGTACTGGATTGGATAAAGTCTGGAAATAAGCCCCAGTGGAGCGACGTGTCAGCTTGCAGCCCAATTACAAAAAGTTACTGGGCTCAGTGGGACAGCCTGACTCTGGAACAAGGAATCTTGTACCGAAAATGGGAAAACAGCAATGGAAAAGAAACTACGATGCAGGTCGTTGTTCCCCAGAGTAAAGTGGCATCTCTGCTACGACACATTCATGATGGAGTGTCTGGTGGACATCTAGGAGTCAAGAAAACTCTTGTGAAGGTTCGTCAACGATTCTACTGGGTACACAGCCGCGAGGATGTAGAAGATTGGTGCAGGAAGTGCACCGCTTGCGCGTCAGTAAAAGGACCGAAGACAAGAAGTAAAGGACAACTAAAATTGTACAATGTTGGGGCACCATGGGAGCGCATTGCCGTGGATGTTGCCGGGCCATTTCCCGAGACTGAAGAAGGCAACAAGTACATTATCGTAGTGCAAGATTACTTCAGCAAATGGCCCGAAGTTTTCACGACACCAAACCAGGAAGCAAAGACAGTTGCAAAGAAGTTGGTGCAAGAAGTGATCTGTCGATTTGGTGTACCGATGGAACTGCATTCCGATCAAGGAAGGAACTTCGAGTCTGCCCTATTTCAGGAAATGTGCACCCTCCTCGGGATCCAAAAGACGCGGACAACGGCAGCTCATCCACAGTCAGACGGAATGGTTGAGAGGTTTAACCAGACGTTGGAGAATCACCTGGCTAAAGTCGTGGACGCACATCAACGTGACTGGGATCAGTACATACCTCTGTTCTTGCTGTTCTTGTTGTCATACCGTTCCGCTACCCTTGACAGCACTGGTATGACTCCTGCAAATGTGAATTTTGGACACGAACTAAGACTTCCTATCGACGCCATCACTGGTTCCCCGCCAGATGCTCCGAAGCCTGTAACCGACTATGTCAGTGATCTTCGTAGTCAGCTGGACGAAGTGCACAGGATAGTTCGAGTTTAAAAACTGGTGAAAAAATGAAGACCCGGTACGATCGTAGAGCGAATACGATGGGTTTCGAAGAAGGAACTCTCGTCTGGTTGCACAACCCACTACGAAGGAAAGGAAAAAGTCCGAAGCTGCAGGCTCATTGGGAAGGACCATACCAGATTATCACGAAGATAAACGACGTTACCTACCGCATTAAACGAGGCCAGAGAGGAAAGCCGAGGGTAGTACACATCGATCGACTTACACGATACCATGGAACAAATGATGATCGGGACGATCATAACTAAGAAGGGGATAATGTTACATCGCGTTGTCGAGTCGCGATGTTTCGCCAAGCTTCTCGAACAAAAATACCGTGGGAAAGAATAGACTAATTACGGGCTATAAACACCCGACCCGACCGTCATAAAAGTTAACCTTCCGGGAATTCAGACCCTAGTCAATGTACCTAGTTTTGTAGTTAAGATTGAACCTTATTCATAAGTAGTTAGAGATAAAATTAGCATGTATGGTAAAGTTGTTTACGTCAGATGCTCAAAGGAAAGCCGCCCCTTTTGTTTTTGATTGTTATTGCTTTGTTTTGAACGTCTTTTGTCTATTGTTTCGAGTCAATACTAGAAAGTTCTGTAGAAATATTCTCGTCCTATATAAGACGTTGAAACCGCGGATTGAGTCAGTCTTTTCTCTGGAAGCGACAGTGTAACTATCTAAGCGCGAGTAGCGACCAAGTGATCGTTAAGTGTTATCAGTGAACTAGTGTTGTGAACTGTGAACAGTGAAATCAGTGATTGTGATTGCCAACGACCTCAGTGCGTGTTAACGGACTTTTGATAATTGTGCAAGACGATTTGGACAGCTACTGTGGAACATTGTGAAACCTAGTGTTCTGTGGAAATAAACGTTCATCTCATCGGATTGGCATTTTAATACCACCCCGCACGTAACAATAATTTGTACATTAAAGCATACATACCAAAATAATAGCAAATTAAATTTTACGCGTTTTGTGCAAAAAAAGCGGCATATTTGCTTTTTAACCCCTGACGCAAAAAGAAGGGGAGTTGTAAGTTTGTAGTATGTCTGTCTGTAGCATCGTAGCGCCCGATCGGATGAACCGATTTGGAGTATATTTGTATTTGTTTGATGCGTGTCTTAATCGCGAGTGTTCTTGGCTTTGATTCATGAAAATCCGTTCGGTCGTTTTAAAACTATGAGCTTTTTGCTAATTTTACGTACTACGTTTGCAGCGGAGCTTATCCTATCTGCTAGAGTCGATATTTGAGAACTTCATTGTCCATTGAATTTAGGTTGATGCCCATGAATGTAGTGGATTCAAGAAGTTCTAGTTAATGTAGTGGGTTCAACAAGTTCTAGTGGTACATACTTTAATTATTAACATACTTCTATTTAGGATACCCTTTCTAACATTCGGTAGGGAGAAATTAATACATTTGGTTTTTAACGTTTAGCAATAAGGTATTAGTTGGTAAATAAAAATATGCAATACAGAACCTGTGTTATTGATTTGCTTAGATCGTCAAAGTTAGGTGTACCTATTTCTATTTTTTTTAAATATCTTATATGCTAGCGTTTGACCACTATCTCACCTGTTGGTAAGTGATGATGCGGTTGAAGATGGTAAGCAAGCTAGGCCTATAATGGGAACTGGCTCTCAAGGATAGCGGCCGGAATATATTAGATGTTTGACGACAGATTTTTCTAACTTATACGCTATGGTATACATATATGGTATATATATATACGCAGATGGTATATATATATACCATCTGCGAACAAAACAATGTCACATAGGATCGCAACGAAGACTGTGTTGCGAATGTGGTTGCGATTTATCTTTGTTGCAATACCAACCATATTTATTAGAATGTTATGTATACTAATACTAATAATATTATAAAGAGAGAACATTTGTATTTTTGTATGGATGTTTGTATTGATTTGGCTCAAAAACTACCGGAGCGATTTTAAAAATTCTTTCATTAATATATAGAATGGACTTTCAGAATGAAAATTGGCTATATATTATACGATTTCAATTATAGGTACATTCGTGGAGACCTATTTTGCAACCTAAGTCGACAGTAAAACGCTCGAGAAAACACGTTTTAACGCGATGCTGCCTAAACGGAAATAGATATACGAAATGTGTCTGTGTAATATTTATGGAACTTAATAAGACCTATAAAAAAGTCCGCGGTAGCATACGTCTATCTCTAAAGGTTAACTTATAGTAACCATTTTAATCTTTAAGTTTTAAATAAAAAAAACATTGCATAACTGTATTGTAGAAAATAACCTTGCGGGCTATTTTCTACAATACTGTATCCTTATCAAAATAATTACGTTAATTACGTGGTCAGATATTATAGATTGAAATTGTCCTTTACAGTATATAATTTAAATCAATAATTTAGAAGTTATCACAGATTAAAAATTATGCGTCTCGAAAAATAATAACACATTTCCAGTGAAACCACAGATTAGACCATAGTTACTGAGTAAACATTATTAGGTTAGCTATTTATATAGATCCCAACCTATATAAATCAAATTGATGTCAATATAGTTTGAATCTATCGTATAAATCTAGCTGAGTCCCGCGGCTTCGCCCGAATTTAAAAGTATCATATGGTCTTATTCCTTAATAATTACTGCCTATCCCTATCCTTCTGTCCAGCCGTTGACTGTGAAGAAGTTCCAAACAACAAATATTAACAAACCGACTCTCGCATTTATATGACTTTGGTATTGATAATGATGGTCAAGGATGGCGAACACGCTAGGCCTAGAGAAAGACTCCCGAGCGCTGTGCTCTCGGAGCGCTGTGCTCTCGGAGCACCGTAAGGTTAAGGCGGCAAATTTTTTTCACTTATGGTGATGCTTATGGCTTACCAAGTGCCACCATTACTTTTTGGTAGCAAGTGAGGCAGAACATCGATTTAATGATCCCCACTACCTGTGTTCGAACACCCATGATTCATGAATGCACATAGAAACTTGAGAAAATCAACTGGTTATATATAGCTTGGATAATAACCGGCGACCGTCGGTTCAGAAGTCAAGGTAAGTAAACTATCCTTTACGCCTACGGGCCGTCCAATATTATGTATCAATTTCAACCGTGCGAAGCCGGGGCGGGCTGCTAGTTTATAATAAAGCTCCAAAGTAAAGTGTGGTGTGGTTTTATGAAATAAATAAAATAAAACTTTTTGGTAATGTGTAGCTATGGTAGCTAGCATGGAGAATTTACTTCTGTTCTCCATGCTAGCTAGCTTCTATGACAGCAGTTGACAAGACACATTAGCATGTATACAAATATGGCTACGGAAGCGTCCGCCAATCACAGCCAGACCTAAATGTCAAACATTGTATCCAACAATCAAGCTAAAGTACCGGCGACGTGCGATAGATGGACAAAATAAATTGGAGGAGGATTTCGAGGGCCCGGTGGCATAATCCGGAGAACGGTCGGCTTTGTTGCCGTGGTACCAAGTTCAAACCTTACCATGCACCAATTGATTTTTCTATCGAAAAATTTATGTGCGCTTCTAACAGTGGCCCTCCGGTGAAGGAAAACATCGTTAAGAAACCAACAACCATGCGGGGGTTGTTGGTTTCTTAACGATGTTTTCCTGGTGGTAGGACACTATCTTAGTGTCCGCCTGGCCAACTGTCACATTCAAGTTAGAAAAATCTGTCGCCAAACATCTAATGTGTTCCGGCAGGTATCCTTGAGAGCCTTTTCTCATTCTAGGCTTAGCGTGCCCACCATGTTCGACCGCATCATAACTTACCAACAGGTGAGATAGATATTAAAATAGATAAATATTAAAATACGAGACTTATCGCGCTTCAAACATTAATTTTATTTAACTCAACTAACACTTAAGGTGAGATAGTGTTCAAACGCTAGACTATAAGATATTTAAAAAAAGTATCTATACTTTTTTTTTTAATATCTTATAGGTAGCTCGTTTGCGCCGAGCCTTAGTGTCCGTAGACGAAGTAAACGCTACAAGGAGCAAAGTTGATAACTTGTCACTTTTCATTGGTAGATCGTTTGCGCCAAGCCGAGCGACAAGTTATCAACTTTGCTCCTTGTGGCGTTTACTTCGTCTACGGACACTAAGGATTGGCGCAAACGAGCTACCAACCACAGCCACCGGATGCCAGTGACCAACAGTTTAGACGCTTTGTCATACAAATACCGCCAGCGGCCACAGCAGTGACCGCGGCACGCTACTTAAGGGTGCTACGAGCCACACAATTTGCGGGTGCACGTAATGGTACGGTTGGCAACCCTACATTAATAAGGGGAATTAAACATGTGTTTTAAGTGTGACGTTCGACGTCTAGATGAAAGCTGAATGGCTCAATACCTTTGTTTTTTTTTGTAAATTCAAAGCGTTATGTTTCTGTTATATCTATATTTTTTGTTGAATATGATCTATTTAATGTTATTTGACGTGTGTAAGTGCTAATTTTTAATTTGCCCATATACTGAATAAATGCTTTGACTTTGACTTTGACTTTGACAAGATGCAGATACTCGCTGCTGACGCTCCGCCTCGCCCCCTCCCTCAGTTCACTACTATGAATCAAAGGGCGTATTTCCACATATCCCATCTACCATCCGTTTTTTCACGTATACGAACTCCGGTCCGTCGTCTTATCGTTAGCGCACATGTCCGTATATTAGATTCGTATTTCAACAAATATTATTATATATATTAAAAATATTTGGTGTTACAAACAATTTTTTTACTATACTTATATATGCCCTATATAATGACTATTTCAGTACGCATAACAGCATTGTATGGCATACAATATAAGCTCCAATTTTAAATTATTTTGTTAACACGTTTGTATGGACAGCTCGTTCGACGCCGGCCTCTTAATAGTCAATATGTACAAGTGTTGTGTGCAGATGTCGAAATACATTTAAAAAATATAATTTAATTGTTAGTGTTTCAATGTATGATGTTATTATTGTACTTTCTAGAATTATAGAAACATCGGAATTAATTTGGTTCGCTTAAGAGGGAACGCGGCGTGCACTTTTCTAAACAAAAGTATTTCCCCGTTTCCTCCCTGGAAAATGCTACTAGAACAACATTTGTTTCTACAAAAATTCATAGTCTACTATAGCTACGCCCCTATTAATTGCTTTTTTTGACCAAACAATTGCAAAAAAAAATATGGCCAAAATAATCTAAATAAATAAATCTTTAAGAGGAGATAAGAAGTTATCTCCTCTTTAAGATTTTTGAATGGTCATATTTCTATTTGCAATTGGTCAAAAAAAGAAAATGATAGGAGCGTAGCTTTAGCAGACCTTGATTTTTTGTAGAAACAATTTTTCTCTAGAAGCATTTTCCAGGGAGGAAACGGGGGAATACTTTTCTATGGAAAAGTGCGGATGGCCAAGCACAGCGCGATATTTAATTAAGTCTAAAAGTGAGTGCGGGGCTACCCTTCAGATTTCCCACACTAGATTTATATAATTTGTAGGAAATACGGACAGTTATTCATATACGGACAGATACAGGCAGATATTCCTATTTCATAATAGTATACAATAAGTAAATATATAATAGTATTAAAATAAATTCCTAACCTTACTCTAAACAGTGGAAGAAACGGAACAATTGTAGAAACTTAATCACAAAATTTAGTGTTATTCTTCAGTTTTCTTGGAGTAACTAGGTACTTAAGTTTTAAGGATTTGTCAAATATAATGCCTTGCACCTGTATGATATTAAAAAACCGGCCAAGTCGAGTTGGACTCGCCCACTGAGGCTTCCGTACCAACTTCTCAGACTAGGTTAAAGAACAAACTTAACTTTGTAGTTCAACCCATAGAAACTATATAGCACCAACTACAAACAATACGAGTAAAGTTTGTAACAGAAAATTAACTTTTTTCGTTATTACACTATATATTAACGGTTTTCAGATTTATTCCTATATACGTGGTTAAGACCTTAATTCTGGCCAAGAACTACCATATAGGTTTTCGACCCGAAACCTATATGGTAGGTGCTCCCGGTTGACCTAGAATAGTCAATTTAAATCTTACAGTTTCTATGCATTTCTCATAGGTCTGGAACACATCAAGAGCGCCCAAACAGTTTATTAGATACTAGCAGCCCGCCCCGGCTTCGCACGGGTAGAACATATATGCCTACAAAATTTGCATCAGTTTGTTGCATCGAATATAAAATATTAACATAATTAACAATCATCGTCAAATTTCATCCAATTTACACAAAACCTTAACGAATTATGCACCTAAACCTTCCTGATAAACACTCTGGCTATTGGTAAAAACCGCATGATAATCCGTTCAGTAGTTATTGAGATTATTGCGAACAGACAGACAGACGCAGTGATGAACTTTGTTTTATAATACTTCCGTAGTGATATTGGACGGCCCTTTGGCGTAAAGGATAGTTACCCTGATTCTGACCCGACGGTCGTTGGTTCTAATCCTAGCTATATACCTACCAATGAAAGTTTTATGTGCATTCATGAATCATGAGTTTTGGTACAGTGGTAGTGGGATCATTAAATCTACCAAAAAGTAGCTTACCACCAAGGAGAACATCTGCCGCCGTAACCTTACGGCTTTCGCCGACGCAAAATGTAGGGGTAATATACGTTTAACTTGTGTATCTGTGTGTCTGTCTGTAGCATCTTTGCACCTAACCGGATGGACCGATTTTGTTTTTATTATTCATAGTTTATTTTTGTTTGATAGATGATAGACAGTAACTATGACCTAATCTGTAGTTTCACTGCAAATATGTCATTAATTTTACGATGCGTGTATGTGAAACTCGTGATATCTTCTAGAGTTTTCATATAAATTATATACTGTAAAGGACAATTTTAATCTATAATATGTGGCCAAGCTAATTAAAAAACAGCCAAGCAAGTAATTTTTTGGATAAGGATTAATACTATATACTTGAAAACAGCCTTGGAAATTATGTAAAATTTTTTAACAAAAATGTTAAGATTAAAATGGTTATATGCTGTCACGGGCTTTTTTGTAGGTCTTATTAAGTTGTACAACTCTTGCATAGAAAATATTCTTCTATCTATTTTCAATTAAGCAGCGTTCGTAAGAAACGTGTTTTTTCGACCGTTTTTTTGCCGACTTAGGTTGCAAATTAGGTCTCCATGAATGTACCTTTGATTTAAACGCGATAATATATAGCCTATTTTCATTCCGAAAGTCCATTCTATGTATTAGTGAAAGAATTATTTAAATCGGTTTAGTATTTTTTGAGCCAAATCTTTACAAACATACAAAAATACAAATGTTCTCTCTTTATAATATTAGTATGGACTACATACTATATTAAAAACTCATCCTTGAAACACCCTATTCAAAGAAAAAATATATTATCAAAGAAATCGAGTTAGTAACATAGAAAACACAAAAACGTGCATTTTTGAAGTCGGAAGCGGTAATTTTTATAAGATAATGGTCACATGATCTCTCCATCGACATTTTATAATAATCGTAATATTATCTGGTCTAATATAAAAACAAGACATTATATAAACTAGGTAAGTCAGTAAATATAGGTGGCTAGGTCGGATCTAGGTCAGGTCGGGATAAGGTCAGCAGGATTCAATTAGGTCATCTGAACCTGCCTCTAATCCGAATATACTAGAAACGTACGACCTCCACCTGGGACTGGGTTACGGTTACATTTAATACTCAAAACTCAATTGTTTATTGCAATCTTATGTTACAAATCTATATATATAAAATCCAAAGACTGACTGACTGACTGACTGACTGACTGAGATATCAACGCACAGCCCAAACCGCTGGTCCTAGACACATGAAATTTGGAGGGTGTGTTCTTTATGAAGTGTAGGCATCCACTAAGAAAGGATTTTTCGTAATTCCACCCGTAAGTGGGTGAAATGGAGGGTTGAACTTTCTATGAAACTTTTTATTCTCTGGGTCAATTGTCTCGAAAATTTGTACACATACTCTTTAATTAAAATAGTGAGTTACGGGTGTCACGGTTTTTCAAAAATCATCCCCCCACACGTTTTTCTGACTAACTAAATGGCTGCCTGATATATCAACGCACTGCCTAAACCACTGGTCATAGAAACATAATATTTGGAGGGTGTGTTCTTTGTAAAGAGTAAGTATTCACTAAGAAATAGATTTTTGAAATTCTACCCGTTTGTGGGTGAAATGGAGGGTTGAACTTTCTATGAAATTTTTTATTCTCTGGGTCCATTGTTTTGAAAAATGGTACACATACTCTTTAATTAAAATAGTGAATGACGGTGACGGTATCACATTTTTTCAAAAATCATCTCCCACGTGTTTTTCTGGTTGACTGAATGACTACCTGATATATCAACGCTCTGCCTAAACCACTTGTCCTAGAGACATGATATTTGAAACGTGTGTTCTTTGTGAAGAGCAAGTATCCTCTAAGACATCGATTTTCGAAATTCTACCCCTAAGAGAGTATGATGTGAGGTAACATTTTCTGTGATTTTATTTTTATTTTCTGGGTCCGGTCGCTAGATTATCACGAAAATTGGTACAAAAACTCTTTAATTAAAATTATGAGACACATGTCAGTCACTGTATCACAGTTTTTCCAAATCATCTCTTACGCATTTTTCTAACTGACAGACTGACTGATATATCAATGTACAGCCTAATCCGCTGGTTTTAGACACATAAAGGGGGGGGGGGTCAGAGATGCTTCGAGGAAGCCAGTCTCCTCAAGCTGATCTAATTTGACGTTACCTTCTGAAATGGTAATATTGAGGCAAATAGACACATAAAATTAAGAGTGTGGGTTACCTACACCACTGGTCTTAGAGACATAATATTTGGAGAGTGTGTTCTTTGTAAATTGCAGCTATCCACTAAGAAAGGGTTTTTCGAAATTTCCACCCCTAAGTGGATGAAATGAAAAGTTTTTTTTTTTTAAACATCTTATTCTCTGGGTCATTGGACTTGAAAATTGGTACACATACTCTTCAATTAAAAATATGAGACACGTGTGTCACAGTTTTTCAAATCATCCCTCACGTGTTATTCTGGCTGATTAGCTGACTGATATATCAACGTGCAACATAATCCGCTGTATTAAAGACATAACATATATATTGCGGGTGCACGTAATAGTACGGTTGGCAACCCTACAATAATCAGGGGAATTAAACATGTGTTTTAAGTGTGACGTTCGACGTCTAGATGAAAGCTGAATGGCTCAATACCTTTGTTTTTTTTTGTAAATTCAAAGCAATAAGTTATGTTTCTGTTATATCTATAATATGTTTTATTGAATATGATCTGTTTAATGTTATTTGACGTGTGTAAGTGCAAATTTTTAATTTGACCATATACTGAATTAATGCTTTGACTTTGACTTTGACTTATAGAGGGTGTGTTTTTTGTGAAGTAAAGCTATGTATATATATATATATACACTAAGAAAGGGTTTTTCGAAATTCCTCCCTTATGTGGGTAAAATGAAAAGTTTAATTTCTGTGAAAAATTTTATTCTCTGGGGCGATGGACTTGAAAATATGTACAATCGCCTTCATTTGTGCGTATCCACCTTAAGGAATAATTTCCTGTGCACTCTTATTGAATTGGCATCTCGCTTCTGTCTATATTGACATTGTTGTCCAATGACAAGAAGGGACAAAGCCAAAAATTATGTTTTGTTTTTGTTTTTGGCTCTTCTGATTGGTTAGAAAAATAATCGACACTTGCAACCGAAAATGTTTTGAAACTGGATACGCACAACTGTACGCGATGTTACATATGTGATACTCTTTAATTAAAATTATGAGACATGTTTTTCACAGTTTTTCTAAAATCGCCAAAATATCCCTTACGCTTTTGTCTAATTAACTGACTGATATATAAACGTGCAGCCTAATCCGCTGGTCTTAGATATGAACACCAATGTTATAAATGCGAAAATCAGTGTGTTTATTTAATTGTTTGTTTTTTTGGGACTTCTTCACGGTCAAAGGGCTTGATCGACTTGGCTGAAATTCTGTATAAAGACAGTTCATAGGATTTTTTTTTCTGGCTGTCGAGTATGGGTTACCAGATTTTTTAAATTTAATTTTGTAAATATAAGATCTCTTCGCGGATAAATGACTGGACCGATTCAACTGAAATGTTGTACAAAGGCAGTCAATAAGACAAAGATGGACACAGGATACATTTTTTTTGGCAGTCGAATTAGGGTGTCGAGATTTTTTTTATTGCATTTTGTCAGCGTGTGGCCTCTGATCAGCCAAACTGCTTGACTGATTTAGCTGAAATGTTGTATAAAGGTATTAGGTAATAGGGCACAGAAGGATATGGGATTTTTTTTTGGCAGTCGAAATTGGGTGTCGCCTTTTTTTTATTGCATTTTATAAGCGTGTGGCCACTAAAGCCCAAACGGCTTCATCAATTTAGCTGAAATTCCATGCATCAGACTGAGTCATACATTTAATAAAACTGGCCAAGTGCAAGTCGGACTCGCACTCGTAGGGTTCCGTAACACAGTTAAGTATTCCATAACTATGATTTTTCGCAACTGCAAAATTAATTTTTGTTTTTCATAGTGTTTGTATGAAAAACAAAGTTATCTTTGCGGTCGCCATATCTCTAAACCTGCTGACTATATCTCGTTCAAACCAATTTTCGTTGTTAGTTTTTATTGAGATCTACAGCATATATTTGTTTTAGATTTTTCACTCCCATACATTAAAAGTTAGAGGGGAGGGGGGGGGGGGGGGGGGGACACACATTTTACCACTTTAGACGCGCCTATCTTTCAAACGATTGACTTTGAGAAAAAATGATCTTAGAAACCTCAATGTCATTTTTAAAGACCTATCCATAGACACCACCCCACACGTATAGGTTTGAAGAATATTTTTTTTTGTTTCATTTCTATGTATGCGATGCCCCCCCTTAAGCTTTTATATTTTTTATTTTTGTATAAACATCGGAAAGCGGTTTACAGAATACATATACCTACCAAGTTTCAATTCTGTAGTCCTAACAGTTTCGGAATAAAATGGCTGTGACATACGGACGGACAGACAGACATGACAAATCTATAAGGGTTCCGTTTTTTGCCATTCGGCTACGGAACCCTAAAAAGCACATTGTTGTATACTTAACCATAATGATTTAACAACAGAAGATATCGAGTTCGACCTAAAATTCATCTAAACTATATCTAACTATATCTAAAAACTAAATAAAACTGTCGGGGTCATGAAAAATGTCACGCTCGCTTTGCTCGCGCTACTGTTTGCCTTATCTATTATGTAACAAATGTTTAATTAACTTTTGTGTTTTAACAGCCTTATGCATCAGACTGAGTCAAACATTTAAAATGACAACTAGGTCTACCTTACCATACTGACTATTGACTTTAACCACAGAATACTTAATAGTCTTTAACAACAGAGGATATTGAGTTCGACCTTAGGGTCATCTATAGTGACTAATTAGGACATAAAACTGACAGAGACATATTAAGTCATAAAAAATTAGGCCACGCGAGCGAAGCCGCGGGCCGACGCTAGTATTCCATAAAGACGATCTAGGAATGTCAACATATGACCCTGCTAGCGTGTAAGCAAGTAGTGCAGAGCGGACTGAACGATTTAACAACAATCTACCTGCATTCAAAATAAGGATTATAATATATGGCATTTAGGTTAGTTAAGTAATTTATAGTAATAAATTGAAGTATGTCTAATAGAAAAATAAATGTAGTTAAGTTGTTTAGGTTAATTTAAATTTAATTAGGATGTGTATGACGATGTACATAAAATAGTTGTTGCTAGAACTAGATTAAGTAAAATAAATAAATCATTTGTAAGCAATTGTGTAATGTTTTTTTTTTACCTGATCATATAGTGAACCTTAGAGAAAATGCTTTTAAGAACACTGTGAAACGTATACTCATGAAGAAAGCCTATTATAAAACTGACGAATTCCTTGCGGACAGAAAATCATGGCAGGATAATGTGTTACTAACTTGACTTATTCATGTATTGTTATACTTATTATTAATGTTTATTATTGTTACCTATATTTTATGTCTTTAATTTTTATATTAAGTTTTATTGACGTTCATAAGTGTACTTTGTGTACTTACATTAGATAAATAATTAAATTGAAAAAAAAAAATTGAATTGATGCATTTAAAAACAAGTATAATATGAGTTAGTGTATGAGTAAGACAGTAGTCTGGTTTAAGATTTTAAAACCAGACTACTGTCTTAAAGCGTGACTAAAAGTCACGCTTAATGTTAGATATGATTCCCAATTATTGGGTGCAATCAAGCAAAACCGCGCGCATTAGTTATCAATATAAATATTTGATACCCAACACGGCTAAATTAACAAAGAACAATATTATATATAGTTCATGACTTTATATCCTCTAGTGGGAGCCATAATGTAATATCACATTGCCTATAAACCAGCGGACAATATCTGCCTCATTTGGATATTTATGATAAGAAGTAATTTATGGAAGAAGTTATGACCGAAGAGATGAACATACTTACATGTAACCGTAAAAATCATAACCTTTCTGTAGTCGGGTGATAAAAAAAAAAACAATAGTATATTGAGTATTATTGATAAAAATATACAGTATCACAATATTGTAATTCCTTAGCAATACAATTTATTTTAAAAAAAATACAAATATTTCGTAGAGGGAAAATTAAATAGAGAGAACATTAGCGTATGCGAATGAAATAGCTGTAGAGATATAACCCGACTAAAATGATGAACACGTGATACATATGCCAGCTATAGGATAAAATGAACAACGTAATTTTGTCGGGTCATACATGACAGCGGGTGGAAGCCAATGGGTGCACGAGAACTGGGAGTCAGAGCTGGCTCCAACCAATATAATCGCATATGCACAGAAGGATAAAAAATTGTTGTCCATCTCGCACTCTCATACTAGTGATTGTACTTTAGTTTTATCCTTCTCATATTGTTATTGTTATTTCAATGCCAGATCCCCTTAATACTCCATCCACGAATTTTTATAGTTATCTATGAAAAAAATGCATTTTTTAATCTGCGCTCCTGAAATTGTAAACCATGGAGGATAGAGGTAGCCGATGGAGGTAACTGTAAACGGTCAATGCTGGCGTCTCTGATGACGTCACAAGCCTGTAAAACGTTACCACTTCCGCTAAAATTTTCACACATTTGACAGTTTATTTACATAGTAGTGACGTCATGACAGTTTACCTTTTCTAAACGATTGTTTTGACACAGAATAACGTTGCGACTGTTGAAATTTTAATAATTTGGGTAAAATACATTACTATACAAGATATTACATTAATTGTGAAATGTTGGTAAATACTAATTATTATAGCTTATTGTGGAGTTGCCTACGCTATTTAGTGTATATATCTTATGTACAATTTAGATTATGCTGTACACATGTAAGCATTTAAATTTAAATCCTGTCTATCCAATGGTTGTTTGGTAGAGATAGCTCTGAGCGATAAGCGCATTTTATGGCTGTTGTTGGACATGTCATGTCTTAACTTTTATGTATATTTGGTCTGCAAATTCTGCAATAAAAAATCATTCTATTTTTACCTGACTGCGCTAGGTTTTGTTTTTCAAGTGTAAAAGTCAAAGCATTTATTCAGCATATGGGCAGATGAAAAATCTGAACCTACACAAGTGTATATATCATATTATGAATAATATTTTTTCTAAATTAAGTTAAACCGGCCAAGTCTAGCTGGACTCGCCCACCACGTGATCTTATAAGGGTTCCTTTTTTACCTTTTGACGTACGGAACCCTAAAAAGCATTAATTATTGCTTTAAGATAAAAAAAAAAACAAAAGTTAATGAGCCATTCAGCTTTCATTCTAAAAACGAACTTCAAATTAAAAAATCCCCTGATATAATTTAGGGTTGCCAACCGTACGATTACGGGGTACACGTATGCATGCATGAAACATGCACACCAATGCATGTTTCAGTACTTAAGTCAATTTTTATTCAAAAAATGCGAAAAAAGATTTATGTATGTGTGTATCTATGTATATTTCATTAGCACGCTCTGTAGCCTAATTAGCTTGCTGTATTTAAGCTTTAAGAGGTGTCAGGAGTAATATATCACGGGTATTTATTTTTCCATATATTATATTTATCACTTTGCTTAATTTTCTACAATGAAATTAGATGCCTGTATTTAAAGATAATAATCGGAATTCCTTTAAATACCTACCTTGTGTCAAATAATGATATGTGACTTCGATAGTCATGACGTATCATTAAAAAAACCGCATCTAAATCGGTTAGAAAGCCGTTTTATAAACAAAATAGGAATATTTACTTTTTTTATAAACTGCAACCTAACCTCCAATATGTCGGGAGTAAAAATTAAAAAAAAATGTAATGAAGCCGTATGATGAGATTTATTTGGAGCCCACGTGTGTGACGTCACAATATGTATGATATTGAGTGACTTAGTGAGAAGTGAGGACATTAGAATGACCCCTAAACTGTTTGTACAAGCTTTAAACTATTACGTACTTACGTAGCACAAAACATAGGTACGTATAACGCTACGCGATTGCGTAGTACCTACTTGTGTTAACTCGACTGCGCAAGAAAGGTTAATGTTTTTCTAGTGAATGTATGAATTAATTGTAAGGTGATTTATTTATTTAAATGTGTATTACGCTCACCTCGGCCAACGGATTACCTTGTAATTCAACGAGGTAACGTCGCCAGCTTTTTGGGAACATTACCGGCAGACAGCGACCTAGGTTCTGTATACTATCATATATTCTGTGGTTCTGTTTAAAATCTATATATATAAAAGAATGTCGTGTTAGTTACTACACTTATTACTCAAGAACGGCTGAACCAATTTTTATGATTTTTATATTTTTGGAATTGTCTTTGTCAGGAGTATAAAAATTATATCACTAGATAGTATAAAACAAAGTCGCTGTCGCTGTCTGTCCGTCCCTATGTATGCTTAAATATTTAAAACTACGCAACGGATTTTGAAGCGGTTTTTTTTAATAGATAGCGTGATAGCAAGAGGAAGGTTTATATGTATAGTACATGTATAATATTGTAGAGAAACACTGACAATTTTTGATGTTTCTAATGTGATGTCGTAAATAAACACTTTTCTTGCACTTACATTGCTAACGCTGGCTGAACCCTACGAGATAGATCAAAATAATGTATGTATCGTACAACTTCTCTACAAAAAAACTACAAATAAGTTCGCGATAGTATATGTCTAACTCTTAAGGCTGACTCACGGTAACCATTTTAATCTTTAATTTTTTAATAAAAAACATAACATAACTTCCAAGGCAACTTTCTACGGTACAGTATGAATCCTTATCCGAATAATTACGTTAATTACCTTGGTCACAGATTATACATTAAAATTTTCCTTTACAGTATATAATTTAAATAAAAACTTTAGAAGATATCAGAGATTTAAAATTATGCGCATCAAAATAGTTGCAGCGAAACCACAGATTAGACAATAGTTAAGCTTATGGCGGCAGACTTATTCCTTGATGGTGGTAAGCTAATTTGATTGAATGATCACACTACCTGTAAACACCCATGATTCATGAATGCACATAAAAACTTGAGAAAATCAATATGGCTAGGATTGTAACAAGCAACCGTCGGGTTATAAAAGGTAACTATCCTTTACTACAACGGGCCTTCCCATATTATGTATCAATTTCAACCGTGCGAAGCCGGGGCGGGCTGTTAGTCTTATATATAAAAATCAATTGCTGTTCGTTAGTCTCGCTAAAACTCGAGAATGGCTGGACCGATTTAGCTGATTTTGAAATGTTTGTCGTAGTCCAGGGAAGGATTAAACGGTGAGAAAATTTGGAAAAATTGAGAAAACAAAAAATTCATTTTCCCATAAAAACTGTTTTACCTACTTTCCTGTCAAACATTTGACGAGCGTCCCTTCGGTACGGTAGGTAGACTCTGTTCCACTCTCGAATTGAAATTTGAAGCACGTATTAAATTAAGGGTTTTGAATCGACAACGTAAAATATCCACATTACTCGGATTATCGCGTTGGTATTTAAATTTTAATATTTAGATTTTTTTTTAATACTTTATAGGCTAGCGTTTGACCACTATCTCACCTGTTGGTAAGTGATGATGTGGTCGAAGATGGTAAGCACGCTAGGCCTAGAATGGGAACTGGCTCTCAAGGATAGCTGCCGAAACACATTAGATGTTTGGTGACAGATTTTCTAACTTGAGGGTGGTAGCTGGCCAGGCGGACACTAGATAGTGTCCTACCACCATGCGGGGGTTGTTGGTTTTTTAACGATGTTTTTCCTTCACCGGAGGGCCACTGTAAGAAGCACACATAAATTTTTCGATAGAAAAATCCATTGGTGCACGGCGGTTTGAACTCGGTACCACGGCATCAAAGCCGACCGTTCTCCCGATTACGCCACCGGGCCCTCAAAATTTTGATGGCTGTCCCAGGTTGTCATTGTTGGTTCGCTCAGACTAGGCTCAGACATTTCTTTCATTGTATTGACATATTTTGATGGTTGTCATTATGGCGCTTCCATACATGGGTATTCGCTATTTGTGTATAAAAACAAAATAAAATAATAAAAAGGGTCCCCATACAGGAAACGTGTTTTTGAGGCTTTTATGCTCGATTACACACCTTAATAGAAAAGACTTGAAATGTATACATTGTGTGTATTGCAATGGCTGCTATAACATCAAATAATAATTTTCTACTAGCAAGCCCGAGCAAGTAACAGCATATTCAATTTGCTTCCTCAATTTAAATTCTAAATCACCAGTTTTTACAAAATTTAGTCGACAAAAAATAGTTTTCTGGTTAGTTTAAACAGTTATCAATGTAGTGCAGTGATAGTGAATTATCGAAACAGTGATTTAACGTTTTATAAATCAATCAAAATTGACAAACCAAATTCCGTCGCTGAGTCTCATTAAAACGCGTAAGTGACGCGATCTGCACGGCACTTACGCTCTTTTTCTCGCGAGGATTCTCAGTTAGTCAACCGGCTTAGCGCTCGTCGACAAAGTTAGTTCCTACCTACATTAATTAAACGAGTACTACCTACGTAATATTTTAAAGGTTTGTTTACTTGCATTTAGCAATGAATGCACATAAATGCGCCGGGTGTCCAAACACTTTGAAAGGTGAACTGTACTTGCAGTGCTGTCGGTGCACGGATAAGTACCACTACACATGTATGAACCTAAGCAAGAAGGACTTCGAGACCTTTAGTAAGGAGTATAAAGAGACGTGGGTTTGCCCGGCCTGCCGCTGTAAAGAGCCTAAGCACGGCGACAATACAAACACCCCTATCCGCGGTACCTCCTCGCCGGCTGTTAGACTGACTGAAAGTGTCGCTGAAACTGTGACGCAATACGACAACGTAACACTGCGCACCAAGCCCCGCGGCTCGTCCGACTGCGGCTGTCTATCGGCAGACGTTATTAGGGACATTATAAGGCAAGAGTTAGACCGGAAAATAAGCACTGACCTTAAGACCATTCAGACTAAACTGGATAAGTTCGAAGAGTCTCTGGCTTTCTCGAATTCGAGGCACGAAGAATTAGTACGCGACAGTGAATCACAAAAAATATTGATAACTCAATTACAAGCGGAAAACGAGCAGCTTCGTACCTCTACACGGGACTTAACCCAGAGGCTACACCTGGTAGAACAGCAATCTCGCACGAATAATATTGAACTACAGTGTGTGCCTGAACACAGCAACGAAAACCTTTACAGTACAGTACAGCAACTCGCCAAGACCATTAAGTGCCCGGTCGGAGACGCCGACCTGCAGTACTGCAGCCGCATCGCCAAGCTGAACGCGTCGAGCCCCCGCCCGCGCTCCATTCTAGTGAAGTTCAGCAGCCGCCGTCTGCGCGACACGTTCCTGGCCGGCGTCATTAGGTTCAACAGGAACAACCCTAGCGACAAATTGAACACCAGTCACCTGGGCTACGGCGGCACGAAGAAGAGCGCGGTGTTCGTGAGCGAGCACCTCACCCCCGAGACCAAGGTCCTACACGCTGCCGCTCGTCAGAAGGCTAAGGAGCTAAACTATCGGTTCGTGTGGGTGCGTGACGGTAAAGTGTTCCTGAGGAAGTCTGAAAACTCTAGTTTCATTTTAGTGAAAGACAGAGACGTTCTTAACAATATATCTTAGTCACTGAAAATTACGACATTTACATTTAGCTATTATATTGTAGGAGTAGTTCATTATTTTGGATTGATTTAATTAACATAAATTTTAATATACATTATTTTACAATTTTATATACAAACAGTTTATTACCACTTATATATTATTTACATGATAAATTTTTATTACCAGAATGTAAGAGGCTTGAGATCTAAAACTGTAAACTTTTTTAACAATATTTTATGTGGTAATTACGACGTCATCACTCTTAGCGAAAGTTGGTTGAATGGCAGCGTCTTCGATTCAGAATTGTTTGATTCCCGTTATATTGTGTATAGAAGAGATAGAGAGTCGAGCGGATTCCATGCTCACAAAAATGGTGGCGGCGTGGCTGTCGCAGTATCAAATAGATTTCATTCCAGACGCCTACATAGTTACGATTCTAAATGTGAGGATTTGTGGATCCAAATTGATTGTTTTAGCGATAGCGGCAAAAAAGAACATTTACTACTATGTGCGGTCTATCTTCCTCCGCCCATTCAACGTCACATTTTGGAGGAATTCTTAAATAACTGTAATCGTGTTTTAGAGCTGAGTAACATTAATAACATCTTATTCATGGGTGATTTTAATCTTGGCTCAATTGATTGGGACTTTTCAGACAATTCGCATACTACGTCATACAACAACACTAGTTTATTCACTAACATGTTAACTGACTTTACCACGCTAAACGATTTAAAACAGTATAATAACGTCTTAAATGAAAAAAATAAATTGTTAGATCTAGTTTTGTGTAATAAGAACGTCTGTCAATTAAAAGCTGCGTCTAGCCCACTCTCTATTATCGATCCACTCCACCCTCCCATCACATTTTACTTATCATTAACCTCAGAGAAAACACTCAAAACCACAGATACTCAACATTTTTGTTTCTACAAAGCCGACTACAACAATATTACAAATTATCTAAGCACTATTCCATGGGAGGATGAGTTTGGGACCTGCGAATCTGTTGACGATATGTTGCACATTTTCTATAACTACATTAGAAAGGCCATTGAGCAATTCGTGCCCAAATCTAGACCAAAATCTAAAAAATACCCTGTTTGGTTTTCTCGAAACTTGATTAACTGCCTTAAGGAAAAACTTAAATATAGAAATAAGCTAAAAAAGTTTAATAATAATCCAATGGACCTACTCGCATTCGAATTGGCCAAGACACGTTCGGAGTATCTTTTAACATCTTGCTACAATCGGTACATCACTCAATTGGAAGAAAGCATACGCTCAAACCCAAAGTTATTTTGGTCTTTCATTAAAGGAAAGAAAAGAAATAATAGTAACTATCCTGCCCAAATGTCTCTTGACCAAAAAGTTGCATCGAATGGCAAAGAGGTTTGTAATCTTTTTGCACAAAATTTTTCTTCAGTATTTGATAAGTGCTCTTCCACCACAATCACATTAACATCTAAAAAATTGACGTGTGTACCGACCAGTAATTACCTGACTTTCATAAAGTTCAAAAATGATCAAGTCCTTAAGATTTTAAAAAGACTTGACATTCATAAAGGGGCCGGATCGGATGGACTTCCAGCTGTTTTTGTTGCAAGATGCGCCTCTGCCTTGGCTCAGCCTTTGCGTCTAATATATAACAAATCACTGGACTCTGGTTCGTTTCCCACAGATTGGAAGGTAGCTCATGTAGTGCCTCTATACAAAGCTGGTGACAAGAACTCAGTAAAGAATTACAGGCCCATATCCATCTTACCTGTATTCGCCAAGGTGTTTGAGCAGCTGTTGTATCCTATTTTGGCATGGCACTTTAAACTGATTATAGACCCTAACCAGCACGGTTTTATGAGAGCAAGGTCAACCACCACTAATTTGGTCTGGTTCGTCGACAATATTTCCAAAGAACTGGACACTTGCTCCTCGGTAGACACTATTTACACCGACTTTAGTAAGGCTTTTGATAGAGTCAACCATCAAATACTACTCAACAAGCTTTCTACTTATGGAATCGCTGAGCCTTTGCTCAGTTGGTGTGGCTCTTACTTATCGAAGAGAAAATCACTGGTTGTAGCAGGTGGCCATTCTTCTGATCCTTTTCCGGTTTATTCAGGGGTGCCGCAAGGCTCACATATGGGTCCATTATTGTTTAATGTGTTCATCAACGACATAGGAGAATGCTTTCAGAACTCCAAGTACTGTCTATTCGCTGATGACTTGAAAATTTTTTAAAGCCGTTAAGTCTACCACCGACTCCATACTCTTGCAACAAGATCTCGATCGACTAGTTATTTGGTGTCAACATAACAAAATGGACCTCAATGTAGCTAAATGTAACTTTATCCATTTCTCTAGGAAAAATAGTAATCCTCACACACAGTACAAACTACATAATAATGTCCTTGAAGAGGTGGCATACATCAGAGACTTGGGAGTTACACTAGATCATAAGCTGCGGCTCAATGTGCATATCGACAATATTTGCAACAAAGCATTTAGAGGCTTAGGATTCGTTTTGCGTAACTGTAAGGATTTCAGATGCCCCAAAACCAAAATCGTTCTTTACAATTCACTTGTTAGAAGTCACTTAGAGTACTGTAGTGTTATCTGGAACCCTTTTTACGACGTCTATAAAAAAAGAATTGAGAGTGTGCAAAAGCGATTTCTCTGGCATCTTACCTACTCTTTCAACTTAGCGAAAACTATACGCTCTTATCCCGAACGTGTTCATTACTTTAACATGAGTACATTATCTGATCGCAGGCGCATACTCGATCTCTTATTTCTTTATAAGTTGGCCAATAGTCTACTCGACGCTCCCTGTCTTCTCTCAACACTTAACTTTTCTGTGCCCTTCAGATATCCTCGAGCAGCAAGGGCTATCAACATTATTGAAGAGACTCATAACAATTCGAATCTTGGCAAGAATGCGCCACTCAACAGACTAATTCGCGATTTTAATACAACGTCAAAGGACAATTTGCACGTTGATTTATTCACAAAAAGTATCTTCGAATTTAAAAAGGCAATTATGGAAAATATTGTCTCATTTTAGTACCATTTAAATTTTACTACAAACTTAACAGATCCTTTTAATTTTTACTTTTCTACTTATATTTTCATTGTTATTTCTAAATTAATATTTTTAATCTGATAATGTGAATTATATTTAAGACACTTTGTTATTTGCTCATTGTTCGACTATGCATGCAGTCTTCACCTATAATTGAAATGGCACTGACCTTTTTACCATGCGCGTGCATCTTATGTTATCTTATTGGTGTACTTTTCGTTGGTGTTCAATAAATAAATAAATAAATAAATAAATAAATAAAAACAAAATTAAATTAAAAATTAAAGGGGGTCCCCATACGAAAAACGTATTTTTCCGGCAAATATTGTTCAATCGGAATCCTGCGTGTGCATAAATAAACTGTCCAAGTGCGAGTTGGACCCCCAACTCGCACTTGGACAGTTTGTTTATATTCGCGGTACGAAGTTCGCCGGGTCAGCTAGTAAGAAATAATATTTTGCCAAAATGTTCCTGAGCTTCAAAACTGCCAATCATTTGATGTTCAATTGTTTATCCCGTCGATACGGTAAGTCACCGCTCCACACGATTCGTGTATTACGCCAGTGTCAAGTATAAATTCTTCAAGTTTATTGTGAATTCAAGTCATGTAGATTTTACAAATGTTAATAAATTTTAAATACTGTCAGTAATGACAATTGTATGACATATTTATTGATAGTCAAATATGCGTGCGTTCAGAAATTAATGCTTACAAGCAATCAAGACAATAATAATCAATGCCTGATCAATTTTATATTTTGTCAGAATGTAGGTAAATATAGAGATATGCAAGAATGTGATAGCCTATGAGTGCCGTATGCAGTCTTATCCATAAGGCAAAAAAAATATTAGACAGTTGTTCATGAAGTAAGTATACTTATCCAGAATTAAAATTAAATACTGGTGATTATATTTTTACAATTAAAATTAACTCAATCGAACTAATGTCAAGTTAATAACTTATCTATAACAATAATAACATTGTTTCATTCCATCATATCTTGCTGACACGCGGTTGAAGTACTTGGTTATTGTATTTTTATTCTTTTTCTGTATTTCCTTAATACATTACTAAACTTAATATCTCTTTTGTATTTATAGTATTACGTTCATAAAAGCCTAAATTAAGTTCATCTAAAAGGAAACACGACATTCATTGTCTGTTGTTTGTGGTACAAAGTTCGCCGGGCCAGCTAGTATTGTATAAATTATCGGTTAAAATAGTTTTTAACGTTATTTTTTTCATGTAGTATATTTGATAAATATTTGATGTAAATTAAAAAATAAAATATGCACAAAATGTTTATTTGTTTTATTAAATGTCTTTACTAATATTATAAAGACGGAACATTTGTATTTTTGTATTTTTAGATTTTTCTATGGATGTTTGTTTTGTATTGATTTGGCTCAAAAACTACTGGACATATTTTGAAAATTCTTTCACTAATATATAGAATGTGGAGCGGCATATTACAGCGGAGAAAAGATAAGATCTATGACAGTCGGGGGAATAAAATTTGGGTGGAACAGTCTCAATTCGCTAGGACCATTATTCTATAATTGCGTAGGTAAACACGTAAATATCCTTTGTACATCAAGGTATAACTGCAATAAAGTTATTAACGATTTCCTTCTAACTCTTGATTATATAGCCGCAGAGAATTTCATAGCACAAATACAATAGGTAACATCACTTACACAACATACACACAACACACGCTCATACACAATCAAGAAACACTTTTTCTATAGGAATATTGTTTGTTTTTATTATTCCAATGAGTTTAGTATCTATTTAGTTTTAAATTTAAATATTGTTATATTAGAAAAAGTCTTAACAAATATAATGGAATGAAATAATATAGCAGAATATAGTTAATTATTTGTAAATTAACTATATTCTGCTATACTTATTCCATCAGTACATTAAACAGTAACTAAGAACTGAATAATATTTCAAAGCTTCGTACTATCGACTTACTCTAACATTGTAACAAACATTTGCAAATGGTTAAGGACCAGAGAAGGTCCCTGTAACCCGCAATACAGGCTGTTAGGATACAAAGATGCTGGGTACAGAGGTCAGCTAAGGTACTATCCATACTGCATTGAAATTATAATCCGTAACGCTATTGTTATGTACCAATACCAATTTGTATAATTAATTAATAAATATATAATAATAAAGAATTTTTAATTATTTAAAAAAAGAATGATTGAAAATAGGCTATATATTATCCGGTTTAAATCATAGTTACATTTGTGGAGACCTATTTTGTAACCTAAGTCGACAATAAAACGGTAAAGAAAACACGTTTTTACGAATGCTGCTAAAACGCAAATAGATATAAGAAAAAAATGTATCGAACAACAAACAATATACAACTTACTAAGACCTACAAAAAAGTCCGCGACAGCATTATGTCTATCTCTTAAGGTTGACTCACAGTAACCATTTTAATCTTTCATTTTGTAATAAAAAATGTTACCTAACTTCCAAGGCTATTTTCTACTTACAGTATTAATCCTCATCTAAATAATTACTTTAATTACCTTGGCCAGATATTATAAATAAAAGATGTCTTTTACAGTGCATAATTTAAATGAAAACTCTAGAAGATATCACAGATTTAAAATTATGCGTATCGCGATTCATTAAAATTTGCAGCGAAACCACAGATTAGAACATAGTATACAATAATAATGATATATTGTATGTAATACTGAAATTCAAAATTTAAAACCACGCCGACAGATCTATGTATTTATAATCTTTTCATTAAAGACATTCTAATGATTCCAAACTCGTCACGACACATTCTGCAGATTCCAAGAGATGTTCCAGCATCAGGTCAAAGCTTCCCTGTGCCTACAATATCATTAAAGAATACATAGACCTATGAAAGATGATTTCATAGTGCCGTCAATTAGAAAAAAGCTCATAGTTTTAAAACGGCCATATTTTTATTACTTATATTTTTATTAACCACAGTAATATTTTTATTATATTACCGTGGCAGAACAGATTTTCATTAATTAAAGCTAGGAATACTCTCAATGAAGACATCTATCCACACATCTATCAAACAAAAACACTATAAAAAAAATCAAAATTGTTTCATCCGTTTGGGCGCTACGATGCCACAGACTGCGACAAACCCACCACATTAAACTACTTCGGTAGCAAGCTAGGCAGAACGTCAATTTAATGATCCCGCTACCTTTGTACGAACACTCATGATTAATGAATGCACAGACACCATCCATTGGTAATAGCTGGAATTAGAACCAACGGACAGAAATCAAGGAAGTATCCATTTTGCCAAAACAAGTTCGCTATACACTTACAAGCTACTGAGCGGATTTTCATTCAGTTTTCACCAATAGCTAGAGTGATTTATAAGGAAGGTTTAAGTGCATAATAAATTCTTCAAAGTTTTGTGTCAATTGGTTGAAATATGACGATGATTGTTGAAGATATTAATTCATACTCGACGCAACAAATCTGTCGCCGAAGATGTGTTCCGGTAGCTATCCTTGAGAGCCAGTTCCCATTCTAGGTCTAGCGTACTTACCATCTTCGACCGCATCGTCACTTGCCAACAGGTGAGATAGTAGTCAAACGCTAGCCTATTAGATATAAAAAAAAACTGATGCCAATTATGTAGGCATAATATGTTTACCGTGTGAAGCCGGGGCAGGCCGCTAGTATTCAATAAAGGGGGTGTTTATCTATTTTCTATCTATCCGTGAAACGGTATCCATATAGGTAATAATAGGTAATATTTGAAATGTTTTAACCGACTTAAAAAAGGAAGAGGTTGTCATCAATTCGACTGTATTTTTTATGTTTGTTACCTCAGTCATTTATTAATTGATTTGATGGTTTTCTGTTTGAGAGAGTTTGGTCCCATTTTAAATTCATCAAGATCTGATGACCATCTCCAGAGATATGGAGATAAACACCTCAAACTTGCTACTGAAAATTATTATAGCGGGATATGAAGTCGTTATCTTTTTCATTTTGTAAACGATCTTAAATAATTGGTGACGCTCTGCCTATAGACTAAAAAGATTGATGAAATTTTAACTTTGAATATTTAATTACAGGAAATTATACATAACAGTTGTAGCGATCAGTAAACACAATTACATATTGTGGTACAGGGTATAACACATTTTATAAGGAAAAAGCACGCACACAAATAAATCCTCATTAGAAACACATTTCACAACACGCACACAACACAAATATTGTAACTCATACTACTTTACGGCTTGCATCGACATTCATTAGTAATTAATAATATTTATAACATCCTTGCATCTATGATTAAAAATGTATGAATAAGAATAATTTGGTGAGAGAAATTACTTAAATGACTATTTAACTTCCCTTGGCTTAATACTTTGGTTGTGGAAGTTTAATAGATACGTACCTATAAGAAAGTAGGCTTTATATTTTCGACAATTTTGGATGTTTCGCCTGCCTCACTAAAAAAAGGTAAGACACCAAAAAGTACCTTACCACCATTGAGGAGAACATCTGCCGCTTTAACCTTACTGTGTTCTGGCAGCACACAGCCCTTGAGAGAAACTTACTGTGTTCTGGCAGCACACAGCCCTTGAAAAAAACTTACTGTGTTCTGGCAGCACACAGCCCTTAAGAGAAACTTACTGTGTTCTGGCAGCACACAGCCCTTGAGAGAAAGACCGTTCTAGGCCTTGAGTGTTCACCATCTCTAACCACCTGATCGCTTACCACCTGGCGAGATAGTGGTCAAACGATAACCCATCAGAAAAACAAAATAAACTGGCCAAGAGCAAGTTGGACTCGCACTCGTAGGGTTCCGTAACACAGTAGAGTATTCTATAACTATGATTTTCGAAACTACAAAAATAACTTTGTTTTTCATAGTGTTTGTATGAAAAACAAAGTTATACTTGCGGTCGATATATCTCAACATCTGCTGACTGTATCTCGTTCAAATCAATTTTCGTTGAAAGTTTTTATTGAGATCTACAGAATATATTTTTTCTAGATTTTTCACTCCCTTACTTTAGAAGTTAGAGGGGGGACACACACATTTTACCACTTTAGATGCGCCTATCTTTTAAATGATTGACTTTGAGAAAAAAAATCATTTTTAAAGACCTATCCATAGACACCAAACACCTATAGGTTTGAAAAAAAAAATGTTTTTTTTGTTACAGTTCCATGTATGGGATGCCGCCCCTTAACTTTTATATTTTTTAATTTTGTATAAAAATCGAAAAACGGTTTACAGAATACATCTACCTACCAAGTTTCAATTCTGTAGTTCTAATAGTTTCGGAATAAAATGGCTGTGACATACGGACGGACAGACAGACAGACATGGCGAATCTATAAGGGTTCCGTTTTTTGCCATTCGGCTACGGAACCCTAAAAATTGTGAATACATCTTGCACCTGCGACTTGCAGACGACATTGTTATCGTGGAAAAGACGCTGCAAGATCTATAACATATCCTGTACGGCCAGATCTTACTATCTAGATGTTTAGTATAGTTTTATTTTTTCGCATGGTGGTAGGACACTATGTAGTGTCCGCCTGGCCAGCTACCACTCTTACACACTACTTAGGCCTTATACCCTTACTTAGGTCACGAGTGTTGTTATGTATTTGTACTTATTGTGTTTACCCGCCAACTTTTTAATTTATTCAAAAGCTTCATTTACTTTCCTTAGTTATAGGGAAAATGATTTGATTGATAACGATAATTTTATACCTTTTTCCCGTTTTGTGTAGTATATTCGTGAAAAACCAGACATATAATTTAATGATGTTTTTATTTATTAATTTGAATAGGAATTATTAATTATTAATTATAATGTCAGATATTATTTTTCGTATGATACCTATATACTAGCAAACCCTTCGCGGCTTTGCCTGCGTAAAATGGCTTATGTTACTCACCGATAACGTAGCTTTTGATCAGAGAAAGAAAAATAAAAATAAATTTTCCAGTAGTTTTTTATTTTGTTTTAAGTATGTAGTAGTTTTTTTAATATGTCTACAGAAGTATCTATGTTTGTTCTTAAGAGGGAACGCAGGGTGCACTTTTCCATGCAAACGTGGAATACATTTGCATGGAAAAGTGCACCCCGTTTCCTAGAGCAAAATTTGTTTCTACAAAAAATCAAGGTCTGCTGTAGCTACGCCCGCCCTATCATTTGCTTTTCTTGACCAACCAATTGCAAAAGAAAAATAAGCATGACAGGGTTTGGGTGTGCACTAAATTATTGTTAACTGTCGCAGTTTATATGTATGTCGTAACATTTTGGGTCACACTGTTCATTTATCGTGTGTGTAAGTCATAAACATTGATTGAATAAGTAACATTGATGTAAGCTTAAAGATTAATACGAATCTAATTAAAAAATTTAGAATATTAGATAAAATATTATGATAAAAAATATTAGAAAGGAAATTTGTAACAACCTTAAGAGGGAACGCGGGGTGCACTTTTCATTTTCTTTTTTTGACCAACCAATTGAAAAAAGAAATAAATATAAGCATTCTAATCTCCTCATTAAGATTTTTGAAGGGTCATATTTCTATTTGCAATTGGTTGGTAAATAAAAGCAAATGATACAGCAGACCTCGCTCTAGAAGCATTTTCCAGGGAGGAAACGGAGGAATACATTTTTATTAGGGTTCCGTAGCCGAATTGCAAAAAACGGAAACCTTATAGATTCGTCGAGTCTGTCTGTCTGTATGTCCGTCCATATGTCACAGCCATTTTATTCCGAAACTGATTGGACTACAGAATTGAAACTTGGTAGGTAGATGTATTCTGTGAACCGCTTTCCGATTGTTATCCAAAAATAAAAAATATAAAATTATAATGGGGGGCATAAATTTTTTTCTTCAAATCTATACGAGTGTGTCTATGAATAGGTCTTTAAAAATGACATTGAGGTTTCTTAAATCATTTTTTCTCAAAGTCAATCGTTTGAAAGATGGGCGCGTCTAAAGTGGTAAAATGTGTCCCCCCCTCTAACTTTTGAAGTATGGGAGTGAAAAATCTAAAAAAAATATATGCTGTAGATCTCAATAAAAACTAATAACGACGAGATACGGTCAGCAGTTTTTGAGATATAGCGACCGCAAAGATAACTTTGTTTTTCATACGAACACTATGAAAAACAAAGTTAATTTTATAGTTGCGAAAAATCATAGTTATAGATACTTTACTGTGTTACGGAACCCTACGAGTGCGAGTCCGACTTGCACTTGGCCAGTTTTTGAAAAGTGCACCCTGCGTTCCCTCTAAAAATATATTATACTAGTGTGTGCAGCCTCGCGGTTTCACGCGCATAGTTCCCGTTCCTGTGAGCATCATCACCATCATCATCATCATCATAATCAGCCGGTATCAGTCCAATGCTGGACATAGGCCTCTCCCAAGTCACGCCACTGAGCCCTATCTTCGGCTCTTTGTTTCCAGTGAGAATACGGGAATAAAATATAGCCAATGTTACTCGCTGATAGATTTGAAATCGGTTTAGTTGTTTTTGAGTAGTAGTTTTTGAGAATCGTAACAAACATTTATTATTAAATTTCTTTGAAGTGTCACACACTTTATATTTTTGTAAATTGTTAAACACAATCCAAAATTTCATCGTACCGACGGGACTCGAACAAAATGCAATCCACTAATTTCGTTTCACTAATACGTATCGATGGATCGAACCGTGGCTTAATTGGCAGAGCACCTGGACGTGTAATCCGGGGAGTGCGGGTTCGAGTCCCGTCGGTACGATGAAATTTTGGATTGTGTTTAACAATTAACATTTATTATATTATTTTTAGATTTTAGATAAAATAGTATAATCAATGTCTAAAAGTTGCCTCTATTACCCCAACAGTTGGTGTTCAAAGGTAAATGCTTCATAAATATACATCTTACAAAATTCATTAAAATATACATTTTGGGAAGCTGATATATTAATAAATGTATATTTTTATAATATATATATAAATATAAGGAAACACCTAACGGTGTGTTCCCACAACTGTCTTTGAGAGCCAGTTACCGTTCTAAGCCTAGCGTGCTACCATCCCCGACCACATCGTCGCTTACCAACAGGTGAGATAGTGGTCAAACGATAGTCTATATGCGATAATAAACAAACGCTATCAATAATATTATGTTACTTTGAAGTGTTACACACTTTATATTTTTTGTAAATTGTTCAAGACAATCCAAAATTTCACATTTAGCCACACACATTAAGCCACAGTTCGATAATCTTTACGACGAAATAAGTGGATTGCATTTTTAACCGACTTCAAAAAAAGGAGGAGGTTTCTCAATTCGACCGTACCAAGTGTGGTACCATGGTAATTTTATCGAGGTCTGATAAATATCTCCAGAGATATTGAGATAAACATCTCAAAATTGGTACTGAAAATGAACATTGAAGTCGGTTCTTTTTTAGTTTTTAAACGATATTATTTATATATGCTGTTAATCCAAATTATCCTACTGATGTACTTAATAAACGCGAAAGCTTGAATGTTTGTTTGTTTTGCTATCAATCACGCCAGATAAGTACATAAATAAAGGTCAAGTAGATAAATACATTTTAAGTTACTTGATACGTTATACTGATGCGTGTGAATAACCAATTTAGTGGTAAGAAACAAGTTAGAATTTAGTGTGTAAGCAAGCAAACGAACATTTTTGGAATTCCGTACCTCAAAAGGAAAAAAGGAACCCTTATAAGATCACTTTGTTGTCCGTCTGTCTGTCTATCTGTCCTTCCGTCTGTCCGTCTCTATCATTATACCTTTACACTTCTACACTCTTCTCACACACGCTATATTTAATGACTGATGAAATTATCGATAATGACGAGGTGGTGTCACGTTGTCCCAGCACTAAGCATGATTTATTGCTATGAGTCAAATTGAAGTTGTCCAATCACAGCGCTGTATTACGTATAACCCCCCCCCCCCCCGCAAAATATTTCGCTCGCGAATTAGTTCATAGTTTTTCTCATGCGGAGTCCACTGGGTGGTACGTCCGTGACAGAAACTAAAATTAACAAAATAACAAGAAAACAGTCACATTATTGAAATCCTAGTCATAGTTAAGTTAGAACTAAGTACACTTAACTTAGCCTTGCCAAATATTCGAGGATTAAGTTGCTATGCCCTTATTTATACAAACCTCACTTCTAAGTTAAACAGACCTAGAAAACCTGCTTCATGCCTATTTAGGTACCTAGTTAAGTGAAGCTATTTTAGTTAGTACAAACTTAGGTATAGTATTTGAGTCCTATGATTAGTAACTTACTTCTGTAATAATATCGTTTAAAAACTAAAAAACAACCGACTTCAATGCCGCGCTATTCATTTTCAGTACCAATTTTGAGATGTTTATCTCAATATCTCTGGAGATACTTATCATACCTCGATAAAATTACCATGGTACCACACTTGGGATATCTCCTTTCGAACAAAAAAAGAATAATCGAAATCGGTCCATAAAACATCGATTCGACGAAGTAATCCGCGAACAAACATAAAAAAAATAAAAAAATACGGTCGAATTGAGAAACCTCCTCCTTTTTTTGAAGTCGGTTAAAAATATATAGGGCCTGTAAAGGTACGACCACGCCGCGGCATCCCGCGTCCACGTACGCGTTCGCGATCTGATTTTCAATTGTTTTCTGATCTCTGTAGATATCGCTTTTGGTAGGAACCAGTCGGTACAAATACTACTACGTTATCTGATCGCCGCCTTGATCGCGCACGCAGGACGCTGCGGTGTGGTCGTACCATTGAGCGTTGGCTTTTTTATTTATTTATTTAATTGCTTGCAATTGGCATTTTTTTTTTACATATATTTTTTTTATAGTGTAGTCAACCGCTTGGTTGACCACTATCTCACCTGGTGGTAAGCAATGATGTGGTCGAATCTAGTGAACACGCTGGGCCTAGAATACTCTAACTCTCTCTGCCGGAACACCGTAGGTTATGGCGGCAGATTTTCTTATTTTTCTTTGGTAGCAAGTCAAGCAGAACATCGATATAATACACTCCAACCACCTATGGAAACCACTTATGGATGGTTGGTCGCCATTCTGAAATCCAACTAGATGTGAACAAAGGTAACAAAGAAACGGTTGGAAACAAAGAGGTAAAATTCAATCAGAAAATCTCGTGCCGTAGGCATAGGTGAGGCTTATGTCCAGCAGTGGACGGAGATAGGCTGATGATTATGATTATTCTGAGCTGTGCTTGGTTAATCTTTTAGTGACCTAAGATTAAGTCGCCTTTGGGCTTCAAATGTACTTCTGAAATTATCATTTAAGTACTGTGTATAAAATGTTGCCTCTTTAACTTTAAGGGCCAGTTTCATAGGTTCCAGATAGCTCTGGCAAGAACTTGTCTGTCAGATTTTAAACAGCTTTTATATGGCGTCATCTGTCAGATAACTATGCTATAACTATATATATGCGTCACTCCATCAGGAAGCGGTAAAACTCGCCCTAAATGCTATTAATATTAATAATTGTGACGAAATGAAAAATAAATACGTGGGACAAAACAATATTTTTATTTACCTTGGGTAGAAAACTTAAAAAGTAAAGTGGAATGAATGGATTGTATAATTATTTAGTTTGAATCAGTATTTAGTGTACCTATATGTGTGATCATGTCATCGTCATCATCATCCGAACAGCAAAGGAATAGACCACAGCCGCCAGCCTTGTTTCCGAGTAGCTATGACTAGGGTGACTGCAACCCAAGAGTGAACAGGTATCTTCTAGGCAAGCATGCTTCACCCTCGGTCACATCGTCACTTTCCACCAGGTGAGATAATCAAATGCTTGCCTATCTGCAATAAACAACAATATTCTGATTGTAAAATTGTTAAACACAATCCAAAATTACATCGTAGCGACGGGACTCGAACCCGCACCCCCCGGATTACACGTCCGGGTGCTCTGCCAATTAAGCCACGGTTCGATCCATCGATACGACGAAATTAGTTGATTGCATTTGTTAACCCAATTATGCATTGGTGGCGCCATCTATGACTACTTATTACGTAAGTTAATCATTCGGAAGAAATCATTACAGTTTTCAAATCCGATGAGAGATGTTGCACTGCGTAAATCAAATATTATGGTTCTTTGAAGTGTCACACACTTTATATTTTTGTAAAATTGTTAAACACAATCCAATTAAATCAAAGAAAAATAATAACTATTCTGATTATTTCAAATGCAAATTGAAATAATTTATTGCTCTGTTGATGTTAAGTAAGTGTAGCGATCGACGATATAGCACGCATGCCTAGAAGATACCGTTCACTTGCGATCAGAAAACTCCTAGGTTGCAGTTATCGGGAAAATCAGACAAAGGCAAGGAATACCATTCCTTGTTAACTTTGTTTGGTATAAAGGTTATCTCTTGATGTTAAGTGACGACGGCTTAAGATGGAATTTTGCTCATCTGGATATGGAAGACGGCAGTGGATGGAAGACGAGGCACAGAACAAATGACTTTAACCGTACTCCTCACAACATAGCGAAACAATTCCAACTTCTTCCAAGCCTTCCAAGGTAGCCAGCACCGAACTTCATGCCGGATCCTAGCGAACTGATTGGTGACATGTTTTTATTCAATCGGTGGTTGAAGGTATGGCCGAAGCTTAGGTATTACCAGTGGTGAATCATTAAGCACCACCCAGGAATCACGTGGATTAAGAAGTAACCCTACGGGTGCAGGAAGGTAACAATTAAGTTCCCGTGGTCACAGAATAAATAATAGTGCCGTGGGTGACACAGGACAGTAACCACCAGCCTGAAAGTACCTACTTTAACGACAAGGTTAAATTACATTTTGAGTTTCCTATTAGAGCAGCACTGCTCTAATAGGAAACTCAAAATGTAATTTATTAACAATAAATCATTTAATAGTCAGTATGAGCATTATATCGATGTTCCTTCTGACGTGCTACAAAAAAGTAGCTTACCACTATGATCGAGATAATTTGCCGCCATTACCTTACCTGTGATGTTCCAGCAGCGCTTAGGTTCTGGACCTAGCGTGGTCACTATCTTCTACCACTTCATCGCTTACCACCTGGCGAGATAGTGGTCAAACGCTAGCCGTTAAAAAAATACCAACACGTATTACACCGCTGCTCGAGGCACCCTTAGGTGAAAATAAAATAAAACTTGTACCATTTCGAGCACCAAGTAAGAAAACTTGAAAATTAAATTTTTTAATACAGTTGCTCGAAATGTGGCGTATTGCAGGGACGTATAGCGTTCGGGATGTGGGCTATTACACACTCGTGCTTTTTTTTTACCTTTCCCGAACTCGTGCGTTCTCTTTCCCAACTGTCAAAATAATGTCTATTAAAAAGAAAAACCAACCATGAAGTTTTTACTCACAAAATTCAAAGAAGTTTTTATGATTCATGCAAATACGTATATTTCTAAAAAGAAGCTAGGTACTAATTTGTTTCAATATCAGATTTAATGATTTGATGGAATGAGTTAGGTTAGGTTTCATTTCATTTCATCTCATTAAATTTCATTTTCATTTCATATCAATAAAAAAATTCTACTGAAGACTTGGCTGTATGGGCATAGTTCCCTTTGCCTACCAAAATGGGTGAAGAAAAAAAAACTCTGCTTATATTCTAATTTCTACGGTTGGCGCCATTTTTCAGAAATTTTCTTTACGAGTTTAGTTGTTTGTTGCACAAAATGAGTAATTTCGACCCTAGTTTTTTTGAATTAACACCACCGGAACTCAGTATAATTGCACAAAATGCTTCGGAGAACATTTTACCGGAAAAGTCAAAAAGTCGCTACATATCTGCATACAACGAATTTATTGCGTGGAGAGAAGAGAAAAAAACAAATACTTTTTCAGAAAGTTAGTTGAGTTTATTGTGTTTTTATTATTTTATTAAATTGCTTCATTTTTTCGCAACTGTATTAAAAATAGTCGTTCAGTACACGTGCGGAACCGTCATTGCAACTTGTTCCGACTGTCAACCCTCTCCTTCGGCTGCGCCTCGGCTCGGGTAAACATTTGTCGGAACTCTTTGCAATGACACTGCAATGCCTTTCCGCACTTGTAATGAAATATACTATTCTCGAAAACTAAAAAAAACGGGCTACATACATGGGGGTTGATGATGCACAGAGAAGTCCTCTACCACCCCGCTTCGTTTGATCCATCGGTAATTACTAAGAATAAAATAAAAATGTTACTCCCCAACATATAAGAATCGAACCGAAATTAAGAAGAAGAAGAAGAATAAGAATAAAAAGCTTACTAAGCTACTTATGTTAATAGAAGCAATACAATGGCCGGTCTTATCCTTGAAGCGGTCTCTTCCAGACAACCTTTGGATGGACTGGTATTGTTAAAAGAAGTTCACGGTGGTACAATGCGCAACGTGGTACGACAGGGCAAAAATATAATTAAAATTAAAATAAAACAATCAGAAATGCTTGAGCATCATTCATATATATATATAAATATGTACTGTTCTGTAGTATATCTGTACTTACTAATACAAAACAAGTATACATACACTTATATACGGTACAAAGATTTGTGTGAAAAAACCGGCCATGTCGAGGTGGACTCGCCCACCGAGGCTTCAGTTCCAACTTCTCAGACTAGGTTAGACAAACTTAACTTTGTAGTTCGATCCATAGAACATGTATCGCACCAACTACAAATAATAATAATAGTAAATTTACCTTTTTTTGTTATTAAACTACATATTTTCGGTTATATTATTATCCTACTATCCTTCCTACTTCCTATTTCCTACTTCCTATCCTATTCCTACTTCCTATCCTACTATCCTACTAATATTATAAATGCGAAAGTTGTGTGTGCGTGTGTGTGAATGTTTGTTACCACGTATCTCGATAACAACTGAACCAATTTTAATGAAATTTAAAACGTAGATAGAGTAGGTTCTAACTTAAGACATAGGCTAATCTTATTTTTGAAAATCATCCCCTAGGGGTTAAACAGGGTGATAAAGTTTCTATGGAACATTTTATTCCTTGGGCCGATTTACTCAAAACTCGGTACAAATAAACCTTAAAACAAATTATGATACACGTGTATTTCATTTTTTCAAAACTACCCCTAGGGGGCTTGAAAAATGAATTTTCTTTGTAAAAATTATAAAAACATCAGTAGTATTTGTTTTCACGAATTCCATTTTCCGATTCACTCAAAACTATGTACAAACAAACCTTAAAACAAATCATGAGACATGTGTTTTTTATTTTTTCAAATCTACCCCTAAGGGGGGTGTAAAATGATTTTGTTTGGAAAAGTCATAAAAATTCCGTAATGTTTGTTTCCAAGTATTCCTTGGTCCGATTCACTCAAACTCGGTACATATAATCTATAAAATAAATAATGAGACACGTATTTTTTTTATTTTCCAAATCTACCCCTATTTTGTTTGGAAAAATCATAGATAATCCAGCCATGTTTGTGTCGACGTATCTGCATAACTAATTAACCGATTTCAATGAAATTTGAAACGTAGATAGTGTTAGTTTTGAAATAATACATAGGTTAAATTGATTTTCAAAATTCAATCCCTGATGGGGTTACATAGGGTGATAAAGTTTCTATGAAAAATGTTATTCCTTGGTCCGGTTCACTCAAAACTATGTACAAACAAACCTTAAAACAAATAATGAGACATGTGTTTTTTATTTTTTCAAATCTACCTTAGGGGGTTTGAAAATTGAATTTTCTTTGTAAAAATTATAAAAAATTCAGTAATATTTATTTTTACGTATTCCTTTGTCCGCTTCACTCAAAACTCGGTACAAACAAACCTTAAAACAAATAATGAGACACGTGTTTTTTATTTTCTCAAATCTACCCCTAAGGGGGTGTAAAATGATTTTGTTTGAAAAAGTCATAGAAAATTCAGTAATGTTTGTTTCCACGTATTCCTTGGTCTGATTCACTGAAAACTCAGTATATATAATCTATAAAACAAATAATGAGACACGTATTTTTATATTTTCCTAATCTATCCCTAGAGGGTGTGTAAAATGAATTTTGTTTGGAAAAATCATAGATAATCCAGTCATGTTTGTTTCGACGTATCTGCATAACTAATTAACCGATTTCAATGAAATTTGAAACGTAGATGGTGTTAGTTTTGAAATAATACATAAGTTAAATTAATTTTCAAAATTCAATCCCTGAAGAGGTTACATAGGGTGATAAAGTTTCTATAAAAAATGTTATTCCTTGGTCCGGTTCACTCAAAACTCGGTAAAAATAAAACTTAAAACAGATAATGAAACATGTATTTTTTATTTCTTTCAAATCTACCCATAGGGGAAGTGAAAATTTAATTTTATCTGGAGAAATCATAGAAAATTCATTAATGTTTGTTTCCACGTATCTGCATAACTACTAAATCGATTTTGATGATATTGTAAATGTAGATAGTGGTCCTGAAATAAAACATGATACTTAAATTTTCAAAAATCATCCCCTAAAATGGTTAAACAGGGTGATAAAGTTTATATGGTAAATTTTATTACATACTTGGTTTGATACACTCAACATTCGTGTGCAAAATGAAATTTGTAAGTATAGAAAACATGTATTCCCTGGTTTCATTCACTAGGTAGGGAAATACAGTTTAAAGTAAATAATGAAATCTGTACAAACAAACAAAAAAAGTTTGAAAATCAATATAATTTTTTGGATTTTATATAAATGAGTCCCTTGGTCACGCCATAGCTTGTAAACGGGTAGACCGTGTATCTTATATATCTTATTCAGTTTTTCATGTGTTTTTCGAAAAAAAATTAAGAAATGAATGAAGTTATTAACGCAGGTGAAGCCGCGGGGCACTGATAGTATTTTATTTCTTTTGTTGCTTCAAAGACCTTGCTTCTTGCCTAATTTCATGATTCTAGGTCAACGGGAAGTACCCCGTAGGTTTTCGACCCAAAACCTATAGGGTACTTCCGGTTGACCTAGAATTGTCAATGGTGGTTAAAAGCAAGGTCTTACAGAACAAGTAAAGGGAAAATTCTGTAAAATAAAAAAAGTTGAAAATCAAGGTAAATTTTGCTACTTACAAGTTTTCGCGGAAATTTAAATTTACCCATATCTTTTTATCGTGTTGACTCAGGACCTTGATTTTTATACATCTAATAGGGACTATAGACCTCAGTATCTGGTATAAATTTTAACTTGCTAGGTACACCCGTTCTTGAGGAAATCGGTGGTGACACACGGACAGACGGACATAGACAGACGGACAAGTGAAGAAGTGAAGTGATCCCATAAGGGTTCCTTTTTTACCTTTTGAGGTACGGAACCCTAAAAAATCGTGTCACGGAGGGACGCTAAGATGATGTCCAAATGAACGACTTATCACGTCTCTTAGAGATAGATATGGGATTGGTAATTAATTATTTACATCAAAATCCTTAAAGTTAGATTATTTCCGAGAAACCGATGACGTCACGTATGACGTCACGTATGACGTCACGTATGACGTCCGTAAACATTTATTCGAGATGATGCAATTAATTTTGTACTCATTTTAAAATATAACGTAGTGACGCAGAGGGAGAATGGTTGGATTCGACGCTAGACGTTGTGGGTTCAAATCCCCGCCGCGCACTAAAGGATTTGTACACAGTGGCCCTCCAGTGAAGGAAAGACAAGACATCGTTAAGATAAGCGGTGAGATAGTGGTCTACATCGAAATACATGTACGTAGTACATATACATACATGGTCTAAAGCTATTGTAGCCTATCAATCAACATAAAATATTATAAAATGTGTACATTTGTTGGTTTACCTTTGTGTCTGTTTGTTTGTTCAGTTTCACGGTGAAACGGCTCGACCGATTTGGCTAAAATTTTGCACAGAGATAACCAGTATAGTGGATTAAGATTGTTTCGGATAAAATCGTATGATCGGCGTGGGCGCCGCTGATTGGCTCCTTCAGTCTCAACAAGGACATTAGATACTTTGTAACGCCGCCACGGGGCGCCGCTTTTACGATATAAAATAAGAAAAGGTTAAACCTAACGAAGAAATAAAAAAATATTTTATTTCTAGAATTCAATAGGGGTTGAAAGAAAAAACCTAGTAAAGTGTCTAGTACGCACGAAGTACAAATATATAAATGACGTAGAAATGCATGAAGTATTAGTAAGTAAATAGTTGCACCCTGTGGGTTTTCCCGCGTTCTAAAGTACCCTGTGTCCTATTTATGCTGGCTAGTGTATACCTAGGTAGATGAGTTCTAGAGTGGAGACCACGACTCGGTAAGTTGCGGACGCCAGCTAGGTGGAGCGATGATATACGCAAGCTGGCTGGCAGCGGTTGGAAACAAGGAGCTGAAGATCGAGTGGCGTACCATAGGAGAGGCCTATGCCCAGAAGTGGACGAATACTAGCTGTAAAGGTACAGACGCACCATAGCGTCCTGCGTGCGCGATCTCTAGGCGGCGATCAGATAGCGCAGTAGTATTTGTACCGACTGGTTCACACAATAATATCGTTTAAAAACTAAAAAAGAACCGACTTCAATGCCGCGCTATTCATTTCCAGTACCAATTTTGAGATGTTTATCTCAATATCTCTGGAGATACTTATCATACCTCGATAAAATTACCATGGTACCACACTCGGGATATCTCCTTTCGAACAAAAAAAGAATAATCGAAATCGGTTCATAAACGACGAAGTTATCCGCGAATAAACATAAAAAAAAAAAAAAAAAAAAAAAAAAAAAAAAAAAAATACGGTCGAATTGAGAAACCTCCTCCTTTTTTTGAAGTCGGTTAAAAATCAATTGAAAAGTATTGAGATCGCGCCCGCAGATCGCAGGCAGCCGCGGTGTGTCCGTACCTTTAACGGTGTTGATGAGGTATACCTACTTAACTGCAAAAGGACATTGACAGGGTTTGGACCAAATGCCAGACATACGAGTATTTCCAAATGATTTTCTAGATCAATCTATTTAAGAAAAAAATATAAAAACCTAAATATATCCCAGGTTTTTTTTGTTTTACAATAAATCCAATGGGTTTTACGTACTCTTTTTGTCAATATTCTTTTCTTAGTCTCTTTTAGTATCTCTTGTAATTAGTATGTATTTCAAAATGGGTAGAGAGTGCTGAGTAGGTATATAAAATATCGTGAGGAGCTATAATAAAAAAATATAATATGAAAATGAATTAGTTAATTGTCAGTAACGATTAAAAAAAGTCCATATAAGTTTATATATATATAGTAATATAAGTTTTAAGTTCATTTTTGGTCAGTAAAATCAAAATGAAAAACATGTTTTCTCTGGACTCCTAAAACAGAATTTTAAGCGCTTCGGTTTATAGGTTTGTATTAACGTACGGAACAAAATGCACTGTGTTCATTCAGGGCAGCACTTGGTCCAACATCCATACATAGATTGTCAATGTCCTTTCATTTAAAATAAGACCAGCCGTTTAGCCCTCTAACCGTACTAAAAAAACAGAAGAACAGAGCAGAGACAGGCTAGTTACATTCGAATAGTTATAATAATTTAAGATGTGTGAGAAAAAACTGACTTCAAATGCCGCTCTAGTCATTTTTAGTACCAAGTTTGGGGGGGGGGGGTGTTTATCTCCATATCACTGGAGATACTCATCAGATCTCAATGAGATAACAATGGCACCAAGCAGGAAGTACGCTCTCTCCTACAAAAGAATTTTCCAAATTTGTCAATAAATGAAAGGAGTTTTTAGGTAACAGACATATTTTTAAAACAGTCAAATTAAGAACCTCCTTTGAAGTCGTGAAGAACGGTTTTGGTTTCGATTAAACATATTTATGGAAAGTTTTGAAATATTATCATTAACAACCAGTATACAATCACAGCTGGACATAGTTCTCTCTACTGAGCTCGATCTGCAGCTCTTTGCATCCAACCTACAAAATATATTTACTTATATTTATTTAATAGTAGTTAAGTCAGCCTTATATCCACAGGAAAGAAGGAATACGTGGACTTGCCTTAGCCAAGAATTTCCTGTCGATGTTGTCCTTCACTCTACGAATAAATAATTCATATCAAGGTATATTTATTTATTCGTAACCTTTACTTCAAATTTATATCAAATACTACTAGGTATGCCCCGCGACTTCACTCGCATTAAAAAGTGTTGTGTGGTAATCTAGTTAGTTATATACCTACTTTTTGTATACCAAATTTCATCCAAATCCGATCAGCCACATTTGTGGGAAAGCGTAACAAACATCCAACCCAATAATATCCTTATTACTTACTTACGAGTACCAGCTATTCCCCGCGGTTTTACCCGCGTAGACATCGTTCCCGTTGGAATTTCGGGATAAA
The DNA here is from genome assembly GCA_954871355.1 of Cabera pusaria. Classification (NCBI taxonomy): domain Eukaryota; kingdom Metazoa; phylum Arthropoda; class Insecta; order Lepidoptera; family Geometridae; genus Cabera; species Cabera pusaria. The sequence goes on from OX940900.1 coordinate 25,048,241, forward strand.
AAGTATCCTATGTGTTATTCCAGGGTTTAGACTATCTATGTACCAAATTTCAGCTCAATCGGTTTAGTAGTTTTGTCGTGAAATAGTAACATACATACAAACTTTCACGTTTATCATGTAAGGAAGTAAAGATTTATTTTACTGGGCAGTGTTGGCGTTATTATTTGAGGATTATATAATACCAGTAGGGAATCCTACACAACAAAGTTGGACCTCATATAATGTTTATCTAATAGTGTGTTCAGTTTAATCTCAGCTTATGTAAGTTTAACAAGTTTATTATATTGTAGGTACTTGTATTGCAATACATATTTAAATGTATCAGATAAAAGATAATACTGAGTGTAACAATAAAACAATAACTAATATACCTAGGTACTAAACGTTACTATTTGCATTAACTAATAATAATTCACAAGTACCTACCCTTTTATTAATTTTATGACGTAGCCGAAACTAAAGCAACTAAAGTAAGTATCTACTTACCTAATTATATTATATTAGGTAACCTAATTATATTAGGTATAGGTATACCTACTATATACTTAAGCATTAAGTAATAATTGCCTTTGCCTAGGCAAAATCAGTCTGCCTATTTAATTATATACCTAATTTATATATCTATTATTAACTTGTTTATTACCTACATTTTAAATCAGGTAGGTAAATGAAATGATATCCACCAAGAATATATATATATAATAATTATACTATACTTTAAACAGGTAGATATCGCCGAAAATGCGTAGTTAGTTATCCAATATTTTATACACGGAAAATATGAAGCACGTCGCCGAGTAGGTTACTTCTTAGATATAGATACCTACAAATGCCTACATTAAAACTCACGTGATAAGTAATACACGTATTATGAAACAAACTTGAAACAAACAAATAAATAGGTACAAAGCAACCCCTGCGCTGTATAGTTCACATAAAACCGCTTTTTAATATTGATTGATGCAATTATAATGGCTAGAATGAACACGTGTGGTGCTGAAAGCGCTTGACCTTGGAAACATTATGTATGTTTATACTTCATACATAGGTAGGTATAGCTATGTACATCTAAAGTTACGTAACATCTCCGTAAACGGTCGACTATCGATCATTGATTAGCTCACTCTAGCTAAAACGATAACTTTACTAAAGTTTTAAAGATAGTAACAATTGAAACAATGCAATAGTCATTTCGCAATATTTCAACAAGAATTTGTTAACCTAAAAGTTAATTCGTGTCGTACCAGCTACCAGCCATTTGAGCCGTGAAAAGCGTGGCATGGCGTTTATTAAACTCGTATACGAAGCAGAAAAGTTGTTTTTAACAAAGACTGAGTGGTATCGGGTCGAAAATATAAATCGTGGAGACTCGGAGAGGCCCAGAACTCGGGCGGATGTCATATAGCTACGTAGATAAAACCTTCCGCCGTCAGCAGCGCCCCTGGCGGTGTCTGAATAAAACTACATTCATGCCGCGAGAGTACACCCCTCCGAAAAAGTACGATTGGGACAAAGAGAATATGATTGGGATTTAATTTTTTTCATATTTGTTTAGATATTCATGATTGCATTTTCAGGTATATACAGTTTTGTTTGGGCCTCAGCTCAGTATGCGAAACAAACAATGAATAAACTGGTAATAAAATAGTAGCCTGATCAAGTAATTATCGAACCTAACCTAAATTTTAACATGCATAACCTAAAAAAATCTCTTCATAGTATCGCCTTAATAATTAATGATTGGGTTTATTTTTGATAAAATAGGATTTTATAAGCATTATTTTACTTCTAAAACTAAAATATATTGTTACACCTCGTGGTTTTACTCTTGTGAAGATTCTTATAATACGTTGTTAATATAAATATTTTAAGTGACTTGATCACTTACGATGACTACAATATCAGAGTTTTATGTCTTTTAGTTTGTGAGAATTGTGAGATACCGCAACAAATATCAATAAAAAAACCTGATGTTTTGTCAATCATCGTTGGTGTTTTTATGCCTGACAAACAAGCACTTGACCACTCCTGATGTTAAGTGACGATGTGGTTTAAGGTGGAATCCTTCTTATCAACGACAATTACTGACATATGTCCAATTTGGGAAGCGCAACAAGTGCACAATATATTTCTATTAGGGTTGAAAAATTAAACAAAATATACAAAACATTGCTTTTATTGGCGACTAATTAAATGCAAGTACATTTCTAATCTACCTAAAATCCCTTTGAAAGCGCCCATTCTCGTAAATCATTAACGTAATCTCCTTTAGTTTCTATGTTTCTAGCTACTTCGTGAACTCTGGTTTCTACGTAAACTTTATTCCTCTTTTTCAAATAAGCTTTGATTTCATCATTCATAAGCCAAATATCTCCATCAATATTTTTAACTTTGGATATTTTACGCATTCCGCGATAAGTTATTACCAGGTATATAGGTAATTCAAGGTTTTTGGTTCTTTGAATAAAGTAGGGGTGGTTAACGGCTTCTTCTTTTGGGGGAACCCACCCTGATGGGTATTCTTCTTTGGGAGAAAACTTAGGTATTGTTGCAAATGGTAGTAATCTTTCCACATATTTCCATTCAGGTGGGTTCTTTACGATGTCATATTCATATTGCTCTTCAATTCTTGTGACAAATGGCGATTTAGCGTAGCTCGAGTACTCACGAATAATCTGTAACAAAAAAAAACGTATTGTCACATTTTAGTTATCACAGTGACCGTGGAGTTAAAAAATACGCAACTGATTTCATAGTACTTTTAGAATAAGGATTGAGAAAGTTACTGAAGTTTCCTATACCTGCTTCTCAAAGTGTATACGATAAATAATTATGATTACTGTTATTTTAAATTATAAAAAAGTAACCATAATAACAAAAATTAATAAAAATGAAACCGGCCAAGTCGAGTTGGACTCGCCCACCGAGGCTTCCGTACCAACTTCTCAAACTAGGTTAAAGATAAAACTTATTGCAGTTCGATTCATAGAAAATGTGTTGTACCAACCGCAAATAATAAGTTGGTAATTGTAAATTCACTTTTGTTTTTGTTACTACACTACATATTTACGATTTTCAGATTTATTCTTATAATATATAAGTGCTTCAAGACCGTACTTCTTGCAAAATTTTATGATTCTACATCAATGGGAAGTACCCTATAGGTATTGATATCCGTGTGAAATCGCAAAATATGCGACACAAACGGTCATATCTTTTGATGGAGTAATCACCTAATATACATAAAAAAAGAAACATACAGTCAAATTGAGCACCTTTTTTCTTTTTGGGAGTCGGTTGAAAAAGTTAATTTACAATTACAAATACTAAGGTATTTGCGGTTGGTGCAATACATTTTCTTTGGATCGAACTGCAAAGTTAAGTTAGTACTTTAACTTATTTTGACAAATTTGTACGGAAGCATCAGTGCGCGAGTCCATCTCGCACTTGGCCGGTTCATTTTTTTATTTTAATGTTGAAAAAACACACCACTTGTTTATTCTACCAGAGATTTGGCTCTTGATACCGAAAAACATTTTTATTTCATGGACGAAATAATTACCTACCTTATACAATTACTAATCATAAAAAAAACAAAGTGACTAAATGAAATTACACACAGAAGTTCCTTAAAATGTTTGTTTTTATAACTCATCAATATTGAAATACATCATGTAAAGCAGTGTAAATTAGGATTTAAGTCCATTTCAGGCACACGTATGTAGTACCTAGTACCATGTATCATAATGTGTCAAGTGCTTGTAAGTGTATGGAATAAAATAAAAATTAAATATTAATATATTGAACAATCTTAAACAATACGAAACAGCTTTCATAGTACCATCGATTATTTAAGCATAATTTGTTATAACCTTTTCAAAATATAATATAGGTAACAAAAAATCCCTAGAAGAATATAAATTAAAATATATGTAATAAGGGACATTTCATGAAAGCAACTTATTCGGAAGGGTGTACAGCCATCACACTGTCACATGTCGCGATCAAAGCAGCATTATTGCACGAAACGAGTGAAATTTTATTAAAATAATTACCGATTGTGATGCAGGAATAAGTTTAGTACCCGAATCAATCGCGTTGTTCAGGTTTTGGGCACTTTTTCCAGCAAAAAGACGTAAAAACGCGCACTGTGATCGCAGCACCGTCGCCATTTTGAATAGCGAATAGAGCGAATTGCTACAAGAGCAATAAGAACTATATTATTCGTTTCGAAGGAAACATTATGGCGGACGCCTGCATACATTCGGGCTTTTCAAAAATCGTTTTCTAAGTTTAATCGCGAGTTTTTATTGAACTTTTTCGCATATTATGGTGCATTGTGTATCTAAATAAGTGTTTATTGTGGTTTTTGGGGATTCCATTGGATAATTGGTGAGTATTTTGTGAGGACATAGCAGAGGTGCGCCACGGCTAGGGAAATGATTTGGTGCTTTCGTTCGTCGACGCACACGCATTCGCTCAGCTGGTAGGTGGCGTTAGGTGTCACTTGCGACCTCATAATATCAAAACATCGAGTTTTTCATGAGTTTTCCGGCGCGATTTTCTCGCTACTGTGCGATGTAAACAAATAATTGAGGGAGTATTTACGTGCTCTAGTGCATCCTGATTCTTTATAGAAAGAAATATGACATTAATTTATCGAAACTAATGCTGCAATATTGCGCGAACTTGTTGATTACCGCGCGCTCGCTTTTGTTTACCACGAACTGTAGACTCGATTTTATTGTGAATTAGGTTGAAGTTAACGATAATTGACCTCATATTACAATCGGCTAGTGTTTTTTCTTTGTGTTTACCAAATAAATTCCTAGATTGGAGCATAAATATCTAAGTTATTCGTGAATGTTTCGCAACAGGTATCTGTTAATACTACGTTGCTATTTGCAGTTTTGTAGGGATTCTAATAGTTAATTTGTTACGTTCCAGGTCCCAATGGCAATATCTGGAGGCGTGCTATGGAACATCACCGTCCTGGCACTGAAACAAATATACCATTGAGCTGAACATATCTCCCAGGGAAGGAGTAGACGGCAATAAAGATCACAGCTAGGTCTCGAAGAGTACCAAGCGAAGTATATCCAACAGAGCACCACTGGAAAGTAGGTGAAACCGGAGGCAGCCCTCGGGACTCAGGCGTCCCTCATCGGTCACTCTCTGATTGATTGGAGCCGAATAGCTCGTGCCTGATGTCGAAGAAACGGGGTCACCTCCCACCGAACATTCCATCATGAAAACCAAACAGGTCAAAGAGGAGCAGGACAAAAGTATCGATGAGGAGACCATCATAGAACCCAAGACTCGGGCTCGCAAGAAGGCTTCAGACATCGAGGAAGACAAAAGCAAAGGCAGCCAAGATGAGCCTAAAACTTCCAAAGATACAAAGAGAACTCAATCTAAACCTAGAGCAATAGTCAAGAAACGTCCACTGGGCATCAGGAAGACTCTGCGGAGCAAGAAAACTATTGCTGTTAAAGAAAAGGCCAAACATGTTATCAAACAGGCTGTGAGAAGAGGCAGGAAACCTGCAGTTAAAACTGAACCAGATACGGCTCAAGAGAAAGATACCGTCCCTCTGATACCCGCCTGTGAAATAAAGAAGGAGCCCATTGAGGACTCCACCCCCGGCTCCCGCTCCTCCAGTCCCAAGACTGCGGGGCGCAGACAGAGAGTCAGCTCCGACATGGCCATGATGAAGACCATGCTGAGCGACACTCCGAGCACCCTCGTGCTGGGACCACGCACCAGCCCCTACTCCATGCGCTCAGAAAGAAGCAATAGTCCCAGTAGCCCATCACTTTTCGAAGGCAAAAACCTCCGAAGTGGAAAGCCCAGAAAAGTGAAAAACAATTTATTAAATGAAGTCGTTAAGAAGGAACAAAAAAAGAGGCGTAGACTGCTTTCAGATTCAAAGAATTCTGAAACCGTTGAAGGAGAGGATTGTAAAAAGTTAAAAAGAGGCCGCTCTTGCTCTCGGGACGGCAGCGAAGTGTCCAAGTGCTCGGACAACACAGAGTCCGACATGAGCACGAGCGAAACGCTCAATGACTCCGATAGCAGGGAACTCAACAAAAAACTAGATAAATCTAAGACTGACCTAGATGTAGATATTGAAAATAATGTTCAGATCTCGACTACTGAAAAAGTGCCTTCTCTAAATGTCGACTCCAAAGTAGCCGAAGCCCAACCGGACGCGCAGGCCGGGCCCATAGTAAAGGATAAAAAGAAAAACTCGAGCTTAATTCGTAGCACTTCACTGGACTCCGACAACAATAATAGTAATAGGGTAAAGTTAGAAACTTTAAATTCATCGGATGTAGAAGACAAACAACCGCCGAAGACTGAAAACGATACGCTTTTCCAAGCCCGTAGTAGTATATTGACTCTGATGTCGGAGACTTTCAACTCCAAGGCGATGGCCAAGAACATACGTCGCGCACGGCGCGGAAAGAAGGCGGCCGCCGAGGCGCGCAAGCCGCCGCCGCGGCCTGCAGCCAAGCTCGCCGCCCCCGCCCCCGCCCCGCCCGCGGGGGACGCCATCGACGACAAGCACGAGACCATAGAGACGCTCTCCAAGGACATAGACGACCTCATCAAGAACCTGGATCAGAACATCGACCGCGACCTGGTCGGCCCCGCGCCCGCGCCGCCGCTCACGGAGACCAAGTCCGTCGGCAAGTTCTACGGGCTGAACAAGCCGACGAGCCACGCGGAGGCCCCGGCGGCGCCCGACACGCCCGTCAAGGAGCCCTGCGCCTCCGCCGCCATGACGCCGCTCAAGGACGAGGACAACGACAACATGCGGCTGCACTACGAGGAGGAGCCCGCCGAGCCCCGGCCGCACGACGTGGCCTACAAGTGCAACGTGGCCAGCATCGACAAGCTCATGGACCGCCTCAAGGAGTTCGAGGAGTTCGACAAGCGCCGCCAGCGGCAGGAGTCCGAGTCGAGGTCCGACGGCAAGCCGGTGATGGTGACGAGCGACGTGGTGCTCATCACCAAGTGCGGCGCCGACATCAAGCCGCTGAAGGGGCTGCAGGCGGCGCGCTCGCCGGACCGCCCGCTCGAGAAGGAGAACGTGCTCAGCTGCTTCGAGAACAACTCCGCCATCTCCATCGTGAAGCGCGAGCAGGCGCGCCGCTCGCTGGACGTGGACCGCCCCGACTCCGTCACGCTCATCAAGCGCAAGAACAGCGTCAGCGCGCGCAAGGACTCCGCCGGCGGCGCGCCCTCAGACGCCATCAGCATCTTCGAGAAGTCGCTCGGCAGAGACGTGACGCTGACGGAGATCAGGAAGTCCTCGGCGGAGAAGGTGTCGCCCGCGGTGGAGCTGCACCAGTTCGCGACGCTGCACCCGGCCTCCGGCGCGCTCATGCTGGACTCCAGTCAGATCTCCATCACGCCGCGCGTGCCCGACAAGATCGGCGGCGACGTGCAGATCATCGCCAAGCGGAGATCCAGGGAGTCGATGTCGCGGAAAAACTCCGAGTCCACCGTAGAGTCGGAGGATAAGAGTGCGACAATAGAGAAACTGAAGTCGCCGACGGTGGAGTCGGCGATCTCTATAATGCCGGCCCCAGCAGCGGTCAAGTCCCCTGAACCGCCACCAGTGGTGCCGCCACCCGTGCAGCCGCCACCCGTGTTGCCGCCGCCCGTATTACAACCGCAAGTGCTACCACCGCCCGTGTTGCCACCGCCCATACTACCGCAACCCGTGCTACCACCACCCGTCCTACAACCGCCAGTGCTACCGCCGCCAGTACTACCACCGCCCGTGCTACCGCCGGCCATACTACCGCCGCCCATACTACCGCCGCCCGTGCAGCCGGCGCCCGTGCCACCACTACCCGTGCAGGAACCGCTTGTCATCCCGGCGCCCACAGACCGTAAAGCCCCAGAACCAGAAGCGCTCCCGTCGCCCGTCGACACCGTCGCACCGGCCGACGCGGCTCCCGTCGCCACTGAAGCGGCTCCCGTCGCCACCGAAACCCCCTCGGAACCGGCACCGGAGCTCAAACCCGAGGAAACAATCGAGGACGTTCCCCAAATCGAAGAGCAAGTTAAACCCGTCAAAGAACAGACACCCGAAATCGTAGAAAATAAAAATGAAGTTCCTGAAATATTCGAGACTGAAACCGCTGAAAAAGTGGAAGTGGAGGCGAAGCCCGAACCTCCCCTCCGGCCGGAGGAGAGCGCGGCTGAGGCACCGCCGGCGAAAGAAGACAAAAAAGTGGATCTCATAGAGCTGAAAGATCTCGCAACCGAGATCAAACCTGCTCCGACTGAAGAGTCAAAGTCTCCCGGGCGTCCGGTCAAGTCGCGCTCCTCCACGGAGAGCCAGCCCGGCCCGAGCTGCGCGCTCCACGAGACACCGGAGAGTCAGAAACGTAAAGAGAACGTCCTTCGCACCCTAGGCCTCCTCACGCACGAGGCGGCCAAAGCGATCGAAAAGCTCCGCGAGGAGAGAATCTACAGCGGCCTCTACTCCAAAGGCAAATCGGACAAGTCTTCCGGCTACTCCACGGGAACTTTGAAGACTATCATCAAGCTGAATAGAAGCGGGGAGAAGAAGAAGCACAACAGGACCTCGCTGAAGATGACCTTCCAGAAGAGCAAGTACCGCAGCGGGAAGCAGATCACGGACGTGGGCGAGGCGGCTAATGATGACGACACCTTCTACACCATCGAGCGACGCGAGGTGAGACTGCTTCTTTCTTTTATCTCTTTCTCTCGTACTATTAACCCCACAGCAATCGTGTGTGTGAACACTAATATTCTAAATGCGAAAGTTTGTATTTTTGTGGCCTCCTCATGACAGCTCGACTGATTTATCTTTAAAATATTATGAGGTTTTTATGGTGGGAGTCAGATTGAGACGTATCCTGTCTCAATCTGACTCCCACCATAAAAACCTCATAATATTTTTAAGATAAATCAGTCGAGGGGGAAGACACTGGTCACATCAATCTGTATTTTTAACACGATTTTTTCTTTATAAAAGGTCTTTTTAGGATACGTTCTTAGTTTCTTAGCTATGTTTGTTGTAAATTCGCTTAGTACTTTGAACAAGTCCCCTAAAACTCTTTAAAATTAAGAAATAAAATCACAAATCAAGCCACTTTGTGTTGATAGTTAAATTAAATTTAAATAAGATGAATAATAAGCCACAGATAAAACACTTCAAAGTCTATATAATCACAGAATATACAAACGTTATTGTCAAAATCTCTACGAAAATGCAACAAAATGTCGTAAATATTCGATGCATGGCTATCATAGCCACACTCAGCCTTCCCAATTTTACCTTACTTTCATAAATGAATAAAGGAATATAATAGCTTTTATATACATTATTGAATCTAAAAACTACTACTGACAAATAACTGTTTTATAAACGATCCTCGAATATTCTACGAACGATCGTGAAATAGTCGAAATAATATTTTTTCTTATGAACATAAATATTAAGGCTATGAGATAATCAAGGCATTGATTTTTTATCCGTTTATGCTAAGCCCAAAAGCTTAGTATACTTTATTAAATTACTATGTCGCTTAAGGCAATGCAGTATCTAAACATATACTAAAATATTTAAGATAGTTTAAAAACAAAAAAAAACTGACTTCCATGCCGCGCGATTGAGATGTTTATCGTCATATCTCTGGAGATACTTATTAGATATTGATAAAATTTAAATGGGACCACCTTCGAAATAAACCCTACGTATGAAAAATAATATTAAACTCTAACTATTGGCGTAGTCTCTGTTATTAATAGGCGAACAAACATACAGTCGAGTTGCGAACCTCCTCCTTTTTGTAAGTCGGTTGAATAGAGAGGAATCCAGAGTAATTAATGAACACACGTCAACTACTACAGTAATCATGGCTATCATAGCTAAAGAATCTGGTTCTTAGTAACAAACATATATTTGTTGCCTTTCTAAGTTTTAAAGCTACAAAAGCTCTTGTGATAGTTTGCTATTGCTTCCGGCTTATAACTTATAAAGTATAATGGAGAATAAAATATCAATCTAAAACCGTTGTAAATATCTATAGCCTTGAATACACTGGGGACAAGCGGAGCGACATGTTGCGGAGCGACATGTTGCGGAGCATGTTGCTCCACAACTACGTAAATGTCCCGATAGACAATGCCGTGGTACATTTTTCGTGCGGTCGCTCCGAGAATCGGAGCCTGCAACATCGTCCGCGTAACTTAAAGTGTTGCGGGACACTTTGCAACGTTGCAGCGACACGTAGATTGAGTGTTGCGCGTTATGTTGCGAGACAAAATGTCCCCTATTGTATCCGACGCGTTTAATATCTGCATAAACATATAATATGCTACAATTTTATAGGCGTATGATGTACTCGTACATCAGGCTATATGAGCTGTGCAAATTACGTTTTAGGAAACTGTCTAATATATGCAATTTTCTTTTATATAAAGCACTAGCTGACCCGGCAAACGTTGTTTTGCTAAAACCCAAATATCTTACGGAACCCTATTTTTTTCCAAATAGCCTATGTTACTCGTGGATAATGTGGCTTTCGAATGGTGAAAGAATTTTTAAATACGGTCCAGTAGTTTTTGAGCCTATTCATTACAACCAAACAAACAAAGTTTTCCTCTTTATAATATTAGTGTAGATAAGTAACGGATGTAAAAGCGTATCCGACGCTGTGTCCTGTTTTGTTTTTAAAACAAAATAAAACTTGACACACAATGAGATCAAATCGATTTTGCAGATACGTGCCGCTGCAAGTTTTGTTTGTCTAAAAAGCAGCGACTTTAAATGTTGGGTTAGCTATTCGATTTTTCTCTTAAATTTCTGCTCTATGTGTACTCAATCTCTTTATTGATTAAGACTTTTCATAGCAATTTAGATAGATTTTTTATAAGGCTGTTATTACACCGGACCAACCCAAAAAAGTTATCACGCAAATCGACTAAAATTGCGAATAAATAATCTGTGTAAAAAAAACCTTTTAAAAATTGGAAAATAAAACTTTCTGTTTCTGGACACTAGATAGTGTCCTAACACCGTCCAAAAGTTTATAATAATATTACTCTTTGGTTTGTTTCTTGGGTGGAGGCTGATGATTGACAAACGTAGCTGTTATTATGATGATGAACTTAGACTAGGTAGAAGGTAGTACGATGATTTTCGCGCAGTTTGAGGGCCCGGTGGCGTAACGGTCGGCTTTGATGCCAGAGGTATCGAGTTCAATCCCGTTAAGAAACCAACAAACCCCGCATGGTCGTAGGACACTATCTAGTGTCCGCCTGGCAAGCTACCACCCTCAAGTTAGAAAATCTGTCGCCAAACATCTAATGTGTTCCGGCAGCTATCCTTATGAGCCAGTTCCCACTCTAGGCCTAGCGTGCTTAACATCTTCGACCGCATCATCACTTACCAACAGGTGAGATAGTGGTCAAACGCTAACCTATAAGACATTAAAAAAATATATTAATATTTTGTTGATAAATAACGCTACAGCCCCTGTCTCTCCTTTCCCCCCTTATTTTACCCCAATCAAAAAAATCTGAAATAAATCAAGGAACTCGTGTGCCAATTTTCTTCAAAATCGGTTGAAAATGCTAACTGTAGGCGAGAACAGACAAACAGACAAACATCCGGATAAAATAATTTTTGGCCTGGTCAAAACTGAGACGCTTCGCTCGCTACGCTCGCTCGGTCAATTTTAGCAGCTCATTTTAACCTTATTTAAAAAATGGAAGTGACATTTTGCTTTTATTAATTTAGGTGTATATTTTTGACCGAGCCGCACGAGAGCACGACCTAGGGTTTGACATGACATGACCGCTTTAGTTTGGCCATAAATGCTTTCGTATGTTTAAGGCTGTTCTCTTTTGAATATTTGTGAGAAGGTTCAATAGTTATGTATGATTTTTCTTTGTCAAATCAGTTTTTGGAATTTTTTCAAAATAGCGGAGATATAGTGCTTGAAAACGTAAAAGAAGCATATTCATTTGAAAAAATGTTCAAAAATGTCACAGACCTTTTTCTGTTAATTTATTTTCTGTCTGAATAACTCTTTCAACTCCAAGGGGTCGAGGGTGTCTTTTTGTTTTAAGGTGCGGTTAATATCTATTTAGGTTTAAAAAGCGAGTGTGAGGAATTTGATAAATAGCTATTAAATAAATAATTAAAAAAACTATTGCCGTCGCGCAGTACCCGAACAACCAACAAGAGTGCGATAGGGACGACAGCATCTCAGACCCATTTTAGCTACAAAAATGTTGACTAAAAAAGATTTCGTATTCCCCTGTTTTCTCCTCAAAAACTGATCCGATTACATTATTTTTTGCACAACATTTTTGCAGATGAGTGCGTCCGTGCTCCTATAATATTTTTTTGTCCCTTTCAAATTGGCGGCTAGCCGTTTGATCAGGGCAGTAAACTAGGCCACTTGTCAGGTTTTTGAAGGGTCATATTTCTTTTTGCATTTGTTTGTTAAAAAAAGCAAATGACAGGGACTTATTTAGCTACAGCAGATCTTGATTTTTTGTAGAAACTAATATTGCTTTAGAAGCATTTTCCAAGGTTGAAACGGGGGAATACATTTGTTTGGAACAATGCACCCCGCGTTCCCACTATAGGTATGCAAAGATAGATTTGCGCGGTTTACAACAACTACCTAGTTAATGTATTTCAACTTTATTATGGACTAATTTTGTTTAATTGTTTCTTATATTAATGTTTGTTGTCCACAGGCGGCCGGCGGCGTGACTGACGGTGGGCAAAGAAAGTCTCATTACAGTAACCGCAATAACCATGGTGTGTGGTGTGTACGCGCCTTAACCGCTGTACGCAAACATCTACTAACACACATATATTTTATTACAAACATTCATTACTCCATAGAAAAAGCACTATTCCCGAATTTTCCAATTTTCACGCAAGTTTTCCTACTATTTTGCGTTCCATTTTCAAGTGTTGCGTTCACCGAAAAGCAGCATTTAATTTTTTTATGAGTTCTGCATATTATTAATAAAAAATGTTGCAATATTTAATTTACGTTTCTCTAGTCTGTTTTAATGCAACTCGCGCTTAAATGAGCGTAAAAGTGAGAGAGATCGCTTTTAAATTTTAACGCTTCTGTAACATTTTTACAGTATCTTTGGAGAACAATAAACTCGGATCTTGTTTCTTCTCTCTTTTATGAATGAAACTTAAAACTTTTAAAATAGAAACCCATGAAGTTAATCAAAGGATTCTTTAATTTTCGTACAGAAAAGTACCTAAAGTTAAATTAAAAAATGTTAAACGAATAATTCAAGTATATAATTTAATAAATAATAATATAATATTATAAGTATATCTTCAGTTCTGTTAATACGATTTTAAACATTATCAACAAGATGTTTGCGTACAGTTTTGCTTATCAGGATCATTCAAAGCTTCGCAAGTTCAATTCATTAATCACATCTAATCTTAAGATGAAACAATTATGTTATTATATTATCATGATTACTATCATAATGATCCTGGTAAATTAAGCTGTTAATTTAACGATTTTATAGATTTCATAACCTCGCTTCTTCACTGGTCGGTTAGATATCGTAAATAGCATTTCAACATTCGCCTTATCCATTCTGCAAGGTGTTGCTATCTACCATAATATTATTACTATTTAAAACAAGTTTAAATAATATAAGCAAACAGCTAAATACTTGACTAATAAGAAAAATAAACCTAGAAAAATAAAAAGTTGTGGTATAAAATAGAGATTATTATAACTCTTGTCGATTACGTAATAACTACCCCAACTATCTAGGTATTTTCTTACCACCGGACTTTGTGCTAAAACGGTGTCGTGTCAGCGAATCTATTGACGATATGCGTTTGTTCGGCGGGTGGTGTGAGCTACGAGCTCTTTCTCAGACTGGTTTATTCCCGCCCGCCCCCGAAGACTGCCTTACGCGGGGGCAGACTGGCATACCTTCTGTTCTCCCCCACGTGTAGGTTTTGGTGGCAGACGGTCTCTTATGCCATCTATAATAGCTCTTTTTTTTGCCTCAAAGTCATATCAAATAACTGTGTTCTATACATCCACTATATGAATAAGCGAACTAAATAATAAAATCGTTAATTGATCGCTTAATTTTTAATTAATTAACATTAATGTGTTTGGTTGAGGTGATTTCATCAAGAGATGTCGACTGTTCTTAAAATAATTTTTGTTGTAAAATTACTGTAAATTTGTGACATTATAACGTAATGGGCCGTCTATACACGTGCCTTTAGGCGTATTTTCTGTCTGAACATCGCGATCTCGCTGCGTGATCCCACTAAAGACAAAAAGCGACTCTAAAGTGCAATTTTTATAACAGAACAGTCAATATCTTGCATTGCAATATTTATGTTACTGACAGAACATTTTCTATCATATATTTTTCATCCGTATATGAAAAAGTTTTTTTTTTTGTCCTGGTAATTGATATTTTCGTAATGTTAAGGCTACGGTCACGGAGTGGCGTAGCGGCGAGCGACCTGCCCCTCTAGATAAAATATATTTTTGTTAGTATTCACTCCAAAAAGTTGCGTTTAGGTTGATTGCTAACAGAATTGTGTATTTTGTCTAGCGTACGAAAAAGACGTAGGCGTTGAATGAAAGAGCAATGTAAAGCTTTGGTCTCTTTATCGGAACACACGCACAACGCTACGGTATGCGAGTCGGTCACCTACTAGTAAGAATAGACGGATAGACAGACAGACGGACGGACAACAGAGTGATCCTATAAGGGTTCCTTATTTTCTTTTGAGGTACGGAATCCTAAAAAACGAAACGTCTTTTTAGGCGCTTTCATAATATTTCGTATTTTGAGAAAACGCCTACCACGTTTTTTGTTTTGTTTTTAAAAATCTCAATTTTTGATAAGGACTATGAGTCGCTACCAACTATGTTCTTTATGAAAAACTAGCTGCGCCCCGCTGCTTTGCCCGCGTTTAATCCTAGTTTTAAACATTCCTCTTAAATCACTATCTATTGATGAAAACTGCATTAAAATTTGTTGCGTAGTTTAAAAGATCTTAGCGTATAGACATGGAAAGCTAATTTGTTTTATACTATGTAATAAAGGTTAACGAGTTGTGCGAGTTACGATTAAGAAAACGAAGCTTATTAAGCTGTCACTTCGCTACCTGACGGTTCGTAGCGTACGTGAAGCCGCGCTACGCGCCGCTTCTACTTGAATGCGGCCTTAGCGTTTATGTGTCTCTGTGTGTGTGTGGGTGTGTGAATTGGCACGTACCGCTTGCATGTTTGTGTTTGATTGAAATCCTGTCAAATAATAATCAAAATGACTTTAATTTGTGTACCTACAATTTAGGTAAAAATATCTTAGGTTATTTTATCCTTTAAATTAGCATGAAGCGAAATTCAATAATTATTTGTGTGATTTTTATTTTATGAATTATGTTTTGACTATTCTCATCCGTGTTAAGTGAAAGTGATCTTACTACGCACAAGAGAGGGAGATATGGCTATACGTTGGTAGAGCTGCATCTCTTTCTGGCGTAGTAAGGTTTATTTAGACTCAGTGATATGCTCACATTGCAGCAAAACTCCGTTAACTGTCCATACGGACATACTGTGATTATTAATGATTTAGCAGAGTAGACTTATGTTCTGTAATACAGGCTTTTCCCTAAAACGTATCAGTCTTAGTTAAGTTAATTATTTATTTATATTTATTACATCGACGTCAAATGTTTTTTCGCCCCCTGTAGCAAAATGGCAGCTTTTTGCTACCAATGCTCAAGTGCTTGTATTATATTAATTTAGCCATAACTACCTATGTACTAGAAACTTATTTCATATAATACCTAAATATGTAGACAATACATAGAAGTGAAATCTTTTTGATAGTTTAAAATAATATGAAGTTGTTCGTTATTTAGTACTATTATGAAAAATATTGAATACATATTTTTTATTTTGTCAGTTAAACAAATAATATCGTTTAAAAACTAAAAAACAACCGACTTCAATGCCGCGCTATTCATTTTCAGTACCAATTTTGAGATGTTTATCTCAATATCTCTGGAGATACTTATCATACCTCGATAAAATTATCATGGTACCACACTTGGGATATCTCCTTTCGAACAAAAAAAGAATAATCGAAATCGGTTCATAAACGATGAAGTTATCCGCGAACAAACATTTAAAAAAAAAAATATGTATATATAATATGTATATATATATATATATACGGTCGAATTGAGAAACCTCCTCCTTTTTTTGAAGTCGGTTAAAAATGACGAAGATATAAAGCATTGAAAGTTGAGAACCGAGCACCCCGAATGTTATCTTTATTAATTTCTGATATGTAAAATAAAAAAAAACGTGTCCAATATTTTTGAATGAAAGAAAGAAAGAAGAAATCATTTATTCAGCCGTCCTCAAGTTACACAGATGATATGAAAATAATTGACATCTTGACAAAAAACTAAAAAGGAATGCAATATGAGCTGCTGAAACAGACCAGTGTCAGCACAAATGTCTAGATTTTTTGGATCATAGACCCTTAAAAACCTATATATATATGCTGTTATATATATGCAGTTTTTTAATAATCCAACTGACGGACTAATACCAAGGTTCCGTACCCAAAAGGTAAAACGGGTTTGTCTGTCTGTAAAATAAATAATAAAATGAATATTTAAGGGGTGCTCCCATACAACACATATTTATTGTCGTTTTTATAGATAATGGTACGGTACCCTTCGTGCGCGAGTCCTACTCGCACTTGGCCGTATTTTATATTTAGAATAATTATAATAGATATGATCTATTTAATGTAATTTGACGTGTGTAAGTGCAAATTTTTAATTTGCCCATATACTGAATAAATGCTTAGAGTTTTTTGAGTAGGGTTATCAATGTGAGCTTCCGTCCCCCATCAGACGGCGAGGCTGTCCCGGAGCCGTCGGAGCCTCAGACGGCGCTGAAGCTGGTGATCCCGGAAAAAGCGTCCTCGTTCAGCATCCACCCGGGGCGGCTGTGCCAAGACCAGTGCTTCTACTGCGGGGGGAAGTTCGGACTGTTCGACACACCCTGTCATATCGCGCAGATCAAGAGCAGTGAGAGGCAGAAGAAAGTTTTGGATAGTGAGTGTCGTTATCTTAATAATAGTAGATTGTAAGGGAGAAACATAGTACATTTCTGCGAGGCCGTTATTTTGAATCCAGAGCGGAGCGTAGGTTCTAGAGTAGAATCCCAATTCCCGAGCGTAGCTTTTAAGTAGCGTAAGCTTTTTTTTTCTAAAAAGCTAGAGCTAAGAGAGGTATTATATATGAGAGAGGTGTTGTGTTTGAGTTTGATGTGTATAATGTGTATATACCACTAAGAACTGTACTGTCAGCGATCAAATCCGCGAGCATATTGGCTCGTACTGACAGCGCACTGCGTTCTCTCTCGATGTCTTTATCGTCTTTCAAGTTGGAGGTAACCAAGTGTCCTAGATATTTAAACTGTTCGCACCTGCTCGGTAATGATATGATGTTGTTAAAAAAGTGTATAAATTCCAGACGAAGAGAAGCTGACGATAGACAGCTGTCTGTGCGACGCGTGCTACCGTCACGTGGACCGGCGCGCCAACTGCCCCTCCTACCGCAAGCGGCCGCTGCCCAAACACGACCTGCCGCTGCCGCTACTGCCCGCCGACATATCTGCTGCCCAAACTGCCTCGTGAGTTACTTTAAATGATCATCATTAACAGCCAGTATTCCCTGTTAGCACGCCACTGAGCTCCATTTTCAGCTCTTCCCAACCGCTGCCAGCCAGCTTGCGTATATCATCGCTCCACTTATTAAACATACCTTTACTAATACAAAGTACACATTTGGTGAGAAACAAATGAAACCGCTAATTATATAAAATTTTAACAATTTCGGATTGTGTACTGGTGATAAAATCGAGTCTACAAAAGATTATAAAAATTAAATAACGAATAGTTTAGATACAGCGGCGTCTGCGCCACAAGCTCGCGCGTTGCTCGTTGAAGGAAATACATCGTAATGAAATCCCTGGCATGGTGGTAGGACACTATATAGTGTCCGCCTGGCCAGCTACCACCCTCAGGTTAGAAAATCTGTCGCCAAACATCTAATCATGAGATGTGTTCCGGCTGCTATACTTGAGAGCGAGTTCCCATTCTAGGCCTAGTGTATTACTATTCTCGACCGCATCACTGCTTATCACCAGGCGAGATAGTGGTCAAACGCTAGCCTATAAAATATAAAAAAATCTTGCAATACAACCATATTTATACTACCAGTTCTAGCCACCCCGACAAGCCCCCCAGCCCACCCGTGGAGGAGGAGAGCGAGGAGGAGGGGGCCCCCCCGGGGGGCCGGCCGGCCACCTGCCACACGGAGGGGTGCGCGGCCCCCGCCGACCACTCCATCCGCAGGAAGTGGCTCATCAAGATGAGGTCGAGTGTTAATAAAGTGGTAAGATTTTTAAACTATTTGAACTTCTATAAGTAAGAATTACAAATACGTTCCAAATGTTACAATTCACACACTTGTAAAACCCTCTAATTAATATTGTAAGTGCGTGCGTTTTGAGCATTTGATTGGCTTTGTACGCGATTTTCGTTCGACTTTCCAATACAGAGGTCGTGAGTTCAAACCCACCGGGAACGAATTGATTTTCCATCGAAAAATGTATGTGCGTATTGACTTATTGCATTCTGGCTCAGTAGCCGGCAGGATACAGGTGTGATAGGGCACTGTCCGACTTCCCTTCACGTGGAAGATCTGTTGACAAACATCTTATGGTGCGTTCCGGCAGTTGTCCTTGAGAGCCAGTGCCCATTTTATGCTTAGCGTGCCATTGTCGACCACATCGTCACTTACCATCAGGAGAAGGCCATCTGCCAGTATGCCCAGCTCAACCGGATACCGGGATACCGGATACCAGCATGGGCGCCGGCAGTGGGGTTCCAGGGGGTGCACTTGCACCCCTTGGGAATCTCGGGATCAACAGGAATTATTGAAATAAAAAATAAATAAAATATATAATAAATTCATAATAAATTAGTCAGAAATTTGTAAATGTCTCGAACATTCAGACTAAAATTTCATCCTTTTATATTAATAATCATATACGGCAAAGATTGTAAGAAAACTAAAATCTGCACCACCTGGAAATTATTTCTGCCGGCGCCCATGGATACCAGCTAGTGGTTGAAAAGGGGTTCGCTAATTTTGACAGGCAACTAATGACTATCAGACGAGCGTCCTGCTCATCCTGTAACCTCATATGAAGTAATAATGTTTGTTTCCAGTTAAAACTGAAGTGTGACTACCCCGGGCTGCATACGATCCCACTGTGCGGCGCACACTATCGCACGCTCGGACAGCTCATGGCGTGCGCGCTCTGTGCTCGGAGACTCACCAAGCATCATAATCTACACTTTATACATCACGTGAGTTATGTTGTGATATGTATGTCCTGGTTATACTTCCGTATACTCGTATAATGAAGCAACTATAGTAGCAATCGTGAACTAAGTTTTGTAAAGTGATGATTTTGTAACTTACTAATATTATAAATATTAAAGTTTGTATGTTTGGTCGATAAATGCAAACATGTCATAACCGATTTGGATGACATTCAGCATCCCTGGATTAACAAAGTACTTGCTAACGCGGGCAAAGCAGCGGGCATATCTAGTACAGAATAAATTCTAACGAGTTGAGAGTCCTCATCATAACCCCCAATCAAAATATTTCCAACAAACATGTACTAATAGAAGCATTTATACAGGGCTACCTCGAGTTGAACCCGCTCCTGACAGCGGCGCTGATCCCCGTGCAGTTCTTGGAGCGGCCCGTGCTGTGCAAGACGTGCCGCTACTACTGCACGTTGCTGCAACGACCCGGACACAACCAAAACTACGCAACTACGTATAGGAGGAAGTTAGTACCTACTATTACATATCCTTTCATTAGACATGCATATAGATCAAGAATAAAAGTGGTCCCAGGATGGAACCTTGAGGAACACTAAAGTGTAATACCTACATAGTTTAAGCACATTGTTTGTTAAACTTATACACGTTTATCCTTTAATTAATGTACATGAAGAGTAAAAGTGGTCCCAAGAAGAAACCTTGAGGAACACTAACTGATAATTTTGAAGATGAAGAATAAAATCAGGCCTAAGATAGGACCTTGAGAAACCCTTAATAATATTTGTCATAATTATAAAGATGAGGAATAATAGCGGACTGGAGATAGAACCCTGGGGAACACCAATATTGATACATTTGTGCGCGGGCTCTTTTTTTGAAACCTTTGCTCTTTTTAACCGACTTCTAAAAAAGGAGCAGGTTTCTCAATTCGACATATATATATATATACATATATATATACACACATATATATATATATATACGGTATATATATATATATATTATGTTTGTTCGCGGATAACTTCGTCGTTTATGAACCGATTTTGATTATTCTTTTTTTGTTGGAAAGGAGATATCCCAAGTGTGGTACCATGGTAATTTTATCGAGGTCTGATAAGTATCTCCAGAGATATGGAGATAAACACCTCAAAATTGGTACTGAAACTAATAATATTTAATAGCGCAGCATTGAAGTCGGTTATTTTTAATTTTTTAAACGATCTTATATTGACACATATTTTTCATTCGTTTTAAAGATTTAGGTTTATTGAAAATTAGAATTGATTTGAAGGATTCCATACGTTATAATTTGCTCGATCGATCATGAATACGTCCTATTCAAAGTAATCATTTCCTTCGTTACAGATTACTACAAATATATAACATCGAGGTGCCTCCCGACACCGAGGTAGAAAACGCAGACGGGACCAGCCTTGAGGACTCGCTCAATAAACACAAGAAGAAACAGAGAAACAAGTCCAAACAACGCAAGTCTACTGAACCAGAGAGCAACAGCAGCGAAACCTCAGAGAAGACCAACGATAGCACACCTGAGAAGAAAGAAGGAGACAGCGAATCTGATAAACCTCAACCTCTAGAAGAAGATATAGAAAGTCTCATATCTTCCAATAAAATATTAGTACCTGGAGCCAAACCGAGCGAAAACACACCCAGCGACGGTTCAGAAACTGAAGGCGTATTCGACTTCGATGGCCCCCTCCTACCTGTAGACAAACAGACAGAACTACAGTACTTACTACAAAAACAAAATAACCCCGCACAATTCATGCAAGGACAACCCAACTTGACACAAAAACAGAGAAATTTCCTCAGTATACAGAGTGTTTCGGGCATTCAAAAGCCTGCCACACAACACAGGATAAGCGACAAGAATGCTAAGCGAATACAAAAACTGGGCATCATGATGACTAAAGAGAAAGTTCGGAAGGAAGACACCGAAACCGAAGATAAACAAAAAGATGGCATTCCAGTCAAAAATATAACCCTAAACGATGAATGCACAATCGAAAGCATCCCCAACAAAAGACCAGCCGATATCAACACTCTCAAAAACAAATGGCAAATGTCGGAAAGCTTCACACAAGTCAAAAGAAATCTCAGCGAGCTATCCAAGAAATTAGACAAAGACGTCGTCCCGTCTAAGAAAACTAGTGAAGCGAAATACTCGAATCCCGTTAAGAGATTGGAGACGAATCCTTCTATATCCGTGCGGGAATTGTTCCCGGGAGAAGAGGAGATGAATCTACAGTGTAACATAGAGTTCAATAACGTGAAAGGTGTCACTCCCGAAGGTTGGGAGAAGTGTAACGCTATGATACAATATGACGTCGAAACTAAGAAACTCTGGAATGAACTGCAAAGGCCGTACGGGAACCAGTCGAGTTTCCTGCGGCATTTAATTCTGTTAGAGAAATATTTCCGTTCCGGAGACTTAGTACTAGCAAATAGCGCGTCGCCCAACGCGGCTACTTATAGCGACTCGGTGCAGAGTCGCCTGCGAGCTTACGACAATGTGGCGAACGACGCGCCGCGTCGAAGCGAGCCCGCAATAAGTCTCATAGAATTCCGCAAAAAGCCGGCCATTAACGGCAAAAGCTTGCTCAAATCGAATCAAACCGAGGACAAGGACCCGAAGAAGTTCATGCCGCCTCCTTCCATACCTAAGACTAAGAAAGACAAGACGAAAAACAAGCAAGTGCCTCCGGAGCTGATCGCTATAAATACTCCGAACGCTCAGGGGAGGAAAGCCATACAGAATGTGTTACACAATATTCAGCAGTTAGTGAAGGGTGTGTCGGCTTCAGACCCCACGGAGGTCGCGGCGGCTCCGTTGCCGGCCCCCAAGTTCGACCCCCCGGTGACCCCCAAGTTTGATCTCCCGACAGCCCCCAAGTTTGACCTACAGGCCCCTCCTGCCCCCGTTCCCAAAGAGAAGAAAGACACTAAGACAGACACTCCGAGTAAAACAAAGACCAGCAGCAAGCCGTGGCGACCTACGCTCATGCCCATCACACCAGTGAGTATACATTTCTTTTATTTTAAAATTATCGTGAATTTGTTACATTATTAATCGTTGCTAATATTGTAAACGTGAAAGTTTGTATGTATGGATGTATCTTTGTTACTCTTTTACACAAAAACTACTAAACCGATTGAGCTGAAATTCGGTATGTAGATAGCCTAGACCCTGAAATAACACATAGTGTACTTTTATTCCGATATTCCCACGGAAACGATGTCTACGCGGGTAAAACCGCGGGGCACAGCTAGTGTGTTATATATACAAGGTGTGGTTTTGCATTCTCGCCATATTTGCATATTCGATTGTAACTGGTACCCTTAATCACTTAATAATATAATTTATGTTCCTCCGTTAATTAATACCTGGATATTTGTTAAAACAATTTTATGATATCCAGAATAATCACGTAAGTAATATCAGAATAACCGCAACGAAGCCTCATGCACACATACGTAAATGTAGCGGTCACTGACCGCCAGGCGCCACAGCTGACCGCTGTCAGCTGGCACGGCACGACGTTAATAATGAAATTTGGAATCCACTTATTAACATTTTAATTTGTTATTTACAGTTGATTTGTAAATAATCAACTGTATAATTTACGTTAGCTTATTACGTTACGCACAACACAACCACTTAACCAGACATAATAAGCGACAAACGCAAGCGCGTTGCCACGGTAACATAGTGGCGTTCGACTGCGCTGCGACACGACAAGTGACCGACTGACGAATACACGTGTTTTGCCGATGGACGCGGCCGGCTTTGAACTCAACCGAAAAGCAAAAATGCCGCTTTGCCAGTGTGCGTGTGCTTCGGCAAAGAGCGAGCCGTTTTTAGGAAGGGTTTATTTTCAAGTAATTATTATTATTATTTTAACTTTAAATTTAAAACTTATTATTTTTCAAAATATTTTTTAGTTAATATATTTTTTTACTGATTCGTGTTCTATACATGGAGTATACCTACCCCTGTAAATATGGCAGGAATGCAAAACCACACCTTGTATATACCGGCTGTAATTCATGTACTATTAGTGGAATTTTCTCGAGCTAGGCTTCGAGCGAGTCCGTCGATCTTCCTCGGGAGTGAGGTCGCGCGGTGAGATCGCGATGTTCGACTAAATGTAAGTGAATTACAGCCGGTATATAACATAAATAATATACATCACTTGTTTATTGGCTATCAGCTGAACCGAGCTTTGATCTATTAAAAAAATATAGGATCAGACATTCTTAAGTGATACTCTGATCTTGGCACATTATTTTGATTTATATACTCTAGTTAGCATATATTTGTGCATTATTACAATCTCACTGATGTAAAGTGATGGAATAGAGCTTCTCTGGAAGTTTAGATGGTGGTGATACGAGCTCCTAGATAAGATAACTAAGTTTAGTCCAACCCATGTCGCACAATAATGTTTTTCTTTGTTTGGTACTCTAAGTTACAAATTACCCTCTTTTAAAAATTATTTTCTTATTTAAATCGCATTTTTGACTACACTATAATATAATTTATAGCACAACAATATCGCTCACCATACATTTATTTAGAACACGTTCACACTTAGCTATACTATAATTGAGCCGGTTTGCTTGTTTGTCATGCTGTACTATATACAGGAATAGTATAGCATGGCCTAAAATGCGCTTTACTAGTTAATATTATTTTTTTATATTATAGTTTTAATGATTATAAGGTACTCCCTCCTATCACAAAATGAAATCCACAAACTCATTTTTTACATTCCAGGAAAACCTATCAAAAATAAGTCGCGAAGCGACCCAAGTAGCGGTGGACGGTCGCAACCTGCCGAGCCTGGTGACCGTGATGTCTTCCGGCAAGCGCTACCACATCACTCTGCAGGACTACAATAAGATGTGCGTCATGAGACGGGAGAAGCTGCAGCAGCTACACGACGGGGAGAAGAAACGACCCTCCCTCGACGAGCACAGCATAGTCACCGAGCTGCAACCGTCTACTATGCTGGGAAACGGGGGCTCCGTGACTCAGCTCAGCAGCGATGAAAAGTCTCCCGAGAAAAAAGAGGAGATGCTTCAGATAGGAGCCAACGCAGCGAACATACTCAAGAACGTCGGGCTGAAGAACATAACGATAGCGCCCATCCCGGCGAAGACGTCGACGATGACGTCGTTCGCCTCCATGCCTGTGATCTCGTCTCCGTCGGTGCTGGTGACGTCGGCGCCGCTGCGGTTCCCCGGGCTGGGCCCGGCCGTGTCCATCACCCCGGACATGGCGGGCTCGCCCCAGCTGGCCATGCCGCGCATCCCGCGCTCGCTGACCGTGATCCCGCAGTCCGCGGGAGCGGCGCCCGCCGACCCCCCGCGACCATAACGAAGCGTCATCTTCGTGGTGTTATAGCCCCGGGCCGCGCCCGCGCCCGCGCGCCCTCAATGACACTCCTGGACAGTGCATCACCGGATGAGCCTTAATAATTATACTGTGTAAATACTAGAGTGTAGTGCTGTGAATAGACTCCGAGTGCGGGTGGGAGCTCGCGCCGGCCGGCCGCCTGCATTTATAATTTATTGGACCCCGCTCCCACCTAGTGTACAGACAAGTGTATAGTTTAATTCCTAGTGCGAATATCACATGCATATTTTTCCATTGTTATTGTATTGTAAGCGAAGAGTCGCGAGCGACGAGGACGGAGACGATTGTTTTCGATTAAACTTTAATCATGAATTAAAATACCTATTTTATATAAAAGGGTTTGCTTATTACACCGGACTCCGGACGTACGTATGTATGAGAGTGACGTGTAATATAATTAACTTCGTAATAAATATAAAGATATGAACACATAAGGCCCCGTATGTATCGTAGGCGCTCCTCGGTGTAGCTTAACTATAAACTATATATTAGTAGCAGAATATAGTTTTTCACTTAACTATAATAGATTTCTTAATTAAGTGTCCTATATGATGTATCGGTCCAAGAATCCCTATAAATATAATCTAAACTATGACTCACATTCGAATGGGCTATGTACAGTTTACCGAGTAACTAAGTGACGCGTAGTCTAGTAGAGACTGCATATATGATTACGGAATAATAAATAAATATTTTTGACACATTCGGATACGAAACATGTCGATCGACAGGCTTCTTATTTTTGTAACTCAAAACAATGCTAGTTATAAATAAATAGCTAGATACACTGTAAATAAAAGTGATTAAATATTTCATTTAATTAAAGGGCAGTCAAATACATAAATGACACAAAATCTATCTAAGGATTCCAATATTTACACTAGATATTTTTCTTCGGACATTGACCGTAGATTTCTTATCAAGAGCTTACTAAATATTTTATTTCCAAAGATTTTTGAAGGACTGACCTACCCAATTTTATTAGAGAAACTGCCAGCACAAATATGGTCATGTATTTAGTACTTATTATAAAAATTATACAGACTTTACAAAAAACATATTTTGGTCCAGATTACGAGAATATGATGGTAATATCGTTTCAATAAGTAGACTTTATGACATTGTTCAATAAATCTGCTAATCTCGGTTGATTAGTTTTATGACCCCTGCATAGTATTCAAATAGGCCCATTTTCTTTTTTTTTATTTAAAAGAAATACAATAAATACTCAATGAATGCTATTTTCTTTTTAATCGATACCATTAGCCAAGTATCGATACTAAACGTCATCCCCATACATTGTCGATATTTTTGCGATCAATCCTCCACACATAATGTCCAGGTGACCTACGCAAAAACGTTTCAGCTTTCGTTGGCGACTCAAGAAATGGTATTCTGTCGTTTGATATCGATAACTCAGGTTAAAACTATAGAATCTGACTAGGTATCGATATTATACGTCGGCCTTTATACATCCCTATCGATTCGATAGTATAACATAAACAGTTATTTTTTCAGATACCTATTTATTCTCCCTAAGTATAGTTTATTGTTCCAAACTATAAAATCGAATACTCGTACTAAACTTAAAAATAATATAAAAATAATGAAATAGATTAAATTATACTTTTTGACCAACCAGAACTTAATTTTAATGTATGTATTTGACTGTTGCTAAGTTTTCTGAAAACCCCCCTTAATAAACTTGAAATTATAGTTAAATATGTATAACTAATTTCATAATATTATTTGCTTATATGCAATTTCCACGCCTGTAAAGCTATCAAATGCATAAATTTAATAAAGTGCATTTGAAATAGTACAATATCGCAGTAAAAACTTACGAGAAACGATAAGGGTATTCGCTAAATACCCTAATTACCATGTATTCTACTTATGTATAAACAAACAATACAAGATATGTTGTATATTCAGTCAATTTATAGGTGAGTTGAAATTGATGGCTAACATGGTCAATCCCTGCGAAAAATATTGTTACGATTATCGAACAGAGTCGGACGCATGTTGTTTAGCGTAGGTTTTTATTTCGATCTACCGCTTTAGAATGTATTTGACATAAATCTTGTAATGTAATGTCAATCTCCAGTTCTAAAAAAATATAATGCAAGAATATAGAAACCGGCCTTTGAAGGCATTCTCTTTAATAAAGACAAAATATTGCCTATTATTATTTCAAGTTTATAGTTTTAAATGGGGGTTAAAATAATAATGTTAAAAAAATAAGTCGTGCCTGTCTAAATATGTAAAATGATAATTACTTACATAATTACAATGTAGTGTGACGAACAGACATACACTGTACATAAACTCACTGTAGGTCGAACCTGTCGATTTTTATATTATAAATCTTGAACGTTCATGTTTGACACTTCGGTACTTATAAACTTTGCTTTTATTTTAGAAATGGGATGATTTATTTTAAATTAATTGTTTATTATTTTCTAATGTAAAAGATAATATGATTGAGATATTCGAATATTTGTATTGATAAATATATTTTTAATATTAGGATAAGTAGGTACTTTTAATAACAAATTACTTTTGAGGCACAGAAATTGTGCCTCAAAAAATTATTCTCCTTTGTCTGGCTCTTCTGGCTATAGTGTTGATTTATATTTACAAAATAGGCTATTTATTAAAAATAAATAGAAAATAACTATTGTATTTAATGATTTTTTCTTCTTAACAAGTCAACTTGAAATATTTTATCGAAAACATTATAAAAACAATAAATAATTATACATATTGTAATACGAAATTTGATTAAAATTATACTTTTCCGAAATAAATTACTAATAAACAACAATGACATTTAAAATAAATAATGAGTAAAATAAAAAATAAAATGAACAAAAGGTAAAGTTTATAAGTACGAAGTGATGTGTTAATGCATCATATGAATATTCTATACATTGTTGAGATGTTAG
This sequence comes from Cabera pusaria, assembly GCA_954871355.1. NCBI lineage: Eukaryota > Metazoa > Arthropoda > Insecta > Lepidoptera > Geometridae > Cabera > Cabera pusaria. The sequence continues at coordinate 25,076,102 of OX940900.1, forward strand.
TATTTTATTGTTTGGTCCAACATAGCATACGGTCCAATGTTACAGTTAGGTGTACAGATATTATCAAATTCTGTTCAGGCGATGTTTTCAATGTACCCACTTAAAAAAAATACACAATACAATTCAAAAACTCTTTATTTAAAAAAATCATGTACACTAAATAGTAGCAAAAAAAGACAATTGGCGGTCTTATCGCTTAACGCATGTACGTCAGATAGCATTGGAAGTAAATAAATTATTTTAAGCTCATTTAAATTTTATATTCGTAACTTTTAAATTGAAATTTGAAAAAAAAACGATTATGACTGAGTTTTTAATATAAATAACAATTTTATCATGCAATCAGATGTTTCTTTTATATAAATCTATTAACATCTCAGTAATTAAAGCTACGGAAAATAACATTGATCTCGCCTTTCTGGTACATAAATGGCGCCATCGATAGAACAAAATCAAGTATTGATAAAAGAGTAGGCCAAGTCAACAAATTACAATATCGTTTATATTATATATACTGCTACACAAACATATACAACATATATATAACACAGTATATAATGTGTATATTGGCTACAAAAAGATATTTTTTAATCTTCAAATTTGTTTTAAGCCAAATAAGTATCAGCGTAATCTTTTTCGTAATGGCAATACCAGATCAGTTGTAACAAAAAATGTAATGGAGTAAAAACTACATTTTTTGGAAAATGGTATTAGGTTACAAGACGGCATGTTGTTCATCTGATGATAAACAATGATTTCTACCTTATAATAAAACAACAAAACTACCTTATAATAACGGTATCACGCAAAACTCCAACTTGCTAGAATTTTGCGCGTGTTATTGCGTCGGTTTTCTCGAGACATCTAGATGTAAAGTCTAACACGCCCTGTTATGGTGTCAAAGTAATTTAGCATCACCTTAAAGGCACACGTCTTCTATTGACTTGCAATATTATTTGCTTAGATACCCTAAGATTATCATATATTAGGCTTTTGGCTAAATTATAGGCATTGTTTTCTATTTAACCACCTACCTGAGCCTATTATAGGATTATCAATATTCTTATTTTAAGCCTATTTTGCCGTAGAGAGCGAGATGCAGCCATACATCCGTATAGACATCTCGTTGTTGCGACAAGGTTAGCTTAAAATAAAAATGTCTCAAACCTGCAGTGCCTGTAGCAAAAGTATAATTGGATTTAGGTTTATTTTGTTGTAAATATTAAAAACCTAATTTGAATTGATCTCACTTGAGTAAATGCTCAATGCTACGAGTAACATTGCTAACTATATATAATTTACTTAATTAACACTTAAGCTATTGCTTGGTCATTAAAAATATATGCACGAAATAAAAACTATTTTGTCGAAAAAAAGTTATTTTTAATTTCATTATTACAACTTTGTTAATATCATGCTTTGACATAACCTTAGCGCTAGGCGATTCGTATCCATGTTCTAATTCCTCCTGCAATGTCTAATAATGGACGAATTTAGAGTATTTGTTGCATATAAGCTATATAAAACATATATATGCACGTATAAATTGTACGTATGTATTGTGTGTAACGTATAAATCAAAGTTATTTAAATTAACCTATCAATGTAGCTTAAAACATCGGGAAAAAAATTAAAGATGAAACTAACAAAAAAATCACATACATATGAATGTGATTTTGTACTGATTTCAAACGATCTGTCCACAACGAATCAGTAGGGTTGCCAACCGTACTGACCCCTACGTTTCAATACTTCAGACACATTTTTGTCAAAAATATGTGAAATGGTGAAACATAACAGCAATTTAAAAATATGCTACGCTTAAATCTTAGTGCTTTTACTCCAAATTATATATTTACTATGACCAGAAAATTCCAAGAAGATGATTACAAAATTGACTTACGTATACACTAAATATAAGTTGCTAGTCCAATGGATTTTGTCTGCGTAATTAGAATATTCGACTCGCTAGCGTTAAGAAAATATCACAATTGTGTATTTAGTGCTTCTATTCTATTTATATACCGCCGGATATAGGTATATAAGAAGCATACCATCATATACATTTCAATTAAGTATATGCCTATCTATACACATAACTTAAAGTTTGGCACAAATTAAAGATACATACTAGCTAAATATTGATACACTCATATTGAACACTACGACACATAAATACGAACATTCAAAACAAAACTATAACAGATTAAATCTAACTATAAACTTGAATTTATTCTAATAAATATGACAGCACAATTTGATGAAACTTTGAAGACATCGCCGCAACAGAAAGAGTTGAATGTTATATTGCTAGTATTTAGTATTTTGGAAGTTTCACTCATATACGTTGTTTATTGATTTAATCTGCATTGTGAACATTAACGTTGGAACATGGTGTAGCTAGCCAACATAGCCCCGGTTAGTTTCTTCCAAAGATTGTGTGTTAGTTTTTATGATTATGTCTAGTTTTTTTTGGACGCGTTGTGTTCGCGTCTAAGGTATGAATTTGTCTAATAAACATATCCTTATCTGAGCACTTTTTGTTTTATTATATTTTATACTAGCAGCGCCTCGCGGTTTCACCCGCTAGTTCCCGGACCCGTCAGAATACGAGGATAGTATGCAGCCGTTGTCTAGACCAATGTTTAGCTCTAGCCTAGAGCAAATATTTTTATCCATTTTTCGTATGACACATGCTAGTAAAATTACATAAAACAATGTTTATTTCGTGTTGTATGAAAAACGTTGAAAAATTGTTAACAATGTCTATGCCTATGTTATTCGCTGATAATGTAGCTTTCCATTTGTGAAAGAATTATTGAAATCGGTTCAGTGGTTTTTTAGTGAAATTGGAACAAACAAACTAAAATTAAATATTTCCTCTTTATAATTAATATTATAAAATAACTAATGTTAGAGTAACACTTTTAAAACGAAATAAAAAACACTAGTTGTCTTGCGGCTTCGCTCGCATTAGTAAATTCATCTAAAAGGCACAGGTTATATCAGCATTATCATCAGCAGCTTGTATTAGTCCACTGCTGGACATAGATTATAGACTGTGCCAAATTTAATGCAAATTTGTTCAGTCGGTTTTACGTGATTAAGTAACAAACACAGAAACCTATGTAGTTCTTATAATATAGAGAAATACAGTCACACAACTATGTTACTCAGTTTTTAATAAAAATATACCGTCTTTATTTTGGTCCTCGTAAAAATATTAATATATTCTATTCTACCGCAGAATAAAATAAATAATCAAGGCAAAAAATAAACGAGTTATGTATTATATATAAATAATTTTAATTTACTTACGATACAAGATCTACATGGTTACATCAGAATAAATACGCTTAGCTTACCACTTTGTCACAGTGGCGCAACTTAGGGATGGGTAAAAAGTCTGTCCGTCTTATATTGTCGTTATATCTGTTTACGTCAAAAACGTAGCACCTTATGCACCTTAACTTCACCCAACCTTTGTTTTAGTTTTACTCACACCGTAAGAACATCATACGCTAAGATCAACGCAACAAAAAGAGCAAACACATGATTCATGGTCATATTTTTAGACTAAAGTTTATTTTACATACAACCTCAAGTGTGTATAATCTTCTTGGTTTACGTCCGTAGACATAGTTAACATAGTTCCTACGTCCTGTAGCTAAAATAATATTCATTAAAAAAAACTGGCCAAGTGCGAGTCAGCATCGCGTCTCTTATCGCATACTTAGGGAGGGTTCCTTACAATACGAAACATTACAGAGTTTCAACCTCATATATTTGATTATTTGATATTACCTAGAATATTTGGTTTGGTCGCGATCTAGAAAGACGGGGCCCGTTTACTAGCGCCATCTATGTCATTGTGCCGAAACAAATTAGATAGATGGCGTTTAAAAACACGTTTTTTGTATGGGGACCCCCTCTAATTTTTAACTTTATTTTGTTTTTAGTATTTGTTGTTCTAGCGGCAACAGAAATACACCATCTGTGAAAATGTCAGCTGTCTCACTATCACGGTTAATGAGCTATAGCCTGGTGACAGACGGACAGACAGACAGACAGACAGACGGACAACGGAGTCTTAGTAATAGGGTCCCGTTTTACCCTTTGAGTACGGAACCCTAACAAGCTTTGAGCCAAAATGTTACGGATTTAACATTCCTATGGCCAACTGCTGGGTCATTAATGGGTCAAATTTAACTTGCAACATTCGTTTACAGACACTAGGACAGATGAAACTGAATATGTAAAAGCTTATAATAAAATAGCAAGCGTTGCTACGAGTACTGACTACGCCGTAGAAGGGAAGATTCTTTAATGTAGCAAATATTTTGAGACTGAAACAGCACCCGTTGTACGAGTTTTCATCGTAAACGCTTTTGACAGATCTCACATAGTTTTCCACTTATTCTGGCCCCCTGATTGGTCTAAATTTAGTAAAGTGTGAAAATCACTAGAGGCGCTGTGATGTTTTTCATACAAAATTTGTTCGATATACGATATCGAGCTTGGTATGAAAACTCGTACTAAGGGTACTAATGTAATGTGTAAAATAAGGGTAATAAGAGTGTTACAATATTTTACAACTTTTAATTCAGCACAGGCAAGCACTTGGCTAGAAACCATCATAGTGAGATCTAAGATGGAATTGTGCTTGTCTGGAAATGGAACGGTATTAAGGTAACGTTAGCGGTATTAACGGAATTTACCTTGTACTACGTAGTATTATTATCTTTTCTATGCTTTTACGGTCATAACATAACATAAAGCGAACATGGCGTAAGTCAGCTATACTCAAAGTGCGCTCCGCGGAGCCTTAAAGCTTTTGTAGGGGCTCCACGAAAATATTGGTCATATTGAAATCCAATTACTAAAGGGGTACTCTACTTATGTGCTACTCTGCTTATGTGCTCGTCGCTGCCTAATAATACTCTCAGAGAAGAAATTTGTAACAAAATCTACTTATTTTTTGCAGAAATCCATCTAAAATGAAATAATTGTATCGAAATTAGTGCAGATGGAGCCAACGCAATGTCAGGTAAGCAGAAACAGTATCACGACTAAAAGATAAACACCTTATTAAAAATTAGGTTGATTTATTTTAGGGCTCCGTCAGTTATTTGATTTTCTAAAAGTTCCGTACGGTTCCGTCTCCAAAAATGTTTGAGAGCCGCTGGCGTACAAGTCTTACAACAGCTACATTTTAAGATATTTTTATGAAATAATAATAATTACGGCACATTCCGTAGAATAACATTACACTATTGTATTTACAAAATCTAAATTAAGATAGATTTTTATATAAGTACGTACATTAATTTAAAGTACAGTCGGCGGCCTTATCACTAAGCAGCGATCTATACAGGTAATCGTGCTTTTATAATAAAATATCCCTTCTTTTAATTTGACTACGTAAGTAAATAGGTACATAAAATGTCTCCATATTAAAGAAGGTAAGTTTTTATAATCTGACTCTAAGTTACTTATTTAATTTTTTATTTATACTAAATAATTAGGGTGTAGAAACGTCATTGTTTGATGTTTGATCTTTCTTCTTCTGCTTGCAACCACCCTTGGTTCTCTTCCACTTCATGCGACGATTTTGAAACCATACTTTCACCTAAAAATAATAAATATATCTCAGTTTTATAAATGTTTACAAAAAGGCATTGTATTGCAAAATATGTCATACTTTGCCTCTTTTTCAACCGACTTTCAAAAAGGAGAAGGCTTAATTCCTCTCTGTTTTTTATTTTAACAAACAACGCGAATACACCGACAACGCCGATTGTAAACCGATTCGAATGATTTTTTTTAAATTGGTAGGCTTAATTGGCAAAGCACCGGAACATGTTATTCCGGAGGTTGCGGGTTCAAGTCCCGTCGGTACGATGAAATTTTGGATTGTGTTTAACAATTTACAAAAAATATAAAGTGTGAAACACTTCAAAGAAACATAATATTTGATTTACGCAGTGCAACATCTCTCGTCGGATTTGAAAACTGTAATGTATTCTTCCGAATGATTAACTTACGTAATAAGTAGTCATAGATGGCGCCACCAATGCATAATTGGGTTAACAAAATGCAATCCACTAATTTCGTCGTAACGATACTTCGCACCGTTGCTTAATTGGCAAAGCACCGGAACATGTTATTCCGGAGGTTGCGGGTTCAAGTCCCGTCGGTACGATGAAATTTTGGATTGTGTTTAACAATTTACAAAAAATATAAAGTGTGAAACACTTCAAAGAAACATAATATTTGATTTACGCAGTGCAACATCTCTCGTCGGATTTGAAAACTGTAATGTATTCTTCCGAATGATTAACTTACGTAATAAGTAGTCATAGATGGCGCCACCAATGCATAATTGGGTTAACAAAATGCAATCCACTAATTTCGTCGTAACGATACTTCGCACCGTTGCTTAATTGGCAAAGCACCGGAACATGTTATTCCGGAGGTTGCGGGTTCAAGTCCCGTCGGTACGATGAAATTTTGGATTGTGTTTAACAATTTACAAAAAATATAAAGTGTAATAAACACTTCAAAGAAACATAATATTTGGTAGGGTACATCTTCAAGACAGTAGTACCACAATACCACTAGTACGAATATGAACAGATTTTTGTAACAGCGGCTTCGGTACAACGGATTTTCGAAAGGGCGTACCGCTTGATATTTTTGTTTGCAACATGCAGCGTGCGTCGCAAATACGGCATTCGAATTTACATTCGACTACGCCCACAGACAGACATCGGGAGAGGTGAAACTAAATAAATGCTTGATTAAATTACATTTTTATGTTTATTACATTTATTAGTAACATTTTAAATGCCCGTAGCACACCTCCGCTGCGAAACCATAACAGCGGAACTTTCGATACTACGCTTTCGTTATGACTTGTCCGTTGTAGGAGAAGCGGAAGACTAGCGAAACTGCCTGTTCTAATCTAACGCATAGATTTGACTATAATTCTATTTCTTTCCCCGCGCGGTTTCGTCGGTCTGCACCGATGCAAGCCACACTCCTGCCATTGTTTTGCGGTGCAGCTTTGTTTTCGCACCTGTTTGTCGAAATCGACAAAACGCCCAGCCCTAGACGAAATCCAATTTCTGTTTCCATTCACGCTTACGCAAGTTTAAAATGTATTGTTATGACATTTATATTTCAGCAACAAAATAGTCATTCCCATACATTTTGAACTTGCGTTAGCGTGAATGTAAACAGTAATTGGATTTTGTCTAGGAAGCGTTCCGCTACAGTTCCGCAGTTCAAACTACACTTGATCGCGGCGAAATTCAGCAAGCTACTCGTTCGCAGCGGAGTTGTGCTGCGGGCGTGAGGTAGTTATCTGTCTCTCAGTGAGATGAAGAGGTAGTTACCTGTCTCTCAGTGAGATGAAGAGGTAGTTACCTGTCTCTAAGTGAGATGAAGAGGTAGTTACCTGTCTCTCAGTGAGATGAAGTGCCACAGCGATCTCGTACCGTCTCAGCCGGGTGAGGTAGTTAGCTCGACAGAACTCCGCTTCCAGACTGCGAACCTGCGCCTTCGTGAACGCGGTGCGCTCCTTGCGACTGCTGGACGGGGACCGGACTTCTGTAACTCATATAATAACTCTTCATCATCAGCCTGTGTCATTCCCCTGCTAGTCCTCGGCTCTTCTTTTCCAGTAACTCAATAACTCATTAACAAAGGATATTTAGGGGTGAGACTAACGGGAAGGGTATTTGTTACCTTGCTATGCCCGTAGGACGTGAACCCTGGGGCAGTAGTATTATTATGTTTTCTATGCCTGGGGGGTGCTAAATGGGTGACCACTAGTGGTGATCGTAGTGGTGGTACGCATCGGCCGTGGTTCGAACCACCCACCGAACAATGTCACCAATCGGTTCGCTTTGTTCCGACAGAATATTTGGAGCTACTACTCGTAGCTTGGAAGATCTGTTGGAATGGATTGCACTAAAGTCAGTTTGTTGTCCTGTGCTACCATATAAAAGAAAATTATCTGAGTATTATTAACCGAAAGATACAGCTAGTAAGTAATTGTTTGAGGATGACTAAAATGTCTATTATGTAGGTATACTAAGAACCAGTGTCACCGGTTCTTGACAGAATCACTGATAGTCTGTTTTGAAATTATCTGCCCGGTAAACCACAACTTTTATAAACTGTTATCTTTTTTATAACATATAGGCTACCGTATTACTACTATCTCACCATAGGTAAGTGATGATGCGGTCGAGGATGGAAGCATGCTAGGCCTAGAATGGGAACTGGCTCTCAAGGATAGCTGCCGGAATAAATTATATGTTTTTGGCGACAGATTTTCTAACTTAAGGGTGGTAGCTGACCAGGCAGAAACTAGATAGTGTCCTACCAACATGCGGGGGTTGGTGGATTTCTTAACGATGTTTTTTCTTTACCGGAGGGCCACTGTAAAAAGCGCACATACATTTATCTATAGAAAAATCCATTGGCCACGATGGGAATTGAATTCGGTACCTCTGGCGTCAAAGCCGACCATTCTCCTACTACACCACTGAACCCTCAGAAAATGGAAGTATTTTTTGTAGTGTTATATATACCTACATCAGATCACTATATGAATGTGTATCAGGAACCGGTGAAGCTGCCCCTAAAAGGTAGTAAAAGGATGGTAAAGGAAACAGTGAATATCATCCAGATGTGCAGCTAACGCCGGCGCCTGTGTCTGTTTACCTTAGCGCTGCAGGTGCGGTTTATAGCCTACTCGTTAGGTAAGCAAGCTGCTTTATAGCTGGGACCGTGCTAGCTTGCTTCTAGACTTTTCCATTTGTTTAGGTATATCCGCTTTATATTTAAAACTTGCTGATACCTGCGACTTCGTTCATGTACACCAAGAAATAAGGAGCCTTTGTTCATCCTCATGCTATTATCTCCTTGACAAACTTCATTAAGATCGGATCGTTCGTTTAGGCATGATTAGGTAACATACAGAGTGACAGAGTTATATACGTTTTTTAATAAATATTATAAAAACGTATATAACTCTGTACATCCAGACTGTACTCTGTATATCCCGACTTAATAGTCTGGATATACCTTGTTGGATAGATTGTGAGATTCCGGTATAAGAGAGAATCGTATTGTTGACTCGAGGTGTTACGGAAGCCTGGGTATAGTGCGCCGTGTGGATTGAATGTAAGAATTACTAATGTAAATATTACCAGTAATTTTTTTTTTAAATATTTTATAGGCTAGCGTTTGACTACTATCTAACCTGTTGGTAAGTGATGATGCGGTCGAACACGGTAAGCACGCTAAGCCTTGTATGGGAACTGGCTCTCAAGGATAGCTGCTGGAACACATTAGATGCTTGGCGACAGATTTTCTAACTTGAGGGTGGTAGCTGGCCAGGCGGTCACTAGATAGTGTCCTACCACCATGCGGGGTTTCTTGGTTTCTTATGGATGTTTTTCCTTCACTGGAGGGCCGCTGTGAGAAGCGCACATAATTGTTTTCGATAGAAAATCCGTTGATGCACGGCGGAGTTTGAACTCGGTACCTCTAGCATCAAAGCCGACCGTTCTCCCGATTACGCCACCGGGCCCTCAAAAAGGGTGTTTTAAATGACAGGACCCACCTTCTTCACTGAAGCTAGCAGCTGCCTCCTGCTTCACCTCCGGTTCTCCCCACTCCCACTGCCAGTCTCGCTCGTACAGGACCGGCCAGTATTGGGGGCACTCCACCGGCGGCTCCAACTGCCCCCAGGGTTGCCCCCACTCGTACCGTTCGGGGGTGTCAGGGGTAAATGTTGTGCGGATGTATTCCATCGGTTAGGGTTTACTTTAAACTTCAGCTACGACTACGATCGACTTATAATCATTTAAATCTTAAGCACTTTTGCGAGGTAGCTTTTTTTTAAACTAAAGTAAAATGTTAGCTAACATTCGCCGTTCCTAAAGTTCATTAATGATCATCTATGTCTAAAGAACCGCAAAAAAAATATACACACACATAGAGGTACTATAAAGAATTTCCTTTCGAATTTAAACTAATTTATATATTGCTTCTTTCACAAAAACAATTATTAAAAATAAAGGGTTCGTATTCTTGAATAAGTCAAACTTCAATTCACAGGTTCACTTCCTAACATAACAGATGTTCGAAGCATACTTTTTGACACGAATAAAAATATACGTGGAATAGACAACCGCATGCTCTGTATTTCAGCGCATGAGTGACTGAACTTTTTGCTGAAAGCGCTTAGATCAGAGGGCGGGGCCTTGTTGGGCGGGCTATTAGAACATCATCGCGCATTGGGCAATCTTATCATTGTTTATTTACATATCTTTCTAGTGAAAGAAATAAAATCTGTTATTGTAATATTTACTCTGTTCTGTGATATTACTCTACTTGTTACTAATAATGTACTTACCGTTTATACCTATATCTAATGTGTTATGATGTCATCAATACAAACTTTTATTTAGTTTGACCTGTCCCGATGTCTATGGGTAATCAATTTATACAAATTAGACAGACTTCCGCGGTGTTGTGTTGAGACAAAATTTTAATCACATGCATATCTTACATAAACTTTATTTTAATATTTACAAATAGTACATATGCATATACAACTTAAAAATAATTACAAAAATATATAAACTACAATGTATAATATACCACAGCATAATGTATAAATTATATATCGATGTATATTTTATGTGAAGCTGGATTTTCAGCTGTAGCTGTAATAAACAGCAAATATCGGTCAACATCAATGTGGAGCAAGATATGAAAATAGCGGTGTCATGTAGTATTATTATTTTTTCTATGGTCATGTGTCAAACCACATCCCCCACGCTTTAAAAAAATGTGTGGAAATCACCAAGCCCACAACTTTACATGGACTTGGTTGCCATCGAATTCAATATACGCACGAATCTCGCAAATCACCTCCTATTTTATAAAATTCGGGATTATGACACTTTCATCTTTTATAATATACCAAGTAGCTATATTTGTTAGAAAAAACTTGACAATGTTCCTTAAAAATGGGGATATAAAACTGGGTATAACACTCGTCACGCAGGCAGGTTGGCATCGATATCTCGTACGATGAGAAAATCCGACAAGCTGACCCATATCATGGGACCGTCAGTGTACAACGGGCTCCCCCCGCACATCACCGAGGCACCTAGCTATTTGTGCTTTAAAGCGCGTTTGAAGCGCTGGCTTATCCAGCAAGCCTTCTACACATACAAAGAATTCATTAACATTCATAAAAAATAAACTTAATGACATCTTATATGTAAATATTTATATTATATTATATTTTAATATTTAATTTTTTTCTAACTCTAATTACTATGCTATTTCCATTCACTTATGCGAACTTTGTGTACACAAAGTTGTATATCTTTAAAATGTATTTTTTCGACGTGTATTTTATTACGAATAAATGACTAAATATTGACTATTTAATTTCTTATTTTTCTTAATTAAATACAAAAGCTTTTGTATGATATAAGATATCAGAACAAGCACGACGTTCGCCTGATGGTAAGCGATGACGTGTACCTATAAAAGACAGAGCGGCGTGCAATATTGTGGATAGCCATAATTTTGCACATCACTGCATAAACTGCGCCTGTTATCCGGAGACCGTGCACGAAGTAACTATTATATAATCTGTGACCGTGCCCTGTAATTTCACTGGACAATCAATTTCACAACCAAATCTGGATGTTTAAATTTTTGCGTATTATCATTGTAACTACCACTAGCTAGAGCGCTGAGATGAAATACTAAACCTAGGTTTAGTATTTCGTCATATTTCGTTCTCTAACAGCTGTTAGTGCGCCGTAAACTGAAAAAGTTTGGGCAATGTTTGATTTGAGTCTTATTTCTAAAAACAACATAGTATAGAGCATTACCGTGGGTACTTAACTAATTAATGCTCCAACTTTATAAATGACTAGGTTTGCGTGTGCTACCCTGCGTGTGCTACTACGTTAAAAAAGAAAAAAATTGGTTTCTTTAATGCATTATTAGTGGTCTGAAACCATATTTGCATTATTGCCTTATTATTGAAACCGGTTTAGGGCACATTGGTTGGATGGTTTCATAGTCTATAACGGACATGGGTATTTACATTTTTTGTGTTTTATAATATAGTATAGAAGAACATTTTGGTAAACACAACATATATGTAATATACCACACAACATAATATAAAAGAACATACATAATTAATATACAAGACACTTATTGAAAGACCTTTATTGATAACCAAATAAACATAAGACGTTTAAAAAACTAAAAAGAACCGACTTCAATGCCGCGCTATTAATTTTCAGTACCAATTTTGAGGTGTTTATCTCCATATCTCTGGAGATACTTATCAGATCTCGATAAAATTACTATGGGACCACACTTGAGATGTATCCTTTCCAACAAAAAAAGAATAATCAAAATCGGATCATAAACGACGAACATATCCGCGAACAAACATTAAAAAAAAAACATATATACGGTCGAATTGAGAAACCTCCTCCTTTTTTTGAAGTCGGTTAAAAATAGAATATACGGATATTAAACAAATGTAAGGATCGGTAAAACAATTAATCACTATTGTATGGCAAAGATGTTCGACCTCGGCTTTTTATGAGCGATATGTTTTTTTACGGACAAGCACTTGACCGCTATCTCACCTGATGTTAAATGAAGATGCGGTCTAAGATGTAAGCGTGCTTGACAGGAATTAAAAGAAGGCACTGAGACAAGGCGCTGGATAACTAACTATAGTCCGTACCACAGAGAGATCCTGTCTTCAATACTGTTTTAGCATGATTGGCAGCATGTCCTTGTTTGGTGGGTGGTTCGTGCCACGTATGTAGGTAGCTTTTACAATATACTGCATAAAACTAGCTCTTTTAACTCTTCTGCAAACTCTTGCATTGCGCTCTTAAATGTAGCGTAACACTAAAATTGTGGTAACTGCGGTGGTCATTATATGCGCCTGGTATGATTCACGATGTCACGGCCCTGGGGATAATATATTTAGTCATAAGAAAAACAATACAGACAAAGGAAAAGTGATTTATAGGTTCCTACATGACGTTACCGTTACGGTTTCTGGGTAGAACTTATAGTGACGTAAGTCCACTACCATACCAATAATATCATGGGAGTATTTCCGAAACACCGAAAAAAAAAATAGGTAGGACTACACCTAACTTTGACGATGTAAACAAATCAATAACACAGGTTCTGAATTGGTTTACAACCAATAATTTATTGTTAAACGCAAAAATAAACTAAATTTATTAATTTCTCTCTACCAAACGTAGGAAAGGGTATCCTAAATAGAAGTATATTAATAAATGATGTACCATTAGAACTTGTTGAATCTACAACATTCTTGGGCATCACCCTGGATTCTAAGCTTCAATGGGGTTCTCAAATATCGCAGTACGTAAAATTAGATTTTTAACGGACGATACCACTGCAAGATTGGTCTATTTCAGCTACTTCCACAGTATAATGACTTATGGCATTTTATTGTGGGGGAAACCCGCTGAAATCCAATCAATATTTGTTTTGCAGAAACGAGCTATTCGGCATTCGCTCTATATATAGTATGAGGTCGCGAGAATCACTTCGTGAAAAATTTAAGGAAATTAAAATTCTAACAGTGGCGTGTCAATACATTTATGAAAATATTATGTTCATACGCAAGAATATTAATGATTATAAGAAAAGGTCTGATGTACGAGTACATAATTTTAATACAAGACATAGAAATAGATTAATTATACCTAATTTCAGACTGCAGACAGTTAGTGGTTCATTCATGGGGAACTGTATACGCTTTTACAATAAGCTACCTAAAGATTGATTCATTGCCTATGAGCAAATTTAAAATCTATGTAAAATCCAATTTGATGAAAAAATCATACTATACAATAGGTGACTATATGGATGACAAAAATGCATGGCCTGAATGCCCCAAGTTCCAAGAACAAATATAAATTGTATTATAATTATTAATATATTGTTAAAATTTTAAAGCTGACATGTACAATTAATTTAAAAAAAAATGACAAGACATGCCCCATAGAGTTTCTTGGTGTTTCTTCTCTGATGGGAGTATTTCCGAAACACCGGTAGATTCAACAGCCATTCAGTTTTCCCCTTTTGTCCGCAGATTTTCTTTCTAGGCTTGCCATTTTTATTTTTATTTAAACAATATTATGCAGCTGACAGACGGACTATCAGTTCCATTCGGATCATGATATGTACTGTGATCGGTATGCGTTTCTTTAAGTTGTGTTTCACTATTTCACTTTTTTTATTTTTTTTATATAAAAATTGTCTGAAGTACTAATAAAAACACACAGTTACATGTATGGTTGGTTTTAACCTACTTTAATATGTTTTTTTTTTAATATTCTGTCGTAAACGATTGGATGACAGCTGAATGGTTTATTACTATTTTGTTTTTTTTCTAATTCAAAGCGTTAAAATTCTGCTTTTGCTATGTGTACTTGATAATTGGTTATGATTTTGACGTGTATATGTGCGTATATTAATACTGCCTACATACTGAATAAATGCTTTGATTATTGATTCTTGATTCATTGAGTATCAGAGTTAATGAAGAAAAAACATCGTTAAGAAATCCCGCATGGTGGTAGGACACTATCTAGAGTCCGCCTGGCCAGCTACCACCCTCAAGTTGGAAAATCTATCACCAAACATCTAATGTGTTCCCGCAGCAATAAGTTTGAGGCACCTCACATTCTTCAACACATACACACACACACAACTTCGTCGTTTATGAACCGATTTTGATTATTCTTTTTTTGTTGGAAAGGGGATATCTCTAGTGGTACCATGGTAGAGATCTACTACGATAACATGACCCGCCCCTCCAAAACTAAAAAGGTTTGAAAGTATTTGTGAAAGTATTTACAACGCACCACCACGCATGTGTGCGTACTGGTGCTGCCGGCCTGCTACTGAAGAAGACGAATAATTACAACTACATACAAACTCTTTGGTAAGGATGCGACTACACACATTAAAAAAGTAAATTGGAGGGACGGGCCATGTTATCGTAGTAGATCTCAAATTTCATCGAGGTCTGATATGTATCTCCAGAGATATGGAGATAAACACCTCAAACTTGGTACCTACTGTAAATTAATAGCGCGGCATTTGAAGTCGGTTCTTTTAATGGATTGCATTTGTTAACCCAATTATGCATTGGTGGCTTAATTGGCAAAAGCACCGGAACATGTTATTCCGGAGGTTGCGGGTTCAAGTCCCGTCGGTACGATGAAATTTTGGATTGTGTTTAACAATTTACAAAAATATAAAGTGTGAAACACTTCAAAGAAACATAATATTCGGTTCTTTTAGTTTTTTAAACGATCTTATTAAATTGAAATTTTTGATTATTATTTTTTTAATTGAATTTTAAATATTGAAATAAACGTTAATTTAATTTCATCGTCATTTAAAATCAGATAAGCTTTATAGTGATAGCGGTCAACGATAGTGGTAAAAATTCATCATCAATTTCAAATATATTTTAAAAAAACAAACCGTTGTCCCTGCGTCTATCCATTTTTGCTGGAACGAAGGTATGGACATGAATGTATCTGTATGTATAACCGGGAAGTCAGTGTCGTCGGTACCATTCTTTAGATCCTTGATGCTCGAGTCTGCTGACACAAATGCCAGCATAGCAAACACAAACACTAATTCTATAACTCTAGTCATAGTTATTTGAAAGTTTCTTTAAACTTCTTGTCATTAATTGTTACTAACTCGTACTTTCCACGATTCAGATGTAATTGTGGCTCTGTCTGAAGTAATTGCACCTTTTATGATTTTTTTTGATGTATCATCGTATTAAGTGCTTGAGGAAAAATAAGCTTTAATAGGTACCTACTCACCACCTATACCTACTGTTGAGAGGGAATATTTCTGAATGAATTACACTTTTCTTACACTTTTATTATCGCATAGCTTTTACTTGTTTGTTCGACTACGCATGCAGTCGGCATCTATAATTTCGATGGCATTGACCACTGATCCATACTGCGTTTATATTAATTTACTCTTTCTGATGTACATCGTGTCGATGCTCAATAAATAAATAAATAAATTACTTATGGTCGGTTTCTGAGGTCAGTTTATTGAGAGTTTATCTATTCAATTGTACCGTTATTGAATAGATAAACTCAATAAATGAACTCAGAAACCGGCCATTAGACATTAGACATGACATATATACCTAAGTAGTAACTAACTTAAATCATAAGCATGACCTATTCAGAGAAAAAATACCTCCATTCGGTTTGAATGCATGACCGCATACTCAGAGCATTTTTTGGGTTCCGTACTCAAAGGGTTTAACGGGCCCCTATTACTAAGACTCCGCTGTTCGTCTGTCACCAGGCTGTATCTCGTGAACCGTGATAGTTAGACAGTTGAAATTTACACAGATTATGTATTTCTGTTGCCGCTATAACAACAAATACTAAAAACAGAATAAAATGTAAGGGGGCTCCCATTACAACAAACGTGGGTGTTTGCTCGTTTTTGCTCGATATTAATAACGGCCACAGGTCGACGCTTGAAATATTCACAGAATATTTAGTAAACTATATATTCACTTTATAATAAATAATTAAATTTAAAATAAAACAAATATTTAAAGGGGGCTCCCATACAACAAACATGATTTTGCAGTTTTTATAGATAATGGTACGGAACCCGTCGTGCACGAGTCCGACTCGCACTTGGCCGGTTTTTTGTTGTTTATGTACCTACTGAAAAGAACAGATAAGAAAAGGGGTTGTGTTGCGCTGGTTTAATGTTTCGTTTGGTCTTTAACCAAAAATAATGATATTTTCTTTTTAACCGACTTCAAAAAAAGGAGGAGGTTTCTCAATTCGACCGTATATGTTTTTTTTTTTTTCTTTTTTTTATATTATTTCGCGGGTAACTTCGTCGTTTATGAATCTATTTTGATTATTCTTTTTTTGTTGGAAAGGAGATATCCCAAGTGTGGTACCATAGTAATTTTATCGAGATCTGATAAGTATCTCCGGAGATATGGAGATAAACACTTCAAAATTGGTACTGAAAATTAATAGCGTGGCATTGAAGTCGGTTCTTTTTAGTTTTTTTAAACGATCTTATTCATCGAATCGTATAGTTATTTGGCTGTGGCACTACCAAGTACCTATAAGCAAGCAGCAAGCTGCAGTCCACCTGCAGTCGACCCCGTGACACAGGACGATGACACAAGACGGCAGAGTACCTTTCCGATCAGAGTATGACTGTATGACTAAATAAATATGGAAGTGATCATTTTTTCTTTCAATTAAATTTTTTGAACTATTATTTGATTCATATTATTTCATTCATTTGATTTTCGGGTTTGGATGAAATTTAGCAAACAAATAGTATATAGCCTGGATTAACACATAGGACACTTTTACGAGTATCCACTTTTTAACTCGGGTGAAGCCGCGGTGCACAGGTGGAATAGCGTTTACTATTTGCCGGGTCGAGACTCGGTACCGGGCCATCAAAATAAAATACAGGGTCGCAACATTCCCGCCTATTCCAAAAATAAGCAGCAGCTCCATACTTTACACTAAAATTTAGTGACTAAATAGGCGATATCAAAATATGTAGTGTTAATAAAACAGAGCAAACGCGGGGTGCAGTTTTCCATACAAATGTATTCCCCTGTTTCCTCCCTGGAAAATGCTTCTAGATTAAAATTTGTTTCTACAAAAAATCTAGGTCTGCTGTAGCTATCATTTGCTTTTTTTGACCAACCAATTGCAAAAAGAAATACAAGCCTTTTAATTTTCTCTTTGAAATATTTTAAGGGTCATATTTCTGATTACAATTGGTTGATCAAAAAAAGCAAATGATGGGGCATAGCTACAGCAAACCTTGATTTTTTTGTAGAAACAAATTTTGCTCTAGAAGCACTTTCCAGGGAGGAAACAGGGAAATACGTTAAGTATGGAAAACTGCACCCCGCGTACACTCTTAAATGTGTATTATTTTACCTATTGGAACCAACTTGGGTTTAAAAGTTTTAAGTGTGTCGCGAAGGGGCAGTGTGAAAATTACCGGGCCACGGCAGAACAATGTTTGGGAAACACTGGCGTAGCTAATATATTTACTGGTTCCGGAGTTTTGGTGCCTGGGAACCGTCGTCATTTAAGTATACTGTAACTGATGTAGGTAAGTCAAAGTTATTATACTTTTCCACAGCTTTTACTTCCTGAAATATTAACTACAGTCTACCATACTGAAGACCATCTAGTCAGTAGCGTAGAGTAAGTACTATAACATACATTATAACGTAGGCGACGCTGAAGTATATTATGCATATAATTATGTAAGCGTTGTTCCTAACGAACATTAATCTATCGATTAGTTAATCGATAGATTTAGGTGAGAGTGTGTCGGCGCGTCAGTAGATGTCCCTCGGGAGCCCTATGACCCCTGGTTCTCACGCACCCTCGACCCTCACGGTCTCTTGGAGAGCCTATTAACTTATTTTGATAGGTTTATTGCAGTTCCTTCTAAATACTGATTTGAATAAACGATCTCGTTTATTCTGAAAACTCTTAAAATATGATAACACGTGAGGTACCTAAGGCAAATAAATTTACAAAGAATTAATTTTAGCAATAATAGAAAAACAGGTGGACTGTTACGAGCTGTACTAGGATACCATGTATGTCCCTACGATTCATATTCCTCGGCAGGTATTTACAACATTTTATAACAAGACACAGATCTGATAAGTCCTAGTGTAAAACCTGCTTACTTTATGTGCAGATGCCAGTAGTTCCTATTTCCTACATATACCACATACCTACCTATACTGTGACACGCAAAACTGTAATTATTGCAAGAATTGACAAACATTATATTAAATATAGACAATTAGTTGGAACTACGGCTTTCTAAAAAAAATCCTAGGTATGTCCCTTTTTCACCATACTAGGTGTTCCTGTGCATTTCAGTCAAATCGGTTCAACCGCTCAGGCCTATAAAATTAGGTAGGTACTAAACAGACACGGGGACAGGAAGATATAACTGATATATGTATGGATTTACAGAATTACAGTCATTTCTGATAACAAAAACCACTGATACTGAAACTAAGTACTTAACCTATAAGATGACGCACATAAGTCCAGTAGTTCCTACTTCCTAGTAGCGACGTTGTTAGGAAGACGTAATATACCGTGTAACCAGGCGGCTGGCGGCGAGAACAGAGGTGCGGACATGGCAGATGGTATCTGCTACCCAGACCGTCTGATCGCTTGTTACACTGCCCAGTGCGGTAGGAAGTATCCTTCCTGAGATATATATCAGTATAGTTCCCTATACTCCTATTCCCTATTCTACTATTAATACGAGTACGAGTAGTAATACTGTAATATAAGTCTATATACAAAATCACCACCCCCAAGTTAGAAAATCTGTCGCCAAACATCTGTGTTCCGGCAGCTATCCTTGAGAGCCAGTTCCCATTCTAGGCTTGGCGTGCTACCATCCTCCACCGCATCATCACTTACCAACAGGTGAGATAGTGGTCAAACGCTAGCCTATATCATATGAAAAAAAATGCACAAAAACCGACTTCAAACGCCGCGCTAGTCATCAACCATTTTTTTTAAGAAAGAGCTTACTAGTAGTGTAGGTTGCACATTACTAGTATTCTTGTTAACTCCTTGATGCTTGTGTCTGGAGTGGGTTTACGTCAATAGTGCAATGGGCGCGGATTCGCGACTCGAACTCGAACTCACGATCTCTCAAGTCTCAATCACCGACGCCTTAGGGCTATTGCCGCCTGTTTCGAGTTGTTTATTTCCATATCTCTGGAGATACTCATCAGATATCAATGAAATTACTAATGGAATCAAATGGGAAGCATACTCTCTTTAAAGAAAAAAAAATTATGGAATTCGGTTAATAAATGACGGGGTTCTGAAGTAACAAACTTAGCTCTAAATTTTTTGTAAAAAAATGGTCTAGGTTGGTTAAAAATTGTCTATTCATTTTATTTTTTTCATCACGTAGGTTATATAAAAGTTAAAAATGTTTTCATTCAGTTATAAGTTATATAACCAAAACTTTCACTTCATGTCCCGTCCTGTGTATAATCGGTTTTTCCTAGATACAGTACCTAGGTAGGGCGACAGACGAGAATAAAAAACTTCGTCCACACAGTGTGTACTTATTTTTCATGTTTGTCCTTTTCCACTGTCCTCTGGAATATTCCGTATTTTCAATGTGTGTGAGAAAGTAGGTATATATTTATTTACCCAAAGAAACATAAAAAAGTGAGCACATCGCGTGCCCTCTTGTTTGGCCAGCTGTGTCGTTGTGGTGCTGTGTGCTTCACTGACACATTGAGGTATTTTATTTTATTTGGATAAAGATGTGATGACAGCTCAGTGCTGATGTCGCGTCGAGCACCCCGTGTTTTTGTCTGTTGTACCTTCAGAATACACGTTTTGTTTTGAGTAGGACTGTAGTGGTAGGACTTCTCCTAGTCCGCCTGGGACGGTACTACAACTGCCAATTAATTTTCAGCCGCGTAACATACACACAAAAAAATAAAGTAAAAAAAAACAGTAAGTATACAGACGAATTGAGAACCTCCTCCTTTTTGGAAGACGGTTGAAAATCGGGAATTTAACGTGACCTACGCGCTGTCGATATATAACACTTTGAAGTTTGAAGCGTGCTTGTAGGTTAGTTGTAACTAAGTATATATTTCATTGAGTCTTGCCTTCGAGCATTAACCAATGGAGATGTTAATGCTAGGCGTACCCCTCTGCTGGCCATATGGCCATATGATCGTGCGTACCTACGCTGTATTTTTAATACTGTGTGCGTGTTTCAAGCTAGTGTGCGGGATCGTTAAAGTGAGTGATTTGTGTGTGTGCAATGCGTGTTTACCTCGTCCCCCGTAAGTATCGGCAGAAAAATATGTTTGCGGATTACAACGTTAACATCTCCATTGGTAAATGCTCGAAGAGTCTTGCATGCATATGGCTTATTCACAAAACGTTTTGCCGTTTAAAATAGGCTGTGACTGAACCGTGTTCTTTATGGGAATTAATGGGATCCAAATAATATTTTAGGAGCTATTATTTTATTCGTATTTCGTCACAAGGATGTTACAAATGACTAGGGTTGACCAAAACTATAAAGTAAACAACAAGGTTTGAATTTGTTACGATAGAGATACATAGGTACCATAATGCTTAGTTTTGTTGAATATTTGTATTAGTAATTATGTAGGTATTTTAAATAAATACAATGAAGTATCTATGTAGGTAATTAATATTGAAACGGATAGGTAGGTAATACTTTGAAAGTTCACTTATTATATTATACATATCTAGGTAACGGAGTTAACTATATAGTATTATCTTTATAATGACCCAAGCAAGCTGATCGCCTGATGGTAAGCGTCCCCCCTCCCTCTAAAAGCTAAACTGCTAGCTTGAAAAATCTGGAAACATTAATGATGATAGTGCATTTCATGAACTTCAAAGGAAAATTATAGCGGTTAAGATAACTTTTTTAGTTTAGCAGTAATAGTCGTTGAACTTGGGTGTTGGATAATTTTATAAATAGATATGTTAAATATTATACTACTACGGAACCCTACACTACGCGTGGCCTGACACGCACTTGGCCGGTTTTTACTATGTATAAAGATAACTTAACCATTAAATGACTCTTTCTCTTTCCTTCTGAGGTCAGAATCTTTCTATGATTCTGCCTGATTTTCCAAAAGTAATAGAGGATATAATAGTTATAAAACCCAAAATAATTAAAACAGTTATTAGGTGTGAACCCTACAACCAAATCTGTCGTGCATCAAATCTGATGAGTTTAGCAGAGGCAGCGGACTCGTAACCCTCTTTATTTATAGTCGGTCAGTCCATTATTTGTGTCGCCGCGGTTCGGCTATATTTGATGATGTTGTGATCATCGCATCATTGTATTTGATGCTAATTACGTTAGTTGAATGATTCATTTTAATATCTAGCTTCTAATAAGTAGGTGGTTTACATTTAACCGAACGACCTAATTAATGTATACTTGAATATTTTTTTATTATGTATCTATACCTATAGATAGTACGAAGGTAGGTAGGTACATCATAATATCTCTGACATAGGGTGACTAACTTCGATATTCTATTTTAGTTCGTGATATAATATTATGATACAATGATATATACATATATTTTTTTAACCTTTTGTAGAACTGTGTCCCTGGTGGTAGCGATGATGTGGTGGAAGGTGGTGAACACGCTAGACCTAGAATACTCTGACTCTCAAGGGCTGTGTGCTGCCGGGACAGTACATTCACTATTTTGTGCCGGAACACCGTAAGGTTATAAGCTTATATCAAGTTATGGCGGCCGATTAGAAAATCGGCCGCCATAACTTGATGGTAGTAAGCTACTTTTTGGTAGCAAGTTAGGCGCAACATCGATTTAATATACTTCCACCTGTTGAGTATGGGTAACCTAACACCCACATGGTTTTGATTAGACTTAAGGGGTTCAAATAAATCTTTCAGCGACCACTTTGTCTGTTAGTCAAGTGCGACCGTGAAATAGGTTATATTTTCTATATATATCTATTTATAATGAAATTACAGGATGTGTATTTTGGAGCGCAGTGATGCACAAAATTCAGCCAGTCTAGATTTGCGTGCCACAGCTTCTTATTATAGACAAACGTCAACGGTTACCATCAGTCAAGCGTCTCGCTTGTCCTGTTCATCACATCATACAACAATAAACAAGTTTTCAAATAATTATTTATATAAAAATATTTATTTGCGCAGGACGTCCTCCTGCTAGGTGGAGCGATGATATACGAAAGCTGGCTGGCAGCGGTTGGAATCAAGGAGCAGAAGATCGAGCTCAGTGGCGTGCCATAGGTGAGGTCTATGTCCAGCAGTGGACGAATACTGGCTGTTAATGAAGGTATTTCGAGGCAATATTCTCAAGTAAGGGGTGTGTGTACAATGAAAAACATAATGTATTCTCAGCATAACAAAATTTATTTTCATTTAAAAGTCACAGTAACTCAGTCACATACAAAATTATTGTATTCACAAAAGCCACATCCGACATAGCTTTTTATTTAGTTTATTTAATTATTATTGCACATTGAGTTGAAATCCAATCACAAAAGCTTCAGCTTCTAAAACTATTTTAAGGCGGTGGCATATTATCATCAGAAAAAGTTGTTACTATGAGATTAAAATAGCAAAAAGCTCTCAATAATATTTATTATCTTAAAAATTATATTATCAGATAGTTAGATAGTATTAAATAAACTGATACAGTAATGGTCTACCTATTGTTGGTATATAGTATCTGAGATAATATTCAGAGAAACTTTTGATATTTTAAAATGGTAGCCTCCTATAGCTACCAATCGAAATGTACATAGGTTTAATCAGTGTGCCCTTATGTGTAACTTTTTATTGGCGAGTAACATTGTTCTATTTTTTTATAATACAGCTGAAATAAATAGCTCAACATAAAAAAATAAAAATCATATCGTAGTATTTTCATTTTCTTATGCTTTAGTAACATAATTTTGAGATCAGTGAAAACATATTAAGATCGAATTGAATTAATTATTTAACTCCTACGTATAAATGTATAGTAGGTACATTACATAAATAAATAAATTAATAAGTATTTCCATGTATTCTCATGGCTTACAAGCATACAAGGTGCTGAGAAAGTGTAATATTTGACTCAAACACAGTTGTTCCTAGGCTTTAAGCTGTTTTATATAAATTACTAAATTTACAGATAAAAATACTTTAATCTCCGCCAATTTTATGATATCAATTTATTGAATAGATACGATGATATCGTAATTAGAAAGATTCTATTTTATCTACCTATTTTTATTTATTTCAAACATTAGATTTTGATGATTAACCATGTAACGTGCATTTATTTATTCGAAATAGTTCTCAGTCCGCCAGTCTCTACAGCCTAAATACCAACATGAGTAAAGTAAATGTATCATCGCCCCAAGCACAGTAGAGTCGGTTCTGTACCTATAAACAGTTCTACTAACTACTTATATTCCAATGTAGGAACACAGATCAGCAAGATTATTCTCAATCATTCGAAAGCAAATTCGGATTCGGAAACTGCCGACTTGGATCTTTCCAATTCACAATGCTCCGATCGGTTACTTTTGATATTTCAATTCGAAAAATCAGTGATTCTAATTGGAAAGGTTTCTGTGACTAAACAGCTCACGGATTTATCAATATTAAAAATTTAAAATGAAGCGACCGAATCCGAATAGGTTTCCGAATGATTGAGAATAAGGGGGCACGAGTGTAAATTAAACTGGGAAGTAGAGAATTTCGAATAGACAAGGCAAATGTACTTATAAGTTACTGTACCGTTTGTACTCAGCCCGTGTAGGTATACCCAGCTTTTTCCTTGTTTTCCGTTTTCAAATGCTACAATGTACATTTTTTGCCCCCGCTTTACAATTTTCATATTTATGAATAACTAGAAGTGTCCCGCGGCTTCGCCCGCGTTAAAACCTTCTTTTATTTACCTAAAACTTTTCTTTTGTAAAAACGATTCTATCATTAAACACATCAAATAAGAATTAGCCAAATCGGTTTACCCGTTTTCATGTTATCGCGTGACTAAGGCAACTCAGGATTTATATTTATAAAACCCTAAAAACCTAAATTTACAGACTTTGTTACCTACCCCATTTCAAAAAATCCTACAACACGTACTTTATCCCATCTTATTTCGCCATACAAACTTTGAATTCCCGTTCCGTATCCGGGAGGCATTTTCAGAAAATCATTTCTGAGCGGATACCTACGTCATAATAACTATCTGCATTCTGAATTTCAGCGCAATCAGAAACAATATTGATTTTTAGACTTTGTTACCCCAGTTTATCCTCTCAGGGTGGCAGTTTGAAAATGTCTGAAACTCGTATTTACCTATTTATTTACAGAAGTACTTGTGTAAAATGTCGAATAAAACGACTATCCAAACTTTGAACCCCCGCTTCATCCCCTTAAAGAGTGTAATATGAAAAATTCTTTCTTAGCGGATACCTAAGTCAAAATTACTATCTGCATGCCAAATTTCAGCGCAATCCGAAATAATATTGATTTCAGACTTTGTTACCCTACTTCACCCTTTTAGGGGTGGAATTTCGAAAAAGCCTGAAACACGTATTTACTTACTTAAGTACTTGTGTTAAATTTCGAATATAAAAGACTATCTAATATTGTTTTTCCATACAAACTTTGAACCCCCGTCTCATCCCTTTCAGGGGTGAATTTTGGAAAATCCTTTCTCAGAGGTAACTAACGTCGTAATAACTGTCTGCATGCCAAATTTCAGCGCAATCCGAAACAATATTGATTTTCACACTTTGTTACCCCGTTTCACCCTCTAAGGGGTGGAATTTAAAAAAAAAATGAAACACGTATTTACTTATTTTTTTTACAGAAGCACTTATGTGAAGTTTCGGATAGAAAAGACTATCCAATCTTGTTTTCCCATAGAAACTTTAAGCCCCTGTTTCATCCCCTTAAGGGATGAAACAGGGGCTTAAAGTTAAGGTTAAGGGGTGAATTTTGCAAAATCCTTTCTCAGAGGTAACTAACGTCGTAATAACTATCTGCATGCCAAATTTCAGCGCAATCCGGAACAATATTGATTTTCACACTTTGTTACCCCATTTCACCCTCTTAGGGGTGGAATTTCGAAAAAACTTAAAACATGTGTTTATTTATTTATGTCCTGAAGCACTTGTGTGAAGTTTCGAATAGAAAAGACTATCTAATGTTGTTTTCTCCATACAAACTTTGAACCCCCGTTTCATCCCCTTAAGGAGTGAATTTTGAAAAATCCTTTCTTAGTACAACCCTACGTACTAAGACAAATATACCCTCCAAATTTCAATTCTCTACGACCAGCGGTTTAGGCTGTGCGTTGTCTGTCAGTGAGTCAGTCAGTCAGTATGTCAGGACAAAGATTCTTATAGTATTAGATTAGAGAAATTAATACTTAGTAGGTAGTACCGTTGTAGTAGTACCTGTTGAAGTATCTGAAGATAGTATTGAAATGAAGAGTAATTAGTATCGAAGTACCAGTCTTAACATATAAAAAATTGATTGTAAAAATTGCAGGAATTTAAAATTTTAACGCGTTTTTCCATTGATAAAAACGGCATCGTTCAATCAATTGCATCTTAAGTAAGAACTTTAACAGTTTTAGACACGTGTCAAGCCTTACTGAAAGTGCAAGGTAGCGATTCTTTCAAAGGAGAAATCTTTAAAACAATGTAACTGAATATCGTACCTCAGCGACTGTCAGTGCAGTCGCAATAAGACTTAACTTTTATGCCCACAAAACACGACTAGGTACTCAACATAAGAAAAACAAATGTTAGCTTTATATATTGTGTCAGTGATTGCGTGTCACATACCTACAGTACAAGTTGATGAGACAAGGTAAATGATGTGCTCATTTAAAAACATTCTTTACAAGACTGACTATAAAGCTCACACTTCAATGCCTAACGTTGAGTCGACAATGTAACGTAACGAGAAGATGATAATGCTAACAGCCTGACATCCGAAATCGGGCTTAGCTCAGCTGATACCCTTACTAATGCATTGACTTCAATGATTTTAAAAATTGTGATATTCTAATGCGAAGTCTATGGACCGTACCTTGTTTTTGGTAGCGTGACTTTGTCGAACAGAAGGTCTGCCTAAAGTGACATCAAAACAGTTTCATTGTCTGACGCAGCTCAAGCACGCAACGTTATTTGTACACGGAAAAGGTACGTACTGATGCCCTGACGGTTAAATATCTACGCTTTTTGTTCGGCAAAGTATTTAAACTTCGCCAAGCCTTAGCTAAGTACGCCTAAGCTCAGACAATGAATCTGAGCCTAATTCCGTATTCATAAAGGTTTGGACGAACGCATAGCGGCTAATTTGACACCAGTTATGTCAATAATGTATTGCTTTGAATGAAACTACGCGTTCGTGAGCACTGAAGACCTCATAGTGTAGTTTTTGAATAGGGGTGTAAGAGTATATCCTCTGTATGGATAAGAGTCCAGGTGCGGGCAAGTCAGGACCGCAGCGCCAGTATCCGGAGCAGCGTGCAGGTGGTATACCGCAGCAGCAGCGTGGAGCGGCTCGCCCGCTACCGGCCCTGTCCCTGTCCCTGCGCCGGCCCTGCTCTACTGAGCTCGGACAGGGAGCTTGCGCGCTTCATGCTGTCAGGAGTTCAACGAGTCTATAGTTTATTAATTTAAAATCGGGAATTTAACATTACTGATACTTACGCGATGTCGATATAGAGCTCGACATATGTTTCGGCCTCATTCGGAGGCCTTCATAATGCAGGGCTATAGGGAATATGCATGTGGTATAAATTTACTTGAAATCATTTATTTTCGAATCATTATTGTTCTGGTGTTGTATGTTAAACATTTTTTTGTAAATAAAATAGTCTTACGTGTGTTAAAATATTATATAAAAAATGCAAAAAAAGCGTAGGAAATTTAAATTTGCTAAACACCACCACTTGTCAATTAGAAAGTGACGTCACAGTGCACAACACGGTCTCCACAGATTAAATCTTTTTCATAGAAATAATATGCACTGCAGTACGAATACGTAGTATTTCTATTAAAAATATTTAATCTGTGGAGACTGTGTTGTGCACTGTGACGTCACAAAGGCGCGCGAAAATTTGGCAGCGTTTTAGATACCTCATATTTTTTCAAAGTTAAAACTATATTTAGTAGCTTAATTTGAACACTTTCAGTATTTTTTTTTTACTGTGTTCAATAGATGTATCCGTCTGATTGTGAAATCCTCACACACCTTCTCATTAAGCGCTCCCCTCGTATGAGGCCACAATCAGACGGTTTACGATTAGTACAAATTATAAGGAGTTGGATGGATATTTCCAGGGTCCGAAGCCCGGGACGTATTTCCCGCGTGTCTAACGTGCACCTACAGCGATTCATCGCCACGTGCTCCCGACTGCCTCAGGACTACAAAGGGAAGTGCTAGTGCTATCCTGTGGAACTATGACCAGGCCTTGTGAACCTACTTAAATAAATATTGTTGATAACGATTCGCCTACTAATAATTTTACATTAAGACCCGTAGGCGAAATACCGTTACACTGGCACAGTTTTTTTATATGTTTATATATGTTTACATATAAAAAATACCGTTACACTGGCACAGTTTTTTTATATGTTTATATATGTTTACATATAAAAAATACCGTTACACTGGCACAGTTTTTTTATATGTTTATATATAAAAAAATACCGTTACACTGGCACAGTTTTTTTATATGTTTATATATGTTTACATATAAAAAATACCGTTACACTGGCACAGTTTTTTTATATGTTTATATATGTTTACATATAAAAAAATACCGTTACACTGGCACAGTTTTTTTATATGTTTATATATGTTTACATATTAAAAAAAACATGCATATTCCCTATTCTCAATCATTCGAAAGCAAATCGGATTCGGAAACTGCCTCTCCTTCGACTTGGATCTTTGAAATTCACAATACATTATCTAGTGTCCGCCTGGCCAGCTACCACCCTCAAGTTAGAAAATCTGTCGCGAAACATCTAATGTGTTCCGGCAGCTATCCTTGAGAGCCAGTTCCCATTCTAGGCCTAGCGTGCTTACCATCTTCGATCACATCATCACTTACCAACAGGTGAGATAGTGGTCAAACGCTAGCCTATAAGATATATATAAAAAAAAAATACTCCGATCGGTTACTTTTGATATTTCAATTCGAAAAAGTCAGTGATTCTTATCGGAAAGGTTTCCGCGACCAAATAGCTCACGGAATAATTCAAAATTCAAAATGACGCTTCCGTATTCGAATGTACAGGAATCTGATTGAAATGAGAATCAGGGGGCAGGAAGAGTGCGAGGCTGGACGCGTCAGCAAACATCCGCACTCGAGATCCTGTGATCTAAGTCACGTTGAACTCACGATTTTAAATCAATAATATAGTTTAGGAGGATATAGAGGGACTTATTTCGATAGATTTGACCACGTGAGTGTTCTCACCTGATGACAAAATGGTGATGGTATTACGGAAGCCAGGTCAGAATAGATGCGAATTTGAAATCTGACGTCATTAGTGCATCTTATCTGACGTCAGTGATGTATTTTAACCACCATGCTTCCATAAACGTTACATTTCATCGCATCTTATCATGTAGGTATCTCACAGCATCAGATCGATAAGTGCTACAGGCTACTAAGATCACAGATCTAGGTAATTTATTTAACACACATTTCAATTATAATACATTAACTATTTCACTGCTTACAAGTAACTTCAGCGTAGCATTGCAGAGTAGCGTGACACGAAACATTGCGTAGAGCAAGCAGGCATATTGAGTCAAGGTAAAGGAAAGCTTTCTAAGTTCTACTGTAAGCTACAACCACACTTAAGAAAGCTTTGTACTCTGAAAAAACTGAGAGTAACATCAAAGTTTTCTACAGATGTGGCCAGAGTAATACAGAAATAAATGGACAACCAATTAGGCTGGAAAACTGGAAATATAAATGCATCGTCCGTACATTACCATTTTACTATCGCAGGCACTCAAGCTTTTTTCACCTCAAAGCATGGGACTTGTCAACGTTTATCACAATCAAACACCTATTTATCTACTTGAAGGCATCAGCCGTTTTAACATCGCCGTTGTTTTAGGAACTACAGACAGACTAGTTTGTTTTATCCATATTCTGTCCAGTTACCTATCAGTGTTTAGTTGTACTGTAAGTTTGTTCACTGCCTACGTTATAGTCCTTGGTGAGGCCATTTTTTTGCTTACTTTCTTTTGATATATATATATATATATATATATATATATATATATATATATATATGAGGATAATATAATCCTAAAAACCTATATACCTGAAAGCCTACAAAGCTCTTCGCTTATTTGAACTGGCTTCTTAATTGTATTTCGCTGGAACGACACCATAAATATTCGTATCTCCAAACTTTCTTACCTAGAAAAGTTAAACCTATGTATTGTACTTTTCGCGTATTCCATTTTTAGACTATCCAACAGTGAACAGGGCCGCTAGACAAAATCCAATTTCTGTTTTCATTCACGCTGACGCAAATTCAAAATGTATGGGAATGACAACTTTGTTGCGGAAACATAAATGTCATTCCATACATTTTGAACTTGCGTTAGAGTGAATGGAAACAGAAATAGGATTTTGTCTCGGGGACCTGGTTGTATTACCCGTGCCCACATCGTTTACCTGTCAGGGTCGGAGAAGTCTACGTCGGGCAGGTGCGCAGAATGCCGGCCCGCGAGCCGGCCGAACAGTCGCGCGGACGAGCGGCGCAGTGACTCGCGCAGCATTGAGAACGACCCGCTGCGGGACACGCCGCTCGACCCCTGCGCGCCCTCGCCCTGCCCCCGTGTTATGCAATTTACACTCCGGGATCATTTATATAGAGTGAAATGAGTGTATTTATGTTCAGTTTACCATTTAGACTAAAGGATTATTCAATTATGAATATTTATGAATAGAGTGTATAATGTTCAATGACAGAGATCTAAATGAATGTATTTGTGTTCAATTAACTATTTAAACTAAAGGATTAATTAATGATGGGTATTTATGAATGGAGTGTATGTATGTTAATTGACAGAGATCTAAATGAGTGTCTTTATGTTCAATTAACTAAAAACTAATTATGTTCAATTTACGAAACTAAAGAATTAATTAATTATGAGTATTTATAGAGTGAAAAAATGTTCAATGACAGAGATCTAAATAAGTGTATTTATGTTCAATTTGCTTTTTAAACTAAAGTATTAATTAATTATGAGTATTTATGAATATAGTGTATTTATGTTTAATGACAGGGATCTAAATGAGTGTATTTATGTTCAATGTAGACATTGTAGACCACAATATGATCATTTAATGTTGGTATTTGTAAAGAGCGATCGAAATAAGTGTATCTATGTTCAGTTTAGACTAAAGGAAACAGTTAAATAATTAATGAGGGAGAGTTAATGTAGGGCGTATGTACAGTTTATACTTAGGAGAAGATTGTATGCAAGTCGAATTTATTTATACGAAGGATTAATATGGTGAGAATAATAAAATGTAATTAGCGACGTCGTTATAATTAAGTTTTTAATGTTGGTGCATATTACATTATTATGATAAACGTGCAGATAATATATATTTAATTAATTAATTAAATTAATTTTAATTTAATGGACATTGTTTTCGTTTAAACTATTGATAAACGAATAAGTTGAGGACTAGGAGGGTATAGTACCTGACTATATGTCGAATACGTCGGAGCTTGGTTGATATTTTACCATTCAATTATTGTGTAAGAAATGTAAGTACGCTTTTGTAACTAAGTAGTACATTGGTTTGTTGTTATATTTGATTACGTTTTAATTGCTGAATCTTTTAGGCTAATCAACAAATATAAGGAAGCTAAGTTAGACTTATTTTATCTTCATTTAGAATGCATAGTTTAAATGGTTTAAGTAAACTGTAAATGTCGTACAACTATATGTGCAAAGTGTGATAGACATTATGTATATTAGAGTTGTCAATGAAATTGTGTAAAACTGTTCAAGACAATTACTCGAGAAAACATAACATAATGTTTTTTTTTTAATCTAACTAAGATGAGGTACGACCACAGTGTAAATTTAGATGATATTGAACATCTAGGGTGATATGATGGTACATGCGTCTAACACACGTCTAACAGCAAAAGCCGTACCGCTTTCAACATTTTAGAACTGTCATGCCAATGTCATGTCCCGTATTATTCCCCATATCCGCCGAGATATAAATTGCATAACAACGTAGACTCGCCCGCACAGTAAAAATAAAACAAATCATAATGTTACATAAATATTTATTTTAACAATTTTTAAAATAATTCAACTTCGATATCGAGACAGTAAAAAAATCCAATAACTTTTATTAAAAACATTGTGACAGAAAAGTGATTTCGGAGATTCTTTTGCGGGTTATCTGGTAGCTGTTAAGATAAAAACTAATTGTACACAGAGTAAAAAATGTCGCATACTCGAGCAGCACCCACATACAAATACAAAAATCAATGTATATAAAAATACAATAATATAATAAACTATCACTTATACTCTCACATAAAGCTTAGACCGATAAACACTGGAATGAAAGTTTAAGCACACATTACAGACATCGTGAACTAAATATATATTACAATTCAGGAGGCCAACTCCGAAATGTTACATCTGAAAGTTCGGCCCGAGCGAAACGTCCAAATTTGCCCATGTGTCAACGTGGGCAACTACGAACAAACTTCTAATATTTTTAAAAAATATTTTATAAGCTAGCGTTTGCCTACTATCCCACCTGTTGGTAAGTGATGATGCGGTAGAATATGGTAAGCACGCTAGGCCTAGAATGGAAACTGGCTCTCAAGGATAGCTGCCGGAACACATTAAGATGTTTGGCGACAGATTTTCTAACTTAACATAAAATGACAATAAAACTCTTGTCAAATTATCGGTCGGGCTTTTTTCGTTTAGAGTAGAGTTTACGATACAGCAAATGTCAAATGAATTTCGGTCGGACCG
The DNA here is from genome assembly GCA_954871355.1 of Cabera pusaria. Lineage (NCBI taxonomy): Eukaryota > Metazoa > Arthropoda > Insecta > Lepidoptera > Geometridae > Cabera > Cabera pusaria. Next base: position 25,108,913 of record OX940900.1, read on the forward strand.
AATGATGAGCTGACCGACCGAACCGAATGTGATGCGTAGTAGGCCGATAATTTCGGCCGATACTTCGGAATATCACTTTTGAGAAGGCCTCCAGCTATCGGCACAACACATAAAACGACGCGAAATAATAATTATAACGTTACTACCGTGCATTCTTCTAATAAAAAATAAATTAAAATATCAGCGAATTAAAATTGAATATAGTAAGCGAATAAAATCGTTGTTTATTTATCATGCGTGATTTAATTATAATGCAATAAATATAATATTGATGTATTCAATTTTCATAATAAAATAAATGCATCATTCAATTATTATTATATTTAAAATTGTATTTATATGCATTTTATACATCAGAGAATTTATAAAGTAATATACAGTGAATGTGATGGCTTCTCTGAGAATGTATAAAACGCATAGCAACGAGACTGTCTATGTCGTCGTTATAAAATACTTTATTTGCCGTCTTAGAATTTCTATAAGTACCGGGACATTCAATAAAATTACCTATATAAGTATTTCACATCTATTTTTATCAATTATATGAATAATAATTGTGTTTCGTCTGAACATTGACATAATTTAGAGCTCCGTCCTAGTGTCATCCTTGTCTTACTCCTAATGTGAGAAAGAGACAACATGATCAAGAGCGGGTCAAATTATGTTTAGGTTTCTCGCTATTTTAGTGAATACCCCGTACTTTTATAATCTCTCAAATATAACATCTCAGGGGACGGTTCATGCTCCGATATCTATCACACTTTTATTTGTATTTTTTTAGATTTTCTATTATTCTTCTTACAAACAATAGCTATCAGCATGCTAATAAATAATTCTATCAATAAAAGCCATTATGATGTTTGCAGAGCACTTCAATTGCACAATTATCAGAATGGCCATTAAGTGTGGACCGAATTTGATCCTCTTTATTTAAAATGAGCGAGAAGGAAGCCTGTTGCCATTTGAGAACGAAGAACTATTCCCGGGAAAATTAAGAACCATTCCCGGGAAAATTAAGAACCATTCACGGGAAAATTAAGAACCATTCCCGGGAAAATTACTAGTTATAAGACTTACATTTATTTGTCCATGTTAGGCTCACAGTGGTTGACAGTCTGCCGAGATTATTGGGGCGTCAAGATGCTACATTTTCTAAGATCCAAATTTTTTTTTAATTTTTTATACCGAACTGGGTAGCACTTGATCACTATCTCACCTGATGTTAAGTGATGATGCGATCTATGATGGAGCGTGCTTACCCAGAAGATACATAAAAATTCCATAAGATTAATTCATTAAGATACATATAAATTAATTTTAATGAAAATTCCAGAGAACTGGAGTACTACGGTAAATTATCAGTAAATTACACTCCACAAGAGAGATACAAATATTGCTCTCTCTTTCTTGTAACCGGCGAGTTCTTGTACTCTAAACTTTTATGTGAATAGTTTATAGGATATAGTCGTCATCAAATTAACACGTAAATTCGTATTTCTAGCGCTAAATCAAAACATATCTGTCAAACGTTGACATTATCGTGCCATTTAAGAGTATTGAAAGGTTCTAAACAGTAATAGGCGATTACTTACTTCCACCGTGAACCTAATTAAAACATTATTTAATATAATAAATAAGTATTAGGCTTAGAAACAACTACAGAAGAAACCGACACATCCCTCGCTCCCAAATGTACAGACTTAGGACCATCTACGTGTAAAATTAAGCAAGTGAGTTCTTATTCACTAGGTATGTGCTTTGTTTGCATCGATCGAGTTCAATTAATTCAATTTTATCACTATTATAAATTACCTTACATTTTAGACAATTTTAGATCCTATTCTTTTGATTTTAAAGTTTATTATGCAAGCACATTTAGTTTACGAGAAACGCGATGTTTGCGCCTAGTTGAGGCCAACAGTTTCTTATCTTTCGATTTCTGAAAGACAGTTGACGTAAAGCCACACCCCTAAACAAAAATGAAAAGTCTCCAATTAATATTAAATAATCATGAATCATCTAAATAAATCTTGTTAAGACTTTGTATCATGCCAAAATCTAGACTATATACTATCAATTACTAAAATATATTTCTAAAAGACATTTGTCTACATTTAAAATTGCAAAGTACACAGATATCCTAATGAAAAAATATTTTTACTTGATTTTTCTCAATGATTTTCAAATAAAACCGCTAATTAAAAACAATAACTAAAGCGTAAGATGCTTCGGAAGCGTCCGCACCGTAATTATCAAATAAAATTGTCATATAAGAACCAACACAAACTTGGCGTAAAACCGCTGTAACGACAAATCCGCGCTTCCTTGAATTCCCCCTCGATCGTTGCACACAAGCTAAAATAGACCCTATCCGTACTTAAATGTAGTGTAATGTAAGACTATTGGTGCGGCGTGTTGCTCCCAGTATTGATGCCTAGGGCATTGAACAGCTTAGACTTTAGGTTCATGCGCGGTTCTGACGCTTGGTTCGAGCCCTAAAGTGGACAAACAAAAAAGAAAGAAATAAAAAACAATGAGCAAAGTAAAATATGAAGCGTGTGTGTGATTGTGTCACATGTGAAGGTATATACAACATTAAATAATTATAGATATCACGAAGTGAAAGTAAAAACTCGGCTTGTCTGGTCCAATTGCTGTAATATAGCCAACATTTTAATATTATTTATGAAAATAAGGGCAATTTGGGTTTGTCGCAGTTCGAATTTTTACTTTCAAACACTGTTACATACACATAACAACACTACAGTATGTAAAGTTATAAATATATAATAATATTTGTAATGAAATAATAATATAAATAATATATAAACACCAAATAAAAATATTTATATCAAAAGACGAACTATAACTCAATTTAAAAACATGTAATTAATATTTATTGTATTAATACAGGAAATAAATAATGAATGAAAATAAGTAATATGTACATACACAATATGTATAAACACATGATAGAAACACTAATAGGTATATGCAGAATAATGAATGCAACGCGGCCACGACAAACACAACATGATGTTGTATAAAACGGTGGCTGTACATTTATCATTTTTGACAAATAACCAAATGTTTTAACATGCGGCCAACACTTTTGTAACGCACATCTGTTACCACGAACATACTGTCCACCTACTGAATGGTATTCCATAACACAACCAATGCATTTCAACGAAACGTGTATGAATATAAACTTAACATTACAATGATTATGAGATTATATTTTTTTTAAACTTAATATTTTTTATCCGTTGTATTATCTAAATTGGCTTAAATACTATGTAAGCACAAGATTAAATGCATTTGGTAAGTTTAGATGAGAGAAAGTTGCCATATATTTTAGAATATTTGTGTCTAGAAGTGCATTAACCAAATTGTAAACTAAATCTGACAGTTTGGAAACAGTGTTGCTCTTGTCACTCTCATAAAGTACAAAAGATACAATAGAGGTTTAAGATCTGTCAAATTAGCTTTAAATAAGAAAGCTTTAATTAAGAAACTAATTAATTAATACTTTGAATAAATTGTATATCATAATATACACGGTTTCACAATAATGCAAGTTGATTACATAAGTTCATCTATCTAATGATAGATAATGTGGTTGTAGAAAGAGATGGTGAATATTTAGTTTACCCGTGTGAAATGGCGAGTGCGACAAGGATAGCCGATATGATACATTCACACAAGACAACACAGAAGCAAGACAACATATTTAGGTGAAGAATTATCTAGAAACTCCCTTTGACAATAATGCTGCGTTGAGTTGATTTAAATTCAATGTGACTCTCAAATGGGACCAAACTCTTAAATATTGATAAAATCTTGGTATGCTTCAGAGATTGACATAAGTAGGTAAGGTACAACTTTTACAATAGTCGCTTTTGAATTCATTTAGTATCGAATTTTAGTACATCGTTCACCGCGACTTAAAAAAATTCTAAAAGCAATGTAAACCAACTCAACGACACTAAACACCAAATGAACAACGGCAGAGACGGCAAGACAAACAGGAATGTTCCCAAGAGCTAACGCATGCTACTAATGAAGAGGGTGCCCGCGGGGGCGCCTACAGGGCAGGGTTAAGTGTCCCAGTAGGTCGGTAGGCGAGTCAAGGGGTCTGGCTGACCTCGTCGTGGTGCTCGCCCTCCAGGGGGTCTCTGGGCCCGTGCCGCGCCGCGCGCGCTCGAGATTGCTTCACGATGTCCAGGGCCTAGCGACAGTTATATCGTCAAAGAAGGAAGGTAGCGAGATAAACCTTCAGAAGGCAATGATGGAAATGCTCAAATTGGTAGTCTCTCGTGTCAGAGATTTCATCGTCTGATTTAGTTGACGTAGGAACCTAAGACAAGACCTCATCTCGCAGTTCACAGACCACTAGTTATATATATACGCTCGTGTCATTATTATCAGTAAATGCGACAAACACTGTCATTCAATAAACTCTTTCAATACCACCTCGCTGTCGCACCGACATTATCCATTATGTAGGCAGTAAGATTCTCAGCTACTCAATTGTAGTATTAGCACAATGGAACACATTCTCCTACCTATTTTATCTCATAACTCTAGAATATGTTAAACTGTAGGTAAACGTTTAGCTTGGGCCACTTTTATGACTGGCCAATATGGTGCGTCGACTAGACATCACTAGAGATACTTCACCATCGTTTTAAACTCAAGTGTATTTCAGCTTATTTGTCTTTTAAACCAAAGTGAACAGTTAAAACACCAATCAATTTAGAAGCTGTTAACTTTAAACGACCGAACCTTAGTAGTTTATTTTGGCCAATAACAAAAGCGGTTTTGGCGATTCTTTAAATTGGACCATCCTTTTCTAGTGACGTTTTTAATAACCAAGTAGTAAGCCACCAGTTATATAACTATTATTCATATACACACTGTATATGTATATATATATTAAAGTGTATATTTAGTGACTTACTTGCTGGACGTGCTAGCAGCGTGCAACATTCATACTTTAGTTAATAGTGTCACTACTAGCCTGAGAAACGCTTGTGACAATGTAACACAATTAAACATCATCAACTTTGTGTAAATTAAGTGTTATAATGTGTTACTTAAACCAATAATAACAACTCTAGAATAAGTTTTTACTTGATTTTATAAAGCAGTACTCTACACAGCACCAATTTTATAGTTGCCATATTAAATTGAGTGTTCATTATAAATCGAAAATAATAATACATAATCAATGTTGAGCGATTTTTCAGGCTAGACAGTTAAATTAAGAAATAAATAGTTAGTAAAACATATGATGTAGGTACTTAATATATCGTTAATTAAATACTTTATATATTATTGTGTTTATGTGTGCGGGTGTTGTAATAGTTTTAAAAGCAAATATATAAGAATAACTAAAATAAAATGTAGTTAAAATAGCAAGTGTGGAAGGCAGTAAGCGTGAGCGTGGTATGTCATCTGATAGTCTAGGAGTCGGAGGCCTAGATAATAATGCTCCACATTGAGTTCCTACACTCTAGCTCTACACTGAAAGCACTAATCTTTATTCATAATCTTATTATAGAATCGAAATAATTCTTGACGATTAATATCGAAATGTATTCCTAGTTTCCTTGGAAATAATATCGATATTAATTTTCTATATGCAAAATTACGCTCACACTTAAACCACGTTATTGATCATATTACCACAAAAATACACTTTATAGGTTTGTGCTTGAATAACACTAAATCCATAAAATTGTTGGAGTTATTGAAATAATCTGTAGTTCTATACAAAACATACCGAATCTCCTCGGAACTGTTAATTCTGCAGAATTATTGCCAAATAGATTTTTTATACGAAATAGATTTGTATTTAAACCATTAAAAATCTATATGGAAACAATAATGCTTGTTAAAACTTTTTTTGTGGTAAAACATAGTGTCTTAATATTAAAGTATAGAATCAAATAAAACATGAAATCCATCATCACTAAGCAGTACCAACCTCCTTCCTGCTACGCAGCGCGCAGTCCTCCAAGGTCTCAGCGGCCTCGTACTTCCCCTGCCGCCGGTAGAGGGCGCCCAGGTTCTTGAGAGTCGTCGTCACCGTCGGCGAGTCCACCTGGTGGCAGGGATACCGTCAGACCTGGACTCTCCACGAAGTAGAGGCGTCCGATAGGTTATCGAAGGTATTGGACAGGATTCCGGGAGTTGCTCTTTGAAGTTTGAAAGGAATAGATAGTATCCCCGAGACGAATGACGTCCCGCTGGTTTTTGTCTTGACTAAATTGGTACTTTGAAAACAGCCGAAATATTCCAATTGATGTTAAGGTTGCATAACTCTTTTAGGGTTCAGGTAAAAGTTCCAAGGTACAGGTACAGAGAGTTGTAAAGGCCAAGAGTCGTGAAGATATCTTGAAGGTTGATCTCCATTGGTGAGTGTTCCAATATCAACACAAGCAGATTTGAGAAGACATCCAGTTATTAATTTGCATGAATGAAGTTCTTATGCTTTCTACATAGTCTCCAAAACTTTCAAACTGTTAGAGCAGTTAATAATTGGTTCCCAGGGATGAAGAGTTTTAACAAATAATCGCTCAAGGTGTTAGCTTGACATTGTTGCATTGCTTCTGTATAATTTATACATCATTGCTTTCTTGGAATAGCAACGCACACATTAAGAGATGAGAAGATTTAGATATGCATGGTTGCATAAAATGTTCTAGCAAAAATGTCAGATGATTGCAGAAGAAAGTCTATGTTAGATGTGCAACATATCTAACATAGACATATATTTCTATTTTATCCATTAAACGGCATTTTATTGATGCCTTGGAATCCACATGATCTTATGAATAAAAGTATGCCGAACTGTCGATTACCAAATAGTAGATTAAAAGGTCTTCTTGCCAATAAAATGTAGATCAAAATGATCAACCAAATGTTATCAAATGTAACAAATCAAAGGTATGTCAATGTTCTTGATATAAAGTAGACATTGATTATTCAAACTGTGCTCGAAAACTTTCGTATTTGCTTTCTCATGGTCAATTTTGTTTCGCCATTCGATATAGTTTTGACAATTTTAAGATGTTTAGTTCTGCAGCAGTAGTCATTTAGCTATAGTAAAGTTACCTCGGTCAACTTTAATTTCATCATCCTCGGCCCAGCCTTTTGAGCATATTTTTGCAAATGTGCAGAATGTCCATTAGTGGAAGGCTCTGGAATATTTTAAAACAATCTCAGTACCTATACCGATTTTGATAAAGCAAAATTGACCGAAGCATAACATGTAAGTGCGAAATGTATCACCGACTTATGACATTGAAAAGATATATGAAAATTTTAATCAATATATTGCTTAGATATTTTGATACATAACTTATATTTTTGCCACCGAGACAGCCCTAGAGCTAGTGCGATTAACAAAACAATATGATGCTTTAACACAAAGTAAATAGAAAAGTAATTACCTTGGCAGCCTTGTGCCAGCCGCCGTATTCACCGTAAGGTGCGTTTTCCTTCTGCAGGTGTTTGTTTTCCTCTCTTTCTTCTGCCACTTGCCAGATGGGTTTGTTGTCTCCTGTAGGATGGACACAGATTAGTAACCAGTATGTGGGGAAGTAGGGTTGTTTGAATAGCGGCGGTGAAAGTGCGACCTAATTCATTTTACACGTAAATGTTGCTTAGGAGGATTTTATTGGGAGTTGCTACCGATGCTTTAATATACGCAAAAACTAATTATACAGTACTTAAATTCTCGTCATCTCTGTTTAACTTCAATGTTGAGACAAGGACAGCACGATGTTTGTGGTATCAAGTTTAATTTACTTAAATCCACAACATAATTAGTTGACTAGACCTGTTGTGTTCCGAAGTTTGGTAATTAGATCGCACATTCAAAAAATTAAAAGCAATTAAAAACATATCCACCACCATGTGACACAAGTTGGGAAGGTGACACAATCGGCAAAAGAAAAAATATTTATAAAATAAAGTACAAAAATAAAATAACCAATAATTTGACTATAAGTCGATTTTGCCTTTCCTACCTGTGCCACGCGAAATCCAAACTTGTGCCACTCACCTATGTTTCAATTCAACAATACACCCACATCGCGCCGTCTCTTTCTCTCTACATTAGTTAAAACACTTGTTTTGTCTCATTAACTTTGACTAGACTAAAACATATTGCTGAATGGTTTTCAGAAGTAGAATTACGGAAAATCATGTGAAAATACTTTCAATATTAAACATTCCGGCTGAACAAAATTGATCGTATTGCATTAAATGCCACTGCGGAGACGAGAGGTTCAATACCTATAAGAATATCATTTATAGTAATGTCAAACATTCGCTGCCCGCGAGGCAATAAAATGTGGCAAAAGGACGCCGCATGTTGCGCTCTCTGTCGCACTTACGAGTCTAACGGTAGGGATAGTAATGCAACACCGCCATGTCGATGTTAATACTATGAAAAGTAGAAAGATAAGCGGCTATCGATAAGTGATGTACAACACGCGTCTGTTATAGCACACTGTTGATCAATGGTAGCACGGGCGGCGAGCGTTTGACATTACTAGAATATGAGGTAAATCCTGTAGCATACCGTTTTTGTACATCCTTCTCTCATCATAAATAATCCGCCGATGCTATGGTATATAAATGTTATAATTGCACTGCAAGTACTAACTAGTGCTATAAAACTTGATTACTTAAAGAAAGCATAACATATTCAAACGTTCTACCACACTTTAATCTACAGGCTATAGTGTACATATCATACACCATTATTTTAAAAAAATCATATAGAAATAAAAACAAACCAATTTATATGTCTCTCTTTAATAAATAGTAAATAAACGTCATATTAATCACATGCAGAGAAAAACATCACAATATTGTATTACATATTTGAATTATAATTTGGCATAAGTTTTAAAATGTAAATTGATAAATAATTGGTGATTTCCCCAAGTATTTTTGGATAATTTTTGGTTAAGGCAAGAATATAAGTATTAATTTTAAAAAAATAAAGCATTACAAGGCTTTCATTGGTATAAAATAGGTTCGAACAATCGTACGTAATACCTTGAAACCGGAAAAGGTAAAATAGATTGTTTAAATTGTGATCTTAGTCTATGGATCGTGATATTATATCCATAGACAAGACGAGCGTTTTATTTATGCCAGCCGCACATTTTCAGACATCTCAGTTTAAAAAATCGGTATACAAAAGTAGTAGTACTCTTACTTATATATTTTGTATATACGATTATATAACATAGACGAAACATTTTAGAAATTTAAAACAAAGTTTTTCAAGAGTGGACAGGTTACTAAGTAGATTGCAAAGTACTTCTGTAGTAGATTCGTTTTTTTTGGATTCCGTACCCAAAGGGTGCCAATAAGAAGACCCTATTAATGAGACTAGACTCCCTGTCCGTCCGTCTGTCACTGGCCTGTATCACTTGATGTTGACACTTTCAAAACAACAAATAATAAAAACAATATATTTGAAAATAAAAGAGGGAGAGATACAAGAAACCTGTTTTCTTACGCATTCACTTTCGTTAATAGTTCATTAGATGGCGTTAGTAGTAAAATCAGCCCGGGGTAGGTTGCAATTTTGATAATTAGACTAAGTTAGAAAATACCGTCTTTCTTGAATATAGTATAGTACACACATACACACAATCACGCCTTTTTTCCGTTGGGGTAGGCAAAGACTACTTCTTTCCACATGCTATACCTATTTCGCTTCTTCCAGTTTTATGAGCGTCTTCATACATGCTCGCCGGTTATATTTAGCGGCGGTACGCAGAGTATTATAATAAATAATGGTGGTACGGAACCTATCATGTACGAGTACAACCGAGTCAATCCAACTTGGCACTTTGTTTCGTTCAGATGTCTAATAATGTGCGCTCGGTGCTTTAAGGTGATATTTAGAGACTATATTTAGTCAATGCCAAGTGACTCTACGTCGACGACTTTGAAAACTTTGGATCTGAAAAATAATGTGTCTCTAAATATCAGTCTTAATTTAGCGACTTCTAACTTTTCCAGCTAAATATATAATATAAGCGTAAAAAATTGAAGTAGCAAATAATATCTAATTCTAGCGACATTCAGCTCGTATTGGTAACATTTCTAAAGAAAGAGTTACAAAATAACTTTGTACGTAACGTAATAACGTCTTGCAGAATAGAATTCTTTAACTGCACTAGAATTTAACAAAAGTTTTCATATAAATAGTCAGCAGCCAAAATATAATCTTCTAAATAAACGTATCTAAACAAGCGTCTGATTCAATGGCATAAGCATACACTAAACAAAACTAAATAAAATACTAATCACTATCACGAAGTACTATATAAAAACTCACGTTCAACTATAAGTTATTAAATTTCAAATCGGGATTTTAACGTGACTTACGCGATGTCAATATATCGAAATATGTTTTTTATAGGCTAGCGTTTGATCACTATCTCGCTTAGTGGCGAGCGATGAGACGGTCGAAGATGGTGAACACGTCAGGCCAGTACTGCCGGAACACCGGAACGTCATGGCTTGGCGGCTGATTTAAGTAGATTGTAGAGTTTCAGCTTCATTCAGATGCCTTCCTCAGGATCTCGAATGAGGGCGCTCGCCGACGCGTCCAGCCTCGCACTGTCGACCGCTATATTGACATCGCGTAAGTCACTTTAAATTCCCGTTTATATATTAATAGCTATCACTAATTAACTTACAGATAAATTACTAATTATTTTGAAGAGATACATTCGAGCCTCAATCGAAATGCAGTAGAGATCTTTCAAAGAACAAACATTGTAACTAATTCATCTAAGAAATATTATTTTAACAACACATGGGGATGTTACAATGATTATAACTTTTTATTTATTTCGACGTAGCTAATGCTGTTCGCATTTTCTATACTGAGAATCAGTTTTGGTTTAATGACCATCGCAAAATAATTAATATCCGATTGCTTCCAGTATCTATGTTGTAACTATTATTTATGAAAATATTATTTTGAACTTACTTAAACTACGCACAATTTGAAGATTTTGATATAGTTCTACTTTAGGGTTAATCCCTCAAATTAAAAGTGACGGACACAAGGGCTGTCCGATTAGGTTTTTTTATTATATAATGGACGATTACGATTGCTTCAGAACGTATAGTTACCATGATTTGTGCTGCTCGTGTAATATGACACAAGAACTAGTTTAGCTACTAGATAAATTACACACAAAATGTTAAAAAAATAAAATTGTTTGGACGTAATAGACATAACAATAAAATATTGCTTATCTTTGTATATATTGCTATTTTGGAAGTTCAACTCCGGTCGTAGAGCAGGAAGAATTTCGGACAAAGACCTTATTGGATTTAAAGCAATTTATATGATAGCTAATAAGATATGTTTGTTTGCAAAACAGCAGGTAATAAAAACGTCGAATATCAGCATCCAATTTTGTTTTCTCCGTGACGTGCCTCCTGATTCTCTTTTCAATCGGGTGCATTCAAATTCGGAGCGTCATTTTGATCTCGAATATTTATTATACCGTGAGCTATTTGGTCGCGGAAACCTTTCCTATTAGAATTACAGATGTTATGGAATTAAAATATGATGGTTATGTATTAGAGCATTGTGAATTGAAAAGATCTAAGTCGAGGGAGGGGCACTTTCCGAATACGAATTTGTTTTCGAATGATTGATAATCAGGAGGCTGAGTATACAATATAAATAAACATGAACAATGACTACTTAAAACAATTATATAAAATCTATGTCATGCTTCGTTTAAGATATTTTATATATGTTGTAATCTCACTAACAGTTTCATGCATTTTCGTTTATTTTTCCATATAAAAAAACGAATTATGTAAACAAATAGTTCACAACATTACTCGTCGAATGAAAATGCTTACATTTTTCAGTAATGAAGCAACATTTTAATCATAAAATTTACTACTATTTATTGTAAAATTTATCATCAATATTAAATTTCATAATATATGTATTTTAATACAAATTTAATATGCATTTTAATTCGGCGCATACGAAATTAATTATAGACTACAGCAAAGGCACTTTACAACCCTGATTTTTTTATTATTTTGTGCTTTATTTCTTAAACACTATTACACAATACAGATAATAAAAAAGCAGCCGTCGTTACGTTAAGATATCCATCGGGTAAAATATATATTTATTTAATTATCATATTATAAAATAGGAATGTAACAACACTTTAAAATATTGAATTCTAATACTTTAAAAAACATTTACACTTACCTATGTAAGTATGTTACACGAAAAAGAGTTAAGCACTTCATAAAAGCTCCTACGCTTAAATTTTCAGTACATGAAACCTATTATTATTCTAAATCAAATTTACATTACGATGCGGGTAGATGTTATTTTTTAATAGGCGTTTTTAATGACGCTATATACTCTGAAACGGTAAACAAAATAAAATATAGATTAAAATTGACTACAAATACAATGCATACAATATTATAATATTAGCTAGCTAGGTTACAGTGTTAGGTTACAATCGAGTGTAGAAATAATACCAGATACAACATTGATTTAGATGTAAGCAACTCTGTCTAATACTACCTGCTTCCTGGTAACACTTTAAATAATGAATCAGCTGACAAACTTGTCAAAATACTATCATTTAAATTTTAAAGTAAGCTTTCTTACAACATTGTACTAACGAAAGAATAGTACATTTTTGCGCTGGCTTACCTACTAGAAACCAGGTGTAGAAATGATTTTATTTAAAATGAACAACAAATATAATGCGATTAGGTTTAATTTAAGACAAATATTTTTATAAATCGATGTCCATATGTATTATGTTCATACACTCAACTGCGCTATTGAATACGTTGCATTATGTTGTTTGCGGACACATTTTATATAGGTTATAATATTCTATGATTATACACATTGGAAAGAGTTGTTAGTGGTTAAGGAGTATTTGCATAGTGCGTGCCACTCTACTTTGACCGAAAGGCGAATCGTCGTGAAATGTATTTCTGTAAGTATTTTTATGTTTCTGTATATTTGATTAAATTGCATCAAAATGTTGTATTTACTTCATAACTTTCAACTGTATCTTTAACAACATCGGTATTCTAAAGTAGCCCGGATTTAAAAATAAAATCGATAAATATATAAATGCAAGTATTATAAGTTGCAGTTATAGGCATACACGATACTTTCAACATTTCTGTTTTATATCGTGGCATAAAATTGTCCTAGTGTGACCTAGCTTACATAAACAAACTCAACTCCTTCGACGCGACATAAATAAAACTTTACGTTACAGATTTAATTCAGACGCGATGCTTCCGAACCTGTACCTTTAGTACGAGTTTTAATACCAAACTCGATATGGTTTAACGAACAAATTGAGTATCAAAAACAGTACAGCGCCTCTAGTGGTTTTCACACTGAACTAAATTTAGACCAATCAGGGGCCCAGAATAAGTCGCATACTATGTGAGATCTGTCAAAGCGTTTACTATGAAAACTCGTACTAAGGGTACTATTGATTGTGAAAGTAGTAAGTATATGCCGCGAGGTGAAATATAACAATAGAATGTATCCGCAAACTGGAGGTAGTCTATGTACTAGTTAGTACGCTAATGTCAACTCACCGTCGATGGTGCCGAATTCTCTCTCGTGCGCTCGCGTCAGAACTTGTTTATATAATGTCTCCGCTTCCTTGTATTTGCCCTGCAATATACATCATCATGATAATACAAATACATCATTTTTATTATTAAGTAATTATTATACACTAGCTGTGTCCCGCGATTAGGTGGAGCGACGACATTCGCAAAGCGGTGGGCAGTGACTGGAAGGAAAAGAGCCGAAGATCGGGCTCAGTGGCGTGTCTTAGGGGAGGCCTACGTCCAGCAGTGGACTGATACCGGCTGATAATAATGATGTGCCCCACGGTTTCACCCGCGTAGACATCGTTCCCGTGGGCATATCAGGATAAAAAGTATCCCATGTGTTATTCCAGGGTCTAGGCTATCTACATACCAAATTTCAGATCAATCGGTTGAGTAGTTTTAGCGTAAAGAAATAACAAAGATACACACACACTTTCGCCTTTACAATATTAGTATAATTACATGTATAAGTACAAATAAACTATGGAGTTTAACCACCGAACCGTATCGCTAGAAGGTACGTGTTCACTCGCGATGTAAAGACTGTATATGTACCTGTTTGAGATAGCAGGATGCGAGGTTGTTCTTGGTCTTGGCGACGTTGGGGTCGTCTGGTCCCAGCTTGCTCTCGTAGATCTCGAGCGCGCGCTGGTAGTACTGCTCCACCTCCTCGTACTTGTTCTACAACATTACGTTACATTCATTACTTCATTGGTGTTCACTGGCATGAGGCAGTCCACTGGTTTGTGACACACATACCCAGGAATACCATGGATTTATCAAAAGGATCGTGCGCAGTAGAAGTTTTTATAAATACAATTTAACCCATATGCTCTGAACGTAAGGTATTTGTTATGTACATCAACGGCCCCAATGAAAGAAAAATAACCTTGAGGGAGTGTGACCTTGTCTAACCTGCCAGTACCTGTACGATACTGCATGCATATTATATGTATATGTGTGGTTCAATACAAAAGAAAGGGACAAACTCCGTTCAAGGTCGGTCTCTTTCGGCCGGTAGTGCACTGTCCATATATGAAATGTCTTTGCATTACATTCATTACTTCATTAGTGTTTACTTGCATGAGGCAGTCCATAGGTTTGTGACTTACGCATCCAGTAATCCATCTAACAGTGATGGTACCCTGGTACATACCTGGTTCTCAGAGTGATGGTACCCTGGTACATACCTGGTTCTCACAATGATGGTACCCTGGTACATACCTGGTTCTCAGAGTGATGGTACCCTAGTACATACCTGGTTCTCACAATGATGGTACCCTGGTACATACCTGGTTCTCAGAGTGATGGTACCCTGGTACATACCTGGTTCTCACAATGATGGTACCCTGGTACATACCTGGTTCTCAGAGTGATGGTACCCTGGTACATACCTGGTTCTCACAATGATGGTACCCTGGTACATACCTGGTTCTCAGAGTGATGGTACCCTGGTACATACTTGGTTCTGACTGTGATGGTTTGCTGGTACATACTTGGTTCTGACTGTGATGGTACCCTGGTACATACCTGGTTCTGACACAGCAGCGCGAGGTTGTTGAGCTGCTTGGCCACGTCAGGGTGTTCCCTGCCGAGCACAGCCTCGCGGATGCACAGCGCACGCTTGCACAGAGGCTCCGCTTCACGGTACTTGCCTGAAATTATATAAACACTCTTTTACTTTCCAGATACCAATCTACCCGAACGAAGCCATTTGCATCTTCTTTCATCATACAAACCGCCAAGGAGTGGAATGCCCTGCCTGTGTCTGTGTTTCCGGTAAGTACAACATGATTGTCTTCAAATCGCGAGTGAATCTTCTGGGTGCGAGCGCTCCATCATCACATTACATCAGCTGAGATAGTGGCGGTCAAGTGGTACTCAGTTCGGTGTAAAAAAAGAGATATCCACCAGACAGGCATTTTTGTAACGGACTACTACTGTTGGCTTCTGCTTGCTTTTACATATTCCCAGCAGAAAAAAGTTTCTTTCGTCGTTTTATATATATTTTTGTAAAGGTTGGGCAAAACAATGGTGACATGTTTAGATCTGTATAATGTGCATACATGGCGGTTACTATTTTCTATCAGTTAGATCGCCAATATATGAAAATGTATGATATACATGTTACAAGTAATTAACGTACAGTAGAACCTCTCTAAGTCAAACCTCGATAAGTTTATAACCTCCCAACCTTGACAAAATGTTGTGTAAAGCCCCGAAACCTCCGTTGCTCGAAATCTGAACCCTCTATACGTCAAAATAATTAGTCAGTTCCTATAAACAAATTCATTCTTATTTTTGACCTATAACTCGAAAATAAATGTATAATGTGTGTCTACAAACAGGCACTGACCTCGTTTCCCATACAAGACCGCGAGGTTGTTGAGTGTAGCGGCCACGGCGGGGTGGTTCTCTCCGAGCGTCTTCTCACGGATGGAGAGCGCGTCGTTCAACAAGTTGGCAGCCTCTTTGTACTTGTTCTGATCTCTGCAACAATCATTTCACATCTCTAAAAGAACCGACTTCAAATACCGCGCTATAATAATAATTAATATTCAGTAGTTCTTGTAGTGGACTTCTGCTAGTCCGCCTGGGGCGGTACCACCACTTTGCCAATTAATTTTCGGCCTTGAAATAGGAATGTTTTGCGGTTGAAATGGCAAGGTGTCCAGTAAAATTACAGGGCATGTGAGACTCGACATCTTTATGTCTCAAGGTAACAGGCGCAGTGCAGTGACATGCAAAATTCTGGCAGTCCAAAAATGTTGCATGCCGCTGTATCTGTAATATGTAGACGTCATCGCTTACCATCAGGCGAGCGTCGTGCTTATCCTGTTACCTTATGTCATTAAAAAAAAAGTACCAAGTTTGAGTTAGTTATCTCCATAACCCAGCGCAGACAAGCCGGTACGGTACGGGTAGGTACTGATCCGTATAGGTAAAGTATCCTCCATTATTTCTTCATTTTGTCCACCCTGATCTTTATGTGTGATATGCATATGATAACATTGGTATATTCTACCAGACCGGCTTCTCTGCACCGGGAATCTGCCTCTTAATGTGTCACCCTCAGATAAGAACGCTCACCTGTAGACCAGCGCCAGTATGTTGAGCATGGTGGCCACGTCCGGGTGGTCGTGTCCGGATGTCTTCTCCAGGTCCTCCAGCGCCTGCTTGCACAGCGGGACCGCCACCTCGTACCTGCCCTGTACGTATACACAACGCATATTATTACACAACCAGCGCCTCGCGGTTTCACCCGCGTACTTCCACTACCCGTGCGTATACGGGGATAAAATATAATAATATCGTTTAAAAAACTAAAAGAACCGACTTCAAATGGCGCGCTATTAATTTTTATGTACTATTTTTGAGGTGTTTATCTCCATATCTCTGGACATACTTATCAGACCTCGATGAAATTACCACGGTACCACACTCGGGATATACCCTTTCCAACAAAAAAATAATAAACAAAATCGGTTCATAAACGACGAAGCTATCCGCGAACAAACATAAAAAAGAAAAATATATATATATATATATATATACGGTCGACTTGAGAAACCTCCTCCTTTTTTTGAAGTCTGTTAAAAAACACGCTACAGCTCGCACTTGTTAACTAGTCTAGTAGTCTAGAAGTACCTCGCCCACTTCACACTATCTTCCACCTCTGTACGAGGGGGTGATAATACCGCCACACTTGCATATTGTATGTAGGACCTGTTAAAAACAGTGTAACAATTTGGAGCATGTATGTAACTGACCTGCGAAGCGTACTGTACGACGAGGTTGTGTAGCATGTATGTAACAGACCTGCGAAGCGTACTGTATGACGAGGTTGTGTAGCATGTATGTAACTGACCTGCGAAGCGTACTGTATGACGAGGTTGTGTAGCATGTATGTAACTGACCTGCGAAGCGTACTGTATGACTAGGTTGTGTAGCATGTATGTAACTGACCTGCGAAGCGTACTGTATGACGAGGTTGTGTAGCATGTATGTAACTGACCTGCGAAGCGTACTGTATGACGAGGTTGTGTAGCATGTATGTAACTGACCTGCGAAGCGTACTGTATGACTAGGTTGTGTAGCATGTATGTAACTGACCTGCGAAGCGTACTGTATGACGAGGTTGTGTAGCATGTATGTAACTGACCTGCGAAGCGTACTGTATGACGAGGTTGTGTAGCATGTATGTAACTGACCTGCGAAGCGTACTGTATGACGAGGTTGTGTAGCATGTATGTAACTGACCTGCGAAGCGTACTGTATGACGAGGTTGTGTAGCATGTATGTAACTGACCTGCGAAGCGTACTGTATGACGAGGTTGTGTAGCATGTATGTAACTGACCTGCGAAGCGTACTGTATGACGAGGTTGTGTAGCGTGCGCAGCCGCGCCGGGATCTCGTACCCCGCGTTCACTTGCTGCGCGAAGTGGAGCGGCGGGGTGGGGGACATGGCTGCAACAACACCTACATATATACCTGTACAATTTACTACAAACTCTTCCTGACAAGCTACGTAAGCTTAGCTCCCCTGCGAATGTCCTATCTCTTTCTAGCCATTACCTACATGCGTATAACTGGCTTTGTCGCTCCGACACCCACTGATGGAGAGCAATGGAGCTACTTCCCCTGTTATTCGCGTCTAAATTATCAAATTTTATCACAACGTTTATACGTATGTTAGGATTTTTGGCACATCGGTGCTGTCACGTGATCACAATATCAAACTATAAGTATAAAGTTTTTAGTCTTGAATCACTGCCTATTGATAAAAACCGCATAGAAATCCGTTGCATAGTTTAAAAGACAGGAGATGGCGGGAAGACACTTTGGTTTATACTATTCTATGTAGACTTGTAATTATTTAATCCGTTAATTATTTTTTAGTAAAGAGACATGTGACTCCATGGTGGAGTAACTTTTGAAGTGAGTAATAAAATGTAACGGAAATGACGTAGCGTCACAGTCCGAATGAACGGAAGTGAGTACGCAGAAATGTTTTTTTTTTTAATATCTTAATAGGATAGCGTTCGATAGCGTCAAAACTCGCCTGGTGGTAAGCGATGATGTGGTCGAAGATGGTTCTGCTAGTTTCATCATTATCAGCCGGTATCAGTTCACTGCTGGACATAGGCTTCTCCTAAGACACGCCACTGTAGTAACAGTAAACTATCAGAAGTCCAACCTAACCTAAGTAATAAAATTCAACTCACACTTGTTATTCCTGTTATCCTCGTGGTCATCATCCGGGAACAGGTCGACCATGGGGTCGTCACGTTTCTTCTCGCTCTGCCCACTGCGGCTGGTTTCCGACTCCTCGTTTATATCACTGTCGTATTTGCTGCACAAAATATCATGTTTATATCAATATCACGTTTATATCAATATCACGTTTATATCAATATCACGTTTATATCAATATCACGTTTATATCACTATCACGTTTATATCAATATCACGTTTATATCAATATCACGTTTATATCAATATCACGTTTATATCAATATCACGTTTATATCACTGTCGTATTTGCTGCACAAAATATACGGCATGACAAACGTGTTATTGATATAAACGCTACTCATATTGTTAAGGTGGAAGTTTGTGTGGATTTTTGTAACTTCTTCACGCTAAAACTACTCAACCGATTGAGCCGAAATTTGTTATGTAGATAGCCTAGATCCTGGAATAACACATAGGATACTTTATCCCGATAGTCCCACAGGAACGATGTCTACGCGGACAAATTTTGGACAATTGGAGTAACGCCGACGGCTTAGTATCGTTTTAAAAGTTCGAAAGTCGGTTGAGATAGTTGCGCTCTGTGGATTGGACTGAAGTCCACAGACGTCATAAAAAGGATGGTGCACTGCAGATGTGTTTATACAAATTCAATTTAATCCTTAGCTAAAGCATACGCTTTAACAGTAAGGTTGTAATTGCTTTGTACAACAAAACGGCCCAATTTAGAGACACCAGGGTGGGAGTGTGTCATATTCACTTATTTATATCATTATAATACAAACCAATTGTAAATAATCATAATCACTTTTAAAATGATCATCATAAAAATTAATAATGTCAACTAAATTGTATTAAAAAACATTTTATTAATTAATCCCGAATCTATTTGGACTATAATTGCCGCTTAGTGTATACTATAATATTGTAACTGTACTATAAGTAAGTAACTGTACTTCAATTAATAATTGCAGGTTTCCTGGTATCCTATTACTACGGATAATCTCAATCTCCAAGGAAACAGATCATTCATCCTAATTAAGCAAAAGAAAACAATAAGCCCCAAGCGGAAACAAACAAATCAAAATAACAATGTGATTAGAAACAATTATAATTAATCACTGTTAGCAGAAATAGGTAAATAATAATATTATAACGCGACAGAAGCAGGTTTTTGTTTTCACATCATAACAATATTATTGTTAGTTATTTTTGTCAAAGGTTATACCTATTAGTAATACTTATTGAGATGGGAAAAATAAAGATCTTCATTTTGTAGTATGTAGCAGCTTAGCGTAATATACGTGGTGTGATTTGGATACTCTTTGAGGTGTTCTACCGCTGGACTTCCGCTTGACACTACTTTCTGGGACAACCTGTATATATGTGTGGTTACTAGGGGGGATCTAGCTTTTATATAAACTTTGAGCCAGGGTTAATAAACTACTTTTTGACGACTGACGAACCATTTGATCACTATCTCATCTTCCTTGGTGAACAAACGATGCGGTCGAGGATGATGTCCTGGTCACACAAAGTGTCAAACTAGGTCTAGAATCGGAACTGGCTCTCAAGGACATCCCTCGAAACATCAGATGTTTGATGACAGATTTTCCAAATAAAGAGTGGAAGCTGGCTAGACGGACAATAGACAGTGCCTTAGTGCCCTACCAGCCTACCACCATGCTAATCGTGCACTCTCTGCTCTGAGGACTGCAGGTTTTGCTGTGCAGCCCCCCAGCTGTCCCGCAGCCCAATGATCCACAGAGATGACTCACCGGATGGAAGCCATGAAGTCCAGGTGTTTGTTCTCCTCCTCCAGCTGAGCCACTCTCTGCTCCGAGGCTTGCAGGTGTTGCTGCGCAGCCGCCAGCTCGTCCCGGAGCCAGGCGTTCTCCTGGCACAGCCGTCGGACCTGGGTGCGGAGCTTCTGCTTCTCAGCTTCTACTGACTGCAGGTGGGATGCGAGGGCCATCATCACCTGGAATTGGGAATGGATGGGTGTTAGCCACTGTTTGTGTATCATGGCCTATTATGGGTTTTTCTAAAGGTTTTTTTTTCATTATTCCATTGAAACTTGGCTGGAACTTATTAAAGCATGTTTTCCACTCCCTTGAAGTCGTCTTTCTGTTTATTATAATTATTATCACTGTCGTCAATGAAGCTTAAATAAACTTAAGCTTGACTTTTAAGGACTTGGTAGGGTGAACTGAGAAACTGTAAGGCCCATTAAAAGTAAGATAAATATAATAAAATGAAGGTTGCATTACGACTTACAAGTCGTAATGCAACCTGGTTGGTCGCTACAGCGACCAACCAGCTGCTATCATTCGCTTGAATATATCGGCAAATAATTGCAAATCTTTCAACAACAACATGCATCTTTCACCTCACATTTACACAAATAAGTACAATCAATAAAGTAGCAAACAAAACACATACCTCTAACAAACATAACATGGGACTTAATAAAGCAAATGACAAGGTTCTCCCTATCTCACAGGCAGTGCATACTGCCTACACTCAGTACAATATAAGTTGCATTGGAACACTTTCCCTTATATTCGTAAGGGGATGGTCCAACGGAAAGCGGTTTATAGGAGCATTTTGGTACTTCGAAAGTTGTATTTAAAAATACAATACCTTAACACTTTATTTGCACACCATAAAATAAACATTACAATGACAGAAAAATATTTAGGAAGTGAAACAAATAAAAAAGCGATCTCTTCCAGACAACCGAGTGATAAAATACCTATAAAGATATTTAAGTTTGTACGTAAGTTAATAAAACTCGCGTTTATAAGTACACACTTATAAACGCGAGTTATAATAACTTAACACATATATAAAAATACTCTATATAATTACGTACATAACAAAACTAATTAATCTATTTCCTCAATTAATTTATTATGCATATCGATCAAAGCGCCTTTCAAACAGTTAAATAAGTAAATCTAAAACGAAGCTACGATGAGACAGACAGACACAAAGATACCATCATACTTATAAATTACTCTTTTTGGTTCGGGGGTTAAAAACAACTGTTCTTTTGAAATAGATTTCTGTAATGTGATAGATTCTTATAAGGAATCTGATAAAGATTTACCGATGTCAAATATTGACTTAATATACATACTGCTGTATGCTTACAAAGAAGCTCGAAAAATTCAATTTCTATCAACACAGGCTTAGACTAGTCACATAGTGATTTATTTTCATAACACTTGTTACAGGTCAAAGCTGCATTGTACGCTAGTACAATGAGTTAAGACTAATTGTATGTAAATTGTTACACACAATCCAAAATTTGTGTAACAATTTACAAACATATAAAGTGTGTAACACTTTAAGAAACATAATATTTAATTGTATGTATATGTTTGTTTGTATTAATTTTACGTATTTTTAGTAAGGCAGTACGCTAAGCAGATGTTTTCATGTGATATTTTTCCTAAACAGTTGTTGTATGTATATCATATCCCGACTTTAGCTGGAAGGTAGAAATAGGGGGGGGTAAGGTATTTAATGTTTTCTTTTGTGGATTTTTATTTTCGAAATTGAATCCGTAATATCTGAAGAATATTGTGTCAAAATTTCAAGTCAATTGGAGCAAAATTGACGAAGTTATGAGTAAGTAAGTTATTCGTTTATAAACGTTTTACACTGAATTTTTTTGTGTTTGAAACTTTAAAGCGTTTTTCCCACAACTCACGTTTTCAAAGTCGGTGCCCCTGATAACTCAAACTACTGCACCGATCCTTTTGAAATTTCAAACACTATTTCTGTACATCATTTACGAGGTAACGCTGTCGAGTTTTTTTTTTGTTCATAATTTTGATTTCGCAATAACAAATTAGCCGATATTTTCCCACAAAATTGTGTTTTTCACTTCAGTGTTCGAAAAAATGATAAAAATTGAAAAAAAAAACTCGACAGCGTTACCCGGGGAAAACTATTATCTAACGAATGAACTTTGATTTTTTGATTTCAGATGATCCAGCACCAAGTTATGAGGGGCACCGCAATTAAACTTTTTTTCGAGACACGTCCGAACAATTGCTGCCATTGCCGAATTTTTAACCGACTTCAAAAAAAGGAGGAGGTTTCTCAATTCGACCGTATATATATATATTTTTTATGTTTGTTCGCGGATAACTTCGTCGTTTATGAACCGATTTTGATTATTCTTTTTTTGTTCGAAAGAAGATATCCCAAGTGTGGTACTATGGTAATTTTATCGAGGTCTGATAAGTATCTCCAGAGATATTGAGATAAACATCTCAAAATTGGTACTGAAAATGAATAGCGCGGCATTGAAGTCGGTTCTTTTTTAGTTTTTAAACGATATTATTAAATATTTCTTTGTACAAATTTGATGAAACATTCTTCGAATGTCATACTTCAATGTACCATTGGTTGAATAAAGAAATTTTAACTGCGTCGTCAGAAAAAAAATCACGAAAACATGCCCCCTTAAGGTGCTAGGCAACCTATGCAAGTATATTTTAACGCCCAAGCATGGTAATATCCGATTCGACCGAGTATAATACCAAATGATTTAATTTTACTTAAGATGGCTTTTATTACCGATCATTCGAAACTCAAAGAAACACAAAATATGTGTCTAAGCTAAACAAATAATATCTTGCTTGAAGTTATCACAACTTCAAATACAAGTGGTCAGACAGCCTTCGCACCGAGAGCAATTACACAGAACAACAAGCGAACAAAGCGAGTACGTAGTTACATAGTAGCCAGTAAACTAAGTAGGCACATACTCGTAGTGTACTAAAATAGAGAGCCCTCGCAGCTATATAGCCCGGCAATCTCGTGCGCGACCGTCCTGCGGGGTGACAGACGGTGGCGGGGACGAGGTAGCGGTCATTCTAGCATATCTCTGGAGATACTTATCAGACCTCGATAAAATTACCATGGTACCACACTTGGGATATCGCCTTCCTAATAAAAAAAGAATAATCAAAATCGATTCATAAACGACGAAGTTATCGGCGAACAAACATAATTTATATATATATACGGTCGACTTGAGAAATCTCCTCCTTTTTTTGAAGTCTGTTAAAAAACACGCTACAGCTCGCACTTGTTAACTAGTCTAGTAGTCTAGAAGTACCTCGCCCACTTCACACGATCTTCCACCTCTGTACGAGGGGGTGATAATACCGCCACACTTGCATATTGTATGCAGGACCTTCCCCGAGTAGAAACCATCAAAAGGGGCACGCTCCAATTTAGTTAAAAGCTAGACTGCAGGGCACTATCGTCGGGTTAGTTTAGTACGTGTTTTACGTTCTATTTGTTAGAGGACCGCTTCGGCTTCGCTTCATACATACATTTACTAACATTTTACACGCGAAATACGTCTAGCTTTTGTTGGCACGTTTTTAGTTAGATCTTTAAAAAAGGTATATGGTCAATGAAATGACAGGACATGTTAAACACTACATGTCAAAGTAACGGGCCGATTGCAGGGACGGGCAAATTCTGGTAATCCAAAGATTTGCGTTCCACAGTTTCTGCTACAGGCAAACGTCATCGCTTACCATCAGAAGCGCGTCTTACTTTTTTCGTTACCTTGTTCCATAAAAAAGGAATAATTTAATACCGCGTGCAAGCTTTATGATACGTGACCATAAATCCTACGAAATTTCATCATCATCATCATCATTATCAGCCGGTGTCCGTCCACTTCTAGACGTAGGCCTCTCCCAAGGTGCGCCACTGAGTCCGATCTTCGGCTCTTCCTTTCCAGTCACTGCCCACCGCTTTGCGTATGTCGTCGCTCCACCTGGTCACAGAACGTCCTACGCTACGTTTGCCGATTCGCGGTCTCCACTCAAGGACAAGTCTACCCCAACGGTTATCATATATGACCAGCCCACTGCCAAGTCAGCTTACTAATCCGTTGAGCTATGTCGATAACTTTAGTTCTCTGGCGAATAACTTCGTTCCAGATTCGATCCCACAGAGAAATACCGAGCATAGCTCTCTCCATAGCTCGCTGAGCGACTTTTAATTGGTGGACCAGTCGAACTGTGAGTGTCGGCTCCGTATGTCATCACAGGTAGGACGCACTGGTTAAATACTTTTGTTTTCAGACACTGCGGTATAGGCGACGAGAAGACTCGACGGAGTTTTCCGAATGCTGCCCAGCCCAGCTGAATTCTCCTCTGGATTTCCTTCTCGAAGTTGTGTTTGCCTAGTTGGAGAGTTTGCCCTAGGTAAACCATACTGCGTTACAACTTCGAGTGGGATTCCATCTACGGCAATCGGTTCCGGAACAACGTGCTCGTTGTACAGGACTTTGGTTTTATCCAAATTCATCCGGAGACCAATACAACGAGAAGAATCAGCTAAGCCATTCAACATCCTTTGTAGGTCCTGCAGCGTCTCTGCCATAATGACGATGTCATCTGCGAATCGTAAGTGAGAGATGTACTTGCGGTTGATGTTAATGCCAGAATCTTTCCAGTCCAGCGTCTTAAACATATCCTCCAAGGCGTTAGTGAACAGTTTCGGGGATATGACATCCCCTGTCTTACTCCTCGACGCAGGTGGACATGTTTAGTTCGCTGGTTCTGTACTTGTACAGTCATCGTCGCGGCATTATACAGACAGTCGATGAGTTCCAACCTCCGGAACAGGGCGGGTTTCGAAGCGGTTACGGCACCATAGACCACATCCACACAGTGCGGCAGATTGTACAGAAGACCGAAGAGTACAATCGGCCCCTGTGCTTTGCATTCGTAGACTATGAGAAGGCCTTCGACTCAATCGAAACCTGGTCCGTTCTGGAATCCTTGCAGCTATGCCAAGTCGACTGGCGATATATAGAAGTGATGAGATGTCTGTACGAAATTTAATAAACAGTAATATTTCAGCCCTGCTATAAAAGAAACTAACTCACGTCCAAAAAGTTCTAAAATATAACCCAGCCGCTACCATGTAACTATTCCAACTCCGAGTAGTTTCCATAATTTTCCACACCAAGAACCTTCGTAGCCTCACAGGAATCACAAGATATTATATTCAAAGCCTTTCATTTTCCTTGAAAAGTATAAAAAGCTGGTTTCTGAAGGTGTGACCTAAATGATGCTTCAGTGTAAGTATATGTCCAAGGCATGGAGGAATGTAGGGCAGCTCCAGGCTGGGGTAGAATAACCGCTCTCATCGGCGCGTGTTAATAACGGCGAGCTTCGCCGGAGGTATGTTCTATGTTGTAGGTATTTTGCGGAGGAGGCTTATCTGTATAGAGGGATGAAGTTTTCATTGCGTTGGCCTTATATGCGCGGTATAATATTTTTTTTTTCTAAAGAAATATAAGTAGGTAGTAAATATTATAAGAACCTTTTTGATAAATGTTTCATAACTAAGTACTAAATTATGCGAGTTACGTTCAACTTTAAATTTATTAATTTAGCATATTTTCAAAGTTATTATGACGTTATATTTTGAAATATAAAAAATCTGCCAAGTCGAGTTGGACTCGCCCACGGTCGGTGGTCGGTACCAACCTCTATATTGTATGAGCGCTCATATAACTCAGAAGTACTATGTATGTATGGGGACATCCTTTATTTTCAACTTTTTTTTATTTTTGGAATTTTTCCTTTACTTGTGCTATAAGGTATACTAGGTGCATAAAAATCAAGGTCCTGAGTCAACACGATAAAAAGTTATGGGCAAATTTAAATGTTCACGGAAACTTGTAAGTACAAAAATTTACCTTAATCTTCAACTTTTATTATTTTTCGGAATTTTTCCTTTACTTGTGCTACCTTGCTTTTGACCAAAATTGACAATTCTAAGTAAGATCTAGAATCATGAAATTTGGCAAGAAGCAAGGTCTTAACAGCACAATTAAAGAAAAAAATCCAAAAAATAAAAAAGTTTAAAATAAAAGGGTGTCCCCATACATACATAGTTTCTCTCCTCTCTCTGGCCTCTGAGATATATTGGTAATTGGTACTTACCAACGTTGGTACGGAAGCCTTGGTGGGCGCGAGTTCAACTCGACTTAGCCGGTTTTATTTTACTTATTGAGGTACAGAATCCTAATTAAAAACTAAACAACATAGATAATATCCATCAACTTGCAGGCACTAAAGCAGTGTTCAGGTTATAAGTTATTTTTTTACAAGATGTTATTGTAATGACTTTTTTATTAAAAAAAAAAATGTTTTAACTTTGTCACCTATTGATGTATCACACGGTTTATTAAGTCTACAGCATGCGTATATAACTAAACCATCCAACACCATATAGCCAAGCCATCTATCTACAAGCACATCACTCACCAACCGACGCTTGGAGACCGTGAATAAGATGACTGCTGTATTCCACCTAAATCTAACTCTATGGATTATTACATTAGAATTAGATTAAGGCGAAGCACAGACACGTCATCAAGATAGTTTTTGATATAAATAACAGTCAACGCGATCACGGTTACTAGTCTACAGCATGCGTATATAGCTAAATGATCCAACACAAGATAACCAAGCCACCTACAAGCACATCACTCACCCCCCGACGCTTGGAGACCGTGAATAGGATGACTGCTGTATTCCACCTAAATCTAACTCTATGGATTATAACATTAGAATTAGATTTAGGCGAAGCACAGACATGTCATCAATATAGTTTTGATTTTAAAATGTAGTCAACGCGCTTAAAATATATGACCGTTTCAGTCGCATATTTAGCAATGACACAAGGGAATCAATACCAATAGGGTTACGGTAAAAAATAATAATAATAATAAAAAAGAAAATAAATAAATAACGTGAATAATAATAATAATACACACTGAAGGCCGACAGTACAAATGTAAAGGACCTGTTAACCTAGAATAACATTTAATAAAAATTCACTGTTTAGACTTTCTCATCTGGAATTACACGGTTTACTTAGTCTTTACCAAGCGAATATAGCTAAAATATCCAACACAATATAGCCAAGCCACTTAAAAGCACATCACTCACCCTCCGACGTTTGGAGACCGTGAATAGGATGACTGCTGTATTCCACCTAAATCCACCTCTATGGATTATTACATTAGAATTAGATTTAGGCGAAGCACAGACACGTCATCACGATAGTTTTTGTTATAAATAACAGTCAACGCGATCACGGTTACTAGTCTACAGCATGAGCATATAGCTAAATGATCCAACACAATATAGCCAAGCCACCTACAAGCACATCACTCACCCCCCGACGCTTGGAGACCGTGAATAGGATGACTGCTGTATTCCACCTAAATCCACCTCTATGGATTATTACATTAGAATTAGATTTAGGCGAAGCACAGACACGTCATCACGATAGTTTTTGTTATAAATAACAGTCAACGCGATCACGGTTACTAGTCTACAGCATGAGCATATAGCTAAATGATCCAACACAACATAGCCAAGCCACCTACAAGCACATCACTCACCCCCCGACGCTTGGAGACCGTGAATAGGATGACTGCTGTATTCCACCTAAATCCAACTCTATGGATTATTACATTAGAATTAGATTTAGGCGAAGCACAGACACGTCATCACGATAGTTTTTGTTATAAATAACAGTCAACGCGATCACGGTTACTAGTCTACAGCATGAGCATATAGCTAAATGATCCAACACAACATAGCCAAGCCACCTACAAGCACATCACTCACCCCCCGACGCTTGGAGACCGTGAATAGGATGACTGCTGTATTCCACCTAAATCCAACTCTATGGATTATTACATTAGAATTAGATTTAGGCGAAGCACAGACACGTCATCCAGACAGTTTTGATATAAATAATAGTCGTCAACGCGCTCAATATATATGACAGTTTGTGTGTCATATTTTACGATTACACAAGGGAATAAATACCAATAGGGTTACAGTTAATGTAAGGAGCTGTTAACCTAAAATATAATCTAATAAAAATGCTGTTTAGACTTGCTTATATATTACACGCTTTACTTAGTCTACAGCATGCGCATATAACTAAACGATCCAACACCATACAGCCAAACCACCTACAAGTACATCACTCACTCCCCGACGCTTGGAGACCGTGAATAGGATGACTGCTGTATTCCACCTAAATCCAACTCTATGGATTATTACATTAGAATTAGATTTAGGCGAAGCACAGACTCGTCATCCAGATAGTTTTGATATAAAATTTAGTCAATGCGCTCAAAATATATGACCGTTTAAGTCGCATATTTTGCAATTACACAATCAATACCAATAGTGTTAATAATAATAATAATAGACACTGAAGGCCGACAGTACAAATGTAAAAGGACCTGTTAACCTAGAATATAATTTAATAAAAATTAACTGTTTAGACTTTCTTACCTAGAATTACACGTTTACTCAGTCTATACCATGCGCGTATAACTAAACGATCCAACACAAGATAGCCAAGCCACCTACAAGCACATCACTCACCCCCCGACGCTTGGAGATCGTGAATAGGATGACTGCTGTATTCCACCTAAATCTAACTCTATGGATTATAACATTAGAATTAGATTTAGGCGAAGCACAGACTCGTCATCCAGACAGTTTTGATATAAATAATAGTCGTCAACGCGCTCAAAATATATGACAGTTCGTGTGTCATACTTTACGATTACACAAGAGAATAATACTAATGGGGTTACAGTACATGTAAAGGACCTGTTAACCTAGAATATAATCTAATAACAATAGCTGTTTAGACTTGCTTACTTAGTATTATTACATGCTTTACTTAGTCTACAGCATGCGCATGTAACTAAACGACACAATACCATATAGCCAAGCCACCTACAAGTACATCACTCACTCCCCGACGCTTGGAGACCGTGAATAGGATGACTGCTGTATTCCACCTAAATCCAACTCTATGGATTATTACATTAGAATTAGATTTAGGCGAAGCACAGACACGTCATCAAGAAGTTTTTGATATAAATAATAGTCAACGCGATCACAGTGTACTTAGTCTATAGCATGCGCCATTTAACTATACGATAGAACACAGCATAGCCAAGCCACGTACAAGCACATCACTCACCTCCCGACGCTTGGAGACCGTGAATAGGATGACTGCTGTATTCCACCTAAATCCAACTCTATGGATTATTACATTAGAATTAGATTTAGGCGAAGCACAGACACGTCATCAAGAAGTTTTTGATATAAATAATAGTCAACGCGATCACAGTGTACTTAGTCTATAGCATGCGCCATTTAACTATACGATAGAACACAGCATAGCCAAGCCACGTACAAGCACATCACTCACCTCCCGACGCTTGGAGACCGTGAATAGGATGACTGCTGTATTCCACCTAAATCCAACTCTATGGATTATTACATTAGAATTAGATTTAGGCGAAGCACAGACACGTCATCAAGAAGTTTTTGATATAAATAATAGTCAACGCGATCACAGTGTACTTAGTCTATAGCATGCGCCATTTAACTATACGATAGAACACAGCATAGCCAAGCCACGTACAAGCACATCACTCACCTCCCGACGCTTGGAGACCGTGAATAGGATGACTGCTGTATTCCACCTAAATCTAACTCTATGGGTTAGGGGAATCAAAACGTACAGAGACATAGATCTGCCATTGGCCAGCTCATATCATGAAATTTGACATGTCTTACAGTAAGTTCATGTTATTTAATATCAGAAAAAAACGATTTCCTATTGAATTGAACTTACTATCTGCGGTTGGTGCAATAAACGTGCACAGGGATCAAACGGCAAAGTAAAGTTTGTATTTTTTTGCTAGAGAAATAACGTCCACAAGTTTGTACTTACGGAACCCTCGGTAGGTGAGTTCTACCCGCATTTGGTTGGTTTTTTTTATTTATATTACATTTTAAAAGATCGGTTTCGACTTTCTCACCTAGTATTGAACTGTTTACTCAGTCATGCGCATATAAACATATAAATAACTAAACGATCCAACACCATATAGCCAAGCCACCTACAAGCACATCACTCACCCCCCGACGCTTGGAGACCGTGAATAGGATGACTGCTGTATTCCACCTAAATCCAACTCTATGGATTATTACAGAAGAATTAGATTTAGGCGAAGCACAGACACGTCATCCAGATAGCTGCAGGTTATTTAGCCTTAGCTGTTACTTGTTAGTCCAGCGATTCTTCTGAAGTGGTTAGTCTTCCCAGCATTTTTTACACCAGATAGGCAAGCAAATGAAGACTCCCGGATTGTATCACCACCATACGAACGTCCACCATAAAGCGATGGCGCACATCAGTATGTCTGGTTGTCCGATAAGGAGACAGCTGTACTAATTTGGCAATCGGATGGCATTCTTTGGGAAAAGTTTCCGATAAAATTTTTTTTAACTTAAAATGTGTACAATGGATAGCCCACGGATGTGTCTTCATAAATTGTTAGTCCAGTAATAAGTTGCAGAAACAATTCCTCGCGTTGCACATTGATAAAACCTTTGGGGGTACTGCAACGTCATCACCTTCTGCTAAAACCCTTGCAGTTTTTGCCATAAACGAAACGACCGACTAAGACCATATCACTATTGAAACGACCTAAACTATAACATACTCTAAAAGTAAGCATGTGCTTACCCAATAGACAAGCAAACACTCTAATTCGTACACATTTGCACAACAACTAGAGACAGCATCGACTATATCCTCCTACTATACTTAGTAAGCACTCATCCAAAAGGCGCTCCACAAACCTGCACAAAGGAACAGCATCATTATACCAACTAACCTGTGCCTCGCCCAATCCGAGCTCAATGGAGTCGATGCTCTTCCTGACCAGGGCCGCCTTCTCGTGGTCATGTTCAGTGTTGGCAGCCAACCCTGCGAGCAGCTGTGCGTGCTCAGCTCGCAGAGCCTCGAGGCCTGCGGCGACGGTGCGCGCGCCGGCGACCATTTCCTCCTGCGTCATCGCCGTCATCCTTCCCAGGGATTCGATCTTCTTTCTGTGAACAAAGATTGCATGGTTAGATGGGTGAACTTTATTGAAGAACTTTCAAATTTGATCTCAAGAAAATAGAGTTAAATATATCGTAGTTTTCTTCTACTCTTCTGCTACAGATAATTAATCTTGGCCTCATTCTATCAAACTGCATCCCCAGAAAACAACGTAGCATTTTATGTGAACAGGTCTTTAAAGTATTTTTGCCTTTGTCGTTATGAATGTCATGAATGTGTGAACGGTTCTTTGCGTAGTTAAAATCATCTCGAGGAAAAGGAACGTTCCTTCCTCGTTCGCATAATAAATACGAAAACAACACAGGATATTGTTGTTTAAAAAGATTAATGCAGACTTCCAAAGGTTTGATGGGTTAAATCAGATCGCACGCACATCACGCATACCTTAGTGATACGGAATACGCTAAATAAAAAGTTCATTATAAACATAACATGCTTATTCTTTGTTCAACCTCTTTGGATTCACAGACAAGTCTATTCCGTGTGGTTTTATCAGTCTAGTTATATATGGTAGAACTCGGTGAAACAGTTGGTAACATTTTACATTTCAGTTTATCTTTTAGAAAACGATTCTTGTTAAGGCCTGGTAAGTCACTAAATAGTTAACAATGCTTTCTATCATCGAAAACGTCCACTAGAAAGAGACGCTAGACATTATGTAGTTGCATCCTGTACTGCATAACGAACATCAGTTACAAAGTCATCGCTATCAATGTAGACTACCGGAGTTGGTATCTAGATTGCATCACTTCGAAAAGAACTATCAAGATGACGCTTTATTTTCTTCATCATCATAAGCTTGCCGGTGACTGCTGGACGTACTGCCTCTCCCAAGATACGCCAATGAGCCCGATCTTCGGCACTTCTTTTCCAGTGCTCTATTTTCACTAAGATATAAATGGACTTCGAGTCCTATAACTGAATTGTAGTGTTCGACCGAAGGTTCGGTTTCGGTTTCGGCCAAAAGTCAAGTTTCCGGAAGAAACCGAAACTGATTCCGGAAGTTGTCGTACACTCTCGCCTAACTTAATTTCTCGCGGCAACGCTTTGGCGGACGCTGATAACTGATAAACATTTTGCTATGATAACTTAATTTGAAAAAGGAATATAAATGTTATTAATATTTTTTTTATATTATCTAATATACTATAAGAATCTTTGTCCTGACATACTGACTGACTGACTGATAGACAACGCAAAGCCTAAACCGCTGGTCGTAGGGACTTGAAATTTGGAAGGTATATAGTGAATTGCCAATATAACCATCAATTGGCCAACAATTGGCCATTAAACTAAAGAGGGCATTGTTTAAAAAAAATAATACTATGTTTCATAAAGCGGTTACGCCAATTAAGGAGAAATTATACCGACAAAACAATGGGGGACGATTTATTCAATCAATGCAAATTATTGGGCATACATTGTGTAAAGAGTACAGTGACACTTGAGTAGGCAATTTAACATTTATGCTGTTGATGATGACAGGATGAGGATAGGTAACAATTTGAGCTGGTTAAATGTGAATTTGTCTCGCGCAGACAGGAATCGCAAATAACAAAATAATAATAATAAATAATTTATTTATCAATAAAAGGCAGGTAAATATAACAATATTTGTAAGTAAAATACAGAGGTAGGTTACTTAAAAAAAATCGCTTGCGCAAATATCGAAATAAGCTTAATTTTAAAGTGGTTTCAACGACATTATTAGTAGTTTACCATAATGAGCACTTCAGTTAAATAGTCTAACACCAACACAGATAGATATTTGTGGCTAATAATCTATAATTTCAACGTTCATACATTAGACAAAAGTCTACATTGCTGCGGTCCTCATAACATAGAGGCTATTGATCGATACCACAATAGATAAATTAAAAGGTAATACATATTATTGACATTAGAAATTCATAACTGTATATTACGTAGCAAGGTATAATGGTTGCAAAAAGAAAGCTTCAACATAATACCACACTTGATATAGCAGAACAATGGCACCATTAGTCTAATTTAAACGAATTGAACAAAATGTCAAGTCAGACATAAAAAGGCGCGTTAATAAATCTTACGTTATTATTTAATAAGATGTATGCAATACTTCAGAACGTCGTTGAGAAAAATTGAGTTGGAAGAAGTTACCAGTATCACACATTTATATGCACTCATATCTTTTAACGAGAATTCCATATCTTGCGAAATATATATACGACACCACAATTCATATACAAGTCCCGAGTATAAATGACACATACAAATCAAACTCAAACCCCGGTCGGGATTCGAATTCAAGTCTGTATATAAGGTTAAAAAATCCAGTAGGATCACTATCGCATTACAATCTAACAAAGGGATCTTATTATAAATCCTTAGGAAAAATGTTCTAGAGCATTTCTGTACAGCAAACGCCATTAGGAATGCACATTATTCTGAATGAGTACCAGGGCATCATGGCCGGAAGGAAGCACCGCGCCCATTCCCAACCTTGTTCCGAACCAGACAGAATTGGTGGAAGTGACAGTTGCGAAAGCAAGGGGTGTGCCAATATAGGACGATTTGATGCCGTGAGAAAGTGCTGCACTGGTTACACCACGGAGCTATGCAAATTATGGACTTTATATTATCATCTATAGATAATATTTATTAATGCGAAGTCGTGGGCGTTAACTGCGCTAACGATATAATGTAGCTTTCTATATTTAATGTTCTCCTAGTAGCTTTTACGTAATGGGAGAAAAATATTTTATACAAGTCAATTGAGTCATCACGCAAAGCGGTGGGCAGTGATTGGAAAAGAGCCGAAGATCGGGCTCAGCGGCGCACCTTGGGAGAGGCCTACGTCCAGAAGTGGACGGACACCGGCTGATAATGATGATGATGATGAATTGAGTCATGACTCATGTCATGTCTTAAATTAATATAGAAACTAAACATAGAGATATGTTATTTCCTGCTTCTAACATTATGTTAAAATAACTGTTAATGAAGGACTCATTTTTTTACCGAAAACATCAATATAAAATCAGTAACACATATTTTGACAAATTACAATTGTCTACTTGGTTAAGGAGATACAACTATCTGACAGACAAACGGACGGACAGCGAAGTCTCAGTAATAGGATCCGCTAGTACCCTTTGGGTCAGGAACCCTAAAAGCACTCTTCGCTAATCCATATTATTAAGTATGTAGCCAAAATTGCTTTTCTTGATGAAGATGAAGAGTTGAGCTGTCTTCAAAAAGCTTAAACTATCTACCTAATAAGAATTTATAAAAAAAAACAGATTGCAGAACTAAAACCAACTGTTATAAAAGTAAACCCTAACTGACCCAATAAGAGAAGCCTTACAGAATTAGGTAAAGTTAAAGTACATACTTCCCCAGTACACATGCTCGAGGTTGGTTAGGTAACGGCCAGATTTACAAACTAATAAGATAAATAAGATTACCTTCGAAAAACATATCATTAGTAACTTGAGAATTGAGCTGAGACGGATAACGGTCATTAGTGAGGAAATTCGATATTAATGCTGACAAGAACAAAGACAGGACAAGGAAACGGGATCGGATTATATTGTTTTCTCAGTAACAATAATAACAATAGACCTTGTTTACGTGTTTTCGAAGCTTTTACGTGGAAATTGATGGAAATGTTTTGCCCAAAATGTTTCAGATCGTCCTTGATAGATACAAGTATAGAATATTTTCGTCGTTCGGGATTTTTCCAAGGAAAGATTTTCGCTGACATAGGACGTTTTATGAAACGGCAGTAAAGGCTAGTTCGGACTAGGCTAGTAATTTAGTAGAGTAGTGAGTAATTTAGTGGCTAAACTACTCGCTACTGCACTGAAATCGTTCGCATTACAGTCCAGTATAGTACACAAGTTTCTTCACTCCAGCGAAACGACATTTCTGCGGCCACTAATGAACTCGACTTAGGGCCGTTACGCACTGTCGACTAGGCGACCGAAACATGGGAAACTAGGGCCGGAGACCGAGCCGAGCGACAGTATTCCAAGTACAAGGGATTGTTCCGTCCGGTCGTTACGACAGTTGCTCGCAGTGTGAATGCTTTCATTTGAAACCGTGCTCCTATTGGTCGCCGGCGACCGGCAGTTGCCTGTGCGTCGCCACTGCGCGGCGAGTCGCCGAGTCGCCCGGGCAACCGGTGACTAGTGCGTAAACACCTATTTAAACTATACAATATTACAGTCGTCGACAACTGAGTCGCCGGCGACTAGTCGACAGTGCGTAAGGGCTCTTATCAACAGGTTCGGACTTGTTTAGTCGGTGAACCAGTGAGCACGGACGCGTGGTGGGAGGCGCTACTCGCCCGATAAAAATACAGTAAAATGGATTGACTCGACTTAATCGTTCACTAAACTACTCGACTAAATTTTTGTGGTTCGCACACATTTAGCCACTAAATTACTCACCACTCTACTAAATTACTAGCCTAGTCCGAACTAGCCTTTATATAAAGACAGATACTCAGTACGGAAATAAAAGAGCAAATAAATACCGAACGTATCATTCGTAGATTTTTTAGAAGAACTTAATTTTTTAGAAGACCAACCTCACCTGCGCAACGAGAGAGCAATGTGACTATTGAATTGAAGCTTTATAAAAGGTTTTAAAGATAAGTGCTCTCATTTTGATAGCAGTTCTGGATTAAAACCACCTAAACTCCCTAAATTATTTTTGCTAGTAGATGTAGGTATAGCCACAGATTATATAATAGTAACTTCGTAAGTATAGCACCTAATTAATTGCAGCTACGCGTCTGTAAGTAAATGCGAGCGAATATGTAAATTTTCAGTGATTTGAACTGCAGCTACGCTTCTAAAAGTAGATTCATACGAAAATGTAAAATTTCAGTTATTTAACTGCAGCTACGCTACGCTTCTGAAAGTAGATTCGTACGAATATGTATTCAACATATAACAATACATTATATACATACTGCAACTACACCTCTGAAAGAAATGCAAGCAAATGTGTAAAACTTCTAAAACAAATTGACTTTAAATATGAATTAGCATTTCCTGATCCAACTTACATAAAAATAAATTACTACATTTTCTGCTTACTTCGATTCAATTTCAAAGAAACTCGTCGCACAAAGCTCCCTCATTACGAATATCATTAGAATTCATAGCATTTCTGAACGTGACGATGTGTATAATAAAAATAGAATCTATATTCGATGGCCGTGTTTATGGTACTTCCTTGGCGAAATATTTTAAACGGTCGCCATTAATATTCTATGCGATTCGTGTAACTGTTTTACTATTGTTACTTTGGCGAGAATATATGTCAGTAGGGTAATGATACACACATCAACACTGTCTAGGGATAATTTGTAAAAATTTCTTAAACTCATAAAATACTGGTTGGTTTAAAAATATTTTAATGTAAGCTTATTGTGTAGGTCTCAATGAATGATTCAAAATTTGAATTTGAAAAATAAATTAATAACAAAAGATTTGCGCGGCATAACTGTAGCGAAGTTCGAATGTTTTTATTTACCTAACCTAGTTTTTGGTATTTTTTTGTTTCAAATTAAAGTTTTAATAAAAATCATCGGTTAATTTCGAATTTATGTATCTGTATGCATCATGCAGCGGCGCCATTTAACGAGAGACGAGATGTTAAGGGCAGGTAGCATGCTTCAAGCTGGGGCTACTCAACGGAGTATAGCCGAGGAGATTGGAACATGACAAAACGTGATATCAAGGTTTTGGTCACATTATCGTACCACTGGTGAAGTGGCTGAAAGGCACCTAGGCGGGAAGGGCATAACCACCCAAACACAGGATCGATTTTTGCAAGTGGCCGCGAGAAGACAACTTAATGTGACGGCCATGCAGTTGGTTCAAAGGCTCTAGTCAGAGTACCAGTTGCTTGTCAGTGACCAAATTGTGAGGAGAAGACTGCATGAGGCTAACCTTCATGCTCGCAGGCCGCTTCGTACTCTAGCACTACGCAGAGGAAATCGCGGACGAAGATTAGAGAGGGCTCCAGAACATTTGCTCTAGGAAGATAACCAATGGTCTGTAGTGCTGTTTACCGATGAGTCCCGATTCGGTTTTTATCCTGATTTACGAAGAGTACGTGTATCGCGAGCTTCTGGACGTTAGAAGCGTCTGCAACACCCTCAGGAAGTCCATCCATACCACGGCGGAACAATTATGGTTTGGGCGGGTATTCGTGTTGGTGGAAGAAAAGACCTCGTTTGGATCAGAAACACCATGACTGCAGAAAAATACCGAAATCAGGAGCTAGCACCAATAATCTATCCTCATCGAATGCAAATGGGCCAAACTTTCACGCTCATGTACGACAACGCCCGTCCGCACACTGCGCGAGTGGTCACCAGCTGGCTACAGGAGCACGACGTGTCGGTCTTAGACTGGCCCGCGCAATCACCAGACCTAAACCCCATAGAGCATGCGTGGGACATGCTCCAAAGAAGGGCTTAGAGGAATTTTCCTCCAAACGTTGCGACTGAAAAGCAACTTTTTTTGCATCTTAGCAGGACCTGGGACAATATCCCGCAGCAGACTTCGATAACTTGATTCGAAGCATGAAAAACCGTTGCAGGACCGTGATTAACATCATGGGTGGTTTTACTGACTACTCATTTTTCGGGTAACTGCAAAGAACCTAATAATTTCGCTTTACTTTCACTTTTTTCTTAAAAAGAAATTCATCTTTAGGTTTACCATTATTTCACTTTTAGTCTTTATTTCATAAAAAAAATATTTACGCAAAACAAATAACTTTGTTTTATTCTAAAGCATAGTCTGATAAATGGGCTCTTTAAAAATATATACATGTTGTATGTTAGTTGTAACACGTTTGGAAAAAATTGAGAAAATCAGAATATCCCTAGACAGTGTTGATGTGTGTACTTTATTCCATACATATATGCTTTAGGATATGCTTAAATTGGATTAGAAAAACCTGGTAATTTACAAGTAAAGGAAATAAGTTAAATTAACTAAAACACGACTACTCTAATTTTAGAAATTATTACCAATTATCGGGTGCATGCAAGCAAAACTATAAGTAACAGTTTACAATATGCATATTTTTCAAATGTGCTAATTAAGCCCTTTCAATAAATTAACAAAAATCAGTTTATAGGTCTTAACTTTATGTTATCTAGAGGGCGCCATATTGAATTTAATGTAACATCACGTCACATAAACCAGCGCACAATCAAGACGTTTTCAACGATACCTCATTTGTCAAATTATAGTAAGGGGTTAAAGTTATGAGGATACAGATGAACATAATACAAATACAAATACAAATACAAATTGTTTATTGATAACACCGATGTTACAGGTCTTTGCTGATCTTACAAACTATTAAAATAAATAATTAATAGCTAATCAACATAATTCGTGTACAGAGAATAAGTGACAAGTGTAAACATAAAGATAATTATTATAAATGCAGTCAAAATAGTAACAAAATATCATTGTATAAATTATAAATATAAAAATTAAATTTATATAAATTCAGGTAATTTGTAAAATTCATTAAGATTATAGAAACAGTGGCTCAACAGCCACTTCTTTAAACGTACTTTAAAGCACACAGTGGAGGGTGCATCGCGCACGGACTCAGGTAGTCTGTTATATACCGACGGACCCATTATATATACAGATCTTTCCGATTTCGGTTTCTATTATTATATATATATATAATATATATATATATATATTATTATTCGAATTCTATCATACACACACATACATACCGGTCAAAATAATAACCCTTCTATACGGGTAAAAATAAAATAATATAGACACAACCGCTTCATCTCATCTGATGTTAATATCAAACATGACGATATCGTAGTCGAATATTTAAACACAAAATAACTAAATTATAACATAATAGAGAATAGTATATTTTCACAAATACCATGCTCTTGATATAAGAGTAATTTATGTGTGAAGGAGGGGAAGACAAAGTATTCCCCTGGGTGTTGTAAAACAAGAGAGCCTTAATGGAGCACACCCCTCAAAGCGAAGGAGTACAGTCACAGACAATATAATAGATACTAGTACAGTCGCTGTTCAGGATATTCATATTTTAGCAGCAATCAGAACTATGGTAAGCCACATTTAAATATGACAAGTTAATGATTATTATATAATATAAACCAAACATACATTAGAAGCTCGGAAGCAAAGCCGTGTCTCTCTCTCTCTCTCTCTGTCTCTCTCTCTCATGCATAGAAGATATCTCCAAAACCTGAAACCGTGGTTCAATATGGACCAATAAAAATGATTTTTTTAAATTGTTAGATTGTTCGAATAAAACAAAACTACTGAGCGAATACTCGAGGAGGTAACACTATTCAAAACTCGATTGCACAACTTTACAACATTTGTTAGTTTCCATACAATCGGTTGAATAGACTCACCGGAGCTACAGTTTAACAGTTGCAAGCGAATCGACTATCAATGAATATAAATATTAAGTTACTTACTCGAATAGAAGCTTTTATTGGCTGAAGAATAAATCACTTAGAAGAGAAGTGATAATGAACGATAACAATAAAGTAATTTAAAAAAAAAATAATAATAAAGTAGCAAGGGTCCAATTTGTGTCTGTCAACCGATTAAACAATCACGGCCTTGCCAATGACACACAATTCGTTATGTCAATACCGTGGTCAATACCACGGAATATATAGCTGACGACATCTTAGTAAGTAAGGAAATCTGGTTAACAAAACAAGAAACCTCTGTGTCTTAAGCTTTGAATAAAGTCTTATTTGAAACTCAGACTTGACTAGGATTTTAACACAATCTTTATGATGATGACCACGGAGAATAGGAAAAAGGCAATATCAAATAGAAAATGAGAATCAAATAGCATTTTTACCAGATGACGCTGAAAACCACTTACAGCCATAAAAGGAACAACACATATTAAACCAAACAAGTGGCGACGGTAATGTATTACTAGAAGATATTAAATCCAGCAGAAATAAAAGCGCAATAACAGTAAATCATGGAAAGCTTTTATTGAACTCTAATAGACTATTAATGCTGTCTGCGGTAGAGTCGGAGACATTCTTTATAGATGACTAAAGGGCAAGTTAGTTCGTCAGTATAAGCCCTACATACTAGAAAGTATACTTTGCTGAACAATCTTACTAATTCCTGTTAGTAAGTAGAAGGGTTATCGGCACTCCGCCCCCGTAACTGCTGAGCTTCCGAAAAATCGTACCTATGATTTATATTGACAAAAGCTAATTTGACAATTCTAAGTCTACTCAAAAATAAAACCATGAGCGTTGTTATGATTAATATTTTATTATGATCATTGAATGTCTACTTATGTACATAAGTTGTAGTATTATTTATTGAATTTGAGTTACTTCCGTAACAAAAAACCAGAAATGACTTGTACATCAGCTTTATCAATAAATGAGTATTTGAGTATTTGAGTATTCTGTAGATTTTTGCCGAACCTAACAAAATTTTTCTGATATCATTTAAGTGGAAGGAACTAAAAAGAACACGTAACAGAAAGGCGTCAAGTAAATAGAAGCGACAAACATGCAAACGACAGCGCAGTGCGCTGAAATACATCACCAGTTGGAGAACCCAGACAATAGGAAAGGGATGCGGAAACAGGCCCTCCGATTCCGATAGCCATACCGATAACCATGGCCGTAGTAAACAATACAATTGGACAGACGCAAGAAGCCCGTAGCATACATGCTACCAGAAAAACAAAAGCTATTGAATTGATCTGGTTTTCTCTGGGTGATATCGTTAATCAAACAATGGGGAATGGAGACCGAAAAACAGATGTCTTATGCAATACGGCATTAGATGTAATATTATAGCTAATTACCATAAAATACAAACGTATTCTGTTTGACAATATTGGACGATAAGAAAAATACGAAAGCATAAAACCTTATGCTGCTAAGCGCACTCGTCACGCACTTGCAATTTTCTAATTTTCTCATTAATAAAAATAAAATAAAAATATTAAATAAAAATGTATTAAGTAAAAGCCGCGTGCGGTATGATGTTTAGGATTGGTTGAAAAAAATTAAGTTCGCCAGTCCGACACCCTATCCATTGGGCTACTGCCGCCTTAAAATAAAATTAAAAATCAATAAAATCCTTAAAATAATAATTAATAAAATTAAAAATAATTTAATTAAAAAAAAAAAATTAAATTAATAGCAAAAAAAATATTTTTGAATCCTTACATAGTATAAAACAAATTCGTTCCCGATGTCTGTACGCTTAGATCTTTTAAACTATGCAAAGGATTTTAATGTGGTTTGCATGAATACACACTTAAGAGTGATTTAAGAGGCAGGTTTATAACCAGGATTAAATGCGGCAAAGCTGCGCGGGGCAGCTAGTATAGTAATAAAAAGAACCAACCTTTTGTTAGATAATGAGTACATTAAAGCAGGGATGCAAATCTTATTTCAGCTCGTACAACATCTTGACACTACCATCGCTGTACATCTTCGAGGTAGCCATTTTTGTTCGAAATAACCCTAAATTATTTCGACGGATGTCGGATGTTGTGCAGCGGAATAGGCGATGAAACAACAGACTGTGTCTACATAGGGCAAAAACTACCTTGATGCATAAGAGTCTGTTATGTATGGCTCCAAAAATTTATAATAAAATTCGAAATTGTGTAAAGAACAAGAACATTATATTATTTAAAAATAAATTAAAAATGCTATTGGTTAGTAAATGTTACTATTCGATTGACGATTTTCTAAATGATAATATTAATGATTTTAACTCTGACTCTTATTTGTGACATTGTATTTTATGAGAGTTTTATTGTTTATTTTTTCATTTTATTTAACTTGACATTTTCCTCATTACAATGTATTTGACAAAACTTTGTTGCTTTATCCATATTTCATTTATTTATTTCTGTTCTAATAATAATATAATAATTAATTTTCCTGTATTTCCTGTATTGTAATACCTACTCTTAGTCTTTACGATAATTTGATGCCATCTCTCTATTTATGTAAACAAAAAAATAAATAAATTACACACCATTGTCAATATTGGTAGAATGTAAGTCCGTCTAATGTATTAACATCTTTTTTATATATACTACATTCAGCAATAAAAGATTTTGAATTTTGAATGCATTCATTATATTGATATCGAAGAAAAATCCAATTTCAGTCTAAGGACATTAAATTTTTTTTTGGAAAAAAATTAACGATCAATTGACTTTGGATACAAAACATTTCCAGGAATACTAAGGGAAAACAACCTTAATATTAATAAAGCCCTCTGAAAGCTTCTGAGAGTTTCTATAGAAACAGGAGCGAGAAAAAGCCAAAGAAACGTTCCACGTGTAGCCCATTCCAAGAAATTCCTCTAATTCGCCCTATACCCGCCTAAGACCTTAGGAGGGGGGTAACCTTGCCGAAACTCATAGCCACCTCTCGGGCGGGGGTGGTCGGGTAGGCAGGACGTCGTGGGACGCATAAAATACCCGTCGTCATAGAAACCAAGGGCGTCAACCCTCCGGGCCTAGTCGGAGCCACGATGTTAAGACGGAAAATTAGGATTTTATAGACGCCACGAGGAAGACTACGGACCTCGGCCTGATATTTCAATACCATACTTTATTTGGTAGGCGTGGTTTTATAAAGGGAGGATTTAGGTTGACACCATGAGAGAAGAAGACAAGTTTGAGGAAGAACGAGATACATTTTATAAATTGTAAGGACGGTCAGGAAACCTAGAATTTTCATACCGATGAGAAAAGTCACGATAGGAGATAGATACTATGTATAACGATTTGAATATGAAGGATTATCATATCCTAGCGGTGCCTTGCGGTTTTACCCGCGTAGACATGGTTTCCGTGGGAATATCGGGATAAAAAGTTCCCCTTTGTGTTATGCCGAGGTATACGCTATCTACATACCTAATTTCAGCTCAATCGGTCGCGTAGTTTTAGCGTGAAGAAGTAACAAACACACTCACA
The DNA here is from genome assembly GCA_954871355.1 of Cabera pusaria. Taxonomy (NCBI): domain Eukaryota; kingdom Metazoa; phylum Arthropoda; class Insecta; order Lepidoptera; family Geometridae; genus Cabera; species Cabera pusaria. The sequence continues at coordinate 25,152,897 of OX940900.1, forward strand.
AACTTTCCCATTTATAATATTAGTATAGTAGGATTTGGTATATATCATATCAGATTTCACTTTCAGAGAGAACGTAATATACTTCAAGTCTATTAATATAAAAGAACGTGATTATTTCAAGTAACTAAAAGCTTTCAAGTGGTATAAAATAGAACATCGTCCGAGCCGAGCGCATCTTAAAGTTAATTTTAAAGCTTTAAAATATAAAATTTCTACTTCTACTCAAGACTTTAAAAAATGTCATTTCATCCATATAAAATTCTGATAGTACACGGAGCCATTTGCCCGTAAAACTACCGGAATGGCACCAGATCCTTTTAATTTTAAAATTGCACGAGACGCCATAAATTCTGCAGCGCTGTAAAACGAAACATCAGGGGTTTAGAGTAACAGGGGTTGTGTCAGACTCAGACTAAGCTTTACAATAAAAAAAGTTTCAATTGGACGAGCGCCAAATAATACATTCAGTAAACCTATTGGATGCTGTCGAGCTTGCAGTTTTTCGATCTGTGATTTGATGATTGTTTCCTTTATTTTGTTTCGTCGTCAAAGCAAAACGAAAACTTGTATTGCAGTTTTCATTTTGCCAAATGTGTTGCTGCAGTTTTTATGATGAACAACATACAAGCCTACAAAATATAAGGGGAAAAAATCTACATTAGATGCATTTTCATTGTCATGTAGTTATACATATATTTTTGTGATTATCATCATTTGATTGAATGTACCGCTACGTATGACAAAAACAAGTTAAATTTTACTATATACCATTTATCAAATGCCCTTTTACGTGACGGAATGTTAAGAGTAAAAGGTTGAGTATTTTATTTAGAATTGCCTCTTGCTTGAAGAGACCCTTTTACCCTGTCTAAACGAGTAGATAAGTACACAATTATGTTTTGTTCATCGAGCATTGGCAATTTCAGAGGCATTTGGGTTTTAATTGAAAATAGCTTTTCCTGCTACTAGAACAAAAACAGTAAAATAACCTTAGTAGTTGAATAAATGTTAGCTTAATAGTGATACAACGATGATGTACTTTAATTTATGTGATATTCCGTTAAATAAGAAGCATTTTTAGCAAATACTCAAAATCATGAAGTGATATAGATCACGATTACGGAGTTATTAGAAATATGTTGTAATCAAGTTTATCAAGTACAAGATGGGATGTTTCTCAATTTAAAATAATGGGTGGCACATTTATTTAATAACGTATTTGTTTCCAGGATAACGTATAAAGAAAACAACCTCCGAGACTTTAAAACACGAATCAAAAATAAACGGAAACAAAGGAAGCTCCCCTTCCTGATATTTCAGCAGGGCTCGCTCCATTAGGACGACAAATGAGTCAGAAAACAAATGGACCCGAGCCTTTAATGCAATTACACATACACACAAAGGATACCTAGCCAATCGATGTGTCTAGACAAGAGCCGGCGGTCGATGGTTAGTGGTGACTGGCAAAATGCCGTTTGCATTAAAAATGTCTGAACGCACGCTGTCCCGTACCAGGTATATCGATACTAGGCTGACTTGATACGTAAATTGTATGTAAATTGTTTCAGGTTTGGTACCTTTACAATTGTAGAGTACAAATACTGTAGACACTATGTCTGTAGTGGTAGGACTTCTGCTAGTCCGGCCTGGGGCGGTACTACCATTTTGCCATTTCACTCAGCCGTGAAATAGCTACATTCCGTATTTCGGTTTGAATGCCAATGTGTCCAGTGAAATTACAGGGCATGTGAGACTTAACAGAATTTAGAATTATTTAGAATTTTCTCATAGATAACAATTTATATCAGATAATGTTGTGAAAATGTTATGATACTTATGATGTATGATGTGGTGACACTGTTCGAAAACAATAAAACAATGTATATCGACAAAAGCATTACATCACTACACTACACACATCAATTAAGATATGTTGAGTTTGCGATCAACACCAATATTATAATGCGAAGTAAGTTTGTTTGGGACTTCTTCAAGGTCAAACGGCAGGACCAATTTAGCAAAAACTTTGCATAGGATACTTACTAACGTGGGCGAAGCCACTGCACAACTAGTATTCGATGTATTGAACAATCGTGCAGCCAACAATGACGCCATGATAATACCTGATCAATTTTCGAGTCAAGTGTCACTCTAGGTAAAACTATTAATCAAATTACGTAGACAGCAAACAAAAACGTCTAAAATGTTTGTTACCAAAGTTACACAGACATGGAATTACGCTGAATAAAATTATTCAGCCCGACGTATAATTTTGCGTAAATATTTTACTTCCACGCGAATAAACCTAAATCTACATGAATAATTTTCACCAAGAGAGCTCAAAGCAATTTGCGGGGGAACAATTTTATTCCGCAACGTTTCACTGTACCTGTATAGAGGGAACATTGAAGGTCCCATGACAAGATCCCTGCGGAAGCCCTTTCAGACAAAGTTCAAGGACGCCGAGACCTTTACCCAAGGACAGTAGATACCCATGCTTTTGTCTATTCTTAATTAACGTCGAGCTAGTCTTTCCAGAGCAAATTAACGTAACCATAGCTACAGAGACGACGGTTTCCAACGAATTGTTAATTGGATGTAGACTAATTAGTAATTAGTGTGTTGTGAAAAATAATCTTCGAAAGAGTATACAATAAATAAATACAATTACACGAGCTTTTATTCGTATTTTTAGCAGACTGCTAAAAAGTCACTGTCAACTTCATATGTAAAAAGTCACTGTCAACTTCATATGTATACGTGTAAAGTACGTGTACTGTCAGTCTATGAGACATCTCTCTTGCTTTCTCCCCGCCGCTCCTATGTGTTAATATTATCAACATCACGTAGGAGTGAAGCGGATACATTTTTAATTTAATAATTAAACGACTTCCATGTCCTGCGAGACAGTTTCAGTAGCAAGTTTGAGACGTTTATCGTCATATCTCTGAAAATACTTATCAGATCTCGATGAAATTACAATAGGAACACCTCGTAAATGTACTTTACCAATTAAAACAAGAATAATTCGAATCGGTTCACAATTGAACGAGTTGAGAACCTCCTCCTTTTTGAATTTCGGTTGAAAAGTTCGTATTTTTACCACTCTTATTAGTTATTGATTAACGCTTGTTTTAACAACTGTTAATTATAATAGTACGTGGACAACAATGTCCATAATGTCACTCGTACAAAGCAGGAAGGCAAACGAGAAAACGACCTAGCAGGTGACACTGCTTTGACATAAATGGTGAAAAAGGGTAATTAACATTTCTTAATTAATATTTAAAAGACAAGTACATGGACGAAGCTATACAAATCATTGTACAGTTAAGTCTACAGTTAGCTTACTTTTTTAGAGCAATAAATAAACTTGCTTATTTAAAATATGAGCAAGTTTATTTCTTGCTCTAAAAACGAACCACACATAAAATAAGTTTTCGCGGGCCAATCACATTTCTCAAATGACTTCTTTAGCGTGTAATAGCGTTACGCAACTTAGTATATAACAAATTACTTGAAATACAAGAATTATGGTAACAGATATCAAATACTTTACGTAACTAACACATTTTGTATTAATATTTCACGGCATTCAACTGAGTTACTAATAATATGATAATGGACAAAGAGTGCACTTAAGTTAACTTTCATTGTTTTAAAGTGTACTAAAAATAAATTTCCCGACATTAAAAACACTACATTCTTCTTCACACGTTATAAATCTCAACCGAAAAACGCGTCATATCTGTATTAAATATAATGAAAGTAGTCAATGATCCAACATTTTCTTTGCAAGCAATTTCTGCTAAGTGCAAGGCTCTCATATGAAGCTTTTGTATATTGAAACGAAGAACTCGTTTTTTCGTTTCCAAGTTCACTTCGTTTTCTTCGTTATACCAAGGAATTTCTTTTGATAGCAAACATGATCACATCGTTGCTATCGCTACCCTAAGAATTTAAGATTCACAGAAAACATAGAAGACACAGATGACTTAAATGGCCTAAAACCTAACTATAGACTAGACTTCCAGATAAAAACATTACTATAACCACAGAATAAATAATAGTACAAGCGATAACCTCGTCAAGTCTTAGGCTGAGTTGCACCATCTTACTTTAACCGTAACTATAACTATTAACCGGTGTTTTTATATGGATTTTGACAGATTTTTGACGGTTGTTATAGTTAAAGTAAGATGGTGCAACTCAGCCTTAGAATCTAGTTGGATGTTGTTGTCAGAATTTTGTCATATCATGTTTTTTTTCATCCCGAATAACACTGCGACAAAGCCGCAGGTCGCAACCACTTAGCCTCATATAGCAAGTCATCCGCTGTAATCATAGCAGAATCTGATAAATCAGAGCGAAATCCAGGCCCGCACCGTGATTAATTAACAGGCGGAGTGGTCATATCCGAGGCATTAGCTTTCCACGAAGTTAGAAGGTCAATAGAGATTTATGATGACGGCAACGAATTTTAAGTGAAAGCTGTAATTTATCCAGTTTAGGGCTTGTTTTACTGATCGACTGGACTGGGCGGAGCGGAGTGATACTGCATGGATTCTAAAGTGTTCTCTTTTCATCAAGTTCTTAAACTGGGTGCATTTTTGTGATGGGACCGTAAGGAACTTCTTCCCTTGCAGCTACAGTTAAACGTTCTGCAAACGTGAGTTGAGATCTCATATCTTATTAGTAGAGGAAAACCGTCCAACTTATAATATCTGAAATGAGTGAAATGGTTAAAGCAATAACAACACAATTAGGGACATAATATTCGTAATGATACACTATTTCCCAATAAATCACTTCATGTTTACCTCAAAAGCGCATTTCCACTATCCATCTTAATAAAAACGATTACAGACACTAAACTCTGAGATACCGGTCCGTCGTGGTCCGATAACCGATAACGTCGACCAAACAGATAAAACCAAAAAGTATACTCACATTCTGTAGGCGTTTAGGGTCTTCGACATTATACGATTTGTATTCACCTAACATACACTATACATTTCACTGCGCTAGCATGACGTATCCGTCATAATTACAATTTATCACGATAATACTTGCACTCGGTTATTAAAAAGTATACAAAAATACTAAACCACTATTCTTAATAATACTGTCCACTGAATTGGTTAAAATTGGTGTTAGTCACGACATCTATTTCTCTGCGACCTTGGAAGGACAAGCTATTGATGACGTTAGAGTTGAAGCCAAACACAATATTAAAATAGAACAAAATTAAATGACAGCCGATAAGGTTAACTTCAAAATGAATTATGTATTTGATATCGGGGCAAAGGAAACGTTTATTTATCTACCCGGGACTCGGGTCATCCACGTGTGTTTTGGCACAGATGCTAACGGAAAATAAAATCTTGCCAATTGTTGCTCAATTCCCGAAGACGTGAGATGGTTATATGGGAACATATCGAGTGGGAATGGGATAGCGGTATAAACTGAGGTGTTTAAAATAGATCAACTCCTACGCATCGCGGCGGTTAGACGGCCTGTGTCGTTGATCCCTTTGGATCATTCGCTGGTGGTATTGTTTGTTTTTATTCTGATAACAACACTTAAAGCTTCGGTAAATTATGTGAAGTGGTCGATAAGGGCGCTGGTGTCTTATCAATTGTCCCGCTTAGAGAATTTTTATTATGTGGCGTTTTGGTTAGTCGCGTCGAGTTAGTTGTGTACCTCGCGAGCGCTTATGATCTTTTTTACGCATATCAATGCCGTACGGTATAAGTTGAAAAAATAATTTCGAGTATTGCGATTACGTACGATTATAACAAGTGAAATTAATACTTAATTTAAAAGCATTTAGCAAAGTACTGCAACCACCGTCGCGATAGAACTATAATTGAACTCCTAAACATCTAAATTGCATTCTAGAAACGTAAACCATCCGGCATGTTCGAGCTATCGTTGACTTCCGAATCTCTAGCGCTGTTATTTCGAAACTCCGGCTGAAATTACTTTATGCCGATGTTCACACGGCGTATGCTGAAGAATTTAATGTGTGCCTGACAATGCGTGTCCATCCGAACCAACGTTAATTGCGTCTCTAACGGGCTTGTTGCAGTCGCAGGTAGGTCTGGTGTCTAGTCACTCCGGAAATGAATCATTTTTGTTCAGTCAAGGTGGACTAGCATTTTGTAGAGGTATTCGAGAAGGGACAGGGACTGTTGGTTTATTGTTGTTTTCTTATATAGCATAGACCCTCACTCACCTGTTGGTAAGTGATGTTGCGGTCGAGGAAAGTAGTACACTAAGCCTAGAATTAGTACTTAGTATTTGTTTGTATTGTGTTTCTTGAAGAATCGTCGTTAAAATTACTTCTAGAGGTAAGTTTTTGGTATTCGTGATATACGAAATATCAATTATGATTGCTGCATACAATATTTAGCCCGAGGAAAGTAATAGATTGGACGTGTACTATTAGGCAGTTACTAAATTATTATTTATAAATTGGCCCATAACATGATAATATAAAATTGGGAGAGAAGGTTACGAAAAACCCACTGAAAAATATTTAATCATTTCATCTGTGTAACCAAATGTCCAAAGCGTTATTATTCAAAGCAAGGGTATTGAGGTCGACAAGCCGCTTCAGTTCACATTTCTAATTAAAAATTATGAATGTCTGCCGTTAAAATCTTTGCGAATATAAAATTCTTGAAGAGTTCGGCGGCTGTCCGGCGGAAAATCTCGAATAATGCAAGAGCTTTTTATGAAGCATTTGAAAATATCGCTTTCGTGTGATGAATTTAAATAGCTTTGGAAGAGACGATATGCCTTATATATATTGCCAGGTAATGTGTAAGGTAAAGTAGTATAAAAAAATTAAATATTGTCGGTAACAACACACTGGTGGGGGGGGGGGGGGGGGGGGGTTTATTAATAAAATAAGCTATCGCAGTTGCGTATAGCAAAGTACCAGATACCACGGAATAGTTTTTAAAGTTTTCTTATCGGTAATAAAAATTAATCTCAAAAGCAATGACAACTATTACGCCATGAATCATGATTTTCCCACGCATCATTCAAAGGTGCTCTGCTGAGGCGTTGATTAGAAAGTCTACATGGTCATGTCATTGGTTTATCAAAACATTTACATAATTTAGGTTTATGATATTTTAGTGAAGCAATTTTCATCTCGACGACTTGAGTTCACGCTAAGGTGACCTTAATAAAGATTAATCTTGGGAAAGTCGATTGAAGGAAAATAAACTCAAGTTTTTGATCAATCGTTCTAATTAATACTAAAATGTAAAGGTATTGATGAATCGTTCTAATTAATACTAAAATGCAAAGGTAAATAAGTCAACAAATGTAGGTACGTTTAGGTAATTTTGTGAATATTGCTATTGAAATAATGAAATTGGAATTTATTTCATCATAGACCACGAAATATTGTTTATCTGACAACCTCCAACCAGAGGTAGCTAAGCATCAAGCTCGAGAACATCTTTAATTTTACCATCATCTAAGTGAGATATATTAGCCAGTACCAATAACCGTTGGAGTAAACGAGTTATTGAGTGAAAACTGCGGATCGGTAAACGTAGGGTAGGCCTTCAGACTAAGTAGAGCGATACTCGCAAGGCGTTTGGAAAGAGCTGGCTGAGAGTAGCCGGAGTTCGGGTTAAGTGGCGTGCAATTGGAGAGGTTTATGTCAAGCCGTGGACTAATATAGGCTGATGATGATGATCCAAGTCAATCAATCGAGATTGATATAACAAAATGGAACCTTAGAAGCTGTAAAAAATAGGTTTACAGTTTATTCATTCTTCACAGAGCAATTTCACTCAGTTATCTCGCTATCAACACAGATTAACGAGCTGTAGCTAAATAAATCGGGGTCAGCGTTTCAGCAAGCGCTCGATAATATTGTCGAGTCCATCATAGTGAACAATCATCTCTAAAACCGTCCACTATATGGGTCACAACGGATACTGCGAAATTGTTAACTGACTGTCCCAAGTTTTCACCCATGGAGTTACTCGTAGTTTGAATAAACCAGCAAAAGTTTAGTGTAACTTTACAACAACATTACAAACTAAAGAGACTGGCTAAGTTTATTGATATGGTTATAAGTTATAATTATCATATGAAATAGTCAATGGATAAAATATAAGTCGCAAAACGAATGTTTGCTATACTAATAAAATTTAATAGTCGTAATACCAAGGTACGCTAGAAAGAAGTAGCATGTGGACAGAAGTAGTATCTGCCTACCCCAACGGGAAAAAGGCGTGATTGTATGTACGTATGTAGAAAGAACTGAAAAATTGTTTCTTTTGTGTCCTCACACAGAAGAAGAATTTGATAAAATATTATGTTTCTTTGAAGTGTTACACACTTTATATTTTTGTAAATTGTTAAACGCAATCCAAAATTTTATCGTACCGACGGGACTTTGATAACTTTACGATTTTCTCATATTATGTCCCATCAATGTACTTGTATGAAATTTTTCGATTATTTGAGTGTGAAGTGACTGAATGAACTGACTTGCGTATTATTGTTCAATTTTATAAAAGTCGACGGTTCAAAATAATAAATAACTCAGGACATCGACGGCCAGTTTCACCGGTTCCTGATAATGCGTCAGATAGTTATCTGACACATGACATCATATAAAAACTGTAAAACATTTGTCGGATTTCTTCATGTTAGCGCTATCAGGAACCGATGACTGGCCCTGAGCCCTGTCAGTATAATTTGATTGATTAGTGGAACTATTAGATTAAAATTTTCAAAATTGCGTACTTAACACTAATTTTCATACAGAGCAGCCGTTACGCAATAATTTCTACTGTAATTGTGACATTTTGAGAGAACACAATGGCACTAACTTCAAGCAATATGGTAGTTTCTCCTAAACCTCATATGGGTCGGCAGTTAGTGCAAATTATGTAGTGATGTGAGCAATTTGTATTCCACGATACCATCTTCATTTCAGTGTAATTAATGTCGTTAAGGGTCCGTTATGGCCTCTATCGAGTTTACTATATATGTGTGAGTAGTTATGAGATGCTAGTTATTGTATCGGTTGCTAATTGCTATTATAGCTGCTCGAAACTGGATGAATTCAGTTTTGTGGATTTTTTATATACTAACATTAAAGATGGAAGTTGTTGAGTTAAAACTCGATGTACCAGTGTTAAAGATGTTCTTTTGGTCTCTGAAACTACTAGGATAGGTTTTAAAAACTGCCAAGCAACTATTGGTAATTGGCAGAGTTATCTTATACCATCTTTACCAGATAACCCCGCCGCCTACACAATTTTATCAAAGCCAGCTTATTACTTTATAAGCTTTATTAATTATATTATATGAAACCCGAACACCTGAAAGCACTCAAAGAAGCCTTTTGATATAGCTTTCAAAGCAAAGTTATAAAAGTATTTGATATCGAATTGAACGTTACATTCATTAGATTTAATGTTAAAGGCGGTGTTCAAAGGAATATTGACGTGGAGGGCAGGGACCATTAATGTCTTATATTCACCTGCCGTTATGCTAGCACAAAAACGACTTTAAATGGAGGAAAATACAGTTCTTAATATAAATGTTTGAATTCAACCTGTCCAACGACCATAAAAACGACATTTTTTAAAGAGGAATAAAGTTGACAGTATCATTTTAAGTGAACGTCTTATGACTAAGGACTGTCCTTATTGAAAATTATACCCTTATAACGATCTGACACAATGTCAATAAATGTGAAATTACTATCGAATCTAAATAACTAATATTAAAAGATTATGACATCTTATAACCTTATCAAGATAATAATGTTACCAGTCGATGACATGACGCGATAAACGAAATTATAATTGACGGATAAAAGAAAGCAGAAGCATTGTATGTTCAATATATAATCGAGAAACAATCGACTCTGATAGGATTTTTAATTGTAACGCGGAGGTGAAAACAGATTAATTGTAAGATTAAATTAATTATAGAGCCGTACAATTTTATCTGGTTAATAACTATAAAATAATAGAAACTGAACCAGTAATAACATAGGTTATTATTGATAGTTCAGAAACGAAAGGAACGGTGCTAAAAGCTAAATATAAATTTCCACAACTATGAATGTAGCGGTGAAAACGTAACATAGTGCGGGCACGTAATCGATAAAATATACTAAACCTCGTTTGCAACACGCGATTACGTACAAATATAAGAATCACAACCGATAAGCAACAATAAATACAGTGGACTAGCATCAATACCGAGGAATGATGAAGTGAAATTATACGATGAAAGCTATTCGGATGTGTTCCGACTTCGAAGGTTGCAGAGATAGCGAAGTCGAGTTACAAACACTGTCACTAGAGTTTCATGTTGTAGAAGGGACGGTGTGGGACGCGTTTGTTTTTTGTTGGAAATTGTTTTTATTTAGCCGGTAGCGGGCGCGGTGTGGACCGCTCGCGATGGGCTCCCGATGCGTACTGGATGGAGTGAATCGACTAAGACCGGGTAGTGTGGCGCACGCAGAACGACTCGATTAGCATTATCGAGTCGATAGAATAGACGAACAAATATAGCGCGACAAGTGGATTTACTTTATTTTTTATTAAGTGTTAGATACAATGATGAAATGGAAACAAAATGAACACCTTTACAAATCGGACAAAGCATAAGCTGCCATGAAGTTCGAATCTAATTGTGATTCACATTGCTTGAAAATTAATCGACTCTGAAAGATTTATTTTACATAATTCGTTTCAGATAATTTACTAAATACATGTTATTTCTATTATGCACATATATTGTTATTATATTTAATAATCGTGGGGTAACTTTACAAAAATTTAAATTTTTGATTTATTTGTAACCTCAGCCTCTTCGGAATATTTAAAAATGTCCAATAAAATAAACAATATGCGTGCGAACTAATATGCATGTTTTCACTGTTTTTGTAATAAAATAAAATCTAACAAATAAATCCTTTTTTTAAATAGCGACCTAGCGATTGACCACAATGTCACCTGGTGGTGATGAAGTGGTCGAAAATAGTGAACAAATTGGCAAATTTTCTCCTTGGTGGTGGTGTGCTGCTATTGATAACAAGTCTAAATAATATCGCATCGCCACCGATACAAGATCTAAACCATAATTGCGTCTGTATCACCGCCCTAGTTTACCAATCGCGTTAACAACCCCAACCCCTACACTCACACACACTTGTGCAACTTTGCACACTCACATGCGCATTGCAGGGGTGACCATGTACCACGATGAGTTCATTTATGCAAGAGTTTAGTTAGAGGGTGTATTACGTCATCGATTTATGAACCAGACAGCAATGCGTCTCGCAAGATTAATGCAACAAGCACAAACAGGATAATATGCTTGAACACGTTATTTTTAAAAACGATGCTAGCAAAATAAGGAATGTTATTTTATTACTAAAATAAGTATTGGACGGCGAAGCAATAACAATAAAGAAGGGTATTAAGTAAGGTTGGGATCTGATCAAGTAATTAGATAAGCCCGCGCTCTCCTTTATCCTTATTACGTTTTCCTTTCAAGGGAAAAGACAAAATGTACTCACAATAATTGTGATTATAAAAACTAGGAAAGGATAACAATTATAGTATACATTTAAATATATAGGTATGGTGTGCATTTGAATTTAAATTGGTATTGCTAGAAATACCTAATTTGATTACCTATTTATTAATCAAACTGTTAGTTTTAAAAACTATCAAAAAAAGATTCTAAAGCTTCAATTTTATCAAAGATGTCTTTCTTACTTTGACGATTTGTCTATAATCACAAAAAGAGAGCTCAAAATAATAAAACTTTAAGGACTATAATAATAAATATTTATAAGTGCACTCTGCGAAAATTAAAAATCATTCATAAATTACACACATATTTTACATTTGTATAAATAATAGGAAACTGATAAATATATTCATAGTCTTACTCATTTACGTAAATTAATTGAATACACAATACTCCGGATGTACGCTATTGCATAAACACGACGATAACGCCCGAGGCACTACCAATATCCTCACTGATACTACTAAAAAACCTGATTCTCGACCAAAAACCAACATTACGGTAACCGATAAGCCGTATAATAAACTGAGTAACGTAAAAGCTTCAGATGAAAATGTTACATAACTCGGTGACAAGGTCAAAGGAATCGATAAGGCAAAGAGAGAAGACGCCAAGTCTGCTCATGTAAACAATTTTAAATTGCGCTGCAGTACTTTTGTAGGTCGTATTTATTCTATAGGATTTCGGCTGTAGGACGAACGAAAAGCACTTTACTTTGAAGTTTTGTTGTATTTTCTGCCAAAGTTATGTATGTAGTCTAAATCAAGTGGTTTTATTACTGATATATTTGACTTAATTCAAAACGTGTGTTTAGAAAAATAGAGTTTTTAGTTAGCTTAGCAACAACATGGGTTGAAATTTAGAATCGTTTGGCACGAAAAAGGGGGAATGGAGGGGTGGAGGGGGTAGGTGAGGGTCCCCCTTTCACTACCCCACCACTCTCATTACAAGGTAATGCATAGTTTTTGAGTTATGATTTTTTTTTGCAAAATCATAACGCACTTGGTAAAAATTTAGAATCGTTTGGCACGAAAAAGGGAGGATGAGGTGATAGGGGGGGTAAGGAAGGGTCTCCCTTTCCTTTTCCCACCACTTTCATTACAAGGTAATACATAGTTTAAGAGTTATGCGTATTTTTGTAAAATCATAACCTCACTTTTTTGTAACACTTTGCTGATCAATATCACTGTTTTGTTGGATGTTTAACAAACTTTTTGCGTTTTCGCAGTTTCAACCTAACCTAACCTAGTTTTTTTTCTAGTGGGGTGTTCTTATTAATTTAGTAGTGGTAAATAATATTACTAAAATTTTTAATAAGTTATCTAGCCCTTGTAATTATTATTTGCGCTTTGTTTTTATGGTTTAGTATATTTTTAGGTTAGATTTTGTTTATATCGTTTTCTTGTAAAATATGCATTACCTTGTTAAATAAATGGTATTGTTGCAATCAGGGACCTAACCTCTACCCATCCCCATAACATTTTATATCAAATTCATTCCAAACGATTCTAAATTCAACCAAAAATCCAAAATCAAACCCAACAAAAATAGGCATAACTCAAAAACTATGCATTACCTTGTAGTGGGAGTGGTAGGGTAGTGAAGGGGGGACCCTCCCCTTCCCATTCCACCCCTCTACCCCCCCCTTTTTCGTGCCAAACGATTCTAAATCCAACCCAAAACATGCTTTTCCAGAATGGTCACAACAACCTTAAGCTTGCAGGGCAAACTCTATGCAAAAACCACCTTGTCCGTCCGTGTTATCTTATTTCCGTCTCATACTGAAATTACAAACTGAGAAAACTGTAAACTCTGCAGAGAAAAATTGAAGATTACGTAAGGTTGCGGTTCGTTTTAATGAAAAACCAGGAAATGTGCAATGTGCATTTTGGCTATTGAAATAATAGCGAAAGCTATGTATTTGGATTATAGCATATCTCTAGCAAATCTAAGGTGTGATGGTAAACGATTATGTATTGAACCAAGAAATTACAACCATTTGATAATATGGGCATTGCCTGAAATAACCGGATTTTATTTTATTTTTATTTTATTTTTTTATTGGACATTCGTTTACCATCAGAGATCTTTTGTAAAGTTCGAGGATTAATTCAAGCCTGCAGAGCGACTTCTCAAGAATATCCTAAAAGATTACATAAAATACCAAAAGGAAAACGGAATTCAAAAAACTTTGACCTCGCAACGTAATACATTGGCTCAGAGGTCAAGCCCAGACTTGATTATGAGGACGTAGACAGATGGTGGCATGCCGACTTGGGTAGGTACCAAATACTAGGTTTGGACAAAATTTTGGAACAAATGATACTTTAATGCTAAACAGTTGTTTGTCAAAATGTTACATAGACTAACGCATCGGTGAAACGACATACAACAACATTTATTTGTACGAAACCAATGTAACTAAAATATAGATTGAACTTAAGTATTCGGAAGTTTTACATATTAATGAAAACAACATTTTTCATAAAATATAAACATTTAAGCCAAGCATGACATGCCGAAATTACTTGAGTATAAAATACCACACAACTTCTAGGGCTAGGGAGACATAAATAATAAATAGTAACATGCTATTTTGAGTAGAGAGACGAAGCGACGCAATAACGTCATACCAGCACGCAGGTAACTCATGACAGATTGTACTGGATGGCAACTGCACAGGACCGGAAAGAAAGACATTTTAGATGCCAGTAGTGGGTGAAAACATAGTTTTTTTTACAGCATATAGACTAGCGTATGTCCACTATCTCACCTGATGGTAAGTGATGATGCAGTCGAGTTGTCTGGTCGAAGCAGTCTAAATAATAAGGCACTATTAAGACTTGCCTGTTAGTCAGTCTGTCAGACGTCAGTCGTAATTTCTAACTAAGAAAACGTATGAAATTAACTGCACTGACTAGAGTGTCAAGCTATTAATATAATAGGATTATATTATAATTGTTATAATAAGGAATCGTAAACATTTTATTATAGATGTTAAAAAAAGTATTGTATTATTGGGTAACAGCGTGGTCCATATGGTTGGTAGACCCATTAATTAAGGTATTCTTGAGACAAAATATTGCGTTCTGCGATTGCGGTCTTTTAATATCATCTTCACTTTAAATTATATTTTGTTGAATTTGGATTCATATGGTTTAGTATTAGAATAATGCTAAATGATGCATAATCTAAATCAACGTCAGATTACTAAAAAGTTGAAGGTAGGCTTTGCCGGGCCAATTTATTATAAAAAAACATAATAAAAGAAACGAACTGATCACTAACTAATGTCAATAAATTTGTAAAATATGGAGGCCATTAATAGAATCCCCAAAGGGTCTCTACAATCAGAATTACATTTGAATAACTTTGACAAGAAATGAACCTACATATCCAAGGTATTCAGAAACAGCTGACACTGGAATATTTATCGTTTCTGTAGGCCGAGTTTATAAGTTAAATTTATTAAATTATTCTGTTTCATTTGCGAAAAGCACCATCGAATTCAAAATGCTCTCTCTTACAGCAATTTGCATATCACTTCTCACGTGAGAATTTTGAATGCTCAATTTTCTTTAGCATTAATTAGAGCTACAGTAATCAGTTTAATAGGTGGTTTTGTGCAAACTGTTAACTCTTTAACAAAAGATACATCATTACTAGTTCCCACGTGGTGATCTAGAACAACTTTCACTATTGAACGATCGATCCTTAGCTCCTCTGACGTGACGTAAGAATAACAAAGTTATATAAGAGAGGAACAAATACTTCGGACAGCTTTAGTTGGCTAGGGTACAACGACTTTCTCGGACAAACAGAATTATTTAAAACAGAAGTTAATCTAGCAAAAAGTTTAGCGAAGCAATTTATTGCTAACAGTTAATAAAGGCTCTATACAGTTTCTTGAGATCTTCATTAATTAGCAATTGTAACAGATGAAATTTAGTCTACATAAACCCAAGACTTTCAAGCTAATTCAAATAACTGAAAACATGCATTCGTGGCAGCAATTTTCCAACTTAAGCTAAATTAGCTGCTTCAAAAGTTACAACTGCATGAACTAAGGATAAAATGCAAATGAGAAGTATATTATAAGGTTTTCAAGGTTTTAATACCAAATAAAGTCCAGCAAACTCAGTACCCTGACCTGTTCGCGATTGGTGAGAAGAAACTAGAAACTCCCTGTTAGACTATAATTATAAAATGATAACAGTTAAGTTGAGGCATACATTTATGCTGGAGGGTATCCTCTACTTTATAATCAGGCAGGGTAGCATTTAGTTGAGAACATGCCGGACGTAAACGATACTCCAGCTAACCGCAGAAACCAAGTAAAGACTGTAATGCAAGAACAAATCATAGATTATCGCAGTAAGCGAACTTTTAAGAGCATTTTGTGAGATTATCCGCACGGCTCCGAAGTCACTTAGAATTTATCAATATTGATGAATACTCAAGATCTGAAGGTGTATCATACAACTGGAAGTGACATTGTCTTTGTCGATCCATTTCAATCAAACCCTAATCACATAAGTCAATTCCCAACT
This sequence comes from Cabera pusaria, assembly GCA_954871355.1. Taxonomy (NCBI): domain Eukaryota; kingdom Metazoa; phylum Arthropoda; class Insecta; order Lepidoptera; family Geometridae; genus Cabera; species Cabera pusaria. The sequence continues at coordinate 25,169,042 of OX940900.1, forward strand.
TCCGATCCGACCCGACCTGTGACTTGCGACATGGATACGCCATTACCCTTTGACCAAACTCTCTCGGAGGAATTTTTTTGGTTAATTGAATATCCGACATGGCAGATAAAAATTGTTTGAAGTACTGAAACATGCATTGAGGGTGTACGTAATAGTACGGTTGGCAACCCTACATTAATCAGGGGAATTAAACATTTGTTTTAAGTGTGACGTTCGACGTTTAGATGAAAGCTGAATGGGTCATTACTTATTGTTTTTTAATTAAAAGCAATAAGTATGTTTTTGTTATATGAATAATGAATATTTAATGTTATTTGACGTGTGTAAGTGCAGATTTTTAATTTGCCCGTATTATACTAAATAAATGCTTTGACTTTTGACTTGACTTTTTTTAGTTGACCTCATAGCGTCATTAACTAGAAAAAAACCTCAGTCTTAAAACGGCTGAACGGTTTTTCATGAATCAAAGCAAAATACACTCAATAAAGCAACCTATCAAGTATTTTGATTTAGTTTACTTTTCTAATTTACTTTTGTAGTTTACTTTTTGTAAACTAAATCAAAATCGGCCCATCAGTATGGGCGCAACGATGCCACAGACAGATACACACGTCAAACTTATAACACCCCTTCTTTTTGGGACGGAAGTAAAAAATAATCTAGTTAACAGAACTCGTAAACAAGACATTTATGAACCGCGGGACCTCGATCAGACTCCTTTTATTCGCATTGAGAGCAGTACACGTATAATACAGGTCGGTGACGATATTCGACCGCCGCCATTTTTTTTTGCCGTTAGTGACAACGCAATAGAGTGATAGAAGGCATGGAGCCGAGCCCGCCTTTCATATGGGTGAATGAACTTACTCTTTTCAGGATTCAGACGAAATACCTAACTTTAGAAGGTAACATTTTATCTGTCGGTACACGGTTTGTTGAATGACTATTCAGAAATCAAGTGCTGAATCCGAAACCAATTTATATAGACTGCTTTTTTTTATTTGTTTGCTGCGGATGCGATTTGGTGAATATTTTATGTTACCGAGATAATAAAGTATTAAATTACACAATTGATTTTGAGAATATAGCATATTTTATTGTAACAGTGCAATTATGACGGTTAAGGGGAATATTTTGGATCACCAACCATTTGATGATAACCACAGTCGAAGAAAAATTTGTTAGAAAACAACAATACAATACAATACAAAAACTCTTTATTGATCACCAAAGAAATTACAAATTGTACATACTATGTGATGAAAGACAGTAGAATAATAAGGCAATACAATCGGCGGTCTTATTGCATAAAGCAATTTCTTCCAGACAACCTTGGCATGGAAAAGAAGAATACAAACAAAAGTTGGGGGTAGCGTACAATACAAATTAATGATGTCAGAAAAAATAATAATAATAATAATACACAAAATAGACTACTAAAATGATGGTATATTAAGATATAATACATAAAAATACCCTACATATATATAATAATGTTCCCAAATATTTTAATACGCATTTATAATATTGGTGTTGATAAATACATATATATGTGTATATAATATTAAATACACATATACATAACCATATATATTAAATCACAGTAGTGTTGCAGTTTTAACATGTTTTTAACAACTTTTTAACAAATTCTATTTGATTAATAAATCTTCTTACCCGATTTAGTATTAAAGCGCCATCAATATGCAGTGCCAAGCCAACACAAGAAACCTAATACGACACAATCCCAACTACATGAGTAAAACAAACTTGAAGCAGTGAATCCGCGCAGTCCGCGAGAACTATCGATCGAGGCTCCGAGGCACAGAGTAATATACCAGTTAGTATGGCAAGCAAGGCACCGGCGCTAGTGAGTAGTGACTCACGCACTGAAGCGGTCATGGTCATTGTCTTCAGATTCATATTATCAAGTCGTTATTTATACAAACAGTATTGCCGCAGACCAGCCGGCGCTGCCGCTTTATTACGAGTCGCTTGACTCAGATGCACTTGGAATACATTCATATTGGAGGTGATTCAAAGTTTTCAAATGCATGGGTATTTTATGTGTGCATGAGGTGGCATCCTTGGAATAGTAGAGTTGACAAAGGATTGTGATATAAAAAAATATTTGACGCATCAACGCAAAATACTACATATATATGGTTATTAATGTTATTATATTAAATAATCGAAAACTTTTACGTTCATCAATGAGCATCAAGATGTAGGATATAAGAAATCATTGAAAAAATTGTAAATGTCGCAAGGCTTTCCTACTTTTGAAAACATATTCATCATCATCATCATCAGCCGGTGTCAGTCCACTGCTGGACGTAGGCCTCTCCCAAGATGCGCCACTGAGCCCGATCTTCGGAACATATCTCTTATAATATGTTTTCATACATACATTTAATTTTTATTTTTTTAGATAGACCGTAAACGTTTGAGCACTATCTCACCTGATGTTAAGTGACGATGCGATCGACGATGTAACACGCTTACCTAGAAGATACCTGATACATAAATAATAATAATAAATAAATAATATTATAATAATAAATCATATCTCACCGCAAAGAGAACAAAGTATCAAATTCGATGTAGTTCATTTATATCAAGTCTTCAAGTTAAGAGATTCGATTCTGTATAAATTACACGCGATATTAGGTTTAATTATCATTAGGAGACAAAAATAAAGTTATAAGTAAATAACGTATCCAAACATTCGTCCTTAATTAAAATTTCATACATAGTTTTTTTTAAATGAACTCAGATAGATAACTGTAATGAAATTGACAGAGGATATGATAACGCAGAACATAAAACTTCAGAGCATGACTAATTGCAAAATGCGGCGACTAGGCGACTACACAACGGAATATATGCAGCAAAGCAGACGAGTAACATTGTTAATATTTCTGTCGCTACACTGACTGTCATATTTGGAGAAGAACATTCCGAAAGATAAGTACATCATCACATCCTGGTCCGGTAGTCTCTACATGAATAGCGATGACTTTCGACCGATAATCGTCGATAAGAAAAGAGATGCAATTATACAACTGTCTAGATTTATCACCTTCTGTATCAGTAGACGTTTGCGATGACAGGTCGCTAACAATGTAGCTACTTCTACCCCTGTACTGCGCAACATACGTCGCATCGGAGAGTTAATCAACTAAACTGAAAGTCTACGAAGTAAACCTACATTTCGAACTAAAGGTCAACTGAAAATTATTGATCAGCAGCATCAGCAAGGAACAAACACTTTCAAAAAGAAATTACATTTCACTCGTGGGTGTCCAAAGATAAATAACAATAATCCAATCACATAATCAAAGTACGAGAAAGCATCGACCGAAACAACTATCACGTATACCGTGTCTAATAGAAAATTAAATCTAAATGACTAAAAGAACAATGAGCATAGAAGCTTATTCCATATTCAAGAATCGTCTTCAGAAATAATGCTTTCTTTAAAGATAATAACTTTATTGAGGCTGTCGAGGTCAAATAAGAGGAATAGAATTTAGTAATAATTGCAGTGATCGAAATCCAAAAGCAATTTCATTTGATTTATAACGATTTCATTCGAATTATGATTCACAGACGATATCTAAACTATCAGCGGACAGAAGTCCTGTTTCGGCGACGATCGTTTTTTATTAGTTTATATTTCACTTTCTACAGATTTTAACTTGAATTTTAATTAAGTGTTATTACCTCTAAAGCAATTAGTTCACGACAATTTTTATTCAATTTGGACGGATATGATTGACTTTTTATTTTGAGAAATTTAATAAAAATTCTTTGAATGTTATGTCTTAAATTAAAATCCTGAGGGTGTTTGCGTAATATCCTATCTTCTAATAAAACATTATTAGAAAGTTCTCTCACCAAAAAGGAGATTTTAATTGAATTTATTCATTTAAGTACCTTATAGAGACCACCACCTGAGATTTCAAATATTCAGTTTAATGCGCACTAACGTTCAATTATTGTTCAATTATTAAGTATTGGGGCTTCAGTAATATAACAAAGTTAGTAAAGTTAAGTAAAGGCTTATTGAAATCTACTCATTCAAATGAACCTTTTCAACATAAATACATGATTCAGACAATATGAATGAGTGAAATAATTGAATTAGAAGCCCGTAGAGAAATTGTGCTGGATGGTTACAGTACTGCCTTTCTATTTCATGAGTGGCAATTACTTTCCCTTTTAATATCGTCTTTAAACATTCTTTGTTTCTACATTTCGGTATCTGCCCATCTTTGTTTAAGATTCATTGTTCGAGATTCGATAAATTCCGAAGAAATTAGTTCATGGAGAGATTAAGATCGTCTATAATTAATAGTAATGGTTCTCGTTTTTGTTGTTGTCAGTCTGAATACACAGTCCTCTTTGTCTTCACAAGACAAACCCGTACAAACCAAATTCAAACTTCTAGGACCAAGGAAACGCGAGTAATCGCTAAAACGTATATGTACCCCTATTTTGCCAAAACTCTGAAAAGGCTTTGCTAAGCCAGGGGAAAGGGGAAAATGTCGATTATTGCATAAGGGGGGGGGGGGGGAAATGTCGATTATTGAATAAGGGGCACGGGCAGGATACTGTTCTCACCACTACTAGTTTATTAGTAAGTACTTATCTAACAGAGGTGACAGTTATTTGAACGATTAAAATTGTCATCAACATCGCCCCCTTATTCTCATTTCAATCGGATACATTCGAATTCGGAAGCGTAGTTTTGAATTTCGAATATGTATTATCCCGTGAGCGATTTGGTCGCGGAAACCTTTCCGATTAGAATCACAGATTTTTTCGAATTGAAATATCAAAAATAACCGATCGAAGCATTGTGAATTGCCAAGATCCAAGTCGAAGCAGAGGCAGTTTCCGAATCCGAATTTGCTTAGAATGATTGAGAATAACCCTGCAGACCTAGGCTTTGGAACGCCGTTCCCCGATCAAGGACGCGGGATTAACGCAAATAGCTTAGCGGGTATATGCCGCATGCCGCATGCAAAAAAACACTCGGTACGCTGGGAACTTCACATGTGGCACGTTATATCTACTTACCTAGCTTGGTAACCAGAACTTGATTTATTGATAGGGAAGAATTTTTTATACACAGCTCGGCTCATCCTCGGAATAAAATTTTACTTTTATTCAATGTGGATGGAGCGTTGAGCGAATAAAAATTTCAGAGATTGGTCTGAAATGTTTAAACAGGCGTATATCGTGTCGGGCGTCTCGGGCGTAAGTCTATTTCCCCCATCAATATGGGAAAAATCGATTTACGCCCGAGACGCTTAGGAGCTGATAAGACTTTAAATAAGGTCACGGACTACTAGATTAGATGCCGCTTACTAAGGAAATCGATTTAAAATTGAATGAGTCAACCCGCGAGAGCAAGCAAATAAGATTGAAACTACTTGATTAGCTTTCAGATTTATAAAAACTAGACTAGCGGTGCCCGAATGCATCGCCCGCTTTCAAAAATATTCTATAGACTAATCCATAATACTGGCTATCCCTGTGCAACATTTCAGCTAAATCGGTCCAGCCGTTTTACCGTGAAGAAGTCCCAAACAAACAAATATAGCGTTGGAGATCAATATTAGTGATACTAAAATATATCTTATGGCTAATCTATAGCTTCCCACTGCTGGGCTAAGCTCTTCTCCATTTTGATCCAATCTCTCAATCCCTTATCAGTTCATCCAATTTCCTTTGAAGGCGGCAAGGTCGTCCCGCCATCGCCTATAACATCCTCTTTTGCAATATTTATAGAAATATCTTAGTTGGGCTATACGACAATAAACTATATCAGGCCGATAATGTCAGTAAATATGACAGGAATGCTGACTGCGCTTGAATAGCCGATATGCAAGTGCATGGTGCAAAAAAGTTAAAACAGTAGACTGGGTAGAGGATGTATAAATAAAATATAAGTAGAGTCGACAGTCGACCCATCCCATCGGTCGCAAATAGCGCACGACCGGTCCTTCCCGTCTATAATGCTATTTTTTATGTACACTATAAATTATAAAGCACTTTCGGAAGCCATGTATCCACTACATTGTACAAGATGGTCTACATCTATGTATCTACAGTGCAGTGGACAGAGATAGCCTAATGATGAAGTATCTACAATTCTACATTAATATTACATAGAGGTTAAATTGTATGGAGACGAAGACGCACGGAGCCGTTTTAATGAATGGCCAAGTCAAAAATACCTAGACTTTGAACTATTATTTATTCTGTGCTATAACCGGAAAGCAGATTGTATTAAGGCGTTCATGAAAGTGGAAGAAGCGAAAGAGGTATTGTCTGGATCGTCGCATGTGGAAAGAAGTAGTCTCTACCTACCCCAACTGGAAAAAGGCGTGTTTTATGTATGTAAATTGTATTGTATTGGTATGTTGGTAGGAGGTTATGTTTAAACTATTGACTCCCGTATGATTTTAAAATTTCTTTCTTTAATAGCAATAATTACGGTGTTCCGGCAGCACACCGTCCTTGAGAGTCAGAGTATTCTCTAAGCCTAGCGTGTTCACAATCTTTGACCACATAATCGCTTACCACCAGGCGAGATAGTGGTCAAGCGCTGGCCTATAAGACAAAAATAAAAAATGTTATTAAACAATAAAAGTAGTTTATGTACTCTAACTACACTGACTAATGAACCCTACGAAAAACTTAAGCCATGAAAGAAATAGACAAGAGTCACTTTCGCAATTAATATATTAAGTACTAGCTGAATCCCGCGACTTCGTACACCAAGAATTTAGTCGCCTATGTTCATCCTCACGCTATAAAGTATCTCTATGCTGAATTTCAGTAAGATCGAATCGCTTAGACGTGATTAGTACCCCTAGTACGAGTTTTTATCGTAAACGCTTTTGACAGATCTCCCATAGTTTTCGACTTATTCTAGCTCCCTGATTGGTCTAAATTTAGTGAAGTGTAGTAACCACTAGAGGCGCTGTACGGTTTTTCATACAAAATTTGTTCGATATACTATATCGAGTTTGGTATGAAAACTCGTACTAAGGGTATAGGTAACAATCAGAAAGAGAAACAGAGTTACAAACAACAATTTACAACAATATAAAGTTTGAGACACTTCAAAGAAACATAATATTTAGAGTTACAAACGTTTATATAATATTTGTATGGATAACGGGATTGCTACGGGATCTGAATCTATACGGGCAAGAAAACGTAGTGCAGGTAGGTATAATACGTATTATTTTCAACTAGTTTCGTAATTGGCTCGAACAATGTCTGTGAGACATGTTTAAACAGTTGTAGAACATAAGTACATAGCCATCGAGGAACATTAACTTCCATTATGGGAACTATAGTAGATACTATAACAGTTACTACGCCGAATGTTGGAAAGTGTTACAAGCATAAAAAATGGTTGTAAGACTGAAAGTACCTAAATATTTTTTGGGAAATCTAAAGGGATATTTACAATGGTAAATATTCACGGTTCAACGATCTTGTAAAAGTGTTAGTGACCATGAAAACTTAACACTTATAAAAATTAAAGTATTTGCTTGCCCTGTTACCTATGCATTGGACAGGGTGAGACTTCTGTCCAACAGTGGCCAAATGTGATCTTATTAATATATTAATATATAATGATAATTATGGTTAAACTGAAGATACGTGTTCGATAATAGCAATACATTTATATATTGTTATGCAGAATATACATAATTTATTATTCAGAAAAAAAAAGCAAGCAAAAAAGTAAACAGGCAATGCAGGTTTATTTGCTCGGAACTTGATCTGGACAAAAGCCATTATATTACTTTATTTTTTTATTTTAATTTCTTTATTTTTTTTGTTCCACATCTCAATGAATCACGACAGGAAGAGACTGAATCTTACAACACAGAGTTTTCTCTAGTGTGAGATTCAGAGCTCATAAGCTTTGTTTTAGAATATAAGCCTTTGAAACTCTGTTTTTAATGTGCTAAGTTGCAAATAAACAATTACAATTACAATTACGTTTACGGTACGTTTTAATCACAACCTTGTCGTGGTGTTTGGCCATCCCTGACCATTTGTTGAACCATGAATCGGGTATCGAGTGTCGATGCTGCAACGCGATACAGTAAGGACACTAGTAATGATGAACGGGAGGACAGTAGGTATGTACCGTGATTGACACTTGAAACTTATAAGCACGAATCAAACATTCTACGCATGTTTGGGATGGTGAACCCTTTAGCAACAATTTAGTATGAGGCCAGAGACTGTGTTAACAAAAAGGAGTTTTGTTTTGCGACCCGGTGCAACAAAGAAAAACGTATCTTCAATCCGAAATTACGACCAGTATCTAGCTCATCTTCGTGCTAATGAAGGTTTAATCTAGATTCTAGATAATGTAAGTATGTAATGCAAGTTTGCTCTAATAACATGCAGGTCTAATATCTAATAAGATCGTTTAAAAAACTAAATAGAACCGACTTCAATGCCGCGCTATTAATTTTCAGAACCAGTTTTGAGGTGTTTATCTCCATATCTCTGGAGATACTTATCGGACCTCGATAAAATTACCATGGTACCACACTTGGGATATCTCCTTTCCAACAAAATAAGAATAATCAAAATCGGTTCATAAACGACGAAGTTATCCGCGAACAAACATACAAAAAAAAAACACATACGGTCGAATTGAGAAACCTCCTCCTTTTTTTGAAGACGGTTAAAAATAAAAATTGTCTGAAGTACTGAAACATGCATTGGGGATGCACGTAGGTAATAGGTAGTACAGTTGGCACCCGGTTGGTACAGTTGGTACCTAATCAGGGCAATTACACATTCGTTTTAAGGGTGACTGGCTGAATACTCAAAGGTGATGGTTCTACGTTTAGATGACAGCTGAATGGCTCATTACTTTTATTTTTTTTATCAATTAAAAGCATTGAGTTATTATGTTTTTGTTATATTTATAATAATTATTATCGATATGATCTATTTAATGTTATTTGACGTGTATATTGTGCAGATTTTTAATTTGCCCATGTAATTAATAAATGCTTTTAGTTTTACTTTTTAAAGAAAGCGACGGAAGAGGTGACGCATCTGCTGATTCCAGCCAATTCACTAAATCTTCATTAACTGACGACTCCATTTTATTACGGACGAATAATAGAACATGCGACAGAAACACAGCTTCACACAGCGTAACTTTGGTGGAGTACTGTACGGCCCTTACTCACGTTATTTATAGTGTAAGAAACGAGTATCACGGCGAGTTCACGGTCCACGACCGATGACTGAGCTACCGACAATTGTCGACCATTTCCTTTGTTACACACCTGTCCCTATCTTATATTTATCGTGTAGCACAACTTTTGATTCATGATTTTAGATAAAATGCACAAGGCAGACTTTCGCCTGATGGTAAGCGTTGACGACTGCCTGTAACAGATATTGTGGCACACAAATCACTGGAAAGACTGAATTTGCGTGTCACTGCACTGCGACAGTTGCTCCAGCACTCTATTGAGCAGAAAAGGTATTTTGGTATTTGGCGAAGTGTTCAGTTATAATACAGCGTGTTTGAGACTAATGCTCTCATTTTTAGGGTTCCGTACCTCAAAGGGTAATAAAAGGAACCCTTATAAGATCACTTTCTTGTCTGTCGTCTGTCTGTCCGTCCGTCTGTCTGTCTGTCTGTCTGTCTGTCCGTGTGTCACCACAGATTTTTTCAGGAACGGGTGGACCTAGCAAATTGAAATTTATACCAAATACTGAGGTCTAATAGGGACTCTATTAGATGTATAAAAATCAAGGTCCTGAGTCAACACGATAAAAAGATATGGGCAAATTTAGATTTTCACGAAAACTTGGAAGTACCAAAATGTACCTTAATTTTTAACTTTTTTAATTTTTCGGATTTTTTTCGTTCACTTGTGCTGTAAGACCTTCCCTTTGACCAAAATTGACAATTCTAGGTCAACTGGAAGTACCCTATAGGTTTTGGGTCGAAATCCTATAGGGTATTTCCCGTTGAATCATTAAATTTGGCAAGAAGCAAGGTCTTACAGCACACATAAAAGAAATAAAACCGGCTAAGTCGAGTTGGACTCGCCCACCGAGGCTTCCGTACCAACGTTGGTTGGTACCAATTAAGCTACACCTATAAATTGTATGAACGAACGAAAATCTATAGGGATCGTCGACCCGTTGATCTAGAATCATGAAATTTGGCAAGAAGCAAGGTACAAACAGTACAAATAAAGGAAAAATTCCGAAAAATAAAAAAAGTTGAAAATTGAAAGGTGTCCCCATACATACATAGTTTCGCCAATTAAGATAGGCCTCTGAGTTATACGAGCGCTCACACAATTTAGAGGTCTAACTTAATTGGTACCAACCAACGTTGGTACGGAACCCTCGGTGGGCGAGTCCAACTCTACTTGGCCGGTTTTTTTAGGGTAATGGATGCAACACAGTGCATGCAGAATAATAATTATGTAAACCAGGATATTGTGTGCCACACTATCAGATATAAGCAGAGCTTACTGTCAGGTGAAGTCCATTGACATTTTCATTGATGTTAACTTTCACCATCTGGATAGCTGGATGGATTTCGATGAAATTTGGCACACATACATAGTTTATAAGCATAGTGTGGGATGACCTCAGATCAGAAGCACAGACTAAGTGGAGTGGTGATTTTAGCAAGGTGGCTGGCAAAAGCTATATGAAGAGTAGCCAAGATCATACTCAGTGGCATACAATGGGCACTACCGTTTTCTCATTCGCCAGGCGGCAAGATAGGCCACCACGACCACCAAGCCAAGAAGGCCCACGTAAAAGCCACTAAGCCAAGATATGGCCACCAACCATATCGGACACCAAAAAAAGGGTGAAAACACCCACTACGTTCCCGTGGGGTAGATGCCCCACGCGCCCAGCCCGGGTAATGAGGATCACCTCGACCCCGTCCCAAAACACAGTACGTAGCTTCTAAGTGCTTTTACTAGTTAAGGTACCTGCAAGTACAAAACATGTTTTGATGAATAAATGAATTAATGGCGGCGCGACTGAGTAAAATGATCCTAGTGGCAGCTGTCAAGGCATACATGTTTATTAAATTGTCAAATAAGCCACCAATTAAAAGCCCACCGACAATTCAGCAAAAAAAATAAAAAGTCCTTGACTAGTTTGTCTATGTTTGTAAATACTACTTGTTCTATTATAAGTATAAAACACAATCAATATTATGAGTCACAATAACATATCCCAGTGGCTGTTACCAAGCCCAAACACATAAACATTGGCAGCTAGCCAAATATATGTTTTGTTGTAGATAGACATGAGACAAGTTTTCATCATTTGTATTTGTAAATATTTGCTGACCTGAGTACATTGATTAGTTGATGTTATTTATTATATCGTCGCCTATACCACAGTGTCTAAGGACAAAAGTCTTTAACCATTGCGTCCTACCTGTGATGACATACGGAGCCGAGACGTGGACACTCACAGTTCGACTGGTCCACCAATTTAAAGTCGCTCAGCGAGCTATGGAGAGAGCTATGCTCGGTATTTCTCTGCGGGGTCGAATTCGGAACGAAGTAATTCGCCAGAGAATTAAAGTTATCGACATAGCTCAACGGATTAGTAAACTGAAGTGGCAGTGGGCTGGTCATATCTGCCGCAGGACTGATAACCGTTGGGGTAGACTTGTCCTAGAGTGAAGACCGCGAATCGGCAAACGTAGCGTAGGAGGTCCTGTGACCAGGTGGAGCGACGACATACGCAAAGCGGTGGGCACTGACTGGAAGAGAAGAGCCGAAGATCGGGCTCAGTGGCGCACCTTGGGAGAGGCCTATGTCCAGCAGTGGACTGACACCGGCTGATGATGATGATGATGATTATTTATTAGTATTCAGTATCTTCAGGATCAATTAAAATAATATTGATAAAATATTTTAAAATTCAGAATCACTTCTTCACAATATTTGAAATATGTTATACAATTTACATTGTTGATATTAAGTTTTTTGAGGGTGAATCAAATGTCTCAATACTCCTATAGCATGGAGAAAAGAAGACATTAGATACCTTTACAATGCGGCAAAGCAGCATGGCCCAGATACTATAGTGTAAAATTTGATTAAATATATCTATGAGCCGTTGACTGACACAGTTGCAGAAAACAAACAGCCCCCGCACAATGAGCATATAATGAATGTACTAAATAATAATAACCGCATACCCCTATCCTGTAAGGGCTATATAAGACCCTCTGACCCCCGGCTTGCCTTGACCGGCCGGCCGGTGGTGGGAATCGCAAGAGCTAAGACCTAAGCTCCAGGGTGGAAGTGTTAAAGGCATAAAGCCGCTAATAATTAATGTTTAGTGAAAGTGCAGCACACCTCTCAACACCCTTAGCTATCCACGTCAATGTTGCCCCTCGGCGCCGACATAACGGTCCGCCTTTAGGGGGGCCCATTCAGTGTATAGCAAGTCACCACCCGCCTTAATAATTCGTAATGAGGCATAATTGACGGATGCCGTACCTCATCCCATAGACCAGCAATCCGACATTAATCAGCTCACCCAACATTCTCATAATATAATGTACCATATTTTTATAATATAGTTTCCCACATCTCCTCCTCATCCGTAGTAATAACTAAGTTAAAATTGTAAAGGACCTCTTGATGTTGGCTTCGGCTCCATCAATGCCCTCTAAAAGATCGGGCGTGTACGACCCGTGATGTTATATGAATAATAATAATAATAAAGGACTTAATTGCAAAAATAAAAAATACGCAATTTGAAGTACCAGTGAGTCCCAAACTAGGCTCGAGGCCTGTATCTTGGGCACCCAGAGATGCGATTTTAAGGGTTCCGTACCCAAAGGGTAAAACGAGACCCTATTACTAAGACTCCGCTGTCCGTCTGTCTGTCTGTCTGTCCGTCTGTCACCAGGCTATAGCTCATTAACCGTGATAGTTAGACAGTTGAAATTTCTAAAAATAACAGAGGGTGTATTTCTGTTGCCGCTAGAACAACAAATACTAAAAACAAAATAAAGTTAAAAATTAAAGGGGGTCCCCATACAAAGAACGTATTTTTAAACGCCATCTATCTAATTAGTTTCGGCAAAATGACATAGATGGCGCTAGTAAACGAGCCCCGTCTTTCTAGATCGCGACCAAACCAAATATTCTTGGTAATATCAATTAATCAAATATATGATGTTGAAACTCTGTTATGTTTCGTATTGTACGGAACCCTCCCTAAGTGTGCGATAAGAGACGCGATGCTGACTCGCACTTGGCCAGTTTTATTCAAATATGTATTCTACATATAGAAAGCTTATAAGAAGCCTTTGGAGTTATATAGTTTCAAATATAACTTTAACTAAACCTTGTTTACGTCTTTAAAGCACTAGTAGTGATTATCCTTTTCTCATCTCAAAATTCTCAAATATTAAATCTTAAGCGCTAGTCAAAGTAGCCAGTAGACACAGTAACTATTACATAATCAGTGCCAGTAGTTAGTAGTAACTAGTAAGTCTTCGAGATATGTAAATGCGTCGCATTACAAATGTTGATATATTAAAAACGGCTCGGCCAATTTCGTTAAAATTTAAATGGGACCATCTGTGAAGGGTACCCTTTGAAACAAAAAAAGAATTTTCCAAATCGGTTCAGGCATCTTCGAGTAATCGGTAAAAAATATTTTTATTTTTATGTATGTTCACTGAAAAGATTCAGACGAATTGAGAACCTCCTCCTTTTTTGTGAAGTCGGTTAATAAATAAAATAAATACTCATGTTTTTAATGTGACATTAACTACACACTAGCTGACCCACAGTTTCACGAATGCTGGTTCAAATATTAATATTGTAACACTTACGTGTCCATTACACGGTAGGTTATCCGTCATTTAAAACCATCAGTCATGACTTTTGGTTGCTGATGCAGCAATCAATAGTATGTAAATATTGGTCAGTCACCGTCAATCACCCCATTAGACGATCAGTTACAGCCCCATGACTGACAGCAAAACCTTAAAACTAGATTTGATCAGTCAAGTTATAACTCATTCAATATACACCCAAGAGGAGTATCATGGCACTGCAGTTGTTTTAGTGATATTACGGATGCCCAAAAAATTATATTGTATTGATATATTGCATCATAACCATGTTGAATGTGTTTGTTATCGCAATATTGTAATCCCCTTATATCCCCTATATCCCTTTGTATCAATATATTGATATATCACTATTATATCTGTGCCTCCTGTGTAAAATGATATAACTGCAAAATCACAACTTTTCAGGAGAGCAAAAACAAAGTTTGAAAAATCATTATTCATGTTTGGTTACACTTATCTAGAAAATAATAAAGAATTATGTGGCGTATGAATGTATATTTTCATGCTTTACAACATTTTTTATGATATATTGTAAGCATTATCAGAAAAACTATAAAAATCAATGAGATATACTAAATGTAATATTTGACTAAAGTTTTTTTACGTGTCTAATGATCAAAGTATAATTGTATCATATTACACAAAAAAAAACCCTTTGGTGAAAATTAATATTTGGCAAGTTGTTTTAATGAATAACATCATAATTATTAGACATACACTTACTGACCTAGAAGCAAAAACACTGAAAATAAATAAAAGATTAATATAGTATTAATTAGCATGCTCTAATCCAATATTTTTTCCAGATTTATTATTAAAGTCAAAGTTGCAATGTTAAAATTTTTGTGTAATATGATATATCTGAAGTTGTATCAATCGTGATGTTAAAAAAAAATGTGCAAATAGAGTTAAGTTGAATATAAGAAGTACATTAAACAAAAGTATGTAATCAATAACACCTGTGATAATTAGAATTTTAGCAAAAAGGTACAATATTAGGGCAGTAAGAGATCAATAGTAAATAAATCACAACCCTTATAAGTATTTTACTTGAAAATTAATAAGTAGTTTTAAACATTATAGTTACTGTCATGGAGGGAGATAAAAAAGTACTAATTGTAATTATTTATGTACGAAAACGATTTATCTAATTTAACATTAGCATTAATTATATAAATCAAATTTTATTTTAAAGTTTGGACATTACTTTTATAGATATTAAACAGTCATGACTTACCTATTATTAGTGAGAGTTATCAGGTTCTCAACGTAGTCTCAATTAGAATTTTTATTCTTGATAACTGCAGTCACAGTATGTGCCAGGGAATAAAAACAAACAGAAACCCAATCAGAACCATACGTGTGCGAGTCCGACTCACACTTGACCAGTTTTTTACTTAGTGGTCCCTGCTACTAACAATGAATGTAAACTGGTCCCTGGTCCCAAGAAGGTACCACTGCTCTAAACCAAAGTGGTTATTGTTATACAGTTTTGTCATTAGTTCATCACACCAGATAGCATCTATATATCATGATATATCATAATTATTACATTTATGAATAAATAAGACATTTTCATTGTTCGATACAATATGTCTACGCAATATATTATATGGCCAAAATATTGTATTAAATATCAATATATTGTAAGGTGCTGGATCAATATTTCATTATTTCACATCATATTGGGCATCGGGATCCCTAAAATAAATCCTTACAGCATGGACACAGTTGCAATTTATAATAATGCAGTAATAATCTATCATTTCACATTTACAATTTTTGATTTGGATCAATGTGTTTTGCATCTTGACATTGATTTAGAGGCCAAAGTGCATATTACCATTATGATGTGATACCAGATTTTTGATCCAATCAATATTAGTATCACTGATGCCAAATTCTTGTAAGTAGGTATCTACACTCGTTTGAATATACATTTTCATGTTTTAGGTCAGTAACTTCGTAGCAATTACAATAAACGCAAAGCATTTGTTCTTTTAGCGAATTAGACCTTGTTAGACTGGATTAGTCATCAGAAATGAATGGAAGGTAGATCATCGTATTGATAGACACCGAACGGCCTGCACAAAATCCTTATACAGTTCTAATTTAAACTTCAAGACCAAGGCAACGAATTTAATGATTTGTAAGTTGATATATTGCAGAAAATAACGCGTAGATTATGAAAAAAACATTTCGGAATCGGTCTATCAATCGAAAATGGCGTTATGAATTTACGGTTATAGTGCTGTTTTTTGAGCAGCTGTGAGCATTGAAATTACTGGGAATTGTCTCGGTATTAAAGGTCTACATTCTGAAATCACGAATACATCAGGAAAATCATAGGAAAACGCAAAATCACTTACCTTTCTAAATAAATTGACAGCAACACGGCACTATAAAATTCACTTTTTTCACTTTATCAATGCTGCCAACTTGACAAATGACAATTGATTGGTTGATTGAGGGATGTGCATGGACCACACCACAGAATGAAAAATGTGAAAAGTGTGAGTTGTATTTACATTATCGATTAATGTCAATATTGATACACACATACAGTAAAAATAAATTTTACATATAGTAATGGCGATCTTCTGATCCCACCTTTTTGGAAAGTTATACAGACTCTTTTGACATTGTTTTCTTCTAGCAGTAACTTCGAGCATTTACCAAAGGAGATGTTAACGCAAGGCGTACCCCTCTGCTGGCCATATAGCCATTTTTGGCCGTATGAGCGTGCGTAACTACGCTGTATTTTTAATACTGTGTGCGTGTTTCAAGCTAGTGTGCGGGATGGTTAAAGTGAGTGATTTGTGTGTGTGCAATGCGTGTTTACCTCGTCCCCCGTAAGTATCGGCAGAAAAAAATGTTTGCGAATTACAACGTTAACATCTCCATTGGTAAATGCTCGAAGAGCAGTAAATCAATTTTAATCGTGGATGGAGGCTGGAACGGGATGTGGCATTTAAATAACAATAATAATATGAGAAGGATAAAACTATACAATCACTAGTATGAGAGAGCGAGATGAACACCATATTTTATATCCTTCTCTGCGTATGCGATTAAACTGGTTCCAGCATTGTATGGAACCAAGTTCTAGTGCACCCATTGGCTCTCACCCGCTGTCATGTATGACCCGACCAAATTACGTTGTTCATTTTATCTTATAGTTGGCATGTGTATCACGTGTTCATCATTTTAGTCGGGTTATATCTCTATAGCTATTTCATTCGCATACAATGTAGAGAGAACATAAGCGTATGCGTATACTTTCTCTATGATTGGAATAATTGATTATTTTGAATGTAGAGTAACTGTATTGCCAGAATGTCAAAGGAGCTGAAAAAATAAAGTCAGTGGTTAATGGTGGTTAATATAATTTTGGTGAAAATACATCATAATATTTCTTACAAAAAGTACTTACAAAAGCTGATAAGTGTATCCTAATTTATTATAAGTCGGCTAAGCCCGACTAGCCCCTGTGAAGTGTTTTGAAGGCTTACTATTTTAAAAGACGCCTCACCGTTATAAATAAATAAAATACATGAAGCAATGTCTTTGATTCACGGGGACACCTGATCAGCAAGGCGCTGTTCACTACAATAAGCCACAGACTAAGTAGAGATGCTACGCATACAATAAGCTGAGTTCTTCTAGTTATTTATCCAAGAGTAGAGTCTATTCTCCGTGTTATTTATGTAGATTGATTTACCATCATCTTACCATCGTCTAACCACTAACATGATCCATTAAAAGAGATCATAGTTCACCATATTTAGCTGGGAGTATTTATCTGATGTAACTTCCCAGCTAGAGTGAAAGCCTGGACCACACGGTGCCTTTTTATTTCCGTTTCGGAAATAGTCGAGAAAATTGTTAATTGCACAAGCAATCTTTGGAAACCGGGAGATCTCCCGGGACCCCAAATAATTTTAGGCCATGTATAGACTGGCGCTCGAGCAGCTGTTATAAGGCGTGGATGGAGTATTTAGTAGATGTGGCATTTGAATATGAGAAGGATAAAACTATACAATCACTAGTATGAGAGAGCGAGATGAACAACAATTTTTATATCCTTCTCTGCGTATGCGATTTTGCAAACTGGTTCCAGCACTGGAACCAAGTTCTAGTGCACCCATTGGCTCTCACCCGCTGTCAAACGACCAAATTGCGTTGTTCATTTTATCTTATAGCTGGCATAGGTATCACGTGTTCATCATTTTAGTCGGGTTATATCTCTATAGCTATTTCATTCGCATACGCTAATGTTCTGTACATATATATACTTTCTCTAAGTATGTTATAAGCCTAGCCCGCACTGAAGGATTTTTAACAGAGATGAGATCTTGGTTGCGATGGAAATGTACAAAGGACAACTGAAAATATACATATAGTAAACCAGAATGTATAAAATATGTGGAAGTGCAGGGAAACAGCATAGTGATGAGAAAAATGCCAATTTGTGTTCACACCGCAATACCACTGGAAACCGTCAGTAAATGCCAAATCTTTACTGATACTACTATTATCTTACTTGACTAAAATGTGACCTTCCCTCAACTTTACGACATTATTACATTTGTATCACGGATAATAGACTATTTTTATCATTTAATCTCTTCGAGCATTTTCCAATGGAGATGTTAACGCAAGGCGTACCCCTCTGCTGGCCATATAGCCATTATTAGCCATATGAGCGTGCATAACTACGCTGTATTTTTGATACTGTGTGTGTGTTTCAAGCTAGTGTGCGGCATCGTTAAAGTGAGTGATTTGTGTGTGTGCAATGCGAGTTAACCTCGTCCCCCGTAAATATCGGCAGAAAAAAATGTTTGCGGATTACAACGTTATTATCTCCATTGGTAAATTCTTGAAGATTAATCTACAAAAACTTGAACAATTCTAAAACTTTGACACTGGCTAAGTACACTAATTTTGTGACATAATAAAACGGGGGGGGGGGGGGGGGGGGGGTTGCTTGCTTATTTGTTTTTTATTAATGTTATGGTTGGCAAACAAGCAGACAGCCCGCCTGATCGTAAGCGGTTACCGTCGCCTATGGACAACTGCAACACCATGAGTGCTGTTGATGCGTTGCCGAACTTTGAGAAATTTGTGGATACCCTTTTTAAAAGACTCCATCTTATAGCTTGATGGAAAGATCGCGGGTAGATCATTCCACATCGTCTGCATAGCAATGTATGTCGGCAATTTGTAACATACCATTGATATGCAGATTGCAGAATAAATAGAGTAGGCGACAGCGACCTGTGGGACACCGGCGTTGATGGGAATTTGCTTGGACTTGAAACCATCAACAACTACCGATATACTACGGTGATCAAGGAAGCTAGCGACCCATGTGTAAAGCCCCTCTGGTAGGCCGTAAGATGGAAGCTTGGAAAGAAGCGCCTTGTGCCAGACCCGGTCAAAGGCTTTCGCAATGTCTAAGCTTACCGCAAGAGCCTCCCCTCTACTCTCTACAGCTTCAGACCATCGGTGTGTGAGATACACCAGAAGATCACCAGCTGAGCGACCATGACGAAAACCGTATTGACGATCACTTATCAGCTGGTGCTCTTCGAGGTATCGCAGAAGCTGCGTATTGACAACACGCTCCATAACTTTTCAGAGTAGAGAAGTAATTGCTATATGCCTATAGTTAGACGGGTCAGTGCGATCACCTTTTTTGGGTATTGGGTGGACTATGGCAACTTTCCAAGAACGGGGCACGTATCCTGAGGTATAGGAGAGCAGAAACAAGTGCGTTAACACTGGAGTCAACTCGGGAGCACATCTTTTTAAGAAGATCGCCGGAATGCAGTCTGGCCCACTCGATTTTCGCACATCAAGGGAAAAGAGTTCCTTCCGTACTGCTCTCTGGGAGATGCGTACTTCTTGCATAGAACTCTTACATCTTGGGATAATCAGCGGTGATAAATCCCCATCGTCGAGGGTCGAGTTAGATGCAAAGATACTACCAAGAAGATCGGCTTTTTCTTTAGCAGTATGGGCCAGTCTATCATCCAAATTTCGTAGGGCTGGTAGGGAGGATTGGCAGAAGTTACCTTCGGCTGCTTTGGCAAGTGACCAAAACTCTCTGCTTCCCGACGTATAACTGGCGAGTCGGTCACCAATCCTTGTAATATGCTGATCTCTGGCCTTGGCAGCCTTACCTTCTTGCTCGACCTGGAGGCAGCGTTAAATTTATTTTTTAGGAGAGCGGTGTTTGGATCGTTTGATGCCCGCACTGTGGTCCAAGCCTTAAATGCATCAAGTTTGGACTTTGATGCAACCGCACAGGACTTATTGAACCATGGGTGACGCCACCCTCCGACACGAACCACCGAGTTTGGAATGAAACATTCCATACCCTGAATCACGACGTCAGTGACAGTATCAGAACACACTTCAACATCCTCCGTAAAAACAAAGTTGCCTCCAGGGATATGACGCATAGAACTCGCGAAGGCCATCCCAGTCTGCTGTCTCATAGTGCCAAACTATGCGTTTCCCAGCTGGAGAAGGTCTAGCACGATTTGTTGACACGTGGACATCGCATACGGTACGTTTTATGCGGTCGTTTCTTCCGCGGACTTGCAAAATGTGGAACGATCTCCCACCAGAGGTTTATCCGTTACGGTACAACATGCAGCGATTTAAGAGAGGGGTAAAAAGAGTCCTCTATACAAAAGGTAGGCAAAGCACGTGCAAAACTACTTGTGTTGCAGGTGTTTATAGGCGGCGGTGACCACTTTCGATCAGGTGGGCCGCTTGCTTGTTTGTCAACATTGACATTAAAAAAAAAAAAAAATGTTGAGTTGGCACAACTGAACTAACCAGGCAGTGATCTGAGGAACCTAGGGGTGGACCGACAGATACCTGATAATTGTCTGGATTTGAGGTCAGCAGGAGGTCAAGCAAGGAGGGGTTGTGGTTCTCTACATCTGGTATTCTGGTTGGTTCTGTAACCAGTTGAGAGAGTCCGTATGTACGAGCCAGATTGTATACAGTACGCCCCGCATCGTCGGTGGAATTAGAGCCTAACCACTCTTTGTTGTGAGCGTTGAAATCTCCGAGCATTATTAATTCCACAGAAGCGTACTGTTCCAGCACTTTATCGGCGCCATAAGAGATGTGCTCAAAGAGACGAGTTGTCTCCAGGGCCCCTAGACAAAATCCAATTTCCTGATTTCATTCACGCTAACGCAAGTTCAAATTGTATAAAATGACATTTATGTTTCCGCAACAAAAATGTAATTTCCATACATTTTGAACTAGCGTTAGCGTGAGTGAAAACAAGAAATTGGATTTTGTCTAGGGGCCCAGGTCACCGCTGTGAAACCTGTATAGGCAAGCATAGACTCGTGTTTGACTACCGTTGTCCACGTGCACCCAGAGAAGCGACAGGTCTTTAATCTCTAAACCGTTAAGACGACGACAGCAGATATCCTCCCGAACGTACACACTAACCCCAGCCCGTCTCAATAACATGTGTTCGAGGGTATAGCCGGGGTACATCAGATAAGAGGTATCAGCAGGGCAGGATATCTGGGTCTCCGTCAAAAAGAGCAACGCCGGTTTAGCCGTTTCAATATGAAAGTAAATGGAATCGATGTTGGTGTGAAGACCCCTAATATTACAGAAGTCCACTTTGAGTATGGACTGAGCCGCTGTAGATAGATAGATAGATTAACACTTTATTGCACATTAGAATACAGAGGTATTTACAAATACTTTAAAAAACTAAATGTACAATCGGCGACCTTATCGCTAAACAGCGATATCTTCCAGGCAACCGGTAGACGAGTGGAGATACATCATTGTTATTATCGATGGTAGTGTGCATATAAGAAATCACAAAGTATTTAAAATTATTTATACAAACAAATACAATAAGAGCAATTACTTTTAGAGCTGTAGAACTTTTCTTATTATTTTTCCTAGCCATTATGCCTAGCCTAGGGTTTGGGGGAAATGTGACGAGACACTGATTGCATCCAAGCGACAATATTGAATTGCATAAGACGAAAAACCGGTTGAGCAGACTATAGAGTAGCTGGCATGGGGGACGGAAGGGCCCCCGGTCCCCCTTGAAGGGAATTACCGGGTCCACTCCAGTCTCCTACTCCGGCACGGTAACAACCTTATAGGATTATGGGCGGGTTGGCGGGACAGCCTCCTAGAGCGGATATTAGAAGTGATCTCTAGGTTCGGGTCCCCCACTGACTCGCGGCCAGCGGATAACCGTTTCACCGGGTCTCCCTGGCCCCCATGCCAACCAGTCACGTCGGGACAACCAGCACCCGTATCACGAAAACCATTGAATGAACGAAATGAACTAAATGACGGGGACGGAGCTATACAGCCTAGCCCCCTGGTCTGTCCTTTACATCATTCACGGTCGCCGGGATACTAAACAGGACACGCCACTAGGTGGGAAGGAAAGGAAAGGAGCTGGTACTTCCGCGATGGTGTCAGAGCACGCTAGTGCCGAAGCAATGACATTCGGCGATAGACTTATAACGGGAGGGTGGTATTATACCAGGCGACCAAGAAATGGTCTACCACCAAGAGTTTGAAGTGGAGTTACAGTCATAGATAGGCTGTCGAGAGATGCGGCGGGTACGCCTCCACGCTTATCTCTCTGGTGATTGCACCCTAGAAAATCCCTCTTCCGACATCGTCACCCGCGGGAAAAGAAGGGGTGGCCCGGCAGTATATATTATGTTGGGCCCGGCCCTACTGTAAGCTGGAACAACAAGGCACTAAAAAAAAAGTTGTATCAATTTTGTCAATATATTCAATGTTAATGTCTAAATACAACAGTTGTCTCTGTCAGACAATGACATTTATTGACAGCAGACTAATTGAAATTTTGAAAGTGATTAGCGAAGTTTCAACCAACTGTCAAGTGAGTGATACAAAAAATGTCAGTTTATATCTGATTACGAGCAAGAGGGTTGTGGATTTTTGTGAATTATATCGTGAAATTATATGTAATTTTACCAAGGTTTTTATATTATCAACTTTTATCGCTCTAAAACAATTAATACCTGCTTTGGGGAAGCGTGTGTGTAACTAACTTTATTGTGTCATGATGTGTTTTGGTTAGTCTTACTGCATGGAAACCGATAAATCGATGAATACTCCGTATCCTCATCGTGATGGCTAGTATTGGATTCGGGGTGTATATACTATCGTACATCTGGTTCTCGGCGTTCCTGCTGGTCTGGATAAGCATTCGCACCGGACTCTCCGTCGGGAAAGTAGCTATCCTAGTGTCTGCGTTCATTTCTATACTCCTGTGCTTGCTGCCAAAAATCGACGTGGAATTAACGTATAGCGACAAATTGTACGATAAGTTCTACACGGTGCGATATTTTACTATCGGTTTGATTCTTTTGGGTAATATAGCCGGAGCTACGTACACCTACTTGTATACTTGCCACCAGCCTGTTGAGTTTAGAAAAATACGAAGATTCGGTAGCTAAAAAAATACGATAATTTTGGTAAGTTTCGATATGTTTACTCAGTGTGTGTAGATATTTAGTGAGTTTAGTTTGCACACTGTTTATTTAAAGCACCTTTTGTTGGAGCAATAAGTATTTTATCAGTAATGAATGATAGTAAACAAGCCGTTGTTTGTGTATTTGTGACCCTGTAATTGTGCATATCATGAATAAACTATGTTTGGTTTCAAGACTTCACTGAAAGGTCAATGACATAAAAGGTAGTTAGTTATCTACTAATTCCCAATATTTTTGTGAGATAAAATGTTCTTAGTTAACAACACTAATATTATAAATGCAAAAGTCAGTTTTTATTTTTGTTTGTATCTAGAGTACATACATACATACATACCATTATGCGTTTTTCCTATCGGGGTAGGCCTAGGCAATGACTACTTTTTTTTTTTTACCGACATTAAAATAGTGCCAAATTATAACAGAATGACTAGTTAAGTCTGTTTTCATCTAAAACATAATGTCTCACTGTCACTGTCAACCATTCTTTGGCTAAGGACACCTCGGTGAACCTTCTAGGAAGTAGTATAGTATTATACAGGTATATAGTAATATAGTATAGGTACCTACATGCTGCCAGGCAAAGGTGTGCATTTTGCCACCTGTCAACCTGGGGCCAGTCTCTGTGGAAAACATCTATGTACCCCCACTCTGCTTTTGGGCTTCCTCTGCTTTAACTTAGATTTTGCGTCGTCTGTATTGATGAAATGTCCTCCATATATGTGTTGCATATCAGTACTTAGGGTGAGGACATAAAGGGGCGGGTACCCGGTGCAGACAAACCGGTACAGGTTGGTACTAATCCATACTGGTAAAATATTCCATTTTCTTTTTTTTTATGCTAGATGGGCAAGCATTTGACCACTATCTCACCTGATGTTAAGTGACGATGTGTTCCACGATGAAGCACGCTTACCTAGTAGATACCTGTTCACTCACAATTTGAAGACCCACGGGTTGTAGCTATCGGGAAACATAGACACCGGCAAGGAATTCCATTCCTTGGCGAAACGTATGATAAAGAATGAAGCAAAACGCTTCGTGCGTGTAGATGGAATGTCCACCATGAGGCGATGGCGCACATTGGTATGTCTGGTTGTCCGATAGTTTTTAGTTGTTTCTTTATTTCTCCAACCTGTTTCTTTATGTGCAAGCTCAATGGAACATTTTACCAGTACAGATCAGTACCTACCTGTACCGGTTTGTCTGCACTGAGTACCCGTCCCTTTATGTCCTCACCCTTATACAGACAAGTATATTACTTATCAGCATTCAATTTTTGTTTGGCTATTGCTATTCTTCTTGTAATATACTCGTCTGTGGTACTAATTCCTATTTTCCTTTCCTACTATATAATATAATTCTATTATCTAATTCCGTGTTATCTAACAGACGTAAGGCAGACATTAGATAATGCTTCTAGCTCCATGCATGCAATCAGCTTATCATTCTCACTATTTGTTCAGTAATCTTGTTGGGATTCACACATCAAAGGAGTGGTTAACCTTGCTAATGTGGAGTATTAACTCGAGTTAATGTAGCTTTAGTTTATGTAATTATTTTTATACTTACTGAACAATTTCATTTATTTCATATGTGTAACTCTTATATAGTTAGTAGTCCGTTTTCACAGCCAGATAGTACAACCATCTGCATCATTTGAGGGCCCAGTGGAGTAGTGGGAGAATGGTCGGTTTTGATGCCAGAGGTACCGAGTTCTATCTCGCCGTGCACCAATGGATTTATCTATTGAAAAATGTATGTGTGCTTTTCACAGTGGCCCTCCGGTGAAGGAAAACATCGTTAAAAAACCCCCAACTCCCGCATGGTAGTAGGACACTATCTAGTGTCCGCCTGGCCTCAAGTTAGAAAATCTGTCGCCAAACATCTAATGTGTTCCGGCAGCTTTCCTTGAGAGCTACCAATGCCGACCGTATCATCACTTACCAACCGGTCAGATAGTGGTCAAACGTTAGCCTATATGATATAAAAAAAACTAATTTGGTTAATTTTAAAGTGTGAATATATAACATTTTATCGTGGGTGCTGTGCTCACCTACTTCTAATTAATAAATATGTGAAATTACTCTCACCTCAATCCACCAGAATCAATCTTCACAGCTGGCTGCCACTCTACATCAGAACTCTGCCAGATTATTGTTTCTTGGTAGGTTGGCAACACCAGTGTTGACCCATCCCATTTAACACTACCCAGGGTCGTGTGTGGAATTTATGTCTTTAGTGCCTTATGCACATAAATGCAGATGGGTAACGATGCTCCTCTCGAGGGTGATGTTGACTTCAATAAATCCTTTAACTTTCAATCCTTTAACCGAAAAAAAAGGAGATTCTCACTTGGTATTGAAAATTAATAGCGTGGCATTGCAGTTGGTTCTTTTAGTTTTTTTTAAATGATCATCTAAGTTAACAAGTGTTATCTTACTTCCAGACACAATGTCTAACGCCATATGCCACAGCCTGCGGTCACCCATCCGAAGCTTGGCCAGCTTGCGTCGAGTGCGGCCAATATCCACCTCCATTGTGCACAATGAGACTATACTGGTCAAGAATAATGATGAATTTGTGAACAAGGTGAGACAATGAACTTGATACTTATATATTTGTGAACAAGGTGAGACAATGAACTTGATACTTATATATTTGTGAACAAGGTGAGACAATGAACTTGATACTTATATATTTGTGAACAAGGTGAGACAATGAACTTGATACTTATATATTTGTGAACAAGGTGAGACAATGAACTTGATACTTATATATTTGTGAACAAGGTGAGACAATGAACTTGATACTTATATATTTGTGAACAAGGTGAGACAATGAACTTGATACTTATATATTTGTGAACAAGGTGAGACAATGAACTTGATACTTATATATTTGTGAACAAGGTGAGACAAAGAACTTGATACTTATATATTTGTGAACAAGGTGAGACAATGAACTTGATACTTATATATTTGTGAACAAGGTGAGACAATGAACTTGATACTTATGAATAGTGATTAGACATTATTGAGATTTATTTTTACCTTTAAGTATAGATCTTTTACGATAACATGACCCGCTCCTCCAAAATTAAAAAACGTATTGAAAGTATTTACAATGCACCACCACGCATGTGTGCGTACTGGTACTGCCGGTTTCGCGACATTGCATAACTCCTAATTAGTTTATAGTTTATTTATTTCATCAAAAAAACAGTAAGTATATTTTGACACCTTAAAGTTATCTAATTATCTTAAAAAACTAATTATTTATACAACTAAATTACTTTGAATAAGGTACCTGAGCATTAGCAGCCGTTCTAGGTCGAACCTGTGTTACAGCTAATTATGAACGTACATTGTTCCAACCAACACTGCAAAAAAAGTTTCTATGAAATTTATAAGCAATACTTTCCGGTAAGTTAGGTTGGCTACAAAGTATGTTCATGATTCGGGTATCAACAATGTAGGGAAGAGCCTAATCTTATAACGTAGTACAACATAATTACAACTACATACAAACTCTTTCGTAAGGATGTGACTACACACATTAAAACAGTAATTTCGAGGGGCGGGCCATGTTATCGTAGAAGATCTCTATCACTGTAAGTTTTCAGAATAAAATAAAATAAATAAATAAATACTTGATCCACAGATACAGGTGGTAGGAACATTATATCGATGTTCCGCCTTACTTGCTACCAAAAAGAAGCTTACCATCATCAAGGAGAAAATATGCTGGCATAAACTTACGGTGTTCTGTCAGCATACAACCCTTGAGTCCGACCATCATTCAGTGTGTTCACCATCTTCAATTACATCATCGCTTACAAACAGGCGAGATAGTGGTCAAAGGCCTATCAGATATAAAAAAAGGACCACACCTACTCAACATAATAATAAAAATCAGTTCATTTTCAGTGATAGGTTTGTGGTGTTTATCTCCATATCTCTGGAGATACTCATCAGATCTCAATGAATCGTGTAATGAGACCACTGTAGAGATGTATCCTACCCATGAAAAAAAAATCATTTTAATCGGTTCACAAATCAGCAGAGAAATCGCCTAAAAAACATACAATGAATAATTTTAAAATAAAACTGGCCAAGTGCCAGTCAGACTTTTGTCCCGCACACGGAGGGTTCCGAACGCCATTTAACGAATATCTAACGAACTTCTAATCTAACACCAAGTTACCAAACCAACTAAGTAAACGTTAACACTTAGCACAAAGGTAATTAATATTATTAAATCTGAAAGACCCTGAAGACCGAGTGTTCGTACGTTTAACTATCTTTCCACTGATTCTAGCTAAATGAAAACTCTTTAAGTACTAATATAGAAGATATTTTAACCAATACTGTATACTACTTCGTGCTAATCTCAAATAAGTAAACAAATAGACCGAGGCCCACAAATTTAACAAATGAAACGCTTGCGCGTGCTAATTTTTCCTGTGCTGCCATCTAGTTGCGTCGAGATGAATTAATTGCAAAGGCTATTACACAGGTAAGTTATTTGTAGTTGATTGCAGATTGAACACCGAGCTTTGCCAAAAGCTACTTCTCCTCGCCAATAGATGTCGGGAGGAGTCATATTTTAAGTTGATTATTGAAAACACGAATAAAACAACATTTCTGAAAATGAATCCTAGCTAGATCGATTTATCGCCCCCGAAATCCCCTGTTTACTAAATTTTATTTAATAGCTGGAGTCGTTTCAGAGATTCAGATTCAGATTCCGAGATTAAAAGAAACACTATGAAGCCATCTATGAAGATTCATAGATGACGCTATCGTAACACGTTTTTTGTTTTAAACTCTTTAATTTTTAACTTTGTTATGTTCTTAGTATTTGTTGTTATAGCGGCAACAGAAATACATCATCTGTGAAAATTCCAACCGTCTAACTATCACGGTTCATAAGATACAGCCTGGTGACAGACGGTAAGACAGACAGACGGACAGCGGAGTCTCAGTAATAGGGTTCCGTTGGTACCCTTTGGGTTCGGAACCCTAAAAAAAGTACAGACGAATTGAGAACCACCTCTATTTGATTCCATATCTAAGAGCCGGTTTCATCGGTTCCTGATAGCGCTAATATGAAGAAATCTGACAGATTTTTACAGCTTTTATATGGCGTCATGTCTCAGACAACTATCTAACGCATTATCAGGAATCGGTGAAACTGGCCCTAAATGTCTTGGTTGACTGGGAGTGATCGCTCTTAGCGATAAGTTCGCCCGATTGAACAATCATTTTAAGGGTTTACTGTTTCATTAGTTATTTTAATTGCTGTACAATTAAGGTTTTTTGTATCATCTTGTCTTTGTGTTGCATAAAAAACAACGGGTTGCACTTCGGGAGTGCCGGCAGAAGTGAAAACTTAAAATCGTCATTCTTAGGGTTCCGTACCCAAAGGGTAAAAGGGTGGTAGCCTATTACTAAGACTCCGCTGTCCGTATGTATGTCTGTCTGTCTGTCAGTCTGTCACCAGGCTGTATCTCATGAACTGTGATAGTGAGACAGTTGAAATTTTCACAGATGATGTATTTATTTTGCCGCTATAACAACAAATACTTAAAATAGAATAAAGTTATAAATAATAGGGGGTCCCCATACAAGAAACGTGTTTTTTCGGCATTTCAATATAACGCCATCTACGAACGCTTAGGTAAACGTCCATAGATGGCGTTATATTGAAATGCCGATCCCTAATACCTTTGTTAGACGTTAGATGGCGTTATAAGAAATAAAATGATTATTAAATATTATTTTTTGCTGGCGAAAAATAATAGTGGTATTTTTTGCTGGATCTTATAAAATACTGTAGTGTGGTACGGAACCCAACGAGTGCGAGTCCGACTTGCACTTGGCCATTTTTTTTATATTTTGGAATGACAACTCGCGCAAGCGCCCTGCGCTCCGTCTTACGAATTTTCGATCAGGACACGTGACCTGACGCGAGCTTAACATTTTTTACCCATCCCAAAGAAAGTGCACAACGCCGCTAAAGACGTTTTCACTTCAAAAATAAAAAAATAAATGTAATTTAGTAGTCAAAATACAGCCTCAACCATCATGATCATAAGTATAATGAGAGATTATGTAAGATTTTGTTTCGTGCGTCACATTTGATATCTTCATATAACTTTGCGTGCTTTGTACCGGAATTAGTGTAAGAAATCACGTATGTCAGTGTCTGTATGTATCTATCTCCTATCACCATAACTGAGATATGAGTAATCCTCCGGCTTCGACTGTTTGCATAACATTATACATACTTAAGTACATATATAACGTGTTTGTTTGAGTACACGTTCGCTACGGACGGTTATTTTTACATCGCAAACCTTGAATAGTTTCGCCAATGTCTAAATAGGTTTATGGCGTCTCGCTTAGGTACATTGGTTTTCTGACTAAATTCACACAGAGAATAGGTAGGTACACAATTCGATGAATATATTTTCGCATAACTTTTCACAGAATCCGATTTTTCTTATTACCTAACTAACTTCCAAAAAGGACGAGATTTTCAATTCGTCTGCATTTCTTTTGTGGGTACGATGTGTAGGGTTAATTATTACATTTTATCAAAATGTAACGGATCTTACCCGACTGTGCCAGACTAGAGTGATATAAAGTAGATAATAGATATTACCGTGCATGGGGTATATCAAATTATAAACATAAAAATTAATAACTTACAAACATAATCTAGACAAACCTCGTCATTTTTTAAAATCTATTGATGTC
This sequence comes from Cabera pusaria, assembly GCA_954871355.1. Classification (NCBI taxonomy): domain Eukaryota; kingdom Metazoa; phylum Arthropoda; class Insecta; order Lepidoptera; family Geometridae; genus Cabera; species Cabera pusaria. The sequence continues at coordinate 25,199,278 of OX940900.1, forward strand.
TAAACCGCTTTTATTCCCTATATTTTAAACATTTGTAATTTTAAACGATTAACAAATAAAGCAGTGACTGGAAACAAAGAGCCGAAGATCCGGCTCGTGGCATGATTTGGGAGAGGCCTATGTCCAGCAGTGGACTGATACCGGCTGATTATGATGATGATGAATAAATATTACCTCTAAAATCAATAAAACACATTAAAACGATTCTGTAGGTTTCGCACAATTTCCGCATCCAACGTCAAGTTTTGCATCAAAAGCCACCTATCGCGTAAAGTGGGAGTACTTGTTTTTCAACCGACTTCCCAAAAAGAAGGAGGTTCTCAATTCGTCTGTAAATTTTTATTTTTTTGTATGTATGTTACGCGATTACTCCGTCAATTGTGAACCGCTTTGAATTCTTGTTTTTTTAATCGGCAGGGTACGTTTCCGAGGTGGTCCCATTGTAATTTCATCGAGATCTGATAAGTATCTCCAGAGATAAAACGATAAACGTCTCAAACTTGCTACTGAAATTGACTCGCGGGAATGAAGTCGGTTGTTTTAGTTTCTATTAAACTATCTTAATTATGAATGATAACAGCTCAAAGGCTACGCATGATGACTTGTGTTTCCTTGTCAACATCTCCAACGGGTTTTATTTACATTTCTGGCAGATAATCCCGCAGGTATCGTAGCTGGTAACACAATGATATCTGTCAGCGGTAATATTGGGCTAATCAATCACACCAAGTCTCTTGGGAATATGATTGCTTTCTGTTATTTATTGCTACCACTCTGACTTGCTTGTTGTCTCCGAATTATACTGTGATTTTGTTAAAATACCTTGTGATGTAGACTTAAGTACTGAACTTTAATTTTTTAAACGTTTCTATACTATACGTATGCCCTACCTCTGATATCTTCGTGTGTATGACGGCCCGTTGGCGTAAAGATAGCTTGCATTCTACACGGGAGGTCGCCAGTTCAAATCCAAGCACAGGCGGTGGTCCACAGGTGTTAGGAGCATTATATCGAGGTTCCGCCTGCCTTGCTACCATAAAATAGCTTACCACCATCAAGGCAAAAAATTGCCGCCATGACCTTACGGTGTTCCGGCAGGCGTCATTCAATTGCTATTTAGTTTCTACCGCGTATCGTCTACGATACAACTGACGACAGTCGTATATTAAACGATATCGACGTTGTAACTAGGTTTAGGCACAGTTTCACCAGCTCATGATAGCGCTAATATGATGAAAATTGACAGATTTTTGACAGCTTTTATAAGGCGTCTTGTGTCAGATAACTATCTAACGCATCATTAGGAACCTGTGAAACTGGCCCTATATCTCGCATGTTTGCTGTCAGAGCGTGCATGTTCTGTCAATAGGACTATTATCTTTTCTGTGGTTCCGGTAGAACACAGCCCTTGAGAGTCAGTGTTCACCATCTTCGACCGCATGATCGCTTACCACCAGACGAGATAAAAGTAAGCAATGAATTCCAGGTAATGAACAACGACAAGCCTGTGATAGTAAACTTCCACGCGGAGTGGTGCGAGCCCTGCAAGATCCTCACTCCGAAGCTGATGGAGCTGATAGAGCCGCTCGACAACCTCGATCTGGCCGTCGTCGATGTGGAGGACAACGCAGACCTCGTGCATACCTTCGAGGTATCTATATCTCTTACACCAGACTTTTTCAGTGTGTGGGTCGTCGAGCCTCTATACGGGATCGCGTGGGGACGCAAAGTCTCAGTAAAAGAAAGAAACAAAGTTTGTAAATATAATAGATATGTTGCCTGGGTCAAAATATAGTAATTCTAATTAGTCCGTCAGTTGGATTAATATAAAATATTGGTCACGTATTTTCTTATTTTACAAATCAATAGAAATTGACAAAGATAAAGAGCGTCAAAGTTCGGGAGTGGGGGCTCGTGACGTCACTAACCGCTAGAAAGCAGTACACTTTTTAGCGGTTTGTGACGTCACGCGGCATTTCAACGCTCTATATAACGCCGCGAGCAGAAGCTAGTAATATAATAAAATACAGATTATAAACAGTGCAACATTTGATAGAAGTGACGTAGCGTCGCGGTCCGAAGGGAGTAGAAGTTTTTTTTTTATACTTTATAGGCTAGCGTTTGACCACTATCTCACCTGTTGGTAAGTGCTGATGCGGTCGAAGATGGTAAGCACGCTAGGCCTAGAATGGGAACTGGCTCTCAAGGATAGCTGCCGGAACACATTCGATGTTTGGTGACAGATTTTTTAACTTAACTTGAGGGTGGTAGCTGGCCAGGCAGACACTAGATAGTGTCCTACCACCATGCGGGGTTGTTGGTTTCTTAACGATATTTTCCTTCACCGGAGGGCCACTGAGAAGCAAACATACATTTTTCGATAGAAAAATCCATTGGTGCACGGCGGTTTGAACTCGGTACCACGGCATCAAAGCCGACCGTTCTCCGGGTTACGCCACCGGGCCCTCAAGTGTCACCGGGAAGTGACGTAAACGTCGTGTCATATTTTATATTTATAAACGCCCTCTATTGTAGAATGGCGTAGACGTATTCGCTAATCTTCAATAGATGGAGCAGTACAAAAAAAATGAGTGATGTTGAGAAATAAATTGAATGCACTTGGTAGTTTCACGTCTAGCACGTAGCTTTCTAAGTTTCTCACTCTCTTATTTAGGGTTCCGTAGCCGAATGGCAAAATGGAACACTTACAGATTCGTCATGTCTATCTGTCTGTCCGTCCGTCCGTATGTCACAGCCACTTTATTCCGAAACAGTTAAGACTACACAATTTAAATTTAGTAGGTAGATATATTCAGCTAGTTTACCATTTTAACTTGTATTCCAGGTAAAAGCAGTCCCCGCAGTAATAGCGATAAAGAACGGCCTGATCATAGACAAATTCATCGGACTAGTAGACGCGGACATGATCACTGGCCTCATAGACCGGATGTCCGGTAAAAAGAAGGCGGGCGCGTAACTCTACGTCCGGCCTTGCTCTATGGTATCTAAATAAATACGAGTGAGGTGTTGGCATAGGGAAGTATATTTACATGTATGTTTTTTTTTAAATCTTACTAGCAATGTAGGCTACACATTACTAGCAGTCTTGTTAACCACCAACTAAGCTAAATATACTTGTGTCTGAAGTGGGTTCACGTCAATAGTGCAATGGGTGGGGATTGAACTAACGACCTCTCGATCGTCAGGTCGTTAGCCATTGGGCTATTGCCGCTTAGTTTGTTTCTAAAGGAAATATAAAGAGCCACTTTCACCGGTTTCAGATAGAATCCCCGATAGCCTATAAGGGACTTATCTGCCGGATTAACTACAATACTTACTACAATACAATACTTACTTAACTAAATACTTTTATGTAGCGTTATATTTACAGCTAAGGCTCTGTCCAAAGGTTGTCTTGTAGCGATTATCTTTTACAATGTAAATGTATAATAATATGGTTAAGTGTAAAATTAAATGATTTTTTTACGCTAAGGGCCAGTTTAACCAGTTCCTGATAAAGTTTCAAGTAGTTATTTGAAATATGATGCCAGATAGAAGTGATTTTTGTTATAAAATTATCGTGAATTTGTAACATTATTAATTTTATATACCGGCTGTAATTCACGTACCTTTAGTTGAATTTTCTCGAGCTGAGTTTCGAGCGAGTCCGTCACTTTCCCTGAAGGTACGTGAATTACAGCCGGCACATAAAATAAATACAGATAGAAAAGAAGCCGGTGAAACCGTGAAACGGTTTATTCCCAACGTCCCCCACTAAAACTTCCCCCAGTGGCGGACGTTAGGATTAATTATTAATTTTTGTCCCAACGTCCCTCAGTGATGGTCGTTGGGGCATTAAAAAATGTTTTACTCCCAAAATCCCTCACAAACTCACCAGTGGGGGATGCTAGAACAAAGTTAGTTAGTTTGCAGTAAAATCTGGGTGTTTAGTTTTTTTATATTTAATTTTGTGAATGTGTGACCTAAAAAAATCGGAACGGGAATAGATAGTAGATAGATTCTACCACGTAATAGACTTGGCTGGCACCGACTTCAAATAAATGAGCGGGCAGCGCTTATAATAATTATATTAATTTATTTTTCGCTTTTGAGTGCCTATTTGTGGTTTAATTTTTTTAAACCTTTTTAGTGAAAAACATGTTTTAATAAAAAGTAAAATAGGTGCCCGTGTCAGTGGGCGACGTTGTGTGTAAAACAATTTTAAATGGCCTAACGACCACCACTAGGGGACGTTGGGAATAAACCGATGAAACTAGACCTAACTTTATACCATTATTTTTACTTTGATTGCTTCTTATAACAAAAATCTAATTTAACTATAGTTTTGTTTAAATAACCACAGAACGTATATATATATGCCGACACCTCACTCTTTGTAAATAAGCGTAAATACACACTAGATATTATTGTATAATTCATTTTGTATAGTTTAGTTAAATTGATATAAATGAGTTTGTTAAATCTTTGTTATTTAGAGTTAAAATAATAAACACTTAAATGAGTTATTTAAGAAAAAAATTTGGGGAATCTAGTCTATAATATCTGAATATTTCTCTATTATTTTAAGTATAAATCAAGAAATATTTATATAATTTGATAGATTTAATATGAAATAGTTGCGATTTACTCCTTGCTTTCATTTTGATGAAATCGAAGTTGCGTTATAACATATGAGGAACGATCAGACCGATTTGTAATATATCAGCAAAATAATCTGGACCTAGGATTTATTTGGATAGCCAATGCTGAACATAGGAAGATCATTTTAACGTCCGGTTTCAGGCTAAATCAACTGACAATCTTGTCAAGTGAACACTACGTGCAAACATACATACGTAAGGCTTAACTGGCCTTCTCGCTACCAAATTTGTAAATATTTTGTTTTTGAAGTGTTACGCACTTAATATTTTTGTAAATAGTTACACACAACACAATCCAAAATGTAATCGTACTTACGGGACGACCCCGCACCCCCCGGATAACACGTCCAGTTGCTACGTGTATAACGATTTACCAAATTTGTAGTTGACAAGAGAATAATTAGACGCAGATATGCAATACAGAGTTAACATACAAAATAAACTGGCCAAGTGCGAGTAGGACTCGCACACGTAGGGTTCCGATTGAACAACATTTGCCGGAAAACTAAGTTTCTTGTATGGGGACCCGATGGGTAGCCATTTTCTCAAAACGGTAAAAGATAATTATATTGACACTATATAGTATAACTGAGTCCAATTGTAATTGTTTACGGTTTATAAACTAGCCGTTAATGTTATGTACTGGCCTATGATATATTCTAAAGTACACATTTTGACTTTAAATGCGTATACGCAACTTACAACTAAAAAATAGTTAGGTTAAATGTTCTGTGCATTGCATTAGGTAGGTCGTCTTGAATGCTGGACACGTCACGAAACACAATGTAATTCTTATTGTGTCTGGAATCCCGGGACTTAAAAGATTAATTAGTATATCGCGAAATGCCTTCACTGTAACCTTCCTGACCAAATCTTGGCTTGGCCAGAGGAAAGTCGATATCGTGACAATTTTACCAAATATATTTATAGTGATATATTCGTGAATGCTCTTAAATTTAATTAATATTGGTGAAATTGGACACATCTGTACATTATCTTCTGTGTTTGTCACTTCTAAAGTACGAATATTAAACGTTTGTTGTGGGTAGTTAGATAAAATGTAGTAACAAATATGACACGCGTACTCAAAGAGACGCAAATATCGTAGCATTGCCGGAAATAGATATGCCTAGCTATACGAGGCACAGAATTAATAATATCGTTTAAAAACTAAAAAACAACCGACTTCAATGCCGCGCTATTCATTTTCAGTACCAATTTTGAGATGTTTAACTCAATATCTCTGGAGATACTTATCATACCTCGATAAAATTACCATGGTACCACACTTGGGATATCTCCTTTCGAACAAAAAAAGAATAATCGAAATCGGTTCATAAACGACGAAATTATCCGCGAGCAAACATAAAAAAAAAAAATTATTTATATACGGTCGAATTGAGAAACCTCCTTCTTTTTTTTTGAAGTCGGTTAAAAAAAATACAAAACTGAGTAGTATAAATACTGCTGTAAATATTTCGAGGGTAGCAGCAACTTTACTAATAATGTTGGTGTAATTAGCACAGTTCTATAAGTAGTTGCATCTGCGAAGCACAACAAGTATAGCATTACGTAAAAATGACTCATACTGCCTTGACTTAAACACATCGAAATGCGAGCTTCGCGTCGACTATAATACATTAAATTATATCTTAATTTAAATAAATATACCTATTATCGTCATTAACAGTCTGTATTCGTCCACTGCTGGACATAGGCCTCACTTAAGGCACGCCACTGCCCACTGAGCTCGATCTTCAGCTCCTTGTTTCCAACCGCTACCAGCCAGCTTGCGTGTATCATCGCTCCACCTAGCTGGATATACTTATACTAGCAGCGCCTCGTGGTTTCACCCGCGTAGTTCCCGTTACCGTGAGAATACGGGGATAAAATATAGCTCATGTTACTCGCTGATAATGTAGCTTTCCATTATTAAAATAATTTTGTAAATCGGTCCAGTAGTTTTTGAGTCCGTAACAAACAAACAATAAATCAAATCATTCCTTTTTATTATATCAGTTTAGAATCTAAATCTAAATTTTATATATGTATATATTATAGATGTACCTAAATATTAGGTATATTGGAGTACATATATTATTGTCTAAACGTTATTGTGTAAACGCTGCTCTTACTGAAAATTGTACTATATGTAGCGCGATATAGAGCTCACATTTGTATGTGTTTGTAGTCCGGTTAAAGTGAAGTCAGTATATTATGCTACGCCTTTTACCGCGATCTCCACAAGCGAGTACCTACATCCGGCGATTTTTCGCCAAAAGATTCTTTTTCTTCATCTGTCACTACCCCGCTACCATTTTCTCTGCACCTCCAACATGACTGACAAAAAGTGCTATTCTAGCAAAGTCCTCCGCGTATAAGTTTTTATGTGTTTAAAAGTATAAATAAATGAATGCCACATAAGCTTGGGCTGCAACAAAGCCAGAGAATATACAATAATACTTCACCAAAGCGGAGATAAGGTGATATATCCGTCTGCGTAGTGACGCAGACTGGCTGTAGAGTGCTACGAATAACTCATAAGTCAGGAACTCTAATTCAGAACAAATTCCACACAAAAAGTGGCCCTACTTCAAACCAAAACTATGTAGATTCAAAATAAGAATCACTATCGAAGTTACAAATGATTGGCTTGGAGATTCATTTAAATTCAGAACGAAAGCAGGGATTGGTTCGCGCATGTGCTCATGAGTCAAACAAGACAAATGTCCGACAATTGACGCGCTGGACACGAAGTTTAACCACGCCTGCTTGGAAACGACTTTTTAACTGACTTCAAAAAAAGGAGGAGGTTTCTCAATTCGACCGTACATAGTTTTTTTTTTTTTTTTTATGTTTGTTCGCGGATAACTTCGTCGTTTATGAACCGATTTCGATTATTCTTTTTTGTTCGAAAGGAGATATCCCAAGTGTGGTGGTATGGTAATTTTATCGAGGTATGATAAGTATCTCCAGAGATATTGGAGATAAACATCTCAAAATTGGTACTGAAAATGAATAGCGCGGCATTGAAGTCGGTTGTTTTTTAGTTTTTAAACGATATTATGTTGGGTCGTTTTTATAACGCAGTTATTTTTCCTGACTTATGATTTATTCGTACGCGTCACTTGACAGCGTAATGACAGCCTATATAACCTGTATATAAAGCTAGCTGATATATATAGAGGATATATTATGTACCAATGTACGCATTTTCGCTCAACTGAGCTTTATTGGACACCGGCCTTAAGAGTCCTTAAACGTAGACGGTAAAATTATTGTTTGCTGCTCACTTCACCAGTGCACTCTTGCCTTTTAACCCGACTGCGCGAGAAGAAGGGTGTATAATAAAATAATAATAATATGTCATATCGAGCTTCAATGTGTTGTGTGTAGTGAATAGGTGCTTGATTCCATCCCGACGTGTTTGTATACCCAGTACCCTTTATTATGTAAGCTTTTGATGGTAAATGTCGATAGTTACAGGGTTTGGTGTGTCGTTCACACCTTGTATGGCTCCTTCGGCGAATGGGAACATAATACATGCGTTGACTAAATTTGTGATTATTATGTACTCGATTACAAAATTATACTGTTGTAGCCAGAAAGTCCATCCTTGCTGTACATAACATTAGAATGATCACTACACAGATATGTTTTAATGTAAATAGGGTTAAATAAATGCATTCATAAAAGTAATTCGGTAACAACTTTATATATAAAAACGGAATCTTAAATTCGGAACGCAGCGTTTGTTTCAGCTTTACCTTAGACAAAGAAAGCGTTCAGTTAATTTTAAAATATTTTAGTATTTCTCAGAGTTAGATCGAAGCGCTTACGTTAACACCTATTTACACGAACTAAGATTTAATTGACATAAAGAACATGTCGAAGTAATTGTTGAACAGTTTGTCCAATTCACATTGAGGTAGCATTTGACGGAACTATTGCCACAATAAAAAAAATAGTTTTTTGTAAAGTCGGTTTACGGACGATAATTTTACGTGATAACGTCATACGATCCTGCCTCTCTGTCGCTGGTTCCGCGCTCTCGCTCGCTCGCGAAACGTGACAATTTTTCGTGCGTGCAGCCGGCGTGCATCGAGTGATAAGACGTTATCACGTCAGAAAATGGTAATACCAACTAATGCACTGTAACGTAACAAGTAAATGCACAGTAGTTCAGCGTAGTCTAGTAAGCTCGACCATCTCCGGGTCCAGTAAATCTAGGTAATACTGCTCTAAATCTAGACGGTTGTCTTTAGACAAACTAGTTTTGAAAACTTTTTGGCCTACTGTTAGGTAGCGTCGCGTCTACACGCTTCGTCATTTGTCTGCGTGTAAGTAAACACTCCACGGAGTTCCTATCTCGCATTATGTGCGATTTATTACGGTAAACTAGTTGATTATTTTCTCTACTCTTCTCTTTTCTTCTCGTCTTTTCTTTTCTTTTATTTTCTTTCCTCTTCTCTTCTCTTCTTTTCTTTGCTAGTTTAGTCTAGTCTTTTCTATTAGCTATGTTAAGCCTAAAATAAACAAACCACCGATACCTGACTAATAGTCTTCAAACGCTTGCCTAACCTGTGTAATGACGAGAGTGCACACTCGACGCTACGTAGACTAGTTCTTAGACAATTTATTAGTACCTAGTTAGGGAATGTAATACAAGCCCGTCGGGCCACTTAGCGTGATGGAGGGGACAACCTCATACTTACACATATATGCTTTGGAAACTGTTCATTTCGGTCTTTCAAAATAAGCTCTTTTGAGAAGTATTAACGACGTGTTATTTCGCATGTGTTATAAAACAAAATATGAAAAAGTCAAACTGCCATTTGAATTGTCCTCTCCATTATTTATTAGAACATTTTAGATAATCACAAATAAATAGAAATGTGATTTTTTTGTAACGCTGACTACTGCAATGGTAACACAACTATATAATATTGCCATTGTGGAAAAACTACTCTGGGCGACCAGTAATATGAATTATAAAAAATAAATAAGAGAAATTTTCCGTATCTTATTTAATAATTTAAAAACTCATAGCAATAATGAAATGTGCGAAATTAAATAAGCAATTAAACAGCGTTCCAGGAAAATCCTAAATAAATTAATCTAATGGGTCTATTAGACTTTTTAGATTGTAGACAAATAGTAATAAAATCTCAAAAAGTAGATAAGCAAACTATATGAGCTCTATCATGAAAATCAATACAATATTATTTGTATACAATATGTATAACCAAAATGGATTTGATTTTACAATCGTGTAATTCTGATTGATATAATGTATTTGGACTTTTGTTTATAGGTATTAAATAAATGATATTTTCTCGAGTTCGTAGACTTTTATTTCAATCATATTGTAAATGCGTGCAAGAACTTAGTAACTAAAGCTAACCAAGAAAATAATTAAAACTATATATACCTTAATTCATTAACAGACTTCACAAAAAAGTAGGAAGTTCTCAATTTGTTAAAAAAAAATTAAATGTTTTTTTTTAAAGATTACTAGCAATGTGGGTTGCACATTACTAGTATTCTTGTTAACCGCTCCAACTAAGCTAACGTTTGTTTAACGATTACTCAAAGACGCGATTCGAACCGATTTGGAACATATTATTTGCTTAAAATGGTATACTTCCCAGGTGGTTCCATTTAAATTTCATCGAGATATGTTCAGTATCTCGAGAGATATGGAGATAAACATCTCAAACTTGGTACTGAAAAGACTATAGTGCGACGTAAGAAGTCAGTTTTTTTAGTTTTTTGAGCGCCACGCTACAAACGGTCTCCCGTGCCCTGTACGCCAAGCGGTACGGTTTTGTATGGTTTTTGTCTTCTTAGAGGACGCTTGACGTACAAGGCCCGACAGATCTTGTTACGTAGGCACAGATTATATAATAGTTACTTCGTAACTTTGGCGCTCAAAACTTAAACTATCTTAAATCATTTTGTTATTTTTACTTTACTTATTACATATAATTTCAGCTCAGGTCAGCAGTATAAGGTTATTATTCTAACGGATGAACCGAATAAGATTACAGACTATAACACACGTTACTTTTATGTTTGTTCATAAAATTGTATCAGTAAAGAAAAGTAAGTCCATGCAGTGCTCATTATCTGCAAACAAAAAACATAGGTTAGGTAAGTTTCAGTAACAGTATAATTGCCTGGTGGTAAACAATTGCTTACTAAGCTTTGTATAGTCTGTAGCAGGGCTTCCCAAACTTTTTTGTACTGTGACGCCCTTGAGATTTTACCATTTTTTACGACGCCCCTCAATCCCCACCTCTCCTCCCTCCAAAAATACCTGTCACTTTTACTAATCATAATTTAAATACAAAGAAGAAAAACTAAAAATGAATAGAGATATTCTGTTGGCTGGCTGCCAAAGAGAAGGAGGTTTGCTTGCTTGCTTTTCTGAGCAAAGCTTTTCAACACGAGGCTCCAGTTGGAAATTGCCTTTCTAATCTTTCTCTCTACGTCTATTTTTGACGTGTACTTGTTACTGCGACCAGTTGCAGTAATAAAGAACAAGTACGTGATACACACGACGCCCCGGCACATCGCTGCGACGTCCCAGGGCGTCGTGACGCACAGTTTGGGAAACACTGGGTACAATGTGACACTCAGGATTGTCAGAATTTTCGTCACAGTACTACACTCGATACTATTGACATTTAGATGTTAAGCTTTGTAATGTACACTGGCACTTATGTATATGCTTTTATTTAGTTTTCTTTATTTAGGTACTGCCCTGAAATTTAGGTATGTAAGTTTGAGGCTAGATTTTTAGATTATCATGAGCCTATCTCTGTCCACTGCTGGACATATGCCTCACCATGAGGTAGATCTTCAGTAGGGAGTGCTATTCTGTAAGCTAGTTTATGCATCTCGCAAGCGGAATCCGTGGTGAGATTTGAATTTCGTACTACGAGATTCTAATCTCACTGCTTGCGAGATGCGTAAACGAGCTTACAGAATAATTAATAGCCCTACAGCTCTTTGTTTCCAATCGCTGGCAGCCAGCTTGCGTGTATCATGGCTCCACCTAGCTGGAGGCGTCCTACACTAGTGATTCTTAGATATAAACTAAAAAATCCATTATGTAGTAGGTACCTTGGAAAATGATTCGAGAGTCATATTAGAGAATCCCAAAGCAGATAAATAGCTTGGTTTCTGAGATCTGCAATAGAATAACAAAAAATATCACTTTTAAGATAGGACAAGGCGAGTTTATAAATCGATGTTGTTTACTACCGTAGGTACTCGTATATATTTGTATGTTATAAGGTAACAGCAGAAGCACGACGCTCGCCTGATGGTAAGCGACGACTTCTACCTATTAAAGATATATAGCGGCACTGCGCCTGTTACCTCGAGACATAAACATGTTAAGTCTCACATGCCCTGTAATTTCACTGGACACTTTGCCGTTCAAACCGAAAAACATTCCTATTTCTCAATAGAATTAATTGGCAAAGCTGTGGTACCGCCCTAGGCGGACTAACAGAAGTCCTACCACTACACACCACGATAAACACTATTATTGGATTTTCCATACTTTAACCGACTTAAAAAAAAAGAGTTCGTCGTCGTTTATTAACCGATTTTCTTATTGTAAAGGAGATATCCCAAGGGTGGTACCATTGTAACTGACTCGCGGGGCATGGGAGTCGACTGTTTCTTAATCTTATTTATTTATATACTTATCTATATTATTCTATCTTAACTAATCAACTCTTAGCTTCGGTTGCTGATTTTCTGTAATATAATTGTTCTATTCGGCTAAACTTCCTATAGAGCGCAGTATGTAATATTTTACCTCACGATAATAAAGCGGACGAGTATCTGGACAGGTGTGTCACTGCAGTACCAGATGCTACTATATGCTGCAGCGGCAATGCTGGAACTCTGCAAATAAGTCCTACTTATTACTATTTTGAAAGATTTATACTAGCTCAGCATTGTTCGTTCAAAAAAATCAACCTTAAAGATATTTAAGAATAGACGATGCCTAAAATATGTTTTATGGCTTAGGTACTATTTTATTCTCATTATAATGTAGGGGAAGGAGGCCCAAAGCAGGTCGGCGTAAATACGCATCTGTGCAATGAATTAGCGTATATGTATAAGTGCGACAAAACCACCCGAATCCGCTTCGACACGAATCAGTCAAACCGAGGCGTCGCACTCGCGTGATTTTGGCAAGAATGATAAATATTGTTTTTGGTGGAATTTATTAAAAAATATCAAGGTATGTGAATTTGAATTATTCTAATATGGTCAGAGTTATGCTTCCTTTAGTTTGTGTGTGTCATTAAGCATCTAGCTTGTAATTCGCATTTAACGATTACATTTCTCATTTACACTTTCAGGTTATATTTCCAAAAACCAAAATATGGGCTTATGGGCAAAGCGGTTATGGGTAAATCAGGTACCCGCTTTGCCCCTACCTTCTTTACTCTAGTAAGGTATTGTGATGGGGTTTAAAAAGTAAATGGTACTTTTTTGCGTTTTTCTAAGGCATGTGGCTGATTGACTTCTATAATGCTTTTTTTATATTTATTTCGGATGGTACAAAAATATAAAAGAAAAACTCAAAAAGCGTCTTGGGATGAAGCGACAATGAAGTTGGCTATGGAAAAAGCGAATCAAAAATCCCTCAAAAGTGATCCCTCAAATATAACATTAGTTTTTCAACGTTGCAAAGGCATATTGAATAAACACATTACCTCTCCTTTGCGTCGCGCAGTCGGGTAAAAAGGTTCAGCAGAGAAAAGCTTAGCTTTTTAGGGTTCCGTAGCCGAATGGCAAAAAACGGAACCCTTATAGATTCGCCATGTCTGTCTGTCTGTCCGTCCGTATGTCACAGCCATTTTATTCCGAAACTATTAGGACTACAGAATTGAAACTTGGTAGGTAGATGTATTCTGTAAACCGCTTTCCGATTTTTATACAAAAATAAAAAATATAAAAGTTTAAGGGAGGGCATCCCATACATGGAACAGGAACAAAAAAAATGTTGAATGAAAAAAATGACAGAGGTTTCTAAAATATTTTTTCCTCAAAGTCAATCATTTGAAAGATAGGCGCGTCTAAAGTGGTAAGAACCTCAATATCATTTTTGAAGACCTATCCATACACACCCCTCCCCACACGTATAGGTTTGAAGAACATTTTTTTTTGTAACAGTTCCATGTATGGGATGCCCCCCCTTAAACTTTTATATTTTTTATTTTTGTATAAAACTCGGAAAGCGGTTTACAGAATACATCTACCTACCAAGTTTCAATTCTGTAGTCTTAACAGTTTCGGAATAAAATAGCTGTGACATACGGACGGACAGACAAGACGAATCTATAAGGGTTCCGTTTTTTGCCATTCGGCTACGGGACCTTAAAATGACGCATTTATTTTAAGATAAACCTTAAGCGACCTGTTTTGGGCCCCCCTCCCCTACCTATGCCTATTCCGAATAGTTAAATGCTACCTATTTAAAGATTTTTTTTCACTGACTCAGAGAAAGGAAGTTGTCAAGTCGGCAAGTATATGTTAAGGTAAAAAAAAATTGATACCTAAATTTTTTTTATACCTAAACGAAATTTTCAGTTGATGTAGAAGTAGAAACATTGATTTTGGTATAGGGGCAGTGACAGAACCGCACACAGTAAGTCAGAACCGTACACAGTTAGTACAGAACCATACACAGTCAGTCAGAACCGTACACAGTCAGTCAGAACCGCACACAGTCAGTCAAAACTTCACACAGTCAGTCTGAACCGCACACAGTCAGTCAGAACCATGCACAGTCAGTCAGAACCACACACAGTCGGTCAGAACCACACACAGTGAGTCAGAACCGTACACAGTTAGTCAGAACCGTACACAGTCAGTCAGAACCGCACACAGTCAGTCAGATCCGTACATAGTTAGTCAGAACCGTACACAGTCAGTCAGAACCGCACACAGTCAGTCAGAACCGCACACAATCTGTCAGAACCGCACATAGTCAGTAAGAACCGCACACAGTCAGTCAGAACCGCACACAGTCAGTAAAACCACACACAGACAGTCAGAACCGTACACAGTCAGTCAGAACCGTACACAGTCAGTCAGAACCGTATACAGTCAGTCAGAACCGTACACAGTCAGTACAGAACCCAGACTCACCGTATCGCTGAGCAGCTGTCCCGACAGCGCTATCAAGAAGATGGTGATGATAGCGTTGAACACGGTCAGCAGGTTGGCTACAGTTTCTGCTACACCACCGAACACCTTTAACAAGATTATCGTGTAAGCTAAACTAATAACATTTTAAATCAATCAATTTCTACTCGTAGAATTTAAAACTTACCACAGTGAGAAAACCGAAGAAGCAAATTTCGACAGACGCGAACCCGACGTGGATAAAAATAACTAATCCGAAAATACTGTTCAGTCGATTTGCTACCCTACAAGAAGACACGAGAATGAATAAAAGTGGCACAGACTTTTCTTATAAGTTATCAAATTCCATACAGTGCGATGCCTTACCTCAAAAGTTTCTGATGCTGCATCACAATGCTTATCATACTGTGAAATCCTACACTATCAGCCATACGCACTATATCCTTGTCCTGTCCCTTACGTGGGGTAAGGCAGGTCTCCAGATCTATTTGCAGGAGTCGCAGCAGTAAGCTGACATTGCAGGTCAGGACCACTATTATAATGTCGAAGGGCAAGTAGAGGCACAGTTGACATGGCACAGCTGTAAAATATACTTATAATACTCATAAATAGTTGTCTATGGATACATACAAGCAAGCACACATTAATTTACCTAATGAACTTTTATCATCATCATCAATATCCTATACCAGTCCACTGCTGGACATAGGCCTCTCCAATTGTACGTTAGTACGTCCTACGGTGCGCTTGCCGATTTGCGGTCTCCACTCAGGAGCTCGTCTACCCCAACTGCGGCGGTTGACGGTTCTTCGGCTAATGTGGCCCGCTCATTGCCGCTTCAGCTTACTAATTCGATGGGTTATGTCGATGACTTTGTAAGTTTGTAACCACCAACCAATGAACTACTTCCCAAAATAAGACATGTCGTCAATCTTTCTGACTTCCGCCATGATGTTCGGTGCCAGGATGTTTGGATGTCGGACGTCTAAGTATATTTTTTTTCATTACCTATTGACTGCCATTTGACCACTAGCTCACCTCATGTTACGTGACGATGTGGTCTCAGATTGAAGCGTACTTGCACGGTAATATAATAAAATTACCATGGTACTTGTTTGAAAATAAAAGACAGTAAATAGACGAGGCGCTGGACATTGGCCGTACTTGGCTGGCACCGCACATAATGCTGATACTAGGCGAATCGACTGGCGACATGTCTTTGTTCGGTGGGTGATTCAAGCTACCATTCAGCACCACCCCAGGATCATGTCAGTAAGTAGGATTGAGATCTAAGCCTACGGTCGCAGGTAGGTGACAATGGCGCCAAAAATTGTAATTGTTTTTAACCGACTTCAAAATGGTATACTATTTAAAAAAATTACTACTTCACTACTACTACTACTATTTATAAATATTCCGACGAATTAAGAACCTCCTATAGGAGGTTCTTAATTCGTCGTAATATTTTTTATGTATGTTACCCGATTCATACTCAAAGATGCCTGACCTATTTGGAAAATTCTTTGTTCTTTAGTTTGAAAGGTTAGGTAGAAACTTCGCAGGTGTACCCATTTAAAATTCATCGAGATCTGATGAGTATCTCCAGAGATAAACACCTCAAACTTGGTACTGAGAATGACTAGCGCGGTATTTGAAGTCGTTTCTTTTTGAGTTTGTTTAAACAATCTTAAATAATGACGTGTAAAATTAACATACTCGCAGCGACTTGCCACACGTAAGTTACAACGTAACTGGCCGTAGAGTTGACGTGCCACAGCCCGATGTCTCGGAATGGGAACACGTACTCCGTCACCCCAGGGTCAGAGAAGACGCTGTGACTGGTTACCATCAAGGGTATCACTTCGAACAGGGCTAGGTTTACCACGGCGTATATGAAGAATGCTGTAAATCAACACTGTTGTAAGCACATTTATGCTGACGATCTTTTTAAATCTGCTCCATGATTCTCAATCGTTCGAAAACCAATTCGTATTGGAAGCTTAACTTTTAATTCTGAATATTGATAAATCCGTGAGCTATTTTGTCACGGAAACCTTTCCAGTTAGACCGATTGGAGCATTGTGAATTGTAAAGATCAAAGTTAAAGCACAGAATAATGAATAGTACAAGGTTAAAGTAAAAACAGTTTCCGAATCCGAATATGCTTCCGAATGATTGAGAATAACCTTGCTGATAGGCTTTGACCACTTTCTCGGTGGAAAGCGGTGATTTTTTTACGTTAAAGTAGGCAAACAAGCAGACGGCTATGATATGGTCGAGTCAAAGATGGTGAACACGCTATGCCTATGATGGTGATTTTGCTCTCAAGGGCTGCGTGCTACAGGAAAACCGTAAAGTGACATAAGTAATGGTCAAACGCTTGTTCATCCAATATTTAAAAAAGTTGTAGGTAGGTGCTACTTAGGTGCTCGGTACTATACTTTGAATGTTTTAAGGCAAAGCGCACTACGATTTTGAATCGTCAATCTGTGAATAACACAATGTGGACAGAGTCCACGTAGTGCGGGAAAAAAAATTCGTATAAAATGATCGTGTAAAAAAATTACATTTTAAAAATTGTAGAGCATGCATAGCCCAATCATAGGACTATTGTGCGTTTTTATACATTTTCTCCTATTATGACAAAAACTAGCGATCCGCCCCGGCTTCGCACGGGTCACATATTATATGCCTACATTTTATGCATTAGCTTGTTTTGACGAGTATTGATCATTATTCAACTTCATCAATCATTAACGAATTTTGCACTATACCTACCTTCCTCGCGGATCACTCTGTTGATAGATGAAAACCGCATGAAAATCCATTCAGAGTTTTTGAGATTATCGCGAACATATATAATACCTGCCGACAGACAGACGCAGCGTGGGACTTTGTTTTATAATATGTAGTGATATGATTAGTAGGTATACTAATTCACGTGATTGACGTGATGATTATTGGAGCTGAAACTTAGGATTGTGATGTTATTGATGTAGAGTTCTGAATCAATTATCAGGCCGTTTCTGTCCACTGCTGGTGACAGACTTAACCTATCTATGTACATAATACTAGCTGATACCCGCGACTTCGTTCACGTACACCAAGAATTTAGTAGCCTGTGTTCATCCTCATACTATAAAGTACCTCCTTGTTAAATTTCAGTAAAATCGGATCGTCCGTTCAGGCGTGATTAGGTAACAAACAGTCAGAGTGACAGACTTACAAACGTTTTTAACCGACTTCACAAAACAGGAGGAGGTTCTCAATTCGTCGGAATCTTTTTTTCATTTTTTTTATGTATGTTCACCGATTACTTGAAGATGCCTGAACCGATTTGGATAATTCGTTTTTTGTTTTACCTAAAGGGTACCCTTCCCAGGTTTAAATTTTAACAAAATCGGTCGAGCCGTTTTTATAAGTATATCAAAATATGTATACGACGCAATTGTATACCTCGATGGCAGATACTTTGACTAGTGCGACGTTTGAAGTCGGTTCTTTTAGTTTTTTTTAATGGATCTTAAATGATTATATTATTTTAGTATGAATATATACGAGCTCGATCTTCAGCTTTTATAGGTTATCTGTACCATTGAGCAAAGATCCAATTCTTCGTGTCCATTTGTTCATGACGACAGTTTTCTCATGATTCTGGTGCAGTCCTCTCGGCCACAGTTCTCCGATCTCTGTGAACACTTGTGTGAACTCCGATTTCTTTACAAGCACCATGGTCATTTTTATCACGTCTGTGGGATGAAATATTAATGTCTTCATTTATCTATAGGTTTTCAATTAGTCTGTTTTTGTTTGTCACTAATCATTCACCGATTTTAATTATTATTTTATTCATGAGTGGAAATATCTCAAGGGTGGGTCTTTAATAAATGTTATACCTAAATAACTCGCGAGGTATAGGTAAAGGATAATTTCTGTAAATACCTCAAAAAAGCAATATTTCCAAAAAGGACCGAGACAACGTCAGAGGAGCCGCGGTCATTGGTAGTAGTAATATAATAATGAATATAGTTTAAAAACTAAAACAACTGACTCCCATGCCGCGCGAGTCAGTTTCAGTAGCAAGTTTGAGACGTTTATCGTCATTTCTCTAGAGATACTTATCAGATCTCGATAAAATTACAACAGGATTACCTTGGTAATGTACCCTACCAATTAAAAAAAGAATCATTCGAATTGGTTCACAATTGACGGAGTAATCGCGTAACATACATTACAAAAAAAACATACAGACGAATTGAGAACCTCCTTCTTTTTAGGAAATCGGGTGAAAATAAAATACTCAATACTCACTCAAAACAAACATCAGACAGATTGGCACAATCTGGGCACCTTCCAGAAAGTTGTCAGATGTCATTTTGAATAGCAAGATGAACTGGCCACAAGCAAATGGTATGAATATTATATTGAAAATGAATAAACGTATTTTAGCTCGATTTGAAATATCGGGACCGTTATAAAGTTCTAAACCAATAAGATTTAGTAGATAAGTGTACCGAGAAAATGTGGCTTTGTAATCAAGGGCTATAGCTATAGCTTTATAATCCATCATTAAATGTATCCTGCAATACTTTGAAGGTTTTCTGATTCCTTTCTAGTAAGGACCTATGTAGTATGTACCTACGTCATGAAATGCTATTGAGTTTGCGTGTTCTTGTAGTTGTGTGGCTTAGAGAAACTTCTATTTGTTAATGAAATAATTGTTTGTCACTTTGGATAATGAGCTCAATAAATTCTATTTCAATGATTCTTAATTTAATTTTTAAGCGTGTAATCTATGGACACCTGATTCGTTCACTAGGTAGGTACTTTCTAAAACAAATACCTTACACGTAGCGGATATTCATTATAATAATAATTCTGCAATTACGATAATAACACGTACAATAGTGCCCTAAAGGAAAAAAATACTTTTAGTTCTAGTAATGGATATCGTATTGCAGCCCTCTAGGCTTAATAATTTAATAATTACTTAAGTGTGCCCCTCGGATTCGCCCGCTTTACGTTCTAGGTATCTATCAAAATTTTTTGAATGATTTTTTTTTTAATGAATGATTTATTTTGAAACAACTAATCTAGGGTACATAAATAAGATGCTTAAAATATGGACACTTAGTAACTAGTTTGTAAGAGTAAGATAACCCTGAAATTCCACACTAGGAGATCCTGTGTCGTGGAATACAGTAGTGAAGGCAAGGAGTACATAAGATACTATAGGTACATTAATTTGTTAAGCTATTATGGTATTAAAAGGAAAAGTAGACTAAAAAATTAAAATAAACAAATAATTATAGTTAGGTGCTACAATATCCAAGCTCTTATTCTGAGGTGAGTGCAAGTGTGTGTGAGTGCACGTGTGTGTGTGAGTGGGTACATGTGTTTATGTGTATGAGGGTGGGTGGGCGTGTGTGTGTCTGTGTGTGAGTGGGTAGGTACATGTGGGTACGTGTGTGTGGGTGGGTGTGCGTGTGTGTGTGTGAGAGAGAGTGGGTGCATATGTGTATTTGTGAGGGTGTTCTTGTGTAGGTGTGCGTGTGTGGGTTTGGGCTAATGAGAGGTTGGGTTTGTATGTGACATTCAGGCAAATTCATCGCATGTGTTTATAAATAAGGGGCATGGAAGTTTGATGGAACAAACCATGCAGGCACATACATTAGTTGTGTTGTTGGTAGGTATACAATAAAGAGTTGTTATGGTCAGTTTATATGCATCTAAGCCGTAAGTTTGACTTAAAAGGTAATAGATGGATTTTTACTAGGGGCCTGATTCTTATCACAGAGTATGGATCTCGAGTTTGTTTACAGTCTTAATCAGAGAGTTATATGTATGAATAAACCGGAGAACCATTAGCAAATAGAGAAGCAGACCCCTTAAAGTCATGATTTTGTTATGATTAGGTTTTCAGTCTGCAAATAACCGAGAGATAACTGCCAGCCGATAATCTTACGTTTGCAACTGAAGCGTGACACGTGGACTACATTGAGCGTTCTGTCGACATTTTGGTATACTTTAGGACCTTTGTCTGAGTAGGATCGCTGGCCAAGTAATGTTTTGCGTGGAGGAGCTTCCCAAGAGTTGCGAAGCGTACGTTTGTTAGTCGTTACTGAGATTGATGATGTTCTGTGAAAACGTAACGATGCTGCAAGGATGTAGAGTTGCCTAGCCCGTAGTAATTTAGAATCTTCGTACAAAAGGTCAGTTGGGTACCTGAAGGGCTTTTTATAGGCTACTTTCAGTAGGGCTCTTTGAGCTCTCTCGACTTTCATCATGAGAGTTTTGGTAGCAGCTCCCCAAGAGACGATACAATAACTCAGTACTGACTCACAGAGTGCTTTGTAAACTCTATCAAAATGGGTTAGTAGTTATTTGAAAAAGAAACATTCATATATATACTTAAATAATAAAGGTCATCACACATAGAACACTTAAACGTATATAAATTATACTCTCTATATTTATCTGTATGTACTGTTTGTGTAAGGTCAAAGTTCACTTCATAGCGGTAATCCTCATTAGTTCTATGGAACTGTGACGTCATGGAACCGTTAGGACTGTCTCTCGGTTGTTCTATAATAGAACAAATGCAACTACATTTGTCCTAACAGATACATATAACCAATGATACTTTGGCTAAATTCTATCGTAGAACAACTAGAGAAAATACTTTCTACAGTTCCATATAGTTAGATCAACCAACACCTACGCCACGTGGGTAAAGAAACGTTTTTTACTCATGTGCCTACCGCGAAGAGGTTGATGATTAACCAAACATTTTCGATGGATTGTGCACTTTGCATTAATTCTGCGACTAGGACCGATTCAAACCGTGTATTTTGTTTTACCATCCAATACAATTTTACAACCGAAAGGCTTAACTTATCGACCCGCTGTTAAGTTATTACCGAGTGCGAGCGACCACATTCTATTTGTGACACACATTTTCTTTCAGCTCAGCTGTGGTGGTCTTCTGCCCTTTTTTGGTAGACATCTGCCCTTCTTAGGCGCCATCTCCACGTGCAAGAGTATCGCGGCGATATTGACTTTGTTCTAAACCGCAATTATATCGCTGAGTAGAGTTTCTTTTACTTCTGATTTTGACGGTACGGCGAGAATATCGCAGCGACATACACACCCGTGAAGACATCGCCTTAGTAATGAGCATTGCCATGTTACGTTCTACGGTCACAGTTTACGTCAACAAAATTAAAGTCAATAATTCCATGTACCATTTTAATCGTGGAATAATTCTGAAATTCATAATATAACGTAATCAACAGTTCTAATAGCGGCTTGCACTCGACGTCTAAACAAGGTTTCACACAAATACAACAATCTATTGGAAATCATTAAGTAGGCAAAACACATGGTCGTGGACGGATTGTGTCTTCCTTTATACATTGTCATGTTTTACAAGAAACATAGATCTCTACAGATATCTATACATTATCTATTTATCGTATATATAAGTATAGAAATGAAATTATAAAGGTACTTAGCCACCTCCGCTACGAAAGATTAGCAGTGTAATAAATGATAAGCAACGTTATGAAACGATAAGGTAAACTAAAGGAAATCTACACGGTTGTAAATAAGGGCCTCCGACCGTAAGTTCTTGGGTATTATTTTAAACCTCAATCCGCTAAAGACACTTGGCTGGCGGCTTTCATTTACAACCGTGTACCCTAGTCCTTTAATGTAGGACCATCTTCTTGACACGTAGCGACGAAAATTCGTTTCACTCTCGCACTTAGATGTACTAAGCACCTTAGGATACATATAAAATTAAATAGCTAAAGGGAATAAATGCCACTTGTCACATTTTTCAATTTCTTTTACATTTAGATTCAATTAAAAGTAATCCTTTCAACACATTACAATTCTACGATTGGATTAACTCCCGATCTCTCCCGAATTGTAATGTGTCAAATTTTGATCTCGATAGATCTCGTTTCAGACAATCAACTGTGGTTTTTGTGTAACGAAATCTATGACTAATCGATTTTTTATTAATATTGCATAATGTTTGTGTAAAATAAATTCCCTTATTTAGCTTGCCTGCAAAATATTTGGAACATGTCTCATGTAGCATTAATACATTTAGGTATTCAATTTTAATAATAATATTGACATATATATATATATATATTATATTTTATAGTATTCGAAATAAGTTGAAGTGTAAACCGCCTGTTAAATTCATAAGTACACTGTATTTCTTAAATTAAAGGATACATTCAAGACAAGAACATACATACTCGTAGTTAGGACGTTGGTTTAGTTTAGTTTAGTTTAGTCAGGAGGTTTGAAATGCTCATTCAGTATTTATAACTATTAAAATATGATTGTTTGGAATCTATAGACCAATCAGAATTAATTTAATTCAATTATAACTTAATTTCTGTTTTATCGCAAACTGTGCAAGCGATTTGTCGCTATCTTGCCTGATGTTAAGTGAAGATGTAATTAGTGTAAGTGAAGCTGTGTCGATTCTAGTGTTGCTTTTAACAAACAAACTAAATTTAGCAACAACCCTTGCTGTCTCTATTTAACTTCAGAGATGAGACAACAATGACACTATTTTTAAACGAATTCAAAGGTTCTCAGTTCGTCTGTTTTTTTATGTGTTCACCAATTTTTCTGTCAATTGTGGAACTATTTTCCAAATGTTTATTCGACAGAGTACTCCTGAGAGTCCTGAGGTGGTCTCATTGTAAATTAATCGAGATCTGCTGAGTATCTCCAGAGATATGCAGATAAACACCACAAAATGACTGGCGCGGAATTATAAGTCGATTTTTTTTTCGATTTTTAAACAATTATAAATTATCAGATGCGTGTAGTGTTTATTTAAATGTCAAAATAAGTTTTTTAATTGAGAGAAAGGAAAACAGAAAAGTTTATTGAAGTGGCAAATAAACTTTTCGTGTGATAATTGAACAATTATACAAGCACAACGCTCGCCTGATGGTAAGTGGCGTCATTGCAGCCCGCTCATTTCATACATGTTTTCGTTATAGAGCAACAAATGTGTTACAGTTGTCCATAGGCGACGGTACCCGCTTACAATCAAGCGGGCTGTCTGCAGTTTGCCTACCATAAATAAAATAAAAACAAATAAGCAAGCAACCCCCCCGATGGTAAGCAGTTACCGCCGCCTATCGTCAGGTATACAGAACGTCCCGACCAAACTAAACCACGTCCATTTTATATAATGCCTTAACAATAAGTATATAAGTAAGTATATATTATAATTTATATCATGGTTTAGACACGCTCACCTTTGTAAAAAATCAGTCTAAAATATATTAAGGCAACTTGAGAATATATAACATTTACTTGCTCCGTCTGCATTTTCTGATAAATTAAATGGTTTTAAGCAATCGATATGTTTAAAATATTGGCCATAAATTAAATGGCATTAATATTTAAAAAAAGTTTAAATACCAGATAGACAAGCGTTTGACCACTGTCTCACCTAATGTCAAGTGTCGAGGATGCTAGCACGCTAGGCCTTAGTTGGCACCATCCGACCGCATCATCACGTACCAACAGGTAAGATAGTGATCAAACGCAAGCCTATAAAATATAAAACAATAATAATTTACAGCTCTACTAAAAGTAATACAGTTGATATCTAACGCAGCTCCCAGTAAACATTTTTCAACATAATATTTTCTCAGAGTGCAGAAATCGCAGACGGACCCGCTGACACACACGTGTGTGTCCTCGTGCACAGAGAGCCAGTGTCACCGGACATCGTTCACCAGCTGCCTACTTTTTAATTCATTATTTAAAAAAATACTTCTACATTCTGATTTTAACAAATACAATAATACAATAATTAAATCTTTTTAGAATCCTCAAAAAAGTTAAAAAATGGATAGTGTCCAAAAACATTGCATTCTAACTAAACTTTGCACGGTAGAACTTTGCTGTGAAGACAAATTAATTCACCCTACCTTTACTTCTATCTTGCTCGCACTTACCGTAAGAACATCTGTCAAACACTAAAATCAACGCGAAGTCTTCAAAAGTTTATTCTACTATTATTTGATTACACACAAACGATGCAACCTCCATTGTGTATAATTTTATATAGTATAGATAGTGACTCATTTATTTATTTGAGTGCACATTTGAACAGGAACAAATTATAACACAGACAATTTGGCTTTTTTCTCACAATTTTGCCGGTTATGTCTAACGCATCGATGTTGTTATTAGTATTAGAAAGACTAACGAGCTACAGGCTCGTTAGTCTTTCTATCTTCATTGATGTATATAAGGACACGAAATACCTACAAAAAAAATGTAGATACCTAAACGATGGAACTTATGGAACTTCAGAGGGCTGACTAGGATTGTCCATTGGTCCAATGCTAGGATTGCGTGATTCAAGGTCATCAATGGACCAATAGACAATCAATGGCAGCTATTTTAAGTTCCATTATGACGTTTTGGTATGCACCTCTTTTTGAAGTCATTTCCATACAGGCAAATGTATCGCGGCGCCTCCTTGTTTATAAGTATTTCCAACCTACATGGTAAGCTTTGCCGGAATGACAACTGACAGTTAATCTTTTAGGTTTTATAACATCCGAGCTGGTAAACGATAATCCGGAGAAGGCATAAACTTTCAATAAATATGTAACGTCTCGGGGAACAATAAGGTACATAAGATATAGTGAAGCGAAATAAATATAAGTTATGCAAATAAAATGAAGATTTGGAGTAATGGCGCTGAGACGTAACTCGCCGACGATCTCAAACTTTAATGTATTACATATTATATATTATTGGCAGTAAAGAGAGAAACTAAATACACACAAATCATAGTCTGTGCAAAAAGAGAACCGTCGCGCGCGTGTTGATGGTTCTAATTTACTGTTTTTTTTTTTGCGTTGTCAACATCGCTCTGTCATTGACAATACGACTAAAAATGTTTGATACCTTGGTAGGTACCTACTCGTATCATTATCGTGTGCTACTAGGTAGGTATATACCTTCCTTCCTTACCATTGAATGCTAGTTCATCGTTAAGCCACCACTAAGTTTGGTTTGTGTTTGGTTTACCAGTCATGAAGTGTTTATGATGATGTCTGAAAAATGCTTTCAGTTAAGGCAACTTACTCTGAGGTTTTATAAGTTGAATTAAACGTTCATGATTATGATTTTGAACCTTATAATCACTGTCGTAAGTAACAAGACATTTATATTAGTCGGCCTTAAATATAACCCATGAAGTCTTTGTAAAACACTATGTATAACTTTGTAAGTATTTTATTACGTTATATTAATAACGGCTTTATTCCAATTATTGAGCCGCTATTTTTGTAAGTCAATGAAGCGTAAAATGGGCTATTTGAGAGTTTTTATTATTTAATTTAATTATTTATAGTTATATAAACTCAGACAATGACTTGGATCCAGTGACTTTATAAAGCGTCGTCTCTGTCACTCACAGCAGTGTGATATTATGTCGCTAATTTGTCAGTCGTTGATTGGTCAGTTTTTTGTGCGACTGAGACGGCGCTCTACGTGTGCGAAGGGTTCCATCAGATATTTTTTTATTATCATTTCAAAAATATTATTGAAATTGTACAATCAGGATATTAACGTGAACTGATCCAATGTCGATATGGTGATAAGTGATGACAATCTATTCGGCTTGTAGAGCGTTTGATATCGCGTCCCGCTTCGCATCTTTCGACAAACCCGAAACTTCCACCAATCACTATATTATGTAAGTTCGCGTTTAAATTCCGTTAATTTATTTTTAAGTTTATTTAAAGGGTTATTTGACAATTTTTTTTTAATTGACGTCACAAAATTGTGTTATTTAGAATTAATATTATGATAAGTTTTTTAAGTTTAGCGGAAGAATTTAGATGATTATGGCAGACATCTGGCTGTGCAATTTATATGGACAAGCACACATAAATAATTGTGACATTGAAATTTGAGTATCGTCAGCAATACAACAATACACAACAATATCCACACGTAGATCTAGGTACATAGGCAATCCTGTATCGACGATTATTTGGTCTTGTTCCCCATTAAATTCGTGAAACACAACACTATTTAAAAGTATCTTTATATAATAAACATTACACATGTATACATAAATGCAGTATAACAACTATAAACGAATCGTTAAGCACGGGACGAGAAACATTGCATTTTTTTTAAGTTTGTGATTTTTATATTTACCGCTAGAGGTGAGACTATATCAAATAGTATTAGCGAAGTCGCTTTGGGTATGTTTTAATAACTTAAAGCTCATTATAGACTACGCTATAATATAATAGTTTATAGCGCATCAATATCGTTCACCATACATTTACCTAGAACACGTTCACGCTTAGCTAAACTATATAGCAGCCAGTTTGCTATACAGCGTAATACTATAGCGTAGTCTAAAATGCGCTTTAACTTTTAAATGTTTTTATTTTGAGTTATACAAGTAGTTGAGAACTATGTGACGTGATGACACGGTCAAGTTTACGATTGCCAAGAAGATACCGATTTTCTTCGACTTGAAGACCTCCAAATTTTATCGAAAATAACATTTTGGGCAATAAGTCATTGCTTGGTAGTAGGTAGGTACATATCATAAATTACCATCATGTTGTAAATCAATGGCATATGTCGTCAAGACACTTTTGACCGATTTCATACAAGGATGAGGTAATCAAATCGACACGATTTTACGCATACGTTTATTCTCTGATTTTGATTATTGTATTTTTCAATCAATCTTACTGAAATTTAACAAGGCGACTTTACTTTATAACATAAAGATTAATATAGGCTACTAAATTCTTGATATGCTTGACCGAAGTCGCGGGGGTCAGCTAGTTTAAAATAAGACATGAAAACACCGCAGAACGCTTTCTAAAACTCAGCTACGCGGCATCAACAAAACTGCCAAAGTAATTTTTATCCATTATCAAAGTCACTTCGCTGATACCGTTTAATGGAAGGTGTGCTAACACATTCATTTAGTTGTTGTCTGTGCAATTTCTGTCCCGAGCCTAAATTTAGATACAATTTTAATAAATATTTTAATAGATAGATACACGAACATTTGGTGTCGAAGAAAGACTAAACAGTTTTTGGGAGCGATTTTATATTAAAAAAATAAAACAAACATGACAAAAAATAACAAAAATAAAAAATCTACTTATGTACTCGTATAATGTAAGAATTTCATTAAACGATTAATATACATTTATATGGTAATTTTTTATACAATATTTACATTTATTTACATAATTATACTATCCGTGTAACATTTAAAGCTCACGCTTCATGATTATTTATTAAATTATATTTTTATTCACAAAATTATGTTTTGACAGCGCGACATTTTGACATTTGTATGTATTTTCAATATACAATTTGTAGAGGCGTATATACTTTTTATAAATTTGAAATAAGTTGACAACGGCAATATTAACTCGATTTACTTAATAATTGATTTATTAAGTATAAATTACATTTACATTGATGCTTGGCTATACCTAAATACCAGTCTTCTAAAACCTGAAAATTCTGGCATTCAATATTTAAGTTTTACAATTAATTGGTTCAAAGACATTTTTTAAACTCTAATGTGAAATATTGTGACAAATATTTATCTACGGTTAAGTTTGATACACCATAGTCAGTAAATATTCTTGCGTGAAATTCTTTGCAGATCAAATTATTTGTGGAGTTGGCGGACATAGCTAATTATTTATTATAGCACAGTGTGACCTAAACCACTGTGTGCACTTTACGCACGCTTTTCCGTGACTTAAATAGTCGATTATTGCACGATTATTGCACTTCACGCCGTGCGCACGCAATAATCTTCTATCTGACGGAAATGCGTAGCATAGCAAGTGTAAAGTGCGGGTCTGTCACACTGACAGCTGTAAAATAATATACGATACTCGTGACTTAAGTTGTCTATTATTGCACGGCGTAGCATCCTCAGACAACGTAAGTCACACGTATCGTAATATACTAATATAACTCTTTCACTTTAATTTTTTTGGATTTATTTTGATACTTGCTTCTTAATTAGCAAATCGTTTTAAAATGAATAAACGATGATAAAAAATTAATTCCAGAAAATGTACAAGTATTACATTAGCTTATTTCGCCAACAGCCTGTTTATTTCAATACCATTTTTTTTCAAACGTGTTTATTCTAAAACAGTCGCAGTAGAGAGATACACCAAACGCATTGAAAATAATAAATCAATTTATCTTTAATCACATTCTTATCGCCTCGCAATAAGGCATATAATCGCACCGAAATCTTATCTAGGTCGAATCCGCGCGGATCGAGATTGTGTACTATCACTATCGCGTTAAAGTCCAATTTAGTTTGACGACGCGGTTGTGGTGACAACCTTTCATGGTCGGGTTTATCACCAATATCTCTCCCGCATTCGCCTGTGAATATAAAAACATTATAAAATATCGTTGAAGATTACTGATGTTTTATATTTTGACGGAACGTTGTCATTTTCACGAAAGTTTTCATGCGGTTTTATCTTCGAGCATTTACCAATAGAGATGTTAACGTTGTAATCCGCAAACAATTTTTTCTGCCGATTCTTACGGGGGACGAGGTAAACACGCATTGCACACACACCAATCACTCACTTTAACGATCCCGCACACTAGCTTGAAACACGCACACAGTATTAAAAATACAGCGTAGTTACACACGCTCATATGGCCAGCAGAGGGGTACGCCTTGCGTTAACATCTCCATTGTTAACGCTTCGAGGGTTTCATGCGTGAGTTAATGTGTCATAAATGTGGGTTATTAACCATTAAGTGCCGGCGAATGTGTGCGAGTGCAAACAGCACAATGTTGATAGGTCACATGCTATTTGCGTTCACACCAAATTTCAGTGAAATTTTCAGTAAAGTTCACATTTTTCGGACGGACTGATATTACGCACGATCGGACCGGACTATGACTTAATCTTGATCTTGATAGTGGTCAACACTTTGTCTGATTGCATGGAATAAAAATCTTTGTAACAAATAATTTTGTACGAAGATGAGGATAAGACTACGGTCAGCGTCTTATCTCATTACCGTCCTCTATATCCAGACAAGACGACTTTATGTACTGTACAAACTTGTCTATGTGTAGGTATGTCAGGTTATGTAGGAGACTCACCGGTCGGACGAGCGTCATACTTCGACCGCGAGGTCTTGCACACAGTTCTCGGCTATGGGTACAAACTTGTCTATGTGTAGGTATGTCAGGTTATGTCAGAGACTCACCGGTCGGACGAGCGTCATACTTCGTCCGCGAGGTCTTGCACACAGTTCTCGGCTATGGGTACAAACTTGTCTATGTGTAGGTATGTCAGGTTATGTCGGAGACTCACCGGTCGGACGAGCGTCATACTTCGTCCGCGAGGTCTTGCACACAGTTCTCGGCTATGGGTACAAACTTGTCTATGTGTAGGTATGTCAGGTTATGTCGGAGACTCACCGGTCGGACGAGCGTCATACTTCGTCCGCGAGGTCTTGCACACAGTTCACGGCTATGGGTACAAACTTGTCTATGTGTAGGTATGTCAGGTTATGTCGGAGACTCACCGGTCGGACGAGCGTCATACTTCGTCCGCGAGGTCTTGCACACAGTTCTCGGCTATGGGTACAAACTTGTCTATGTGTAGGTATGTCAGGTTATGTCGGAGACTCACCGGTCGGACGAGCGTCATACTTCGTCCGCGAGGTCTTGCACACAGTTCTCGGCTATGGGTACAAACTTGTCTATGTGTAGGTATGTCAGGTTATGTCGGAGACTCACCGGTCGGACGAGCGTCATACTTCGTCCGCGAGGTCTTGCACACAGTTCTCGGCTATGGGTACAAACTTGTCTATGTGTAGGTATGTCAGGTTATGTCGGAGACTCACCGGTCGGACGAGCGTCATACTTCGTCCGCGAGGTCTTGCACACAGTTCTCGGCTATGGGTACAAACTTGTCGTCTATCTGCACCAGTAGGATGCTCTTGTCGACGTGGGCCCGGAGCTTGGGCTCGCGGTGGTTGGGGCTCCACTTGTGTACCACCTGCGGATCGACAATAATAGTAATGAGGCCAAGATCTTGTCCTCTTTACTATTACAACACTGTCATAGCGGGCTGCGTACACTAGGGTCTGTTTCACCGGTAACAGATCAAGTTTTAATAATAAGAATATTTATTTATTTCATAGTGTTCACAGCAAAATAAAATTATTGTATTTCCCAGAGGCCATAAAAGCGTATCCCCTGATAAGAAAAATAAAATGTAATCCTATTGTCACGCAAATCATGACAGAAGGCGCGTCACTATTATAAGACGTGTTTTAGAGTGGAAACGTCGGCTCGGTAAACGTAGTGTAGGACGCCCTCCAGCTCGGTGGAGCGATGATACACGCAAGCTGGCTGGCAGCGGTTGGAAACAAGGAGCTGAAGATCGAGCTCAGTGGCGTGCCATAGGAGAGGCCTGATATGTATGTCCAGCAGTGGACAGAGGTAGGCTGATGATAATGATAAACCACACAACACAGAAATGTCCTAGTGTGTGCTTAAATGCTCAAGACAAGCTATGTTTAGTAGTACCTTAAAGAGAAAAGATAAATACGTATCTTTTTAACCGACTTCAAAAAAAGGAGGAGGTTTCTCAATTCGACCGTATATATATATATATATATTTTTTTTTTTTATGTTTGTTCGCGGATAACTTCGTCGTTTATGAACCGATTTCGATTATTCTTTTTTTGTTCGAAAGGAGATATCCCAAGTGTGGTACCATGGTAATTTTATCGAGTAATAATAAGTATATCCAGAGATATTGAGATAAACATCTCAAAATTGGTACTGAAAATGAATAGCGCGGCATTGAAGTTGGTTGTTTTTTAGTTTTTAAACGATATTATTGAACAAAACATATAAGACTCTTTTATATCTCTATATCCCTAATAACTCCGTTACGCTTCGCTCTCTTTTCTTTCTAACCAATAGAATGTTATATGTTTATATCTCGCTTACTCTCACTCTGTGATGCTCTTTTATTACGTATTGAATCTTATATATTTGCATCTCGCTTACTCTAACTCCGTGACGCTCTCTTTTTAACGCATATAGTGTTATATGTTTCCATCTCGCTTACTCTAACTCAGCGAAATGAGTCGTTGCGTTGAAGATATAAAAGAGTTAAAGACACAGTTGAAAATGTAAGATATACTGATATAGTCTTTGGTTTAACGAGATATAACTCTTTTTAGTTAATCACTGCTGATGTCTAATGTAGTGCTAATGAACCACTTAAAAATTCACAAATTTTTATTTAATCGTTAGCCATAAAAATGCATTTAAATTATGCATTTTCAAATTTGCGCGTAATTTAACGAAAACGCTGGACGCCATTTTGCTCTGTAGTCATGTCGTCAGTTGGCTGTGTAAACAAGTGATGTGATATGATAGTTAACAGTCGACACTTGTAAGTTTACATAGCTGTATGACATAATAATATGGCGACTTCTGGCGACTACCATTTAATGGGTTTAAAAAACAGATTGAAAAAGCCTATAAAAGCCTGATATCTTTGAATTGAATTTTTAAATTTAGGTTGCTATTTTTATGAACTAAAACTAACGTTTTCCGACTGCTTTTTGCCTAAGCTATCTCAATAATATATTTTTAGATTTTCATACAGTTATAGTTATATACGTTAAATACCCTATTCCTGGTAAGTTTTTTTAAAAGTAAACGTGAATATCTGACCAGTCCGTCCATCCCCGCGAGCGGCACCCAGGCGCCCCAGTAGTTGCGGCCGCCCCGGGCGCGCTGGTACTCGCTGGGCCAGGCCACGTCGATGCGTCGCCCCAGGTTGATGCAGTCATACACGCCCAGCGGCTCCACGATTATCACCTTGGCCCCGATCACTATCTTGCCCCCGGCCTCGCTGCGACCAGAGTCTGACCGCTTGATCTTCATCTTCATGTCTTTCAATCTGGAGACAAAAGGCGGAGGTGTTTGTGATGGAAAGTCTACAAAATAGCAACGTTTACGCAGTAATTATGATCTAATCTGTGGTTTCGCTGCAAATATTTTAATAGTCACGAATTGCGATGCGCGTAATTTTAAATCTGTGATATCTGTTTAATTTTTTAATTTAAATTAGTTCTAGCATGTTCACCATCTTCGACAATAAATAGTTTACCACCAGGCGAGATAGTGGTCAAACGCTAGCCTGTAAGATATTTATATACTTGGAAAGACATGTTTAATTTATAAAATGTGGCCAAGGTAACCTAATTCTTTGGATAACGATTAATACTGCATAGGTAAAAAAATGCGAGTCAACCTTTAAGAGATAGATATATGTTATCTCGGACTTTTTATAGGTTTTATTAAGCTGTACAACTTTTTCACAAATAACTTCAATAATATCTCTACCCGTCAAACCAGCGTTTTTAATAAACGTGGTTTAAGATTTTTTTCCTTCAATTTAGGTTGCAAAATATATCTCCACGAAAATACCTATCATTATAACAGGATAATATATAAGCCTCTGTCCACCCGGACTCCGGAGAGATCATTCTAAATATCAGGGAGAGCATTTTCGTAATCTTATGGGTAGTTCACTTATTTCAGAGATGAACTTGGACAAACAAACCTACCAACTTTCATTACAAATGAACCTATTTACAATAACATCAGGACATTGGAAGGTAGATTTATATTTTAGGATCACCTGCATTGGGTGTGTGCTGAAAAGTTAATTGATAAAGTTAAATTAAGCGAATTAGTTAAGCTTAGGTAGCGACGGAGCTGAAACACTGTTAATAAGCAATGTTACAATAACCTATCATTTAATCGTGACGTAAAATGACCGTGTCTATTAACAAATCTCGTCTAGAGTTCTTATATCTATGTCCACCCTGAAGGTATAGTCTAAATATTGCTGATTTTTTAAATCGGAGCGATAATTTTGGACTAATGAACATTTACAAACTTTTAACATCCCGAATATGTTTTTACTAGCTGCGCCCTGCGGCTTTCCCGCGTTTCCTGGTTATAAACCTTCCTCTTGAATCACTCTATTTATTGATGAAAACCGCATCAAAATCCTTTGCGTAGTTTAAAAGATCTAAGCGTACAGATGGCAGAAGCGACTTTGTATAGATTTATAACTGACCATATTTAACATTATTTTATTGACACATTTGCGCCTAATAAGATAATTTGTACGTTCAACAGCATGTGTATTACCTAGCGTCGTACTTGAGACACGGATGTGTGGGACAGGTATGGTCGGGCGCGTGCGGCGCGGCGTCAGGCTTCTCGATATACCGGCCCGTCAGATCCCGGTAGCTCTCCCGCTCGTGTCGGATCTCTTTGCTCAGCTTCGACAGATCTTTGGACGTGCCCTCGTTTACAAAGTACCTGCAAATAGGACGCTTCTTTTCACGGGAACTTGACTATACTAATGTGCTACGTTGTATGTGCGTGCGGCTTGTGGTTCTGTTTTAAATTGGCTAAAAACTTGGGAATGTCTTATGTTGACATTAATTATCTTGGATTGATTAACGTTCAGACGTCATAAGATCTACTCGAGCGTCTTCTCGTGACGAGGGTCGATGTAACTTGGTGGTGACGTATTACGCTTCCGCAAAATAGAAAATAATAAAATTTAAATTCAGCACTTATATTATTTGTTTTCGAATTTCGAGTGATAGTACACTTCATTGAACGACGAGATAGAAAAAGTAAAGGAATAGTTTGTACTAGTAATGTCCGACACGACGATATGATTAAATGAACTGAGATATAAAAAAAGGCCCGTAGAAAGCTACGCGTAGGAAGTAAAACTTCCAAGTTCATTCAATTTATTTCTCAACATCACTAATAATTTGTTTGTACAACTCCATCTATTGAACTTAGCGGGACGAATGCCCGACTGATAGCGAATAAGTCTTCGTAGTTACGCCATTCTACAATAGAGGGCGTTTATACATATAAGATATAACACTTCCGTTGATTCGAACCGTGACGCTACGTGACTTCCGTCAAATTTTACCCCAGTGCGCCTAAACAAGTTTCTAAAGAATAAGAAACCTACGCTGTATATGTCTGCCGCTCGGTAAGGGTTAGTATTACATTACTACGGAAACACATAGAATATCAAAACAAAAAGCAATCCACAAAACAAAGTGGGGCAGACTTCGCTGCTTCGGCCATTTGCAAAGGATAAGGATCGAGCGGTAAAGCAAACTTAACTAGTAAATCCTACCTACCTTTTGGCGTCTCTAGTAATCTGGAAATGTTACACAATGATGCCAGCACGGCAGAATAAAGGTGAAGTTTTACGCCCACATTACATATATACATTTGTATGCGGGAGCAAAACAGAGAAAACCGTCAGTATTACAGCGTTTCATGGATGCCGTGTCTCGCTCAAACTATTTATTTATTTTTATATATCATACAGGCTAGCGTTCGACCACTATCTCACCTGTTGGTAAATGATGATGCGGTCGAGGACGGTAGCACGCTAGGCCTAGAATGGGAACTAGCTCTCAAGGATAAAAACTAATAGATTTGTATAGTTGCGTCTTTATCAGTATTTTTTTAATTTTTTTTTATTGCAGATAGGCAAGCATTTGACCACTATCTCACCTGGTGGAAAGTGACGATGTGATCGAGGGTGTAGCACGCTTGCCTAGAAGATACCTGTTCACTCTTGACTTGATGAGCCAAGTTATAGCTACTCGGAAACAAGTCAGCCGGCAACGTGTTCCATTCCTTTGCGGTTCGAATTAAAAAGGTAGAACCAAATCGTTTAGTGCGGATTGCTGGGATATCCACCATGTAAGGATGCCGTTGTTTAGTTTGCCTTGTTGTCCGATAGTAAAAGGGGGAAGAAGGAATCAAATTGTGTAATTCCATCGCACACTCACCGAAATGTATCCTGTAGAACACAGATAAACTAGCAACTCTACGCCGATGCTCGAGGCTCTGAAGCTTGTTTTTTGTAGATTTAGTTTCGCCAATTAGCATTCTTGCTCGTTTATCGATAGAATCCAGAGCCTCCAGCTGATATTTAGCCGAGCCGTCCCAGAGGTGGCAGCAGTATTCCATGCAAGATCGGACTTGTGCTTGGTACAGACTTCGAAACTGTCCCTGCGTGAAATACCGCCTTACCTTTCTGAGAACGCCAAGCTTTTTACCGGCTAGTTTAGCTTTGGACTCTATGTAGGAGCCGAAGTTGAGGTTGGAAGTTAATGTAACTCCTAGCAGCTCTAGGTGGTTTGAGACAGGCAACGGTACGTTTCGGAATGTTGAAGACAGGGCAAAGGGGCTCCGTTTAGCGGTGAACAAACACGCCTGGGTCTTAGATGCATTAAATTTGACCAAGTTAGCATCGCCCCAATCGGAGACTGCCTGTAGTGTCAAATTCATGCGATCAATCATAGCCTCTCTTAGAGACTGAATCTTAGCACTACCAGCTCGTGAATCAGATATATATCTCTCTACGACGGTGCTGTCGTCTGCATACCCAAAGGTGCCGGGTTTAAGCAGATCGTTAATGTGCAGCAGAAAAAGTGTCGCAGAGAGAACAGACCCTTGAGGTACCCCAGCGTTAGTAGCTAATCGATCAGACGAGCAGCCGTCCACGACTACTCGTAATGACCTTTCCCTCAAAAAGTCAGATATTCAGCCACGAAAGCCACTAGGTAAGCCATAAGCCGGAAGCTTACTTATAAGGCTATCATGCCAGACCCTGTCAAAGGCCTTCGAGATATCCAGAGAGACGGCTAGCGCCTCACCGTGTCTCTCGATTGCCTCGCTACAGATGTGTGTGGCATACGCTAGAAGGTCTCCAGTGGACCGCTTTCGGCGGAACCCGTATTGCTGGTCACTGAAGAGATCGTTCGTTTCTATGCCAAGAGCCGGTTGTTAAGAACACGTTCCATACTCTTACAAAGTATGGACGTGACTGATATGGTTTGTAGTTTGCAGGATCGGCACGACTGCCTTTTTTGGGCACTGGCTGCACGTTTGCAAGCTTCCATGCACTTAGCACTTGACCCGTCTCATAGGAGAGGCGGAATAGGCGTGTTAGTACTGGTGTAAGTTCAGGAGCGCACGTCTTAAGGACTATTGCTGGTATACCATCGGGGCCACTAGCTTTGTTCACGTCTAGATTTCGGAGCGTTTTACGGACCTCAACCTGACTAATACGGATTTCCGGCATAGCCAGCTCGCACTCAGGCAGATTCGGAGGTACTTCTCCCGTAGTATCTAAACGTGAAGACTCTGCGAAAATAGTAGCAAACAAGTTTGCTTTCTCTTCAGCAGTATGAGCTAGTGACCCGTCTGGTTTCAGCAGTGGTGGCAGCGAAGAACGGCAAAAATTGGCTTCAACGGATTTCGCCAGAGACCAGAACGCTTTGCTACCTGTAGGGTAGCATGCGAAGCTAGCTTGGCTCCTATTCGGTGAATGTGGTCAAAGCGTGCCTTCTTCAGTGCCTTTTTGTAAGACTTGGAAGCACGGTTAAAGGCTCTCTTCTTTTCGCTCACATCCTTAGCTTTACGATTTCGAGCATCAACCCAAGCAAGATATGCCTCCAGCTTTAACGCTTCTGCGTTTCCACATTCGGCTCTATACCAGGGACGAGCTTTGCTGGTAGAAGGAGCGTCAGAAAATGAAATAAAATATTCCATTCCTTGTCGCAAAACTTCCGTCACAGCATCCGCGCAAGCTGAAGAATCGCCAGAAGAGAAGCATACCTGCTTCCAAGGATAAGACGCGAAGAAAGAACGCATCTCATCCCAATCTGCAGACTTGTATCGCCATATCCGACGATAGCCTCTTGGGCTGGGATCAGGCGGGGAATATGACGACACAGACTTCACCAGACAGTGATCGGAGCTACCTAGCGGTGATGATACCGACACCACGTATCGGTCTGGATCTGTAGTCAGCTGAAGGTCGAGACAATTGGCGGTGTGACTTTCGACATCGGGTATCCTGGTCGTTTCTTGGACCAGCTGGGTGAGGTTTAGCGTCAAAGCTAATTTGTACATTTCTCTTCCAGCGTGGTCGGTGATCTGGTGTGGGAATAACCAATCTTGGTGATGGGCATTAAAATCCCCTAGAAGCACAAGTTGACCGAGGGGTACCGTTGTTGGGCTAAGTCTGCCATCATACTTAAATAGTCCGTAAGTCCGCTAATCTCCTGATCACCGCTGTGCGATCTATACACACACAAGCGTAGATGATCTTTTCTACGCCGGTGTCAACCATCATCCAAAGCACAGAGAACTTAGGGTCTTCAAAATTGCGGAGACGACGGTTGCAGATGTCGTCGCGCGCGTACACACATACTCCGGCACGTGGTCTGAAATTATGTTCTAGAACATAACCGGGATATGACAGGTACGGAGCGTCGTCTGCAATGGGCATCGAATTTGTGTCTCCGTGAGGAACAGCAAGTGAGGTTTTTCAGTCTCTGATCGAACTGGATCGATATTTGAGTGCAGTCCTCTAATATTTGTGAGGTGCACTTTAAGGGAGAGGACGTGCTTCCGCTGTTTAAAACTCAACTTGCTTTTACCGTTTCTCATATTTGATTTTAAATGGAGTGAATAGGTGAAAAGATGGCAGTGGGACGAGGCGCTGCGTAAAGGACTACATAACCCAAAAAACGAGATGCTGCAGCTGTTTGGAGTTGGTCCGGAGACCGCGGGGACGCCCGAACCCCCCCAAAGATGTCCATCGGGTCCTCTCGTCCGGTCGCCAACCGGCACGATGGCGCATCTCTGGGATTTTTCGCAAAGTGGCGGGGCAGCCTTTCGTGAGTGGCTTGCTCCCTACTTGGGCCCCCAACTACCTGCGGTCGGCCAGCGGAAAAACCGTGCTTCGGATCCCGCTGCTCTCCGAGACCAACTTCCAGCCACTACATTCCCGTTGTGAGCTAGATCAGTCCAATTTATGCTGCGCAACTGTCCCGACCCACCCTTCCGAATTGGCATCACAGAACATCACGGCGAAACACGGCGAACCGCTTCGCGCCATGTCTTTGTTCTGTGGGTGGTTACGTGCCGCGGCTTAAGCCTACCACCGATATATCGATTGATCCTTTGGCGCCACCCAGGGGACACGTGTGAGAGACTCTAGGGCAGAATCTCACGGACGCGATCAATGTGATCCCCCAGAATATATAAATAGTATCGTCGGACGTAACTGCGATATTGCAGTTCATTAGTGACACCGACGCAGGCGATTCGCTGGTTGTATGTCGTTTCTACAGGCGCGGTATCCTAAACCAAAATGATGTGCACTCCACATCTATATTCACGAAAGCGACATGCACAATTAAATTCCTTTGCTTAAAAACTGCAGGGTGTTGTCATACCGCAGATGTGTCGCAATAGCCCGCTAGCTAAGGCGTCGGCCTGGCGATCGAGAGGTCGTGAGTTTGATCCCCACGTATTGCACTATTGACGTGAACCCACTTCAGACACAAGTATATTTAGCTTAGTTGGAGGGGTTAACAAGACGGCTAGTAATGTGCAACCCACATTGCTCGTAAACTTTTTGGAGTTTACTTCTTAAGAAACGATATTCAATTTTAGCCCGCGGTATGAACATTTTATGAGGAGTAAAATCGAGCGTTAGCTAAAAGTGAGGCGTAACGTTCCATTGCGCAACGTACTTTGCGCAGCTTTCACTTCGAGATCATGTATGTGTGTATATACAAAGTATACTAGAGTTTACACCCTATGAGACGATTTTCATAATTAACCCCCTTGACCTTGACCTTGACCTTGAATTTTCATATTTAGTCACCTTGACCTTGACTACAATAATAATAATTCTTAAACAGTAAACTCTCGTCGCAGCTGACACACTTAAAAAAAGGCGTCAACACAGGCAAGTTAATTATTAGCTAGCAAGTAATAGAACGTAAGTAGCAGTTACCGTTTGAACTCCCGTTCATGTCTGGCGTTTCTGTTGGCGATGATCTTACAGTCGGGCAGCGAGAGGTCGAGCCCGTGCGGGGTGAGCGTCAGGTCTTCTAGCGAGGACTCCGCGGACCCTCCGTTACGACTCGACACCTGCGGTACATAGCTTACAACTATCACTCTCCATTATACACTAAAAGTAACTATATTCACATAATGGGCCAGCCGGTAGAGGCCGACCGATGCGAATGTATCACGGTCAGATATGAGACGTTTTAAAGAAAGGCCAAGTCAAAAGTCAACCTATAGGCGCTCATGAAAGTGGAAGAAGCGAAGGAGGTATGTCAGTATCGTACCATGTGAGAAGAAGTAATCTCAGTCTACCCCGACAGGAAATAGGCGTGATTTTATGTATTTATTAACATTTTAAATAAAAACTGGCCAAGTGCAAGTCGGACTTGCACTCGTAGGGTTCCGTAACACAGTAAGTATTCTATAACTATGATTTTTCGCAACTAATAAATTAACTTTGTTTTTCATAGTGTATGTATGAAAAAAAAAAAGTTATCTTTGCGGTCGCCATATCTCAAAAACTGCTGACTGTATCTCGTTCAAACCAATTTTCGTTGTTAGTTT
Source organism: Cabera pusaria (assembly GCA_954871355.1). Lineage (NCBI taxonomy): Eukaryota > Metazoa > Arthropoda > Insecta > Lepidoptera > Geometridae > Cabera > Cabera pusaria. The sequence goes on from OX940900.1 coordinate 25,239,754, forward strand.
TTATTAAGATCGATAGCATATATTTTTTTTAGATTTTTCATTCCCATACTTTAAAAGTTAGAGGGGGGGGGGGACACACATTTTCTGTAGTCCTAACAGTTTCGGAATAAAATGGCTTTGACATACAGACGGACAGACAGACAGACATGACGAATCTATAAGGGTTCCGTTTTTTGCCATTCGGCTACGGAACCCTAAAAGACAGTGTCTTTTAACGCGTTAGGATGGCGAAACTAATATTTGGCAATTCGTTTGTTGTGCCAAATTGTTTACCAGTCAGCTGTATCGCCTTTTTCGCCTTTGCTAGAGAAACGGAATTGTAAAAGGAGACTGGTGCAAAGCCGTCATTGTACCGCTATATAAATGAAAAGGATAAAAGCAAAGCCTGCAAAAACTATCGAGCCATTAGCTTGCTCAACATCGTCGGGAAATTGTATGCAAAGACATTGAGTACAAGAGTGACGAATGAAACGGAAGTAAAATGTGGGATGTGTAAGCGGGTTTCAGAAGAGGAATGGGTTGCATGAATCTCAGACTTTTCTTTACGAAGTATAACCGGAAAATGTTTGGCCAAAAGCCAAAAGGTCTATTGCGTATTCGTAGACTTGGAAAAGGCCTATGACAGAGTGAGGAGTGAATTGTGGTCAACATTGTCTATGTGGTGGGCGGCAGTTTGATACGAGCACTGAAATCACTCTATGAGGGTTCCAGTGCTTGTGTCAGAATAAACGGAGCGTACACGGACTGGTTTAACATCGAAAAAGGGATGTGACGTGAAAGACAGGGATGTGTTCCGCCAGAGCTGTTCAACCTATTCATAGACAATTGCTTGACAGATCTGAAAGAGAGTGTGTATGGTTTAAGAATGAAACCTACGTACAATTTCTATGGCGGCTAATTCGACTCTTTTTGATCTTTTGGCGCTGTTGTTAGCTGTTAGCTTTTAGGTTTAGCAGGTTCGCTGATGGCGAGCAACGGCCTTAGATGTTATATTGTGTAATACTTAATCTGTGTATGCAAGCACTAAATAAATGCGTTACCTTGGCACTGGCAGCGCGACGAGGCTGGTCCTGCCACGCACCGCCCCAGGTGCTTAAAGAGGCCTGCGTACCAACATCACACGTTACGTTATTGTTTTGGTAACATTACATTATTATAATTTGAAGAAGTTGGCATGTTTCGAAAAAAAGAGGGTGCGTTGAAAGCTACGCGTTACAAGTGATACTACCAAGTTCATTCAATTTATTTCTCAACATCACTCATTATCTTATTGTACAACTCCATCTGTTGAACATTAGCGAATACGTCTTCGTAGTTACGGCGTTCTGCAATAGAGGGCGTTTATAAATATTAAATGTTAAACGTCACTTCCGTTGATTCGGACCGTGACGCGATGTCACATCCGTCAAATATTACCCGAGTGCGTGTAAAGACGTTTCACTTCAAAAACTTATGAATTTTCTTTTTCTTTATTACATAGTATAAAACAAAGTCGCTCCCGATCTTTGCAATGCGCAATGGATTTTTATGCAGTTCTCCATCAATAAATATAGTGATTCAAGTGGAAGGTTATCACCAGGATTACACGCGGACAAAGCCGCCGGGAGCAGCTAATTTAAGTATAATTAGATAAATAAACATAACCGTGGATACTAGGTGAAATAGTTAGAGCGGGGTAAGCAACAGACGGTCGTATGTTGAACGTTCTGTCTCCCAGTAATCCTCAGTACGAGTTTTCATACCAAACTCAAATACAAAACCAAATATGAAAAACAGTACAAAGCCTCCTAGTGATTTTCACACTTCACTAAATGTATACCAATCAGAGAGCCAGAATTAAAGAGAGACGGTGGAAAACTATGTGAGATCTGTCAAAGCGTTTACGATGAAAACTACGTACTAAGGCCCACTTGCACAGACCAGAGTTAACACATAATTTTATAACCCAGGGTTATACAATATCTACAATTGATTTTTTTGTGAGAAATTGCATGTCGTTTTATGTTGCTTTGTGGCATTCTTGTGTATTGCTTAGCCCTGGGTTATAAAAATATGTGTTAACCCTGGTGTGTGCAAGTGGGCCTACTAAGGGAAAACCGGGTGGCTACCTGCGAGTCGTCCCCGGGGTGTGAGCGGCATGTGCCGCCCTCCAGCCGCATGTTGTCGGAGGCGGCCAGCAGCCGGAAGGAGGCCGGCATGCGGGAGCGCCGTGTGCGGCTCCTGCTGCCGCCCTGCTAGATACACATCATCGTGAACGATACAGTCTGTGCAAAATCGATCCGTCGTGGCTTTACGATGAAATAACATTCAAAGGTAAGGAAGGCAGGTATACCTACCTGTACCACCCGATAATGATAAGAGAAGGTACAGATTTTGGAAGACACAGAAGGACCTTTAGAAAGAGACAATCGGCTAATTTCGGCTTCGTAAAGCGTTATATCTGTCGCACGAAATACTAACGGTCCGGTATCTATTATGTCCTTCCGCCGTTATTCGAGGCCAAAGTAGACAGAATTGAGATAGCAGCTTCCGTTTCCAGTCGTACTTAGTAGTTGAAGTTCCTTATAACGACGGAAATGACGTGTCACGTGACTTCCGCCCGCCATTCTGTTCACCAGGTTGTGCTCGTCGCAAATTTCTTCATTGGCGTCTTAAATTTCCGAGTCGTAACTTGTGTTAACGCTGTTAGCGTTCGAATAATTATTTTTAAAATCAAAACCTTCACATTTGTTGAAGACATCTTGTAATAGTTGTAGTTTCTATCAAATTTAGTAAAAGTTTCGTTAAAAGTAATTTTATTTTTTGTATCTACCGACATAGTTATATTTTCGTGTTTTATTAAAATAGCGATAACGTTTTAATGTCGAGAAATAATGAAAATTGTTCGCGAGTGTATCTCCGTTTTCCTCATCCACAAGCGGTGATGGGGGTCCTTGGAAACATACATATTGTAAACGTAAGCGATTACGCAAGGAGGCAATCATCTGTAAAATTAGTAAAGTATTATAAACCTTACGAATCAGGTAAGCAAAATTTTAAAATTACTTGGAATGAAGCGCCTACCCGCCTCTTGGGGGTAGGTGGTATCTGACAGAACCTTTTATCTATTCAATCTGATTGAGCGTCGCATCCCGGCGCTGGCACTGAGCTAGCTAGTTAAATCCTGTCGCATAATTTGATTCCTTTATTTCATTTGCTTGCAAATCTTAAGATACCCTCAGTTTAGATATAGATATTTTATAAAATTTATTGCCACCTACTTACAAATATGGCGTCTAGTTATCACGATCGCCTGTGAAAAGTGGACTAGACTCCGGTCTAGTGGACAATTTTATATTTTCCATTATGTTTCCATTACATAGGATTTAAGAAATTACGAGCGACTGTTAAATCTTGGGGTGCGATTACGCATGCGGTGATTTAAATATCACTCAAGGGATATAGATAAATTAAAATGCAATTTTCATTAATATGGTATGATTTCAAGGTTTCAACTTTCAATTAATGAAAATTGTTTGATATCTTGGAGGGGGGGAGGGGAGATGATATAATTGAGTACCTATTTCGATTAACGTTAATTCTTTAATGCTGCAGCCAGCATGATGCCTTGAATCTATGAAAAAAAAAAATTGCTAGTTCCTCCTTCTCTGCGCAAGAGAAGAGTTTTCTGGGTCCTAGGCTGCGCAACCTGGACCCGGTAGTACTAGTAGGACAACCAGACCGGTCGCTCCACGGCACCGTTTGCGGTTGATATATTTGGCCATCGGGAGTTAAATCAATATGATAGCAATTTAATGACAACCAGACTGGTCGCTCCACGGCACCGTTTGTGTTGATATACTTGGCCATCGGGGAATTAAATTATCATGATGGTAATTATTTGACAACCGGACTGATCGCTCCACGGCACCGTTTGCGTTGATATAATTGACCATTCTGGGAATAAATCATCATGATAGTAATTAAATGACAACCAGACCGGTCGCTCCAGGGCACCGTTTGCGATGATATACTTGGCTGTTGAGGGGATTAAATCATCATAATAGTAATGAAATTAAAACCAGACCGGTCGCTGCATGGCACCGTTTGCATTGATATACTGGGTCGTTTAAGGGATTAAACATGATGCTAGCAATAAAACTACAACCGATTGCTCCACGGCACCGTTTGCGTTGAAATATTTGGCCGTTGATTTAATCATCACTATCGTAAAGAAATGACAACCAGACCTGTCACTTCTTGGCACCATATGCGTTGATATACTTGGCCGTAAGGGAAATTAAACAATTAAGATGATAAAATAGCAATGACATCAAGACATGTTGTTTCACGGCACCATTTGCCTTGTTATATCAATATTTTGGGTGATAAGACCTTAATTTAGTAATTAGTAGTACCTGATAAACTAACTATAATCAACCTGGTCCTATAGTAGTACCTGATAAACTAACTATAATCAACCTGGTCCCACGACACCGTTTGGTTAATATCAAAGCGATCGCTCCACTGCACCGTTACACTACGAAATCAGCCGTGGTATCAGTTCCATGGGACATTTCAGCGTACGAAGAACGTCGGTTACAAGACCTCGACGGTAAACGTAAAACAACAACCAAAGCTTTCCTATACATATACTTTCAACTCATCAGACAGTTGTATTGTGCGCCTAGCAACAGACTTTTTATAACCAAGTTTGGTTTTGCCAGCCATCTACACTCCCACGTTCGGAGCTAGGTTCGCCGTTGACGGACACGTCAAGGGAGGACATCATCAATGGGACATTTAAAATTTGTATAATTATTATATCACATATATAATATAATTAGTTTCCTGCTTATGCGGGATGCAGGAATAATTTGTAATTGGTGAGTAGGCACTAGCAAATATCCTTTATTCTGCAGCGCTTTTAACAATGCTTCACGTTGCAAAGGAATAGTCAAGTGAAAAGATATCAACATAATACAAACTATATATTTATTTATATATATTACGTACCCTTTTTGTTTAACTAACTAAAACCTAATAATATATGATTTACTGTATTTTTAAAACGTAGAATATAAAAGTTTATTAAGCATATAAAGTAGCGCCAGCGACAATGCGTCGATCAGTATAGACCCATGGGTAATTATGCTATATAATTTTATTTAAAAATATACTATAATGTTGACCATATGCATTCCACATCATATTTAAAAAAAATATATATATTTAGACTTTCTAGTCATTGTAATACTGAAATATGTCAACTTTTCTTAAGCGCGCCGCTTTAGCTAGGTGTACAGACTATTTTGAGAAAAGGAGTTCTAGCGATGTTTTTCTGTCATTTTAATCTAAGGCTGTGTCCAATCATATTTGACGGAAAGGCCGTATATGCATCATGTAATGAATTGACTACATTATATCAATGTCATGTCGACATGCCTTCATTCACAGTAGGTACTAGATAATGAAATTGTGAGAGCTGAGTTGAGCCTTGGTTAATATTCAATGTTAACAATATTTTTCGACAGAAACGCGAGTGTGTTTAGTTTTCAGTGGGTGACATTCCAAACCTTTATTCACAAACCGGCTCCTCGATGGGGTTACGATAGGACAGATAATTGGGGATAATGGGTCAATTTTCTATTGCTCCTGGCTACATGAGTCCACATTTTTTGGCGAATCATTATAATAGTCCATACTAAGATTTTTGCGTCGATTTGTTATTTGCCCAACGATACGAGGTTACAAAATGTTTTCCTATAATTATTTGTACGTAAAATACAGTTTGCAGGAAAATATAATATTAAAATGCGAATATGAAGTCCTGACCCAGCTGTAATATAAGGTACCTTTATATTATAATTTTATTTATTTATTTTTCAAATAATTTAACAACAATTCTTGGTACATGACAAGTACCGCGGTGTTCCTCTATGTATTTTGCAACTCCTACTTAAATAGAATACCTATATTAGAAGACTGAGTTGAATGTTTGTGAGAATTGTTATGTACATATTGATATTTTAAATTTCAATGGCACCAAGCGTGCTGAGCGACTCCACGTGTTCAATGTGAAGTCACCCACGGTCATGATTTTTACCATTTTAATGTATATCCAATAGGCTTTTTTCTTCTAGATATGTTTTGTGATCTTTTTACGGGTCTTAAGTCATCTATGCACTATGCTTTATAGTAATTAATGAAAAGTTAATCTAATGACACTTGACTGATACAGCACAACGTTGATCATTAAAGTAAAAATAACCAAATAATAATGAATCAATTTTTGTTTGCCTAATTTGAACGTTGCTATGTTCTGTTAAACTGCAAAAATAGTGCTAATATAATATATAGCTTATTAATTATTATATATTTTATAACATTTTAAATTATATCTGAACATCAGTCTTAATTTCTGGCACAACGTGCCATACTGAATAATATTTAAACGTATTATCTGACATAACCACTCCTTTAAAGTTTTTGCAGAACTGTTTCGAAAGTATACATAGTTTCTTAACGCATTTTTAAATAAACACGTTTTTTATTGGTTATATATGCTCCCGATTTTCGCGGTGGATTTTGCAAACATATCCAAATCGATTTTAGTTCTAGTTGAAAATGCTTAATCAAAAAATGCTGCCTATGGCGAAGTATAAAATAAAAATCGATCTCAAGAGTAGATTGGGTAACCATCCCCTACTGACATATCGCATACTTTGAAGCGATCCCGAGTTAACTTTCTTCTGCTTTTCAGAGAAGCAGGAGACTCAAGTGGTGAATTCTGAATTGTATCGAGTTGCGTCGACTTTCCCACTAATAATAATAACTCTTTTAGATCAAATACTACTGACTAGGGTCTACATGAGTCCGCAAAATTAAACGGTATGCAGGTAACGGCATGTTGGCTAACGGTAAGGAAAAGTTATTCACTTGAACATTTGTTTCAGTTTAGTCGCTGTACTTATTTTTTCTGGCTCTAAGACATGCATCTAAATGAGAAAAAAAAAATTATAAATATTTTTCCAATAGGGTTGCATAAATGAATAGATAAGTGTTGACAAACCAAACTTTGTTCGAATTTTACTTTATTTATTAATTTTCTGTTTTATAGAATTTTTGTTTATGAGGCTCTTAGTAATATGAACATTTAACAGAAAAGCAACAATGCACTGAAAGTAATTGAGGAATAAGAATTTAAATCAAATTGTATACGGATAACTGTTATCAAGTTATCACATTTAATTATTATCACATTGGCGTCTGTTCACCAGGCGATAACAAACAATGTCTCAATTCTGTCTACTTTGGCCTCGAATAACGGCGGAAGGACATAATAGCAGAGTTTTACCTACCATTAACACTCTTATTATGTCCGGAGCCTTATTCGAGGCCTTACAGTAAGTTCTGCCTGGTGTTAGGTAGGTTTATATATAATTAGGTTATTGAGACCACAATGAAGAATTTTGCGACGAGCACAACCTGGTGAACAGTATGGCGGGCGGAAGTCACGTGACACGTCATTTCCGTCGTTATAAGGAACTTCAACTACTAAGTACGACTGGAAACGGAAGCTGCTATCTCAATTCTGTCTACTTTGGCCTCGAATAAGGCTCCGGACATAATAAGAGTTTTAATGGTAGGTAAAACTCTGCTATTAGGAGCTGTTAAAACAATTATGATTTGCTTCTTTTGATCATTTTTTTTATTTGTATACACAATTTTTTTCTAGAAGTGCTGTCTTCAGGTTGGGCTAAAATAAATTAAAAAACATATTGACATCACGTTAACGTATTTATTCATTTTTTTTTTCCATTTTAGTGAACCGAAATCCCATCTCATGAAGTATTTTTCTTAACGTCTTTTCAGAACCATAATTAATAGCCTCATATAATTTAGCTTTTAATGATTTTACTGTAGGCAGTTCATTAAATCGTAAGTAAAAATCATACACCATTCTTCGAACAACATCATAATCAAAATCGTCCACATCTAAACAAAATTGCTTTTTCGGTCTCCCTTTTTTCGGAGTGCTTTCAGCTCAATCGGTTCAGCAGTTTTAGCGTGAATTTGCGTTTGTAAGTAACAAATAATACACACAAACTGTCGTCTTTATAATATTAGTAGGAAGAAGGATTCTCATAATACACCCCGGCGGACCAATCAGAGCCGCGCCCCAAACGACAACGCGCCGACAAACACACCTATAAGTGATTTCTGCACATCTAAAGATCAGATGTTTATATCCGTGCTGGCAGTTATATCTTTATGCGAGTTACATATCAGTTACTTTTAAAACATAAACAAGGCATACGTTCCATCTCTGTGTCACTTGCACTTTTAGATAAATAATGAAATAGTCATCTGTCTGGTTGTATCCTTGGTCATCCCTCTCGCTCGCACGCTTCGCTCCCTGTGCGGCGCTCGGCTAGGCTCGGGCTCGTTCTGTCTCTCATGAGAATGTTGTGTCTCACCTGTCTGGTTGTATCCTTGGTCATCCCTCTCGTTCGCACGCTTCGCTCCCTGTGCGGCGCTCGGCTGGGCTCGGGTTCTTCCTGCCTCTCGTGAGAATATTGTGTCTCACCTGTCTAGTGTATCGTTGGTCATCCCTCTCGCTCGCACGCTTCGCTCCTTGTGCGGCGCTCGGCTGAGCTCGGGTTCTTCCTGTCTCTCGTGAGAATATTGTGTCTCACCTGTCTGGTGTATCCTTAGTCATCCCTCTCGCTTGCACGTTTCGCTCCCTGTGCGGCGCTCAGCTGGGCTCGGGTTCTTCCTGTCTCTCGTGAGAATATTGTGTCTCACCTGTCTGGTGTATCCTTGGTCATCCCTCTCACTCGCACGCTTCGCTCCCTGTGCGGCGCTCGGCTAGGCTCGGGCTCGTCCTGTCTCTCCTGGGAATGTTGTGTCTCACCTGTCTGGTTGTATCCTTGGTCATCCCTCTCGCTCGCACGCTTCGCTCCCTGTGCGGCGCTCGGCTGGGCTCGGGTTCTTCCTGTCTCTCGTGAGAATGTTCCCGCAGCAGTCCCGCCAGAGACGCCAGAGTGGAGGATGTCGGCTTGCCGGCGCTTGCGAGGCTGCCTCGCGTGCCCGCTGATATTACATTAGTATATTAATTATACTCGTACTTGTTATTCACGTGACGTATTTGAGAAGTATTGCAAACAAACGTGGACAAGTGAAACATTCAGTGCCGGAGAAAGGAGTCGTTGAAGCCGCGACCTGCACTAGATAAATATTTGAAACATTGATATCAAAGTGGGGCTCGAGGGGATGGTCTAATAAGGTTTATAATTATTTTATTTACATAATTAGTATATTAGGTAAACAATGAATAAATTATAAAATGCTGATAAAGTAGAGTCTATGCAAAAAGAGGACCGTCGTAGAAATTGAGGGCGCGCGTGTTGATGTTTAATTGTTTTTGTTGCGTTGACAACATTGCTCTGCCATTGCCAATATGACTAAAAATGTTTGATACCTTGGCAGGTACCCACTCTTATCATTATCGGGTGATAATAGATATACCTTCCTTCCTTACCTTTGAATGTTAGTTTATCGTAAAGCCGCGAAGGTTCTCTTTTTGCACAGACATCCATGGTGATGGTACTGACTACCGAGTGAACGTAAGTAGTACACAAACATATGAGCTAGACTAGGCCACTAACCTAAAGAAGTCCTAGAGAGATGCAGCGCGTTGTGTCGGGGCGTGGCGCGCGCGGCGCCCGCCTCCGCCGCGGAGGGCTCACACGCGCCCCCGCTGGAGCACCCCTCCCCGCACCGTCGACGGATCCTGCACAAATTCACAACAATAGGGTATTACACCTATTTTTGGAAAGTGTCTTAATTACATTCTATAGTGCTAATTAATCACTAAAAAAATCATAACATTTTTATTCAATCGTTATGTCACAGAAAAGATAAAAGTCCTACGGACAGAATATGACGTCTCTGGCAGCAACTCTCATAGTAAACATGCGAGATTAAACCCAGTTACAACGTCGATAACGTTCAAAATACGACTGTCTTCGGTTGTATTGTTCACGATACGCGGTAGAAAAAACAGCGAGTGAATAACGCCTGGTTAAGTGCCATAAAAATTACGTGCGAAATTTGAAAATGCAAAATAAATTTCGCACGTAATTTGACGAAAGCACTGGACACTGGACGCACCCCATATTGCTCTGTGGTCATGACGTCAGTTGGTTGTGTAAACAAATGCAGTGATATGATAGTTGACAGTCGACACTTCTAAGTTTACATAGCCGTATGACGTAATAACATGGCGACTACTATTTAATGATATTATGAAACAGATTAAAAAAGCTGAAACCCTTGACTTCAATTTTAAAATTTTGTTTGCTATTTTATGTAGTGTATTAGACGATTTTGATTGTTTTCACAATGACAAACGGCGTCAGAAAGAGATAGGTGAAAGAAAATGGGGGAGACCTTTGCCCAGCAGTGGGATTAAATAAGTTAGTTTAAAAAATGTACTAAAACTTCCGACTGCTTTTTGACTTAGCTATCTCTATAGTATATTTTTAGATTTTTTCTCATATAGAGTAAAATACCCTATTACAAAGCATGTTATGTTCCAATACTTGCAATGCATAGCCGCAGTACACGTGTATACAGTGTGGAAATTAAACTCAGGCCCTGGAGGGAAACTACTTTAAATCCTTAAGCTAGCTCATTTTACTTAAAGGAGACATTCCTTTATTTTTGAAAAGAAACAAATCTGCATTAAAAGATTTTTTAAAACTCGCTTGCTTCGCCCGGGACTCGAACCAACTAAAATTAAAAAAAATAAACACTTTATTTTAATATACTAATCGGTAGTATTAATATTCAGGATAAAGTTTCTCTAACAAACATTAGGTCTTAAAAATAAAAATAATCGTTAAATCTAACATCAACTTTATTTTACTATAAATTTTGTAACACTTAAAATTATTGTCCCGCATTGCAAACAAAGTCAAACATTCCATTTTTAAACTTCTCCACTGAACGCCTCGGATCATGTAAGAAGGAAATGTGCATAGAGGTATTACCACCATTGAACAATTTTCTTATCGAAGATTTCAACAAGGTACTTAACGATAAATTAGCAAGCGTGTACTTCATACGAAGTCTTTGAGTGTTGGAGAGATAACAGAACTGTTACGTGTCTTTTACTTGTTAAAAGTGAACAGTAACCAAACATTTTTTAGAGAAACTTTATCCTGAATATTAATACTACCGATTAGTATAATAAAATAAATAGTGTTTATTTTTTTTAATTTTAGTTGGTTCGAGTCCCGGGCTAAGAAAGCTAGTTTTAAAAAATCTTTTAATGCAGATTTGTTTCTTTTCAAATATAAAGGAATGTCTCCTTTAAGTAAAATGAGCTAGCTTAAGGATTTAAAGTAGTTTCCCTCCAGGGCCTGAGTTTAATTTCCACACTGTATACTAGTAACAGAACTGACCGTCTCCACAGCTGTATGAAGTGACGTCTGAGCGCGCCGACGGTGACGGCGCCGCCCAGCAGCGTGCACAGCTGCGGCGACGTGTCGGCGTACGACGTCGTCAGAGGGGACACGTAGATCGGGTACCCGATAGGCTGGTCGCACGATGAGTTTATTATGTTACGCAGGGCCTGGGGAAATATTATCACTGGTATCAATCGTTACATATCAATACCTTTAAGGGCCGATTTTTCATTCCTCAGTTACACGATCAGATAGGGATTACACCACTGATAGCATATTTTTGCATTTTTCAATAGACAGATAGAGGAATTCCTGGGAATAAATTCCTTACCTGAGGAGTTAATTTGTCTAGCTCTTAGTGCCTCAGGTAGCCGACTTACCTGTGGTATAAATTAAGTTTGAACGTCAAATTTTGACGTTATGTTTTTTTAAAATTTTATTATGGCTCCACAAAGTTAGTGTATTTAGCCAGTATAGATAACTAAATACACTAATCGTGCGGAGACATGATAAAACTAAAAAAATATATAATAAAATAAATAATAGTTTAAAAAAACTAAAAAACACGCTTTTTATAGAAAACCGAACTAAAAAATAGAAAATAAATTTAAATTAAGAATAGTGTTAAACATTTCAATAAATATAAATTAATAATAGTGTGAATAAAAAAATATATTTTATTTTATTAAAAAGCGTGGGGTGCTTTTAAGATATTATCATAATGATAATCATACTCATATCTGTCAATAAAATATTTATAACCATTGACACCATGCACCTCACGGTTTTTAGGGTTCCGTAGCCGAATGGCAAAAAACGGAACCCTTATAGATTCGTCATGTCTGTCTGTCTGTCTGTCCGTCCGTATGTCACAGCCATTTTATTCCGAAACTGTTAGGACTACAATATTGAGTAATTTTAGTTCGGTTTTCTATAAAAAGCGTATTTTTTAGTTTTTTTAAACTATTATTTATTTCCTACTTTTTAGTTGAAAAATGGAATATTTTTTTATCAATTTAGTGTATTGTCATCGTTCCTCGATAAATCTACAAAGTTTGAACGAAATCTGGCCGTTTAAAGTGGGTCAAAATCGCGCCCAAAGAAGTCGGTTACAAACATACAGGTGAAGCGAATAAAAAGTGCTTGGCCGAATAAAAAGTGGCCGTTTTTCTGAGGATTGAAAAATCGGCCCTAAGTAAACTAATTCTTTGCTGCTTTAAATGCTTTATACGGTTATACTAGGTTCAGACTAGGCAATTTTTGTTTTTTAACTTCTAGGGATTCTTCCTAGGGATATACGATACCAGTTACAACAAATACTTATTAAATGCTTTTCTATAGATTAAATAGTTCTTGATTAGCCAATCAAATAGCTTAATTCTAAACCTTATTATCGCTCTATAATGCCAGCCTAAATGTTCTTTCGAGACAAACAATTGAGTAACGAGAGGAGTGCTTTTGACCGGTACCTAGTCAGTATAGATTCCAAAGTATCCTTACCATAAGTATTTGAGTTCGAAAGAAAATTACCCCTTGTCACAACAAAAATCTCATGGTGTGAACTCGGTATAGTAGAAAGACCTATTCATGACCATTCATCAGACATGACCAATGTCAAACAGTTGAATAGATAGTCACGTTTCTGCGCGAACGTTTACGATATACACTCAATTAAACACGACCTTCTACTGCGAAGTGATCTAAGAACTGCTTTCTTTTTCTGAACAAGCGTTGACATGAACTCGGTGAAACCCGACTTTACCCAAACTCGAGGCGACTTTACCCAAACGAGCGTTGACATGAACTAGGTAAAACGCGACTTTCCCCGAACTCGAGCCGACTTTACCCAAACTCGAGCCGACCTTACCAAAACGAGCGTTGACATAAACTAGGTAAAACCCGACTTTCCCCGAACTCGAGCCGACCTTACCAAAACGAGCGTTGACATAAACTAGGTAAAACCCGACTTTACCCGAACTCGAGCCAACTTTACCCGAACAAGCCCGACTTTACCCGAACGAGCGCGTGTGACGGCTCAGTCTCATTCACTACCCACAAAACAAAGTGCAAGGCACGGCTACAGAAGTGTTTACATTAAAATGAATGTAGGATGCCCACGATATGTAGTGATGAGACACAAACCTGTTTAGCGTTCTGTATGGAGCCTCGCTCCGGGTTCCTGTTCCGCAGATAGACCAGCTCCTGCTGCTGTCCGGCCCACAGCCCGCGCACGCACTCTCGGTTCAGCTTGATGACGCGGAACCCCAGGTGCCGCTTGTTCAGCATTATTATCTTGTAGTCGTCGTTGCCTTCCTCCATCACGTGTCTGAGTAAGAGAAGAAAGTTAGACTCTGAAGAGGATACAACTGATTCAAACATAGGAGGAAATTCCATGTCCGCAGCCTGTCTGATCCCATTGCTGGGCATAGGCCTCACTTATCTCAGTTTGGAAGTAAAGATAGTTGCGCTATGTGGATTGGACTTAAATCAATTGTCTCGACTCTTCCACTTTCAGACGAGCAGATTTCGTTTAAATCCGCTTTGCCACATCGTCAGTCAATGAGCATCGCAGCACGTTGTACCGCCACTGTGGGGCCGCCTCGTGGCAGATGTGAGTACATGTTACATCTGTAATGTTACCTGAGAGCCAACAAGTGCGGCGCCCCTCGCAGCAGGTTGTATCGCCACTGTGGGGCCGCTTCGTGGCAGATGTGAGTACATGTTACATCTGTAATGTTACCTGAGAGCCAACAAGTGCGGCGCCCCTCGCAGCACGTTGTATCGCCACTGTGGGGCCGCCTCGTGGCAGATGTGACTACATGTTACATCTGTAATGTTACCTGAGAGCCAACAAGTGCGGCGCCCCTCGCAGCACGTTGTATCGCCACTGTGGGGCCGCCTCGTGGCAGATGTAAGTACATGTTACATCTGTAATGTTACCTGAGAGCCAACAAGTGCGGCGCCCCTCGCAGCACGTTGTATCGCCACTGTGGGGCCGCCTCGTGGCAGATGTGAGTACATGTTACATCTGTAATGTTACCTGAGAGCCAACAAGTGCGGCGCCCCTCGCAGCACGTTGTATCGCCACTGTGGGGCCGCCTCGTGGCAGATGTGAGTACATGTTACATCTGTAATGTTACCTGAGAGCCAACAAGTGCGGCGCCCCTCGCAGCACGTTGTGACGCCACTGTGGGGCCGCCTCGTGGCAGATGTGAGTACATGTTACATCTGTAATGTTACCTGAGAGCCAACAAGTGCGGCGCCCCTCGCAGCACGTTGTATCGCCACTGTGGAGCCGCCTCGTGGCAGATGACGAGCCGAGCCGCGTGCGACGTTATAGCAGCATGCAGCGCGCCACTCGAGCAGTACTCCTCTGGGAACATGAAGTGGTCCTGAGGAAGACAAACACTGTTTTAGGCATGAAGAGTTGATTAGAGATAAAAGGATCATCTCATAAAGTGGACAAATTAAAAAGTTTCCGGCTTAATATGTTAAATAATATTTCGACGAATCCAACGATACCATAACTGTCGACTTCCGTCCAGCCATTTGGAAAATACGAGGTAATAATCGGGTAAAAAGCCCATTATACGAGCATTTTTTAGCGTGCATCCGTATTCTGATTTTAAAATGTTTGAAATGAATGGTTTATCAATATCCTTGACGGGAGGTTTTGGCGGGAACGTGAAAAAAGTGTGTGGGGTCTCATTCTATTTTTTCCTAAAACTTGTGTTCTTCCGCGAGTTAATGTGGATTAATAACCATTAAGTGTCGGTTATGTGTACGAGTACAGGGAAACAGCACAATGTCGAAAAACATGCTTTTTTCGTTCACACCAAAATTCTACTGAAAATCTTTAGTAACTTCCACATCTTTACGAAGGGTATGACTTCGACTAGACGATGACTTCAACTTGACCTGAAATGTGACTTTGATTCGTTATGACTTGAATTCACAAAATTGCTTGAAACTGGCTAAATACACTAATCGTGTGGAGCCACAATGAAACTGAAAAAAAAAGATGTCTCTGACCTGATGCAGTTTGAGCGCCATGCGGAGCGCCGGCGCGAGCACGGAGTGCAGCAGACACATGTCCGAGAACACCCACTCGTCGCGCGCGCACGTTATCCTGAAGTCCCCCTTGAACAGCGAGTGTAGCCCGTACAGGAAGAACTCCACGCTGGAAACGGACACCACTTACTTACTAACTAATGTATGGGAGTCACAATCTGATGTGGACTGGTGTCTTACTTATACACTACGTTATTGATGACGATAATTTTTAAAATAACAAGAATTACGGTAATATTTGTGCATGAGCGAAGCGAGCGAATTTTTTTGTACTACTTAAGTTCGAAAATTAACAATTAAGATTATGTTTAAAAACTACACACTAAACATATACTCGTACGTACGAACCCTAGGCAGGTTGAAGGAACGTAAATGAAAATAGTTTGAAATGCTAGAAAGTTTAATGCGAAAAATTGAGCGCTAGCAAATATTTCTGAAATTTGCCGCTCTTAAAAATATGATAAACGCCTTCACGCTACGCTAGCTATATATACTAACTATAATAAAATAAAATGTTATGTTTCTTTTTAAGTGTTACACACTTTTTATTTTCGTACATTGTAACACACAATCCAAAATGTCATCATACCGACGGGACTAATGGATTGCATTTTAACCAATTATGCAATGGTGGCGCCATCTATGACAACTATTTCGAAGCTGACCATTCAGATGAAATTATCTATCGTTGGATCTGATAAGATCGTTTAAAAAACTAAAAGAATCGACTTCAAACACCGCGCTATTAATCTCCAGTACCAAGTTTGAGGTGTGTCTCCATATCTCTGGAGATACTTATCAGATCTCAATTAAATTACCCTTGGGATATCTCCTTTCCAACAAAAAAATAATCATCAAAATCGGTAATAATCATCATAAACGACGAAGCTATCCGCAAACAAACGATATATAAAATATATATGTATAATATATATATATAATATATAACTATATATATATATATATATAAACGGTCGAATTGAGAATCCTCCTACTTTTTTGAAGGTTGGTTAAAAAGAGATATATAAAAGTAGTATATATACCTGGAAGCGGTGAGGTGTTGCGCGGCGGCGAGCGCGCGGCGCCCGACCAGCGAGAGCGCAAAGCAGAGCGTGGCCACGTGCGCCTCCTTGCTGGGCGCGCGCCGCCGCCACGGCACACCGCGCCGCGCCATGCAGTGCACTATCCACTCCTGGTACATGGCGCAGAAACGACTCCTGCGAGGAACGACAGAGTTACCCGTTACCTTACCACTGACAACAATACCAAATATGCATGTGGTATAAATGTACTATCCACTCTTGGCACACGGCGCAGAAACGATTCCTGAGGGGGAACCACATGTGTTACCTTGCCACTGACAACATCTGTACACTTACAGTATGATATTGATGGACCGTTGTCGACCACACTAACTAGCCACACGGTTGTCGACCACGTTTACAACAAACCATCGAATTCGCTTTCGTTGGCTTAACTTCCAAGCGAGAGGTCGCCGGTTTAATTCTAACACGTTCACAGGGTGGTAGGAATAGGAACACATTATATCGATATTCCGCCTGACTTGCTACCAAAAAGTAGCTTACCAGCATATCAAGGAGAAAATCTGCCACCTTAACCTAGCAGTGCTCCGGCAGCACTGCTAGGTTAACTCTCAACACGCTAGGCCTAGAATACTCTAACTGTCAAGAGTTAGAGTATTCTAGGCCTAGCGTGTTCACCATCTTCAAGCACATCATCGCTTACCACCAAGCGAGATAGTGGTCAAACCCTAGCCTATAAGATATAAACAAGAAGTCGCGTAGAAAGCTACGCGTTAGAAGTGAAACTTCCAAGTTCATTCAATTTATTTCCTAACATCACTAATTACTTTTTAGTACAACTCCATCTGTTGAAATTTTGCGAATACGTCTTCGTGGTTACGCCGTTCTACAATAGAGGGCGTTTATAAATGTAAAATATTACATGACGCTGACGTAACTTCCGTTGACTCTGACCAGTGACGTAGCGTCACGGTTTCAAATTTTACCTCAGTCACCTTGTACGAGCACGTACACTGTCCTACTTACCCGAGCAAATATCTACGGGATTCGAACAACTCTATTCGAATTTTAAGAAAGATGGATCTGAGAGGAAAACTTTTTATATCAAGCGAAGATAAGACACTCTAGATGGTTATTGGAGTGAATATCAGGCTAATCATCTCAAACTGTGTGGATTTGGTATTAAGTCTCATTCCTATTTTATCACTAATCAATTTGAGCAAATCGGGGAAAGATATACCCATATTAGAGCAGTCATTGAGAACTATACAATGCCGAAGGATGATATTTTCAAGCCTTCGACTCCTATTATCAAACCCGCGACCCTCATGTCGGTTCCGGGTACTCCAGGGCTTGACGTTCCGTCTCAAGCTCGGGGTAGCAACAGCAAGACCGATGAAATGCTTCGAAAGCAACATAGCAACTTCAAGGCTTTTGAACATACCATTTCTAACATCGATTTAGATTTAATATCAGAAAGATGGGAATTTGATAATTTACTACGTAGCATTCAGTCTCGTTGGACTACAATCGATAGCCTTCATTGGGAGCTGGATAGTGAATCTGGTCACAAAAGCCAGGAGTATGAGTCGCATTTCTTCGAAACAGAGAAAAGGTTTAATGATATAGTAAAAGCTATCAATAAGAAGATGTGGTCGGTTGCACATAGAGAGAAATTGACGCCTAAAATGGAAATACCAACATTTTCTGGCAACTATCATCAATGGTCCAGTTTCAAAGATCTTTTTACTGAATCTGTACATGCGAATCCGACTTTGTCCAGCGCTCAAAAAATGCAATTTTTGAAAGCAAAAGTGAGAGGTGAAGCAGAGAGATTGATTCAGCATTTGACTATATCATCGGACAACTATGCTATCAGTTGGGAACTACTTAATCATAGGTATAACAACGAGCGCCTTATTTTAAGTTCGCATTTCGACTTAATGTTCAACATCCCAACAATTCAGCATGTATCTCTAAATCACATTAAGAAACTCCACGACGTTACTCGCGAAAGTCTCAACGCTATCAAGAACTTAGGAGTAGACGTAACATCGTGGGACCCTCTTATCGTTTATCTCATGAGCCAGAAGCTGGACTCGGAAACCCTCAACGAATACCTCATATCAGTAAATGAGCCCAAGGAGGTACCAAGGCTCGAAGATTTTTTATCATTTTTAGAGAAGACTTTCACGACACTAGAAACTTCTCGTAGAAAACCTGAGCAAAAATCAAATCGCAAAAATCATCAATTTTCCAACAGTAATTTTAACATGAATCAGACTTCGTACGGACGTAATACTGCGCAAGCAACCAACTACAAAAATGTTTATACAACAAAATATTATAAATGTGCAATTTGTAAAACAAATAATCACGGAATTTTTAATTGCAATAAGTTTAAAGAGATGACCCCGATTATAAAACGAAGACTAATTGAGAAACTGAAACTGTGCGAAAACTGTCTATATTGTCACTATGGAAATCAGTGTATTTCTGAAAAACGCTGCCGTGAGTGTAATCAAGCACACAATACTCTTTTGCATAAGGCCTTTACTCAGCATGACAACGAGGCCGCGACCTCGACTTCAAGCAACGCGAACGTCAGCACACCTAAATCAGGGCAGCAGCCCACAGTGCGGAGTTCGCACGTATCACTGCAAACTGAAATACCGGAAATACTCTTAGCAACAGCGCTGATCAGGGTTGAAACATCAACTGGGTCATACATAGACTTGCGCGCACTTTTAGATCAGGGTTCACAAACATCTCTTATTACTGAAAATGCAGCACAGTTGCTGGGATTACCACGCCAAAGATGTCAAGGAGTTATAACTGGCATAGGCACAAAGCAATCAAACTGCAAAGGATCTATCAACATAAAATGTAAATCAAATTATTCCACCTTTGAGTTTGCAACTGATGTTCTTATCATGAAAAATCTGATCAAGAATCCTCTAGATCCTCTAGAGTTACTCTTTTATGAAGCCAAATTGGTCATACCTGGACCATATCACTTTAGCAGATCCAAAATTCAACGTCAGCCGTCCAGTCGATATTCTTTTCGGAGCCGATATCTATTCTTTGATTTTATTAGAAGGAATTTGTAGAGGTGATCATAGCTATTCTCCTATTGCGCAAAACACGCGTTTAGGATGGATTTTGAGTGGGTGCGCACGAACACTGCAATGTAACGTGGTAATCAATAATTTAGACGAGATCCAAAGGTTTTGGGAAGTCGAGGACATTGCGGAAGAATCAGATTTATCAACAGAAGATCAAGAGTGCATCCAATACTATAAAAACGCAACTACACGAAGAGAAGACGGCCGGTATGAAGTTCGGTTGCCACTTAAAGCTAAATATGAAAAGAATCTAGGTTTATCAAAAAATAGAGCCGTTGCACAGCTTAAATCATTAGAACGAAAGTTTGCAAAAAATCATCAAATGGAGGAAAACTATAAGTCGTTTATAAAAGAATACCAATATATGGGCCACATGATTCCCACTACAAATAGCGCCAAACCCGATTTTTATCTCACTCACCACGGGATAGAACGGACTGAATCATCAACTACTAAGTTTAGAGTCGTTTTTAACGGGTCAGCTAAAACATCGTCAGGCTACAGCTTGAATGACGTGATGAAATGTGGACCAAATCTCCAGCAAGACCTGCAGTCTCTCATCATCAAATGGCGACAATATCAATTCGCTTACACTGCAGACATTGAAAAGATGTTCCGACATATTTTTGTTAATCCACTAGATCAAAAACTACAAAAAATCATCTGGCGAGATTCAGAAAATCAATTTATCAAAGAATGGCAGCTGACGACAGTGACATATGGAACTAAAGCTGCCCCTTTCTTAGCAATGATGACCCTTCGGCAATTAGCATCAGATGAGAGGTCAAATTATCAGAATGCAGCCGATGTTCTTGAAAATTCATTTTACATGGATGACCTAGTTCATGGATCTCATCAGATATCAACAGCAAAACAATTGCGTGAAGATCTTATCAGTCTATTAAAATCGGCTGGTTTCAACCTAAGAAAATGGAAATCAAATGTCCCGGAGTTATCAGAATCCAGCAAAAATAATTCTGAGCAAGAAAGCTTTGATTTCAAACTATTGGAAACATCTAAAACACTGGGGCTTAGCTGGAATCATCAGCAGGACATTTTTATGTTCCAATCAAAGATTGTACCTACTACTGAGCAGGAAACAAAACGATCACTTTTATCAGCAATATCAAAATTATTTGATCCGCTCGGTTGGTTGGCACCGATATCGACTAAATTTAAAATAATATTCCAAATGGTATGGTTAGCCGCAATCAAATGGGATGACCCACTACCAGAGAACATTTTATCAGAATGGATCTCTGTCAAGAGTGACATCGAAAACATAAATAAACTGCAAGTACCAAGGTGGCTATCAACAAAGGAACGTGACGTCATTGAGTTACACGGTTTTTGTGACGCATCGATAAAAGCCTACGCTTGCGTTATTTATTGTAAAATAAATCGAGGTAAACAGCCTATTGTAACATTATTGGTCGCTAAAACAAGGATCGTGCCATGTGGAAAAAACATCACTCTTCCTCGGTTGGAGTTAAGCGCTGCTCATCTTCTATCAAAGTTAGTGCGTAAAGTACAACTGTGCTTGAGTACTCACGAAATAAAAACGTACGGATGGTCCGATTCTATGATTGTCCTAGGATGGCTCAATGGGGATGCAGCACGGTGGAAGACCTTCGTCGCAAACAGAGTACGTGATATCACGAGTGTAATGTCATCAACATGTTGGCGTTATGTTAAATCAGAGGAAAACCCGGCGGACTGTGCCAGCCGTGGATTAACAGCCTCACAATTAGCTAAGCATAGCTTGTGGTGGCAGGGACCATCCTGGCTACCAAACTTCGATGGACAATGCGGACAGCCTGAATTTATCACCGATCAGGAAATGAAGAAAGTTTGTCATGTAAAAATTGTCACTGAACAAGATTTGGATAAGAGTATAATTTATCAACTGCTTTCGAATCATAGTTCTATTAACAAAGTTATTCGAATTGTATCATGGATGTTCAGATTTATCAAAAAGTGTGACAACAAACTGGCTTACCTATCAATATCAGAACTAAACAATTCAGAAAATATAATTATCAGACAAGCCCAGCATTTTGACTATTCAAAAGAAATAAAAAGTATCAATGGGAACAACCAGGTACACCCTAAGAGCAAATTATCACAGTTGAATCCATTTATCGATGAAAATGGAATCATTCGAGTAGGCGGACGGCTCAAAAATACAAGCTTACCTCACGACATGAAACATCCGATTATCATATCAGGGTCTAGTCGCTTAGCAGAGCTTTTAATCGATCAATCTCATAAAGCTTCATATCACGGTGGCGCTAGACTTACATTAGCATTTTTAAGAAAGAGATATTGGATCGTAGAAGGGAGTAAAACTGTAAAGAAACAACTGCGAGGGTGCGTCAAATGCAGACGTCACGACCCTGTTAAACAGGAACAGATTATGGGTGACTTACCTGCTGCTCGAACCACGTGTAGCAGACCTTTCCAAAAAACAGGTGTCGACTTCACTGGATTTGTGGACGTCAAGTCAAGTAAAGGACGAGGTATAAAATCAAGTAAGGGCTATATAGCGGTATTTGTGTGTATGGTGACCAAGGCTGTGCACCTTGAACTGGTGTCTGACCTATCCTCAGCCTCATTTTTGGCAGCTTTACGTAGAATGGTTGCTCGAAGAGGAGCTCCTAATGATATTTATAGTGATAATGGTACAAACTTCGTAGGCGCAAATAAGATTCTCAACAGAGAATATCTAGATCTTCAAGCAACATTGGACTGCAATTTTTATAAATCAATCACGGATATGAAAATCCAGTGGCACTTCAACGCTCCAGGATGGCCTAGCGCAGGAGGTCTCTGGGAGGCAGCAGTGAAGAGCCTCAAATATCACCTAAAGAGAGTCGTCGGCGAACAGAAGTTGACTTTCGAGGAATACTCTACCTTGCTAGCTCAGTTAGAAGCTTGTTTAAACACAAGACCTTTGTGTCAGTTAACTGAGGACCCCGAAGACTTAGATTATCTGACTCCAGCTCACTTTCTAGCTAGTGGTCCCACTTTAACAATCTGTGAAACTGAAAGAGATCAGAGAACTAGATGGCAACTCACTCAAAAAATATTTGAAGATGTGTGGAAGAAGTGGCAATCAGAGTATCTATGCCAGCTGTCAGCGCGCAGCAAGTGGCGTCAATGTAAAGAAAATCTCAATATCAATGACGTCGTCATCATTAACGACGCCAATCTTCCTTCAGGAAAATGGGCCTTAGGAAGAATTGTAGCATTACATCCAGGCAAAGATGGCTACGTACGCGTGGTCAGCCTAAAAACCAAGAGTGGTGAGATAAAAAGACCAATTACTAAAGTCTCCAAGTTACCAGTAAACGACAGCAAGACAGTCGAGCAAGACAGTCAGTTTCAACAGAAACAAGAAAAAATATCCTCCTCGGTTATACATCGTTCGAAGAAAACCAGTCCAAGTCTGTATAGTATTGCCTACATGCTATTCATATTTCTATTTATGTTGGCAACGCCCGTACATAGCAAATATGGAATATCAAAACTAAATAACAGCCAAGGATTTTACTTCGATCGAATCACTAATATTCACCTGGAACGAGATCAATGGAAGCTAGTAATTTACTACGACATGACCCCTTATTGGCAAAGCACGAAACTACTTGAAAAATATATAAATCATTTAGACGGTGTATGTAACAATCAATATAATAAAAAGATATCACAATGTGATATAATACTTCTCCAATTACATCATGGGCTTAATGAACTCGAGCATTACAATAGTATTTTGCTCGGTAAGCAGTTCACACGGAGCGCGCGCACGCGACTACCGCGCGGCCTTATCAACGGTGTCGGGTTCGTAGCAAACAAACTATTCGGCGTACTCGATCAGGATTTCGCAGAACAGTACGAACTAGACATTGAGACCATCAGACAGAATGAAAAACATTTAGCGTCACTGTGGAAGAATCAGACTTCAGTAGTCGAGGGAGAATTTAATCTTATCAAAAGAGTGGAAACTTCTATAGATAAACAAAGTAAGCTTTTCAACCAGCATTTGAACTATATAGAAACATCACTGAAAGAACAGATTGATAACCTACAACTAATATCAAATTCATGTGACTTCACTTTGTCATCAGTTATTGCACACGGCTTACTAGCGAACTTAATAAGCCTTCAAAAAACTATTATCGATTCGTTAACAAACGTCTACGCTGGTAAGTTCAACTTTCATCTCCTTACTCCAGAGCAATTACGAGACGAGATAAACATTATCACTGGATCCTTATCAAGAGACTTGACATTGCCCTTGTCTAACCTTCAGTCAGATGTATCCAAGATGTACCACCTTCTCTCCGTGAAGGCAAGAGCTTCGAATAAGTTCATCATATATGAGATAAGAATACCTTTAGTGAGCAGAGATAACTTCGAACTTTACAAACTTATACCAATCCCACAGCAAATTGAGAATAAAATAACCAGCTTTGTACCAATATCAGATTACTTTTTTTTTTTTTTTTTTTATTCAACTTTTATTTAGGGGCTTTTGGCTAAATATAGCTATGGCAGCCCCGTATTAGCTTACAAAATAAAAATTTGTTACGACGAACGCTCTTCAACCACCCTGTGTACACATAGATAGAGCATTCTAGCCGCGTCTGACGATGGATCAGATAAAATGCTCTGAAATATGCCCACATCAAGGTGGTTGATTTCAAATTTCGCGAAAATATCGTTTCTGAGGTTTTGGGTACATGAGCATTCCATCAAGAAATGAAAGATATCATCAACTTTGCCGCATAGATTGCAATCCGGACTGCTCAGCTTTCTCATAAGATGTTTGAATTTGTTTAAAGGTACATGTCCGGATCGCAACCTGTGGGCGATAACAATAAATTTTCGATGAAGTCTAATATTTGTCCACCATGGAATACGAGGAGGCTCACACTGTATGGTACGATACCATATGCCTTTGCTGAGAGATGCCATATCAAAATACTCCTTCCAAGCCGAAGTTATCGTCCACTTGTGCTTAATGAAGACTTCGGAATATTCCGGTGTTAAAAAGACTTCTATACCATTTGATATTGCATCTCTAGCTAGTTTGTCAGCCTCCTCGTTTCCATACAACCCTACATGTGAAGGCACCCATTGAATGTTTAAAGAAACGTTCCTAGAGAGCAGCACAAGTATTTTCGATAAAATCGTGTATGCTATTGCTGAACCTTTGTTTCCAAAGGTGCAGCTAGTTATGTGTTGTAGCGCACTTTTGCTATCTGACAATATTACTACATTTTTAATGTTATTGCTTATAATATATGAAAGGGCCTCAGATATAGCAAAAAGCTCTACAAACATTATAGAAAATTCAGAGTTATTTATAATTTTATATGATTCTTTCACGTTGTGACTGGGATCATAAAAGGCCGCACCACGTCCTGAGGAGGTTTGCGACCCATCTGTGTAAATTTTATTCCAACCGTTGTATTTTGTCGAAAGCATGTGTAAGGTATTCCACTTTAAAACAATATTATCATACCTATGCTTCGGTTGGTTAATAGTTTCAATGTTGGTTTGAATCAAATCTGTATTAATATTGGAGACCCAAGTATCTAATGTAAACATATTAAGGGTATAGCTGCTATTGACTTTTTCATTAAGTATATCGTTATAGACAGTAGATAATAGCGGCTTGGTTTTTCTGCGGAAATATAATGTCTCGCTTTGACTATGAAGTTTATTTAAAATTTTTATTGTAGGATTAGAAGACCACGACTGAGATTTAATACAGAATTTTAAAGCCAAATACTTCCTCCTTAAATAAAGAGGTGGCAGAAATAATTCATATTCCATGACATGGATAGGTGTCGTTTTAATAAAGCCTCCGATTACTCGTAAAGCCTTATTTTGAACACGGTCTAATTTTATTAAATGTGTTTTGGAAGCATTACTATAAATAAAACTAGCATAATCAATTTTGCTTCTAATTAATGAAATATATAATCTGCGTAAATGTTTTGGATGAATACCCCATGATGCACCAGCTAAGATTTTAAGTAAATTTATACACTTAGATACTTTATCTTGCGTTTCATTAATATGCCTATTCCACAACAGAGATCTGTCCAACCACACTCCCAAGTATTTGACACATTCCACATAAGGAATTGTATTACCTTCAATAGATAATGTGACGCGGTTATTCCTCCTTCCTCTACTAAACAAACAAGTTTGCGTTTTGCTAAGGGATATATCTAGACCAATATTATTTAACAGAGAAGCTATAGAAACAACAGTTTCTTGAATTTCACAAGCACTACTATGTATATCTTTACCTTGGACATAAAAAACAAAATCATCTGCATATTGTAAATAGAAAACTCTATCACTGATGGATTTACACAACCTATGAGTGACTATGTTGAACAAAATAGGAGAAATGGGATCACCTTGAGCTAAGCCCTTACCAGTCCATCTCGACAAATAATTATCGCCATTATCTTCATAAATTTTCAAACATCTGGCTTTTAAAAAAGTGTAAAGATAATTGCAAAACTTGGCTCCTACTTTTAGATCATCAAGCATTATGGCTAGCTGATCAACTAAAACGTTATTGTAAGCGCTTTCTATGTCTAAGAAACATGCTAATGTAGGTATATTTTGAGAAAACCCTATTTGTATTTGCGATACTAGCCGAACAATACAATCAATACCAGACTGCCCTCGCCGAAATCCTGATGTAGTTTGAGCTAATATTTTATTTTTCTCAATAAACCATTCAAGTCGCTTCGTAAGTATTAAATTAAAGGTTTTACATATACATGATATCAGAGATATAGGTCTAAATTTAGGTGTGGAATCATTGCCGAAACTACTTGGTTTAGGAATAGGTACAACATTGATGTTACGCCATTGATCAGGAATAGACGTGTGTTCAAAAATTAAATTAAATATTTTGAGAAGAAAACACTTCCCAACATCAGGCAAATTAAATAACATAGAATAGCTAATTTTATCCTCCCCTGGTGCCGTGTCTTTTTTTTTTAAACATGCATTAAACTCCTGTATAGTAAACGTTGCTTCCAAATTAACATTTAAAGAACTAAAGGCAGGTTTCGGTGGTTCAACAAAATCTGGAGCTAAAGAGCGCAATAATTCTAACTTCTTGTCTTCTGGAGCACATACTCGATTATAACTGACTCCTTTCATCCAACGCATTTTTCGCCACATAATCGATGAACTTGTAATCTCATCTATCGAATCACAATTTTTTTGCCAGCTTTTAAGTTTAGCCTGTCTAATAAGTTTCTGTGCGTCAGTGATTTTTTCTTTTAATATGTCTAAATTAGCAGGAATCGGATTTTTCCTGAGATTTTTAAGTGCAAGACGTCGACGGGCTACTGCATGAGAAATAGTTGGACACCAGTATGGCTTTGGAACAAACTTTTGAGCTGGATCTGTGCATACCCTGCTATAGGGAATACTACGATAAGCTGCATCATTAATAATTTTAATGAAATTATTATATAAAAATTGAATATTAACACCAGAAACAAATAAAATTTCATCTGAGGTAGCAATACTCTCAGTTATGATATCTTGATAAGCTTTCCAATCAGCATTCCTGAAGTCGCGCTTTTTAACAAAAGCCGGCCTATCTATAAAATTAACACAAAACTTAATAAACAAATGATCACTACCTAAACTCTCTTTTGTGACCAACCATTGAAATAGGACAGCAATATCTGTTGTAGCAAACGTAATGTCAGGGCTACTTTCCTGTATCAAACCATTAACAAGTTTGACCCTAGATGGGTCACCATTATTTATGGAAACAAAATTGTGATCCAAACTTGAGTCAAATAGTTGAATACCTCTCGCATCAATTCTATTAGACCAATTAGAATGGTGGCCATTAAAATCCCCTGCCACAATTGACTTTTCTGTGAATTTTGAAAAAATCAGATCCCAGTCACATTGTGTTGTTCTTATTGAAGGTGGACAATATACAGAAGCAATATATCTTAAAAATTTGGAATTGCATATTTTCAAACAAATTATTTCAATGCCAGCATTATTTACATCTAACGGGTATAGCTGCACTTTAAAAGATTTGTGTATTATAATTGCAACTCCACCAAAACAGTCAGGTCTATCTTTCCTATAAATATTATAGTTAGTAATATGAAAAGATTTTTCGAAACTAAGCCAAGTTTCACTTAATAAACAAATTCCTATTTTTTCTTGACTCAGTAATAGTTCTAGTTCCTGCTTTTTTGGAGTCAGGCTTTGAGAATTCCACTGCCCAACACACAAAAATTGAGCAGTGCAATTCCCAAACCGCGACTGATTACAAGCCAATAACCTAGATCTACTATCCATAACTGAATAATTCAAGGAATTTATTAACCATATCCCGTGATCCCGCCGCATTCATGAGAAATCTTAAAATGTTGTCTAAAATCAATTTTACGATTCCTTTTATCTTCTCCTCTACTGTATTTTCGGCAAAAAATATGTTGCAGTTAATCTACAGAAGGACTCTTATGTACCCGTCACTGAGAGAGACTTACAAAATTGTGTCGAGTTCGATCAGGGCTCTCATTTATGTCCTTTAAAACAGCCAATGCATCAAATGAAATCAGAAGAAAAGCTGTGTGTCCCAAGTCAGTTTCCAAATCAATGTCAAACTATGACGTCACCCTGTATAGATTCTTGGAATGCGCTGAGTACGGAAAATACGTTTTTGTATTCATGTTGCGATCATTGCTCTGTACGTATCATATGTGAGCATCAGATTACCACTGAACAATTACATAAGATTGGAATTATTAAAATAAGCGATGAATGCATTATCAAAACAAACTTTATTACAATTTATGCTCACAAAACTCAGTCAAACACTTTACAAGAGGAAGCCGACGTTATCAAAATCGCAATTCCTCCAATAAATAACCTTCTAAACTTTTCAATGCCAGCCTCAACAGTCGAAAATCAATCGATATACTCAGAAAATCAACAGTATTTTGAAAAAATCGACAGTCAGATAAAGCAACTGAAAGAAAGCGCATCCGACGGAGTGATGACAGATCAAGTATCATATCATGACGTTCATCACTACGTCGTCATCTATTTGTTGTTTTTTACGGCCGTCATCGGCATCGGGGTCCTGGTTTGGCGCCGCCGGCGGGCGCGAGCAGCGTCGCCGGGTGCGCCCGCGGCGGCGCCGTCTCCGCCAGCGCGTGCAGCAGACATAGAGCTTAGAGAAACTAGCTTCAAGCCTCCTACTACGGTTAGATGTGTCAGTGAGAGTGCAGTGAATCAGTGCTGTGTTGGTAGCGAGGTAGAAGACAATTCGTGTAATGCGCGTTTCTCAAACAAAGCTAATTCACCCGTATTATTCAATATCAAGAAAGTTGATCGTACTTTATAATTTTTTTTAAATAATACGTCTAATCCTATCATAGCAATCAAAGACAATCATCTAATTTTAAGAAAACATATTGTTCTATCACCTTGTAATACTCACGTCATTCACCTATCAATGTTGATAGCATCCCATCCTCAATTTCTGGCCCGGGAGGATGTACGAGCACGTACACTGTCCTACTTAATTTGTGTGCTACAAGCACTTTAATCACGTCGATCGCCAGCAATCATTAGCAGCGAATCAGTTCGCGTTCGGTAATCGATCATACCTCGCGTCTCATTATCATTTCATCAATATCATAAGTTTTCTTTAATATATCAGTTAAAATTTATCTCAGAGTTTTACTGATTATTAGATTACTTAGAATATCACCAAGCCAGGGTGTGCGGACCGTACACACCTAAAGAAGTTTAACTTGAAAAACAACAGTACCTGGTAATCCCGGAAGCTCTGAAGTCATAATCCTCATCCAGGTTGACGTTGAAGATAGGGTCGAGGTCCACGAAGGTCCGCTCGCTCATCGGCTTGAGAGCCTCCGTCAGCGTGGGCGAGCACAGCCACTCCTCCAGCTTCGCGGACTGGATCGTGTAGTAGATGATACTCTGTGGATCATGTCACGACGTGTTTCTACAACGACATCGTGTGTACTGATACGAGATATGATACTGATACTGATACGGACGAGTACCTTCTCAGCTCACAATCGAACCAAAACTTTATTTCTCTAAAATATATGTATGTGGTCCCTATAAAAGAAAAGGACAAACTTCACGGTCGGTCTCTTTCGGTGTTCTAATAGGCCAAGAATCTCACTCATGACTAACTGGAGTTAACAACGTATGCGCCTTAACGCGGTCCCCATGAACAATGATAATATTAACAACTTAAACTACTTGGTCGATCCAAAGTGTAGTGTTATTTTGTTAGGGAAAAAGTTTTATACTTTCATCATCATAATCAGCCAATTTCCGTCTACTGCTGGACATAGGCCTCTCCTATGGCATGCCCCTATAAGTTGTTTATTTTTAATTTCGGTATTGTTTTTATAAACCTTCAGCTGTCCCGGCAGATGTCGTCCTGCCCGGAAAAGCTTTATCTATGCGTGGCGCCATTTGTCGAAAATTGGTTGGCTCATGCACAACAACTTTGCGAAAGATCATCACATGATTAAATGCATAGTTTACGATTCTATAAAGGACATATAGACAAACATTCATTGTTATATAAGAGATATGAATATAAACAGGTCTTGCAGTCAACAGCCCGAATTTTAGAATATGAGGGTAGATTAAATAAGTTATTTTTCAAAAAAAATAAAACCGACTTCATAACCACATAATATCGTTTAAAAACTAAAACACAACCGACTTCAATGCCGCGCTATTCATTTTCAGTACCAACTTAGAGATGTTTATCTCAATATCTCTGGAGATACTTATCATACCTCGATAAAATTACCATGGTACCACACTTGGGATATCTCCTTTCGAACAAAAAAAGAATAATTGAAATCGGTTCATAAACGACGAAGTTATCCGCGAACAAACATTAAAAAAAAAATATATATACGGTCGAATTGAGAAACCTCCTCCTTTTTTGAAGTCGGTTAAAAAAAAGATTAGTAGCACTGACCTTAACATAATAAGTAAGCAGCACCTTCCTGAAGTCGAAGGCCTGCAGCATGGAGACGGCGCTGTTGTCGGTGACGCTGTACCCCTCCAGCACGTAGCGCGCCGCCGCCAGCCGCCACGCCAGCCAGCGCAGCGACCACGCCGCGCCCGGCGACAGCACGCGCCCGCCGCACCACCACACGCCCGTGCACACACCCTCTGTGCAGTGTGCACCACCGTACGGTTTATTATACTCTAACTTCACATCTCTGGCCGCACCACGGTTAAAATGCAACGGGAGTGACGTAGCGTCACGGTCCCAATGCAACGGAAGTGACGTCCGCGTCATGTTATATTTTATAGTTATAAACGCCCTCTATTGTAGAACGCCGTAACTACGAATTGGCTATCATTCTGGCATTCCTCATGCTAACTTCAACAGATGGAGTTGTACAAAAGAATAGCCACTCTATGAAGGAAGTATCACTTCTAACGCGAAGCTTTCTACGCACCCTCTTTTTTTTAACCCCCGACGCAAATAGAAGGGTTGTTATATGTTTGGCGCGTGTATTTGTGTGTCTGTCTGTCTGTGGCATCGTAGCGCCCAAACGGATAAACCGATTTTGATTTAGTTTTTTTTTGTTAGATTGGTGTCTTATAGTCTGGCCATAACTGCTGTACACTCCCTGAGGTATGCGCGCGGCGAGACGGGGGGGACGCGGGTATGCGCGCGGCGAGACAGGGGGGACGCGCTCCGTCAGTCTGCCTCTGTTTCCCCGGCTCCCACCTCGCCGCGCATACCTCAGGGAGTGTACAGCAGTTATGGCCAGACTATAGTCGAGAGTGTTCTTAGCTTTGATTTGTGAAAATTCGTTCAATTATTTGAAGACTGAGGTTTTTTTTCTCAATGGAGAAGCTATGAATGAAATCAACTTTTGTAGTTCTGATCAATTTGAAATTCGGTATTATACTTCAATGATATTGTAAGAACTTGGTAGCATTGACCTGATGCTAGGACATCTCCTGGAATCTGCAGAATACTCAACTCTCCACCAATTTACAGCAGAGACATCGAGTTTGGGCTCATTGAAATGATCTCAATGAATAGATTACCTATACATAGATCAGTCTAACTATCAAAACTAACCCTTAGTTTTAAATATTTGAATTTCAGTTTTATTACATTCCATTCATTCATTTGTTTGGTGAACGAGTGAGGCAATGATTATTCAATTATAAGTCAGTCGAATGGAGTTTTGGCGGGAACGTGGAAAAGTGTGTGTGATCTCATTGTATTCTTTCCTAAAACTTGTGTTCTTCCGCGTGTTAATGTGTAATAAATGTGGATTATTAACCATTAAGTGCCGGTGAATGTGTGCGAGTGTAGGGAAACAGCACAATGTTGAAAAACATGCTATTTGCGTTCTCACCAAAATTCCACTGAAAATCTTCAGTAAACACCACATCTTTACTGAAGGTATGACTTAGACTAGACTTTTACTTGACAACTGACCTGAAAAGTGACTTTGACCCATCTCTACGACTAAAATTCTTAAAAACTTGAAAAATTTCAATACTTGACACTGGCTAAATACACTAATCGTGTGGAGCCATAAAGAAACAAAAAAAAAAAAAAAAAAAGTCAGTCGAATTTTTTTTAAGTAATAGGCAAAATAGCCCGCGCGTATTAATATACCCCCGGTGATGTGTCATCTTTTTGCTTCGCGAATTTGACTGACTGAACTGACTCTAGATCACTTAGGGACAGAATGCTACAGCCGCACCAACAGATACACTGTATCTGCAAACTTCTGTTAAAGGGAATAAAGCTCGTTTTTAAATGAGTGTTCGTTGAAAGTAATCATCGGAATGGTCTATTAAAGGTGACGACCTACATGGTGACTAGTCTTGGGGTCCGAGATGGCCTCCACCTCACGTTGCTGGCAGTATGTCCCCCGGACCAGGTCTATCGCACTCCGCGCTGTAGCTATAGCTAAAATATTAGTACATACGCGGCAGCCGGCCGGCTACAAGTTCAGCCAGTAGTGTCACGCGCGCTCTCGATCGGACGACAGACTATTGAATCTGTTTTCTCACAACACTCAACCTTACAGTAAGATACAGCTGACCGAGTGATACAGACTCTCGCCGCGCGGACTTACGGTGCATTTTACGGTGCGCAACACACGGTTCCTAGTTACTATTAGTTTATTCTGTAACGCAATTTCAAGGTCGTATCAGAGGCGTGTAGCGTATTTTGAACATTACCGACGTTGTAACAAGGTTTAATCTAGCATTTTTGCTATCAGGGAGTGCAACTTCTGTACTCATACTATGCATTATTCTGTGCCCTGACCTCCATCCCTGGTAGCTGGCCGATGGCAGTGGTGCATGGCTACTAACGTACTGACCGGTGCTCTCCTCGGGTCCCTCCGAGATGGCCTCCACCTCACGTTGCTGGCAGTACGTCCCCTTGAACTCCAGCCCCCGCAGTTGGAAGGAGACGAGTCCGTTCCCCATCTCAACTATATGAACCAGGCAGTTCAGGTAGTCTGACGCGAGCACTGAAATAGAAAGATAGTTTCAACTAAGTAAATTGCAAAAAAGCTGAGGTAATGATATTCGGGGCAATTCATAGAGCAATGATGTACTTTATCGAGGCTATGATCCACTTTTCGGGCATCGTGCCAGCATTGTAAATAAGTTAAAAAATTCTCGCCGCTTCTTTTATAATCCCAACAGGGCGAGAAGGGATCAGTTATCCGTGTTTGAATAAATACATCAAATGTCCACTGTGACTGTATAAGGTTGAGTAATTTATAAGTGCTAACAGAACATCTAAAACTAAACTTGCTCGATTGATAGTATAACATACATCCACAGGTGGTACGAGCGTTATATCGATGTCCCGCCTGATTTGCTACCAAAAAGTAGCTTACCACCATCAAGTAGAAAATCTGCCGTCAAAACATGAGATCTCCGCACAGGTAGTGCAGGTAGTTGCAGGGCCACGTTCACTTGTCCTGTTATCTACTGTCACACACTCACCGAAGCAGTCTCGTTGCTGCACCGCTCCCCAGCGACCCAGCATGAGGTCTCACAGGTAGTGTTGCAGGGACACGTTCACTTGTCCTGTTATCTACTGTCACACACTCACCGAAGCAGTCTCGTTGCTGCACCGCTCCCCAGCGACCCAGCATGAGGTCTCACAGGTAGTGTTGCAGGGACACGTTCACTTGTCCTGTTATCTACTGTCACACACTCAGCGAAGCAGTCTCGTTGCTGCACCGCTCCCCAGCGACCCAGCATGAGGTCTCACAGGTAGTGTTGCAGGGACACGTTCACTTGTCCTGTTATCTACTGTTACACACTCACCGAAGCAGTCTCGTTGCTGCACCGCTCCCCAGCGACCCAGCATGAGGTCTCACAGGTAGTGTTGCAGGGACACGTTCACTTGTCCTGTTATCTACTGTTACACACTCACCGAAGCAGTCTCGTTGCTGCACCGCTCCCCAGCGACCCAGCATGAGGTCTCACAGGTAGTGTTGCAGGGACACGTTCACTTGTCCTGTTATCTACTGTTACACACTCACCGAAGCAGTCTCGTTGCTGCA
Organism: Cabera pusaria; assembly: GCA_954871355.1. Taxonomy (NCBI): domain Eukaryota; kingdom Metazoa; phylum Arthropoda; class Insecta; order Lepidoptera; family Geometridae; genus Cabera; species Cabera pusaria. Next base: position 25,274,091 of record OX940900.1, read on the forward strand.
CCGCTCCCCAGCGACCCAGCATGAGGTCTCACAGGTAGTGTTGCAGGGACACGTTCACTTGTCCTGTTATCTACTGTTACACACTCACCGAAGCAGTCTCGTTGCTGCACCGCTCCCCAGCGACCCACCATGAGGTATCACAGGTAGTGTTACAGGGACACGTTCACTTGTCCTGTTATCTACTGTTACACACTCACCGAAGCAGTCTCGTTGCTGCACCGCTCCCCAGCGACCCAGCATGAGGTCTCACAGGTAGTGTTGCAGGGACACGTTCACTTGTCCTGTTATCTACTGTTACACACTCACCGAAGCAGTCTCGTTGCTGCACCGCTCCCCAGCGACCCAGCATGAGGTCTCACAGGTAGTGTTGCAGGGACACGTTCACTTGTCCTGTTATCTACTGTCACACACTCAGCGAAGCAGTCTCCTTGCTGCACCGGTCCCCAGCGACCCAGCATGAGTTCTCACAGGTAGTGTTGCAGGGACACGTTCAATTGTCCTGTTATCTACTGTTACACACTCACCGAAGCAGTCTCCTTGCTGCACCGGTCCCCAGCGACCCAGCATGAGGTCTCACAGGTAGTGTTGCAGGGCCACGTTCACTCGTCCTGTTATCTACTGTCACACACTCACCGAAGCAGTCTCGTTGCTGCACCGCTCCCCAGCGACCCAGCATGAGGTCTCACAGGTAGTGTTGCAGGGCCACGTTCACTCGTCCTGTTATCTACTGTCACACACTCACCGAAGCAGTCTCGTTGCTGCACCGGTCCCCAGCGACCCAGCATGAGGTCTCACAGGTAGTGTTGCAGGGCCACGTTCACTCGTCCTGTTATCTACTGTCACACACTCACCGAAGCAGTCTCCTTGCTGCACCGCTCCCCAGCGACCCAGCATGAGGTCTCACAGGTAGTGTTGCAGGGCCACGTTCACTCGTCCTGTTATCTACTGTCACACACTCACCGAAGCAGTCTCCTTGCTGCACCGGTCCCCAGCGACCCAGCATGAGGTCTCACAGGTAGTGTTGCAGGGCCACGTTCACTTGTCCTGTTATCTATTGTCACACACTCACCGAAGCAGTCTCCTTGCTGCACCGCTCCCCAGCGACCCAGCATGAGGTCTCACAGGTAGTGTTGCAGGGACACGTTCACTCGTCCTGTTATCTACTGTCACACACTCACCGAAGCAGTCACCTTGCTGCACCGGTCCCCAGCGACCCAGCATGAGGTCTCACAGGTTGTGTTGCAGGGCCACGTTCACTTGTCCTGTTATCTATTGTTACACACTCACCGAAGCAGTCTCCTTGCTGCACCGCTCCCCAGCGACCCAGCATGAGGTCTCACAGGTAGTGTTGCAGGGCCACGTTCACTTGTCCTGTTATCTACTGTTACACACTCACCGAAGCAGTCTCCTTGCTGCACAGGTCCCCAGCGACCCAGCATGAGGTCTCACAGGTAGTGTTGCAGGGACACGTTCACTTGTCCTGTTATCTACTGTCACACACTCAGCGAAGCAGTCTCCTTGCTGCACCGGTCCCCAGCGACCCAGCATGAGTTCTCACAGGTAGTGTTGCAGGGACACGTTCAATTGTCCTGTTATCTACTGTTACACACTCACCGAAGCAGTCTCCTTGCTGCACCGGTCCCCAGCGACCCAGCATGAGGTCTCACAGGTAGTGTTGCAGGGACACGTTCACTTGTCCTGTTATCTACTGTCACACACTCACCGAAGCAGTCTCCTTGCTGCACCGGTCCCCACCGACCCAGCATGAGGTATCACAGTTAGTGTTACAGGGACACGTTCACTTGTCCTGTTATCTACTGTCACACACTCACCGAAGCAGTCTCCTTGCTGCACCGGTCCCCAGCGACCCAGCACGAGGTCTCCGCATAGGTAGTGTTGTAGGGACACGTTCACTTGTCCTGTTATCTACTGTCACACACTCACCGAAGCAGTCTTCTTGCTGCACCGGTCCCCAGCGACCCAGCATGAGGTGTCCGCACAGGTAGTGTTGGAGGGACACGTTCACTTGTCCTGTTATTTACTGTCACACACTCAACGAAGCAGTCACCTTGCTGCACCGGTCCCCAGCGACCCAGCATGAGGTGTCCACACAGGTAGTGTTGGAGGGACACGTTCACTTTCCCTGTTATTTACTGTCACACACTCAACGAAGCAGTCACCTTGCTGCGCCGGTCCCCAGCGACCCAGCATGAGGTCTCCGCACAGGTAGTGTTGGAGGGACACGTTCACTTGTCCTGTTATCTACTGTCACACACTCACCGAAGCAGTCTCCTTGCTGCACCGGTCCCCAGCGACCCAGCATGAGGTGTCCGCACAGGTAGTGTTGGAGGGACACGTTCACTTGTCCTGTTCTTTACTGTCACACACTCAACGAAGCAGTCACCTTGCTGCACCGGTCCCCAGCGACCCAGCATGAGGTCTCCGCACAGGTAGTGTTGGAGGGACACGTTCACTTGTCCTGTTATCTACTGTCACACACTCACCGAAGCAGTCTCCTTGCTGCACTGGTCCCCAGCGACCCAGCATGAGGTCTCCGCACAGGTAATGTTGCAGGGACCGCGTTAAATGCTCGTAGAATATCGAGTTCAGGTTGTTGTCGTCTGAGAACAACACGTTACAGATCTTAACATTTTCATTACAATCAAAACTCATTCATTTACGTTATATGTAGTGTGTGTTAAAAATAGTGAAATTAGTAATATATTGTGTAAGTATAGTATTGCAATATTGCAACTATTCTGTCACTGGGTAGCCATATAACTAAATAAATGTCTGTGTAAGGATTTAAATGTTTATATTGGTCACAGTAATGTGTGACGGGTGACACAATTGTCAACTCATTCGGTCAAGTAGATTCAGGGCAAATCTGAGCAAACAGAAGATTTATCTTGTTTGGTTCTTGTTAGATTGATTTGTCGTGTTGCTGCGTTACTTTTCATTCCTGCTCTATTTTTTATAAAACTAGCACAAATAGTACAGTAACGGTAACTCACCAGCCCCCAGGTTCCTCTCGAGCTGCGAAGACAAGCGCGTGTTGCTCTGGTCCACGCGCTTCGTGTTGTAATCCCGCTCCCAGAACTTCACTGGGCGCACGTATGACGTCATGAATATTGCGCTTCCTACACATATTGAAATATTTGAAAGTATAATAATTATTATACTTTCAAATATTAAAAACTTTATACATTGCAAAGTTTGAATACAACGTGGGGCGCTGCATTCAAACTAACTTTTAGAACTTGTGCGAGGTTACCTAACGCGTGAGTAAGGTACAGAGAATGTGCGCGAGGTCACCTAGCACGGGAGTGAACAGAGCGAACACAGTACACACGTAAAAATGCACGCCGGCAGAATCAGAATGTGTGCGAGGCTACCTAACGCGGCAGCGAGGCGCAAAGAATGTACACGCAGACACGCACGCCTGCAGGAACAGAATGGAGATTACCTAACGCAGGATTGAACCGCAAAGAATGTGTGCGAGGTTACCCAACGCGGGATTGAGCCGCAAAGAATGTGTGCGAGGTTACCTAACGCGGGAGTGAGGCGCAGATAATGTGTACGAGGTTACCTAACGCGGGAGTGAGGTACAGATAATATGTGCGAGGTTACCTAACGCGGGAGTGAGGCGCAGATAATGTGTGCGAGGTTACCTAACGCGGGAGTGAGGCGCAGATAATGTGTGCGAGGCTACCTAACGCGGCAGTGAGGCGCAAAAAATGTGTGCAAGGTTACCTAACACACCCGCAGACACGCACGCCTGCAGGAACAGAATGGAGATTACCCAACGCGGGATTGAGCCGCAAAGAACGTGTGCGAGGTTACCTTACGCGGGAGTGAGGCGCAGATAATGTGTGCGAGGTTACCCAACGCGGGAGTGAGGCGCAGATAATGTGTGCGAGGTTACCTAACGCGGGAGTGAGGCGCAGATAATGTGTGCGAGGTTACCAAACGCGGGAGCGAGGCGCAGATAATGTGTGCGAGGTTACCCAACGCGGGAGTGAGGCGCAGATAATGTGTGCAAAGTTACCTAACGCGGGATTGAGCCGCAAAGATTGTGTGCGAGGTTACCTAACACGGGATTGAACCGCAAAGAATGTGTGCGAGGTTACCTAACGCGGGAGTGAGGCGCAGATAATGTGTGCGAGGTTACCTAACGCGGGAGTGAGGAGCAGATAATGTGTGCGAGGTTACCTAACGCGGGAGTGAGGCGCAGATAATGTGTGCGAGGCTACCTAACGCGGCGGTGCGGCGCAAAGAATGTGTGCAAGGTTACCTAACACACCCGCAGACACGCACGCCTGCAGGAACAGAATGGAGATTACTCAACGCGGGATTGAGACGCAAAGAACGTGTGCGAGGTTACCTAACGCGGGAGTGAGGCGCAGATAATGTTTGCGAGGTTACCCAACGCGGGAGTGAGGCGTAGATAATGTGTGTGAGGTTACCTAACGCGGGAGTGAGGTGCAGATAATGTGTGCGAGGTTACCTAACGCGGGAGTGAGGCGCAGATAATGTGTGCGAGGTTACCCAACGCGGGAGCGAGGCGCAGATAATGTGTGCGAGATTAACCAACGCGGGAGTGAGGCACAGATAATGTGTGCAAAGTTACCTAACGCGGGATTGAGCCGCAAAGATTGTGTGCGAGGTTACCTAACACGGGATTGAGCGGCAAAGAATGTGTGCGAGGTTACCTAACGCGGGAGTGAGCGGAGCGGACACACACGCAGACACGCACGCCTGCAGGAACAGCATGCCGGAGTGAGGCACGGAGAATGGCTGAGCGAAGGCATGGAAAGCGCTGCCCCAGGTGATCTGCCAGGGGGCTATGTACGTCACCACGAATTGCACCTGTAATTGACATGAAAATTACATATAATAGAAATAAATTACAGTTTGAAGTCGTTAGTTAATATTCATATTAAGTGGGTTAGTGCGTAGTCAAAAGTACCGTGAGCATATATGAAGGCGCTCATGAAAGTGGAAGAGGCGAAGGAGGTATGTCAGGATCGTAGCATGTGGAAAGAAGTAGTCTCTGCCTACCGCAACTGTAAAAAGGCGTATGTATTTATGTATGTAGCCTTAAATAGTAGCTCGAACTACCCACAAGTAATTTATACACTAACTTCTTCCAACTGCCTGTTTAGCAGGCACTCCACGGCCTACAGAATTATAACAAAACATATTAGTTTTGATTCCCTCGTGAAATCGCATAATATGCGGATATATGCGACTTAAACGGTCATATTTTATGATCGCAGTGACTTACAAGTTTCATTTTTTAACAGCTAAAAGATATGCATCCCTAAAAACTAAATCAAAATTGAAATTTATCCGTTTGAGAGCTGCATAATGTCACAGATGAAAAAACACAGATAGATAGATGGTGTAGGATACTCGCGAAGAAAGCCTGATGCTACCGCTTAGAGACAACACGCTACTTTCGTATCACGCTAATTTCGTACTACGAAATTCAATCGTATCACGTTCGTAATACGGTTGAATTTCGTAAGACGAAATTCAAATCTCACGGCGGAATCCGCTGTCGAGATAGCTTACAGAATAGCCTGGCTGATACTTGACTGTGTAATGCGAGGGAATCGCCCCGGCAACCACTAGGATTAGAAACGGGAATATAGATAGGACTCACCAGCACCGTAGACAGACTGGTGACACTATGACAACTGGTGAAGTACCAAGATCATGGAAGCTTGCCAACGTGCAACCCGTGCCCAAAAAAGGCAGTCGTGCTGACCCTGCCAAATATAGGCCAATTGCAGTCACGTCCATACTCTGCAAGACTATGGAACGTGTACTGAACAACCGGCTCCTGGCATACCTAGAAACGAATGATCTTCTCAGTGACCGACAATACGGATTTCGCCGAAATCGGTCCACTGGTCTTCTAGCGTATGCCACGCACATTTGGAGTGACGTTATAGAGAATCATGGGGAAGCGCTTGCGGTTTCCCTTGATATCTCAAAAGCCTTTGACACGGTTTGGCACGATAGTCTTATAAACAAGCTTCCATAATACGGACTACCCACTGGTTTTTGTGTCTGGATTTCGGATTTTCTAAGGGACCGGTCGATAAGAGTTGTCATTGATGGCTGCTCTTCTGACCAATTGGCAATAAATGCCGGGGTCCCTCAGGGATCGGTGCTCTCTGCAACCCTATTTCTGCTGCATATCAACGATCTGCTAAAGCCCGGTATCTTTGGGTATGCAGACGACAGCACTGTTGTAGAGAGCTATACATCCAGTGCACGGACCAGTGCAGCTGAAATCCAATGTCTTAGGGGGGCGATGGTCGAGCGCATGAACTTGTCCCTAAAGGCTGTCTCTGATTGGGGTGATGCCAATCTGGTAAAGTTCAATGCTGCTAAGACCCAGAAGTGTCTATTCTCCGCCAAAAGGAGTCCATTTCAATTGACACCTACTTTTCGAAATGTGTCCGTACCGATAACTGACCACCTTGAGCTTCTTGGCGTCTCTTTAACACCCACGCTCAACTTTGGATCCTACATCGAGCCCAAGGCCCAGTTGGCCTCAAAAAAGCTTGGTATTCTGGCTAATGTGAGACAGTATTTCACACCGGGACAGCTGCTCAACTTGTATCAAGCACAAGTCCGTTCATGTATGGAGTACTGTTCTCACCTCTGGGATGGGTCAGCCAAATATCAGCTGGAGGCGCTGGAAGTAATTGAGAGGAGAGCTAAGAGACTTATAAATGACGACGAACTTGTAGGGAAAAGGCTCCAGAGCCTAGAGCATCGCCGCAAACTCGCTAGTTTATCGGTTTTCTATCGGATACATTTCGGAGACTGTGCCATCCAATTGCACGAGTTAGTACCGCCATCCCCTTTCTTCTATCGGACAACCAGACGTACCGATGTGCGCCACCGCTTCATGGTGGATGTTCCATCTACACGCACGAAGCGTTTTGCTTCGTCCTACATAATACGATCCGCCAAAGAATGGAACTCCTTGCCGGTGTCTGTGTTTTCCGATAGCTACAGCCCGGGGGTCTTCAAATCGCGAGTGAACAGGGCCTCTAGACAAAATCCATTTTCCTGTTTGCCTTCACGCTAACGCAAGTTCAAAATGTATGGGAATGACATTTTTGTTGCGGAAACATATACAGCATAAAAAAAAAATTAAAAAAAGACAGAAACCGCCGGAGTTTAAGTCTCACGCCATCCGGCATTTCACGACTTCTTCTAATTCATTATTTTATGCACAAACAACACACGCGCGTTTACACACAAGAACAACATCGGCCATAGTGAAGCGCGCGCGGCAAGTTTCAATTAGGAGGAGGAACATTTTATTGGACAGGATTAATTTAACCAGGATTAGTATGTAGCCGTAACAGATGGATAGACACAACATCAAACTAAGAATAATAAATACCCTTTCTTCTATTGTTATCGTCACCACGGTCGAGGTTAATTCAAGACGACTAGTTTATTACAATATAATCAAATACAACAACCTTACCTTAAGCAGAAACTCGTAGACTTTACTGAATATGATGGCGGTGAGGAAGTAGTCCACTAGGAAGGTCTCCGATATCTTCTGAGAGCTGAGGTCTCTCTGGAACAGCAGCACCGCAAACACCAGGATCAGGTACTGCGAGGCTGGCTCCGAGTACGCGTGACGCAGACCTACCAATAAACATTACATTAAACATTTGTAACTGGCAATAGCCCAGTGGCTAAGGCGTCGGCCTGGCGATTGAGAGGTTTCTTCGATCCTTACCCATTGCACTATTGTGACGTGAGTGAACCCACTCCAGACAAAAGCATATATAGCTTAATTGAAGGGGAAAACAAGACGACTAGCAACGTGCAACACATATTGCTAGTAAGCTTTAATAATTAAGATAAAAACTAAAACAACCCACTTCCATGCCCCGCGAGTCAATTTCAGTAGCAAGTTTGAGACGTTTATCGTCATATCTCTGGAGATACTTATCAGACCCAATTAAATTACAATGGGACCACCTCGGAAACCTACCCTACCGATTAAAGAAAATAATCATTCAAATCGGTTCACAATTGGTTGAAGGAGTAATCGCGTAACATATATACAAAAAAAAAAACATACAGACGAATTGAGAACCTCCTTCTGTTTGGGAAGTCGGTTGACTAAAGTAGGGTAGTACCGCAAATTGGCAAACATAGTTAAGTAAGCTCTCAGATTAGATGAAGCAAGGTGGCTGTCGAGAAGAGTAGCCGAAGAAAGTTCTTTGTGGCATTCAATTGGAGAGGTCTATATCCAGCACTGGACTCGTACAGTCCCGCGACATTGCATACATGATTAAATAACTCATAATTATGAACGTACTTTGTTCCAACCAACACTGCAAAAAAAGTTTCTATAAAATTTATAAGCAATACTTTCCGTTAAGTTAGGTTGGCTACAAAGTGCGTTCATAATTCGGGTATCAACAATGTAGGGAGGTGCCTTTTCTTATGACGTAGTGGAGTGGTCCAGTACTCTGTGGAGTCGTACAGAGTGATGATGATGATGTAAAGGTGCGTGTACTCACACTTCAAGCCGCAGACACATATGATGAGCGCCGCGAGCGCGTCCCCGTACTTGGCGGCGAGCGCGGGCGCGTCCTGCGTGCTGGCCGCCACCACCACCGCGGGGTACAGCACGTTGCGCTCCAGGAAACACAGGTACACGTACATCTGTGCCACGATACTTAATGTTACTACCTGACATAAACGTTATATGAAAGGATGGTGCACTGCAGAAGTTTTGACAAATGCAATTTAATCCGTATACTTTAACAATAAAGTTGTAATTGCTTTGTAGATCAAAACGGCCCAATTGAGAGACACCAGGGTGGGAGTGTGTCCTTGTCTAACAACCTGCTCGTCCTATATATGTTCTATATTATATGTATGGTATATATAAAACTTGTCCATACAAAAGAAAGGGACAAACTCAGTTCAAGGTCGGTCTCATGGGGGCAGGTGTACGCGATCAAGTTTAATATGTAGCAGGGCTGTGCTAGCTAATCTCGCGATTTCCTTCACCTACACCAAGAATTTAGTAGCCTATTTTCATCCTCTCTATAAAGTATCTCCTTGTTAAATTTCAGTCCAATCGGATCGTCTGATTAGGCGTGATTAGGTCATAAACAGACAGAGCGACAGAGTTACAAACGTTTTATAATATTAAGTATGTATAGTATGTATTTTTATTACATCGCCTCAAATGCATTCGTCCATCTATCGCATGTCGCCGGTGCTTTCACTTGATTAGTGGATATGATGTATGACGTTTAGATATAGCTGTGATTGGCTGACGCTTCCGGAGCTATATTTGTATACAAGCTAATCTGTCATGTTAACTGCTGTCATAGTAGCTAGCTACCATTTTTTTAAGTGAAACTTCTTTAGGCGCACTGAGGAAAAATTGAAGGAAAGTAACGTAATGTCACGGTCCGAAGGCAGTAAGAGTCATGTTACATTTATATTTATAACCGCCCTCTATTGCAGAACGGCGTAACTACGAAGACGTATTCGCTAAAGTTCAACAGATGGAATTTTACACAAACATAACTTAGACAGGCTTCATATACCATTGAAAGTAAAGCTAGACACCATTTAAATGTAAACCTACTGTAATGTACTCAATTGAGGGTACATCTAAAAATGTATCACCTACCTACAGAGATACATGAAAGGCAGTCTAGATCTACAATACAGTGAGTTGGCTATTTACTAGATTACGCGTATTATTTGGAAATACAATAGTGGCGACGAGCAAAACAGTGGAAATTGTGATGTGTGATTAAAAGAGATGATAGTGTTCAATAAAGCAGAGTTAGGTTAGTTTGTAGTGTAGGACGCCATCCAGCTACGAGTAGATAGAGCGATGATACACGCAAGCTGGCTGGCAGCGGCTGGAAACGAATAGCTGAAGATCGAGCTCAGTGGCGTGCTTTAGGAGGCCTATGTCCAGCAGTGGAACGAAATTGGCTTTTTTATATATTATAGGCTAGCGTTTGACCACTATCTCACCTGTTGGTAAGTGATGATGTGGTCGATGATGGTCAGCACGCTAGGATTAGAATGGGAACTGGCTCTCTAGGATAGCTGCCGGAACACATTAGACATTTGGCGACAGAATTTCTAACTTGAGGGTGGTAGCTGACCAAGCGGACACTAGATAGTGTCCTACCACCATGGGGTTCATTGGTTTCTTAATATTTTTTCTTCACCAGAGGGCCATTGTGAAAAGCGCACATACATTTTTCGCCAGAAAAATCCATTAGTGCACGGCAGAGATTGAACTCGGTACCTCTGGCATTGAAGAAGACCATTCTCCCACTTATTATACCACCGGGCCCTCAAAATGGGTGATAATGATGTTTTTTTTTAGAGTTCCGAACCCAAAGGGTACCAATGGAACCCTATTACTGAGACTCCGCTGTCCGTCTGTCACCAGGCTGTATCTCATGAACCGTGATAGTTAGACGGTTGAAATTTTCACAGATGATGTATTTCTGTTGCCGCTATAACAAAATATACTAAAAACAAAACAAGGTTAAAAATTAAAGGGGGTCCCGAGAGGGGATCGTGGTCACGAGACGACTGTCGTCTCGTGACTACGATCAATGCAACTTGGTCGAAACGTCTAGTTAAATAAAATTAATGTTTTAGGCGCGATAAGTCCCGTATTTTCATATATATAATAACTATATGTTTAGTATTGATAAGGTAATATAATGTTTTATTACCGTAGTATTATACTGCGTTCGGGACCATCCGTGTGCGAGACGTAAGTCTGGCTCGAACTTGGCCAGTTCAAATATTTTTTTATGCAAAAATTGGTAGCCCTTGACCACTGATGATGATAATGAAAGTAAAGTAATGGTATAAGAGAGTAGAGTAGAGTCACCTTCTCGAAGATCATCAGTCTGGCGGGTTCCGTGACCTCGAACATGGCGTGCTCGTGTGGTCGCAGCACGGGCCCGGCCAGGCACAGCCACGGCTGCTGCGCGCGCAGCGACGGCACCACGTAGTGCAGCCACCACCCCAGCACGCCGGATATTATCCACAGCACCTGCCGGTCGGAGGTACCTATTACCACTGCAACATTGCTTTTGCTCAACTTGTTATGGCATGTAATAATATTTTTTTTATATATTCGGTTTTTTTTATATTTTTGCAATTGACGTGTATTTTGTTATATGAATAAATTATTATGATTATTATGTGTGTGTTTGTGTGTGTGTGTTTATGTGTGAATGTTTGTTACCACATATCTCCATATCCATTTAACCAATTTAATGAAATTTTATACGTAGATAGACTAAGCTCTAGTGTAAGACATATATGCTAAATCTCATTTTCAAAAATTATCCCTTAAAGGGGTTAAATAGGATGACAAGTATCTGGAACTTTTTTCTTGGTCTGATTCACTCAAAACTCGGTAAAATTAATCTTAAAAAAACAAACAAAAATTGTACATATATTTTTAATTCATAAAAACTATACCTAGGGGTTGTGTAAAAGAAGTTTAGTTTTAAAACTCATAATTTTTTTTTCCACTTATATCCGTGACTACAGCATTGATTTGAATTAAATTGAAAATGGAGATAGTGAGTGGCTTTAAAAAAACACAAAAACTCAGATATTAGTAATACGAAAGTAAGCGTGTGTGAATCTGATATTGTTCTCAAGTTTCTACGCATCAATTTCCACGCGAGCGAAGCTGCGGAGCTCAGCTAGTTAATAATAATACTCGCACAAAAAACTGCACATTTTAACCTTCGTGATAAATCTTAGAAATTGTTTTTGGAAATATAAACTTTTTTCAGTTGCTTGTAAGCATACATTTCAGAACGCACGCATATTTGACAATCAATAAATATGTCATGCAATTGTCATTAATGACAGTGTTTGACATTTTTAAAATCTACATTAGTTGAATTCACAAAAACTTGAAGAATGTTTATACTTGACACTGGATAAATACACTAAACGTGTGGAGTCATAATTACACAAAAAAATAACGCGATAATCCGAATATTGTAATGCTATCCACACATGGCTATTAGTATTTGCGTATTTGCTATGTGTGACAGAAAATTACATGTGTGGAGGGTGGGTATATTTGCGAAATTGTTCGCCTATTTGCGTATTTGGCATATATAGCAAATAAGGAACATGCATTACCGCACGTCTTTAAGGCACATAAAAGAAGACAAACAATATTTAGAAATATTGTTAATAAGCAATCACGAATAGCAAATAGCAATGTATGGAGGGGCGATGACCCTGATAATTTGGTTTGGTTTAACGTATCGACAACGGAACAAATGAACATCAAATGATTGGCAGTTTAGAAACCCAGGAACATTTTGGCAAAATGATTTTTCCTATATATTTTTTTAGGTCAATCATTCATTGTTTTTAATACTTATTATCCTATTCCAAAATACAATAAAGACAATTCCAAAAATTAAAAAAAACATAAAAATTGGTCCAGCCTTTCTTGAGTTATAAGTAAGTAACTAACACGACTTTCTTTTATATATTTAGATAGGCAAGCATTTCGACCATTATCGCGCCTGTTGGTAAGTGATGATGCGGTCGAGGATGGTAGCACGATAGGCCTAGAATGGGACCTGATTTGCTACCAAAAAGTAGCTTACCAAATTGTTGGAGAAAATTTGCCGCCATAACTTCCCATAACTAATGACAAAAGTTCAACTATTTAAATACATTTTCTGGGATTCTAAACAAAAGTTAAACAAGCATTTAAGAAGGAGCATTTGTTAAATGTAATAAACTCACGGTATTCAGCTGAGGCCGTAGCGTTGTGAACACGGTAGTACAGTGCAGGCCAAAAACGAACAGTCCCAGAAACGTGCACACTATCACGTCGTTCTTCAGTCTGGCGTTCACCGTGGCCTGCAGCTTCTTCGGGAGGGGGTCTTCTATGTCATCCTCGGGGGCTTCAGGGTCTTTGTTCGACGTCTTAGTGTTGGTCTCTTGACTTTTATCTTCCTCAGTAGGTTCGGCTTTCAGTGAAGAAGTGGAGTTCATAGTGTCGCCCGCTCGGGGATCCATCTTCAAAGAACTGACGCTAGATGCTTGGGAACGCTTCTGCGTCTTAGCTATATTCGTCTCCGAACTAAAGTTGATCTTCGACGCGGAGCTGCCGATAGAATTCTGCTTCGATATGTTGCTTTCAGAGTTGTTCTTCTTATCGTCGGTGAGCGTGTTAGTGTTAGGTTCGGTCTTTTCGAGGTCTACCGCGCATTCGGGAGCGTGCATCGCGTATAGTTCGGGAGGGAGGAGGTGCTTCTTTATAAGATTCCAAATAAGGGTGTAATCGCTCGCGCTTCGACTCAAATGATACGCGATCGGCACGAGCAGCCCGCAGAAGATAGAAAAGAGAATGTTGTGTTTCTGGTGGTCGGATTTCTTCCCCTCTACTAGACCGCTGTACGCGAAACCGTACAGGACGCCGATGGCGGCGATCGATCTCAGAACGCAGTACACGGCGGCGCTCAAGCTGCTCGTGGCGTTTCCTCCGAACACGTGCATGTCTATCTGCTCCAGCAGATACATCCAGAAAGTGTTCACTTGCGGGAACAGACCCAGGCTGAAAGCGAGCGGGAAGAACAGGAGAAACTTGCTCAGAATCTCCTGGATCACGTATAAAAAATCTCGCTCGTTCATTTCGATACCGTATATAGTGAGCGGCTTGACTTCGGCGCTTCGTTTGCTCCTCGAATGTGTGTCCTCGAGGGCCGGCTGGTCCAGCAGCGCGTGCACGGCGCACAGGATGGCGGTGCACAGACAGAAGTAGACGGGCCGGGAGAACACCACCATCTTGTTGAAGCCGTGCACCGGCGACGCGGAGTCCGGCTGCACGCTCTTCAACAGCGAGTACTGGCTGCCGGCCATTATGAAGCAGAACCAGAACGCGTAGATGTCCCGGTAGAACCCGAGGTTGAGCACCATCGATCCGAGCACCGCCACCATGATGGCCAGCGCTATCGTCACGAAGGTCTCCCTGAAGGTCAGGTTCCGATCGAACAGCGCCATCAGCTTCAGCCGATCCATCGTGACCTTCACCTCGAAGCGGTCGAAGATCTTCACCCTGTAATAGCTCTTCGGCTTCGGCTGCGTCGCTTTGTCGATCTCGAGGAGCTTCGGGAACTTGGTGCGGATGTCGACCTCCTCGCCGATGGAGGGCATCAGACCGGGCGCGGCGGCGTCCTGCTGCAGCAGGTGGTGCGCGCGCTGCTGCAGAATGTAATTGATGTGCATGCTGGGCAGCCCCATGCGGGACTGGCGCTCCGCCTCGATCTGCTCCAGCAGGCTGTCCGTCACGTAGGCCACGGGCGAGCGCGGCTGCTCCGCGTGCGCCGCGCCGCCGCCCTCGAACACGTAGAACCGCTTGTTGCCGGTGCTGTTCGTCGTTATGGGGACTATCGTCGACACGTTGTTGTTGCTCGACAGCAGCGGGTTGTTGCTGCCCTGGTTGGAGGAGCTCCGGTCGACGCTGTCGCCGCGTGTCGGCTTGGCGACCGTCTCGCCGTTCCCCGCCTCGGACTCGAGCGAGCCGCAGCTGCCCTCGCCGGCGGTCTCCTGCGAGTTGTCCGCCTCGTCGACGGGTTTCCCCCGGCCGACCCGGGCCTCCTCCTTGTCCCGCCCGGCGAGGACGGGCGCGGGCTGCGCGCGCCCCGAGCTGTGCTTGTCGAACGTGTACGACATCCAGTTCCCGTACTCGTCCATGAAGCAGTGGATCGCGCCGTCAGTCGTGTCGTCGAAGGAGGTCGCGAAGTGTACGCTCGAAGAGTCCGCCCCGTTCGCGTCGCTCGGGGCCTCCTTCCTCTTCTGCGAGGAGGGGTTGTTGCGTTGGCGCGTGGAGCGCTTTATTTTCCGGACCCTGTTCCTGTGGTTCCGGTCCATGAGGGGCCGCAGCCGCGGGCCGTCCTCGGGCGTGGGCGGCGTCTCGGGGGAGCCGTCCTCGGCGGCCACGTGCGGCGGCGCGCAGCACGGACTGAAGTCCACGCGCGAGTTGAGGAAGGCGGCGAGGAGGGGCATCGAGGTGGGCAGCAGCGTGTTGGTGGAGGAGTGCGCGACCTCCTCGATGGAGCGCTTCCTGGTGCGCAGCGCGGCGTCGCGGTCGCGCAGGCTGGCCCGGCCGGCGCGCGGCAGCGCCGGCATCACCACGGTGTTGGCGTTGGTGGCGGCGAACAGACACTCCAGGCCCTGCACCAGCGCCGCCTGCGCCTCCACCGCGTCCATCAGGATCCTCTCCTCGTTCTGGTTCTCGTCCTTTCCCTTCCTAGAATCTCTCTTCTTGTTCTCCTTCTGGGACGAAGCTCTGGAACGCGCTAAGTTTTTTATTTGCTTCGGTATGGCTCCTAAGTTTTTTGGAGCGGAGGGGTCCCCCGCGCCGTGCTTCGGACAGCCGTCCCCCGGCGCGGGCCTCTCCCCCCGCTCGGCGCACTCCCCGCCCTCCTCGAACAGCCAGTCGATGCTGTACACGCTCCGCTCGTCGGCGCTCCTGCCGTCACATATCACTATATCTTCCGTCTCCTGCTCGCCCCGTTCAGTCTCCTTGTTCCTCGCGTCGGGCGGTCGCTCGGGGTTCGTGTCGCTGCTGCTGCTCGTGTTGGATATGTCGTGCTCCCAGGGCTTCTTCTCGACCGCCTTCTCGTCCGTCTTCCTATCTGGATCTTGATTCTCGTTGGATTCGAGGCTGGATTTCTCGATGAGGAGGTCCTTGGAGGTCGCGCTGGCTTTGTCGAAGTAATCCGCCGCGAGGACGTTGGCGGCGGCCTTGCACTCGCAGTGCCGCTCCGCTCGCTTCGCCTCGTACTGAGTTTCCGGCTTCGCGGGCTTTTTTAGCCGGACCGGCTTGGTCTTGTCGTGCGGGCAGTCCGGCGCGTGCTTCACGTTGGCGCGGCGGTCGCAGCAGTGCGGCCGACAGTCGTGCGCGCGGGACCGCACCACGCGCACGTCGGGCGGCCGATCCAGCAGCGGCGAGCGCGACCCGTTGTTCTCGTACTCCGAGTCGCTGGACCTCACGGCCGGCGACTGCTCGGGGTCCCAGTCGAACCCCCGAAACTGCTTCTCGTCGTCGTAGTCGCTGTAGCTCTCCCCGCTCGACTCGAGGTCTGTCTCCTTCTGCGAGGTCTGCATCTCGTCGGATATCTCCGCGATGGGGTACACTATCTCCGACCCGTACGTCAGGTACGGGTAGCTGCAACCCTCGCCCGACTCGTTCTTGGGGTACAGGTTTAAGTGCGGACCTCGAGTCAAGCTCTTGCTGGGAGGGGGAATCACCGCGCTTTTGGGATTCTTCAGCATCTGTCCGCCGATAGTCTCCGCGCTGTTAGGATGAGGCGACAGGTTGGACACGCTCGGCGGGGGGCAGCCTATCTCCAGGGCGGCGCTTTTTATCCTCCGAACTCCGGGACTCTTGCCTTTGTTCTTCTCGGTGTCGCCGGAGGGGGCTTCGGCTTTCACCATCATGTACTCTCCGAGTTCGACGCTGGCGAAAAAGCCCGTGTCCGCGTTGTTGGAGTGTCGCCTCATGTGGGAGACCAGCTGGGCGGTGGAGTTGAGCAGCGGCAGCTGGATGGTAGACATGGTGGAGTTGGAGTTCCGCCTCATGTTGGAGCACTGCGCCGTGGCCAGCGCCATGGCGGACTTCGTGCAGCTCTCGTCGGGGTACTTCGTGTACCGCCGTCTGTGCGCTATCTTCTTCTTGGGCGAGGGCGGGCCCACGCTCGGCTCCGAGTTGTCCCTCGAGTCGGAGCTGAGTTGCCGCGCGAACTTAGACTGGTAAGGTTCGCCGGCCGCCTCGTTGGCGTCCAAGTACAGCCACTCCTTGAAGAAGTCTCTGTTACTGGACCGTCTGTGCGGACACTCGTGGTACCGTCTGCTGACTTTGGCGAAAGGTCCCTCGTCGACGAGCATGTGAACGGGTAGATTATTGTCTATTCTTGGGTTTCTGCCCGCTTCCACTATCAGCTCGTCGATTCTGACGTTGTGCGTTCTTCTTTTTGAGTTTCTTTGTTCTCTCCTGTGTCCAGATTTTGACCTACTCCTGTTGGCTGGGCGGGCTTTGGAAGTCCCGGGCATGTCTGCAGCCTGAGCGACGCATAAGTCAGACTTGGTGGCGGCGGAGCCATCAGCCTTCGCAGACATTGCACTGTCTTCTATGCTTGACTCGGAGCTGTTCTTACGGTGAACGTCTACTTTTAAATCTGGAAAGAAAAAATAGGTTGGCGATTGATATGATATGATAGAAAATTGTAGTTTATATTCAACATTATGAAGTTTTTTTTAAACTCTATATTATCTGACCAGCTGTGCCCTGCGGTTTTGCACGCGTAGGCATTGTTCCCGTGGTAATATCGGGATAAGAAATACCAATACCATACCCATGTATAAATGTTATTCCAGGGTCTAGGCTATCTACATACCAAATTTCAGTTCAATAGATTGAGTAGTTTTAGCGTGAGGAAGTAATAAACAAACACACAAACTTTCGGCTTAATAATATTAGTAGGAAGTAAGATATTGAGTGACGATGATAAGACAAACTGTTGAAGATTACTTATCAAAATCTGAGATGTTAATTCCAGTGAGTTAATTTTCAACAAACAAGTTATAACCCACTAGCAGCCCGCCCCGGCTTCGCACGGGTAGAACATATATGCCTACAAAATTTGCATCAGTTTGTTGCATCGAATATAAAATATGAACATATTTAACAACCATCGTCATATTACATCCAATTTACACAAAACCTTAACGAATTATGCACCTAAACCTTCCTCATAAACACTCTGGCTATTGAATAAAACCGCATGATAATCCGTTCAGTAGCTATTGAGATTATTGCGAACAGACAGACAGACGCAGTGATGAACTTTGTTTTATAATACTTACGTATTGATATTGGACGGCCCTTTGGCGTAAAGGATAGTTACCCTGATTCTGACCCGACGGTCGTTGGTTCTAATCCTAGCTATATACCTACCAATGAAAGTTTTATGTGCATTCATGAATCATGAGTTTTCGTACAGTGGTAGTGAAATCATTAAATCTACCAAAAAGTAGCTTACCACCAAGGAGTACATCTGCCGCCGTAACCTTACGGCGTTCCCCGACGAAAAATGTAGGAGTAATATACGTTTAACGTGTGTATCTGTGTGTCTGTCTGTAGCATCTTAGCACCTAACTGGATGAACCGATTTTGTTTTTATTATTCATAGTTTTTTTTTTGTTTGATAGATATCTTCATCGAGAGGTTTCTTTGCTTTGATTCATGAAAATTCGTTCAATCGTTATATTCAATTATGAGCTTTTTTCTAGTTAATTGCGCTATGAAATCAACTTTCATAGGTCTGATCAATTCGAAAATCTTCTTCTTCAACGATATTGTAAGGACATGGAAGCCTCCTGGACTCTACAGAATACTCAAATCCTCACCAACTTGCAGCTCAGATTTTAAATGTCGTGTTTAGAGTCATTGGAAAAAGCTATTATACATAGATCAGTCGGGGTGGTTTAAAATATTATATTATATAATTATATATATAGATGAATATTATTTTATACAATAGATCATATTATTATACTATATTGACTTCAAATTTATTGTGATCGGTGGGGATCTACAGCATAGCTAAGCTTGTAATAATATTTTCCTAGTAACTATGACCTAATCTGTGGTTTCACTGCAAATATTTTATTAATTTTGCGATGCGTGTTTGTGAAATTCGTGATATCTTCTAGAGTTTTCATTTGAATTATATACTGTAAAGGACAATTTTAATCTATAATATGTGGCCAAGCTAATGAACGTAATTATTTGGATAAGGATTAATACTATATACTTGAAAATAGCCTTCGAAATTATGTAATATTTTTTAACAAAAATTTTAAGATTAAAATGGTTACTGTGAGTCAACCTTAAGAGATAGACATATGCTGTCGCGGACTTTTTTGTAGGTCTTATTAAGTTGTACAACTCTTGCATAGAAAATATTCTTCTATGTATTTTCCATTAAGCAGCGTTCGTAAGAAACGTGTTTTTTTGACCGTTTATTTGCCGACTTAGGTTGCAAATTAGGTCTCCACGAATGTACCTTTTATTTAAACGGGATAATATATAACCTATTTTCATTCCGAAAGTCCATTCTATGTATTAGTGAAAGAATTTTTTAAATCGGTTCAGTAGTTTTTGAGCTTACTCATTACAAACATACAAAAATACAAATGTTCTCTCTTTATAATATTAGTATAGATTGGAATGACAACAAACTGATTAATAAATAATATGTGTCTTCTCTGTTACTTGCCTATGGTACTGTTGTTAGGTTTATGATATTCGAGAGAGGTGATGGATCCATTATCACTCGGAGGTCCCTCAGATCTCATCCGAAGCATCTGCATCTCCATGCCTTCGTCAGCTCTGGAACAAGAACACCAACTATGAAAGCACCGAAGAACATGGCGGTAAGATTTTATGATAACTTAATTCATTTTATGCAGGTGGACTTTACTGTTAGCTTTCACTGGAATTTTGGAAATGGCATATTTGCAACATTGTGATGTTTCCCTACACTCGCACATTCAAACTGAAACTGAATAATCCTTGTTTATTCATCCATTAAATAAGGGAATCACACAATTTTTACAAACAAAATACAATAAGAGCACACACACTTTTTCACGTTCCCGCTAAAACTCGGTTTCATACTTATGAGGGCCCGGTGGCGTAATCGGGAGAACGATCGGCTTTGATGCCGTGGTACCGAGTTCAAATCGGCGTGCACCAATGGATTTTTCTGTCGAAAAATTTATGTGCGCTTTTCACAGTGAAGCCCTCCGGTGAACGAAAAACATCGTTAAGAAACCAACAAAACCCCCGTATGGTGGTAGGACATTATCTAGTGTCCGCCTGGCCAGCTACCACCCTCAAGTTAGAAAATCTGTCGCCAAACATCTAATGTGTTCCGGCAGCTATCCTTGAGAGCCAGTTCCCATTCTAGGCCTAGCGTGCTTACCATCTTCGACCGCATCTTCACTTACCAAGAGGTGAGAGATAGTGGTCAAACGCTAGCCTATAAGATATTAAAAAAAAACTTTCATCCAGGTTCAACTAAACATTTTTTGGCGTGATAACGTCTTATCAATCGATGAACGCCGGCTGCACCCACGAAAAAATGTCACGTTCCGCGTTCAAGCGAGAGCGCGGAACTAGCGAGAGACCCGATCGTATGATGTTATTACTCAAAATTATCGTCCGTAAACCGACTTTACAGACAACCATTTTTTTTTTTAGCTTATGGGCTAGTGTTTGACCACTATCTCGCCTGGTGGTAAGCGATGATGTGGTCGAAGATGGTGAACAGGCTAGGCCTAGAATACTATAAAATACTTACGCAGCGTTCTCATTAAGCGGATCAGTGGTGGGGTGAAGTATGACACACTCACTGGTGTCGTACATGTGATGCAGGCCGTGGTTAATGAGCTTCAGACATGTGAACACCACCGCTACCAGCACGCAGTACACTATCCAGCCCAGACTCGCAGGTGGGAAGTACTGTGGGGGAAACATTACATTGTTTTATCTTTAACATTATCCTTGACCATACAAATACATATACTACTATACAATACTTAAGCGGACAAAACCATTCAGACAAGTGTATAAAAATAAAGTTTTGTGAAGAAGTGCTAAAAGTGCTATACATATGAGCACTTGGATAATGTGTATACACCTTTATTAGAGACAATAAGAAAAGTGTTAATGGACACATTTTGCGTATTAAGTTTAGGCTAAAGTAAAATTGCTTATTAGCCAAAAAGGCTAGATTGTAGTGACAATAGGGACATATTTACAATTAAGATGCTCTATAATCATTAAAAAAAATAATGTCTTTGCGTTGGCAGGCAAAGAAAACGATGGGCTGACAATATAATTAAGTGGCATTGAACAAATACCATATAATAATAATAATAAATAGCTGAAATAAGATTTTTTAATGTTTCCAACTCCAATATCTCCGTAATTTTGAAATTTTCCAAAACTGAAAGAAAGGATACATAATACCGAGTTCAGACCAGGCGATTCTAGTCATTCAACTTCCTAGAGATATACGATACAAGTTACAAAAAATACCCAATCAATATTTTTTATCTATTAAATCGCGCTTGATTAGCAAATCAAATAGTTTCTTTCGAAACCTTATTATCGCTGTATAATGCCAGCCTTAATGTTCTTCCAAAATATATAATTGATAAACGAAACGAGTACTTATAACCGGTACTTACTAAGTATTGATTCTAAAGTATCGATACTAAAAGTACTTGGAATCGAAAAACAAGTTCATCCCTAGC
This sequence comes from Cabera pusaria, assembly GCA_954871355.1. Lineage (NCBI taxonomy): Eukaryota > Metazoa > Arthropoda > Insecta > Lepidoptera > Geometridae > Cabera > Cabera pusaria. The sequence continues at coordinate 25,295,517 of OX940900.1, forward strand.
CAGTTGAATGACTAGAATCGCCTGGTGTGAACTGGGTATAAGAACAGTCTGTAATATTAATTATAATAAAGGCTAATAAATCAATGTATGCCTATGTATGCCTACCGTGGTATGACCAACGTTGTTGAATCATGGTTTGGGTTTTCCCATTATATCTTGAATAGCTTTATTGTCTAGTAATTTTCCAAGTGTTTTGGTTTCTCCTCATTAAATTGATGCTTTTAGAGCAAGGAGCATGCATAGGGAAGCTGTTGGATGTAGTACTGCATAGTCCGACAGTATTTGCAGTGGCAAATTTTGTCAAAAATTACTGATATATATAGTGATTTGTAATACAGAAATTGTGGCAACATTTCTAGAAGGCTAGGAGTTCCATACAAGAGTACACCAATATTATAAATGCAAAGTCAGTTTGATCATTTGTTTGCTTGGAACTTCTTCACGGTCAAACGGCTGGACCGATTTAGCTGAAATGTTGTACAGGGATAGCCAGTACAATGGATTAGGCTATAGAATTATTTTTAATGCAGGCAAAGCCGGGGTACAGCTAGTATTTAATAAGATTGAACAAAATATACTGGAAAAACATGTATCTTGTTAAATTAAATTATAATTTTTTTATGATTTCTTCTTATATCAGCCATAGTGCCACACACATTATATGGTAAAGGTTCATAATATCTAGCAAAAAATCCTAAAAACATTTCTTGTATGGAAATATATTGATTTTGTACGATTGTATGGAAATTATTAAAAATTTAAAAGGTAAATTTAAAAATTTAAGGTCCCTTTAAATTTTTTACTTTATTTTGTTTTTAGCATTTGTTGTTATAGCGACAATAGTAATATGGAGTACAGGTAAATAATACAATTATAGCAAGCTTTAAGGGCTGAGTCAACTATGTATTTATAACTTGTTATTCATAAAAATTGCTGTAATGTTGCTCAAAACCAATATAATAAATGCAATACTTAGATTATATATTAGTCAGTTTGTTAACTCATTAAGAAACTCCAAACCATGTCTAGTGTCCGTCCAGACAACTTCCTTCCTCGAGATCTAATGTGTTCAAGCAGCTGTCTTGAGAACCAGATCCTAGTCTAGGCCTATCATGCTACCATCCTCTGTCTTGAGAACCAGATCCTATTCTAGGCCTATCATGCTACCATCCTCTGTCTTGAGAACCAGATCCTATTCTAGGCCTATCATGCTACCATCCTCTGTCTTGAGAACCAGATCCTAGTCTAGGCCTATCATGCTACCATCCTCTGTCTTGAGAACCAGATCCTATTCTAGGCCTATCATGCTACCATCCTCTGTCTTGAGAACCAGATCCTATTCTAGGCCTATCATGCTACCATCCTCTGTCTTGAGAACCAGATCCTATTCTAGGCCTATCATGCTACCATCCTCTGTCTTGAGAACCAGATCCTATTCTAGGCCTATCATGCTACCATCCTCTGTCTTGAGAACCAGATCCTATTCTAGGCCTATCATGCTACCATCCTCTGTCTTGAGAACCAGATCCTAGTCTAGGCCTATCATGCTACCATCCTCTGTCTTGAGAACCAGATCCTAGTCTAGGCCTATCATGCTACCATCCTCTGTCTTGAGAACCAGATCCTAGTCTAGGCCTATCATGCTACCATCCTCTGTCTTGAGAACCAGATCCTAGTCTAGGCCTATCATGCTACCATCCTCTGTCTTGAGAACCAGATCCTAGTCTAGGCCTATCATGCTACCATCCTCTGTCTTGAGAACCAGATCCTAGTCTAGGCCTATCATGCTACCATCCTCTGTCTTGAGAACCAGATCCTAGTCTAGGCCTATCATGCTACCATCCTCTGTCTTGAGAACCAGATCCTAGTCTAGGCCTATCATGCTACCATCCTCTGTCTTGAGAACCAGATCCTAGTCTAGGCCTATCATGCTACCATCCTCTGTCTTGAGAACCAGATCCTAGTCTAGGCCTATCATGCTACCATCCTCTGTCTTGAGAACCAGATCCTATTCTAGGCCTATCATGCTACCATCCTCTGTCTTGAGAACCAGATCCTATTCTAGGCCTATCATGCTACCATCCTCTGTCTTGAGAACCAGATCCTATTCTAGGCCTATCATGCTACCATCCTCTGTCTTGAGAACCAGATCCTATTCTAGGCCTATCATGCTACCATCCTCGACCATATCATTACTTAGCAACAGGTGAGATGGTGGTCAAATGCTAATATGATAATAAAAAAACCTCTTCTTGGTCAAATAGTGTACCAATTGGACTAAAAATACAATGACTTTCCATAAAGAACAAAAGCTTAATGGATTGGGGTAATTTAAGCGACCAACATTATCTGATAAAGAGAAATTACAATAAAAGAAATGATGCTTTGGAAGATAAAACAACATTTATTGATTGAATGTTATAATTTATAATTTTTATTATGATTTACTTATTAAATGCAAAATTATAATTTAATACTTAGACAATGTTGGAACTGATACAAATAGTATTAAATTATTTATATTGAAATTTCTATTATTGACATATTTTATAAATACTGATGATGCTATAGTGATACATATTATTTTGTTTTGTTATAATGTTAATTACTAATTTATTTTCGGATCATATACTATTAAATAATGTAAGATGAATCTAAGTGCATAAAACATGCCTAGAGATGAATAAATAAATTGAATTGACAAATGGTGGTATAACCATTTCAAATTATGGGGCAGCTAAATACTACAGGCCGGTGACGGGCAGCAGCATCACCGGTATAAGGAGCAACATCCTGCAATCGCCAGTCCCCGCTGCCCAGTGTGGCAATTAGGGCATATCCCTCCCAATGAGCCAAAGATTGGGCTCAGTGGCATATCTTGGGAGGCCTACGTCTAGAAGTGGACTGACACTGGCTGCTTATGATGAAGTTTTTTTTAATAAATAAATATTACTTAATAAAAAAATTTTAATAAAAAAAACAATCTCTTCTCCACTGCGGTGGAAAACCAGGACTATCATTAACCTATAAACTAACTATCATTAGGATGTTCTACTGTGCAGTACAGTAAGTTATCACTTATGTACAAATGTTTATAAATAAAGTATGACAACTAGGGATATTTATACACAGCTTTATATTTAAAAATGAAGTATATCTTTTTTCTTATTATAGTTAATCTTTACATAAAAGTAATGTTTAAAGACATCCAATGATTAAGCATTTAAATCCACCAAAAAGGAATTGAATGAGATGCACGTTTAGACAGAATAACTACCGTTATGATGGATAAAGTGGTTATTTTCCTGTATAAGACAGGTGAGTGTTCAACAGGAAGCCTTGAGAGACTTCTAAGGGCAATGACCATAATGACTCAAGTGGTCTACACCAAAACAACAGTGTCAACATTTGACCTCATTACTGCTGCAATACTGTCACCTCTCAGAGAGACAACACTGACATAGCCCATACAGCGACTCACCAAATACACGGAGAACGGTACACATAGTAGGAACAACCAGATATACAGGTGCACAGTGTTGCAGAACAAATTCTGGTGAGGATCATAGAACCATCCTCCAGTGAGAGAAGCCCAGACCCCTTGCCGCAATATCTCTAAGGTCTGCGAACCCATTGTACGTTATGTCCACATCTCCGCACGCAACACACCGTCCACCTACACCGCACTACATGAAACACTCGTAAAATCTTTTTTCACAACTGCAAATTGTTAATCCTGCCATTTTGGTTGGTATTATTCAGACGATTGTAGACTCTATAGACGCATATTGTTTTCTGAACACATCGCTTCCACTACACATATCAACGAATAGAGTTACTGTGTAGAACTCAGTACATTTGTTTAAATAGTTTGTTTACGGATATAAATTTATAATCCTCTAGTATTTGTTGAAAAATAAACGGCAATTATTCATGAAGTCAACACTTTCATCGCGAACTTTGACAGGTTGACGCGGTGCTGCCATATGATGACCGTAATGTCAATTTTGACAGTTAGTAAAGTGCTATATTTACCGATAAAATATTAACCGGTTAATAGCTACAATGGCAATACTATTTGTGTGGTGTGTGAGCCGTCAGACAGTATACACTATACACTCTGAACTATGTTAGCTTTGGCTCTCGGACTAATATACAGTTATCTGTGCTTTGGCCTTTGGGTCAAGTCAACACACAGTTGTGTTGTTGTGTTTTGAGTTGTTGTCAGTCAGCTGGCGAGGGAGACAGCCACTTAAAATTCTTATATGGCTCCGAAGTTTTTATCTAAATTCATATTTTGGTGTTGAATTCTTAACTTAATCTAAGTGAATTTCAATTAAATATGACTGACTTTGAAAAGTTATTTAAACAAGCTGCTATGCAGGTTGGAGCCGGTGGAAGTGCTGGTTTTATAGAAGTTTGTATTATGCATCCACTAGACTTGGTGAAGACGAGGCTACAAATGCAGACTAATGTTAAAAGCGCAGTGAAAAATAAAGATCCTCATTATTATAACGGTGTAATTGATTGTATGAAGAAAATGTGTAAATATGAAGGTGTGACGTCATTATGGAAAGGTATTCTTCCCCCTATACTGGCAGAAACGCCTAAACGAGCGGTGAAGTTCCTAACTTTTGAACAATATAAGAAATTATTTATGTTTGGTTCAGCCACTGCCACACCTTTGGTAAGCATTAAGCAAACAAGCCCACACAATTTATTATTTATTTTAGCTTATGAGATAACACTATTACCACGGTAATTATTATTAGTTCTGTTGCCTAGTACCTAGTCTAAGAGGTTGCATTTTGCTAGGAAAAGAAACTGATACGACTTTACGATAATTATGTACCTACCTAGTTAGAATGTTATTGTTTACATGAGTGATAATAAGTGACTCACATGTGTGGACCACTGTTGGACATGGCCTCACATAATATGAGGTGAGCATAGGATTGTATAGGTTGATGATGATGTTTACATGGAAACTTACACTTACGTTTTTGAATATTACTTAAATTATTTTGACAGAGTAACATATCTAAATTTAAATTCAATATGCTGTAATTGTAATATGAAATATGTTATTTGGATATTTATTTTAAATTTATGCTTTTATATAAGTTTAACTAGCACACCACAACTTTCAACAAATTTTAGTAATATTAGTCGTTATTTTTCCGAAAATAAATACATTAAATAAAAAAAAAATACAAATATTATTATAAAATGTTTGAATTTAAAAAGTGAATCATGCGTCAAATTGAAATAAATAAATATTGAATTGAATAATATATAATGTTTGTGCTTAATGCTACCATAATGTACCTATATATATATGTTATTATTCAGAAGAACATACTCCTGAGTTGGTCCCATTGTAAATTCATCGAGGTCTGATGAGTATCTCCAGGGATATGCAGATAAACACCTAAAACTTGCTACTGAAAATGACTAGCGCGATATTTGAAGTCGGATTACAACTTTTATTGCCAAGAAATAAATCAAATAATCTGCAATTCAGATAAAAGCGAGGTTCAAAACACAACAGAAAAAATTTGCTGGATAAAAAAAAACTATTTAGCTAGTTTATTTGTTTCGTTTTATTCCATGAAAGCTTGTAGCAACGTTAAAATTGCATGGATCAAAAGGTATTTAAAATTTATTTCCTTGGATAGTTATTTGATGGATAGCTTAGGTTTTTATTTAAATTAGAAACGCATGCAAGAATACGCGGTACGCAGGCGCGTACCGCGCACAGACCAGTTCAAGCGTCATCGAGGTCACGGTAATGTTATCTATTACCACAGAATACTTAATAGTACTACGTATTATTATCGCCGTATCGAGGTTCAACTCCTCTACGGACCTAACCCTAGACCTAGGAGCGACAAAAACAGACACATTGTGTCTCTTTTCAACCAACTTCCAAAAAGAAGGAGGTTCTCATGTTCTCAATTCGTCTATGTTTTTGTCGTAGAGCTCCTACCACTTTTTTACAATGGGTATTCTTAACCTGGTCCAAACCACAGTACAATAAGTAAGCAGCATAAAAATCAGAAGAACTTGCCTCAAGTAATATTTTATAATAATTCAAGTTTGTGTTACTAAATCAAGTACCTACATATTTTATTATAACGTTACATCACTCTTCTTCTATTCACAATTACAATGAACCCTTGTTTTTAATCTATGTTAGTAAACTTACAATAATTCAAATGTTCTAAGAATATTAATAAACTAAGTACTGTTTATTTTCAGCAATAAAACAATTTAAGCATTTTTATTTTATTGTTTAAACATAAATTTTATTTAAACAACTTATAATAATTACCTAATGACAATATTAAAATTATAATGCAATTTATAATGCTAAACTTTTGCTATTTTTTGTATATGGTTACACACAAGATAAAATTAATATATATATATATATATATATATATATAGATTTTGTAACACTTAAAGAGACATAACACGTGTAATTTTTATTTGCAATTACAAGATTGGTCCCATTAAAAAAGTTCGCCATAATGACCAAAGAACAAAGTAATTTTTTTAGGTGCAGTACTTACCTACTTATGTAATTTGATATTTGATTTAACACATGTAAACTAATTATATTATGTACATAGCTGTAGTTATACAAACCTAAAACTAAATATCGAAACACAAAAAACTAAAATATACAACCCTGTACCACTCCAGTTGTTTGGTCCTACTGTATTATACTCGTAATTGGCGTGGCGTGAATAATTCACCACACCGTTTGCGAAAAGCGTGCACTGCGAGCTCGGGATTTTTGCGCAGCAAAATACAACGTCGCTCTATCCTGGTGGTAGTGGGGGCTTAGGAAGAGTGTTATTAGCTTCTCGACTCAGATAACGTGTCATTAAAGCAGTTTAACAATTATACTCTTACCTATGATTTATTTAATTGTCTTAAAACCTATATTATAGGTACTCTCTTTATAACACACTAATTAAATAATATAATTGAATAATTAAATATAAAACACATTTAAATTGCAAAAAGATTATGATCCATAATTGTTCCACTGTAGGGCAAATAATTAATATATTTGGCATATATTATATATTATATATATTATTTCAGACTTTCTCTTTAGCTGGTCTAGGTGCTGGAATAACAGAGGCTATTCTAGTTAATCCATTCGAAGTCGTCAAAGTGACCTTGCAGTCAAACAAGGCCAAGGGAAACCAGGTGCCCAGCACATGGTATGTCACCAGAAAAATTGTCAGAGAACATGGCCTTGGATCCAGAGGCTTGAATAAGGGACTTACTGCGACTATTGCAAGGAATGGTATATTCAATATGACCTATTTTGGCTTTTATCATAGTGTCAAAGGATACATTTCTGAATACGAGGTTTGTATCAATTTCACACTCATAGACAAATAGTACCTTTGTATCTTCGAGGGCCCAGTGGTGTCGTGGAAGAATGGTTGGCTTTGACGCTATTGTGCCGAGTTCATTGTCATTTCGTATTATTGGAAATTTCTTAAATAGTTTAAACAAACTCTTTGAGGCTTCAGCCTCGTTTAAAACAATCATCCTTATAGGAGATATGAATATTAATATATATCCAGAAAACTGTGATGCACAAGCTGATGATTATCTCAATCTTGCTGCTGGCCATGGGCTTCTGCCAGCTCATAACATACCCACTAGAGGTGCCAGTTATCTCGACCATATCCTTTTCAAAGGTCATTTTGCAGGTGCTGTGACACTGATTCTTGACACTTATATTACTGACAATGCGCCAGTAATTTTTCATCTGGACCACATTAAAATTGCCTCAAACTCAACAATACAAGCTAAATTCCGATTAGACATACATGTTGTCACTTCTGACCTAGCAGATACGGACTTTAAACCTACCCTATCCTGCACGGACGCTAATACCGTTGCCAACAATCTCATATCTTCTATTTCAACTATTATACAAAGACACACAACAGTTGTGCGCGCAAATATAAAATAATTAAACCTTGGATGACCTTGGGCACTTTAAGATGTCTAAGACATCGTGACAAACTTCAAAAAATAACTAAACAAGACCCATATAACATTATTCTAAAAATTACTTATTGTAGATATCGAAATTATTGTAATAAGCTAATTAACGCACAATTATGAAAAAAGTGAGTTTACTAGTTGTGCTTGTTTTGGAGAAAGACCCTAAGGCTACTTGGGACATAGTTAAACGAATAACCGGCTTAAAACCTGCTCCATCAACTTGTACTGAGTTATTGAAGACTACAAACGATCCCAAAGCATCGGTTAACTTGGTCAATAGCTTCTTTGCTGGTGTTGGAAAACAACTTGCAAACAAAATCAAACAAAAAACATGTAAAACGTATAGTCTTACAACCAGTAACATTCCTAACTCCATGGCAATCCTACCTACAGACTGTAGAGAGATTGATTTTATAATTACTGGCCTCCGAAATGACTGCGCTACTGGCTGGGACAATATTCCTGTTAGGGTTATAAAATATGCCAGACGATATTTGGTTCCCCCAATCACTTATCTCTGCAACCTCTGCATCAGTATAGGTGTGTTCCCAACAGCGTTTAAAAAAGGACTTACTCATCCCATTTTTAAGACGGGTAATAGTAACAGTGTCAACAATTATAGACCTATCTTTGTTCTTAGTACAATCTCCAAAATTCTGGAAAAGATCTTGAATTCCAGATTAGTAAAATATTTAGATAAACACAGCATTCTCGCAGATAATCAATATGGCTTTGGAAAGGGTAAGTCTTTAAATTTTCGCTATTTGAACACATAGTTATAAGTATTAAAATACGGGACTTATCGCGCCTAAAACATAATTTTTTTTACATTTAACACGACGTATGTTTTAGGCGCGATAAGTCCCGTATTTTAATATTTATAACTAAAGGGTAAGTCAACTGAAGATGCGGTAGTTGACCTGTCTAATAATATCGTGAATCACCTTGATCAGAAAAACAAAGTCATATGTTTATTTCTAGATCTGTCAAAAGCGTTTGACACTATTTCTATTCCCCTGCTAATTCAAAAACTGGAGAATATTGGAATACGTGGGGTAGTACTAGATATTTTCAAAAACTACCTAAGAGACAGAAAACAAGCAGTAACAATAGATACATATACCAGTTCTGACTGTGCTGTTAAATTCGGAGTGCCTCAAGGTAGTGTTTTGGGACCAACCCTATTTTTAACTTATATTAATGATTTATGTAAACTAAAGCTACCAAACTGTAAAATATTAACATAAGCCGACGTTACAGCCCTCTTGGTATACGAAGCTGAACTGAAGCTAGTCTAAAAATATTAATAAATTGGTTAAATGACAATATTCTAACCATAAACATCGAGAAATCAACATATTTTGCATTTGCTCCTAGCGCACAGTTCCTACCTCAATTACAAGTTCTTAACATTAAAGCCCATATCTGTAATAGAAATAACCAGAGTTCTTGTAATTGTCTAGAAATAAAGCGCAGTGCCACCACTAAGTACTTAGGAGTAACTATAGACAGCACACTGAGCTGGAACGGACAATTACAAGTCCTCATGCCGCGTATTACGAATTATATATTATTATTTATTTTATTATTATTATTTATTATATATTAGAAAGCTTATGTTTGTTTTCAAAAAGCTTAAACCTGTAGTGTCGACCAAAAAAATAAAAACAGTTTAGTTTCGCGCTAGCTCAGTCAATAATATCTTACTGTATCAATGGATTTTTCTATAGATAAATTTTTGTGCGAGTTTTACAGTGACCCTAAAGGTTTTTTTCTGGTGAAGGAAAAACATCGTTCAGAAACCTACAAACCCGCATGATAGTCGGACACTATGCTATGTGGTGTCCGCCTGTCTAGCTACCACCATCAAGTTGGAAAATTTGTCGCTAAAATCATCTAATGTGTTCCGACTTTCGGCATTATAGCTATCCTTGAGAGCAAGTTCTCGACCACATCATCACTTACCAAGGTGAGACCCAGGTGAGATAGTGGTCAAACGCAAGCCTATCTGATATATAAAAAAAGTATCTCATCTAATTACAGAATACGTCATATATCAAATTGTATACATATACCTATTTTAATAATGACGTCATGTTGTGTATCTAAATATGACACAAAATATTGTTGGTAAATAATGTTAAGTGTGGTTTTAAATATTTAGCTACATATACTTATTAGTACAAAATTAAACATTGATTAGAATTTGTAAAAACCCGTTTATTATTTTCCAGGACCCAGTTCTAGAATTTTGTCGAAAGATTGCCATTGGTTTCACATCAGGAGTTTTGGGCTCATGTGCAAATATTCCGTTTGACGTCGCAAAGACTCGAATTCAAGGACCCCAGCCTACTCCAGGAGTTGTTAAGTACGGCTCTACATCATACACGATCGCCTTAGTGTACAGAGAAGAAGGGTAAGTCTAAACAATAGAGATAGTGGCCAATCGCTTGCCTATTCAGTATTAAAATAAAATATTATAAAGGCGAAAATTTGTGTGTATGGTTGTTACTTCTTCACGCTAAAACTACATGAAATTTGGTAAGTAGATAGCCTAGAACCTAAAATAACACATAGAATAGTTTTTATCACGATAGTTCCATGGAAACGATGTCTACGCGGTTAAAACCACGGGGCATAGCTAGTGAAAGTATAATATTGATGAATATTATTCATCTTATGATTATTTCCTTAACTTGTATTAAAATTACGAGTTTACTCACAACCCATCTCTCATAACTGTGATAAACAATACCTACAACGCATGTTATTGTACAACTTGATTTTATGATGGTTTCTTGTCGGCGTCGTAAATAAATTTACCAAAAGTTGCATGCGTCCTTATTACCAAGTCACTTATCGGAAGTCAGCATAATAAGTAGGTACCTTTTTGTACGCGTGCATTGAACTCAATGTACAAAGATGCGTTACACTAATAATACAGACATCGACTTTGCGCAAAATGTGTTTTACATCGGCTCGGGCACGATGCCAAGTGAATCGAGTAATATTTGGAATCAAGAAATTGTTGCGTTTCATTTATAAAAGTTTGCAACAAGATGCGGGTGACGAAAAAAATGTCACTTCAGTATTTATATTCTGGCATACATCCCGTAACGAAATTAAGATAATACCTTAGTTTTTGTGTTTGGATATCAGATTTCTTGAAAGATCGGTCAATTAGTGTGGTCATTGATGGCTACTCGTGCAACCCATTGGCAACAAATGCCGGTGTTTCTCAAGGGTCAGTTGTCAGTACTCTCTGCAACGCTTTTTCTGCTGCATATCAATGATGCCCTGCATGAATGACCCGCTAAACCCATGTATTTTTTGGTACGCAGATGAAAGCACCGTTGCGAAAAGTTATGTCTAGCTAGTGCTCGAACCAGTGCATTACAAATCCATTCTCATAGAGAAGCGATGGTCCAGCGCTTAAACTCTTCCTAGAAGGCAGTCTCCGATTGGGGCGATGCCAATCTAGTTAAGTTTAATGCTGCTAAAATCCAGACGCGTCTTTTCTCCGCCATTCTCCATTTCGGGGCGAGTGGATCGGAACTGCATAATTTGATTCTGCATCATTGTAACAAAATTATTAGAATATTAGTGATACAGCGATAACGAGGTCATCAGCATAGTTGAACTAATTTAAAATTCGAAGGATTTTCGAATGTTCGATGGATATAGTGAGCAGTTTCCGTATTTTTAAATTAGTTCACCTTTTTTCATTATTAAAACTACAGTGAGTATGTTCCATACTATAAAATTAAACGGCTACACTCACGTAATCAGTCGAAAAAGTCTTTTTAAGCCTCCGACCGGTTTAAAAAGGCCTTTTTCGACTGATTACGTGAGTCAAGCTGTACAATTAAATGAATTATATAATCTATTTTATATATATTTTATTTGAAAAAGTGAGTTAAATATACTGGTATGCTCTAGCTAATTATTTTAGTCATTTGCCATTTACTTTAGAAGTATTTTTTATAAGTATGCTAAATGTTTTCCGTTTTAAAATTGTGAGGGATATTAGATTTTCACTTACGAAACATTTTACGTTCTATTGGACTATCAGAGGTGACTTACTATTTGAAAAGGACTTTAAATAGACATAATAATAATTAAGATAGTTTAAAAACTAAAACAACCGACTTCAATGCCCGCGAGTCAATTTCAGTGGCAAGTTTGAGATGTTTATCGTCATATCTCTAGATATACTTATCAAATCTCGATGAAATTACAATGAGACCACCTCGAAAACGCACTCTACCGATTACAAACGAACCATTTAAATCGGTTCCCAATGGACGGAGTAATCGCGTAACATACACACATAAAAAAAGAAAACATACCGACGAATTGAGCAACTCCTTCTTTTTGTGAAGTCGTTTGAAAAAATAGAAACAATACCCTGTCTTAATATAAATTGGTAAACTTAAAAAGCATAACATTGTCTAATAAGCGCGAATAGACAAGAACATTTGAAATCAAAGATAATGAATTTACTTTTCCATTGATTATCATCATCATCATCATCATCATTAACTGCTAGCATACGTCCTGTCATAGGTCTTGCCTATGGCAAGCCAGTAGATTAGATTGCCATTGCAATTACATACATTTATTCACACCACGAGATACGAGAGGTAAAAATCCATATCAAAATGTTTATTTTCTGATAATCATGGAGCCAAATAATAATATAGTGATAAAATGTGTAACAGTAATCTTTAATCAAACATAATAGTTACTAAACTTTGTTAATTATTTTCAGGTTCCTAGCGCTATATCAGGGGCTGTTTCCCAAGGTCTTACGGTTAGGTCCAGGCGGAGCGATAATGTTAGTTGTATACGATTATGTGTATAACTTTCTGGAGAACAAATTCCAAGATTAATAGCCATTTACTTTTAATATTTGATAAAATGGTACAGTACAGGTACTGATGGATACTTTATTTTATTCTGATAACGCAGAATAAGTCATAAGTCATATGGTGCAATTTAGATAATCTATACTATCTATACTAATATTAAAAAGAGAGAACATTTGTATTTTTGTATGTTTGTAATGAGTAAGCTCAAAAACTACTGAACCGATTTAAAAAATTCTTTGACTAATACATAGAATGGACTTTCGGAATGAAAATAGGCTATATATTATCCCGTTTAAATCAAAGGTACATTCGTGGAGACCTAATTTGCAACCTAAGTCGGCAAATAAATGGTCAAAAAAATTTGTAGGAAAATATTATTATAAGCTTAGCTATGCTGTAGATCCCCACCGATCACAATAAATTTGAAGTCAATATAGTATAATAATATGATCTATTGTATAAAATAATATTCATCTATTTATATAATAATATAATATAATATTTTAAACCACCCCGACTGATCTATGTATAATAGCTTTTTCCAATGACTCTAAACACGACATTTAAAATCTGAGCTGAAAGTTGGTGAGGATTTGAGTATTCTGTAGAGTCCAGGAGGCTTCCATGTTCTTACAATATCGTTGAAGAAGAAGATATAGCTAGGATTAGAACCAACGACCGTCGGGTCAGAATCAGGGTAACTATCCTTTACGCCAAAGGGCCGTCCAATATCAATACGTAAGCATTATAAAACAAAGTTCATCACTGCGTCTGTCTGTCTTTTCGCAATAATCTCAATAGCTACTGAACGGATTATCATGCGGTTTTCACCAATAGCCAGAGTGTTTATGAGGAAGGTTTAGGTGCATAATTCGTTAAGGTTTTATGTAAATTGGATGAAATATGACGATGGTTGTTAAATATGTTAATATTTTATATTCGATGCAACAAACTGATGCAAATTTTGTAGGCATATATGTTCTACCCGTGCGAAGCCGGGGCGGGCTGCTAGTAATTATATAATTAGAGTAAGATATATTTAAAAAAGTATTTTTATGCTACGCCATACATCGTTATTATTACGTAAGAACTTAAAGAAGAGATAAGTAGACTAACATTTCATTTGGAAACTTCAAAGACATTACAGCACTCGCTGTAATGTCTTTGGGAAACCTATATTTTTAAATTACTTCTACAAGAAACGACTATAAATATACGACTATATATTATACTATATATAATACGACAATATATTATAGGTAACGATGATAGTATTTTTTAAATAAAGCTTACAAGCAATGTGGTTTGCACATTACTAGTAGTCTTGTTAACCCCTCCAACTAAACTACATATGCTTATGTCTGTAGTGGGATTGCGTCAATAGTGTAATGAGTGGGGATCGAACTCACGACCTGTCGATCGCCAGGCCTTAGCCATTGGGCTATTGCCACTTCAAAATTTAAATTTATATACATAGTTACCGAACCCACGCCTACTGGCATCACAAACGTCTAATTATAGAAGAAGGTACGTGCAGCTAGAAAGCTATATAGATAAGATAACGTTCTATACAACGAACATCGTTGTCACTAAATAATCTCTATTCTTGTGGAGACTTTCCGGAATATACTCTTATAATATTGTTACGTGCGGGGTGGTATTAAAATGCCAATCCGATGAGATGAACGTTTATTTCCACTGATCACTAGGTTAGCACAATGTTCCGCAGTAGTTGTGCAAATCGTCTTGCTCAATTATCAAAAGTCCGTTAACACACTCTGAGGTCGTTAGTTCACAATCACTGATTCACTGTTCACAGTTCACAACATGAGTTCACTGATAACACTTAACGATCACTTGGTCGCTATCCGCGCTTAGATAGTTACACTGTCGCTTCCAAAGAAATGACTGACTCAAGCTGTGGTTTCAACGTCTTATATAGGACGAGAATATTTCTACAGAACTTTCCAGTATTGACTCGAAACAATAGACAAAAGACGTTCAAAACAAAGCAATAAAAATAACAAACAATACGCGGCTTTCCTTTGAACATCTGATGTAAACAACTTTACCATACATGCTAATTTTATCTCTAACGTCTAAAGAATAAGGTTCAATCTTAACTACAAAACTAGGTACATTGACTAGGGTCGGAATTCCAGGAAGGTTACTTTTATGACGGTCGGGTCGGGTGTTTATAGCCCCTAATTAGTCTATTCTTGCCCACGCTATTTTCGTTCGAGAAGCTTGGCGAAACATCGTGACTCGACGACGCGATGTAACAATATAATAGCATCGCTGTATCGTTACAAACAAATGTACTGTTAACAGTAACTAGATAAATAGCATTGAAAATCTCTTATTGTTGTAATAAATCTAAATAATCCCGATTTACCATACGATATGATGTGTGTTATTTATTAGTTATTTATATTATTGTTATTAATAGGTGAAATAAATTTTATGATTAATATTTTCATATAACTTTTCTTTGATGCTTCCTTTTATATTACTATCCCACTAATATTATAAATGCAAAACTTACAATTTTCATATATTTACTAAAGAAACAAGTATATCTGGTAATAACATCGCAGAAAATATCGTTTGCGCGATGCAGGAACTCATACATTAAGGGAATATTTACAAGAACAATGCAAAACGTGATGCATCTTGATACTTTAAGAGCGAACGCGGGGTGCACTTTCCTCCCTAGAAAGTGCTTCTAGAGAAAAAATAATTTCTATAAAAATCAAGGTCCGCTGTAGCCACGCCATTTGCTTTTTTGATCAACCAATTGTAAATAGAAATATGCCCCTTCAATAATTAATAATTAATAATAATTTAATAATTTAATTTAATAATTTAAATAAATAATTAATAATATTAAAGAGGAGATAATAAGATCGTTTAAAAAACTAAAAAGAACCGACTTCAATGCCGCGCTATTAATTTTCAGTACCAATTTTGAGGTGTTTATCTCCAGATATCTGGAGATACTTATCAGACCTCAATAAAATTACCATGGTACTACACTTTGGATATTTCCTTTCCAACAAAAAAATAATAATCAAAATCGGTTCATAAACGACGAAGTTATCCGCGAACAATCATAAAAAAACATATATACGGTCGAATTGAGAAACCTCCTCCTTTTTTGAAGTCGGTTAAAAAGGATTATATTTCTTTTTGCTATTGGGTAATCAAAAAAAGCAAATGAGAGTAGCTACAGCTGACCTTGTTATTTTGTAGAAACAAATTTTGCTCTAGAAGCATTTTCCAGGGAGGTAACGGGGGACTACATTTGTATGGAAAAGTGCACCCCGCTTTCACTCTTAACCCTTAATAACCTAGAGTTTCAATTTTGATACCAATCTTTTAAACCTATTAGTTCACATTACTATTAGTTTTTTTTTATAGGTTGGCTGTACGTATTTTACTGTTGTATAATATTCTTTCCAACGAAATTAAAAGAAAGAAAAAAATGTGAAATTAAAAATAAAATGAAACTAATTTTAAAATAAAATTTTAATTTTTTTAAATTATTATTTTTCCCTTCATCTAGACCCTCAAGCAAACACAGTCATACTAAAAATAAATCACTTTCGTAAATCAGGCTATTAAGGGTTAAGTTAACTTCGAGTATGGATAGATGGATGAATGTGTGTTACTCCTTCACGCAGAAACTGCAGAACTGATTTGAATGATATTTGGCATACAGATAGTTAATTTAAAAAAAAAGAAAATTATGATAGTACAAAAGTAAAAAAGCCGACTTCACATGCCGCAATAGTCAAAATAGCCACTAGCCATAATCATGTCATCAAGGTATACTTTGTTTATATTGTTTATCTCCATATCTCCGGATATAATTATATATCAGATCTCGATAAAATTTGAATGAGTCCAAACGGAAGGCATAATTTCTCACACGAAGTAATATTTTTTCAAAGGACGATAGATTGTAATCCATCGTCTTAGATTGCACACCATTTTTAACCGAAGTAAAAACGGAGGAGGTTCTCATCATGGTAGATTGTATGAAGCGTGTTGTATTTTTTTTATCATCTATACCTACTACAATTCAGTGATACATTATTTATGATTTATAATTGACACATGATTTTAACGCGGGCGAAGCCGCAAGGTGCAGTTTGTACAACAATAATTTAATTTAGAACATCTTGATATTCTCGCGAAAGTCAATCACACCAGCCTGGACAATCTGGCAATCACCCGTTCAATCGTGTATGGAGTATTGTTCATGCCTCTGGGATGGTTCAGCTAAATTACTAATCAACTGGAGGCGTTGCAGGCAATTGAGCGAAGAGCTAGAAACGTAGTCTCTTTGAACGTAGTCATCGATTGACAACGTAATAAGCAGAGGCATGAGGCTCTAAAGCTAGGATGATGGATTACAATCCATCATCCTAGCTCTAAAGCCTATATAACCTGGAGCATCGCAACAATGATGCTTGTCTATCATTCTTTTAGACTACAGACTTTTCAGATACATTTCAAAGAGTCTACGTACTACCCAACTAATTCCTCCATTCCCAATTTTTTAGTTGGACAAAAAGACGTACATATTTACATCATAATCCAACGACGTTTTACTATTGTAAGCTCGTCGGTGCACTCCGGCCCGATAGAGACCGAGCTTGAACAGAGTTTGTTCCTTTCTTTTGTATGGACTACGTAATACATATGTCGCAGGCAGATAGCTGAATTAACCGTTCAATTAACAGCCTAACTCTTAACTAAACAGCGCCGTTCAACTAAATTCCAGAATGATAACCAGCCATTTGATCAAACAGCTAGGAAAATGACTTGGACCGATGACGTTTCATTACTTGCCTAGCCTGTTCATTAATCTGACACTAAAGCAACACACTATGAACAGTGACCACCGCGTGGTGTGAGCCGACGAGCGTTGCGAGGAGGGGAGCCGCGGCAGCGGCCGCGCGTCACCAGAAATATATATATACCTATGCATATACATATATGCATAATATGCATGTGTTGCCTTAGTGTCAGACTAAGACATTATGACTGTTAGGCCAGTCATAAAAGTCAGCCATTATATGTTGTAACAAACGATACGGCTGGATATCATTCAGGAATTTAGTTAAACGGCGCTGTTTAGTTAAGAGGCGTTCAATTGAACGGCTAATTAAGCTATCTGCCTGCGACATATATAGTATATATACTAATTATACTATACATATACCATAGTACGTATGGCACTGGCAGGTTGTTAAACAAGGGCACACTCCCATGTATGTTGCTTTCATTTGGGCCTTTTTGATGTACTTAAGTCTTAAGTTCAGAGTATACGGATTAAATAGAACTTATCAAAACATCTGCTGTGCACCACAGCAAATGTTTTGATCCATGACAAAATTATAATGTAGTTGGGTAAAAATAAAACACTAAAAAAGGGTCATCAGAGAGGTTTTTTATGATATAAGGTAACAAGACAAGCATGACGCTCGCCTGATGGTAAGCGATGATGTCTACCTATTACAGATGCAGCGGCATACAACATTCTGAACTGCCAGAATTTTGCATGTCACTGCACTGCGCCTGTTACCTTGAGACACGGATAAAGACAAGAGTAGAGTCTATTCTCCGTGCCTTGAGACAAAAGATGTTGAGTCATACATGCCCTGTAATTTCACTGGACACCCTTTGAACCAAAAAAAAATCCTATATAAAGGCTGAAATTTTTTTTTTTTTTCAAATAAAAAAAAATTGAAGCTCATTGATAAAGAACCTCAATTTGTTTGGTTAAGGTCGAACTTCGTCCACTTCGTTCGTTTTAGTTTTCCTTGCATGGTATTCATAGATCTAATAAAATAAAATAAAAAAACTTATTGTGATAAACAAAAATCCATAGTTTTGATTATTTATATGTAAGTAAAATGATAGGTACCTATTTATTAGAATAAAATGTATTTAAAAAGGTTTAAAATATTAGTGAAATCGGTAAAATTTTCATTTTACCGATTTAAAGGCACATCACTTAAACGTCAAAATACAAAACGATCCCTTTCACGCAACAATTTCTTTTTCTACATTACAATTATATCGTTTTCCAAGGTGATTTTCTGCGTATATACGAACAAAATCACGAAAATTGCCTTTTGTTTGCAAAAGTTCTAGCTTGGCGTGATCCATTTTGGTAGAATTTCAGATAGAACCGTGGCATATTCAGTGTAATGTTTGTAAATAGACTGTATTTTCTAAGCGCCGAACATTGGAAAGTAGAAAGCTAATATAAAGTAAGTATTATGATGAATCAATAGCATCTTACCATATGAATGTCGCAAGGTGTCTTGGATGACCTTTCACTTCGAGTTCAGTCATGAAATACCAGAACTTTCCTACTTCCGAACTTCGGAAGAATTGCAAACTTTTAACTAATTAAAAAACGTATCTTAGACTAATATATGATAATATACAATAATCTTTACATTTTAGTTTAAAATGGATCCAATGCAACACAATGCGCAGCCGCCGTCCATACCCCACTTGGTGCAGCTGTACCAGCACCAACCGCCGCCCGATCCCAAGCTCCAGAACCAGATCATTCAGATATCTCATCCGAACCTCGCACCGCCGCAGGAAAAAGTAACATACCAGCAAGCCATGACCCATGATGTTCACATTCCGGTATCGTCTATACAGAACGATATGATGTCTCACCAGAACCACCTGGTGATGTCGCAGCCTCACTTGCAGCTGCCGCAGCCTATGCAGGGTCACGTCATACAAACCGATTTAACTCAACAGCTGCAAATAACATCCCACATGCTATTACCTCCGGTGCCGGTATACAAGCAGCATATGCTGGTGAATGAGGTGCAGCAGTATTACGGCCAGTACGAGTATCCCAAGGATCCGTGCGTGGTCACCAAGGTGGAGCCTGACATTCAGATTTTAGCTGAGAAAAATGAAGAGTGAGTTTCCAGATACAACTTAATTTTGTATTGTAGGAACTGAATACAGTTGTGCTAGCTAAGTTTTCTATTTAAAAGTGTCTGCCTACTACACCATGCATAGCATTGTTGCATTATTGAGTGACAAACAAACTACCAAACTTTCATAGCAAGTGGAAAGAAGTAGTATCTGCCTACCTAAATATATATTATAGCCTATAAAAAAAAAGTTCAAAAACTCAAAAAGTGGTCGTATGCTACTTTTCAGAATGTATTGTTTTGATTATTAAAGTTATCGTGAAAGTTACACATATTAAAGTTTGTAACGGCTATTATCACGTATATATTTTATTTACCGGAAAATTCGGTCAGAGTTAATTTTCCGGGAAATAAAATATATACGTGATAATAGCCGTTACAAACTTTAATATGTATTGTTTTGTTACGGTAGGTGACGTACGACCACTGCTATCCTCTGAGCACCACTAAGAATATGTATAAATAAAATACGATAAAACATTTATTAACATGTTTGCTGCTGAAAACTCACACGGAGCGTTTTTTATTTTTGGTATCGGAAGTAAAATTAAAAAAAATATATAATAATTTTTTTTTTTAATTAATTTTTACACAAGGGGTGCGTGTGACCTTCAGCTGTTGGATTTTAGTTTTGATTTGATGCCACAACTACGAAAAAAAATTACAAAAAATAATTTAAAAAATATGCAGTCAAAGTGTTAAAAGTAAGTTTTTTATATAATTAACGATACATATTGAATAGTTTGTACATAGCGATCTCAGGTGAGAATATTTTCTTGTTTCATACTTTTTAGAGCGTGATATTTCAGTAGTCCGGTTTTAGTTTTTGAACTTTTTTTTTATTTCAAGTATTTTGGGGTTTTTGCAATTTTTTTTTTAGTTCTTGACTTCGTGCCCTCTAGAGATAACCCTCCTTTTTGCTTCGGCGTAGTCGGGTAAAAAGGAGTGATTTGTATTGATGTATAATTTCTAATTCTAATTTGAGGAGGGGGGCGATGCGTCCTGCACTGACGTCCCGCTTGGGGTGTATTGTGCATTCCCCCCTGACAGCGACTAACCAAGCCAACCCAGCTCTTTTATGAAGCGAAGGTAGGCCCGGGGTCGCTGGCATAGCGCTCCTAGTGAAGTAGATGGTGATGGTGTTGATGATGTTGTTGATGATGTCGAAGCAGATGACATGATGGAAAATGGTAAGTGTGTATGTGTAGCTGTGCCAAGAGCGACAGGCAGTGATGATGTTGACAATGAGGGTGGTAGTAATTGTTGTTGTTGTGGCAGGTGCTGGTGTCCTGCATCCATGCCACGGTCGTGCAACCCAACCTTATATCTTTTATCTTTTCCTATCATTTTTTATATATATTTTTTATATATATATTTTATCACCCTTATATCTTTTAGGACTGTGCACTGGAACATGACATGTTCCACAGTCTCGTTCTCTTGCAAGCATCCTCTACATAGAGGACTGTCTGTGGCCCCTATTTTATGTAGATGATAGTTTAAATTGCAGTGTCCTGTGATAAGGCCTACTATGAGACGAAGGTCTTGCCGTTGTAGTTTAAGCAGTCCGTTGGTCACTTTACTATCCAACTTAGGCAGAGCGGCTTTTGTGTGTTTGCAGTCCGACTTCTTGTCCCACAAATATTGATGCTCTTTCTCGGTGTGGCGACGCAATAGGTTTCTTACTTCCATAGATGACGGTTTACAGAGGCCCATTGCGTCGTCGCTTACCTGTAGTTTAGTCCCTTCTTTTGCGTTTGTCAGCTTTTTTTGATTCTTCTTCTTGTATATAGTCGCAGCACTGTCTGTGATGAACTCAAGGCTTGCCTTAACTTCATGTTTTTGGTTTTTTCTTATTTTCTCAGGGTCTATGGATAGTGTTGCTCGCGCAGCTAGTAAAAGACCCATCATTTCCGCTTGCAATACTGTTATGGTCTTATTCAGCGCTTTCGATTCTGAGAGTCCCAGCTCCCGTGAATAATACCCACAGCCTGCTCCAGTTTTGTTTTTTGCGGCATCCTTGTATATTTTTATGGATGAGGAAGATTGCATCTCTGTCGGCTGCTTGTCTGCCGTGATAAGTTCATACTTTTTACCATCCAGGTGTGTATTTGCTATCTTGTCCGTACCCTTAATAGCTTCCGGGATTATCGTTGTATCTCTACCGAGTATTTTACAGTGATTTGTGTTGGGTCCTGTGCCCTTCCACTGATCAGTTGACTTTATCCTAAGTGCAGAGGCCATGGCCTCTTGCTGTATATGAAGATGGAGAGGTGTTAGGCCCAGGATGACTTCTAGTGCTACTGACGGAGTCGTTCTCGTGCATCCGCTGATGAGTGTGCATGCAAGCCTTTGTACTTGTTGCAGCTTTGTTATAGTTGTTATTAAGTTTGTACGTGTCCACCATACCACGCATCCATAGGTGAGTACAGGACGCACGATTACGGTATACAACCAACGGCATAGCTTTGGTTTCAGTCCCCACTCTTTCCCGACCGCTCTCGTGCATTGCCATAGTATGTTTGTTGCTTTTGTGGTTATATGATCCAGATGTTTTGTCCACAGTAGTTTTCTATCTAGCCATATACCCAAGTATTTTACTTCTTTGCTGAGTGCTAACTTAGTCCCGAATAACGACGGCATCTTTAAGTCACCTATTTTTGTTTTTCGCGTGAAAAGTACAATTTCTGTTTTTTGCGGGTTCACTGTGATTTTTGCACCAGTTTTCGACTATGCGTAAAGCTTGTTGCATCTTAGCACAAAGCGTTGTCTCAAATAGTCCCGACACCATTATAACTAGGTCATCGGCGTAACCAATAGTCGTTACGCCATCCTTGTTCAAGA
This sequence comes from Cabera pusaria, assembly GCA_954871355.1. Classification (NCBI taxonomy): domain Eukaryota; kingdom Metazoa; phylum Arthropoda; class Insecta; order Lepidoptera; family Geometridae; genus Cabera; species Cabera pusaria. The sequence continues at coordinate 25,318,252 of OX940900.1, forward strand.
GTTCAATGAACTCGTTCACCACTACTACCCAGAGTAGTGGCGATAACACGCCGCCTTGAGGGCAGCCTCTCGTGACGAGACAGCGTGTGTTCTTCATTTCTTCGATTTTGGCCTCTCTGTTAGATAACATGTTTGTGACCCATTTGTTTACTCTTTCGTCTACTCCTCGTGCCATCAGGCCATTTTTAACCGACTTCAAAAAAAGGAGGAGGTTTCTCAATTCGACCGTATATATATATATATATATATATATATATTTTTTTTAAATGTTTGTTCGGGGATAACTTCGTCATTTATGCACCGATTTTGATTATTCTTTTTTTGTTCGAAAGGAGATATCCCAAGTGTGGTACCATGGTAATTTTATCGAGGTTTGATAAGTATCTCCAGAGATATTGAGATAAACATCTCAAAATTGGTACTGAAAATGAACATTGAAGTCGGTTCTTTTTTTTAGTTTTTAAACGATATTATCTATACTAGTGAAGGTTGTCTTATCGAAAGCGCCTTCTATGTCTATGAATGTCGCAAAACACGATTGTTTGTTTTTAACCGACTTCAAAAAAAGGAGGAGGTTTCTCAATTCGACCGTATATATATATTTTTTTTTTTTTTTTTATGTTTGTTCGCGGATAACTTCGTCGTTTATGAACCGATTTCGATTATTCTTTTTTTGTTCGAAAGGAGATATCCCAAGTGTGGTACCATGGTAATTTTATCGAGGTATGATAAGTATCTCCAGAGATATTGAGATAAACATCTCAAAATTGGTACTGAAAATGAATAGCGCGGCATTGAAGTCGGTTGTTTTTTAGTTTTTGAACGATATTATCTAGGGCAGATTCAATTTTGTAAACTACCTGGTGAAGCGCTGTCTCCGTAGATTTCCCCGATTGGTATGCATGTTGATGTTTGTGGACAGGATTAGTGACCATCGGCCCATTCCTAATATATTTGTCACAAAGTCTTTCAAGAGTCTTTAACAAGAACGAACTCAGACTGATGGGTCTGAACGACTTAGGATTCGTGTAATCTGATTTGCCCGGTTTGGGAAGAAATACTACTTTTACTGATCTCCAAGTTTTTGGAACGTATTTCCATGCAAGGCATGATCTGAAAATTGCCATTAGTTTTGATTTTAGCAAGCTTATGCTCCATTGTAATAGCGCCGGAAATATGCCATTGGTCCCTGCTGTCTTAAAGGGTTTGAAAGTGCTCACTGCCCATAGCAGGGATTCTTCAGTGACTATAGAGTCCGCGAAGTCCCAGTCTTCGGATCCGGGTGTATGCAGAGTCTGCATCTCCCATCCTCCGATATCATTATTCAGATGACAGTCAGGGAAATGAGTTTGCATTAGGAGCTCAAATTGCTAACATCATAGCATCAAATTGCTGCTCAGCAATTTGTATTGATGTATGTTTGTAAAACATTTCATTCATAAAATCTTTTCCATACAATAACAATAATGACAACAAAATAATTAGCGAAATCAGTCCAGCCGTTCACGCGTGATGCCATGACCAAGGGAAGTAGGGCTTCATTTTTATATATAATATTAGCAAGTATGATAATGTTCTTAAAAAAGTAAACCCTATAGCAACTCTAATTACAAACGAAACATTGTATTAAGTTCTGTAATCCTCATACTTAAAATTAATAAATTCCAGGTGTGAGCTAGAGAATTTATCACAGCCTGCGAGCACGGAGCCTCCTCCAAAAAAGAAAAAGCCACGAAGTGACACATTAAACCCGAGCGCATGGGCGTGCAACGTCCGCAAGTTGAAGCACCAGAGAGGAGAGGCCTACGTCAGCCGCCGAGGGAAATTTGTCCCCGAGAGACAGATAAAAACTACCAAAAATTGCCTCACTAACTGCAAGTACAAATGTAAAGAAAGGATAACCGACCAAGACCGAGAATTGATCTTCCAAGCTTTCTACTCCTTAAACGCTAACGAAAAGAAACATTTTTTACTAAACACGACAGAACGTCACGACATCAAGCACAGCAAACCGAGTGAAAACCACAAAAGAAAACATTCCTTTAAGTACTTTTTTGTAATCAGATCGGAGCGGTATGGAGTATGTAAGAATTTCTATTTAGGTACACTAGCTATATCACAGAAACCAGTTTATAACGTCCATTTGAGTAAAACGGAGACCAATCTTCCCAAACCAGACGGCCGGGGCCACAGTGAAGCCAGTGCCCACGCCTTACCCAACGAAATAAAGGATAGAGTGCGGAAACACATAATGTCCTTCTCAACCGTAGATTCAAAACCGATCAAACAGTATTCTAAAAAGAAGCAGTATTTGGAAAAGAAATTAAACATAAAAAAGATGTACGACATGTACTATAACGAGTGCACTAAAGATAACGTCGTTCCTGTCAAAGAATCTATGTACAGAAAAATATTTAAGCGTGAATTCAATTTATTATTTTCAAAGAAGAAGGAACAGCTCTGTTGTAAATGTAAAGGTTCTCTAAAGAAAAAGTGAGTTTGTTTTGTACTTTATAAGGATAAAATGGTGGAGACTAACTACATATTATATGTAATCATGCATCATTGATATGTTTGTGCTAACACAAATGCAAGATGTTTTTGGAAGAGAATTCAGTATTTGAGAGTGGGATATTATTGTTACATATTTAAGAGATGTATCGTACGATCATGCTTTACAAAAAGGCTATTGAAATTATTTTGGAACAGATTTACTCTGTTTTATTATAAAAACTCCTGTTCATTTTAAATCAACCAGATTTGCTCTGTTTGTATGACACCTTTTTTACATACTGACTGTCCGCACGGGCTTAATTTTTTTTTATTTATTTTTTTTTTTTTATACCGAACTGGGTAGCACTTGATCACTATCTCACCTGATGTTAAGTGATGATGCGATCGATGATGTAGCGTGCTTACCCAGAAGATACCTATTCACTCGCGATTTGAAGACCCCCATATTGTACTTAATCGGAAACACGGACTCAGGCAGGGTATTCCATTCCTTAGCGGTTCGTATGATGAATGAAGAAGCAAATCGCTTCGTTCGGGTAGATGGTATATCCACCATAAATCGGTGGCGCCTTTTAGTGTCTCTGGATGTCCGATTATAAAATGGGGATGGTGGAATCAAATCATGCAGTTCCATTGCACACTCTCCGAAATGTATCCGATAGAAAACCGATAAACAAGCGACTTTGCGGCGATGCGCGAGACTCTGGAGTCTCTTGCTTACTAATAGGTCATCGCTGATGAGTTTTTTGGCTCTCCTCTCAATAGCTTCCAGTGTCTCCAGCTGGTATTTAGCAGAACCATCCCAAAGGTGAGAACAGTACTCCATACACGACCGGACTTGTGCTTGGTAAAGATTAAGCAACTGTCCCGGTGTGAAGTACCGTCTCACCTTAGCCAAAATGCCAAGCTTTTTTGAGGCTAGCTGGGCTCTAGACTCAATATAAGAGCCGAAATTGAGAGTTGGTGTCAAAGAGATGCCAAGAAGCTCGAGATTGTTACTTATCGGAACGGACACATCCCGGAAAGTAGGAGCCAGTAGAAATGGGCTCCGTTTAGCGGAGAAAAGACACGCCTGGGTTTTCGCAGCATTGAACTTGACCAGATTGGCATCGCCCCAATCAGAGACTGCCTTCAAAGAAAAGTTCAAGCGTTCGACCATCGCTTCTCTATGAGACTGGATTTGTAATGCACTGGTTCGTGCGTTGGATGTATAACTCTCTACAACAGTGCTGTCATCTGCGTACCCAAAGATACCGGGTTTAAGCAGGTCATTAATATGCAGCAGAAAAAGTGTTGCAGAGAGTACTGATCCTTGAGGGACTCCGGCATTTATGGCCAATTGGTCGGAAGAACAGCCATCGATGACCACTCGAATCGACCGATCCCTTAAGAAATCTGCTATCCAAACACATAAACCAGTGGGCAGGCCGTATGAAGGAAGCTTGCTAATAAGGCTATCGTGCCAAACCCTGTCGAAAGCCTTCGAGATGTCAAGAGAGACGGCCAGCGCCTCGCCGTGGTTCTCGATGGCTTCGCTCCAGATGTGCGTGGCATACGCTAGAAGATCCCCAGTAGACCGGTTTCGGCGAAACCCGTATTGTCGGTCACTGAGGAGATCCTTCACTTCTAGGTATGCCAGGAGCCTGTGGTTCAGTACACGTTCCATAGTCTTACAGAGTATGGAAGTGACTGAGATAGGCCTGTAATTGACAGGGTCTGAACGACTACCCTTTTTCGGCACGGGTTGCACGTTTGCTTGCTTCCAGGACTTAGGCACTTGACCAGTCGTCATAGACAAGCGAAAGAGGCGTGTCAAAATAGGAGCCAACTCAGGCGCACACGTCCTCAAGACTACAGCTGGTATACCGTCTGGACCTTAATCTTACTATGACTTTGTAAATTGATTATAGACAGAATTTATAAATCACAAATCACAACCAGCACCTGAGAGAAAATTTCCTGGAAATATTTTGTGCCATGTTGAGCTTTTATGTGAGCTGTATGCTTCCATCGTTGAATTGAACCATTTTATAAATTGATCAGAGCTTATCTGGGTAAAAATCAGACCAATATGCTTCTAGTTTTATCTGTGGATCACACAAACCTGCGTACTATCTGCATCATTATTTATGTCCAAATGAAGTTGTTGTCTTCTAGTAGGATTGAAATCTGACATATATTTTATGATAATGGTTAGAATCAGAATTATTTAGTAAACAAGCAAACCGTCCATAAGAGAGGCCAATGTCCAGCTGTGGACGGAAATTAGCTGATAATGATGATGATAATGAAGCAAACCGTCCACTAGATGGGTAGCAGTCACCGTCGTTTTTTTTTTAATGGTTAAAGGTAACAAGACAAGCACGACGCTCGCTGCTACGACGGCTGAACTTTAATTGGCAAAGTGGTGGTACTGCCCATGGCGGACTAGCGGAAGTCCTACACTACAGGGCTGCGTTCACGACCTACGCTCGGAGTGCACCCAAACGCTCTAATCCCGTTCACGACCTCAGAGCGTCGCACTCGGTTGTAGCAACTGTGTCGTTCACGACCTCGGTTGTTTCACTCCGGTTGCAACTTTTTAACCATCAAATTCGATGGTTAAAAAACGCTCTGACGTTTGTGACAGTAAATTTGGCGGGAAAAGCTGTAATTTTATTACAGATTAAGGGGATCGGAAGAAATTGGCATTGTCGAGACCAAGACGTGACATTAATCGTAAAAACAAACGGAAAATATTCAGACAAGAAAAATAAATGTACATAACCTCGAAATTCGAGTCTGCGCAAAATGTCAGTCACAATTTGAGTGAAAAACACCCGTGGTCGTTCCGGGCCTTCGAGCGAGTTGCAAAACAACCAAAAATCCTTCTCCGGAGGACGTGAACGCAGCCCAAAACACCCATGACCACTTGCATCTCTAGAGGTGTATTTTTCAACAGTATTTCACTGGTTACTGGTAGCTCTATTGGGAACTTATCTGACAGATTTTTGACAGCTTTTTTGGCGCCATCTGTCAGATTACTAAAACATTTTTTTTTAAAGATTACTCGCAATGTGGGTTGCACTTTACTAGTATTCTTATTAATCCTTCTAACTAAGCTAAATATGCTTGGAAACTTTGTCAGGAACCGGTGAAACTGGCCTTTAATACATTAAATTTTACTAGTGATTAGTTAACTCAACACTTTACCTTTGTGTGTGACAATCATAGCGTTCATTATATCAACATGTATTGTCAGTCTGTTATCATCGGCCCGTTTACTATTTTATAATACCTACCTTTTTTTTCTTATATGATATCTTTAAATGGTGATATATTTTAGTATTTTATTTTGGACGAATAGCTTTATGCAATAATAAAATGATTTAAATAAAAAATATGTGAGGAACAAAAATTATCTTAATTAAGAAATTGCAATGTATGGTCTTCTCTTACCAATAAGAAAACAATATTGTGCAGGATCAAAAGAAATACTACAGGGCATGTTAATTTTATGTATAATTAACCGACTTCACAAACAAGGAGAAGGTTCTCAAAATCTCTTTTTTTCTTCTAGACGCCTGAACCGATTTGGAAAATTATTTTGTGTTTGAAAGGGTTATACTTCACAGGTCCCATTCCAATTTCATGAAATGGCCAGTATCTCCAAAAATATGGAGATAAACACCTTAAACTTGATACTGAAAGTTAGCGCGGCATTTGAAGTCGATTCTTTTAGTTTTTTAAACGATCTTAAATTATTTCTATGATTTATCTAAACTGAGTCGAAATTAACAATATAATTTAAGATCGTTTATTAAAAACTAAAAGAACCGACTTCAAACGTCGCGCTAGTCAAAGTAGCCAGTAGACGCAGTAACTATTACATAATCCGTGCCAGTAGTTAGAAGTAAATGCGTCATAATACAAATGTTGATAATATTAAAAACAGCTCGGCCGTTTTCGTTAAAATTATAAACGGAAACACCTGGGAAGGGTACCCTTTGAAACAAAAAAATAATTTTCCAAATCGGTTCAGGCATCTTCGAGTAATCGGTGAACATAAATAAAAAAAATGTTCCGAGGAATAGAGAACCTCCTCCTTTTTTGTGAAGTCGGTTAAAAATGATTGTAGTATACATTGGATACAAACAGACTAGTCTCCACTCTACACGCAGCTTTTGTATTCGCTTTAAGTTAGTGATAAGCAAAGATAAGTTATCTACAGCCTATATTTTCAAGTGAATATAATATTTTATATGTTTAATAAACTTTCTAAGCGTAAGTGTATATTTTCATTTCTATTTTGATCCAGCTTCCAAAAAGAAGGAGGTTCTCAATTCGTCTGTATGTTTTTTGTTGTATGTACGTTACGCGATTACTCCGTTAATTGTGAACCGATTTGAATGATTATTTTTTGAATCGGTAGGATACGTTTCCGAGGTGGTCCGAGTATGACACTTCAAAAATCTCATATTTCTTTTTGTAATTGGTTGGTCAATTAAAAAGGAAATGATAGGGGCGTAGCTACAGCAGACCTTGGTTTTTTATGGAAACAAATTTTGCTCTAGAAGCATTTTTCATGGAGGCAACGGGAGAATACATTAGTATGGAAAAGTGCATCCCGCGTTCGCTCTTAATAACAAGACATTATGAACCTTATGAACAATGTTACAAGATATATAAACGCTTGATAGAATGAACGAAGTGTGGCGACGCCTCGCGCCGCGCCGGCTCGAGCAGTCTCGCGTCCATAGAATATACAGGTCGCGATCTGTGCTCGGCTCTTCGCGTCGCTGCCAATTCAATGTAGCTTGAGTCCAGCGTCATAGGATGTCGCTGCTTGAGCCTAACTAGTAACTATACAGGGGCCTTATTCAGTATGACCATTTTAATGTCTTACCATGCCGTGTTACGTTATCTCCGCGTTATGGTATTCTCTATGCCAATTAAAACGCGATAGGGTAAGGTTATGAGCGCGTTTTAAGCTGTCAAAATATCGTGACATATGACGACGTGTAACGCACGCTTTTTGTATAATTTACCTATCGTGTGGCATACAGAATACAATTTTTCAATAACGTGACGTGGGGCGTTAAGGAACGCGTTACCTCATTGGTCATACTGAATAAGGCCCCTGGTGAGGTACCCTCCATCCATACGGCTGTGAACAGTTTATTGGAAGCGCCATTGGTTGCACCACTACTAACTAGCATCCTTCGGATAAATCTCGTAGCTAGCATCCTTGTGAGATAGGCCCAGCGACATCGGGTTAGGATGTCGCTGGATAGGCCCTTACTTTTTTTTTTCATGGTAAAATATATAGATCTGTGGTAAAAGGTAACAGCACTAGCACGACGCTGACTTGATGGTAAGCGATGATGTCAACCTATTACAGACACAGCGGCTTGCAAAATTCTGGCAGTCCAGAATTTTGCATGTCACTGCACTGCGCCTACAACAGGCGCACCTTGAGACATAAAGATGTTGAGTCTCACATGCCCTGTAATTTCACTGGACACCTTGCCATTTTAACCGAAAAACATTCCTATTTCACGGCTGAAAATTAATTGGCTAAGTGGTGGTACCGCCCAGGCGGACTAGCAGAAGTCCTACCACTACAAAGACCACTGCTTACTTTTAAATATTACGTCTAAGCCTACGAAGATATAGATCTAAGTAAGCATAAACTAGCAGAAATAAGTATATTTTATGGGTGAAGTTCTATGAGAAAAACAAAAACACATAGTTCATTTGTTTTTATTATTACACATAATTGTACAAAACCAACCTTACCTAACTTTGGTGAATAATAGATAAACGGTTAAAAACAAATTAGTATTTTTAAGATAAAACATCAATCAAATTATAAAACAAGAGGAAACATTATTTATGAAAACATTTTGTAACAAATGTATGTTAGTGTAAAATACATAAAATGTGTTTTATTTCTTTGATATTTATTATTAAATACAAAATTAACTTATTTGAATTCGGCAAGGGTAAAGTTAAATCTCTTGACATAAAAATCTAGAAACATCAAATAAAGTTAATATATTTATGTATGTATCTTATCATCACAGTTGTCAACTTTTAAAAATCTAAGGTAAATATAAATGAGCAAATCTAGTGCTCATATTTGATACTAAGTACTAAAACACGTACTTTATTAGATATTTCAAGTCTACCATCCTCGACCGCATCATCTCTTACCTACCATAAGGTGAGATAGTGGTCAAACGCTAGCCTATATATAATATTAGGTATATACGATAGTAAGTATGTACCTACCTATTATGTTAATAAAAGAAGAGACGAAGATCGGGCTCAGTGGCGCGTCTTGGGGGAGGCCTATGTCCAGCCGTGGACTGACACCGGCTGATGATGATGATGATGTTAGAATAAATAAAGGTAACGTAAATTTTCTGTACTTTTCCGTCATCAAATATGTAAATTCGCTTTTATTTTCATCTATCACTTAATAAAAAAACCTCAGACTATCATAAAAAAGGCAGACAGAGTGGTGCCAAACACCCGAGTGACCGCAAGTTCAGTAAGTAGTTTTAGCGTGGAGAAGTAACAAACATACTTACGCACTCACAAACTTTCACCTTTATAGTATTAGTAGGATGTAGGATACTTAGGTATATATTAGGTATATGAGAGACCGGTGACACTGGCTCTTAGTGTATAGGACCTACTACTGAACAGTTTATTTAATCTTGGCAGGTATGAGGATGCAGATGATGTCCTCTCCGGCGTCGTTCTGGAGCTCCCATTTGACATCGACCCTCACTTGAGGGTAGGACTTCAGCACGGGAAGTGAGGTTCTGTAGTTGACCTTCTCACCGGCCTGGAACAAACATCGTTTACTTATAACTAATACATCGGTTTTAAGATAAAACGCGGACTGCACTTTTCCATACAAACGTATTCCCTCGTTTCCTCTGATGGAAAATGTTTCTAGAGCAACATTTGTTTCTACAAAAATCAAGGTTTGCTGTAGCTACGCCCTACCTACGCTAAAAAATGCAAATGATAGGGGTATCGTTTGCATTTTTTGACCAACCAACTGCCAAAAAAAATATAAGCATTCAAAATCTAATCTCCGCATTAAGATTTTTGAAGGGTCATATTTCTATTTGCAATTAGTTGGTCAAAAAAAGAAAATGATACCGGCGTAGCTACAGCAGACCTTGATTTTTTTTTTAAAAAAATTTTTGCTCTAGCTACAAGTGCAACCGCGTTCCCTCCGCTGACTATTCCCACACCGCTGTCGGCTCTCACCCGGCCTAAACGTTCATTAAAGTGTAAGCCTTATGACGTTCACTGTCGACAGACTTTACATTGACAACACAAAGAGCAAACAGCGCTGTCTGCCGGGTGGGAGCGGTGTGGCAATGTTCGGCGATAATCTTTAAAAGCATGAGCCGCATTGTCCTTTGATGTTTTGTAGGAAGACCTGTCATCTAGTAATTTCAAGGAAGGTAACTAATAGCTCTAAGGTAGGCTCTAGGTAGGCGTAAGTTTTAAATCAATTGCTTGAATCCTATCATCATCGTAATTTTCAGTAGATTCGTCAGTAGCGCCTACTTTTACCACTTATCGGCGCGTTTTCTCGCCACATTTTTGTTTCCACTAAAATAATACATACGTGGTTATTTATAGACAGGTTTCTTGCAAGGTGTAGTTCCTATACCTATCATTTATATTTATTTCTGGATACGGGCTTATTGCTTCTGCTGGCGTATAGAAGCATCATCGGTTTTATCGCATATAAGCTAGCGTAGGACCGCTAGTAATAGCAACGATGTTTTAGAGGAAGGTGCACGCTAGATATAGGATAGGAACTTTTCAGGGACAGCTGTCGGATTTCAAAATACACCGTTAGGTGTTAGGCGACAGTTTTTCCAAGTTAGTATGTATCTAGGTGGACATATTGGTGTGAGTTAGCTTGAGTGGACAAGTTAGTATGTAGCTAGGTGGACATATTGGTGTGAGTTAGCTTGAGTGGACAAGTGAGTATGTATCTAGGTGGACATATCGGTGTGAGTTAGCTTGAGTGGACAAGTGAGTATGCATTTAGGTGGAAATATTGGTGTGAGTTAGCTTGAGTGGACAAGTGAGTATGTAGCTAGGTGGACATATTGGTGTGAGTTAGCTTGAGTGGTCAAGTTAGTATGTAGCTAGGTGGACATATTGGTGTGAGTTAGCTTGAGTGGACAAGTGAGTATGTATCTAGGTGGACATATTGTTACCTTGAGTGGACAAGACAGGTTGTTGCCCTTGCAAGCGTCAGGCTGTGGGAGCGGGAAGGGCACGGGCAGGTTCATGATGACTCCGTGCACCTCCGTCGATATCGCACCCACGTCTGACGCTGGAACAAAACACACCTTATGTACTATATATACCAGGTTTCGAGGGTTGTAGTGGGAGAATGGTCGGCTTTGACGCCAGAGGTACCGAGTTCAGTCCCCACTGTGCACTAATGGAGTTTTTTATCGAAAAATATATGTGCGCTTTTTACAGTGGCCCTCGGTGAAGGAAAACATCGTTAAGAAACCCCCAACCTCTGATTAGTGGTAGGACACTTTCTAGTGTCCGCCTGGCCAGTTACCACTCTTAAGTTAGAAAATCTGTCGCTAAACATATAATGTGTTCCGGCAGCTATCCCTAAGAGCCAGTCGGCGAACTTTAAGAAGTTAAACTTCCTTCAAATTGATATATTAACAAGATTCCTTCACATTGATTTACGCGTACGTCTCTTCCGTTGCATTCAGACCGTGATGCCACGTCACTAATAAAAGTAAAATTGTAACGGAACATTGAATAGAACCTTCTTTTGGCAAAGAAGGTTAACTTCAAAATTTACTTGTGTCTAGTAACAAGGTACTCACATGGTGTAAAGTCAATGCCGATTGTAGCGTTAGTGTTCCTTTTAAGCACGCACTCGTGCGCGTCGGGGGCACATCCGCTCACCTCCACCACCTCGATCGTAGCCAGCTTGGACCCTAGGAACAGAGGACACTTCTTTTATATCGTACTACACAGTAGACACTTTACCACTAAGGTATACTTTTTTATATCTTATAGGCTAGCGTTTAACCACTATCTCACCTTGGTTGGTAAGTGATTGATGCGGTCGAGGATGTTAGCACGCTAGGCCTAGAATGGGAACTGGCTCTCAAAGACTGTTGCCGAAACACATTAGATGTTTGGTGACAGATTTTCCAACTTGAGGGTTGTAGCTGGCCAGGCGAACACTAGCGTGCGGGGCCGATGTTTTCTTTCATCGGAGGGCCATTATGAATTCTGCACATACAATTTTCGACAGAAAATCCATGGGTGCACGGCGGGGATTGAACTCGCTACCTCTGGCGTCAAAGCCGACCATTCTTCCACTGTAGCACTAGGCCCTCAAAACTAGAGTAAGGTATACCAGTCTCCTAGCCCACCAGCTGTGCTACCACTTCGCAAGTTATTCAACCTTCAAATATGTTTTTTTTCTAAGTTTGAGAGGTAAAGTAAACAGTGTTCAGTGAATTATTGTGATTAGAACTCAATATCCAGATGTCTCAAAGTAGTCTTCTCCTTGATGTTGGTAAGCTACTTTTTGGTAGCAAGTTAGGGGGAACATTGATGTAATACTCCTTCCACCTGTGAGACTCATTATTGACATCGATTTAGATAATGTAGGTACATCATTACTTACCTAATTATTGAATGATAATCTGTTAATACTATTATGATTATCTATACTGTTAAATGATGAGATCACCATAAATGCTTCAATCTATCTAATGCATACATATATCCACTCAGTTGACTATGTACCTATACAATATATTCGAATCATTGCAATAATAGCTGATAAATGCGTTTGCGCAATACATGCTTGTCTGAGGAGTTACAAACATGTGCTATTTCCTGCTATTATCCTGCTTATTAAATGCTAACAAAATATATAAGGACGATAGGTATGTACTACTCAGAACTATATATAGTTAAGATATGTAGGTATTATAGGCCTCAAAGAGGGCCGATCCCTAACTTGCTAACTGGTTTACTATGTTGTAGGAGCTACCGTAACTTGTTACTTCTATTTTTCATTCTTACCTCCAATTTTGGCAATATATTAGACTAATATTAGGCTAATAAAATATATTAAGTATTTAACGCATGCAATTTACATATACACTTTATATTTTTTTACATATTGTTACGTTACTACATGGAAGGAAAACGTTGGCAGCTGTAACACAGGTGCGACCTGGCACGACTGCTAATTATCAACTTGAACCTACCTAGCTGAACGTTGTACATTATTTAATCCCATTTATATTACTGTTAGCTATAAGGTGCTGTATTTTTGATTTGTGATTGAAAGAATAAAATATTATATATTATTATTTATCAGGATAGTTAGATCAACAAAATTTGTTGCATTACTTATTTTTAATCTACATAGGTATTTTTACACCTTACTGGGTATCCCTGTGCCAAAATTAAGCGAAATCCGTTGGGCCGTTTGACTGTAAAGCGATCTCAAACAAATAGACAACTCGTCATACGAGTACTATCAAAACATTTGTATTTATAATAGTGTTGTTGATGTTTTTGAATTGATGAAAATGTAGTTTTCCCCAAAATTATTGATAGACCATGAACCATACGTGTAAAATGACGCCCTTACGTGTAATTTGTATAATCTAAAAACATTTAGAATGCCAAACGGCAATATAATGATTTCCTGTACCACTATTATTACAATACGTACTTACCAGTGGTCATACTAAATGTTTTGCTGTAAACATTACCACTAATGTTTAAACAAAATAGCTAACGACAGGAAATTACTGCAGTAATATTAATACGTAAGTACTTCACTGAATTTTAACGACATAACTTCAACGATGGCAAAAACGCATATTATTTTCGTATCAGTAATAAATTGTTTAAATTTGAAGGATAAGCGTAAATGTTAAATACATTATTTTAGAACTATATGTATGTACTCGTACCTATGTAGTTAGACTATATAAAGTATTACAGTGGCTTATCGACAGGTTAAGTTCTGATTATGTATATCAAAAGTAGTAGTAGCATAATGACAGACTTTATGCATGTACAACTGAAATTAAATTAAAAAAGTTTATTATGATAGAGATTTCATAAGTAGCGTAGCTCAAGTATCGTAGCTACGACGTGCGTAGCAGTTGCTACACATAGTAATTAGTTGACGATCTTTTAATTTTAGGAAGCGGTTTGATGTAATAAATTAATAATAAGTGATTTTATTATTAATTAGTATTGTGAGCTGAAAATACAGAAATTATTATCAGCGAATACGAAACCCAGCTGAGCCGTGTATTTTTGGTATTTGTCAGATAAGTTTATTGAACCTCTGGTCAGTCATACTCCCATATTTTGTTATCGCTATTATTGTAAATATTATTATTGTTAATATGTTTGTTAACTCAGTTCATTATGTTATCACTTATCAGCAATGATAGAGAATGTGAATGAAGAGAATTTTGTGAGCGCGTGTTTGTTTATTAACGACTACGGCGAAGCAAAAAGGAGGGTTATGATTTTGACCGATATGTATGTGAAAAATGTTTGGCGAAACACCAAAAGGTCTATTGCGCATTCGTAGACTTGGAAAAGGCCTCTGACAGAGTGGTGAAAAATGAATTGTGGTCAACATTGTCTATGTATGGGGTGGGCGGCAGTTTGATACGAGCACTGAAATCACTCTATGAGGGTTCCAGTGCTTGTGTCAGAATAAATGGAGCGTACACAGACTGGTTTAACATCGAAAAAGGTGTTAGACAGGGATGTGTAGCATCGCCAGTGCTGTTCAACCTATTCATAGACAATTGCTTGACAGATCTGAAAGAAAGTGTGTACGGATTAAGAATGAATGATTTAACCATCAAATGCCTCCTATACGCTGATGATCAGGTGGTATTAGCATCATCGGAGGAGGAGTTGCAAAGAATGGTTAATATTATGCATGACGCCTTAAAAAGCAAAGGGATGAAAGTGAACGTAAGCAAGACCAAAGTAATGGTTTTTGAAAGAGAAGAAAGAATGACTGATTGTTATGTGACTTGTTTGTTGTGATTGAAGGAGAAAGAGTGGAACAAGTGAAAGAGTTTGTGTACCTGGGTTCTAAGTTTACGAGAGATGGTAAGTATGAAAGTGATATTGAGCGAAGAGTTTAGTGAATGCTGGGTATGGCAGAAGAAACATGAAAGTAAAATTAATGCTGTAGAAATGAGAAGTTTGAGAAGTATGATCGGCGTGACTCTGATGGATAAGTTGGAGAACAGCGTGATAAGGGAATGTTGTTCATGAAAGTAGAAGATGTAGTGACAAAGATAGAGAAAGGGATGCTTAGATGGTTTGGACATCTAGAGAGGATGGATGAAGAAAGATTGACGAAACAGATTTATGAGACGTGTGTGAATGGGCCAGTTGGTAGAGGCCGACCTAGGCGAACGTATCACGACCAGATCGGAGACGTTTTAAAACAAGGTCAAGTCAAAAGTACCTATAACCGGCGAGCATGTATGAAGACGCTCATGAAAGTGGAAGAAGCGAAGGAGGTATGTCAGGATCGTAGCATGTGGAAAGAAGTAGTCTCTGCCTACCCCAACGGGAAAAAGGCGTGATTGTATGTATGTATGTACTTATTATTATCTGTTCCCCGTTAACTTTTATACTCCTTATCACGATTTGACAAGATTGCGGTATCTTTGGAACCTCTTGATTGTCCGCTGGCTATATTTTATAGACTAGTTGATTCCCACGACTGCGTTCACGTACACTAAGAACACGTACACTAAGAATATACAAGCCAATGTTCATCCTCATGCTACAAGGGGATACTTGTTCAATTTAAATAAAATCGGATCGTCCGTGTAAGTGTAACTAACACACACGTGTAATTATATGTGCGCACTTTACAGATCTGTATCTTCTTAACCGTAATAGGTACATACTTGTAATTTTCACAAAGTATATATCCGTCAGTGTATAACGGCCCAGACACGAAATTTTATAGACGCATGTAATTTAATTTTGCACTATAAAGAGTAAAATGCATTATTTAAAAAAAAAAAACCAACTTCGTTAACCACAAACAGGCACTTAAAAGCAAAAAATAAATTATTTAGTGTAATGATCATAAGCGCTACCCACTTATCTATTTGAAGTCGGTGCCAGCCAAGTCTAATAGGTTGTAGATAGATACTACCTACATGTATCTACCTACTTACCACTACTACATACATAGTATCTATCTACTATCCAACATCAAGCGGGCACAGGGTGATGAGAGGGGGGGGGGGGGGGGTCACAGCAGTCCCGGGAAAAATAGAAAAAAAAGTCCTAATCTGTTAGTAAAATTTTAACTGGCAAATTTATGAAAATGAGGAAAATTGACACCTTAAATCATATCTTTAGTCATATCTTTAATATATAATATAATATATATAATAATTTAATAATATAATATCTTTAATCATATCACACTATTTTTCTATTTTATGTTGTTTTTATCACTTACATGGTGCTAAAAGGGCGGGACATGCTCTCGTAGAAGATCTCTACCCTCGTTACCCAAGTTACGTCAAAAGATGGCCCATTTAGTTAAGATTCTAAAATGGTGCAACACTTAACTACTTTCCTACTCATAGCAATTATAAAAACAAAAAATTAAAAACATAATCGTATTAAAAATCAAATACTTAGGTCATTAATACTTGTTTTTAACAAGTACACAATACTGATAATTGACCTTATGTATATATAGATACATACATAATAACACCTCATACATTCATTTCATGCATGCTGTAACAAAATTAGGTTTTATTTGAATAGATAGTAAAATACTTAAATCTACCTACCTCTTGTGTCACATAAAATACAGACGTTCTTTGTTCTCGATAATAATAGCAATACATTTTAGCGTATATTTATAAAATGAAGCTAATTAACTATCAGCACGTTTCCGTCTAATACTATATTAATAATCGGGTAATAATACTATATTAATAATCGGGTAATAATATCGGACAAAGACTCAAATCGACGTGGTATTTTAGATAATTTATAATCGTTTAATATACGACAAAAAAAAGGACTTTACCACGCCACGCTAGTAATTTTCAGTGCAAAGGTGTTAAGTTTATCTTCGTATCTCTGGAGATATTCATCAAATATCGATAAAAACCAATGGGACCAAACGAGCCTACTCACTCAAACAAAAAAAATATCAAATCGGTCAATAAACGACGTAGTTCTGAGTTAACAAACATAACAAAACAAAAATAGGCGAATTGGTTGATACAATTATTTCAATATGTAAATATAGACAGTAGCTGTTTACTTTAAAAGAAAGCATATATAGATTATTAATGTTATATGTACACCGGCTGTTATTCACATAGGTACCTCTAGTCACATTTATAGATGTCATATAATATAAGTCATGGGTCACCAGCAGGTGTTACAACCGAATAAGGCGAAACAATGATCTCTTCATGACGTTTTCCTACAGAAGTTTGAACTGAGTTGCTTCAAAAGGAGAGTTAACAAATTCCTCTTTCAAAAGAGCAGGCAACGCACCAGTATTGCCCCTGTTATTGCAGGTGTCAATAGGCGGCGGTAACCACTTACCATCAGGTGGGCCGCATGCTCGTTGGCTGTTCTATATCTATAAATAATGTATGATCGTAAAAAATGAAAAAACCGACTTCACATGCCGCGATAGTCAAAGTACTGGCTAGTTATAATCATGTCATCTAAGTATACAAATTTGCTTTTATTGTTTATCTCCATATCTCCGGAGATAATCTCGATAAAATTTGAATGGGACCAAACGGAAAGCATAATCTCTCAAGCAAACATTTTTTCAAATCGGTTAAGATTTAACGGAGTTCTGAGGTAATAAACATTTTTTAAAAACATTCGAACTCAGAACCTCCTCCTTTTTTGTGAATTCGGTTAAAAAACGTAATTTTGTGTGATAGGCAAATACAAGCAAATGAATTTATGTTGTTTACGTAATATACGATTTGCTTCAGACGATGAAAGAAACAATAGAGTTAAATAGATTTTGTTTTGCACGTGTTGAGCGAGTATACCGAGTGTTCGATACGTAGATCATAATATTTTACATTATATCTGTAAATTACATAAAATATGATGTGGTTTTTTATACAATAGCGTTAGATAAGTAGATTTTTCTTTGTAATGTGTTACACGTTACATAACCTACTTGTTGCGCTTCGCGGCTTCGCCCGTGTAAATATTTAATGCTGCATTCATTATTATCAGTCCAAACTTCTTAGTTATCGTTGGGCATAATTTTAGCCAAATTAGTTGAAATATTTAGTCGTGAAAACGTACTAAATAGAATAACTATACAGAATAATAATAAAATTATTTATAGGTATATGTACTATAAAGAAGGAAAGTGACACGAAGTTATTTTCGACTTTACAGAATAATTGTTAATTCTATGTTTTTTATTCTTATTTAAGATTCTCGATTTTACGTCACATTATTATAAAATTTCAAATTATGTTAATAATTAGTAATACTTGTAATTGATGACTTATTTGTACGTAAATATAGTAGATATATAAACTGCTGTCTTACTACTAAGCTAATTTTAAGTCTTTTTTAACTATTGTATGTTCGAAATGAACAAACTATTGCGACATATTTTATATTTTAAGACATTTGTACACAGTTTTCACAATAAATATTTTCTATTCTATTCTGTGTACCATTCCACCATACTGGATTTCCATGTACATAATTTAGCCACATAAGTCCCATCATTTATCCGTGAAGAGATAACAAACAAATAAATAATATTTATATACAAACTGAACTTCATCCCTCGGCTTCACCGCGTTAAAAAGTTTCCTAATGCACTACACTGGCTATCTCTGCACAACATTTTAGTCAAATCGATCGAGCTACTTGACCGTGAAGAGGTCCTAAACAACAAACAAATATACAAACTGCTTTTCGAATTTATAATATTGGCGTTGATTGGTTTTAATGTGGTTTTACAATTTTTTGTTTTTATAACTTGTAATGTATTTCATTTCGCATGCGAATCTGCGGGACATAGCCAGTTATGTATATGATGTGATGAACTATGATATCTGAGATGGAACATAAAGAAGACCGTAAATATTATACAGCGGCAAGAGCCTGATGCGACCCAGAAAGTAGCTCATTGAGGTCAATTATTTGTGATCGTTCAAATAACTAAAGTAACCGACTTCAAATACCGCGCTATTACTTTTCAGTACCAAGTTTGACGTGTTTATCTCCATCTTACATCTCTTTGGAGATACTAAACATATGTCGATGAAATTTAAATGGGACCACCAGTGAAGAATAAAAAAAAAAATTTTCTAAATCGGTTTTCGCGTCTTTGTGTAACCGGTGAACATACATAAAAAAAGATTCCGACGAATTGAAAACCTCCTCCTTTTTGTGAAGTCGGTTAATAAAGTATGTTTGATTATAGTTAATCGTAGCGCTCGTAGCGTTGTTATACTAGGTCTCTGTAATAGATCACCAATGTTCAGCAACGGACAACCCGGTCAGTATTTGGGAGACTGTGAGTGGAATGTATAACTATATACTACCGTGATTCGGATGACACAATACATTGTGTGTGCAGATTGTTTGTTCCAGTGACAACAATCGTAGGTCATGTCAAAGGCCTTCCGACACCAACAAACTCTGACAACAGGGCTTAATTTAATTGTTTAGCATTATACTTAATTGAATTGCTTAGAATAAGCAGCCAGTGGTGGGCTACTATAGTACCAATATGGTGATGATGCTTAACAATAAAATGATAATTTTTCTGGGTGAGCAGTTTTTACATAGGTTGTTGTTTTTAGAGAAACCTTCGTTAGTTTCTGTCAATTTTAACGTCTTATTACAAGACCTTGTGGTATTCTGGCAGCGCAGTTCTTGACATTTAGATCATTCTAGGCCTATAAGTAGCCTGTGTAGCCTGGTGTTAAGCGGCGATGAGTCACAAGCAAGCACATCACCACTTAACACCAGGTGAAAAAGTCAATGATAGCGTATCAGATATAAAAAAATGGGAGAGACATACAAACATACAGTCAGCTGTATCTCACATCTCGTTCTATACAACAAATATCGGTCGCAGTACGTAACCGTTATCACGATAATACAATGCAGATACTACTAATACTGGTCTCAGAGACTCAGACAAGTTTGCTGGGAATTGCTTGATGTCACTTTCCAGTCAATGGTTTACCAACTAAGTATAGATCCCGCCACATATATCAAGTTACGTTACAATTACGATCAATTATCAAATAAAAGAAAAAGAAACATACCACAGTCCGTGTAAAATTTAGCGTTGGCACTTGCCAGAAGCACTGCAACTGTTACGAAGAACAACATTTCGAAGAGTTTAATTGTTTCTAAATTGAATAATAATCGCGCGCTAGCGTGTAGTCGACTCGCGCAATACTAGCTAACTGAACTGACCAGCGGATGGACTATATTGTGTTTCGACCTTTATTGCTATATAAATGCGCAAGCGACGATCATAGAGTAAGCGCAGAGGTCACTGCAGAAGCGATACGGGCTGCGGTTGATTACCTACAGTTCATAGTGTAGATTAGCTAATGTCAACGAGTGCAACGTGCACTTATTACCAAAATATTTAATTGTGATGTCATTGTCACATTTTTTTTTTCATTTTATATTGTGTATGCTAGTGTTTAACCACTATTTCTCTTTTTGGCAAGTGGTGATGCGATCGAGGATAGTAGCACGCTGGGCTTAGAATGGGTCATAATTAAGAAATATAAAATAAAAACGTGTATCTATTACTTGTCTTTAAAATTGTATGTAAAATTAAGCTTTTTTGGTTATTACTATAAATCTTGTTAAATTCTAATGAATTTTTTTAAATTAATTTTATTCATATCAAATCGAATGCCAAATCAGTTTAAGTACTGCGGACTTTGAGAGCGACCGATAGTCGATTCGCCTGTGCAGTGCGCTAAGACACGCTCGGCGTTCGCTCGTTTGCGAAGTGTGAAAAGCCTATTAAACACCGGACAAGCCGGACACCGTTTATTTTGGCCCGGCACGCAATCAAAAAGCCTAACTATGTCCGGCTTTATCCGGACGCCTGGCAACCCTAGGTGAGGCCTATGTCCAGCCATGAACCGAAATAGGCTGAAGATGATGATACGACTCTACCTTGAGACACCAGATGTTGCATCTCATGTCGGATCTACACAAAGCGAACGAAGGGGAATGGAAGAAGACGCATCTTTACAGCGTTTATTCGGTTCATTGTGTACCCTGCATTACGCCCTGTTATTTTTCTGGATGCAATGCGTTTTCGGTTAAACTGAAAAAAATGTAGTTCACAATTGAAAAACTGATATGGTGGTGTTACCAGACCAGGTGGTCAGCAGCAAATAACCTGTATCATACAGAATTAGTAACCGGCATAAGCTTATATCAGACAGAGTATTACAATTATAACTGCTAATTATTTCAGCATGTCATACCTAAACTTTTTTCTTGTTACATTATTTCAAGCAATTTACATATCACTTAAGTAGGTACTTAAGTGATATTCGAGTCAATGGAAATGTACCTTCTGTTCTGTTGCTCTTTGACGAAATCACCGGAAGAGCATCGGTCGGCCGCATGTATCAGGAAAACTGACAAAATATTTCTAACAATTTGTATTCTTATAATTGATAAATAAATTGTTTGTAATGAGTCTAATGTAATGTATGTACATAGTTTACATTTATAATTATTTTAAACGGTTTTACAGTCAAATAAAAATAGGGTTTAAATATCGAAGTTACATAAGTATGTTATTTTCACGATAATTTCCATAGAATCAGTCTACATGGTTCACAAACAGATTAACTCCCTTTAAGAAGGTGTATTTTTAATTATCTATTGTGTAAAAGAGGTGTATTTTTTCAACTGCACTACTTGGTTCCGTGCTCTTTGCTTAAGGTAAACTTGGAGATTATTGTGATTGTTGCAATTAAGTACTCTCTAAGATACCACATTGATTACAATTAGAATTCTCACTAAAATATGCCAGAAAAGAAATTACCAGATGTATCACCTTTGAATCACTATGAATAAGTAATTCAAATAAGTATTATTTTTGAATATTTTAAGAAAAAGATTAGATTAATTATTAAATAAATTAAAGCTGATTTTATATCAGCGCTAATTTAGTTAAGCGCAAGCGTAACTAGTTAAGTTCTATATGATTATGATTACTCTTATAATTATTTAATTCTGACCTTAGTTTTCATAAAATTAATTTGAGTGCAGTTACTAGATCTACTTTGGCGGCTTCACAACATATCTTGATTAGGGAATATTTAACTCTAATTGCTTCAATGCAAGATGTTATTACAAAGAAATGTTACTTTTAAGTTATTTCATGAGTGTGTGAAATTTCCATGAATTTCGTGAGCACGTGGGTTGACATGCGATTATACGGGCGGTGGTACAAGTTACAAGAATATATATGCTTCACTAAGGTCAATGAGGATAGAAGAGGCTAAAGGTACGACCACACTGCGGCATCCTGCGTCCGTGTGCGTGTTCGCAATCTGAATTTCTATTGTTTTCTGATCGCCGTAGACCGCGTTTGGCGTGAACCAGTCGGTACAACTACAAATACTACTGCGCTATCTGATCACCGCCTAGACCGTGCACGCAGGACGCCGCGGTGTGGTCGTACCTTTAGGCTTTAATTTTTTTATGATATTAGGTAACAGGACAGACACGGCGCTCGCCTGATGGTAAGCTAAGATGGTAAGATGACGTATACCTATTACAGATACAGCGGTAAATATGTAAATTATTCATATAAATACTTGACAAATTCCGAACCCAATCTGTGAAACCAATAACAGTGGTGAAGTGCCCTGAAGACGTCCAGGAGCCTGTGACTTGCAGCACGCAGTGTAGAGGAAGCTGCCGTTTACGTCGTTATCCGGTGACAACATCAATTGAGGCGCGATCTTGACGGACGCTGAGTATGCGTCTACTGACGACTCTGTCTCAAATACACAACAAACACAACACACACATGTATGTGCTAGCTGTACGTTGCGGTTAATCAATCGTTCTGTGAATTTTATGTGGTTGTTTTACCCGTATTATCAAAAGAAAGAATGTATATACTAGCAGTACCACGCTTCACCAAAGTTTTATTCAAAATTCAATTCAAATGTATGACGATGTTTTTATTTTTTTTAGGAAATGATTACTAGCAATGTAATTTGCACATTACTAGTAGTCTTGTTAGCCCCTCCAACTAAGCTAAATATCCTTGTGTCTGGAATGGGTTCACGTCAATTGTGCAGTGGGTGGGGATCGAACTCACGACCTCTCGATCCAAGCCGGATCACCTTAGCCATTGGGCTATAGCCGCTTCAAATGATGAATGGTGTTGATTTACATAATTATGTACTATCGAGGGACCATCGTCCAGTAGCACCTCAATGTTCATAGTAGCCTGCACGATATTTCTGTCGAATGTTCCAACGCAAACAATAACACGTAAGTACGGCATAGATGGCATGCTTAGCCAGACCACAGACGAATAAAAAGATGAAACGTAGCGTCAGATACATTTGGTAAAGATAACAATATTCCACTGTATACTAGTTTTCTTTTTGTTGAGTTAACATAACGTTGAGAAAGCTAGGCAACAAGTAAAGGATGCTTAAATTAGAATGAGTCATAAATGGCAGATTGGTCGAGTGGTAAAATGAACTGATAAGGAAGCATGAGGCCCGAGTTCGAATCTCCATGCATTGCATGATTTTGTTATAATTTTGAGGGCCCGGTGGCGTAATCGCGAGAACGTTTGGTTGAACTTTGATGCCAGAGGTACCGAGTTCAAACCGCCGCGCAACAATGGATTTTCTATCGAAAAATATACGTGCGCTTTTGAAGTTTCTTTTTGGTTTGAAGGAAAAACATCGTTAAGAAACCAACAACCCCCGCATGGTGGTAGGACACTATCTAGTGTCCGCCTGGCCAGCTACCACCCTCAAGTTAGAAAATCTGTCGTCAAACTTCTAATGTGTTCCGGCAGCTATTCTTGAGGGCCAGTTCCCATTCTAGGCATAGCGTGCTTACCATCTTCGACGGCAACATCGCTTACCAACAAGTGAGATAGTGGTCAAACGCTAGTCTATAAAATATTTAAAATAAAAAACAATTATTAATAGCTTATATTATTTTATATCTGTTTAAACAAACTTCGCTACTATAGGTAAATTGGTGATCTATTTTATATGTGAAATAAAATAAATAGCACGGTGATGTTATCTTAAGTTTTTGAGGAAATGAATACACAGCAACAATGTTTTTAAATAAACTGATTTACGACATATCGAAATATCATAAACTACTATTTTTATTTAATATTATATTAAATTTAAACCGTCTTCATTGACAATTTTATTCTTTGACAAAATAACACTCGTTTGGTTGCATCTACGAATTGCTCTTACCTATTGATTATTTAAGGTTATAAGCTTAATTATTCATTTTCTATAATGAAATGAAATGAAATGAAATGAAATGAAATGAAATGAAATGAAATGAAATGAAATGAAATGAAATGAAATGAAATGAAATGAAATGAAATGAAATGAAATGAAATGAAATGAAATGAAATGAAATGAAATGAAATGAAATGAAATGAAATGAAATGAAATGAAATGAAATGAAATGAAATGAAATGAAATGAAATGAAATGAAATGAAATGAAATGAAATGAAATGAAATGAAATGAAATGAAATGAAATGAAATGAAATGAAATGAAATGAAATGAAATGAAATGAAATGAAATGAAATGAAATGAAATGAAATGAAATGAAATGAAATGAAATGAAATGAAATGAAATGAAATGAAATGAAATGAAATGAAATGAAATGAAATGAAATGAAATGAAATGAAATGAAATGAAATGAAATGAAATGAAATGAAATGAAATGAAATGAAATGAAATGAAATGAAATGAAATGAAATGAAATGAAATGAAATGAAATGAAATGAAATGAAATGAAATGAAATGAAATGAAATGAAATGAAATGAAATGAAATGAAATGAAATGAAATGAAATGAAATGAAATGAAATGAAATGAAATGAAATGAAATGAAATGAAATGAAATGAAATGAAATGAAATGAAATGAAATGAAATGAAATGAAATGAAATGAAATGAAATGAAATGAAATGAAATGAAATGAAATGAAATGAAATGAAATGAAATGAAATGAAATGAAATGAAATGAAATGAAATGAAATGAAATGAAATGAAATGAAATGAAATGAAATGAAATGAAATGAAATGAAATGAAATGAAATGAAATGAAATGAAATGAAATGAAATGAAATGAAATGAAATGAAATGAAATGAAATGAAATGAAATGAAATGAAATGAAATGAAATGAAATGAAATGAAATGAAATGAAATGAAATGAAATGAAATGAAATGAAATGAAATGAAATGAAATGAAATGAAATGAAATGAAATGAAATGAAATGAAATGAAATGAAATGAAATGAAATGAAATGAAATGAAATGAAATGAAATGAAATGAAATGAAATGAAATGAAATGAAATGAAATGAAATGAAATGAAATGAAATGAAATGAAATGAAATGAAATGAAATGAAATGAAATGAAATGAAATGAAATGAAATGAAATGAAATGAAATGAAATGAAATGAAATGAAATGAAATGAAATGAAATGAAATGAAATGAAATGAAATGAAATGAAATGAAATGAAATGAAATGAAATGAAATGAAATGAAATGAAATGAAATGAAATGAAATGAAATGAAATGAAATGAAATGAAATGAAATGAAATGAAATGAAATGAAATGAAATGAAATGAAATGAAATGAAATGAAATGAAATGAAATGAAATGAAATGAAATGAAATGAAATGAAATGAAATGAAATGAAATGAAATGAAATGAAATGAAATGAAATGAAATGAAATGAAATGAAATGAAATGAAATGAAATGAAATGAAATGAAATGAAATGAAATGAAATGAAATGAAATGAAATGAAATGAAATGAAATGAAATGAAATGAAATGAAATGAAATGAAATGAAATGAAATGAAATGAAATGAAATGAAATGAAATGAAATGAAATGAAATGAAATGAAATGAAATGAAATGAAATGAAATGAAATGAAATGAAATGAAATGAAATGAAATGAAATGAAATGAAATGAAATGAAATGAAATGAAATGAAATGAAATGAAATGAAATGAAATGAAATGAAATGAAATGAAATGAAATGAAATGAAATGAAATGAAATGAAATGAAATGAAATGAAATGAAATGAAATGAAATGAAATGAAATGAAATGAAATGAAATGAAATGAAATGAAATGAAATGAAATGAAATGAAATGAAATGAAATGAAATGAAATGAAATGAAATGAAATGAAATGAAATGAAATGAAATGAAATGAAATGAAATGAAATGAAATGAAATGAAATGAAATGAAATGAAATGAAATGAAATGAAATGAAATGAAATGAAATGAAATGAAATGAAATGAAATGAAATGAAATGAAATGAAATGAAATGAAATGAAATGAAATGAAATGAAATGAAATGAAATGAAATGAAATGAAATGAAATGAAATGAAATGAAATGAAATGAAATGAAATGAAATGAAATGAAATGAAATGAAATGAAATGAAATGAAATGAAATGAAATGAAATGAAATGAAATGAAATGAAATGAAATGAAATGAAATGAAATGAAATGAAATGAAATGAAATGAAATGAAATGAAATGAAATGAAATGAAATGAAATGAAATGAAATGAAATGAAATGAAATGAAATGAAATGAAATGAAATGAAATGAAATGAAATGAAATGAAATGAAATGAAATGAAATGAAATGAAATGAAATGAAATGAAATGAAATGAAATGAAATGAAATGAAATGAAATGAAATGAAATGAAATGAAATGAAATGAAATGAAATGAAATGAAATGAAATGAAATGAAATGAAATGAAATGAAATGAAATGAAATGAAATGAAATGAAATGAAATGAAATGAAATGAAATGAAATGAAATGAAATAGTATATTTTGCATGAAATATTGTAGGTAACAGTTGTTAACAAATTTTAAAAATATGTTCGACACATTTCGCCAAAATATGGCATGCAAAATTGTACAGTGGTATCAATTAATTGTTCATTATAAATAATTCTTAATACACGATCCTAGTCCTCGGACAGGGCAATTAAAAATATAATTATTTTGATTGTTTTAACATTCAAGTTATACTCAAATAAATGATCGCAAGGCTCTGGGTGCCAAAATAAAATAATAATTAATCAAATCAAATGACAAGAACAACAAACTAAAAAATTAAGTCAATATTACATAATACACTATTGGATGACCAATCTTAATTTGTATGTCAATATATATATATATATACGTCATAACAATACCTATTTAATTATTTAATAATCCAATATTCGTTGAGATTATAAAAACAATTTTCGACTAACCATTTGTGCAGTCTGTTTTTAAAGAATCTTAGAGGTAGCTCCCTGATGTGTTTCGGTATTTTGTTAAACACTTTTATAGACATGCATTTGCAATTTTTCTGACATAAAGCAGTTGTAGTCTTTATATGTTGTAATTTAGTTGGATCAACTCTCGTAGAACGAGCAAATTCTTTGATAACTACTTTTTCGAACTCATCAGGGTGCTCTTTGACAAATATGCCCACTTGCATTATATATAAACCAGTCAACGTCAAAATATGCAACATTTTAAACAATGGCCGACATGACACTAGTGGGCCTACACCGCATATTGCTCTAATACATTTTTTTTGCACAATAAATGCTTTATTTATATCAGTAGAGTTGCCCCAGATTAGTAGTCCGTACCGGAGAACAGACCCCACATAGCCATGATAAGCTGTAATTGCAGCTTTTTCGTTAACAGTGCACCGAAGCCGTTTCGATGCAAACACAAAGCGATTCAATTTTGCGCAGACGTATTTTATGTGACTCTTCCAATTGCAGAATTGGTCCACATAAATGCCTAAAAATGTATAATCGTCAGTGGCATCTATTGCTTGTCCTCTACAAGTTACAAGAGGATCATGCTTAGACGATTTGTAGGTTCGAAAATTGATGAATTTCGTCTTAGTTAAATTTGCTATTAATTTATTATAATCTAACCAGTCCACGATTGTTTCAGCTGCGCGATTTATTAAATGTCCATGATTATCTAACGTCAAATTATTTTTATCGGTCACAATGACCGACACGTCATCTGCGAAGAGAACACATTTATGTTCCGTGGCTGCAGGCAGATCATTTATAAAAACCAGGAACAAGAGCGGACCTAAGATGCTTTCTTGTGGTACTCCGCTGTTATTAATTTGATAGGGAGATCTATGAAAACTAGAAACTTTTTTTTCGCTTAAAATGGATATTTCAACGCATTGGATTCGGTTCATAAGATAGCTTGAAAGCCAACTTAGTGCTGGTCCTCTTATTCCGTAGTTGTCGAATTTATTTAAAAGCAACTCGTGATTGACAAAATCAAAAGCCTTGCTCATATCAAAGAAGAGCACTGAGATAGGCTTGCGTTTATCCATTTGATAGACAACCTCACTAATAAGATGAAACGCCGCGAGTGTAGTTGATTTTCCTTTTTAGAAGCCATTTTGTTCTACTTTGATCACATTAAATTTTTCCAAGTAGTCATAAAGTCGTCGATGCACATAGCTCTTTCAAATATCTTTGATATAGTTGGGATCAACGTTATCGGTCTATAGTTATTGACGTCGAGCTTGCTTCCCTTTTTGTGAAGAGGTTTAACGATGGACCGTTTGAGTCTCTCTGGGAATAAACCCTTTGAGAAGGAGAGGTTTATGAGGTACTGCAGAATGGGGGAGAGTAACCAGACACATTCTTTAATGATCCTCGTACATATGCCGTCAAAGCCGACCGCCCTCGTGTTATTAAGATTCATTATTATTTTTTCTATTTCATCAGTACTACTTGGCTTAAGAAACATACTGCAGTTTTGAGTATTTAGTTTATATTTATTCCTAATTATTTTATTTTCCTTTTTATTCTTTACAGTATTCGTAATGTTCATGTAATAATTGTTGAATTGTTCAGCAATTTTTGTTGGGTCACTTATAACAATATCTTCTATACATAAAGAGTCAAATCCTGCCCACTGCTTAATGGTTTCAGTCTTATCTTTTATGATTTGCCAAGTGGCTCTACACTTATTTTTTGAGTTTTTTAGGATGTTCAAATTTACTTTTTGGTGAGATTTGTTTAAACAGCGTTTTAGGATCGAAGTATATTTTTGTAAAGCAATTTTTTTTGTGATTGTTTTATTTTTATAATATTGTTGTCTTAGTCTGCGTTTGTAATTACAAGATCTACGTATACCTTTGGTTATCCATGTTGGTGTGACTCTACCGTTTTGGATTTTTCGCCGTACAGTCGGGAAACAAAGGTGATAAAAGAGGCAGAAAGTGTCATGAAAATTGTTAAAAGCTTCATTTAAGTCTTCATTATCCAAAACATCTGACCATTTTAAAGCAGCCAAACATGCCTTAAATTTTACTATATTCTCTGTACAATAGTCTTTAGTGTCAATAAACCAGGACTTAAATACGATAGGTTTTTTTTGCATCGGGATCGATAAGGTTTGGCAAGTATTGTGGTCAGAGAATAATAAATATAGGAAAAGAGGATTGAAGCTTAATCCTTTATAATCATAACTTACACAATTACTTATTACAAATTATCACAGCCGGCACATCGCCTAGTTTTTATATACTTTTAAATTAATATTTCGTGTGACTTCTATTGTTTTCGATGCAGATAAGAAGCCTTTGAGTATTCAACCAAGAAGCCTTCGTAATCCACTATATTCGCACATATTATGTCTGTCACGTAAATTTTCCCCAAACTAGATCCAGGGGGACTACAGCCAAGTAGCTATTATATAATCTGTGCTACAGTTGCTCAGGACATCTCTCGTCTCGCGCTCATCTTTGCATTATTAAACCCCATGGCATAGAAAATAATAATATGCCCATGGGGTGCGCGGCCAACATTCCATAATTGCGAATAAAATCCGTCTTAAAACACCAAATCTTATTAACACACTTTATTAACAATTTACTTTCACAACTAGGATTTCTCAACACTTATCACTCAGCAATAACTTACACTTATGCCGCTTTCACTATACATTTGAGATAATATAATTCATTTAGTCCATTTCTATGCAATGCCTCAATATTCGCTGTCTTTAATAATTATATTTGCTTGCATTTCGATTATTTAAGTTATTTATTAACCAAACTTCAACCACCACCAAAGTTCACCAACCGACAATGTTATCTTCATACATTTATGCCATCAATACATTTTGTTTCAAATCTAGGGTAGATTTGAAAAACTGATAAAAGAAGCGAAACTGGTCTAGCTATTCTACAATAATTGTACAATAATTTAATTATTAATACATGCGCTCTTTCTAATGGATTCATAATGAGAGAGTGCGATATATGGGTCTTTCTATCTCTTCTATCTTTCTCTTTCATTATGTTACTTTCGAAACGTCTTATAGAAAAAGGTCGTATTTGCATATTTTGCTGTCATGCTATTGCCTTTTGAGACTGCTTCTCCAATTTTGACCGATACTGTACCAATAGCCCCGAACTGGGTGTGCTCTGAAGAACTATTCAATTTAATCCTAGTGTAATTTTTCAATTTAACGCACACATCTCGATTCAGCGGTCATTTCTCCCGTACACTTGTAAAATACGGAATGAGCTGCTGTTCTCCCAGATAATTATAACATGGAGTCCTTCAAAAGGGGCGTTCAAATAATCTTGACAGGTCGGCAACGAATGAGTGACACCTCTAGTGCTGCAGTGTAGTTTTCATAGGCAACGGTAACCACTTCCTATCAAGTGGGCCATTTGCTTGTTTACTACCGTTATATACTATATCATAAAAAAACAACAGAACGCATTATTTGTGAATAACGGATATATATGTTATTCACAGAAAAGTTGAAGGAAATCATCTCTTTAGGAGTCGGATCTCCATAGCAGTAAATAATGACATTTGTGGGTGTTGAGACAGAGAAGGTTAGAAATTTATCGTATGTCACGTCATTCGCATGTGGATAATTAATTACACGCCTTCAGATTCCACGTGATGTCACCTTCAGGTAATCTTGTGATCATTGTTAATAGAAGTGGGTGGGTAATAGGTACTATCCACCTCCAATATTATAAATATTCGTATTTAGTTAGTTTTTAAAGGTTCCGTACCTCAACAGGAAAAAAAAGGAACCCTTATAGGATCACTTTGTTGTCCATCTGTCTGTCTGTCTGTCCGTTGGTCCGTCTGTCAAACCCCTTTTTAAACCGATTTCCAAAAAAGGAGGTTACCCAATTCGACCGTATAAATATATTCTTTAATTTTTTTTATGTTTGTCCACGGATAACTTCGTCGTTTATGAACCGATTTTGATGATTATTTTTTCATTGGAAAGGAGATATCCCAAGGGTAGTAAGTACCATAGTAATTTCATTGAAATCTGATTGGTGATGGAGATCAACACCTCAAACTTGGTACTGAAAATTAATAGCGCGGCATTTGAAGTCGGTAATTTTATTTTGTTAAACGATCTTATCTCAGGAACGGGTATCGAGATATCAAGTTGAATCTTATATCAAATACGTCGGTACGTTCTACGGTAGATACCGTACCGATCTTTCAGATGTGAAACAATTAAACTTGTAAGTCAAAGAGATCATAAGATATGGCCGCTTAAGTCGCATGTTTTCGCATAGTTTGCGATTTTACAAAGGAATCAAAACCTATAGGGTACTTCCCGTTGACCTACAATTATGAAATTTGGCAAAAAGCAGGTCTTCAGCACTTATAAAGGAAAAAGGGCCGAGTGGCGCAGTGAGACAAAGGGCCGAGTGGCGCAGTGAGACAAAGGGCCGAGTGTCGCAGTGAGGCAGTGAGACAAAGGAACGAGTGGCGCAGTGAGACAAAGGGCCGAGTGGCGCAGTGAGACAAAGGGCGGCATTGACGCCAGAGTTTTTTCTTATACTGGATAGGCAAGCGTTTGACCACCATCTCACCCGATGTTAAGAGTTAGCGGGTTCAAACCCCCGCTGTGCCTCTATGGATTTTTCTATCGCAAAATTAAGTGCGCATTTCATAGTGGCCCTCCGGTGAAGTAAAAACATCCTAAAGAAACCTCAAATTCTCCGCATGGTAGGACACTGGATAGTGTCCTACCAGCTACCACCCCTAGTTAGAAAATCTGTCGCCAAATATCTAATGTGTTCCGCCAGCTATCTTTGAGAGCCAGCTCCCATTCTGGGCTTAGCGTGCTACCATCGACCACATAAATATGTAGTTTTATGAGAATAATAACGAATTTACGATTAAAAACTTATTATTTGCGGTTGGTGCACAAACCGTATCTAAGCATCGGTCTATGAATCGAACTACAAATTTAAGTTTGTCTTTTAACCTAGTGTGACAAGTTTGTACGGAAGTCTCGGTGCGCGAGTCCAGCTCGCCCTTGGCCAGTTTATTAAGATTACTTAAGAGTATTCTGTTAGTGCATTTTATTATAACATGTACCTATATAAATAAGTAAAAGTGCTCTACGAGATCTCCTGTACTCGTCCTAAGACAACAAACCCAACTATCAAAAGGAATGGACCATCATGGGCCATGTGACGGGAATACACCTTAACTATTTTGGGCGCTGGTACGTCAATCATTCACAGCTAGGTCAGATTTTAACCGACTACAAAAATAGCACATTAGTAAAATATCATCACCATCATTGATTGGCATCAGCTAATTTCCATCCACTGCTGGTCATAGTCTGAGATCGTTGAAGATCGAGCTCAGTGGCGTACCATAGGAGACGCCTATGTCCATCAGTAGACAGAAATTGAGATTACCTACGCACACATCCATTTATGGTAGACATTCCAAAAATCCGCACAAAATAATAAATGGAATTCCCTGCCGTCGACTGTGTTTCCTCAAAAATATAACCTGGCAATTTTCAAATCGAGAGTGAATAGGTATTTACTTAGCAAGCGTGCTACATCTTCGGCTACATCGTCACTTACCATCAGGTGAGATTGTAGTCAAATGTTTGCTTAGTCGTGAATAAAAAAATAAAACACATTAGTTGGCCCCGGTGAATGAAAAACATCGTTAAGAAACCTCCCCTCGCATGATGGTAAGACACTATCTAGTGTCCGCCTGGCCAGCTATCACCCTCAAGTTCTGTCGCCAAACATCTAATGTGTTCCGGCAGCTATTCTTGAGACAGTTCAAATTATAGACCTAGCGTGCTACCATCCTTGACCTCATCATCACTTACCGACAGGTAAGGTAGTCTAGTTAAACGCTAGCCTATACGATATAAACTAAAATGTTGCAGTGTGATCTCACATAATATGTTTTTGTCATACAAGTAAATCAATTCATAATATTTTCAAGATAAGACACATATTTAATGAGTATGTCAAGAAATTGATTTTGATGATGAACATGAACATTTAAATGTAGCACCTTTATCCTCTCCTACAAAACCTCATGGTGACACTAGTGACGACGAGTCTGATGAGAAGACAACGTTCTTCATACCATCATAGTAGGCGCATAAACCTGCAAACACTGACACTTAACTTAGTACAGGTCCTGCCACTTTCTAAGATTAATAATATACTAATATATTGTTGTACTACCAGTGCCCCGCGGTTTTACCCGCGTAGACATCGTTCCCGTCAGAATATCGGGATAAAAAGTACCCTATGTGTTATTCTAGGGTCTAGGATAAATACATAACAAATTTCAGCTAAATCGGTTGAGTATTTTTAGCGTGAAAAAGTAACAAACATAGTAGAAGAGATTCATAGAATTAATATTGAAAATGCGAAAGTCAAGAAAGTCAGTCAGTGTATATTTATTTGTTCTTCACGATCAAACGGCTCGACGTGGCTGTAA
Source organism: Cabera pusaria (assembly GCA_954871355.1). Lineage (NCBI taxonomy): Eukaryota > Metazoa > Arthropoda > Insecta > Lepidoptera > Geometridae > Cabera > Cabera pusaria. Next base: position 25,351,957 of record OX940900.1, read on the forward strand.
TTATACAAACGGCTCGACGTGGCTGTTATTATACAAACGGCTCGACGTGGCTGTAATTATACAAACAGCTCGACGTGGCTGTTATTATACAAACGGCTCGACGTGGCTGTAATTATACAAACGGCTCGACGTGGCTGTTATTATACAAACGGCTCGACGTGGCTGTTATTATACAAACGGCTCGACGTGGCTGTTATTATACAAACGGCTCGACGTGGCTGTAATTATACAAACGGCTCGACGTGGCTGTTATTATACAAACGGCTCGACGTGGCTGTAATTATACAAACGGCTCGACGTGGCTGTTATTATACAAACGGCTCGACGTGGCTGTAATTATACAAACGGCTCGACGTGGCTGTTATTATACAAACGGCTCGACGTGGTTGTAATTATACACTATATAATTAATCCTAATAATATAATTAATAAGAATCAATATAATAATCCACATGAAGACTCATAGAACACTTTGTAATGCAGGTGAAGCTAGTATTATTATTACTAGTGACCCGCCCGGTTTCGCACGGACAAACCATTTGTCATTAGAAAGTTTCAGTCCCTCTGTCCCGGCTCCATCATCAGATCAGCTCAATGGTACCATAATATTGCATTGTCACCGAATGTTTGCCAAATGAGAGAGTGGTCAAGCCTACCTTATTATTAATATTTCTATGAGTCAAGCGCTGCCCATTTTCTCATAAAAACAATCTACGTTCAATCGGATACAAGCAAGTGGTTGAAAAGCGTATGCAAATGTTGACGGACAACTATTAGGTACTTACATACGAAAATTGCAACTTAAATAAAAGCTTGTAAAACAACCCTAGACCTTCCTTATGCCTTCTTCTTTAATGAAGTCGGTTTAATAACTAGCTTCATCTTATGCCTAGTCCATACTAAGAGAATGAAGGTCGACAAATGGCGAAAGAAAGAAGACGATAGTCTGAGAGAAGACGCATCTATCGTATAGCCCCTTCGAGCATTTACCAATGGAGATGTTAACGTTGTAATCCGCAAACATTTTTGTCTGCCGATACTTACGGGGGACGAGGTAAACACGCATATCACACACACAAATCACTCACTTTAACGATCCCGCACACTAGCTTGAAACACGCACACAGAATTAAATAAATAATAGTTTAAAAAAACTAAAAAAATACGCTTTTATAGAAAATCCAACTAAAAAATAGAAAATAAATTTTAATAATTTTGAATTAAAAATAGTATAAGAAAAAATTATTTTATTGTAAAAAAAAAGCGTGGGGTGCATGGTATCAATAGTTCCAAATATTTTATGAACAGATATGACTAGAAGGGTTATTTTGATAATATCCTGAAAAGCACCCCACGCTTTTTTTACAATAAAATCATTTTTTCTTACACTATTTTTAATTCAAATTTATTAAAATTTATTTTCTATTTTTTAGTTGGATTTTCTATAAAAGCGTATTTTTTTAGTTTTTTTAAACTATTATTTATTTTTCATTTTTAGTCGAATTTTTTTATTTTCGTTTTTTTTTAAAATTTATTGTCATCGGTCCTTAATAAGTATGCCAAATTTCGAGTTAATCCGACGTTTTGAAGGGGGTTAAAATCATGTTCAAAGATTCCGTTACATACTAACATACAAACATACATACGTCTGAAGCTAATAAAAGCGTATTAAAATACAGCGTAGTTACCCACGCTCATATGGCCAAAAATGGCTATATAGCCAGCAGAGGAGTACGCCTAGCGTTAACATCTCCATTGGTAAATGCTCGAAGTATAGCCCTCGATTCAGTGTTCGTTCCAGTTCGCTTGGCCCGGTGTGCACCCCGCATTAGAACTTCGTTCGATACTTAATGCCCCATAATTTTGGAATTTGGTAAAACGGTTCCAATTGGCGGCATTAGCGGCTATTGGGCAATGAGGATGTAATGTCGATCGTCGTCGAATTACAGACAATCGTCCATCACCGCCTACTTCGATTGTGATGCTCACTTATTGTGTACACTGGACTGAACCTACTATAACTACTAGGTATACCTTCTTAGTTTGTATGGAGAGATTATGTATGGTTGCGAACAAAAATTACCTACATCGTTATTATTTTAAATCACAATTACATAAACACACAATTATATCATATATTTTAAACATATAATACAAGATCGTTAAACACAATCCAAAATTTCATCGTACCGACGAGACTTGAACCCGCAACCTCCGGAATAACATGTTCCGGTGCTTTGCCAATTAAGCCACGGCGCGAAGTATCGTTACGACGTAATTTGTGGATTGCATTTGTTAACCCAATTATGCATTGGTGGCCAAATATGCATTTATCGATACTTCGCACCGTGGCATAATTGGCAAAGCACCGAAACATGTTATTCCGGAGGTTGCGGGTTCAAGTCCCGTCGGTACGATGAAATTTTGGATTGTGTTTAACAATTTTCAAAAAATATAAAGTGTGAAACACTTCAAAGAAACTTCTAATACTATAAGAATCTTTGTCCTGACATACTAACTGACTGACTGACTGACTCACTGACAGACAACTCACAGCCTAAACCGCTGGTTGTAGAGACTTGAAATTTTGAGGGTATATTTGTCTTAGTACGTAGGGGTGTACTAAGAAAGGATTTTTCAAAATTCTCCCCTTAAGGGTAAAATGGGGGTTCAAAGTTTGTATGGAGAATCAAGATTAGATAGTCTTTTCTATCCGAAACTTCACACAAGTACTTCAGTACAAAAATAAGTAAATACGTGTTTCAGGTTTTTTTGAAATTCCACTCCTTTGAAATGGGGTAACAAAGTGTGAAAATCAATATTTTTTCAGATTGCGCTAAAACTTGGCATGCAGATAATTATTACAACGTTAGTTACCTTTAAAAAGGATTTTTCAAATTTCACCCATGAAGGGGATGAAACGGGAGTTCAAAGTTTCTATAGAGAAACATTATTAGATAGTTTTTTCTATTCGAAACTTCACACAAGTGCTTCAGGACATAAATAAGTAAACACGTGTTTTAGGTTTTTTCGAAATTCCACCCCTAAGAGGGTGAAATGGGGTAACAAAGTCTGAAAATCAATATTGTTTTGGATAGCGCTGAAATTTGGCATACAGGTGGTTATTACGACGTTAGTTCCATCTGAGAAAGGATTTTCCAAAATTCACCCCTGAAGGGGATGGAATGGGAGTTCAAAATATGTATGGAGAAACAACATTAAGTAGTATTTTCTATTCGAAACTTCACACAAGTACTTAAGTAAGTAAATACGTGTTTCAGGGTCTTTCGAAATTCCACCCCTAAAAGGGTGAAGTGGGGTAACATAGTCTGAAATCAATATTATTTCGGATTGCGCTGAAATTTGGCATGCATATGGTTATTTTGACTTAGGCTACTACTACTTAGGCTAAGAAAGAATTTTTCAAAATTCACTCTTCAAGGGGATGAAGCGGGGGTTCAAAGTTTGGATATTAATTTTATTCGACATTTCACACAAGTACTTCTGTAATTAAATAAGTAAATACGGGTTTCAGACTTTTTCAAAGTGCCACCCTAAAACGATAAACTGGGGTGGGGTAACAAAGTCTAAAAATCAATATATTATTGAACACCTTATTCATCATACAGAGTATTTTTTTTTAAAGGTTACTCGCAATGTTGGTTGCACATTCCTAGTATTCTTGTTAACCCCTCCAACTAAGCTAAATATGCTTGTGTCTGGAGTGGGTTCACGTCAATAGTGCAATGGGAGGGTGGGGATCGAACTCACGACCTCTCGATCGCCAGTCCGACACCCTATCCATTGGGCTATTGCCGCCTTCAATATTACTTAACAACTAATTATAATAGTGTAACAACAGGCGGTCTTACCGCTAAAAGCGATCTCTACCAGACAACCTTTAGATGGAGAAAATATGTAAATAGATACGGCAGTGTGTGGTGTATATATATAAATATAGATATATATTATTATTACGCAAAGTATAGTGCAGTGATGTGCAAAATTGCAGGGAACGGGTACAGTACAGTGATGTGCACATACTGGCAATACCCACATAGTTTTGCGTGCCACAGTATCTGTTATAGGCAGACGTAATCGCTTTCGCTTGTCCTGTTACAATGAATCATGGAAAAAGTACCAATCAATCAATCAATGTATATCTGTTTCCGGTTACTTACAATATGGGGGTCTACAAATCGCGAGTGAATAGGTGTATCTCGGGGTAGGCTCGCTCCATCGTCAATTGAATAGGTGTATCTCGGGGTAGGCTCGCTCCATCGTCAATTGAATAGGTGTATCTCGGGGTAGGCTCGCTCCATCGTCAATTGAATAGGTGTATCTCGGGGTAGGCTCGCTCCATCGTCAATTGAATAGGTGTATCTCGGGGTAGGCTCGCTCCATCGTCAATTGAATAGGTGTATCTCGGGGTAGGCTCGCTCCATCGTCAATTGAATCACCACTTAGCATCAAATGAGATAGTGGTCAAGTGTTACCCAGTTCGCAGTAAAAAAAATCGTACACCTATCGGGCATCACGTTGCCTTATAAACTCCACCATTTAAATGTCAATATCCCGGTTATTCAAATATTATGTTTCTTTGAAGTGTTTACACACTTAATATTTTTGTAAATTGTTAAACACAATCCAAAATTTCATCGTACCAACGGGACTTGAACCCGCAACCTCCGGAATAACATGTTCCGGTGCTTTGCCAATTAAGCCATGGTGCGAAGTAACGTTACGACGAAATTAGTGGATTGCATTTGTTAACCCAATTATGCATTGGTGGCGCCATCTATGACTACTTATCATCATCTCTTGTCGGATTTGAAAACTGTAATGATTTCTTCCGAATGATTAACTTACGTAATAAGTAGTCATAGATGGCGCCACCAATGCATAATTGGGTTAACAAATGCAATCCACTAATTTCGTCGTAACGTTACTTCGCACCATGGCTTAATTGGCAAAGCACCGGAACATGTTATTCCGGAGGTTGCGGGTTCAAGTCCCGTTGGTACGATGAAATTTTGGATTGTGTTTAACAATTTACAAAAATCCCGGTTATTTTTTAGAATGATTACCGTACAAAAATAAAGGTTTGCCACATGTTGTTAGTTATTTAACTAAAACTACCTAAACATTATATAGACATGCATCAGTGATAACTTCCCAACATACAAACATCTTGCTTGGCCTGTTTCTCACAACATAAAGACCCACATGGATACAACCTCGCCTGATCAGAATTGAGATAGTTTAAAAACTAAAACAATCGACTTCCATGCCCCGCGAGTCAATTTAGTAGCAAGTTTGAGACGTTTATCTTCATATCTATCAGATCCTGATGAAATCACAATGGGAACACCTCGAAAACGTAACCTATCGATTAAAAAAATCATTCCTATCGATTCACAATTGACGGAGCAATCGCGTAACATACATACAAAAAAATACTTAAAAAAACACACAGACGAATTGAGAACATCCTTATTTTTTTAAGTCGGTTGAAAACTGCTTGTTATTTCAATTTAATTAGCTTACAGCGAATTACGTTATCTGATCGTTTCTGACCTTCTAGTTTTTAGGAAGTTACAGTAAACACTATTATTACCGATAACTTCATAATTATTAACCTTCGAGCATTTACCAATGGAGATGTTAACGTTGTAATCCGCAAAAATTTTTTTCTGCCGATACTTACGGGGGACGAGGTAAACACGCATTGCACACACACAAATCACTCACTTTAACGATCCCGCACACTAGCTTGAAACACGCACACAGTATTAAAAATACAGCGTACTTACGCACGCTCATATGGCCAAAAATGGCTATATGGCCAGCAGAGGGGTACGCCTTGCGTTAACATCTCCGAATAATGCTCGAAGTTATTAACAGTAAAATAATTAAAATAAAGTAAAATGCATAAATGTAATGCATGAGTAATAAGTAAACAAGTACAACAATCGCAATTTGTTTTTGTTTGGGCTAGGTGCATACATCTATCTATCCATTATCACAAACGTATCTTGGAGATAAGCTAACGTTTGACCACTATCTCACCTGGTGGTAAGCGATGATGCGATCGAGGATGGTGAACAGTGTACACGCTAAGAACGGCTTAAACATACTTAAACAAATTAAAAAAACTTACGAGTAATAATAAATAAATAAATAATATATTTCCACGAGTGACAAATATTTTTTTTATCGTGGTTTTAAAGATGATGATACAGTCTTTCTGTTCACTAACGCCTTGGAGGATATGTTTAAGACGCTGGACTGGAAAGATTGTGGCATTAACATAAACGGCAAGTACATCTCTCACCTACGATTCGCAGATGACATCGTCATTACGGCAGAGACGCTGCAGGACCTACAAAGAATGTTGAATGGCCTAGCTGATTCTTCTCGTCACATCGGTCTCCGGATGAATTTGGATAAAACCAAAGTCATGTACAACGAGCACGTTGTTCCTGAACCGATTGGCGTAGATGGAATCCCACTCGAAGTTGTCACTAAGTATGTTTACCTAGGGCAGATACTCCAACTAGGCAAACATAACTTCGAGAAGGAAATTCAGAGAAGAATTCAGCTGGGCTGGGCAGCATTCGGAAAACTCCGTCGAGTCTTCTCGTCGCCTATACCACAGTGTCTAAAGACAAAAGTCTTTAACCAGTGCGTCCTACCTGTGATGACATACGGAGCCGAGACGTGGACACTCACAGTTAGACTGGTCCACCAATTTAAAGTCGCTCAGCGAGCTATGGAGAGAGCTATGCTCGGTGTTTCTCTGCGGGATCGAATCCGGAACGAAGTAATTCTCCAGAGAACTAAAGTGATCGACATAGCTCAACGGATTAGCAAACTGAAGTGGCAGTGGGCTGGTCATATCTGCCGTAGGACCAATAACCGTTGGGGTAGACTGGTTCTAGAGTGGAGACCGCGAATCGGTAAACGTAGCGTAGGACGCCCTGTGACCAGGTGGAGCGACGACATTCGCAAAGCGGTGGGCAGTGACTGGAAACAAAGAGCCGAAGATCGGGCTCAGTGGCGTGACTTGAGAGAGGCCAATGTCCAGCAGTGGACTGATACCGGCTGATTATTATGAGGATGATGACAGCCTTGACTCGTCTTATATCTAAAGGCAGATTATTCCAGAGTGTTGAAGCCTGCGCAGTAAAGGTTGTTACCTATTCAATAAAGCAATAACAAATTATGTATGTATTTTAGAATACAAATATATACAAGTCCTAATCCAATTGTAAAATAACATATATAAATCTGTATTCTCTGTAGACAATTTTATTGAATTATTGTAAAGTGGATAGTAAATATATTATACTCTATTGTTTCCCCACACAAATGAATCGTAAAATAACAAATTAACAGAATGTAAACTCTACATCACTACATATTATATAACAAAGTTTCCCGTCATGTCTGTCTGTCTGCTCGTGATAAACTCAAAAACTACTGAACAGATTTTCATGTGGTTTTCAGTATAGGTACGGCCACACCGCAGCGTCCTGCGTCCGCGATCTAGGCGGCGATGAGACAGCGCAGTACCGACTTGTTCACACCAAACGCGATCAGAAAATCATAGAAAAGTACTGAGATTGCGCCCCAGATCACAGGACGCCGCGTTGTGGCCGTACCATAATAGACTGAGTGATTCATGAGGAAGGTTTATGTGTAATTCGTATATAGGTATATAGTATAAGATCATTTTAAGACAAAAAAAGAGCCGACTTCATACGTTGCGCTAGCTAGGAATTTCATAAATCAAAGCTAAGAACACTATCGAATAAAACACCTATCAAACAAAACAAACTAAATCATAACCGGTTCATCCGTTTGGGCGCTACGATGCCACAGACAGACACACACATACACAGATACACACGTCAAACTTATTATAAAACCTCTTCTATTTGCGTCAGGGGTTAAAAAGGAGTAATTCTATTCATTTGAATGTTGTTAAAAACTCTGCCCCTTACTCGTTTCAAACAATTTAGTTTTTTATTAGAGACATAAAAGCACGGTTTTTATAATCGTCTCACACTCACAATCTTCTCTGGAAGTAAAAGACGAACAAAGTAATATCTAATATTATGTTTCTTTGAAGTGTCACACAATTTATATTTTTGTAAATTGTTAAACACAAAACTTCATCGTACCGACGGGACTCGAACCCACACCCCCCGGATTACACGTCCAGGTGCTCTGCCAATTAAGCCACGGTTCGATCCCTCGATACGATGAAATTAATTAATTATTTAAATTAATTTATTAATTCATTTAAGATTAACTTACGTAATAAGTAGTCATAGATGGCGCCACCAATGCATAATTGGGTTAACAAATGCAATCCACTAATTTCATCGTATCGATGGATCGAACCGTGGCTTAATTGGCAGAGCACCTGGACGTGTAATCCGTGGGGGTGCGGGTTCGAGTCCCGTCGGTACGATGAAGTTTTGGATTCTGTTTAAGAATTTACAAAGTAATATCTGTTAATTTATCAATTGCCTATATGTCTAGAACAACCGTAATAACATTATACTTACGAGTAGTTTGCATTTTTTGCTGTCACTACTTCAATCATAACTTTCCTGAATGTTTATGTTCTCAAAACATAATTAAGATAGTTTAAAAACTAAAACAAGCCACTTCCATGCCCCGCGAGTCTGTTTCAGTAGCAAGTTTGAGACGTTTATCTTCATATCTCTAGAGGTATTATCAGATCTAGATGTAACTACAATGGGACCAACTCGAAAATGTACCCTACCGATTAAAAAAAGAATCATTCGAATCGGTTCCCAATTGATATGACGGAGTAATTGCGTAGCATACATACAAAAAAAACAACATACAGACGAATTGAGAACCTCCTCCTTTTTGGAAGTAGTTAGAAAATAAAAATAAACGCGAGTGACACGTCAGTGTAAAATGACAGTGTTAAACTATATATAACTATAATGGATTGTAATCCATCGTCCGAGGCGAGAAATATAACTTGTGATCATTTTCAAACTTAACCTGAATAGTAACTGTACATGTCCTGTAGTTCCATCTCCAAAATATCCTTGACATTTGGAGGTGATATAGATATATCACCTACCTTCATATCTCCGAGTGGCATCTCCCATCAAGCGCGGAGTACTGAGATGCCCAGATTACGCACGTTACACAGCCAGCTCATAAACATCCCAACCCCTACGAATTTGGGATATTTCCCCGGAGTAGTTGTAGTTTATACGAGGACTTGTCATATTTATAGCTGGGCATGGCGTGCTATATATGTATATTATTACATATTTAATGACAGCCTTTTGTTTGCGATGTGAAGCCGCTTGGTTAATGTTGTGTCTAGATAATAAATCGTAATTTTAACCGACTTCACAATAAAGGAGGAGGTTCTCAATTCGTCGGAATCTTTTTTTATTTTTTATGTATGTTCACTGATTACTCGAAGATGCCTGAACCGATTTGGAAAATTATTTTTTTGTTTCAAAGGGTACCCTTCCCAGGTAGTCCCATTTAAATTTTAACGAAATCGATCGAGCTGTTTTAATATATATATATATATATATATAATACCTCGACGACATGCTACTAACTACAGGCTACTTTGACTAGCGCGACGATTGAAGTCGGTTCTTTTAGTTTTTTAAACAATCTTTAATTATGTATTGCAGAATATATTTCACTACAAGCTGTGCCCGCAGTTTAGCTCGCGTTAATATTTAAGGGTCGTTTAAAAAACTAAAAGAACCGACTTCAAACATCGTGCTAGTCAAAGTAGCCAGACGTAGTAACTATTAAATAATCTGTGCCAGTACGTAAAGTGCCAGCCAAGTAGTAAGCCAATATATTAAACACGGCTAGGCCGATTTCGTTAAAATTTAAATAGGACCACCTGGGAAAGATACCCTTTGAAATAAAAAAAGAATTTTCCAAATCGGTTCAGGCATCTACGAGTAATCGGTGAACATACATAAAAAAAGAGGTTCCTACGAATTGAGAACCTCCTCCTTTATCGTGAAGTCGGTTAAAAAGTATTCTTTAGCCTAGTCCATAGTACTGGCTATCCCTGTACAAATTTTCAGTTAAATCGGTCTAGCCGTTTGACCGTGAAGAAGTCCCAAACAAACAAACAAATAAACAAACTGACTTTCTCATTCATAATATTATAATTGATATTATTAAATTGACTATCTGTATTCAATGGTTTTACTCGCGCACAGTAATGAAATTCATAAAGCATTCGGCAATAGCGTAATTTGCTATGAAGAATTATTCTAAATTAAACTTTAACTTGACAAAATAAACTTAACTTGATAAAATCAACAATTTCTTGCTTCAGGTTTATTTACAGGTTAGCGTTTCACCACTATCTCGCCTGGGGCCTTATTCAATATGACCAATTTAAAGTCTTACCGTGCCGTGTTACGTTATCTCCGCCTTATGGTATTCTCTATGCCAATTAAAATGCGGTAGGGTAAGGTTATGAGCGCGTTTTGAGCTGTCAAAATATCGTGACATATGAGGACGTGTAACGCGCGCGTTTTGTATAATTTATCTATCGTGTGGCGTACAGAATACAATTTTTCAATAACGTAACGTGGCGCGTTAAGGAACGCGTTATCTCATTGGTCATACTGAATAAGGCCCCTGGTGGCAAACGATGACGTGGTCGAAGACGGTAAACACGCTAGGCCTAGAATATTCAGACTCTCAAGGGCTGTGTGCTGCCGGAACACCGTACGGTTATGACGGCATATTTTCTCCTTGGTGGTCTTAAACTACTTTTTGGTAGCAAGGCAGGCGAAACATTCATATAATATGCTTCTACCGCATGTGGACGAACAACCGTGACATCACTCATCAAGAAAGCTAACCGGCCGTACTACAACGCCGAGCATGATTCTGGCAGTAGGCATAGATGTAGCGTAGCACAAGGTATCCTTTATTGGACGTTATATCTTTCGTAGACGTCATCGCTTACCATCAGGCGAGCGCCTTGCTTGCCCTGTTACCTAACCTCACAGATAAACATATGTCCTAAATATTTTATTACGTAACAATGTAATAAAATATGTAGGTTGCCATTCAGACCTAATACTTACTCACATTGTAGCACAATCTAAGGAAACACGTATGTTAAATGTAATATACATAAATTGTTAAACACAATCTAAAATTTCATCGTACCGACGGGACTTGAACCCGCAACCTCAGGAATAACATGTTCCGGTGCTTGAAATTTTGGATTGTGTTTAACAATTTACAAAAATATAAAATGTGTAACACTTCAAAGAAACATAACATGTAATATACATAATATCTCAAGATGTACGATGGAATATTTAAAATGTATAAATAAAACACATCAGCATTGTAACTTTAATTTATTATCATAAATAGGTACATCATAAAGTTCTTATCGTCTAATTTAATCTTAAGTTAATTTCTGATGAGGAAAAAATCACCTTTGTTAGTTGAGAACAAAGTAATTTAGCACTCAATATATATATATATAGGTATGTGCTTGATTTTTTATTTGATTTTGTTCATTATTTTTGTCGTTTGTATGTAGATTATTTTATGGTTGGTATGGATAACATTATTACATGAATATTAATAGCTATATACTTCATTTAAATGCGATAAAAGTAACATGTGGCTGCATTTAGAGATTGTGGCTTGGTAAAAATACTGTTTCGATTGATGATAAAATACTACCATTTATTTAACATTCATTTAAGCAATCATTACAAATAGGATAAATTTAAAATATTTTACAAAATCACACATTAAGTAATTATTTTACCGGTTTTGACTGACCGGTTGGGCTAGTGGTTAATGAGCATGTCCAAGAAACCGAATGTCACGGCATCGATTCCCACACGGAATTATCTGTGTGATCCAGAAATCATTATTCCAAGTTTGGGTGTTATCCGTGGTTTGTATGTTTTAAGTCCTCCGAGACTCAAGGTTTTCCTAATGCGGGCAAGTTGAGTTATAAATGACATTTATGTTTTTTTTTTATCCCATAGACTAGGGTTAATTAGACTCTTTTTTTGTTATCGTAATACATGTATAAAGTATGACTAGACACAATAAGTCTTGCAGGCACATCCACAGAACATATCCATAGAAATCATATAAACACTAACTAGCCAGCATTTATAAATTAAGTCTAGATAATGACAAAACTATCCTAGTTTTATCTACTACACTTACCTAAGTATAAAAACACAGAAAAATAACAGGAAAATTACAAAAAGACAAAGTATAAAACCAATACCTGGTTGATAATTTGATAGATGCACATAATTATGTGCCAACAAATATTACAAATATTATACGTTAAAATACAGTCAGTCCAGAGCCTTACAAACGGAAATAATTAAAAATATTTTAAGTACTAGAAGTAAACATCAAAGTTTTAGATGTGGCAATACTGGCAATACTGGAGCGCTAACAATACATCTGGCACTGATATGGAATTATCGAAGTCATCATCGAAGCGGAGAGAATTGACGATCGGTGGCGTAACGTGTCGCGTGGAACGCCACTGGAGGGGTGGCGTAGCGCGAGCTACAGGGTGTCCGAAGTGTCTACCGCCGGCCGAGACCGGTCCACAGCAAGCCCGGGTCGTGATGGTTGGCGCCCGGGTATACCCCGTCGGTCTCCAAGAACGATCTGCGGTTGTAGGTTCTACAGTACAACGGTATTTTACACACAATTAATTACATGGAAACTGTCCACCTGATAACTGATTACTTTTTGTTGAGGGAATTTGAACTGATAGATCTAATTGTGACAGGAAAATTGCGCATTGATATTTAAAAATATGATCAAAGTGCATAAAAATGATGCCAGGGCCGGTAGTTTCTACATGCATAGCGATGAATTTCGACCGATAATCGTCGCTAAGAAAAGAGACGCATATAACAACTGTCTAGCTGCATCTTCTTCTACTAGACATTTGCGATGACAGGACGCATCGCTATCAATGTAGAGACTTCCACCCCCTGAAATATAATTAAATGTGAACTAGTTATTTGACCGTTGTATTACAATTGGCTACTACAATAGTAACTAACAGATATAATTATACAATTACTAGTTACTATTGGCTATGTCCTGCAGTTTACCCCCGTAGACATCATTTCCGTAGGAATATGGGGATAAAAAGTATGTTATGGGTCAAGGCTATCCACATACCAAATTTCAGCTCAATCGGTTCAGCAGTTTTAGCGTGAAGAAGAAACAAACATTCACCTTTATAATATTAGTAGGATATGAATTAATGAATAAGTTAATGATATGCGCTATTTTTTTACCTATACGTGCACTAATAAATAAGAAGTGGCATGAATAGTCAAATAAAGTATAGGTAAATAAAATGTATTCTGTCCGATAGCATAATTACATCGCACAATTTTCAGTTTTAGGTTGTTATGCTATTGTTTGTTTTATATTTATTATAATTTTTATTATTGTTTTATTTCGTACGTTTCTCGGGTCGTACACGCCCGGTCTTTTGGAGGGCAATGATGGAGCCGAAGCCAACATCAAGAGGCCCTTTACATTGTTCACTTATTACTATTACCTGTAGATGGATGGATATGGGAAACTATTATAAAAAGATGGTACATTATATTATGAGACTATTGAGTGAGCTGATTAATGTCGGAGTGCTGGTCTATGGGATGAGGTTACGGCACCCGCCAATTATGCCTCATTACAAAATATTAAGACGGGTGGTGACTTGCCATCCACTGAATGGGCCCCCCATAAAGGCGGACCGTTATATTGGCGCCGAGGAGCAACATTGGCGTGGGTAGCTAAGGGCGTTGAGAGGTGTGCTGCACTTTCACTAAACGCTACTAGCGGCTTTATGCCTTTAACACTTCCACCCTGGAGCTTAGGTCTTAGCTCTTGCGATTCCCACCACCGGCCGGCCGGTCAATTATTGGTTTATTATTATTATTTCTGTTTGGTAAATTTTGTTGATACAGAGACAAAAACAGATAAATATAATTTTATTAAATAAATCAGATCCATTTTTTGACAGTATCGATAAATCTGTCCCCAGAAACATTGCACCAACGCTTTAAAATCCGTTGAAGCAGTTTCTTATACATTCTGCTCTGTCACAGTTATTAAATCGTTTTAGTTGTCCCATAGCTACTATAGCACACAGCCTCCTGTATCTTGTAATTTTTACAATAAATACTTCATTATTAATTGAACATTAACTAAAAGCCTTAAAATAACACAAAAGTTTTGCATGCCTCTAGTAATGGACACGTCCAACTGGTCTTAAAGAACAACATCATTTGTTCGTTCCGACCAAGTTGTCCAAAAGAACGGCCACTTCATCACAAGACACACATCACGATGTCATTTCCCACAGGCACACTGACGGGACGATCATGGTACGACAAAGATATGTAAACAGAACGGTAGCTCACCTACATTTATTATGTAAAGTTAAACATGCCCACCTGATGTTGCCGGTTGGCCGCAGCGGCCGCAGTGCGTACAGACGTCGCATGCCTACGCCACCGCCACCGCCACCTGTCAACAAATAAAAATAAAAATATTTTATTTACAGCAATTATACATATACAATTAGTCTTATATTTACATAATAGTTTTTTTACCCCTATCCCGCCAGACAGTTTTAATGTAATAATAATTATGGTATATGAAACCTAATTTAAATGCCGATTTATAAATGCAATAGAGACAATGATTTGCAGGCCTGTATCCGGAAGATCTGATCGTCAACATTTTAATTTTTAACCGACTTCAAAAAAAGGAGGAGGTTTCTCAATTCGACTGTATATATATATATTTTTTTTTTTTTTTTTTTTTAATGTTTGTTCGCGGATAACTTCGTCGTTTATGAAACGATTTCGATTATTCTTTTTTTGTTCGAAAGGAGATATCCCAAGTGTGGTACCATGGTAATTTTATCGAGGTATGATAAGTATCTCCAGAGATATTGAGATAAACATCTCAAAATTGGTACTGAAAATGAATAGCGCGGCATTGAAGTTGGTTGTTTTTTAGTTTTTAAACGATATTATAATTTGACAATACTGTACGGTAGAAGGGATTCTATTCTACCGCGATCTTTACATCTAGCTATGCTATGGTATCTTTTAAAAGGGGACCTATCCACCATTTCCTCAATGATCGGCAACGCGTCAACAGCACTCTTGGTATTGCAAATGTTCATAGGTTAGGTTAGGCACTTAGACACTTACCATCAGACAATCCGACTGCGTGTTTGCTCACTTTTACATAAAAAGGAGGCTTGGAGGTTGCGTTATGTGGATAACATAAATGTCGGTCAATAAACACAAGCATGGACCTCGTGTCTATGGTAATGAAAGGGAGGGGGTTTTAGTCAGTAGGAGTCTGACATAATTGCAGAGCCCGCGCCCTGTGGTATCCAATGACAATTTCCCCCTCCAAAGGAAAAAAAATAAACATTTCGGTCCAGCCTAATGCAGCAGTTTGCCAATGCCAGACTAAAGCATGCTACCATCTTAGACCGCATCACCACTTCATTTCAGCTGAGAAAGTGGTCAAGTACTTGTCTGGTTTTTATAAATTGACTTTTTTATAGTACCCGTGCATATGCGTTTGACCCCTAGTGACGATGTGATCGACGGTGGTAGCAATCTAGGCCTAGAATGGGTGGTCTGATGATCTGAACTAGTCTAAAAATAGTTTACCTGGTAGTCATTCAATATGTGTAATGTATTATGTGCGTTCCAAAGATCGTTGTGGATTATAAGTACTTTGTAGCCAAGGCCAATATATAGGATGACATTAGTGTCAATTTTGACAAAAATAAAAAATAATGATTTTTTTATGTAATTTAATGTTTTCCTAGGTATGTGATGTACAAGTATACCCATACAACAATCTACCATGGATGCTGTGACAGGATCAATGACCTCAGACCACATCTCCTCGTGAGCACGCGAGCTGGCTACCAATTAGATTCGTTTAAGGACAGCTCTGGCTTCCTGCTTCACAGGAAGTAGGAAAATAAGACATTAACATATCATTACTGATGATCATCACTGATGTGGACAGCTCGTGTTTTGTCGTTATTATATCATTTGACTTGTAAAAAAATCCCAAAGATAAGAAGCTAGTTTGTTGAAACTGTTTAGTATCTTCCATAGGTATAATTTATTTGGCAATGGAAAAACTTTTGTATGGAAATTCCCCATTATCTTTCAATAAGTATTTGTGGATATTTTACGTTCTTTCGAATAGTTTTTAGGGTTCCGATACCCATAGGGTAACAAATTAATCCTATTACTGAAACTTCGCTGTCCGTCCGTCTGTCCGTCTGTCCTAGCTTTACAGCGCTGTAGCTCCTTAACTGTAATAGGTAGATACTTGAAAATTTCACGAAGTATGTATTACTGAGGGGGATTTAACAAAAGATACTAAAAACAAAAAAAATGTTAAATAAAAACCAAAAAAAGGAAGACTCCCTTTAATATATACCTATTTTTAACCGACTTCAAAAATAGGAGGAGGTTTCTCAATTCAACCGTATATATATATTTTATGTTTGTTCGTGGATAACTTCGTCGTTTATGAACCGATTTTGATTATGCTTTTTTTGTTAGAAAGGGATTCTTTCAAGTGTGGTACCGTGGAAATTTTATCGAGGTCTGATGAGTATCTCCAGAGATATGGAGATAAACACCTCAAAATTGGTACTGAAAATTAATAGCGCGGCATTGAAGTCGGTTGTTTTTAGTTTTATAGACGATCTTATTATTTACATTTAATACACTTTAACCACTGTAAGGACGAAACAAAAAAAAGTTTATAGAGTCTGTGCAAAAAGAGAACCGTAGGGCGCACGTGTTGATGGTGCTAATTTACTGTTTTTGTTGCGTTCACAACATTGCTCTGTCATTGACAATACGACTAAAAATGTTTGATACCTTGGTAGGTACCTACTCTTATCATTATCGGGTGGTACTAGGTGGGTATATACACTTTCCTTCCTTACCTTTGAATGTTAGTTCATTTTAAAGCTACGACGATTCTCATTTTGCACAGACACTTACTCCTGTTTCAATGCAACCGCTTTATAGCGAACCGTCTTTTTATGCATTATTTCGAAAGTAACGTACCCCCTTTTATCGACATCCTATGTGCGTCCACGCCTTACTTCCCTTCTGTTTGTCTTGTGCCTTATGATAAATCTCAAAAGCAGCATATTAACATTTCATAGTCTCACAAGTAGAAGTCGTCAGTCATGGCAGCCTACAGAACAATACGTGAAATATTTAGCCTTTTGATGTTTGTTTACCGCTAGAGTTGGATGTTAACATTCGTCCTTTGCAAAGGGCGAGTTTCCTCCTACCTGAGCGTAATGTTTAATTTGTTTGTTTTGCCGTTTTGAGCAGAGTGGTCACGGTCATTGTACGACAGATTTTTAATATTATGAACTAGACGAGTGTATTCTTAAATAGTTGAAAATGCAGCATTCAGTAATGTGACTACATACATGACAGACAAGCGTTTGACCACTATTTTAACTATGTAGCACGTTTGCCTAGAAGATACCTGTTTACTTGCGATTTGAAGATCCCGGTTTCTATACATATAGATAGGAATCGCAGACTCTGCCAGGGAATTTCTAAACTATTTTATTGACTAAACAATTGTACAGTATTGCACCTAGAGCACAGATTATAATGCTTAGAGAAACATGAATTATTATCAATTAATTTCGGATTTGCTCGCGTTTAATCCTATTAATACTATTAAACCTACCTCTCGAATCACTCCATCTATTGGTGAAAATCCATAGCGTGGTTTAAAAGATCTAAGCGCATATACAGCGGGAACGAATTTGTGTTATACTATGTAAAGAAGATAAAATGACAGTCATGTAAGTCACAGTGTCAATATACAACCGTGTCAAAGTAACGGGCGCTGTGCAGTGCGACAGTATTTGTTATAGGCAGACGTCAGATAGAAGGTTACTATAAAATACTTATAAATTTTCAATTAGTAGAATACTAATTAATAGACAATACATCTGAACGCGGGAGAGACTGCGGGACGCAACTAAGCTAGCACTAGCGCTAAGAACTAGCAACTTACACTAACAACAATAAATGGTAACTATCCCGAAAAGTATTGTGCACTTCGCCATAAGTAATTCTTTTTCCACCCCTAAGGTTGTCTGGAAGAGATCGCTGTAAGCGAAAAGACCGCCTGTTGTTACACTTATTATTGTTAAATGTTTATTTTTCACCAACTTCACAAAAAGGAGGAGGTTCTCAATTCGACTGTTTTTTTTAATGTTTGTTAGTTACCTCAAAACTCCGTCAAATCTTAGCTGATTTGATTTTTTTTTGTTTGAGAGATTTTGCCTCCCGTTTTTTAGACTATTTCCTTCAGTTTCCGTTATTTACAATGAGAATTTTGAAAATAAAAATTTTGAAAATTATATTCTACGTTATATTATGTTATGTCTTATTTCTTTTATTTACTACTTTGGTTATGTATGTACAATATTCAATGAATTCTTGCCTGATGTTTTTATCTTGCATAATATGCTGAGCATTTTGCTTTGAGAGATTAGTTCCTATCTTTTGTTCCAAATCAAATCTGAGAGCTCCAAATACTGGACATTCAAAAACTACGTGTAATAGGGACTCCGCGGTATCTGGCTCACAGACACACGATGGGCTGTTCTTACACTTGAACCGGGCCAAGTATTCAGAAAACCCACCGTGGCCCGTGAGAACTTGGGTGACCATACCATTCAGCGTTACCTTCTTTATTATTTTGTGTGCTTTAATAATATCAGGGAAGAACACCTTTGTGACTGCTGCTGTGTCGCTCGTTGTATATCTCCGGTTCCATTCGTCAAGCGACACCTGACGGATCTGTTGCTTGACGAATGAAACCGGACACAAATCATAGTCCGGCTTCTTTTTAAGTCTTAGTGCTGCATCTTTCGCCAGTTCGTCAGCCCGTTCATTGCCTAAAAAGCCTGCGTGGGCCTTAAACCAGAACAAGCCTACAGTTTTGTTCTGTTGATTAATTATTCGCAGGTGTTTTCGGGCTTCCGAGGCTAAGGGATGTGTAGTGAACGGATTGATTAGAGTCTCTAGTGCAGATCTCGAGTCACTATAAATACCAAAGCTCAACTCTTTCCTTTTTTGGATTAGCTTCGTTGCTTCACATATGGCAAGGAGTTCCGCTTGATAGACCGAGCAGTGATTGGATAGTTTCAGCTTGAGGGCTTTTGTTTCGGCTTCGCCAGTCCATATGGACAGCGCGGCTCCAACTTGGCCCTCAATCTTACTACCATCCGTGAAGATACGCACGTCTTGGCTATTGTTTGCGTCTACTTCCTGCTGGTCCATCAAGCTCACAAACTCGAGGCACATATGTTGCGATGGGTAAGGAGCTTTAGTGAACTCTATTGGTTGCTCTACTTCTCTATCTCCAAGTGCCGACTGTGACACCCCCCTCTTGGCCTCATACAGAGTAGCTGCCTCTCGTATTCGCAGATCAAGTGGGAGTATCCCAGCCAGCACAAGTGCAAAGTTGAGTGACACTGTGCGGTATGCTTTGACTATCTTTTGCGCGAAGCTACGCTGTATCATGTTGAGTTGCTTAACTACTCCTAATTTGTTGGCGGCTGGCGCCCAAGCGCTCGATGCGTACATTATGACGGGTTCGACTGTGGCGGTATAAATCGTGTGGATGACTTCCGGGTGCAGGCCCCAACTAATCCTGGCGGCTCGCGATAGACTCTTATAAATATTAATTGCTTTTTTACAAACAGTGCGTACGTGGCTATTAAATGTCAATTTTTCGTCTATCGTGAGCCCCAGGATTTTCATTTCTTTGCACATCTCGATGTCTGTCCCACCCATCCTCAGAAGTGGTGTGTCATATTTTAGCTTCTTGGTAATTACCATCGCGTTTGTCTTGTGCGGAGCAAACTTGAGCTTATTTCTGACACCCCACTTCTGAACATGGTCGAGTGCGGCATTAGCCAGCACCTGTACCTGCAGCGCCGTATCCCCGTCAAATACCATAACCACATCATCTGCGAACGCTTGGCAGTAATGTTTCTGCTCCCCTAGCTACTTGAGTAATGGATCGAGCAGGAGATTCCACAATATCGGACTACCAATAGAACCCTGGACGCAGCCTTTATTGGTGGTCTTTGTGTACTCCCGCCCGGCGTACCTTACTGTAACGCTCCTGTCAGCGAGGTAACTATCCATTACTCTTCTGATGTTTATTGGGCACTTTTCCTCAGCCAATCTGGTCTTTATGGCTGGCCACCAAGCGCTATCGAAGGCTCCCTCTATGTCCAGCGACACGATTGTCACTAGTCGCTTCTGGGCTAGTTTTTGACGTACGTGTCGCATCAGGGCATAGAGAGAGTCTTCGGTGCTTCTTTGGGGCATAAATCCATATTGGCGAGTACTAAATCCGGGGAGCAGATGCCATTTCAAACGTGCCACAAACATCTTCTCCAGAATTTTTCCCATGATGGAAAGTAATCCAATTGGTCTCCCGTTTGGTCCCATTAAAATTTTATCGAGATATGACAATTATCTCTGGAGATATGGAGATAAACAATTTAAGCGAATTAGCGATGGGCGATGCCGAGATGTTTTAACAATCGAAAGAATCGAAGTCGTTAAAATAAATAGTCGAGTCAACCATCGACTCGCCGTTTTACAAAACAATCGAGATGTTTTCGATTGTTTCGATTCAACGGAATCGAACGCTATATAAAGCTCTTATTCAGTGAACTGCCTTTTTTTATATTTACATTTAAATAAATTCGATATTATCGATATTATCGACCAAAATCATCGATATTGATAATATCGATAATTTCATTACCTCGATGTAATTATCGATATAAGTATCGATATTTTTATCGATATTACAACAACATTGCATCCCTAATCGCGGCATGTGAAGTCGGTTTATTCGTTTTATACGATCATAACATATTATTAATCATATTTTAATTATTAATTAAAATATATTATTAAGTTGTTTAATAAAACGTTTATCTATCTATCTATCTCTTTAACTTATTTTGCAATATTGAACAATGTTGTCTTGAATCTCGCATAATATTATTTCAAAAGTTAAGTTAAATTGTCTGCGATTTAAAGCTAGTCATGTTAACAGACGAGCGCCCGTTTGTCATCATCAGATATCGACACTGTAAGGTGAACCACGTTGGTACATCATTAGTTAATATCATTTATCAACAACGGGGAGCATTGACATGAGATGCAGACTGGAGAAACAGTTGAGTGGTGATTTCTTCAGACACCAATCAACACGAATATCATAAATGCTAATGTCAGTTTGTATATTTGTTTGTTTTTTTGGGACTTCTTCACTGTCAAACGACTGGACCTATTTAGCTGAAATTATTTTTTTTAAGAATTTTGTATTAGTATTAGATTAGGCTATAGGATACTTTTGACAGCGGGCGAAGCCGCGGGGAACCGCCAATAATTTATATTTATCACAATAAGTTACAGGACAAGCAAGAGGCTTGCCTGATAGTAATCTCACTGGACTGTTAGCCCTCCAGACTGAAAATAATTGTATTATGTATTTTTTATATCAGATAGCTTAGCGTTTTACCACTATCTCACCTGTTGGTAAAAG
Organism: Cabera pusaria; assembly: GCA_954871355.1. NCBI lineage: Eukaryota > Metazoa > Arthropoda > Insecta > Lepidoptera > Geometridae > Cabera > Cabera pusaria. Next base: position 25,373,704 of record OX940900.1, read on the forward strand.
ATGATGTGGTCGATGATGGTAGCACGCTAGGCCTAGAATGGGAAGTGGCTCTCAAGGATAGCTGCCGGAACACATTGGGAGTTTTGCGATAGATTTTCTAACTTGAGGGTGGTAGCTGCCCAGGCGGACACTAGATAGTGTCTTACCACTATGCGGGGCTGGGGGTTTCTTAACGATGTTTTCCTTCACCGGAGTGCCACTGTGAAAAGCGCACATACATTTTTCTATCGAAAAATCCATTAATGCACGACGGAGATTAAACTCGGTACCACTGGCGTCAAAGGCGACCATTTTCTCACGACACCACTGGCCTTCATGCATTAATCTCATGTATTGATGTTTCCGTATAAAATAAATTGTGAACCAAAATATTTAGTGTAGTGCCAATCACTAATTGACATCTGCCAAATATTTTACCAGGACCGGTAGTCTCCACATGACTTGCGATTAATTTCGAGCGATAATCTTGTCAAGAAAAGAGATGCACATATACAACTGTCTAGCTGCATCTCCTTCTGTTAGACGTTTGCGATGACAGAACGCATCGATATCAATGTAGAGACTTCCCCAGTCTTTAAACCTGATTGTGACTTTTAATTTATTGATAAGAAAAAAAGTTATGTAAAGTATTAATTGTATTCTAAAAAGCATTTGTATGGGTATATACATGCTTTTTAGAATACAATTAATACACGGGTATAAAACTCGTATTTTTAAGCATAACACCAGCTACTTTGATATTGTTATCATAGTTATCAACAAATAAACATGATTCAACAAATCATCCCAGTTATACGTTATTGTAGTAGGTTAGGTATACAAGCAAAAGCTCTTTTACTTACGTTACAATATAATCACACGATTGTTATTGTAACGTGTAATACATTTTTAAATATCGCTTTTCGATATTATCGACCATCACACCACGCTTTTTTTAAAATATTTTTTTTATTCACACTATTATTAATTTACATTTATTGAAATTTTTAAGACTATTCTTAATTTAAATTTATTAAAATTTATTTTCTATTTTTTAGTTCGGTTTTCTATAAAAAGGGTGTTTTTTAGTTTTTTTTAACTATTATTTATTTTCTACTTTTTAGTTGAAAAATTGAATATTTTTTTATCAAATTAGTGTATTGTCATCGGTCTTCGATAAATCTACAAAGTTTGAACGAAATCTGGCCGTTTAAAGTGGGTCAAAATCGCGCCCAAAGAAGTCGGTTACAAACATACAAACATACAGGTGAAGCTAATAAAAAGCAAATTGCATACAAATTACATGTCCATTACCATATATTCATTACCATAAATAACTACACCATAGCATAGAAAAGAATAATACTACGTAACCATAGTCTGTCCTACCCATGGTTTTTCTCATCTAGATTTCTATTTATTACTACATATTATAACACAAAGTCCCCGCCGCGTCTGTCTGTCTGCTCGCGATAAAGTCAAAAACTACCGAACGGATTTTTATACGGTTTTCACCAATATACAGAGTAATTTATGAGGAAGGTTTAGGTGTATAATTCGTTAATGTTTTGGTTAAAATATGACGATGATTGTTGGAGATGATAATTCATACTCAACGCTAAAGGCTGATGAGAAAAATGTAGGCATACCGTCTGTCTACCCGTGTGAAGCCAGGGTGGTCGCTAGTATAAGTATAATTCAAATAACCTTATTTTAGTTATAATCCAGAAAAGTTTTGTCATTTGCTCCTGACGTAGCTTCAGATACTGGGATGCCAGGCAGAGTTGCAATTAAACTTTGTTATCGAATTCTTTATTCTCAGATGTGCAGGTTGATGTATTTTATGTTTAATCCCCGACGCAAAAAGAAGAGGTGTTATAACACCTCTTCTTTTTGTTGTCTGTATCTGTGTATATGTTGGTCTGTCTGTGGCACTGTAGCGCCCAAACGAATGATCCGATTTTGATTTAGTTTTTTTTTGTTTTATAAGTGTCTTAATCAAGATTGTTGAGTATGAAAATCTGTTTAGCCGTTTAAAAGCCGTTTTGTTAAGCCGTTTTAAGACTATACGCTTTTTTCTAGTTAAAGTCACTATGAGATGAACTTTTAAAGGTCTGACCGTTTGATTTGAAATTTTGTATCCTCTTACTTCAACGATATTGTAAAAACATGGTAGCATTGAACTGATGCTGAGGCATCTTCTGGATCTGCAGAATACTCAACTTCTCACCAACTTACAGCAGAGATGTTCTGTTTGGGCTTTAACATTATTTATTAATTTGTTTTTTATTTATCTGTTTTTAACAGATTATAAATAGATCAATCGGGGGTGGTTTTAAATATTGAATTTACATTTTAACTAGCAACAAACATAACAGAACATCCGTACATATTTTTAGAACGAATGTTACCACTAGTTTGAATCATTAACTTTGAAACCATGTTATTTGTTTCATTGCCTGCGAAACTGGCTTATATCGTTTATACCCGACTACGGCGAAGCAAAAAGAAGGATTAAGATCTTGACTGGTTGGTATGTATGTTTGTATGTTCATCTGTGTTCTCATAATGTTGTCTGTCTGTTTTCTAAACTCCTTATCATAGTAAGACATATGATGCATCGGCGGAAGCATCTTGATTGTCCGCTGGTATACACTGACGGACTAATAAACTGCATCAATGTTCAGGATTAACTAATTGAATGGTCCTTTCCAGTATACAAACATACACTTAAGGATATGATACTACGCTGTTATGAAGCTAACGAACTAAACTATAGGTTTCAATTTAAACTCGTATAATTTTTAATAATATTAAATATTTGTATTTTATTTCAAAGGCGTCTTGAACAATGATGCAGTTTGTGAGTCCGTGAGTGTAGTTATGTGATGTCATATTGAATTGAATATGGTGCCCTCTAGACATAAATCAAATCATAAACTAAATGTTATCTTCCGTAGACACTAGCTGTACCCCGCGGTTTTACCCGCGTAGACATCGTTCCCGTGGGAATATCGGGATAAAAAGTACCCTATGTGTTATTCCAAGATCTAGGCTATCTACATCTACTTTTGCCGTGAAAGATTAACAAGCATTCATCCATACATCCATTCATACATACAAACTTTCGCGTTTATAATATTTAAAATATGTAATCTAACATGGAAAGGCAAATATATCAGGCGCTACTAGACTGAATGTGCAGTCTAACATGGAAAGGCAAATATATCAGGCGCTACTAGACTGAATGTGCAGTCTAACATGGAAAGGCAAATATATCAGGCGCTACTAGACTGAATGTGCAGTCTAACATGGAAAGGCAAATATATCAGGCGCTACTAGACTGAATGTGCAGTCTAACATGGAAAGGCAAATATATCAGGCGCTACTAGACTGAATGTGCAGTCTAACATGGAAAGGCAAATATATCAGGCGCTACTAGACTGAATGTGCAGTCTAACATGGAAAGGCAAATATATCAGGCGCTACTAGACTGAATGTGCAGTCTAACATGGAAAGGCAAATATATCAGGCGCTACTAGACTGAATGTGCAGTCTAACATGGAAAGGCAAATATATCAGGCGCTACTAGACTGAATGTGCAGTCTAACATGGAAAGGCAAATATATCAGGCGCTACTAGACTGAATGTGCAGTCTAACATGGAAAGGCAAATATATCAGGCGCTACATATTTTAACCAGGAGAGATAGTGGTCAAACGCTAGCCTTTAAGATATTAAAAAAATATATAACACTCGTATAATAATTAATTTCCAAAACTAAAACCCGACTTCTGAAAAAACGCGCTCTAATTTTAGAGATTATTCCCAATAAATACCTCAGTCCGGTAGTGGTAAAGAGCTCGACTGTCTGCCATTTAAAATACACTACGCTGTTGCTCGTGGCTTTGTTTGCATGCACCGATTATTGGGACCACTTTTTAGGGTTCCGTAGCCGAATGGCAAAAAACGGAACCCTTATAGATTCGTCATGTCTGTCTGTCTGTCTGTCTGTCTGTCTGTCTGTCTGTCCGTCCGTATGTCACAGCCATTTTATTCCGAAACTGTTAGGACTACAATATTGAAACTTGGTAGGTAGATGTATTCTGTAAACCGCTTTCCGAATTGTATACAAAAATAGAAAATATAAAAGTTTAAGGGGGGGCATCCCATACATGGAGCTGAAACAAAAAAAAATTTTTTCTTCAAACCTATATGTGTATGGATAGGTCTTTAAAAATGACATTGAGGTTCCTAAAATCATTTTTTCTCAAAGTCAATCATTTGAAAGATAGGCGCGTCTAAAGTGGTAAAATGTGTGTCCCCCCCCCTCTAACTTTTAAAGTAAGGGAGTGAAAAATCTAAAAAATATATGTGCTGTAGATCTCAATAAAAACTAACAACGAAAATTGGTTTGAACGAGATACAGTCAGCAGTTTTAGAGATATGGCGACCGCAAAGATAACTTTGTTTATCATACAAACACTATGAAAAACAAAGTTAATTTTGTAGTTGCGAAAAATCATAGTTATGGAATACTTAACTGTGTTACGGAACCTTACGAGTGCGAGTCCGACTTGCACTTGGCCAGTTTTTTTTTTGGGACGTTTGACTACTATCTCATCTGGTGGCAAAAGCGATGATGTTATCGAAGATGGTGAACACTCTAAGCCTAGAATTATCTGACTCTCCCGAGGTCCTCAAGTAGATTGTCATTACTAATATACCAAGAAACTTTATTCTAGATCCTAAAGCCGGCTTTTCACTATTGGATATAATTATATTTATTTATATCCTATATTACATCTTGAGCTATATATTAAATCCCGCAATTGCTGTTCACACTGTAAGACATATGTTTTGGAACAGTTCAGCTTCGGTCACCACTGTGTCATTATATTCTTTATCGAAACGGTTGAATTTTGAACTGGATAATATGGAGGTTGTTTTGCTCGATTCCTACGATAGTTAATCAGAAGTAGGTATTCAAATTTACCTAAAATGTAATTTTGACCCATCTTTATGACTTGAATTCACTAAAACTTGAAGATTTTTAACAAATAACACTGGCTAAATACTTTAATTGTGTGAAGCCATAATTAAAAAAAAAACTGAGGGCGAGGCAGGGGGAGGCGCGGTGTCCGGGGACGTGAGGTAAAATATACACCTTCAAAAATATTGCTCAGACGGTCGAAAAAATATGTATGGTTTGCGATGTAATATAAATTATAGCACAGTGTAAACGGTCTCGTACAAAATGTATAACGAGCGATAAAATGTAATATCTCAAAATGTAATATATATTATATTATATCCCATAGTGAAGATCCGGCTTTAATCTTAATATTTGCGTGAACCTTCATTCTGAGTGTCTTGGGGGGATGTTGTAGGTATTCGGTTTTCTTTCTATTTCTATGTTTATTCAGTTCCTGGCAAGCTTTTCCTCGTCTGTGTTATATTCAGCACAGAATTGAGCTTCCTTGCTTGGGGGTGCAAGCGTACTTGCTTCCGCAAGGCATTTTAACAGATTTTTATTCTTTTTGACTCATTAGTAAATTCACCAACGAGGGAGACAATTTTTTTTCAATGTAACGTTTTTATTTTTAAATATCTTATAGGCTTGCATTTGACCACTATCTCACCTGTTGTTAAATGATGATGCGGTTGAAGATAGTAAAATGGGAACAGGCTCTCAAGGATAGCTGCCGGAACACATTAGATGTTTGGCGACAGATTTTCTCGAGTCAAGTCGAGGGTGGTAGCTGGCCAGGCAGACAATAGATAGTGTCCTACCACCATGCGGGGGTTGTTGGTTTCTTAACGATGTTTTTCCTTCACCGGAGGGTAACTGTGAAAAGCGCACATACATTTTTTGGTAGAAAAATCCATTGGTGCACGCGGGGTTTGAACGCGGTACCTCTGGCATCAAAGCCGACCGTTCTCCCGATTACACCACCGGGTCCTCTCTAGTTTGTATAGCATATCTTCGAGTGTTGTGGTTATCTCGATTGTTTCATTTTTCGGCGATAGCGAAGCCATTATTAAAACGGTGAGTCACATTAACACTCACCCTAACAACTCACCTTAACAATAAAAGTCACTGTCGACTTTGACTAGGACATAATCTCGAAGCGGCCGCGTCTTGACCCGTTTTTAGGGTTCCGTACCTCAAAAGGTAAAAAAAGGAACTCTTATAAGATCACTTTCTTGTCCGTCTGTCTGTCTGTCTGTCCGTCTGTCTGTCCGTGTGTCACCACTGATTTTCTCAGGAACGAGTGGACCTAGCAAGTTGAAATATATAACTGATACTGAGGTCTATAGTCCCTATTGGGTGTATAAAAATCAAGGTCTTGAGTCAACACAATAAAAAGATATAGGCAAATTTAGATTTTCGCGAAAACTTGTTAGTACCAAAATGTACCTTAATTTTCAATTTTTTTATTTTTCGGAATTTTTCCCTTACTTATGCTCTAAGACCTTGCTTATAACCAAAATTGACAATTCTAGGTAAACCGTAAGTACCCTATAGGTTTTGGGTCGAAAACCTATAGGGTACTTCCCGTTGACCTAGAATCATTAAATTTGGTAAGAAGCAAGGCCTTACAACACAAATTAAGGAAATATAAAATACAAAAAGGTAACATTTAAAGGGTGTCCCCATACATACATAGTTTGCGCCAATTAATGTAGACCTCTGAGTTATATGACCGCTGATACAATTTAAAGGTCTAGCTTAATTGGTTTGAACAGAAGCCTCGGTGGGCGAGTTCAACTCGACATAGCCGGTTTTATTTGACACAGCGTTGCATGCATTTGGCGTTAGCACTTTATTGTAGGTATACGCGGATTACGCGCGATCGAGATTAACAACTGTTTTCAGCGAAAATTGAACGATCTCTGATGATGAGTTAATTATAGCTCTTTCCACTATCCATCCCACTTTCATCTTCATGCCCGTAACCTCAAAGCTGTGCGGTAGTGACTACCACTCGGGCAGAGCTTAGACTTGCGAGAGTGGCAACCCTTCTAGAGAGTTTACGTAGGACGATGCAATTAGCTTAGTTCAAGTTGTGTTGTAGTGGAGTAGCGTAGCTTCATCTGAGATTTGTGGTTTGGCTATAGGAAGTTTACAGTAAAGCCACGTTCTAACTTACGAGTATATATTATCGTTCAACATTGATTTTAGTTTGTAGTCACATATTTTTATCATAAAAATATTTATTATCCCATTTTTTTACCATCCCCGATCCTACTTTACTATTTTTCTCGTGACAGTCAAACTTTTGTCTTTTACATACTCACTTCACCTAGTAGGTACATCCGTTTGAGTGAATCGTCGACGTCTTTTTTATCAGGTGAGATTATGGTAAAGAAATTTATCAATTTGAGAATCATAGTCGTATCTCGTGTAATAAAAACTAATACACATATTAAGAAAAAGAAATAGACGGAAGACAACGCACACAGAATCTATAATAATTACACAGTGAGTAAAACTCTCTTTAAAAACCAAGATTTAGATAAATTATTTTGGTTCCTAATTATTTGTTTACAAATTTAAATGTGACAACCAACTGTAGTATTAACTGACAGAAAGAAACAAGCGAATCAAACATATAAAACTTGAAGTTAGTGACATCTATTTGACTTGACTTGAACTATTTCCGAGATGAACTTCCTCGATAACATAACGTTCCGTCGTACGCGCACTCAAGAAGACTCCGAACAAAATGACACAAACTGTTCGATACATCTACTAGATGGCACCACTAGTAGCATACCTGACATATCTTCCGGTGATGACGACCAGAATGACCACGAAGCGAAATACATAGAACGGATTAAGACACTCGAGCTTAGCTTAAATAACGCACATAAACAAATAGAAGTACTTTCTTTGGAAAATATTAAACTAAAATGCGAAAACGAAGATTTAAAAATAAAGTACGAGTTATCAAATAAAATTACACCAACACCAATTAATGTAGTGGCCTCAACCTCTGAAAAAATCCCACAGCTAGAAGTAAGCAAAATATCTCAGATACCTTCGCTGTCAAATGACGCAACAAATACTTTGAAAAACGTCTCAAACATCAAAAATTTGGTTGCGCCGACCCAAATGAATGTACACTCTTTATCATTAAAACAAGCCAAATCATCAGAACAATCACAGCGTGGAAAAATATGCATTCTAAGTACCAACAGGACTAATAAAATCCTCTCAATTGCCGAAACAAGTATAGCTTCCCAAGAAAATACAGAGTTGTGCCATTACCTATATCTCCACTGCGGAATCCGTCAACTATTATCTGAGATAAAAGGAAAGACTAAAGGGTTAACCATGAACGATTTTTGTATCATAATGATAGGAGATAACGATTTCAATGATATTAACGACTACGTTGGACTCATAAAATTTATAAGGCAGACACTAAAAGACATAATAAATACAAATATAATTATTTGTGCGCCTACTTATAAATATGGTTACACTACGGACACTTTTAACTGGAGAATAAAACACTTCAATGATATGCTCAACTTAGATATACATACACATAAATATGCGTACCTGTTTGACTCAAACGACCACTTAGAATACGACTCTTCAATGTTCCACAGACACTCATGTACTGTCAATAACTATGGAATGAAAACATTATTTGGAAATTTGACTAAATATATTATAGAAATACAATACTCTGAAGACGCGAGACGAAATATTCAAAGACACGTAACAGAAAAGAACAGTGATCATGATCACACACAGCAGCTTTTTCTCGAATAAATACTTACACATACTTCATCAAAATATAGCAGGATTATTAAATAAATCAGATGCGCTATCAATATGTCTTGAAGAACTAAAAGATAAAAATGTATATGTAGATATACTATGCATGACAGAGCATTTTATTATGAGCGGCTATGAGACCTATCTCACGATCCCTAACTATACTCTAGCTGCGTGCTTCAGTAGAAGTAATCAGAAACGAGGTGGAGCCTGCATACTTGTGAGAAAAGGATACGAATGGCGGGAATTAACAGACATAAAGAAAATGTCTATTGTAGGTTTATGTGAATTTTGTGCAATTGAGTTGATTAAATATAAAATAGCAATAATTTGTTTATATAGAGTACCGCGAGCAGAGAATCTAAATATATTTTTTAATAAGTTGGAATCAGTTTTGATTATGATAAACAAAAAGAGATACGAACGTGTAGTTATTGCAGGAGACTATAATATAGATATATTAAAACAAAATAATATAACTTTAGATTTAGAATGTTTGATGTTGAACTATGATATGACCCTAGCAATTAAGGAGCCGACAAGATCTGCAAGCCAAACCTGTATTGACAACATCGCTCATAATTTTAGGAAGCCGTGCAAAACTGAAGTGTTAGAGCTGGCACTATCTGATCACACAGCACAGCTAATAACAATGCCTGTTAAAAAAATATGTAGTGTAAATTATTGGCGAAAAGAGATACGGGATGTTAGTTTAGAAAATATATTGAAATTTAAAGAATGTATAAGTAGCCTTTCCTTTTCTGAAATGTATAACGAATCTGACCCGAATAAGGCGTACGATATTTTTTTGAGTAATTTTAAACTATTTTACGATTTGTGTTTCCCCCGTAAGATGATAACAATTCATACTAACATGAAACCCAAGTGGATATCCAAAGGTCTAAAAAAATGTAGCGCTAAAAAAAGGGCTCTGTTATGGAATTTTAGATTAAAACCGTCTTTAAGTAACAAAAGGCGATACTTTAACTATTCCAAGTTGTATAAAAAAATTATAAAACTTACACAACGGGCCCAAAATAACTATAAAATAAAAAATTCAGACAATAAAACAAAGACCACTTGGCAAATAATTAACAATAGAAGACTAAATGTTCCACGTGACTCTATCACACGAATTAATGTTAATAATAACTATGTAACTGATCCAAACGATATTGCAAACAGCTTTAATAATTATTTTATTGACAAAATTAAACCAATTTTAAATTGCGGTAAGAATATTAAATCGAATATAATCAGCCCGGCGAACTCTATATTTATGACTCCTAGTATACCAAATGACATAAAAATTATAATAAATGGACTCAAAAACACAAATAGCGTAGGATATGATGATATTATGACTAAGATTATAAAATCAGTAAATGAATTAATTTGTGGACATTTAAGTCATTTGATTAATTTATGTATATATGAAGGTGTTTTCCCGGAGGGTATGAAAACCTCAATAGTAAAACCATTATTTAAAAAGGAAAATAATGAATTGATGGAATTTTACAGACCGATAGCTCTTATACCAATATTTTCAAAGATCTTTGAAAAATATATTTATAAAGAATTATACAGATACTTAGAGTGTAATAAAACACTTTGTTCAGAACAAAAAGGTTTTAGAAAAAATTGTAACATCAACTTAGCCATTTTTGATTTCTATAATAAGGTAATAAGTAGCGTCGATACAAATACCCCTATATGCGCTATATACTGTGACATGACGCAAGCATTTGACTACGTCGATCACCGTATACTTATTTGTAAGCTAGAGTCATACGGAGTAAGAGGTAACGTTCTGAAACTGCTAAAATCATACCTAACACAAAGACTACAGATAACTGACATTTGTAGAGTCGATCTAAAAACGAAAAAGGAAGTTACTTATAGATCTCAACCGCGATCGGTATTGTATGGCGTGCCACAAGGTAGCGTTTTAGGACCGTTGCTATTTTTATTGTACATAAACGATTTACCAAAATGCACGGCAAGCCCCATGTCTCTTTTCGCCGATGACAGTACAGTGGTGATACAATGTAAAGAAAAAGAGCTGTACCAAAATGAAATTAATGACGCTTTAGCTTCTATTGTAAAATGGTTAGACAATAATAATCTTAAAATAAATCTTAGTAAAACCCAAGTTATGCACTTCAACCAAAGATCTCGTCCAAATAGCATAGATTTTAATTACAACTCAACATTAATTCGTGAAGTTGAGTACACAAAATTCTTGGGATTGATTATTGATAAACAGCTCAATTGGAAGACACACACAGCAGAACTTTGCAAAAAAATAAGCAGCTCTGCTTACGCACTATTCAAAATAGCTCCAATAATCAATACTGACGGTTTACTCACTGCGTACCATGGGCTAGCAGCTTCAGTTTTGCGATATGGAATCATCTTCTGGGGAAACTCTACAGAAAAACTTGCAGTATTTAAAGCTCAAAAACGCTGCATAAGAGCTATGTTTGGTCTACAGAACACCGACAGTTGCAAACCCTATTTTAGTAAATACCACATTCTGACACTTCCGTCCCTTTATATATTTGAGATAGCCATTTTTGTGCGAAGCAATCCTCTATTGTTCCGACGGATGTCAGATGTAGTAAAACGAAATAGGCGATATCATAATAGACTATGTATTAATAAAGCCAAAACTGCTTTAATGCACAAAAGTCTGCTATGTGTGGCTCCAAAAATTTTCAATAAAATACCTAATTGTATTAAAGAACAAAGCATGACATTATTTAAAAAGAAATTGAAAATACTATTGACAACTAAGTGCTACTATAATATTGACGAATTCTTGAATGATAATTTTGATGAAATATTTTTAACTGACATGACCTAAATATTTATTTATTCAAAAAGACATTTTACTATTTTATTGACATAACTTTTTTTTTTAAATTTTATATATTTCTAATATATATTTCAAGTTCTTTTAATTATATAATGTTATTCTATTAAAACATATGACATTTAATAGATAAATAATTACCACAATACTTTTTACTGCTAGCATAAGTCTGTAAAAATTGTTTTTATTTAAATATATATTTTTGTATTTTGCGGCAACGCCAGCTCTCAAATTAATGTAGCCTACCAGGCAAAACATTGCACACCACAGCGGTAGAATGTAAGAACATCTCAAATACTACTTCATCCTTTTTGTACTACATTTTCAGCAATAAAATTATTTCATTTCATTTCATATTAATCAATAGTTAAGGTAATATAGTAAAACAAATTATTTTACATTAATTGTGTATTCTATGATATAACTACAATCGGTAAACGTAACATTGAATGACGAAGACAACATTAAGAGACATATTCTTTCTGGGAACTACCTTGGCCTACTAAGCTCCAGCTTACCTACCACCTATCATACTTCTATTAAACATTTTACCTGCTATCTAAACAAACACGAAAGTGTGTTGTCAACTTGTCACAAGTTCGGGATATACAGAACTTGCAGCCAGCAGTCACTTGAAAGAGTTATAAAATCACTGCTAGCCCTTTTCCCACTAAAATAAAATGTCGAGAAGGAGGTTAGTCGTCATCTTATTGCATCAAGGTTGAATTTTCTTTCTTTTTTTTTTCATCATCAAATTCATCATTTTTTTCATTTTCATCTGGAAAACCCGTTACTTACTTGAGAAATTGTTTTTTGTATTTTTTAGCCTCGATTTTGTAGTTTACTTCTAGAAATCGATTTTCATATGAGGAATTTTATTGTTTTTATATAAGTTTGGAAATTTTACGAGGAGTTAAATTGATACATTGTCAAATGTCAATCTTCTTACGTCATATTCAAAACGTTGGAGCTGACACACACTTTCAATAAAAAGCGAATAAGATCCAATAAAAAAAATCTGACAGAAACACAGCACAGAAGCTCAACAATTTCTAACGCTCGCTGAACTTAAGGTACGGACACACCGCAGCGTCCTAGGCGGCGATCAGATAGCGCAGTAGTATTTGTACCGATTGGTTCACACCGACCGCGGTTAGAAAACAATTGCAAATTGTACTGAGATCGCGCCCGCAGATCGCAGGACGCCGTGGTGTGGCCGTACCTTTAGTTTGCAAATAATACCTAACGATAATAACCAAATAATGTTTTCCCTCTTAGGTCAATGAGGTGCATAGCTTACCGCTGGAGGGAGCTCGCACAACGGTGGGAGGCACGCCGATCATGGTGGCTCGCTGCTCCGGAGACAGGGAGGCCAGGTTCTCCAGGTTGTCGCGCAGGGAGTCGAAGAATGAACCCACGTTGTTCAGGACACCTGCACATAGCGAACTTGTATCGCAAGGATGTACCATCATGATTATGTTCTACTGCAACATTTACGAGCAATGCCCGACTTATATTACTATTTACGCGTCATTTCTATTATTAGCTTTTTATTAGCTTCACCTGTATGATTGTATGTTTGTAACCGACTTCTTTGGGCGCGATTTTGACCCACTTTAAACGGCCAGATTTCGTTCAAACTTTGTAAATTCATCGAGGACCGATGACAATACACTAATTTGATAAAAAAATATTCCATTTTTCAACTAAAAAGTGGAAAATAAATAATAGTTTAAAAAAACTAAAAAACACGCTTTTTATAGAAAACCGAACTTAAAAATAGAAATCAAATTTTAATAAATTTAAATTAAGAATAGTGTTATAAATTTCAATAAATATAAATTAATAATAGTGTGAATAAAAAAAATATATATTTAAAACAAAGCGTGGGGTTTTAAGATATTATCAAAATGATAACACTCTACTCATATCTGTCAATAAAATATTTATAGTTATTGACACCATGCACCTCACGGCTTTTTAAAATAAAAATTTTTTTTTTATTCACATTAATTTATATTTATTGAAATTTTTAACACTATTATTAATTTATATTTATTGAAATTTTTAACACTATTCTTAATTTAAATTTATTAAAATTTATTTTCTATTTTTTAGTTCGGTTTTCTATAAAAAGCGTGTTTTTTAACTATTATTTATTATTTTTACGGTTAAACTCACGTGCAATAGTGAACTGTCTGTAAGACGTCCGACTGGTTTCGAGGCAATCGGTGCCTCATCCCAGATTATATAATAGTTACTACGTAAGCCTCATCTTCATGGGTAGTAATTGGTCAATGCATATATTGTGTAGTTTGGAAACCTTACCTCAGAGCCCCAACACATGAGTAACTTCTTTACTCATGTGGCCCCAAGTCACAGGCGTTCGCCTAGTTTAGATCTCGTTATAATTTTATTATGTAATTTTTTTTTTATACTTTATAGGCTAACGTTTGACCGCTATCTCACCTGTTGGTAAGTGATGATGCGGTCGAAGATGGTAAGCACGCTAGGCCTAGAATGGGAACTGGCTCTCAAGGATAGCTGCCGGAACACATAAAATGATGAGGGTGGTAGCTGGCCAGGCGGATACTAGATAGTGTCCTACCACCATGCGGGGGTTGTTGATTTCTTAACGATGTTTTCCTTCACCGGAGGGCCACTGTGAGAAGCGCACATACATTTTTCGATAGAAAAATCCATTGGTGCACGGCGGTTTGAACTCGGTACCACGGCATCAAAGCCGACCGTTCTCCCGATTACGCCACCGGGGCCTCAAAATAAATAATTGTAATTAATAAAATAAATGTAATTTTTCTTAGCTACTTTTCGATAATCATCATTCATCACAATAATACTTCTAAAGGTTTTGGTCAGTAAATATTATTTTAATAATGAGGTTTTCTATAAGAGCGATCGTACTTTCACAGTAAATAGCAGCTATTTTAGTACATTTTAGGCTGTCAAAATGGCTGCCAAATTTGATAGCTGTAGCATCACTATAAGGGCTGCTTGCTATGTAAGTAAAGTACTGTAAAAGTGTAAAAGCGCTCCTGTTGATACACTCTTTGCTTAGTGTTTCATGGTCACTGATAGGAGCTGATTATTGGTGATGCAACAGAAATCGGACCGAAATGTCCAATCCGTTATGGTAAATAATTATCTTGATAACTGTTCTAGTAGTAACCCCCTAGTTATGTCGATCTTTACATCTTAAATGTCGATATACCTACCTACCTGTTATTACTTACGGAGCCGAGACGTGGACACTGACGGTGCAACTAGTTCACCAATTAAAAGTCGCTCAGTGAGCTATGACCTATGTGAGGATTGGCGATGCTCGGATTCCGTCTGAAGGATCGAATTCGAAATGAAGTCATCATCATCATCATCCGTCAGAGAACCAAAGTTATCGATATAGCTCATTAGCAAGCTGAAATGGCAGTGTGCTGGTCACATCTGTCGTAGAACCGATAACCGTTGGGGTAGACGAGTTCTAAAGTGGAGACCACGGCTCGGCAAACGTAGTGAAGGGCGCCCTCCAGCTAGATGGAGCGATTTGTATAAAAATTGTCTGAAGTACTGAAACATGCACCGCGGGTGCACGTAATAGTACGGTTGGCAACCCTACATTAATCAGGGGAATTAAACATGTGTTTTAAGTGTGACGTTCGACGTCTAGATGAAAGCTGAATGGCTCAATACCTTTGTTTTTAAATTCAAAGCAATAAGTTATGTTTCTGTTATATCTATAATATTTTTTATTGAATATGATCTGTTTAATATTATTTGACGTGTGTAAGTGCAAATTTTTAATTTGCCCATATACTGAATAAATGCTTTGACTTTGACTTTGACTTTGATGTAGCACGCTAGTAATAGATATAAGACCCCAAGTAGCAGTATAATTATTTAGTACGTGGGTGACCGTGCTATGCTCTTTTTATGCGTTTTTTGTATAAAATTGCGTTTTACAAAAATTACAACTTTATAGGTATATATCTAAAAACCTTATCTAAATACAAAATGTTATCGAAATCGTTTGAGCTGTTTCTCAGAGACGCGAAATAAATTTATTCAACTACTAGCTGTGCTCCGCGGCTTCGCCCTCATTAAAAAGTATCCTATAGCCTAATCCGTAGTACTGTCTATACCTGTTCAAAATTTCGGCTAAATCGGTCCAGCCGGTAGACCGTGAAGAAGTCCCAAACAATGAAATAAACAAGCTGACTTTCACATTTATAATATTGGTTTTTGATAAGAAAGTTATCATCTGATTATGCGATACAATTAAGTCCTCTACCACTCAGTTACACAGCTACCATTGACATGCTGCAATAGTTTTTGCCATTATATTCGGTACTTTATTTTCTATTCGCACTATTACGTATACTTTTATAAAAAACACTGCTAACAAGACATAAAGGATAACAGAAAATACGAGTACAAGTGCAAAACTACACCTATGAGAATAGACTTCAAAAAACAGTCCTGCAAGATGAATAACCCCGTTTTAGAATATTTCATCGAGTCGTGAATAAAGAATCCTGTTTTGTCGAGATGTAACCCATGAATTTTTATTGAAAACACATACCACGCTTCTGTCTTATCTAGGCTCATCCGTTTAAATGTTTCGCAAGAAATAATATTCGGAAAGTTCTTATCGATGGCTATATTTCTACAAATGAATGATTTGATGAGTGAACTACTCTCCTGAACATATAAAATTCGATATTTTATTCTATTTTATTTTGCAATATGTCTGTTAGATTCAATGAAGAATAAATAATGGAGACATATTTTAGTACATTACAAAACTTTGAGAACATTACATGAATGTTGATATGAGTGGGAAGAGAGGCAATATTTGCCATAGATGTTCGTTGCTCTCGTAGGCGTCGTAGCACACAAAATTATAAATACCGACAAAAATGCAACAAAATAACAGCCTAAAGGTACCGCGCGTACGGGCGCGTGCGCAGTCGCGATCAGATTGTGCAGTAGTATTTGTATAGAATAGTTCAAACCAAACACGACCTACGGCGATCAGGAAAACGATTGAAAAGCAGACCGCGCCCGTGACCGCGCACCGGTTTGGCCGTACCTACCTTTAACGCAGGCTTCTTTTTGGTAGCAAGTCAGGCGGAACATCGATATAATATGCTCATACCACCTGTACCATACTAAATTAGTCAGTGATTTTATTTGATAAATATGTGGTTTTAATTATTTCTTTTACAAACACCGTGTCTAGTGGTTGATCTGTGTTACGAATTACATTTAAAACATGGACACAAGGAAAACGCTGGTAAAGGTAAGGTAAAGGTTATCATTGTAATGTAATATATATATATATATATTATATCTTTTATATCTTTATATTATATCTTAAAGGCGATGTTATAGATATGTTGTATCAGTAATGAAATCATTTTTATATGTAGCTACATATTTTCAATATCTGCTCTTTCATGCGGTAAAACACTCGATGGTTCAATGATACGATGTGGAAGACAAATAGCTCTCCATAAACAACATATTTTATAATAATACCAAATCCGGTGTTGTAAGGAACTACATAATTTCACACTCAATTGCTTTTATTCGGGTTATTCTATTTTGCGGAAGCCTATGTTGTAGCCTACTCTATTAGTTATCAAAAGCGACTTGATATCAAATATCTTGATAGATGATATCTTGATAGCAACATCACAAACAATTTTCCATTTAAGACATTTGCATTTTGTAACATGACGGGAAAATCTCGCTGAGTAGCAATATAAGTTGCCTATGACTATAGACATGGAATGCTCAGTACCCACGAACGTTCGAAATGTACTTTGTCTAGAAAAATTGTGAATTTGCTGCTTATTATGAAATGAACTGAATGATGACAGATGATGAATTCACATGAAACATGAATAAATATTAGTGATTGTTTACTTATAGTGTATGCGGTGTCTGTTTGTAAATAATCGTGTTTGATGGGGGGTGTATCAGTTTGTATTAAACTTACTAAATGGCTACGCGAGCTTGGTTTTTTGTAATTGTTTTAATACTGTTAACAGTTAGGTCACGGGGCGCAATCAGGTTTTTAACTCGATATTTAACACTACTTACCAATATTATAAATGCGAGTCAGTTTGATTATTTACTTCCCTCAGTGGGTAAACGACACGGACATTCGGCCGAAGTTTCGCACTGTCATAGCACATAGGCAATATGGTAAAGTAAGACATAGGATACTTTTTAACGTATTTTCATTATTCTTATTTGCAATAATAATGATTCATTTATTTCAGAATATTAATTCCAATGTGGGTTGCACATTACTAGTAGTCTTGTTAACCCCTCCAACAATATCATAGTCATAGTCAATAGTGCAATGGGTCGGAATCGAACTCACGACCGTTTGATTGCCAGGCCAACGCCTCAGTCGTTGGGCTATTGTCACTAAAATAAAACGGTAGGGCACACATAGTAGAATATAAAGTCGAGCCAAAGTCATACATTTTTCAAGGCTTATGTTAGATAGTCTGCTGTTAGTGTTGCCAACTTTCACGTGATAAAACCGGCTAACTTTACGTTAGTACAACCGTAACAAGCAAGCAGCTTTTTATGCTTTTCTATAACCAGTTGATAAGAACACAGGCGTACAGAATATTTTCTCAGATTTAAATTTAATGTATTTGGTTGAAAGTTGTCAGATACGATAAGATAATTCTAAATGATATAAAAAATAAGCAAAAAAATATTTATTTTTGCGTTTCCTGATATATTGAGCCGTAGTTATAACATTTTTTTTATCGAGATCATCGTAGTAGGGTTCCTCATTAATTTTAAACGAGGACAAGGGAGACCGCTTTTTCCTGAAATGTGGTTCTCATCTTCACACCTCTAAAGTTACTTAAAAAAATATATAGTTATAATTTAACGGTATTTTAAAATTATAAATATATATTTTCTCTCCTCCCTCTCTGTATACACCTTAAACCAGAAAATCTGTCTGTATCAGTTATTTTATTACATGTAAAGTACAGCAGTAGCCCCATATTTTTAAAAGGAATATCACATTGTAGTGTACTTATTGTTGCCGTGAAATTGCCAATTTCAGTGGTTGAAAACATAATCGTTAACACAGTGATTACAACACTGAATAAGAACAGTTTTCACTTACATTGTATCCTTAAATCTTACATCAATTTCACCCTTCTCTCTATTTTGTACTGAGTTTTATATGAGTTTGTATTAGACAGATAAATTTAATTTAATTTCATATTTTCTAGCCCTGGGTGTCCTGAATTACATATTTTAGGGGGATAAAGTAATATACTATTTAATGCACATATGTATTGAGCTAAATATAAAGATTTTTTTTTATCGGCGCCATCTTTTGCCCTAATATATTTTGAGACAATTTCAACAAGGTGACCAAGTAACGACCTGGTGACCAAACACCCAAAGATCACGTCTAGGGAGGGTTGCTCTCAAACCCTATTTATAATCGATTCGATTCGCCGAGTTCCGTGATGTTGTTCAGTGCCAGCCAGTATTGAAGACGGATTGGGATAGTTGCACTCCGTGGATTAGGCTAAAGTCAACTGTCCGCGCGCTTCCTTCCACGAACACCGTTTTCCATTTTCAGATTCGATTCGAATGCGATCGATCAAGCCTAATTCTATCTAAGACCACATCTTCACTTAACATCAGGTAAGATAATGGTCAAGTGCTTGTCTTTCTGGAATTCAATATATGTAGATATTTTTATAACATTACAAATATACATAACAATACTGATTCAAGTTGGCCCAACCCTAAAGAGGACATTTTTAAAAGTTTTTTTTATACCTTATAGCCTAGCGTTTGACCACTATCTCACGTGTTGGTAAGTGATGATGCGTTCGAAGATGTTAAGCACGCTAGGCCTAGAATGGGAACCGGCTCTCAAGGAACACAATACGATATCCACAGCATAATCAAACGTGAAACATTTCTTCCGCGTCATCCACATTCATAACACTTCACACATCACACATGGTCAAACTATGACGTCACTCAGCCATTTCGGACCTAAGCACCGGTTGACACCACATTAGCAGGACTGGTACAACATAACCCAATGGTGTTGTGGGTAAAAATAGCCATACGAAAAGTAAACGGAGGAAGGGTTAGAAAAAGTGATTAGGAAGCAGGAAAAAAGCTAGATAAGAAGATATGTAGGTAAAGCAATATAGGAATATAAAAGCAAAAAAGTGATCGATGTTTTGGGATTGGTGTCATTCTTTATACAATCGAAATAAAATATACTTAGGATAATTAATACATTGCACATGTCAGTAATTATAATTGATTCTTGGAATATGCACAAATTTTATGCATCTCAATTTTGAGGAACAGAAAAATATTTGACAATAAAGGACTTACGGCTATCAATCGTGCAGAAAAAGTATTAACGTTAGAGTTTAGAACAAGAATACACGGAGAAAAATGTGCGTAGAAGAAGAATTTGTAAGATGCTAACTAGAAGATCAGACAGAAAAGAAGTCTGTAAATTGAAAGAAAGAAATTAGTAAACACCAATAATACATAGTATTATCTTTCATATTAGATGAGCTAGAATCTCATACTGCTAACAATAAACAAACTCAAGCATCGGAAGAGAAAAAAGAGAACTTTGCTAAATGGATAATTATAGAGTTGATGATAGTGAGACAAATGAAGATTGTAACGTAAGAATAGATAAAAAGAGAGCACAGGAGACCTACCACTTATTAAATCATATTTCAATGTTACCGCACCAGAGAGATAGAGACACAAAGAGAGATGTTGTTATAAGGCTTTATAGCATCTCGCATTCTCCGGCGCACTAAAACTAAAATAATTATATACTTTAGGGGTCAACCATAAAGTACGTCACACTAATTTCGTGATTTTTGACCCCTCCCCCGTCCTTGACACAGTTGATCACATTTGTGAGACCCCCCCTCCCTAGTGTGACGTTACATATTTTACAATTTTACATCTCGATATTATTAAATTATAACAGCAGTCCCGAAATAAGCTAACAAATAATTTATACCATATGCCCATACAGGAGTTGAAAATATAACATAACGAAACTTAAGGGCTCTCCTACCCCTTCTCACATAATGTCACACTTCCTCGACCCCCCTCCATCCCCCTTATCATATGACGTACTTTATGGATTCTCCCAGGCCATGTAGTAGAATTCCTACAGACTGAAAGATAAAAAAAGGTAAAAAAGATGAAGATAAGATGTTGGACAATGAAGGCAACACAAATAGGTAAGGAGTCCCCCGCCTGCTTACCGACGCCCACATAAGGCGCGACTGCCTTACCGAGCGGCGGCGTCGGCTGCCGACGTCGACGACCGTTCAGCGCCGTCGCTACTGCAGACCGCTTCTCAGATACTGGCCTGTATGGAAAATAAATAACATTAACTTAGTCATCAACCTCAAAACTCTGGCTGATTATACTTAACTTTGAACTTTAAAAATAATAAATAGGAAAGAAGAAGTTTGAAGCGCAGAGACCTGCCCCCTGATTCACAATCATTCGAAAGCAAATTCGGATTCGGGAACTTCCTCTCCTTCGATTTGAATCTTTGCAATTCACAATGCTTCAATCGTTACTTTTGATATTTCAATTAAAAAAAATCTGTAATTCTAATTGGAAAGGTTTCCGCGCCAAAGCAGCTCACGGAATGATCAATATTTAAAATTAAAAATGAAACTTTCGAATCCGAATAGGTTTTCGAAAGATTAAAAATCGGGGGGCTGACTGTGAGCGCTCCGCACTCAACATCCTATAATCTTAAGGTCAAAGCCAAAACATTATCACTTATATCTATACTAGAAGTGCCCCGCGGCATGCCCGCGTTTAAAACTTCTTTTATTTACTTAAAACTTTTCTTTTGAAAAAACGATTCTATCATTAAAGACATCAAATAAGAATTAGCCAAATCGGTTCACCCGTTTTCATGTTATCGCGTGACTAAGGCAGTTCGGGATTCATATTTATAAAACCCGAAAAACCCGAATTTTCTGACTTTGTTACCGACCCCATTTCGAAAAATCCTACAACACGTAGTTTATTTCATCTTGTTTCGCCATACAAACTTTGAATCCTCTTTCCGTATCCCGGAGGAATTAAAAAAAATCCTTTCTGAACGGATACCTTCGTCATAATAACTATCTGCAATCTAAATTTCAGCACAATCCGAAACAATATTGATTTTTAGACTTTGTTACCCCAGTTCACCTTAGGGTGGCATTTTGAAAAAGTCTGAAACTCGTATTTACTTATTTATTTACAGAAGTACTTGTGTTAAATGTCGAATAAAATGACTATCCAAACTTTGAAACCCCGCTTCAGCCCCTTGAAGAGTGAATTTTGAAAAATTCTTTCATATCGGATCCCTAAGTCAAAATAACTATCTGCATGCAAAATTTCAGCACAATCCGAAATAATATTGATTTCAGACTTTGTTACCCCTTTGTTTGTTAACCCTTTTAGGGGTGGAATTTCGAAAGAGCCTGAAACACGTATTTACTTACTTAAGTTCTTATGTTAAGTTTCGAACATAAAAGACTATCTAATCTTGTTTCTCCATACAAATTTTGAGTCCCGTTTCATCCCCTTCAGGGGAGAATTTTAGAAAATCCTTTCTGAGAGGTAACTAACGTCGTAATAACTATCTGCATGCCAAATTTCAGCGCAATCCGAAACAATATTGATTTTCACACTTTGTTACCACACTTCAACCTCTTAGGGGTGTGATTTAAAAAAAACCTGAAAAACGTATTTACTTATTTTTTTACTGAAGCATTTGAGTGAAATTTCGTATAGAAAAGACTATCTAACCTTGTTTATCCATACAAACTTTGAACCCCCATTTCATCCCCTTAAGGGGTGAATTTTAGAAAATCCTTTCTTAGCACACCCTTACGTACTAAGACAAATATACTCTTTAAATTTCAAGTCTCTACGACCAGCGGTTTAGGCTGTGCGTTGTCTGTCAGTCAGTCAGTCAGTAAGTCAGGACAAAGATTCTTATAGTATATAGATAGATTGGTTAAGTTCATGTTAACATATTAACTTAAATGTAACACAAATAAATTAAGATTAATATAATAATTCAGTTCGTGCGTGCTATCGAAGCGAAACGCTTGACATGAGCAAGAAAAGGTGAAAGAATGAGAATTGTCAATGATCACGGATAGGATGTTCATTTGTCTTCGCTTGCAGTTTGCAGCGTTTTTGTTCATTTGCTACGTTCCAGCCATTGTAATACTAATGCAATAATTGCTTTCGTTCTGATGGCTATCAACTTACTTTGTTCATTTTCCTTTGATTTTGGTGTTCTACTGTGCAGTTGAAACACACGCTCCTTTTATCTACACATTAATCAGTGAAACGCATAACACTACTCGTACGAGTAAGTACCTACTAGAATATAACAGGGACTATTGTCGATACAGGGAAGTACACGAATATCTTGTAACATAATTATTTGATAAAAAAAAATACTTACCATTCTTCAGGAATCTCCGCTGTTAGGTCCTCGTCAGCAACACTCCTTCTCACCTGCATTCTGTGACAAACATAACATTATATTAATTTAAATCCAAAAGAAACCCTGTGGTTATTAATACAAAATGTAATAATTTAATTTTGGTAAAAAAATTATGAAAAATCTTAAGGAAATTTATATAGTTAATAGATAATATCCAGATGTGTACCCGCGTGTTCACATCTGTCGGGTGTCGGATCCGATTTTTAATCGGGTTGTCAAAACAATCTACAAAATCGGGCCGAAAAGCTTCATATAAAATGTTCTACCACTGAAACATCCGATTAAAAAACGGATCCGATACCCGACAGGTGTGAACACGCGGATATGAACACGCAGTAATATATTAGACTATATTACACATTGAAGTTGTGCATTTTAGTGTTTTGATAAACATTGAGGTACAAATCTTGAGCTTGAGTCTATAATGGAAATGAAAACAGAACTGATTTTGACTGCGTCAGATATTACGGATGGTAGGTACTTAAGACAGATATGCAACTAAAAGTACACCTAGCGGTAGGAGAAGACTGTGATTATGATATAGTAATGGCACTACAAATATTTTCAACACAAACATGCATGCAGTTTTTAATCAGTGTGAGGAAAAGCCCGTACTCCACGTTAATGCTAACTAAAGGGACTACTAAAGACTATGGAATAACTTACTTAAAATCGTCGTCAATATCATTCCTGTTTTCCACATCAGGGCGTTGAGTGAACACTCTGGGCTTCACCCCCCAGCGGTCCTTAGCGAAGCGGTCTACGAGGTCCATGTCGAAGCGCGGGGCGCGATCCCAGCGGTTATGGCCGCGGCCGGCCCAGGGCTTGGTGGCCAGGAACCGCAGCAGGTCGAGGCTTTGGTCGCCGTAGTCCCGCTGGGCGTTGCTGGTGATTGCACCTGGGGGTGTCAAAAGTCAAAGCATTTATTCGGTAATGTCTACTAGCCAGCCAACTAGCTTAATTAAATTTAATCAACAGCCTAGCCTCTTTACAAAACAGCGCCGTTAAACTAGCGACCTGAATAATATTCAGTCATTTGAAGGTCTTCTGTATCTTCATTTAAACGCCATAACGTCGTTTCTGGCGCCGCGCGGCCGCTGCCACGGCTCCTACGCTGCGCTCGTCAGCGACGTCACGCGGAGGTCACTGTTCTCTAGTATGTTGCCTTAGTGTCAGACTAAGCCAGTTTATCAAATATTGTAACAAACGCTACGGCTGAATATCATTCAGGCTGCTAGTTGAAAGGAAAGAGGCTAGGCTGTTGATTAAATGGCTAATAAAGCTAATTAAAAAAAAAACAAAAGTAATCAGCCATTCAGCTTTACATCCAAATGTCGAAAGTCACACTTAACAAAAATGTTTGATTGTGTGGTGGTGTGAGGGGTTAAGAGTAAGTCACTTTTATATCTATATTTTATATATCTACACTCAGTTATTTATGAGACTGTTTATAAGTATGTCCGATGCATCGGGTACATAACAAATAGATCAAGTTCGTGAAGATAAACATAAGAATTGCTTAAAACCTAGTTTTCTTTAATACTTTTAAAGATCTTAAGCACCTGGTCTTCATCTGGTTAAAGCTGATGATGTGGACTATGGCAAATTCAAGATTAATTTAGTTGTGAAATAGTGTAAAACACCGCAGCTGACTAGAATCAGCAATCACAATGATGCCAACAAAATAAATAGTCAAATGCTAGAATTAAAGTTATAAAATTATATAAGTAGTTCAAATTTCTCAATACTCTTACAAAAATTACAAGACTCCACGTCCAAAAATACCCTAATCTATTTTTAGGTGTCACAGTAACATAAACATTCTGCTGACTACCAATTTGCATATATTAGGGACCCTAATGAAGGTATCGCAAATATCATTCATTAACGCGCCGGCAGAGGGCACTAACGGTCCGTTAGCTGTTACTATATACCTACCTACTATAAAAAAAAATCAAAGAGTAGATCAAACTATGTGTCATTTTGCCCGGTTTCTGGTAAACTCTAATTAGCTGACAATACCATATTGACACTAAATTCTAAAGAAAGGTTACATAAGCTGAATTAATGTTACAATGGGATGGAGATGGGAGGTCTCATCGGTATAAGCTATCTCTTCCAGACAACTTTAGATGTATGTGACAATACAATACAATACAAAAACTCTTTATTGATTACCAATTAAACAAATTGTACAAAAAACAAAACAATAAAATAAAATATATCTGAATGCCATACAATCGGCGGTCTTATCGCTTGAAGCAATTTCTTCCAGACAACCTAGTATGGAAAAAAAATAAAACAAAAACAAAACATGGCGGTAGCGTACAATTTATAACTGAAATAGATAAAAATAGAATAAGTAAATAATAGACATACACAAAATATTATATACAATACAATAATAATAATATAATATACTTATACATACACATACATACAACCTATATATTAGATCAAATAATATTACAGTGACATTTATTTTGAGCATGGATCATTTATATTCTGTAGTGTACGCCTACGTTCTATACTTTATATTTTTTATGAAACGAAGAGCTGAAGATCGAGCTCAGTGGCGTGTCATAGGTGAGGCCTATGTCCAGCAGTGGACAGAGACAGGCTGATGATGATGATATGTTCTATCATCATCATCAGCCAATTTCCGTCCACTGCTGGACATATGCCTCTCCCATGGCACGCCACTGAGCTCGATCTTCAGCTATTTGTTTCCAACCGCTGCCAGCGAACTTGCGTATATGATCGCTCCACCTAGCTGGAGGGCGTCCTACACTACGTTTGCCGAGCCGTGGTCTCCACTCTAGAACTCGTCTACCCCAACGGTTATCGGTTCTACGACAGATGTGACCAGCCCACTGCCATTCCAGCTTGCTAATCCTTTGAGCTATGTCGATAACTTTGGTTCTCTGACGGATGACTTCGTTTCGAATTCGATCTTTCAGAGAAACTCCGAGCATAGCCCTCTCCATAGCTCGATGAGCGACTTTGAATTGGGGAACTAGTCGCACCGTCAGTGTCCACGTCTATATATGATACGTCACGATATGTTCTATAATATATTCTAACCTTTTTCAAAATTTCAAGCTTCTAGACTATACTCCGTGGTTTTGGGGATGTAGTTAGTCAGTTCGTACCTTGCCTTTCATATACTTTTCTCGTAATGTGTAGATAGATTAAAATGATCAAGTGTTTAAATGCCAATAAAAATCATAACGATACTGTTTATGTGATGTGAATTATTTAAATAAACAAGTCCGCCACAATTTTCTGTTTCCTTTTATCATTGCAATGGAGCTGACATTAGTAGAGTTCTCATAAATCAAAAAAGATCTATAAGAATAATAAATGGCACACGTAAACGAGATAGTGCCAAGACGCACTTTATAAAAACTAAAATAATGACTGTGATATCATTATATATTTATAAATGCATACTAGACGTTTACAATAATTTAGATAAATATGATAAAAATTCTGACATACATAACTATAATACAAGAAATAAGGATAAATTGTACCTACCAAAAGTAAGACTGGATAAAGTTAAAAAACAAGGGATCTACAACAAGATAAATCTATTTAATAAATTACCCGCAAGTGTATGTAAACTTCCAATGCCAGAATTTAAGACAAAAAAAAATCATTTTTTGTGAACAATGTTTTTTACAGTTTAAAGGAATATACGAAAATGAAAATTAGTGATAGTTTTTTCACACGAGATAAAAATGAGTGAGCTTAATATTATGGTTTAAATTATATTAATATACCTGATGACATACTTCTAAAGTTTTAAATTATTTAATTACTGTTATCATCATATGTTATTTAATTACTATCTATTGTTAATTTACTGACACAAATAATATATGATAACCGTTTCATTAATTTTAAGCCAAACTATTATTGTAATTGACATACCAAATGTAACGCTCAATTGTTATAATATGGTGAATAAATATCTGAATCTGAATCTGAATCAATTGGGTCATAGGTATAAGTATGAGTATAAGTATAACTATAAGTATAAGTATATAAGTGTTTTATACAGTAACAACACTTAACGTACAAAAAAAATCGCCTATACCGTGCCTGCCATATAATGATTTCTGAAATTAATAAGTACTTAAACGATCTATTATAATATTATAGATATTAATTCTGAGCTTAATATTTTAAACTAGGTAGAATGTATGGATATCTCAACATGACACTGAAACTCTCCAATTATTAACTCCTGTCCATTCCTCGCTAGTTTATGAAAAATCTTTCCCTGTACAAGCGGTCTAGTTAAGGAACGCGCTGCTTGTTGAGATTAGACGTGCCAAATCGCTGTCTAATCTATGGCGTAGGCCCATTACTGTCCCAAACTTGATACAACTGGTACTTTATTGTACCTGCCTGAATACAGTATATTATTATAATGTGTTGTCAAGGTTCTCTGGAAGAAATTACTTTACGAGATAGCACCGCACAGTGTGTTATAGAGACCATTTTTCAGACATCGGTTTTTTATTGTATAATCCGATAGATTTAATCATTTGAAACATTGTAGTAAGACTCCCGCCTGACAAGTGTGCACGTACAGAGTTTTATTTTATTTTATTTATTTTAACTAATTTTTCCCGGATAAAGTTAGAAAAAAACATTAAACTAAAACTAGAAGACATGTAAAGGAATGCTACTAGTAGTTCAAAAGTACCTTATAAGTATCTAGTTCTAGAGTATTAACGAATCTCGCAAGTTGCTTACAACCGGAGAAATTAAAATATTATGGTATTTCGTTTTTAATTTTATTTCCTCGAGTAATCCACCACTTTAGGATGAAATATTTATATAAAAATGTAGGTCTTTTATAGTTTTATTTGCTACATAAAAACCATATCCCAATCACGTGGAGTTAAGAAGCTATGATCAATTCATAGTGTTTGTTAGGGTTGCCACTTTTTGTGTCCGGAACTTCGGATAGAGACGAGGTTAGTCATTAATTAATTTTCATCATGTATTTGCATTTCTTGTACTTGGTGTTGCTTAAAAAACCGGCCAAGTGCGAGTTGAACTCGCGAACCGAGGTACAATATTCTGTACAAATTTGTCTAACTAAGTTAAAGGACAAACTTAAGTTTGCAGTTCGATCCATATAAAATGTATTACACCAACCGCAAATAATAAGTTTGTAATAGTAAATTCACTTTTTTAGGGTTCCGTGGCCAAATGGAGAAAAACGGAACTTATATATTCGCCATTTCTGTCTATCTGTAATCTGTCCGTATATATGTCACAGCCACTTTATTCCGAAATTATTAAGACTACACAATTGAAACTTGGTAGGTAGGTGTATTCTGTGAACCACTTTACGATTTTTAAACAAAAATAAATAAAATATTAAGGGGTCTTTCCATACATAGAAGTAAAACAAAAAAAAAATATTGCATAAAATTATTTTTTTGTTATTGTACTAGATTTTTGTTATTACACTACATATTTAAGGTTTTCAGATTTATTCTTTCAGATTTATTCTTCTTTTTTACTTCAAGACCTTGCTTCTTGCCAGATATTTCATGATTCCTAGGTCAACGGAAAGTGCCCAAAAGGGTTTTTGACCCAAAACCTAAATGTAAAGTACTTGCGATTGACCTAGAATTGTCAATTTTGATTAAAAGCAAGATCTAAACAGAATAGTGCCTTGCTTTTAACCAAAATAAAGGAAAAATTCCGTAAAATAAAAAAGTTGTACATTAAAGTACATTTTGGAACTTACAATACCAGTTTCGCGAAAATCTAAATTTGCCCAATATATATTTCTCTTTTTATCGTGTTGACTCAGGACCTTGATTTTATACACCTAATAGGGACTAGTTTCAGAGACTTCAGTATCTGGTATACATTTCAATTTGCTAGGTCCACCCCTTCCTGAGAAAAACGAAGGTGTCAAACGGACAGACGGACAAGAAAGTGATCTTATAAGGGTTCCTTTTTTCCCTTTATGGTTCCATACCTCAGTATGGAACCATAAAAAGGGTCTTGATAGACGGTCATACAGATAGACGGACAACGAAATTAATCTATAAGGGTACCTTTTTCCTTTTGAGGAACGATACCCTAAAAAACTTTCTACTCATTTCAAACTTCTTCTAATCTTTTTTTTTGTGGCGCATAGATTCATAAAATATCTTAATTTTCATATAAATATCTCTTCCCAAAACGGCGGATTTCTTCGGAAAAATATATAACACGGGAAATTAAAATATATTAATTTCTCTGGTTCTGAGCAAGTTACGACATTCATTAAAGTTCTGAAATGTGCTGCCTATATGTTACTTTTAAACTACATATAACATTAACATATATTTTTTTTAGTTTTAGTGCTATGATTTTTTTAACTTTTTCAGGAAAAAAAATTGATGAAAGTTCAACATTTTTTTCCGCTAAATATGTATATTTTTCATTCGTGAGTTTTACTCAAATATTTTATATTATGAAATTCATCGGATTATACAATAAAAAGCAGATGTCTGAAAAATTGTCTCTATAGCACACTGTGCACCGCCGATTGTATTGCCATAATATTGTTGTGTTTTATTAATATTTTATGTCGTACAATTTGTATTTTTTTAAAATATCTTATAGGCTAGCGTTTGACCACTATCTCACCTGTTGGTAAGTACATTTTGGTATGTTTACCAAAATATATATAGATATAGATATAGATATTTTAAAGATATGTA
Organism: Cabera pusaria; assembly: GCA_954871355.1. Lineage (NCBI taxonomy): Eukaryota > Metazoa > Arthropoda > Insecta > Lepidoptera > Geometridae > Cabera > Cabera pusaria. The sequence goes on from OX940900.1 coordinate 25,403,690, forward strand.
TGGTACCTTATAATTGATGGTATTTAATGTAAAGACCGAGGTGTGGAGAACTTAAGTTCTCACTGACCTAGACAGAGTAAAACAATCTAAGTATCCGACCGTTTCTTTCTTATCATTTTATAGCCACAGGTGAATTAATTTTACGATTCATTTTTATGTGAGTTTCTGCCTTGAGCGTAATTGTCATAATTACTTCGTAAATAAAGAAATTCACCCTCGGGGTGAAACTAATTATTTTTCATTAAGTTTGCGTCGAGTAGGTAGGTACACCTCAGTCACCTCAGTTAATACCATTGGACGGTCGCCCTTACTAAGATTTGCGTTCCATTTTATTATGGTAATTATGCCTTCTGAAAATTTGTTAAATTAATTAATAGGAACGTTTGTTATCTACAAATATGATTTACAGTAATTTTCACAGAAAAGTGTCGTAACGACATTTGATGACGCAGAGTGATTCGTGTTGGAACTTAGCCACATAAACCATTTAAAATCTTTTACAAAACGATAAAACACATAAATAATGAATTAAAATTAGTATGTAACTATTGGTAACATAATATTACTATTATTTCAGAACGCAGTTAAATATTATGTCATGTCATCAAGGTATACAAATTTGTTTATATATAAATATACTAGCAGCCCGCCCCGGCTTCGCACGAGTAGAACATGCCTACAAAATTTGAACAATTTGTTGCATCAAATATAAAATATTAACATATTTAACAATCATCGTCATATATTAACCAATTTACATAAAACCTTAACGAATTATGCACCGAAACCTTCCTCATAAACACTCTGGCTATTGGTGAAAACCACATGATAATCCGTTCAGTAGCTATTGAGATTATTGCGAACAGACAGACAGACGCAGTGATGGACTTTGTTTTATAATACTTACGTAGTGATATTGGACGGCCCTTTGGCGTAAAGGATAGTTACCCTGATTCTGACCCGACGGTCGTTGGTTCTAATCCTGTTCTGAGTTCTGAAGTTCTGAATCTATGATTTTGATTTTATTATTGATTTTTTTTTGTTTGATAGATGTCTTCATCGAGAGTGTTCTTAGCTTTGATTCATGAAAATTCGTTCAATCGTTATAAAACTATGAGCTTTTTTCTAGTTAATTGCGCTATGAAATCAACTTTCATAGGTATGATCAATTCGAAAATCTTCTTCTTCAACGATATTGTAAGAACATGGAAGCATTGACCTGATGCTGGGACATCTCCTGGACTCTACAGAATACTCAAATCCACACCAACTTACAGCTCAGATTTTAAATGTCGTGTTTAGAATCATTGGAATGCTTTTATTGAAAAGATATATATACATAGATCAGTCGGGGTGGTTTATATATAGATCATAACTATATTATACAATAGAATTTTATACAGTAAAAATATATTATTATACTATATTGACTTCAAATTGATTGTGATCGGTGGGGACACGGACGTACACCCAGTGGATTCCGCATGAGAAAAACTATGAACTAATTCGCGAGCGAAATATTTTGCGGGGGGGGGGGGTTATATGTAACACAGCACTGTGATTGGACAACTTCAATTTGACTCATAGCAATAAATCATGCTTAGTGCTGGGACAACGTGACAACGAGATACAACAATAGGTGTCCACTGGGTGGTACGTCCGTGGGTGGGGATTTACAGCATCGCTAAGCCTATAATAATATTTTCGTAGTAACTATGACCTAATCTGTGGTTTTACTGCAGATATTTTATTAATTTTGCGATGCGTGTATGTGAAATCCGTGATATCTTCTAGAGTTTTCATTTGAATTATATACTGTAAAGGACAATTTTAATCTATAATATGTGGCCAAACTAATTAACGTAATTATTTGGATAAGGATTAATACTATAAACTTGAAAATAGCCTTGGAAGTTATGCAATATTTTTTAACAACAAATTAAAAATGAAAATGGTTACTGTGAGTCAACCTTAAGAGATAGACATATGCTGTCGGGGACTTTTTTGTAGGTCTTATTAAGTTGTACAACTCTTACATAGAAAATATTCTTCCATCTATTTTCAATTGAGCAGCATTCGTAAGAAACGTGTTTTTTCGACCGTTTTTTAGTCGAGTTAGGTTGCAAATTAGGTCTCCACGAGTGTACCTTTGATTTAAACGGGATAATATATAGCCTACTTTCATTCCGAAAGTCCATTCTATATATTTTTGAAAGAATTTTTTTCAATCAGTCCAGTAGTTTTTGAGCCAAATCATTACAAACATACAAAAATACAAATGTTCTCTCTTTATAATATTAGTATAGAGATAACTCAATAATATTTGAATGGGTCCAAACGGGAGGCATCATCTCTCAAACAACAACATAATTTTTCAAATCGGTTAAGATTTGACGGAGTTCCAAGGTAACAAACATTAATGTTTGTTAAAAATAACCGACTTCAATGCCGCTTTATTAGTTTTAAGTAACAATTTTGAGATGTTTATCTCCATCTCTGGAGATACTAATTAGACCTTGATAAAATTAACATGGTACCCTCACTTGGGATATTTCCTTTCCAACAAAAAAGAATAATCAAAATCGGTTCATAAACGACGAAGTTATCCGCGAACAAACAAACATAAAAAAAATATATATATACGGTCGAATTGAGAAACCTCCTCATTTTATTGAAGTCGGTTAAAAATAGTCATAATCATGTCATCAAGGTATCAGAACTGTTAATCTCCATATCTCCGGCGATAATTATCAGATCTCGATAAAATTTGAATGAGACCAAACGGAAGGCATAATCTCCAAAAAAAGAAAAAAGATTTTTTAAATCGGTTAAGATTTAAGATTTGGCAGAGTTCTGAGTAACAAACATATAAAAAAAATATACAGTTGAATTGAGAACCTCCTTTTTCTGAAGTCGGTTAAAAATACTTAATTAGTTTATATTTTATTTTAGTCTCAGGATTTTATTGAATTGAGAAAAAGAAGATTTTATTTGTGAACACGCTATTTTAAATCTCCGTTACCCGATGACCAGTTATAATTATTATTTGTTTTAAGGTATAATATTGTTTTAATATATGTATATATATATATATATATATATATATACATATATATATGATGGCCCGATTTAAATGTTATTAATAATCCCACGATATCTCCAAATATACTGAGCAAAACACTTAGGAACACCGAACTGAAAATCAATGAATTCGGTCCTTTTCAAAGTGTTTTTACTTCTGACAGACAAAGACTGACCGCTAACACCATGATAGAATTGTGCTTGTTTGGAACTAAAAGATGGCTCTGAAACAAGTCGTTGGACAAATGACCAATTTAAGGTCGCAACAATCCCAAACCATCTTCCAAATTAGCTGACACCGAACTTTCAGAATTTCGCGAACCGACCTGCACTTACACGCGTCTAATAAAACCGACCTCCTAGGCTATTCTGTAAGCTATCTCGACAGCGGAATCCGCGGTGAGATTCGAATTTCGTACTTTGAAATTCAATCGTATCACGTTCGCAATACGGTTGAATTTCGTAGTACAAAATTCAAATCTCACCGCGGATTCCGTTGTCGAGATAGCTTACAGAATAGCCTAGCTGCACTTACACGCGTCTAATAAAATTGCACATACACAGGCACACATACACACACGCACCCATACAATACACACTCGTGCACGCACACTTAGTTTAAGACTCCTATGTAGGTACCAATCCGTCGTTCCAATGCATTTAGCAAATTACTCAGCATTGCATCTCACAACAATGGTAGAGCGACGCCACGTAATATAATTGTATGGGGCCGCTATCATCAATCTAGCACCGACGTGCGCCGGCGACGGCACAAATAAACGTCTACAGAGAAACATCCCGTCGTTACTGTGATGCTGCGGCTGATGCTATCCGTATGTGGATAACAGATATTTTTTCTATAGACGACGGACCTCTAACCACTGGCATGCGGTCAAATGAACATCTTGTGGTTAAATAAACTCTATTTCCCATAAAGAAATATAATTTCACTTGCTTGTTCTCGAGCATTTGAAAGCAAATTCGGTTTCGGAAACAGACTTTACTTCGACTTGGGTCGTTGCACTTCTCAATACTCCGATCGGTTACTTTTGATAATGGGAAAGATTTCCGCGACAAAATAGCTCCCGGATTTATCAAAAATAACAAACAAAATCGAAAATGAAGCTTACGAATCCGAATAGGTTTTCAAATTATTGAGAAGCAGGGGGCTGGTCTCTAAAACATTATCACTAAAGCTTTGTAAAAATTCACATAGAATATAATATTCCATTAAGAAAATAATCTAGGCTTCTTTAGTTATTAAAGTAAATTAGCAACTTTTTTTTAATTTGTAATAAAATATGATGGGGATGATGAACATGATCCTTGAGGATGACTAGTTCTTCATAGTCTGTAATCTTAGTCTGTATCTTAATGTTGCCGAAAAAGTCCTAATATAGGTAAAGTCGTTTTTACAAGCTTCTATTTACCTTGCAATGTATGTATGTCTCTATGTATGTTCGGGTGGAATCTTGGAAGCTAAATTAGACCCACTTCCCGATGTCCGATTGGACTCAAATTTGGTGTACTTATGTATCTTCGGTGATAATACAATGATATGGTACCATGGAGCTGGTCTGATGATGGAGACGGAAGGTGGCCACGGCATCTCTGTGATAAATCAACATAACCCTACCGAGTTTGGGCTCGATTAATTCGTCTTGAAGATAAATTTACACCTAGATAATATCCAGGGTCTGATGATGAAGCTGGAAGGTGGCCACGGCATCTCTGTGATAAAAAACAAAACACTACTGAGTTTGGGCTCGATTGATTCGTCTTGAGGAGCACTTTACGCTTAAATGATAGCCAGGACCTGATGATGAAGCTGTAAGGGGGCCATGGCATTTCTGTTATAAAGCAACATAGCCCCACCGAGTCTATTGATTTTCCTTGAAGAGCACTTTACCCATAATCACATCAAGTATCCGTGGAATATTTTAAAACATCATGCCTTCTCTTAAATACTTAGGTAGTAGGTAGATAGTCGGTACCTATACCTACCTACTAAAAAGTTAAAATATATTATAAGTAAAAATATTTTAAAAAACAAGCTTTTATCTGGGACAATGAACTAAAATGTTAAAAATAAATTCTAGTAAGTATTTGGCGTGTAGGTACTTACCTATATTTTTAAAAGCTTGAGGCGTATAGTAATTACCTAGCCTGAAAAACCAGTAGTGCTTCAAGCTGTTAAGAATATAGGTAAGTACCTACACGCCAAATACTTACTAGAATTTATTTTTAATATTAGTTCATTGTCCTAGATAAAAGCTTGTTTTAAAAAATATTTTTAGTTATAATTTATTCACAGGTATCATCGCACTGATCTAAAACGCTGATGATGATGATGACTTTTTATCGGCAACCGTGTGTTGATTACAAAACTAATTACGGATGGTAGAAGTGTCTTAGGTATTGTGCTATCATTTAATGACAAATTATGAAGATATCTATGATAGCACCTAACGAACCCGGAACTCGGTAAAATTATTTGTATTTGCAACTTATCGCTTACAAATGTATTTGAAACTTCCTTACAGCCAAGTTTAATGGGAAGAATTTCACATTTAACATTGGATAACATAAGTACTTTAACCATAAACATATTCGATATGTGTTGTTAACGACAGATTCACAAACGGTATATCTATACATCACTATGTGAGTACATGTATGCTAATTTTTTTTTCAACATATAATTTAAACGTAAAAAATATCCTTTACGCACATTGCGCGTGCGGAGGAATGACACTCTAAAGTGAATAAAAGAGAGGAAGACAAATAACTTCTGAATTTCTAGAATTTGAGATTTGAGCCTCACTGCATCTCATCTAGGCGAGTGTTGAAAGCCCTGTGATCACACTGGATTCGAAAGATAATGATATCTGACGGTTGTATAACTGACAAAGTGATGGTACCGCTCCAGGGGGACTAGCATAAGTTAGCTTAAAACAAGCTAGAACTACATAGAAGCTACTAGGTTAATCTGGCATATTCGCGTTAAACTAACAATAAAACGACGTGGAGATATTTTACAAGAAAAAGTATCTTCGGGGTACTACACATTTCAAGCCTCATGTCCACCAGTATAACTACATTGTTCAATAGTTACTTTCCAGTTGACTCACATAAACATGGCTTATTTCTTGTTACTCATAGAAAAAAGATATTGCGAATAACAATGCAAAAGCCCAATCCAATCCCACGTAGGCACTTAGACACCGTATTCAAATATCACAAAAACGTGTCATCATGCCCATTGCCCCATTACACGAGAGACGGCGCGGCGCGTCTCTGATCTACGAGTATCAAAGTAAACCGCCATCGGACGCCTGACTAGATTCTCATCACCGTTCAATCATCGGACACTGGAGGGCCAATCATGCCAAAAAGGGACGCCTTGTTAACTTGACTACTAGATATGTCATTTTGAAACCTGATATTAGAATACGATGGCGGAGTCGGTGAGGCGTAATGGTATGTAGGGGTAAAATATGGACGATTTCGATATGGTATCGAAATTATACGACGGTGGTGCCCGTAAGCAGTGTTGTTACAGGTGAATATACGAGATACTATGTAAGATAAAGAGTAAAGATATGTTGTTAACGAGGCGTTTTCTTAACACAAATACATTTTAGTTCCTGGAGACTTAACAGATGGCTCACAAAATGAACTAAGTGATCTGTCCCTGTCGTGCTGAATAAATCTGTTAAACCTCTTGTTTTCTTTTCATTTGGTTTCAATTGGTGTTATATTTCTAACATTTGTCATTTTCAACGAACTTCGAGGGTGAAATAGGAATGTTTTTCGGTTTAAATGGCAAAGAGTCCAGTGAAATTACAGGGCATACGAGATTTCAAATTCAAAATTAGACATGTTTATGTCTCGAGGTAACAGGCGCAGTGCAGTGACATGCAAAATTATCACTATCCAGAATTTGCATGCCGCTGTATCTGTTATAGGTAGACGTCATCGCTGACAGGCGAGTGTCGTGCATATCCTGCTACTTTATATTATAAAAAAATAACAAAAAACCAAATAGGTACAAGTCATGTACAAAATATGTTTTTGAAAAACTCCTACGACATTTGAGAGAACCGTCGCGATCGCACATAAAATCATATCTAAATCGGTTAATCCGTTTAGGAGATAATAGAACTTTCGTATTGTCGTCGCGTGCAAACGTCACAAAGCTCAAATTACACTTGCATGTTCAATCTATGGCAAACACACAAACAAACGCACTTCTTCCATACGGTCCGTTGTTGTAACACGTAAATAACATAAAAAAAATAAAAATACAGGATTTTATTCCTCATTAAGAGGGCCAGTGAAATGGGTGATATATTACCGCGTGTTGGTTCAATCTGCGAAATGGTTGTATCCCTCTGAGACCGCAGATTATAGTGTTCATGTGGCGCGATGAAAGAATGTGTCAAATTAGGAGTTCGCATGTTTTACTATCATTTATGGCTTCAGATTTCATTTCAACTACGTAGGTGGCACTATGTTATGTATATCTACCTAATATACAAATGAACTTTTATATATGTAGAAAGGCTAACTTAACCTACCCAGCGGTATTGTTTAATAAGTTAGAACGGTCCTGGTACTTTACCTAGAGTAGACTGTTGGGCGCCGGTTTGTTTTATCATTACAATTGTAAGCTATTTGAGAACAACATTGTACTAAAATAAGTGTTTGTTTATTAGAAAAAAGACGTGTTTTGCTTAAAATATAGAAATAAAAGAATATATCTTTGAGTCATGTTTATTGTATAATAACAAACAAGCCAGGCTGCCCTGATCTTTCTGCACTCCTTCTCCATTTAAATGTTAACTATGCGAAATTTCATACTCCTCCGTCCGCGTTATTTTCGTAAAAAGGGGTAGGTACAAAGATTTTGTTTCAGGTTTATCAGGCAGATAGTTCCTCTTATTGAAAGAACGTTATAACCTTCTTGTATTTATCTAAATAATCCTAGATATAGACGTCTATATCAACGCGTGTACAGGTACGACCACACCTCGGCGTCCTGCGTGCGCGATCTAGGCGGCGATCAGATAGCGCAGTAGTATTTGTAACGACTGGTTCACACCAAACGCGATCTACGGCGATCAGAAAACAATAGAAATTCAGATCGCGAACGCGCACGCGGACGCAGTACGCCGCGGTGTTTTCGTACCTTACAAGTTTTAACTGAGTTAGTACAAGCAGTCGAACACATCACACCATAAACATAGAGCGTACTGCAACGGAGAGCATCGAGTACCTTGTCATTTAACATGAGATATCTTAATGAAGTGCATAAGACCGCCCATTGTAACCTAATACTTATTAGGTTTGTTTTAATTTTCTGTGTATTATTTATGTTGGTATACAATTAAGAGTTTTTGTATTGTATTGTATTGTATACGATAGCTTTTTAACTAAATTATAAGCTTTATCAAAGGAAGAGGAGGAAATACGATGAAGAAACTTTAAGATCTTGATAGAGTACCGGATATTGTTGAGTCGCTTACAATGTATCTCTAGCCTAGTAGATATATGTTTATAATGTTACTCTTTAGTATGCATTTTTTTGAAGACCTGAGCTACGATAAACAGAGTCTATCGTTTTTTCGTTCACGAGGTGGCACTACTGTGTAAAATGGTCCTCCATTTTACAGTAGTAGTAGTGCCACCTCGTCAGGAGATAACAGCTGTCAAATCATACAATTTTTTATTGCAATTTAAAATGGCGGCAGAAATGCCCAGTTCCAAATAAAGTTCGTCGGCTCACCTTAAGTTAGAGCTAGCGAGGTTAAAGTAAGCGTTGTTGTCTCTAAGTTAGTGTCACATTTCCAACATATGCTGGGATATAGACAGCCTATGTCGGAGTGAACTGAAGTTTCCTGCCGATGTACATGGTAGAGTTACAACTGTGAGAACTGTCCAGGATTGAACGGACCGGAGGTGCCAGTATAAGTTTAGCATAAAGTTGTCATTGATACAACTGTTTAGATTTATATTATAGGCTAACTGCGCCTTGCTGCTTTGCGTGCGTTATAAGTACCTCCTACATCATTTACCGAGATAAAATTAACTACAAAAGGGCAAAATTTTATCAGAATCATTATCCATTTTTAAGGTTCCGTACTTCAAAAGGTAAAAAAAGGATTAGGGTACTTCCTGTTGACCTAGTTAGACCTAATCATGAAATTTGGCAAGAAGCAAAGTCTTATAGCACAAATAAGGGAAAAACACTAAAAAATAAAAAAAAGTTAATAATCAAAAGGTGTCCCCATACATACATAGTATCGCCAATTAAGATAGGCCTCTGAGTTATATGAGCGCTCATACAATTTAGAGGTCTAGCTTTATTGGTACTAACCAACGTACGGAAGCCTCAGTGGGCGAGTCCAACTCGACCTGGCCGGTATTTTTATAGTATATGCTAGAATTTGACCACTATCTCACCTATTGGTTGATAAATGACGATGCGGTCGAGGCTGGTAAACTGAGGACGTATATACACAAACTTTGATTTTTAAGACAAATACTAGGAAATTACCACGCTGTTTCATCATTGCTATAAGTTTTTATTTAAATTCTGGGAGGAGCATTTAAATGGAAATCAAATAGTTCAGCTGTGTAGCATCACAAAGGACAGGATAGTAGAACGCAAAGCTATCTGCATTCAATACCTTCAGAGTATACTAGAATACAGGATCAGGTTTCAGTACATTTTTATCCTTCTTGATATCACTTCAATGTAAACCTCTAAGTACGTGAAATTGTAGACCCGCGATTATGATTTGCTAATTAGGACGAGAAAACGGGAAGGCAGTTTTTATTAATACGCTTTTATTAGCTTCAGACGTATGTATGTTTGTATGTTAGTATGTAACGGAATCTTTGAACATGATTTTAACCCCCTTCAAAACGTCGTATTAACTCGAAATTTGGCATACTTATTAAGGACCGACGACAATAAATAAATTTAAAAAAAAAATTTTAAAAAAAAATCGACTAAAAATGAAAATAAATAATAGTTTAAAAAAACTAAAAAAATACGCTTTTATAGAAAATCCAACTAAAAAATAGAAAATAAGTTTGAATTAAAAATAATGTAAGAAAAACTGATTTTATTGTAAAATAAAACTGGCCAAGTGCGAGTCAGACTTTGTCCCGCACACGGAGGGTTCCAAACGCCATCTATCGAATTTCTAACGAACTTCTAACACCAACTAAGTAAACGTTAACACAAAGGTAGAATAGTATTACATAGTATTAATAGTAATAGTGGTAATAGTAATTGTAGTAATTAATATTATTAAATATCTGGTTGATATTTTTTGCCACTTAAACAGACAAATATGGCTCTTCCCGACATCTATTGACGAATAATAATACAATTTTTTTTAATTGAGAGCAACTAACTGCTTTACTGATATAGTACTTCTACTCGTCAATAGATGTCGGGAAGAGTCATATTTTAAGTTGATTATCAATAAAGTTGATTATTGAAAATACGAATAAAACAACATTTTCTGAAAATGACTCCTAGCTAGATCGATTTATCGCCCCCGAAATCCCCTGTAGGTATACTACATTTCATTCAATTGTTGGAGCCGCTTCCGAGATTCAGATTAAGGTAAAGACGATAGCAACCAACGACCTTAGCAACTAGATAGGTGGCGCTGCGCTATCGTAAAAACTTTTTTTTAACTTTTCTTTAATTTTTAACTTTGTTCTGTTTTTAGTATTTGTTGTTATAGCGGCAACAGAAATACATCGTCTATGAAAATTTCAACCGTCTAAGTATCACGGTTCATGAGATACAGCCTGGTGACAGACGGACAGACAGACAGACAGACAGACAGACGGACAGCGGAGTCTCAGTAATAGGGTTCCGTTGGTACCCTTTGGGTTCGGAACCCTAAAAAAGCGTGGGGTGCTTTTCAGGATATTATCAAAATAACCCTTCTAGTCATATCTGTTCATAAAATATTTGGAACTATTGTACCATGCACTCCACGCTTTTTTTTTACAATAAAATCATTTTTTCTTACACTATTTTTAATTCAAATTTATTAAAATTTATTTTCTATTTTTTAGTTGGATTTTCTATAAAAGCGTATTTTTTTAGTTTTTTTAAACTATTATTTATTTTTCATTTTTTTTACCTTCTTACGTCTGTCGGCTTAACCTTAATTAGCCGTACACGTCCCTGGGTGGTGCTGAATAAGTGGCCACTGGTCGTAGGGTATCGGCTATGACTCGAACCACGCAAAGATTAAAGACTACTACTAATCAGTTAACTGAGTTCCGGTGCGGTGTTGGTGGCTGGCAGTATACGAAGGTTACACTCTTAGATGTGACTAAAGCCTGTAGCCCAGTATTCCAGCGCCTCATGTCTCTTTTTTCATTCATTTTCTTCTCTTCATTTTCGTCTCTTTTTTCAAATTTTCATTGTCTCTTTCGCCTTTCCATGTTATAATGTTTCGCTACTTAACATTAGGTGAGGTAGCGGTCAAGTATACCACTGACTGCTATAAAAATACACTTGTATCTTTGTGACACTTGTAATGCGGTGGTTCTTGTACATTTTATAATTTCCACTGGGTGTACATGTACTACGACGTGCTACGACATTTACAGTACTACAGGGTGGGCGCTCTACGAAACGCATACGCACTGCGTAGCGTCGTCATATAGAGTTTAACACACATAATATGGCTTCAGAGAATTCTGAGATGGCTTCTTAGACCACATCAATTGAGATTTAATCAATAAATAAAATAAAAAAACAAAAAATCTCTTTACTCTAGGTCTGCTTACAAAGTAGGTGTCGACATAAAACTTAACTTCAAAGAATTAAAAAGTTTTAAATATTGTGTTCTATTTAGAGTTCCTTACCGAAAGGTAGCCGGGAACCTATTACTGAGACTCCGCTGTCCAGCCATACTGTCACAGGGCCTGTATCTTTTGAACCGTAATTGGTGGACACATTGATATTTTCAGTGTGTATTACTGTGGCCGGTATAACAAATAATAGTAAAACCGGCCAAGACGAGTCGGATTCGCACACCGAGGCTTCCGTACCAACGTAGGTTTGTACCAATTAAGCTAGACCTCTAAATTGTATGAGCGCTTATATAACTTAAAGGCCTATCTTAATTGGCCTACCTATGTACGTATGGGGACACCCTTTAATTTTCAACTTTTTTTTTAAAATTTTCCTTAATTTTTCTGTAAAACCTTGCTTCTTGCCAAATTTCATGATTCTAAGTCAACGGGAAGTACTCTATAGGTTTTCGACCCTAAACCTAAGGGTACTTCCGGTTGACCTAGAATTGTCAATTTTGGTCAAAAGCAAGGTCTTACAGCACAAGTAAAGGAAAAATTCCGAAAAATAAAAAAGTTGAAGATTAAGGTACATTTTGGTAAATGTTTATGAAAATTATCGTGAGAATAACACATATAATTATTTAAAACGGCTTTACACTCACGGGTTAAGATATCGAAATTACTCCGACACGTTTCGGACATTTTTGATGTCCTTTTTCACAGGAGTCAGGGCTACCGCGCGTCCCCCGCGCGGCGTGATTCGGCACGTAACTGGACGACACGTAACAAAAATGTCCGAAAGGTGTCGGAGTAATTTCGACATCTTAACCCGTGAGTGTAAAGCTGTTTTAAATAATTATATACATTTTGGTACTTACAAGTTTTCGTGAAAATCTAAATTTGCCCATATCTTTTTATTGTGTTGACTCGGGACCTCGATTTTATACATCTAATAGGGACTATAGACCTCACTATTTGGTATAAATTTCAACTTGCTAGGTCCACCCGTTCTTGAGAAAATCGGTGGTGATACACGGACAGACAGACAGACAGACGGAAGGACAAACGGACAAACAGACGGACAGACGGATAAGAAAGTGATCTGATAAGGGTTCCTTATTTTACCTTTTGAGATACGGAACCCTAAAAACAAATTAAAGTTAGAATTTAATGGAGACCATACAAAAAGCGTGTTAGATATTTTTGATGCATAATCTTTTAAAAAATTATACGGTGTTTTGTGTGTTATTATACGGTGTTACGGAACCCTTCGTGAGCGAGTCTGATCAAAACAGTCTGAATCGCACTTGCTGGGTTATAAAGTTTAATCGAAGCTAAGTATACAATAAACATGCAATAAGCAACCGTTATCGCTAAGCTGCGAAGTTATTGAGCTCTATGTTTAACATTTTAATAAGTTACAAAGCAAACGTTTTATAGAAGCAGGAAAGTACATTACATAATATCGCAAACACATATAAGGCGGTAAAGGTTAATCAGCCGCTAAGAGTGACCACTGATTATTTAAAAGTTGCTGTAAAAGCAGTAATTTTGTCGCAAAGTGCTGCAAATTCCATTTTACTTTTGACCTACTTAAGACTGCAAAAAGCTTCACCAGTTTTATATTTAGTTCATTTTTCTATTTTTGTGCGTTAATTCGAAATAATGTAGCCATCGCTAAACACACATTCTACGAGCTTTTATAAAATGTTCGCCTGACTACGGGATGGTTGTGAGGTTGACCTGTATGTATGTATGTTCTTCTGTTTCCTCATAATTTCTTAATTCTTTATCATAATTTGACAAATATCTTGAGGAGCGTCTTGACCGTCCGCTAGTCTTGTTATATGGCTGTGATTGAATATGGCGCCCTCTAGAGTACATAGTCATGAACTAAAAACTTTGTTTTTGTTAATTTAGCCGTGTAAGATATCAAATAATCTCAAATATATTTTTAAACTGTATCATTATTTTCTTTATTGTTATAATGTATACAATTATGTAAGTGTAAGTAATATGTAATATGGATATTAGTATATATGTGTGTATATATGTATTTGTGGAGATGTATATGTTTATGTAATGTATATGTATATTTGCATGTATGATTGTGTACACACGTGTATTTATGTATATGTATAACTATATAAATAAGTAACGATAAAAATAGATACACCACCGTCCGTCACAGTCTCGCAATATTACTCTCAGCTCGGTTGTCTGGAAGAAATCGCTTTAAGCGATAAGACCGCCCTTTGCATTACTTAGCATAAGTATTTTCCTCTGGTATTTTTCTGTAATTATTGGTATGCAAATAAAGTGTTTATCTATCTATCTATCTATAAATACTAGCTGACCCGGCGAACTTTGTACCGCAAAAATAAATAAACTGTCCAAGTGCGAGTCGGACCTGCACACGCAGGGTTCCGATTGATCAATATTTGCCGGAAAAATAAGTATGGAGACCCCCTTTATTATTTAATTTTATTTTGTTTTTATCGATTTTTATACACAAAGCGAATACCCATGTATGGAAGCGCCATAATGACAACCATCAAAATATGTCAATACAATGACAAAAATGTCTGAACGAATCAACAATGAAAATATTAATATTTAAATACCTACGCGATAATTCAAGTAATGTGGATATATTATGTTGTCGATTCAAAACCCTCAATTGCTTACGTGCTTCAAATTGCAATATGAGAGTGGAACAGAGTCTACCCTACCGTACCGAAGGGACTGAACAGTTCATATGGGAAAAATGAAACTGTTGTTTTTACTATCTTCCTCGCAATTTTTTCAAATTTTCTTATTATATAAACCTTCCCTGGACTACGACAAACATTTCAAAACCAAAATCAGCTAAATCGGTCCAGCCGTTCTTGAGTTTTAGCGAGACTAACGAACAGCAATTGATTTTTATATACAAGAAAAGAAGATTAGCTGACCCGGCAAACCTCGTACTGCCTCAGAATCAATAAATAAATAAACTGGCCAAGTGCAAGTCGGACTCGCACTCGTAGGGTTCCGTAACACAGTAAAGTATTCCATAACTGATTTTTCGCAACTACAAAAATAACTTTGTTTTTCATAGAGTTTGTATAAAAAACAAAGTTATCTTTGCGGTCCCTATATCTCAAAAACTGCTGACTGTATCTTGTTCAAACCAATTTTCGTTGCAAGTTTTTGTTGAGATCTACAGAATATATTTTTTCTAGATTTTTCACTCCCTTACTTTAGAAGTTAGAGGGGGGGGGGGGGGACACACATTTTACCACTTTAGACGCGCCTATCTTTTAAATGATTGACTTTGAGAAAAAAATATTTTAGGAACCTCAATATCATTTTTAAAGACCTATCTAAAGACACCCCTCGTATAGATTTGAAGAAAAAAATTTTTTTTTGTTCCAGTTCCATGTATGGGATGCCCCCCCTTAAACTTTATTATATTTTATTTTTGTATAAAAATCAGAAAGTGGTTTACAGAATACATCTATCTACCAATATTCAATTCTGTAGTCCTAATAGTTTCGGAATAAAATGGCTGTGACATACGGACGGACAGACAGACAGACAGACAGACAGACAGACAGACATGGCGAATCTATAAGGGTTCCGTTTTTTGCCATTCGGCTACGGAACCCTAAAAAAGCTGAATGATAATTGCAGAATGATTCAATATGGCTGTTCATTATGGCTCCACACGATTAGTGTACTAAGCCAGTGTCATATTACCGCATTATGCACATAAAAATTAAATTCAACCGAGACAATGCGTTTAAACGCCCAAATTCCCGCCAAAGTCTGTAAAATATGTTTTTGTAGTTTCATTATAGCCCACACGATTAGTATACTTAGCCAGTGTCAAGTATTAGAATTTTTCAAGTTTTTGAGACTTCAAGTTGTAAAGAAGGGTCAAAATCACATTTCAGGTCAATTTTCAAGTCAAAGTTTAGTCCAGGTCATACCCCTTAGTAAAGATGTGGACATTACTGAAGATTTTCAGTGGAATTTTGGTGAGAATGCAAATAGCATGTTTTTCAATATTGTGCTGCTTCCCTACACTCGCACACATTTACCGGCACTTCACGGTTAATAATCCACACTTCTTACACATATATATATATATATAACTCGGGGAATAACACAACAAAACAAAATACAATGGGAGCACACACTCTTTTTCACGTTCCCGCCAAAAATCTCGTAAAAATTATTATAGGTACTCGTAGTTGCGATTTGAAATTGTTCGTCTATGTCAGATTTCAAAAACAAATGGAATCGTTTAAAAAACTTAAAGAACGGACTTCAAATGCCGCGCTATTAAATTTCAGTACCAAGTTTGAAGTGTTTATCTCCATATCTCTGGATATACTTATCAGATCTCGATAAATTTACTATGGTACCACTCTTGGGATATCCCTTTTCCAACGTTTTATAAACGACGAAGTTATCCGCGTACATTATATGTGTATATATACGGTCGAATTGACAGACCTTTTTTTGCAAGTTGGTTAAAAAGAAAAAGAAAAGTATTCTTTTAAATTTAAATTGATTTCTTAACAACGGGACGAACATCGAACGTTTGACATCTTTTTTTTTGGTTTTGTACCAAAAACAAGAAAATAAAACATTACATAAATTTAATTTGATTTCTGAACATCTTTTAAATTTAATAATTGATTTCTAAATTGACAGGAAAGTACTTTCCTGTCAAACATGTTCGTCCCGTCGTAGAACAGTTTATATGGGAAAATTAAATTGTTGTTTTTACTATCTTCCTCGCAATTTTTCCATATTTTCTCACCGTTGAAACCTTCCCTGAACTACGACAAACATTTCAAAACCAAAATCAGCTAAATCGGCCCAGCCGTTCTCGAGTTTTAGCGAGACTAACGAACAGCAATTGATTTATATATATAGATTAATAATTATAAATTGGCTGATAATAATGACAATGATTACATATACATCATTTCATATCATATCATTTATTTTTTCATTTAGGTACATTGTACACTTATGAATGTCAAAAACATAAAAAAAAACAACAACTCATAACAAATAATATCAAAAACAATTAAATTTAACCATACAATAATGTCATCTATAAATATATAAAATTAGTTGGAATTGTAACATTTAATATTTTTCCAAAATGCTTTGTCGCATAAGTAATCATTAACAGTGTAGTATGCTCTGCTCAATAACAGTTTTTTAATATGAAATTTGAATTGCCTCTCATTCAAATTTGTTAACCACTCCGGAATAATATTATAAAATCGTACACAATTAGCTACAAATGATTTGTTTATTTTAGATAGCCTTGTTGTTGGCACTACTCATTTATATTTATTTCTTGTATTATACGTATGAATATGACAGTTTGCTTTATACTTATGTAAATGTTTACGGGCATACACTATATTTGTCAAAATGTAGAGACACGGCATTGTCAAACCATAAATCGCTCTCACTGCTCTCTTCTGTAAAATAAAAATACGGTTTGCGTCGGCAGCATTGCTCCATAGCATTATGCCGTACGACATCAATGAATTAAAATAGCTGAAGTAGACAGTTCTAGCAGTTTGTGCGTTTGAGATTTCTTTGATTTTTCGTACAGCATAAGCCGCTGAGCTAAGTTTTCCACACAATTCAGCTATATGAGCTCCCCATGTCAATTTAGATTCTAATGTCAATCCGAGAAATGTTGTACTTTTAGAAATGTCAACTTTAATATTATTTATAGTGATGTCAAAATTTTTAATGTTATTTACAAGTGAAAAATTTAAGCATTTAGTTTTTTTTTGCGTTGAGCATTAGATTATTTTTACTAAACCACTCTTGGATCGTATCAAGCGTGCAATTTATGCTAGTGGTATCATTTTCCGTACGATTTATTTTAAATAGGAGTGATGTATCATCAGCAAACAAAATTACATTACAAAGTGGACTCATGAGAAATGGAAGGTCGTTAACATACACTAAAAAAAGATAGGGCCCTAAGATTGATCCTTGAGGGACACCTATGGTAACATCCTTAACTTTTGAGAGGACTCCACCAATATCGACGGATAAGTTACGATTTGACAAGTATGATTGCATTAAATCCAGTGATATACCTTTAATTCCATAATGAGATAGCTTCATTAATAGAATATCATGCTTAACACAATCGAACGCTTTCGACAACTCACAAAATACCCCTAAAGTATTTTGTGCCTCCTCCCAAGCTCCAAACACAGTTTCAACAAAGTCCGTTGCCGCATTACTTAGTTTTTATATTTGTCTTATATTTGTCTTCTATTAATTTATTGAAATTTTATAGTGTGTAAGGCAAAACTTGCTTAGTTTAGTTTAGTGTTGCTGCATGAGTGTCATGCATGTAATCAAGGTTAAAAATGGCCAGATCGATTCAACTTAAATGCTGCACAGTATTAGCTAGTATTGTAGAATAATTGTAGGCTAGTTGTCGAAGTGGGTAATGGCGTAATGTGGTACTAGTATCATCCTCAATGTTAATAACAAAACATTATTTTTGTTTGCCGTACGGTTCATAGTAAAATATTTATGAACTTTTATAGTTAAAAAAGTCGATAAGTATAACCTTCGTATGTTTATTATTATACGACATCAATAAATGTAACAAGATCATTTGTCTCAAGATGCCAATGCTAGCCAGTGCGAGCATTGCCTTATCGCATAACATAAAGTTGTATAAACATTGATATAATGGTATAAAACTGTGTACAGCTAAATAAGAACACCGATTGGTATCGGTGGATTAAAAGCTAAACATACAAAAAAAAAGTACAAAGTTACCGACAGAAGGTAATACACCGGCTTGGTAGCGTCACATAAAACTAATCAAACTTGCATAATATGGCTTCTTCTGATGACAAATGAGGTTTATTTCTATGAAGCGACAACTCTCAAAAATTTTCCTTGAAACCAAACAGGAAATTAAAGAATTTACTTCTCTCTCCTTTGCTTCATTACTTTAATATGATTATTATTAACCGACTTCACCAAAAAGGAGAAAGTTCTAAATTCGTCAGAATTTTTTTTGCCTTGTGGTCCCATTTACATTTCATCGAGATATGTTCAGTATCTCCAGAGATATGAAGATAAACACCTCAAACACCATGAATTGGCAAGATGAGAGTATCCAAGGATCATGCTCGACGCGACTTATATAGGCTAATAATGATGTTGTAAGTGTCTATTCGTCTTTTCAAGGTTCAGTTCTGAAAGGGTTGCAACGGAACCCTATTAAGAGACTATCGAGTTTCACGTATCGCCGCAAAGTCGCTTGTTTATTGGTTTATTATCGGATACATTTCGGAGAGTGTGCTGTGGAACTGCATAATTTGACATGAAGTTCCATAGCACACTCTATATAATCGGACATCCAGAGACACTGAAAGGCGCCACCAATATTTGGTGGATATACCATCTACCCGAACGAAGCGATTTGCATCTTCGTCCATCATACGAACCGCTAGAGAATGGAATACCCTACCTGAGTGTGTTTCCGGTTAAGTACAATATGGGGGTCTTCAAATCGCGAGTGAATAGGTATCTTCTGGGTTAGCGCGCTCCATCGCATCGACCGCATCATTACTTTACATCAGGTGAGATAGTGGTCAAGTGCTACCCAGTTCGGTGTTAAAAAAAATCGAGACTCCGCTATACACTGTTTTGTCCGCCGTCTGTAACGGCTATATCTTCTGAATCAATCTTAGTCGGTTTATTTGGTATATACATATGCATCAAATTCGCTTAATTAATAAAACTAAAACTAAATTGTCTCACCTCTAAAGTGTGATAAAGACACCGAGAGTTTTAGTGCCAACAGATTTAGTTTAACGTAAGCTCAATGTAACCGGAGGTAAACTATCCAATGTACATTAAATAAACATCTGGCAGCATCCATCAAAAAGTTAATCAATAGTAACTGACGAGCCACATCACCATTCCGACAGATATTAGGGACAGTGTACGTCCATAAACACGATCATTGCCGTAATAAGGGCCTCCCGGTGGTCACTTCGAGGTATAAATGAATATCCGCCTTCGTGACAGGGACGGTGTAAGGACGAGCTAGGTGGGGCGAACCGGGAGGGAGGGAAATGTCTGGACCTTGTTGGGATTAAATTATAATAAACTCACTTTCATTTTATTTATCAAAGTTATTGATTTGAAACATATTGATTGAAGGGGTTAATAATTAAAAATAAAAACTAAAGTTTAAAAACTAAACAAAAACGACATGCTGCGCGAGCCAGTTTCAGTAGTAAGTTTGAAATGTTTATCGCCATATCTCTGAAGATAATTATCAGATCTTGATAAAATTTTACTGGAAATACCTCGAATGACAAAAAAAAACATACAAACGAATTGAGAATCTCCTCCTATTTAGAAGTCGGTTGAAAAGGAGGTTTTGCCAAGGAATATGTACACAACTTTGACACTTACAAACTGCTAGGCAAAAAGCAAGCTGTCGAAAAAGGATTTAGCTGATAATCAAAACATTACATACATACAAAAAAATACATACAGATGAATTGAAAACCTCCTTCTTTTTGGAAGTCGGTTGAAAATTCAAAAGTAACTTCTTACTAATATTGTTAACGCAAGCGTTCAATGTATCGTCTACGGCACACACTAGTCATTTATTTTGTCGTCTATGGTCATCTGGCTACACTGAGTGCGAAACCATATCTATTACTAGAAGTGCCTCGCGGCTTCGCCCGCGTTAAAAACTTCTTTTATTTACTAAAAACTTTTATTTTGTAAAAACGATTCTATCATTAAAGACATCAAATAAGAATTAGCCAAATCAGTTCACCCGTTTTCATGTTATGACTAAGGCAATTCGGGATTCATATTTATAAAACCCGAAAAACCGAAATTTTCAGACTTTGTTACCTACCCCATTTCGAAAAATCCTACAACACGTACCTACTTTATCTCATCTTGTTTCGCCATACAAAATTGAATCCCCGTTCCGTATCCGGGAGGAATTTTTAGAAAATCCTTTCGAAGCGGATACCTACGTCATATTAACTATCTGCATTCTTATTTCAGCACAATCCGAAACAATATTGATTTTTAGACTTTGTTACCTCAGTTTATCCTCTTAGGGTGGCATTTTGAAAAAGTCTGAATCTCGTGTTTACTTATTTATTTATTGAAGTACTTGTGCGAAGTTTCGAAAAGAAAAGACTATCTTATCTTGTTTCTCCATACAAACTTTGAACCCCCGCTTCATCCCCTTGAAGAGTGAATTTTGTAAAATTATTTATTAGCGGATACCAAAGTTAAAATAACTATTTGCAGGCCAAATTTCAGCGCAACAATATTGATTTCAGACTTTGTTACCCCGCTTCACCCGTTTAGGGGTGAAATGTCGAAAGAGCTTGAAACACGTATTTACTTACTTACCCAAGTACTTGTGTTAAGTTTCGAATATAAAAGACTATCTTATCTTGTTTCTCCATACAAACTTTGAACCCCCGTTTCATCCCCTTCAGGGGTGAATTTTGGAAAATCCTTTCTCAGAGGTAACTAAAGTCGTAATAACTATTTGCATGCCAAATTTCAGCGCAATCCGAAACAATATTGATTTTCATACTTTGTTACCCCAATTTACCCTCTTAGGGGTGGAATTTAAAAAAAACCTAAAACACGTATTTATTTTATTTTTTACTGAAGCATTCGTGTTAAGTTTCGGATAGAAAAAACTATCTAATCTTGTTTCTCCATACAAACTTTGAACCACCGTTTCATCCCCTTCAGGAGTGAATTTTGGAAATTCTTTCTCAAATGTAACTAACGTCTGAATAACTATCTGCATGCCAAATTTCAGCTCAATCCGAAACAATTTTGATTTTCACACCTTGTAACCCCATTTCACCCTCTTAGGGGTGGAATTTCAAAAAAACTTGAAACACGTATTTACTTATTTGTTTACTGGAGCACTTGTATGAAGTTTCGAATAGAAAATACTATCTAATCTTGTTTCTCCATACAAACTTTGAACCCCCGTTTCATCCCCTTCAGGGGTGAATTTTGAAAAAATCCTTACTCAGAGGTAACTGAGTCGTAATAACTATCTGTATGCCAAATTTCAGCGCAATCCGAAACAATATTGATTTTCACATATGTTACCCCATTTCACCCTCTTAGGGGTGGAATTTAAAAAAAACCTGAAACACATATTTACTTATTTTACTACTGAAGCACTTGTGTGAAGTTTCGGATAGAAAAGACTATCTAATCATGTTTCTCCATACAAACTTTGAACCCCCATTTCATCCCCTTAAAGGGTGATTTTTTAAAATCCTTTCTTAGTACACCCTTACGTACTAAGACAAATATATTCTCCAAAATTCAAGTCTCTACGACCAGCGGTTTAGGCTGTGCGTTGTCTGTCAGTGAGTCAGTCAGTTAGTATGTCAGGACAAAGATTCTTATAGTATTAGATAGAAGATGTGATTTTTATATGATTTATGTTCTCATGTCTAATGTCACGTCAAATGTAAAGCAAGTACACGGATAGCAAGTAAACCAAATACACAAGAGATCATCAAGACTTTGCATTATGTTATCTCAAGAAAGAAACCCTTTACCTGATACATATGTTTTATATTGTGTACACATATTTAGGAATGGTTTTCGTCTTTTAAGTAACTTTTGTTTTAATTTGTGCTTAAACAATATACTGTATTGTATGCTAAATAAAAAAATAAATTAGGCTATAAGAAAATTTGACCCCATCATCTGAAGCCAGCTAGAAAGACAGAAAACAGAGAGAGATTATTAAAGGTTGGAAAAATAAATTGGGCAGTCATAAAATAGGGGCTTTGCGAGCCTTACTACATTCCTGTTATTTCTATTCAATCCCAATTATATACCGAGTTTATGAGATGTCGTTGGTTTACCGAACAAAATGAGCTGCTTGAGGACAAGTCAGGAACAAATATGACATCATACTCTTCATACAATTGTGGTTATATAACTGCACAATGACAAGTAAGTACGGTTATTTACTGGGATTAATAACAAATCTAACTCTGTTAAAAATAAATGTCGTTCATAAAATTTCGAGGGTCTATTCATATTCATTTATTCATAAATTGCAAAATTTACATGTCATTGTTGCGTTCAAAAGTCAAAGTCAAAGCATTTATTCAGTATATGGGCAAATTAAAAATTTGCACTTACACATGTCAAATTACATTAAACAGATCATATTCAATAAAAAATATTATAGATATAACAGAAACATAACTTATTGCTTTGAATTTACAAAAAAAAACAAAGGTATTGTATATAAATGTATAAAATAATATTATACATCGAATTTTGTACATAGTATATATATATACTTATCATGTCAGCTCCCTTGCTCAATGTTTATAATGAGGTCATCTAATGATGTGGTCTAACCTGGCATGAAAGCGTGTAGTTCTAAAAGTGGAAATCAGTAATAAGATGAAACAATTGTATAGCATCTTGGCTTTTTTTATAGATAAGATCGATGTCAAGTTTTTGGCCATCTGAATTAGCAAACCTACCGCTCAAATATTATAAAAAATCGAGGGTTTGAAAAATCAAGGTTTGGGATTTAATGAAGATACAGCCTTATGTTAGGCCTCAAGAAGTTTTGAAACTTCTTTAAACTTCGCGATTTGAACACATTTATACAGTTATAAATATTAAAATACACTTATCACTCTTAAAACATTAATTTTTATTTAACTCGACGTTTCGACCAAGCAATGCATCTTGCAACTTCGTCATAGAACTTTAATATTAAAACTAGTAGGTATTCCCAGACAATATATCTCTCCTACACTAAAGTCTAACCTAATCTATAGCAGTCCCAGATTTAAACCATCCGCTGGGATCCCGCAGTGATCCCACTGTCATCTCTCAAGAAGTGAGCTTAAACGCCTGGAATCTATAATTATAATCTTCGGAATTTCAAGTGTCAAGTCCTTTAATACGCACTGACAATGATCCTAGATTAGATTTTATAACGAACATGGAGGAATGTAGGTGAAAATAGCGGATCTATCCAATGAGACACCGTGTCCGGTGATCGGTGTCGGAGCCTTTGGGGTATAAAATACAGTTAATTTTCTCATCAATCACCCCTCATTACTAGTTTTTTAACCGCCTTCACAAAAAGGTTCTCAATGCGACTGTATTTAAAAAAAATCTTATGTTTATTACCTCAGAACTCTCTACGTGAACCAGTCGGTACAGATACTTCTGCGCTATCTGATCGCAGCCTAGATCGCGAACGCAGGACGCTGCGGTGTGTCCGTACCTTTAATCGATTTTAAAAATTATTTTATGTTTGATAGATTATGCCTTCCGTTTGGTCCTATGCAAATTTTATCAAGATCTGAAAATCAACTCCGGAGATATGGAGATATACAATAATAAAAAAATTGTATACCTTTATGCATCGATTTGTATATGTACTATGTACCTCGATGCCATGATGACATGATTATAGCTACTGGATTATTTCACTATAGCGGCATGTAATTTTTTTTCGTTTTTTACGATCATAAATTATCTCCCAACATAAGAAAACGGCAGCCATTTTGTTTTTGAACTCGAAGCACGAGTGATTGTACTGATTTCTCCATCCTCATAAAAAGCTCAAACCGTTATAGCTTATAAAACATTGAACTCAGTGCAAAAATGTAAAGAGTGTTTTCTTCGCCAATATCTTGATCTATTGATAAGAAATATATGATCTACCGTAATTGTGTGCAAACTCAGTAAAAATTAAGGTATTCATTGACATAATTTGAAGCGTGAATGTACATTTAGAACTTAGAACTAGCTATCTCCCGCAACATAAACTGATAACAGTTGTCAAAAAGTTCTAAACTATCTGTTTACCAAATTGCATCTAAATCTAATCAAACTATTCTCATACAAACTTTATAAACAACTGTCTCTACCTGCATTTCATTGTATGCATATAATTCTCTTCATAATTCATTTCAAAATAAACCAGCTTCGCCCGCAGCTTTGCTTGCGTAATCCTAGCTATAAACATTCATCTCAAATCACTCTTTATATTTCTGAAAACTGCATTTATATCCGTTACGTAGTTTAAAAGATGTAACCGTACAGACACACAAGTGACTTTGTTTTATACGATGTAAAAATAAAGATACATTAATAAATAATTAAATTGCAATTGTTTCTAAAAGGGGTACAATATTCCTAAGCCGACAAACTTAATAAACCTGCATCAGTAAATCGGTCACCGTACCGCTATTTAAAATTTAAAAGAACATCAAGCTAATAATAATACCAAAAGTTTTCTTAACAAATTTATCGACCTACATCTATTTGTTTTTTAAATAATGTTTCCTGAATTAGTGTTTGAAGTAGGCTAGCTCACGAGAAAAACAAAAATAGAATGATATCATTAGAGTTGTTTTGATTCTGTGTAGGTAAGTATAGCTGGGATTACATTGCCGTCTCTTTACCGTTTTCTTGACTTGTGACGGTGGTGTTATTATTGCAATGTATGGAAATATGCCAACGGAAGCCTTACTGTACAAAATAATATAGAGATCTACATCTCATACTAGGTCTAACGTATCTATATATATACAAGGTGGCGCAAAATTAATCACCCTATCGGAAGATGTTATAATATTTGCAAATGGCGTCGTACGTGAATCATATTTGACATTTGTAAACTAGACAGATGCAGAATACAAAAAATATATACGGTCGAATTGAGAAACTTCCTCATTTTTTTTTAAGTCGGTTAAAAAGACAAGTAATTGAGTGCTTTACTCGTTGTAATTGGAGGTCTGTATACGAATTACAAATATTCCAGTAAAAAATTGGTGAAACCAGAAAAAATCAAGTTATTTTCTTCCGAAAAAAGTAATTAATCTACCGAGTCGAAAGTTCTGCATGTGCTTTCCAGAAACAATTTTGTGTGAAAAGTTTATCAATGAAGTACAAATGTTTGCTTGGCTTCTTATACCTACATATATTGCGTGGTCACAGGGATATTTTTCTACGTATTTGTATTCACCTGATTTTGCAGTATTTCGATAGGGTATACGATATTGATGTTTTGATTTGATGTTTTCGGAAGACGAGTTGCGCTTGGTGGACTTTTTGGACTAAAGCTGTGTGTGCCTCTTCTCACTGCCATCATCCATGTCCCGACAAGCTGTGTGTGCCTCTTCTCACTGCCATCATCCATGTCCCGACAAGCTGCGTGTGCCTCTTCTCACTGCCATCATCCATGTCCCGACAAGCTGTGTGTGCCTCTTCTCACTGCCATCATCCATGTCCCGACAAGCACTAGTCCATCTTAGACTTAATATCAACATTATGTATAGAAACTAGAAGTGCTCCGCGGCTTCACCCGCGATAAAAAACTCTTTCATTTACTTTAAACTTTTCTTTTGTAAAAACCTATCTATCATAAAAACACATTAAAAAGAATTAGCCAATTCAATAAAAGGGAAATAGCGATTTATTTTTATAAAATCCGAAAAACTATATTGATTTTCAGACTTTGCTATTTTTTTCATCCTCTTAGGGGTGAAATTTTGAAAAGGCCTGAAACACGTATTTTCTTATTAATTTACTGTACTACTTGTGTGAAGTTTCGAATAAAAAAAAAATTAATATTTTAATTTTATTTAATAATTAATTGTAAAGTTTCGGATAGAAAAGACTATCTAATCTTGTTTCTCCATACAAACTTTGAACCCCTGTTTCATCCCCTTAAGGGGTGAATTTTGAAAAATCCTTTCTTAGTACACTCTTACGTACACAAATAATAAGATACTAAGACAAATATACAAACACTGTCAAGATCAACGAGGGGAATGAGAGTGGCTTGCTATATAGCTGTTAGCTAGCTTACAGCACTGGAGCTCCTGTGGCGGCTCTCCATTGTCACCGGGTTAGAATACCAGCTGTCGCGATCAGCCGTAAAGATTTTCTAAATAAACGTAAACATTTATTTGCCATAAACAGAAGGAAAGAAGAGCAAGCATAAGCATGTAGAATTGTGTGTTGGTATACATGGTTGGTTGGGATCGTTCCACTTTTAAGTTTTTTAAGTTTAACTTTGGTAAGTGGTGTTATAAGTGAGAGGGGAAAAAAACTATTTAATAAATTACAATAAATTACAAAGTTAAGTTAAGAAAGAAGAATAAATATACATTATGGATTAGAATAGTTCACGTGAGCATGAGTACATTTAAGCGAGATAGAAAGATTTGAGTATTTACCATCGTAGCTGAAGTTTACAACAGGCTACGATATATGACTAACGATATATGTCTACGACGTTGCTACGGCGCTACGAACTCCACTTGCTCGAATTATCATCTTCCGCGATTTATATATTGCAAATTCAAGAACAAAAGTAACCATAGTTAATGTTGTAACGCGTGCTAAATATATCAATTATTTAGCTCCATGTTTCTACCGGGTTAGCACTGACCGTGATCACCTCAAACTGCTGAAACTTGATCAAAACGTTGACAAACAATAATGTATTTAACATTATTGTTTTGAGCGTGATAAGTCTACTATTTAAAATAAATTCTTTAAAAAAAACCAACTTCATAACCACAAACAGGCACTCAAAAGCGAAAAATAAATTACTTAATATAATTATTATAAGCGCTACCCACTTATCTATTTGAAGTCGGTGCCAGCCAAGTCTATTGAATAATATATAGATACCTCAGACTATCATATAAAAAAGGCAGACAGATTCGTGTCGAACACCCGAGTGACCGCAAGTTCAATAATACCAAATTCTTGAATAATAAGTTTCCGCGCTCAGTCCGGCATGATTACTACGTAAGCAACGCTGCAAAGTAATATTGCACGGAAGCGTCCGACCCTGCTGCTGCTTGGTAACAAACTGAGCGCGGAAGCGTATTACTCAAGCATTTAGTATTACTGAACTTGCGTTCACTCGGATGTTCGGCACGAATCCATCTGCCTTTTTTATGATAGTTTGAGATAGATACTATGTATGTAGTAGTAGTAAGTAGGTAGATACATGTAGGTAGTATCTATCTACTACCCATTAGACTTGGCTGGCACCGACTTCAAATAGATGAGTGGGTAGCGCTTATAATAATTATATTAAATAATTTATTTTCCGCTTTTGAGTGCCTGTTTGTGGTTATGAAGTAGGTTTTTTTTTTTGAAAAAAAAAATATATATTTTACCCTTTTTAGTGCAAAACAAGTTTTAAATAAATTACATGCATCTATAAAATTTCGTGACTGGGCCGTTATACACTGACGGATATATACTTTGTGAAAATTTCAAGTATGTACCTATTACGGTTAAGTAGATACATCTGTAAAATGCGCACATATAGACACACGGACGGACGGACGGACGGACGGACGAACGGACAACAAAGTCTCAGAAAGTGTTCATTTGGTACCCTTTGGGTTCGGAACCCTAAAGAATTGACTTTAAACGCCGCGCTAGTGAAAATATTCACTAGTCATAATGATGTCATCGAGGTATCGAAGGACAATGTCCAAAATGGCCCTGTGCAATAAAAGCATCTGACACACACGATAATTAATTGTCTATTTTATTACAATAATTCCAAATACTTTTAATAACACGGACTAGTTGTATTCCAAAATTAATATAAAAAAGTAATATTTGCGATTATTAACATTAATTGCCGCCATATGGCCCAAACAGTACTGAATCACTCTACTACGTTATACAAGTTGGCACTTCCGTACATTGTTGATACCCGAATTATGAAAGCACTGTGTAGCCAACCTAACAACGGAAAGTATTATTTACGTAGTAACTATTATATAATCTGTGGTATTAAACTTATAATTTTTTTTTGCAGTGTTGGTTGGTACAAAGTACGTTCATAATTCTGAGTTATTTAATTATGTATGCAGTGTTGCGGGACTGATATGGCCGCCATCTTCGCCAAACGTCTTGTCATGTCAAAAAATATTAACTAACTTTGCACTCTAACAAGACTTTGCCCGGTAGAACATTCTTGTGAAGACAAATTAATTCTCCCACCTTTGTTTCTATCTCTTTTTTTTTTTTTTTTAATTGTGTATAATGCTCTTGGGACTCTTCTTCTACAGTAACTAGTAAGTCGTCGAGATAAGTAAATGCGTCGTAATACAAATGTTGATATATTAAAAACGGCTCAGCCGATTTCGTTAAAATTTAAATGCGACCACCTGTGAAGGTTACCCTTTGAAACAAAAAAGAATTTTCCAAATCGGTTCAGGCATCTTTGAGTAATCGGTGAACATACATAAAAAAAAATAATTAAAAAAAAGATGCCGACGAATTGAGCACCTCCTCCTTTTTTGTGAAGTCGGTTAAAAACGGTTTGATACTCGCGAGTGAAGACATTGAACATACTCCGACACGTGAGTGTAAAAGTGGTTTTAAGTGTTCTTGAATTATTTGTGTCATTCTCATGATAATTCGCATATAGACGTATCATATTAATCAAAAACTAAATGCTATATAAAAAGCTAAATGCTCACATCACTAAAGTTTAATGTAAAAAAGTAACAGTCTCTAGTAAAAATATAAATGATCTACGTATGTAATGCTTCTATTATTAAGTGACTTAGCAATATGCCTTACGACTGTATGATCCATTTACATATTATAAGGTAATTTACGAGTGCATCTGCGTTAGGACAGACAGACACGTACATATATGTACGTGACGTTTACGTGAACGTTTCAATATTGTCATATGTCTTTTAAAATTTATAGCCGTATATATTACCCTCAGCTACAGTATGTTACAAACACCAGTGATCATAAATTGTGTTGTCAACAACTGTACTTGTAATATTATATATATGTTATTTTTATGGTGATGTGAGAGCATGATTACGTTTCATCGCCGCGGCCGATTGTAAATATGGTAGCCTTCCTAAAATGTTAGCATTTATTTAGTTTTCTTCATTGCAACACAATGTGCAGTTGTAGTAACGTAGTCAATAACAAATCTGCTTTATGACATGTACCTTCAACTGTATCTATGATTTATGTCTTGTAGTACGTTTTTTGTTTTAATCTAGGCCTCTAGGCCGAGCGTGCTTACCATCTTCGACCGCATCATCACTTACCAACAGGTTAGATAGTGGGCAAAAGCTAACCTATAAGATATTTAAAAAAACTTATGATGTTCAATAGTTATTGTATATGCACACTGCCCTCAATTTACAATTATACATATATATCTCCAATCGTCCCTCGGTTGTTTAGAAGAAATTGCGCATGCTAAGCGATAAGGCCACGATACTTATTTGATTTTAAAGTGTTTGTAAATAATTATATTTACTAGATGCACCGTGCGGCTTCGTCCGCCTTAAAAAGTATCTTATGTACTAATCAGTGGATTAGTATTAGTATAGTGATACTGGCTATCCCTGTGCTAAATTTCAGCTACATCGGTTGTGTGACCGTGAATGGTTCCAAACAGATACAAACTCACTTTCGTATTTATAATATTAGTTTTGATGTCGTGCAATAAAGTGTTGATATATTTATCTACTTTTGAAAAATATTCTAAGTACATAAGTATTATTTTCTAAGTTAAACTGAACTATTAGTTTCATCAAAAATTGTGCAACAATAAGTAGCGCCCGCGCGTAGATATTACGAGAACAATAGTTTTTTTATTCTTTTTTCACTTTAAAATTATCTCCATTATTTAGATTTCATTCGTTGCCTCTATAGTTTTTCAGATAATGAGAATTGTGTTCTGCTATCATAGCCATTGTGTTCTCCGGTTTGAAGATATCAATGTTCCCAATTTAACTTTAACTATTAAGCTTGTAATTATATGCTCTTCTACTTTCAGACTATCTGACAATCACAACGCTACAAATGTAGGTATCTATCTTATAATAAGTATCTTTGAAACGTGGAATCGGCACATTTACAAAGAGAAACGTTCACAAATAATTGTGCGAAAAATAAATATAGGTTTTAGAAAGCGACCTATTAAGTCGGTAAGACCTGTTGCTCTACCATTGTGGAATGGGCTTAGAACTGCCAACAGGTGGTTACGTTTACAGAACGGTTAAATTTCAACATTCAGCTAATCCATACAGTGCGTAGTATTATTATCTTTTCTATGACAGTGCCGACCTTTGCGATTATTCTAGCTCCTTGTGAATGGCTTTACCCGCGTACATTATATTTCCTTATTCCTATTCTGTGCTCTATATAAGCTACCGCTACGCTAAATAATAGCAAAATCGATCGAGCCCTCAAGCTATAAAGAGAAAACAAGAAAATGAAAAAAACATTAGGTTCACAATTATATTTGTGGTAATGTGGTAATGCAGTGATGGTGGTATTTCTATTTTAATTCATAATATTTCAGAATATATGAACTTACAGCAGTGACGTATGTATTAGAATTAAAGCGTTCCTTATCTTTAATAGCAACCTCTAAAAATATACTTGATATTTATTTAAATAACAGAGACCTGCCCCGGCTCCGCACGGGTGCAAAAATATGATTGAAAAACTGCCAAAATTAGGGTCGTATTAAAAAAAATTAAAATGTTTATTTCTCCCATTGTCAACTTTTCCAAAAATATCTTTCGTACAAAGTCTGTCCAGGCCAATAAAAATATGCAAAAAAAATTGGTCGAGCTGCTCTCAAGTGATGAAGAAGACAAAAGAAAACGTTTGTATTGCGTCAAGTTTCACAGTGAGTTTACATATTTTTTTCAGTACGTGTACAATTGTACATATACTAACCCTACACAAAAGTAAAAATACTTTATAAAAATGTTTGGAAGAAATTTTAACCGCTTTGACTGGATTGTCCAATCATATCATTTCCCTAAAGTAAGTTAAGTTAAGTAAACAAAGAAATATGAGAACTCCAATTATGTCTATATCTATCTATATCTTATCTGTAACTAAGAGATATGAGGGGCCCGGTGGCGTAATCGGGAGAACGTTCGGCTTTGATGCCAGAGGTACCGAGTTCAAACCCCGCCGTGCACCAATGGATTTTCTATCGATAAATGTATGTGCGCTTTTCACAATGGCCCTCCTCCTCATGAAGGAAAAACATCGTTAAGTAACCCTCAACCCCTACACGGTGGTAGTACATTATCTAGTGCCCGCCTGACCAGCTACCACCCTCAAGTTAGAAAATCTGTCGCCAAGCATCTAATGTGTTCCGACAGCTATCCTTGAGAGCCAGTTCCCATTCTAGGCCTAGCGTGCTTACTATCTTCGACCGCATCATCACTTACCAATAGGTGAGATAGTGGTCAATCGCTAGCCTATAAGATATATATATATAAAAAAGAGAAGAACATGGTCTAAGGTAGAAAAGGCCCCGGAAAAGCTAAAATTGTCAATCTTTTATGAACATAGCGCAAACTCATTTTTTGGATTTTAAGTGCATAGTTATTTTGTAGGCTTTAATTATGCAGTGATCATCCAGACTAATATTATAAAACAAAACGTTTTAAACGAATTCAACTTTTGAGATGTGTGTTCACGAAGCAAGTGCATCGGTTTCAATGTCGCGAAAAATATCGTTTGCGCGATGCAGGATCTCATACATTTAGGCAATATTTAAAGGAGAGCTATTAAAATGTACGCTAGCGCCATCTCTGGGTTTTATTTATCCTTACTAATATTATAAATGCGAAAGTAACTCTGTCTGTCTGTTTGTCTCGCTTTCACGCCAAAACTACTGAACCGATTTAGATGAAATTTGGTACACAGATAGTCTAGAACCTGAGAAAGGACATGACATGGACAGGACACAAGGCTACTTTTTAATGCGAAAAGTGGGTTGTAATGGGTTGAATAGGGGGATGAAAAGTATGGAAGTATCGTCATTTTTAAAGCTAGAAGCTTGAAACTTATTTTTTGGCTGTGGTTTCGATATAAATAAATATGACATTCAAAGATTGTGAGGGGAGAGGGGGAGTGGAAGGGGGAGGAGGGATGGGTAGGGTAGGAGGAGTTGAGGAGGTGGGGGAGGGGAGGAAAGCTGGAGGGGAAGGGGAGGGGAGGAGAGGGAGGTGTAAATGAGGGGAAGGGGGAGGGGAGGGTATGTGAGGGGAGGAGGGAAAGGGGGATTAGCGTGGTATGGTAGGGTGCGGTGTAGTTGGGATACGTATGTGTCATATTAGTTAATGCTACCCAAAGACACTACTCCACGCGGACGAAGTCGCGGACACAGCTAGTTATTTGTATTTATATTTGAATAGTAGAAATAGACTATTTTCCGAATCTAAATAATTTCATACATTGTTCAACCATTAGGCTGGTTGAAAATAAACGAAAAAATGCAATGATTACATTTCCGCGACATTTTCCGGCTTTTTCCAGGCTGGAATGTAGTAACGTAAAAACCAAATACACAAGAATCAACGAGAAATAGTGGAGCCTCGGAGCGGTGTTTGCTCCGAGAGTGGTGCAATCAGATTGCAGATGTCTGCTTATGCAGATTTGGGAAGATATTTTAATTCTACGGCGGAATGCCGCCATCATTCTGGGTTTTTTCGTACTGGTAGTGATTTTTTGGGTTCTGTACCTAAAGGGTAAAACGGGACCTATTACTAAGACTCCGCTGTTCTGTCTGTCAGTCTGTCCGTCTGTCACCAGGCTGTATCTCATTAACCGTGATAGTTAGACAGTTGAAATTTTCACAGATGGTGTATTTCTATTGCCGCTAGAACAACAAATACTAAAAACAAAATAAAGTTAAAAATTAAAGGGGGTCCCCATACAAAAAACGTGTTTTTAGTAAAACGTCATCTATGAGTCCTTCATAGGTGTCATCTGGGTGTTAACAACTTCTTCGTATTTGTTAAGCTAACAACCTTTCTAATTAGTTTCGGCAAAATGACATAGATGGCTAGTACGCTAGTGGCATAGGACGCTAGTAAACGAGCCCCGTCTTTCTAGATCGCGACCAAACAAAATATTCTTGGTAATAATATCAATTAATCAAATATGAGGTTAAAACTCTGATATGTTATGTATTGTACGAAACCCTCCCTAAGTGTGCGTTAAGAGACGCGGTTCTGACTCGCACTTGGCCAGTTTTATTGTCGGAACCGTTTTATTTTATGTAAGTTCATCGATTACTCAAAGATGCCTGAACCGATTTGGAAAATTCTTTAATTGTTTCAAAGGGTACCAGGTGGTTCCATTTAAATTTTAACGAAATCGGCTGAACCCTTTTTAATATATCAACATTTGGACGACTTTCTACTAACTACTGGCACAGATTATGTAATAGTTACTACGTCTACTGGCTACTTTGACTAGCGCGACGTTTGAAGTCGGTTCTTTTAGTTTTTGAAACGACCTTAAATCATTGATAGTTTAGATATGATGTATTGTGGCTTATTGTTGATATTGTCATCATCACGGTAATCAAAGTATACAATGTGTAATATAAATGAATAATTGTGAATCATAGGTCTGTTGTAATACTAATAACTTATAAATTATATATTATTTATATAATTATACTTAATAAAATAATACATTAATTGAGGTAAAACTTTTTTCTAAACAATTGAGTAAAAGAAGCAAATATGTGCAGAATATCGACAACGTTACAGAAAGCTGCGAACGCTAGTGTGCCGTCTTGAGCCAAGTATGGTCATACAATAACGTCAAAATATTGTATGGTCTCTCTGTTTAGCTCAGAATTACTATATTCTAAGCTAAACTGAGGGACCACCTACATTATTCTGAACTATTTAGGTAGATTATCGATATATATCTTTTATATACATTCAATGGCTTCATAACAAATGGGCGTACAAGCAAAAATGGCGTTTTAAATTTTCGAATGCTGTAGATAGTACAAAACATGCTCTTGCTTGTACGCCCATTTGTTATGAAGAGCCCTCGTCGAGGGCTTCATAACAAATGGTCGTACAAGCAAAAATGGCGTTTTAAATTTTCTATGCTATAGATAGTACAAAACACGCTTTTGCTGTACGCCCATTTGTTATGAAGCCCTCGATATATAATAAGACTTTTTAATGAATCATATGAAATTCAATCCACACTAAAATATATCTCTCTATTAATCGCACAGCTTAAACATAAGGAAGTAAACTAAAGTTTTAAGTATTTAATTTAATTTATTGACTTTTGATAGATCGGTGGGGTGTGAAAAAAAATTTAATGTTTTTTTTCTTTTAGAAGCTGAGCGGTCTTGATTATCTTGGTAATTAATTATTATAAATTAATACTGTAAGCTGTTTTTATGTCTGTAGGGATATTGTCATGGTAATACGTATTACCTTAATTTAATTTTCCTAAAATAACAATTATAAAAGTGCAAGTAACTCCCCAAGCGAAGCTGAAAATATACTTTTTCACTAACATTGAGCTTCGTATTTAGTATACTGCAAAAATACATTAAAAATGCATTAGCGAAATTAAATTCCAGAGAATGACAAAGGCAAACTGCCAAAGGTGTCAGATATCTAGGACCGTCACCAAGCTGGTTAATTCATTAAATTAATTGTAACCCGGTGTGATGTGTACCCAACGTAACCATGTTGTGTGCGAGGGGCTTACTTCTAGTTTACGAGCAACCTTTGTTATGTTAACATCCTGGATTTTAATGAGGACAACGTCACTAAAGCTATCACTTACCTTTCAGCTGCAGCGCACTTCGACAGTTTACAAAATAAAATTAATTAATAGACTGTGTGAAACAATAAAGTAACATAAAATAAAAAAGTAAAATCTCCCACCATAATTGCTAAAAAATCTAATAACATTTTCCTTATTAAAATCTAGCTTTCTGCTTCAACGCACTTCAACATTTTACTAAATAAGTTACTAAACTGAACGTTTGAACCCAGAAAATTACATGCCTAGTAAAATCTCACGCGCCAATATTATGCTCTAAAGTTAGTAATTAAATTTGATTATACCTTTTATATTCTTTAGCGTTCAAAACGTAACAAAAAGTAAGAATAAATGGTACTTCTGAAAAAAAACTGTATCTTTTAAAGAAAATAAAAGTTAGTAAACTAACCGGCCATGACGAGGGCGAGCAGAAAGGCAGCGCGAGACGCGTTACGCTCCATCGTTGCGTACTGAATGCCGCCAGAAGTGTGAGCTGCCGTTTTATAACTTATGGGGTGAACCTTACCGCCCTCAGGATGGGGGATACTACGTACGTAACGGGACTAGTTTACCAGCATTTTCAAATCAAAATTAAATTGAAGAATTAGGGCCGTTGCCAGGTCGTGGGCCGGGCCAGGGGGTTTAATAAGAGAATGGTCGGCTTTGACGCTAGAGGTACCGAATTCAATCCCCGCCGTGCACCAATGGAATTTTCTATCAAAAAATGTATGTGTGCTTTTCACAAAGCTCCTCCGGTGAAGGAAAAACGTCGTTAAGAAACCCCCAACGCCTGTATGGTTGCTTGGACACTTTTCTAGTGTCCGCCTGGCCAGCTCCCACCCTCAAGTTAGAAAATCTGTCGCCAAACATCTAATGTGTTCCGGCAGCTATCCTTGGAAGCCAGTTCACATTCTAGGGCTAGCCTAGCGAGCTATCATTCTAGACCGCATCGCCACTTAAACAATTATCATTAAATAATTAAACATTAAACATTTGTTAGCTGAATGGCTCAATACTTTTGTTTTTTTTTTTTTTAATTCAAAGCAATAAGTCATGTTTCTGTTATATTTATCATAATAATTATTGAATATGATCTATTTCATTATTGAAGATGATATTTGACGTGTGTACTTACACTGAATAAATGCTTTGACTTTTGACTTTTGACTTACCGACAGGTGAGATAGTGGTCAAACGCTAGTCTATATGATATTTTTTTAAATAGTCTCAGAGATTTGATTGAACATTTTCAGGAAATCTGATTGATTGTTTAACTTAATTTGTTGTTCAGAAGATTTAACAATTTTATAACCTACACCTAGCTTGGCTAGGTATGTTTTGGTAAGAAAATAATGAAACAGTTTAATTTCGAGTCCTGTTATGGAGGTTCATTAAAATGTTCCGTACCACAAAAGGAAAAAATAACCCTTAAGGTACGGATACACCGCAGCGTCCTGCGTGCGCGTCTAGGCGGCGATCAGATAGCACAGTAGTATTTGTACTGACTGGTTCACACCAACCGCCATCAGAAAACAATTGAAAAGTATTAAGATCGCGCCCGCGGATCGCAGGACGCCGCGGTGTGGCCGTACCTTTTACAGGATCCCTTTGTTTCCGTCTGTCCGTATGTCAAGATCCTTTTTCTCAAGAACGCCTAAAGGTATCAAATCTAAATGTATACCTATATGTCTATAGTTTCATCAAACTTCTGTTTTTAGGGTTCCGTAGTCCTGACAAGGAACCCTTATAGTTTCGTCATGTCCGTCTGTCGGTCTGTCTGTCTGTCTGTCTATCCGAGGTTTTGCTACGAGACCGTTAATACTAGAAAGCTGTAATTTTGTAGGGGTATGTATATAAATTACAACCGTCAAAACGACAAAGTGCTGAAATAAAATTAAAAAAAATATTTTTTTTTTAGGGTAGCTCCCATGAGTAGTGGGGGTGAATTTTTTTTTCATCGTCTACCCTATCATGTGGGGTATCGAAATGACTTAAGGTTGCTAATACCATTTTTCGATTGAATGCTCCATTTAATCGATCGAATCGATGATCGAAATACTAAACTTTAAAGTGCACATTTTTGTTCCATTAGGGCGTCCCCCCGTCCCCCCTCTAAAAGCTAAACTGCTGGCTTGAAAAATCTGGAAAAATTCGTGATAATAGCGCATTTCATGAACTTTAAAGGAAAATCATAGCGATTGAGATAACTTTATTAGTTTAGCAGCAATAGTCGTTTAACTTGGGTGTTGGATAATTTTGTACCAAATACAAAATCCTTAGAATAAATCCTTTAAAGTGACAAAGACGGAGTACCTAGTTGGTTGTTTATAACGGGTAAAGACTTGCATTGAATAACAGGCTACTACGGAACCCTACACTGCGCGTGGCCCGACACGCACTTGGCCGGTTATTGTAGCATATTCTCGCATATTTTGCGATTTCATGAGGGCATCAAAGCCTATGGGGTACTTCCTGTTCCCGTTCTGTACCAGAATCATGAAACTTGACAAAAGGCTAGACATTACAGAACATACATAAAGGAAACAATCTGGAACCCGTAAAAATGCAGTTTAATAGCAAAAAGATGCCAAGGTACTATTATATGTACTTGGAGGGATTAATAAGACTACTAGTAATGTGCAACCCCAATAAAGCAATGTGTTTTTATAATGTTATTTACGGTTATTTGCAATAACCGTGCCTATGGTACCAATGGCAAAGTTAAATTTGTCCTTTAGCCCCGTTTGACAAGTTTGTACGAAAGCCTCGGTGTAACAATGTATATTAGTCGATCCGGCAGCGTCGTCGTTACGTTCTCAGCCCATAGTTCAGCCCACATAACAGAACTGCGTACGGGAAGACAACAAAAACTCTACCTTTATTTATGACTAATAATGGCTATTTTTTATTTTTTCACGACGTATGGCCATTCGCAACGGTATAATAGGATATTGCACTGCTCTCCTGTCGTTACCGTAATTTATAGATCTTCGCACGGGAATTGGCTTCCAATCGTTTTTATTTTAAGGACAAATTAATAAATATCCGTGCCAAGAGGTAGCACGAATATAGTTTAGTCGAGAGGTATAATAATACAAATATTTATTTAAATATCAGATTTTTTACTTTGATTTTGGCGGTAAATGTTACTTCTTTATGAAGGTTATGGAACCTTGGCGTGCAATCGGAGAGGCCTAGGTCCAGCAGTCCACTGCTGTGCCACACGTATAATAGGCTGATGGTGAAGATTATGACGAACACTCATAAAAAAGTAAGACGGAGAATACAGCGTGAACAAGGACTTGGCAAGATTAGGTACAAACCTAATCTTGCCAAGTCCGTGCGTCTGTCTGTTTGTGCGCGATTTAGTTCATAGATTCTTAGAACAGTACCTACTAGTAAACTGTAATTTGATATGGATATTATTTACGCCAATTAATTCTCACCAACAAAAGTTTAAAATAATTCTGAACATTTTTTTTAATTCCTACGAATAAAGAGGTACTCGTAGGTCGCCTGTCTTATACGCAATTATTATTACTTAAAAGAATTAATAATTTTACAGAAACTTTGTAACAACAAATTGACGGATACATTCAACCCTTCAGATTCTTGAAAATGATGTAGGGTTGTCTAATGTACTTTTATTTTAATCCTTTATTTATATAATTTTTAAAACAATGCTTGTTGCATTAACATTGATCCATAACTGTATGTTATTATCAACACCAACTGTATGTTATTATCAAACCAATATTATAATTGCGAAAGTCAGTTTGATTTTATATTCGTTTGATTATTTGGGACTTCTTCACAGTCAAACGGCAGGACCGATTTAACTTTTATTTTGCACAGGGCTAGCCAGTCTTATGGATTAGTCTATAGAATATACTTTTTAACCAGCGAAGCCGCGGGGCACCGCTAGTATCTTGCAAATGTTAAGCTTATTGATTATTCCTGTAAGTGCAACGTAAGTAACCTGTAAGTAAAGCACGACTTGAGTACAGTACTTATTGTTTCTTATTCCTACACTATAAATAGTGTACCTACATAGATAGGTAAAGAGATAATAAAGCCACATAGCACAATGTCTTATGTGCCTGTCTCTATAAGTTTTAATTAGGTTTTACCTGTCGAGTCCCGGTATCTGCAAGATTTCGCAGTAGCTAGTAGTAATTATATTGCCCAGTATTAGATTCAGATGATATTTTGCACATCAGACATAATATTATGATTTGTGAATCGGCCAACACTGCTATGTTATTTTAAAATTGAACTGGCCTGATGATAGAGACGGAAGGTGGCTAGGTATTATAGGAACTTCTAAACTACACGATATGATAAACCTGTCATGTTTGGGATAAATTGAAAGTAGTTTAATATCTTGTTTTAAATATATTATTATAAAAATCTAAACAAATTTAAAATAACTAATAACTATCTATAATTATATACACATCCTATAGATACACAAATATACTTTTTGTTTGTGTAGGTAAGTACTGGCGATTGCAAAATATTTTTGAGGGTTTTTTGTTGTTAACCATTTCTTGTAAGAAATCTTACAGGAATGTAGTTAAGAGGAAAAAAGTTTTTTACCTTTTACTAAATTCTTATTCCTTTTTTCATGGTTGCGCAAAAACATATTGAAATGCTCGAATTCAAACAGGCAAACTGACACGACTATAGCGACTGCAGGAACGGGGAATCTAGCCTTCGATAAAAGTTCTAATTACCTACGCTTAAGTTCATAAAGTAAGTGGATTGCGTAGTATAATAAAATCTGCCACATGCATGTGGGACTCATGCAACTTGGCTGCTTTATGTAATATTATTCAAACACTCTAAATAGAACTCTATATAGGCTATTGACCATGTTCCCTAATAGTAAGCGGTGATGTGGTCGGTGATGGTGAACACGCTAGAATACTCTGACTCTCACATACCATACTCACGAAAAAAGAATCATTAAATGGCGGTGAAAGCCAGTAACACAAAAATGGAGGTCCTTAATATTTGCGCATATGAAGCATTCATTGCAGTACTTATCTGCGTCTAATAAAAAAATATGATTAAATTTTATAGACGTTTTTATTTTTGTTTGATTGCGTACTCGTATGTCTGCAGGTCGATTAAAAATCCTGTTATTAGCCTATGTGAATCTCTAGAGGTGTGTAACAAAAAACCTCTGAACACCACCCGCAAACTAGTCGCGTGAGATATTAAATCGGTCCTTATTTTATATTTTTAAAATTATACTACTTATATATTTTTTTTCCAGCGAGATCACACGTAAAGCTTTAGAGATATTAAGTGGTAGTTTTTGAAAAACCGAGAAAAACGCTTTGCCCACGAATGTATTTGTATTTATTTATTGATAATTATTAATAAATAATTGACACAAAATTGCTATAGTAAATGGATTTTTTATAAAAAATGATAAGTCATGTTAAAAATTAAAAAAAATATCCGTAGTTTTTATCTATCGTAGGCACCGAAAAAAAAATCATGTACCTACAAATAATTATGACAGGTACACTTTAGGCATGAAATCCTCAAAAGCATATGGTGCCATACATATTGCCCAATTGTTTAGCATCTTAGGTCGCGTAGGTGTGACCCCAGACCGAGCCACATCTACATTTATAGGTAGGTAAGAAGGTGCACGTGGAAGTGTATGACTTTGGACGTGGACAAATTGAAAAAACGGAATTTCAATTAGTCTTTTTCCTGTCAGGACAACGAAGTTTCGTGCAATATTAAACGCGAGACTTGTACTGTTGTGTTTAAATTAAGTATTTAGCTATTTATCTTTGGGTATATAACTGATAAGTACCTACGTAACAAGAACACCTCTCTGAATCAAATAAATATAAGAAGATCTATTTGTGTCCCATACTAACATTTCGTAAATTGTGATTTCTAGTTGTCCGATTCCTTAGTACATTCGTAAAGGTATGAGGATTTTTTTTTTAAATTGCCTACATAATTAGCAGCCAATTTCTGTCCAGCGGTGGACATAGGCCTCTCCTATTGTCGTCTTTTAGTCACTTACTTAGGTGTGGAAACTTGGGTTGGGTGAATGAGCAGGAATCTTCTAGGCAAGCATGCTAAATTAATATTCCATCCTCGACTGTCTCATAATCTACTAGGCCCTATTGTTGTCAAGCGGCGTTTACAATAGTAAAAATAAAATGTTTCGCTTATAGTTAGTTATTAATTAGATATCAGAAAATAATAGAGTACCTTTCAATGATACTAGATGCACATGGACTATAAGATTTTCCACAGGTGGCACGTGCATTACATTGATGTTCCGCCTGACTTGCTGCCAAAAAGTAATTTACCATCGAGGATAAAATCTGCCGCCGTAACCTTACGGTGTTCCGGCAGCACGGTTGTTAGTTATTCTAATACTTGCTAAACTAATAAATGTGTTTACTGTACTTGAAGTTAATAATAAAAGCTCTCTTACCAATTATTTTACCAATTATTAACACGTCTCTTGAATCTAAATCGAATATACTTATTTTTTTAAACAAATTTTATACTATTTATACTTGCAGGCGGTTGTCTTTCTTACAAATTTTAATTAACTACCAGCACCCTTTGATTCTTCCTGCTTTTCTTTATTCTATTAGATAGACTATTTATCTGTATCTCAGCAAAATTTCAGCATCGTTCGAATAGCTTAGCCGAGATAAATATAATCAGGTAATCGAATTTATAAATATCGGTGGTAATTATTATACCTAGCATCGAAATAAACTTTAACTTTACTTTACCGCGATCTGCCCACCTAGCTATAGGATGTGATCTTTTAAAAAGGGTATCCACAAGCTCCTCAAAGGTCGGCAACGCATCAACAGCACTCGTGGTGTTGCAGTTGTCCATATGCGACGGTATCTGCTTACCATCAGGCGGGCTGACTGCTTGTTTGCCCACCATAACATAAAAAAAAACATTATAATTATACATTTTCGGCGGGTTAAGTGGCATCCCTAACCACAACTAAAGATACAAAGTTGACATCGCCGTCATTAATCGTGTCGAGGGCGGACGTCAATCTACTGATTACGTTAACAAAAAATCTCAAGTCACACAATACTTCAAAGGTGGAGGAATGCCAGGGGTCGTGACGTAGGCGGCAAATATTAATGAATGACGTCCTGTCCTAGGTTAACACGGCCTGAAAACTATAAAGCTCATGCAAGCTAAGAATCTTTACTGCCTACGTCGGGTCGGTGTCGGGTTTCGTAAATTTTTTGCAATCACTCTTTTTTCCCGTTGGTGTAGGCAGGACTACTTCTTTCCACATGCTACGTACCAAACATATCTCTTTCGCTTCTGCCACTTTCATGGGCGCCTTCATACATTCTATAGCCTACATGCTATAATTAAGATAGTATTAAAAACTAGATATGTATTATGGTACGGCCACACTGCGGCGTCCTGCGATCTAAGTACTTTTTAATTGTTTTCTGATCGCGTTTGGTGTGAACTAGTCGGGACTATTGCGCTATCTGATCGCCGGCGAGATCGCGCCCGCAGGACGCTGCGGTGTGTCCGTACCTTTAAGATTTACTAACTAATAAGATAACTAAAAAAACCAACTTCACATGCCGTGCGAGTCAGTTTCAGTCGTGATGTTTGTCACCATAACTCTAGATATACCTACTTATCAGATTTTGATAAAATTTAAATGGGACCACTTTGGAGATGAGCCCTGTTTGTGAAAAAAAAACAACGGGTTGCACTCCGGGAGTGCCGGCAGAAGTAAAACTTTGAACATTTAACGTTGTGCATTTAGTCTACTTTCCCTCCGTCTTTCGAATTTTCGATCAGGTCACGTGTCCTGACGCTAGGTCCTGACGCAAGTTTAACATTTTTAACCCATTCCCAAAGATTCACAACGCCGCTAAAGAAGTTTTCACTTCAAAAAAAGTCAAAAGTCAAAGCATTTATTCAGTATATGGGTAAATTAAAACTCTGCGCGTATACACGTCAAATAAAATTAAATAGATCATATCAATAATTATTATTCTAAATATAACGAAAACATAACTCATTGCTTTGAATTTAAAAAAAAATAAAAGTAATGAGCCATTTAGCTTTCATCTAAACGTAGAACGTCCTTCGAGTATTTACCAAAGGAGATGTTAACGCACGGCGTACCCCTCTGCTGGCCATATAGCCATTATTGGCCATATGAACGCGTAACTACGCTGTATTTTTAATACTGTTTGCGTGTTTCAAGCTTGTGTGCGGGATCGTTAAAGTGAGTAATTTGTGTGTGTGCAATGCGTGTTTACCTCGTCCTCCGTAAGTATCGGCAGAAAAAAATTTTTACGGATTACAACGTTGACATCTCCATTGGTAAATGCTCGAAGAGAACGTCA
Source organism: Cabera pusaria (assembly GCA_954871355.1). Classification (NCBI taxonomy): domain Eukaryota; kingdom Metazoa; phylum Arthropoda; class Insecta; order Lepidoptera; family Geometridae; genus Cabera; species Cabera pusaria. The sequence goes on from OX940900.1 coordinate 25,447,717, forward strand.
CACTTAAAACAAATGCTTAATTCCCCTGTTTAATGTTATTAAAAAAAAGGATATTGAGTAAATCTAGAATGGTCACAACGTAACACTGTAGATGTCGTAGACCTTCGTAGCACGTCGAAGCGTAGACGTGGGCATAAACGGAAAAATACAAAAACTCACTGCTAGTTTCTGTTTTATGCCGTGCTGTTGTTGCACGTACGTACGTTACTTGTTTATTATGTTTTATTTTCTTTGTTAATAGAAAGAAACCAAGCCTGGCGGTATTTTTAGTCATTGTAATACAAATGGGAACACCTGTGGTATATCTTGAATCGCCTCATTCATTTTTCATCATCTATACTTTTTTATATTGGACCGTAATCTTTTACGTTTTCAAAATTTGATAGCAATGACATGAAAATAAGTTAAAAGTCAGTCAAGAGAGAACAGGAAATTTCCGTATATATAAAGTACTCTGTGGCAGGAAAAGAAAAAGGACTTTTGATTAGATATTATTGGATTGCTTGTTCCATTCATTTGAGTCGGTGATCATTATTTGATTTCGCCTCAAAATCATCAAAACCCAGTCATGGTTTGGAGGCGCTGATTAAGAATATGAGACCCAGCATTTTAGTTTCGGGGACAGCGGCTCAAAATAGCGGTGCATCAAATGGTGGAAAAGAAAATTACCAACGGTATAAAGGAAATAGAGTTATCAGTCGTCGACGAACAAATCAAAACATATTCACAACAATATATTAATTTTACTCTTATTATGGTATCTAATGGATTTTACAACAAAAGACGTAGTCCTCAAAGTGGACAGGCCTAGGAAACTTCTTCTACAAAAGCACTCGGACTAGTTAGGAGGCTATGGATTGAATAAAGATGACTACGAATGTTGTATGACGGAATACCTGAGGATGTCCGGTATTTATTGGAGCCTCACTGCGAGATCATCGTGAAGTGGAAGATTATTGACGAACATTGAGTGTAGTGTTTAAGTTAGGTATTTTGTGGAGTCAATATATCTATAACTGTAATCTCGTGTTTTCACTTAGTGTAGGTTCCCTCTATACATGTAGCAGGAGGAAGGCACTCCGTAACGTTACACACCTCCCTGCGTCAGTTGAACTTTAATCAACCCTTAGAGTGATCCCTGGTTGGTGCTAATCCACTGGTTCAACGTTGACTCTCATTGAACAAAGACGTGGCGGCGTCAATCGGTTCGCCGAGTTCCGACATCATGTTCAGATCCAGTCAGTATGAACTGGTGAGTATGGAACTGGTCAGTATGGAACAGTGGAGTACTGGTTGGGATGCTTGTGCTATGTGGATTATACTACCTCATCCAGCGCCTCGTCTCACTGCCGACGTTCAATTCAAGACAAGCACGATTGGTTTAAACCGCATCTTTTTCACTTAAAACATCAAGTGAGAAAGCGGTCAAGTGCTTGTATGTTAGACATAAAAAAACTTAAGGTCATTGAGATTAGATTTGTGTAAAAACATGTACAAAACGGGTACATGTGTAAACCGGTAGGGTTCGTTCTAAGAAGCTAGTTACGTCAGTTACGTTTAGTGGAAATAGTAGGTATACTGTCTCCACACTAAACGGGACGGGGCGGCGCGCGGATCGTGATGTTGTGTGACTTCTGAGAAATCTTCATGAAAACATATTTTTTTAATATCATATAGGCTAGCGTTTGACCACTATTCTATCTTACCTGCTAATATGTAATGATGCGGGCGAGGATGTAGCACGCTAGGCCTAGAATGGGAACTGGCTCTCAAGTACAGCTGCCGGAACACATTAGATGTTTGGCGACAGATTTTCTAACTTGTAGGGTGGTAGCTGGCCAGGCGGTCACTAGATAGACTACCATGCGGGGGTTGGGGGTTCCTTAACGAAGTTTTTCCTTCACCGGAGGGCTACTGTTAAAAGTGCACAATAAATGTTTCGATAGAAAAATCTATTGTTGCACGGCGGTGTTTGAACTCGGAACCTCTGACGTCAAAGCCCATCATTCTCCCACGACACCACCGGGCCCTCGGCCCACTATCTCACCTGATAGTAAGATATGATGTAGTCAAGGTTGGTGAACACGCTAAGCCTAGAATGGTCAGACTCTCAAGAGCTGCACTTCCGGTACACCGTAAGGTTATGGCGACAGATTTTCTCTTTGATAGTTGTAAGCTACTTTTTGGTAGTAAGTCAGACGTAACATCGAAATAATGCTTCTACTACATGTGAACGAGCCCCCATGCATGCAAATACAAAAATCCATTGGTCGGCTAGTATTTGAACTGGCGAGCTTCGGGTTAAAAGTCCACGTCTCTATCCTTTACATCTATGTCACCGGGCCATCCAAAATCAAGTAATTTTCTTATGTCGGAAATAGGCCACACCATTACTTTGCCAGCTTAAAGGTCCTATCTAATAGCCTCTTTAATGCACGATCACCAACATAAATTGTATGGAAAGTTCCTCGACTTCTACTCTGGTATGTAGGCAATGAATATCACGTTTTAACAGTCACATGTCAAGGTTTTTAACTTGAATCGCTCAAACTTGGCTATTGCTCGGATGTGGTTATATGATTTCGTTTTTAGTCAACTTCCAGACAAACGTGCGTGGAACTTTTTCGTATAGGTACTTAGGTACATAATATTTTAGGTGCAAGATGTAAAAACTCGTTCAGATTAAATAAGCAAAAAGTGACACGAGTATTTCACGAGTATTTTCCTACGTATTTACCTGCCTTTAAGTCAGGCAAGGTGACAGATATTCCGAGAAAATTATAAATTGAAGAAGTACAAAGAAACGCATACCTTACGACTGATAATATCAGAGTCGTATGGGGTATTCTTTATGTTGTGTTTGACTATATCACATTTTTTTAATATAAAAATTGTCTGAAGTACTGAAACGCAGAAGTAGATGTATGGTTGGCAACCCTACTTTAATATTTTTTTTATAGTCTGACGTCAACGACTGAATGACAGCTGAATGGTTAATTACCTACTTTTTTTTTATAATTCAAAGCGTTAAGTTATGCTTTTGCTGTTTACTTGATAATTGATTATGATTTATTTTATGATTTTGACGTGTATATGTGCGTATATTAATTAGAGATGAAACGAATATCCGGTATCTGACCTTGTTTTCACTATCCGGCCACATACCGGATAGTAATTCAGTATCCGGCCGGATTCCGGATAGTAAATTCCAAAAATTCTCAGTATTTTACACAAGGCATATCATACCACGTTTGCCGATCCGCGGTCTCCACTCTAGAACCAGTCTACCCCAAAGGTTGGTGGCGTGTCTTTGGGGAGCCCTACGTCCAGCAGTGGACTGATACCGGCTGATAATGATGATGATGATATGACCACAATAGGTTATGGACACCATTGATTTTTATAATAGTACCCACTAATAATTACTTTAGTACTCAAAATTAACAAGTGGCAAATGGTGGTGAATGAATACCAAATTTTTCGCTTTTGTTGGTAAGAGGTCTTGAAACTGAACACGTTATGTAACGCGATAAAGGGCCGAATATCCGGTAGCCGGATATCCGGCGCTCCAGCTTAGTAGCTTGCCGAATATCCGGTATCTGGCCAAACCACTATCCGTTTCATCTCTAATAATAATACTGCCTATATCCTGAATAAATGCTTTTATTTGATTTGATTTAATGTCACGTAGGTAGCAAAACACATCATAGCCCCCGCCTAGATAGACCGACGGTATCTTTGCCGCGCATAAATTAAGAGCCATTGTGGCCAGGATCGTGCCCAGTGGCGTACAGTTGAAGAGACCTATGTCCAGTGGACTAGTTTAAGCTAATGATGATGATAAATCAATAATCAATCATTACAGTTGTCAAAGTGAAACTAAAGTAGTCTATCAGCCGAGCCGAGCAGGACAGCGCATCAAAGGAACCGGACGGAACGTCACCGTAGCGGGTCAGGGCCCCTAGACAAAATCCAATTTCTGTTTTCATTCACGCTAACGCAACTTCAAAATGTATGGGAATGACATCTATGTTTTTAAAAACATAAAGTTGTCATTCCAATAACATTTTTAAGTTGCGTTACCGTTAAAATGTAAACAGAATTTGGATTTTGTCTAGGGGCCCTGCAGTGCAAGCACGTCACCGCGGCTCACGGCTAGATGACGCCGCGCTTATGGCAACGCGTTACTTGGGAAAATGGCAGCGTATGCTCAACCTTATGCCATTGTCGTTACAATTAACTTTTCTTTACATAGTATTGTTACGCCAGAACGTTCTAGAAAACAAATAACCCTGGGGAAAAGAAACTTATTACACTCGACTAATTACCCGCCATAAACACCCGACCGTCATAAAAGTAACCTTCCTGCAATTCCGATCCTAGTCAATGTACCTAGTTTTGTAGTTAAGATTGAACCTTATTCTTAAGTCGTTAGGGATCAAATTAGCATGTATGGTAAAGTTGTTTACATCAGATGTTTAAAGGAAAGCCGCGTATTGTTTGTGATTTTTATTGCTCTGTTTTGAACGTCTTTTGTCTTTTGTGTCTACTGGATGCTGGACAGATCTAGATAAATATTCTCGTCCTATATAAGACATCGAACGCGTGGCGTTGAGGCAGTCATTCTTTGGAAGCGACAGTGTAACCATCTAAGCACGGATAGCGACCAAGTGATCGTTAAGTGTTATCAGTGAACTAGTGTATTGAAAGGACGCTTAGATCTTTTAATACCACCCCGCACGTAACAGTATAAAACAATGTCGCTCCCGCTGTATGTACGCTTAGATCTTTTAATAGCACCCCGCACGTAACAGTATAAAACAATGTCGCTACCGCTGTATGTACGCTTAGATCTTTTAATACCACCCCGCACGTAACAGTATAAAACAATGTCGCTCCCGCTGTATGTACGCTTAGATCTTTTAATAGCACCCCGCACGTAACAGTATAAAACAATGTCGCTCCCGCTGTATGTACGCTTAGATCTTTTAATACCACCCCGCACGTAACAGTATAAAACAATGTCGCTCCCGCTGTATGTACGCTTAGATCTTTTAATAGCACCCCGCACGTAACAGTATAAAACAATGTCGCTACCGCTGTATGTACGCTTAGATCTTTTAATACCACCCCGCACGTAACAGTATAAAACAATGTCGCTCCCGCTGTATGTACGCTTAGATCTTTTAATAGCACCCCGCACGTAACAGTATAAAACAATGTCGCTCCCGCTGTATGTACGCTTAGATCTTTTAATACCACCCCGCACGTAACAGTATAAAACAATGTCGCTCCCGCTGTATGTACGCTTAGATCTTTTAATACCACCCCGCACGTAACAGTATAAAACAATGTCGCTCCCGCTGTAAGTACGCTTAGATCTTTTAATACCACCCCGCACGTAACAGTATAAAACAATGTCGCTCCCGCTGTAAGTACGCTTAGATCTTTTAATACCACCCCGCACGTAACAGTATAAAACAATGTCGCTCCCACTGTATGTACGCCTAGATCTTTTAATACCACCCCGCACGTAACAGTATAAAACAATGTCGCTCCCGCTGTATGTACGCTTAGATCTTTTAATACCACCCCGCACGTAACAGTATAAAACAATGTCGCTCCCGCTGTATGTACGCTTAGATCTTTTAATACCACCCCGCACGTAACAGTATAAAACAATGTCGCTCCCGCTGTATGTACGCTTGGATCTTTTAATACCACCCCGCACGTAACAGTATAAAACAATGTCGCTCCCGCTGTATGTACGCTTAGATCTTTAAATACCACCCCGCACGTAACAGTATAAAACAATGTCGCTCCCGCTGTAAGTACGCTTAGATCTTTTAAACTACACAACGGATTTAATGCAGTTTTTAGCAATAGATAGTGATTACCGCTTTCGCTTTCTTCCGCTGGGAAGATGCAATGACTTTTATATCACATTCAACTAGGAATATCTAAATAAAAAGTGTCCAGTGAAATAACAGGGCCATGTGACACTTAATCATATTTATCTCCAGATAACAGGCGCAGTGACGTGCAAAATTCTGGTTATCCTGAACTTTGCATACCGCTGTTTCTGTAATACGTAATAGTCGTCATTGCTTACCATCAGGCGAGCCTCGTGCTTGTTCGTTTATCTTATGTCATAAAAAGAGTAGGAAAGTACTCAAAAACTTGATACCTACTCGTACATAAAAAAAATTGTCGATACAAAGTAAATAAGAACGATGGGTAATAATAATAACAAAACCATTTTCAAGGATAAATTATGTATTTATCAACAATGCCATAAACGCAATACTATACGAAACATGAAACATATTACTTATAATATAATATTATAATCTATCTTACAGCCACAATACCGTGACATCTAGGCGACAACACCGGGTCAAACAACTTCACTAAGTAAACTTTGTCAAAGTTATTTTCTAACAGATACAATAACCTGTCCAACAATATAACACTCTCGACGACCTGCGCTAAACATAACCTCAATAAATAGAATATAACTAATTTTCTCCACTGGCGATCCATATCGGTGTATATTTCATTAAGGCAACTCTGAGGCAATCTGTCAAATAAACCTAAGTTTAACGTGGCGTCCGCCATTTTGAAGTAGTCGTGGAAATTATCACATTTGGATGAGATACGCTTTAGTTTTCCTTCCGAGATGGTGTCTTTCGGGAGGTGCGTTTTAATAAGTACCTGGAACAAGGGAGACTATTCATATAACATACACAAGCGGCATTAGTCTAAGGCGTAGGCCTGGCGATCGAGAGGTCGTGAGTTCGATCCCTATCCATTGCACTATTGAGACGTGAACCCACTTTGGATACAAGCACATTTAGCTTAGTTGGAGGGGTTAACAAGACTAAGCATACATTGCTAAGCTTTCAAAAAAAAGTAAATTAATATTATTTTAGTTTATAATTGTCCCAAGTGAGCAGCAGAGAGCGCTGAATGCCACGCGATGCGGGCTCAACTATACAGCTAACATCACAAGCATCGTCAGTTTTATCCAACTTACATCGCGGACGCGGGATCTGTTCATTTCTATTTACGATTTTATTATAGAAAAGTGATAAGTTTAGATAAATAGATGAATTGATATGTGATGTATGTATGTATTTTTGTTTCCGCAGTTCTCCGAAACTAGTAATCGGATTGTGATCATTCTCTTTTTATTTGCTTATATTTACTTTAACTTATGGAACAGTAAAAATCGGTTTAATCGTTTGTATGTCATGGACTAATACGTGTAAGGACCTGCAGCTTATTGATACAAACTTGGGGCATGGTGTCAAAAGGAAAACATCTTAAACCTTGATCTAATTCTATTGCGAATGTAATACATATTATCAGCTTTTCTTATGTCTTGTTTTTAGGGTTCCGAACCCAAAGGGTACCAACGGAACCCTATTACTAAGACTCCGCTGTCCGTCTGTCTGTCTGTCAGTCTGTCTGTCTGTCCGTCTGTCACCAGGCTGTATCTCATGAACCGTGATAGCTAGGAGTCATTTTCAGAAAATGTTGTTTTATTCGTGTTTTCAATAATCAACATAAAATATGACTCTTCCCGACATCTATTGGCGAGTAGAAGTACTGTGTCAGTAAAGCAATTAAGGCCCATTTAGACGGGGAGAGTTTCTCGTACGTTTCCTTACGAGAAACCATACGCTACTATCACAAGCAATAATCGCCATAACACAATCGTATCAAAATGTTTACATAAAGGCAAGAACTAAAATTTCGCCTACGATTATGTCATACGAGATTCGCATATGACTTATCGCTAGGCGATAATTGCCTATGTTTGTTTACACAACAAAAGTATAGTAAGCAGATTCTTGCTTATGAGAGTCTCGACTTGTATAAACACGATCTCGTATGACATTTTTCTAGTTCATACGAGTATCGTACAAATCAGGTTGAACCGTTTTGAGTGCGAGAATCGAAATACAAGAAAATTCTGTTTATACCGACACTATCGATATTCTATTGCGAGTCAATTGTCGCCAGAGTGGAAGAGCGAGAGGTGTGAATGTTTAAACATATAATCTTTTTTTAGGGTTCCGTACCCAAAGGGTAAAACGGGACCCCATTACTAAGACTCCGCTGTCCGTCTGTCTGACTGTCTGTCTTTCTGTCTGTCTGTCTGTCCGTCTGTCACCAGGCTGTATCTCATGAACCGTGATAGTTAGACAGTGGAATTTTTCACAGATGATGTATTTCTGTTGCCGCTATAACAACAAACACTAAAAACAGAATAAAGTTAAAAATAATAGAGGGTCCCCATACAAGAAACGTGTTTGTTTCGGCATTTCACGCCATCTATGAACGCTTAGTTAGGTAAACGTCCCATAGATGGCGTTATATTGAAATGTCGATCCCTAATACCTTTGTTAGACGTTAGATGGCGTTATCTATACTAATATTATAAAGAGAGAACATTTGTATTTTTGTATTTTTGTATGTTTGTAATGATTTGGCTCAAAAACTACTGAACCGATTTAAAAAATTCTTTCACTAATACATAGAATGGACTTTCGGAATGAAAATAGGCTATATATTATCCCGTTTAAATCAAAGGTACATTCGTGGAGACCTAATTTGCAACCTAAGTCGGCAAAAAAACGGTCGAAAAAACACGTTTCTTACGAACGCTGCTTAATTGAAAATAGATAGAAGAATATTTTCTATGCAAGAGTTGTACAACTTAATAAGACCTACAAAAAAGTCCGCGACAGCATATGTCTATCTCTTAAGATTGACACACAGTAACCATTTTAATCTTAACATTTTTGTTAAAAAATATTACCTAACTTCCAAGGCTATTTTCAAGTATATAGTATTAATCCTTATCCAAATAATTACGTTAATAAGCTTGGCCACATATTATAGATTAAAATTGTCCTTTACAGTATATAATTCAAATGAAAACTCTAGAAGATATCACGAATTTCACATACACGCATCGCAAAATTAATAAAATATTTGCAGTGAAACCACAGATTAGGTCATAGTTACTGCGAAAATATTATTATAAGCTTAGCTATGCTGTAGATCCCCACCGATCACAATCAATTTGAAGTCAATATAGTATAATAATATGATCTATTGTATAAAATAATATTCATCTATATATATAATAATATATTATTTTAAACCACCCCGACTGATCTAAGTATAATCTTTATGTATATTCAGTTTTCCCCTTTTGGCCGCGGATTTTCTTTCTAGGCTTGCCATTTTTATTTTTATTTAAACAATATTATGCAGCTGACAGACGGACTATCAGTTCCATTCGGATCATGATATGTACTGTTATCGGTATGCGTTTCTCTAAGTTGTGTTTCACTATTTCACTTTTTTATTTTTTTTTATATAAAAATTGTCTTGAAGTACTGAAACACACAGTTACATGTATAATTGGTTTTAACGTACTTACATTTTTTTTAAATATTTTGACGTAAACTATTGGATGACAGCTGAATGGTTCATTACTTTTTTTTCTAATTCAAAGCGTTAAATTCTGCTTTTGCTATGTTTACTTGATAAATGGTTATGATTTATTTTATGATTTATGATTTTGACGTGTATATGTGCGTATATTAATATATATGTATAATCTTACAATATCGTTGAAGAAGAAGATTTTCGAATTGATCAGACCTATGAAAGTTGATTTCATAGCGCAATTAACTAGAAAAAAGCTCATCGTTTTATAACAAATGAACGAATTTTCATGAATTAAAGCTAAGAAAATTCTCGATGAAGACATCTATCAAACAAAAAAAAACGATCAATAATAAAAACAAAATCGGTTCATCCTGTTAGGTGCTAAGATGCTACAGACAGACACTCAGATACACACGTTAAACGTATATTACCCCTACATTCTGCGTCGGGGAACGCGTAAGGTTACGGCGGCAGATGTTCTCCTTGGTGGTAAGTAAGCTACTTTTTGGTACATTTAATGATCCCACTACCACTGCACGAAAACTCATGATTCATGAATGCACATAAAACTTTCATTGGTAGGTATATAGCTAGGATTAGAACCAACGACCGTCGGGTCAGAATCAGGGTAACTATCTTATACGCCAAAGGGCCGTCCAATATCACTACGTAAGAATTAAAAAACAAAGTCCATCACTGCGTCTGTCTGTCTGTTTGCAATAATCTCAATAGCTACTAAACGGATTATCCTGCGGTTTTCATCAATAGCCAGAGTGTTTATGAGGAAGGTTTAGGTGCATAATTCGTTAAGGTTTTGTGTAAATTGGTTGAAATATGACGATGATTGTTAAATATGTTAATATTTTATATTCGATGCAACAAACTGATGCAAATTTTGTAGGCATATATGTTCTACCCGTGCGAAGCCGGGGCGGGCTGCTAGTAATATAATATTTTAAACCACCCCGACTGATCTATGTACGAGTATAATTTTTTCATTAAAAGCATTCCAATGACTCTAAAATCTGAACTGTAAGTTGGTGAGGATTTGAGTATTCTGTAGAGTCCAGGAGATGTCCCAGAATCAGGTCAATGCTTCCATGTTCTTACAATATCGTTGAAGAAGAAGATTTTCGAACTGATCAGACCTATGAAAGTTGATTTCATAGCGCAATTAACTAGAAAAAAGCTCATAGTTTTATAACGATTGAACGAATTTTCATGAATCAAAGCTAAGAAAACTCTCGATGAAGACATCTATCAAACAAAAGAAAACTATCAATAATAAAAACAAAATCGGTTCATCCGGTTAGGTGCTAAGATGCTACAGACAGACACACAGATACACACGTTAAACGTATATTACCCCTACATTTTGCGTCGGGGAACGCGTAAGGTTACGGCGGCAGATGTTCTCCTTGGTGGTAAGCTACTTTTTGGTAGATTGAATGATTCCACTACCACTGTACGAAAACTCATGATTCATGAATGCACATAAAACCAACCAACGACCGTCGGGTCAGAATCAGGGTAACTATCCTTTACGCCAAAGGGCCGTCCAATATCACTACGTAAGTATTATAAAACAAAGTCCATCACTACGTCTGTCTGTCTGTTTGCAATAATCTCAATAGCTACTAAACGGATTATCATGCGGTTTTCACCAATAGCCAGAGTGATTATGAGGAAGGTTTAGGTGCATAATTCGTTAAGGTTTTGTGTAAATTGGATGAAATATGACGATTATTGTTAAATATGTTCATATTTTATATTCGATGCAACAAACTGATGCAAATTTTGTAGGCATATATGTTCTACCCGTGCGAAGCCGGGGCGGGCTGCTAGTAAGAAATAAAATGTTGAATAATTATTATTTTTTTCTGGCGAAAAATATTTTTTGCTCGATCTTATAAAATACTGTAGTGTGGTACAGAACCCAACGAGTGTGAGTCCGACTTGCACTTGGCCAGTTTATATATTCCTTCGAAAATCGTATCTTCGAGACGAGAAACTCTCCCCGTCTAAATGGGCCTTTAGTTGCTCTCAATAAACAAAATAGTATTATTATTCGTCAATAGATGTCGGGAAGAGTCACATTTGTCTGTTTAAGTGGCAAAAAATACCGAGCAAAGCTCGGTCAACCAGATATCTAATAATATTAATTACTTCTATTACTATTATTACTATTACTACTATATAATACTATTCTACCTTTGTGTTAACGTTTACTTAGTTGTTGTTAGAAGTTCGTTAGAAATTCGATAGATGGCGTTCGGAACCCTCCGTGTGCGGGACAAAAGTCTGACTCGCACTTGGCCAGTTTTATTTATTAAAATAATTAAGATAGTTTTAAAACTAAAACAATCGACTTCCATGCCGCGCGAGTCAGTTTCAGTAGCAAGTTTGAGACGTTTATCGTCATATCTCTGGTGATACTTATCAGATCTCGATTAAATTACAACGGGACCACCTTGGAAATGTACCCTACCAATTGTAAAAATAATCATTCGAATCGGTTCACAATTGACGAAAGAAAGTAAAAATTAAAAGTAATCGCGTAACCAAGCATAAATAACCGGCCAAGTGCGTGTCGGGCCACGCGCAGTGTAGGGTTCCGTAGTAGCCTGTTATTCAATGCAAGTCTTTACCCGTTATAAACAACCAACTAGATACTCCGTCTTTGTCACTTTAAAGGATTTATTCCAAGGATTTTGTATTTGGTACAAAATTATACAACACCAAGTGCAACGACTATTACTGCTAAACTAATAAAGTTATCTCAACCGCTATAGTTTTCCTTGAAAGTTCATGGGGGGGTGGGGGGACGCCCTACTTGAACAAAAATTTGCACTTTAAAGTTTAATATTTCGTAAATGGAGCATTCAATCGAAAAATGGTATTAGCAACCCTTCAGTCATTATAAAAGACCAATTCAACGATACCCCACACGATGGGGTAGACAATGTAAAAAAAAATCATCCCCACTTCTCATATAGGGGAGCTACCCTGAAAAAAAATATTATTCACAATTTTATTTTAGCACTTTGTTGGCGTAATTTATATACATATCCCCACAAAATTACAGCTTTCTAGTATTAACGGTCTCTTAGCAACACTTCGGACAGACAGACAGACGGACATGACGAAACTATAAGGGTTCCTTGTCAGGACTACGGAACCCTAAAAAAACATACAGACGAATTGAGAACCTCCTCCTTTTTATAAGTCGGATGAAAAAGGTCGGTTCCCGAAAATAATATCATGCAGGTACTTAGACAAGTTACAGGTAGTTACTAATATTTATTGAAAATTAATATTTATTTATTTAATATGTCCGCGTCGCACAGCACAGCGTGTATCACTCACGTGAGACAACAGGACACACGGCCAACTGAGAGTGGCGCGGAGTAGGTGTTACCTGCAGCAGAGCTCTGTACAACAAGCTCCTCGCCGGCAGCCGGCGGCGCGCGGCCACGCGCTCGATGGACTGCGCGGCCAGCATGCGAGCGTTACGACACAGCTTCAGATCTGAACAGAACAAACATTGAACCATTACAGTCACTTTTTTTTTAATGCGAAAATAAGTAGCGCTTCACCACTATCTCACCTGATGTTAAGTGACGATGCGGTCGACGATGTAGCGCGCTTAACTCGTTTCAGGAGCCTATGGCTTCTCCCATAGTTTAATATTCTAGTTAAATTATGTTCTTTTAGATATTTACTAAACAAATAGTTCTAATAAAAAATTATCTATCATTAGTTAATTACTGTGTTTCTGTGTGTATGTATATGGTTGTGTGCAGGGAGTGTTAGAATGAGTGTAAGGGTGTGTAGCTGTGTGTGTGTGTTTTATGTGCAATGTGAATGTTGTTGAGTAGATTCCTTGGCAGTACGTATGTACAAGTACATCAAATAGCATTACAAAACCCATCGCTTATAATCTCTGTAGAGACAATCGAGCGTGTTCTAGAAGCAAGAAACTTAGGTCTTGTACTTGGTCAACAAATAAAATTTGAACGTCATATAGGCGACATTGTTAAAAATTGTTTCTATAGACTCAAAGTTCTTTATAAACTTAGGAATTACGTAAGTCCAGATTCCCGAATAATGCTGGTAGACTCTCTTGTTCTTTCTAGATTCAATTATGTAGACACCGTTTACGGGCCCTGTATTTACTCTAAAACCGCCCGACTCATCCAAAGAGTGCAAAATGCCTGAGCTCGTTTTTGCTTTAATATACCTGCTCGCAGCCACGTTACGCCTTTTCTTAATCTTCACAATATTCTGAAAACGTCACAAAGAAGAGATCTCCATCTAGCGACTCTAATGTTTGGTGTGGTTAAATCACAAAAACCACATTACCTTTTTACAAAATTAGATTGGTCTCGTGTTCAAAATAAGTACAACACACGTGCATCCTCATTTTTGCTGCGAACTCCACGACACGGTTCAGCAGCATTCCGTGGCAGTTTTAGATTCTGCGCCACGAAAAGCTGGCATTCTCTTCCCCCACCATTACGTGAGCTCAATAGTAAATTTAGTTTTAAATTAAAGTTTAAACGCCTCCTGTTGATTCCACAGAAGGAATAATTTTAATATATTTACTCAATTATTATATTTTTACCTTTTTTTATTACCATTTAAACCACTCCTTCATTGACTTGTGGATGTTCGGGGCTTAAGTAGGATGCACTGATGTCATTTTTAATTTAATTTTAATTTCTGTACGTGTTTATTTTTTATATAATTTATTTATGAACTAACATGTATTATATAATATTACATTTACGTTCTCTACGTCAGCGCCTGGCTCACTTTCTATAGTAATAACAATAATTCACGCATTACATATTCATATCTAAACATATTCCAACATTGGTAAGTTTTTTCCTTTTAATAATCCATACTATCTGTGAACTATATAAATTTAACACTTTTTATTATATTTAAACATAATCCGTCCCTCTCACAGAAGGTCCGGGCTGAAATTCAGCGCTGTAGTCGTCTGCAGCATTTCGCTGAGCCTGAACCTATTTCGGCCACAGGTACTGTACACTTCAGCAAAATGAACTCTTTCTTTGTAGCACACATACTTGGACGATCTCATACATTTTTTCATAGGATTACATTGCTTATTTTGTTATATTATGTTTTTAATTTTGTATTTTTTATTTATTATTTTGCTGTACCCATTGTGTTGTTGTTGTGTACAGAATATTGTGTTGTCGAAATAAACGTTTTTTCTTTCTTCTTTCTATAAAAGAGGAAGCAAATCGCTTTGTATATCTACGGATAAATGGTATATCTATACTAATATTATACAGAGAGAACATTTGTATTTTTGTATTTTTGTATGTTTGTAATGAGTAAGCTCAAAAACTACTGAACCGATTTAAAAAATTCTTTCACTAATACATAGAATGGACTTTCGGAATGAAAATAGGCTATATATTATCCCGTTTAAATCAAAGGTACATTCGTGGAGACCTAATTTGCAACCTAAGTCGGCAAATAAACGGTCGAAAAAACACGTTTCTTACGAACGCTGCTTAATTGAAAATAGATAGAAGAATATTTTCTATGCAAGAGTTGTACAACTTAATAAGACCTACAAAAAAGTCCGCGACAGCATATATCTATCTCTTAAGGTTGACGCACAGTAACCATTTTAATCTTTAATTTTTTGTTAAGAAATATTACATAACTTCCAGGGCTATTTTCAAGTATATAGTATTATCCTTATCCAAATAATTACGTTAATTAGCTTGGCCACATATTATAGATTTAAATTGTCCTTTACAGTATGTAATTTTAATGAAAACTCTAGAAGATATCACGGCTTTCACATACACGCATCGCAAAATTAATAAAATATTTGCAGTCAAACCACAGAAAAATATTATGATACAACAGTCAAATATTATGATAAGCTTAGCTTTTCTGTAGATCCCCACCGATCGCAATCAATTTGAAGTCAATATAGTATAATAATGTGATCTATTGTATAAAATAATAATGATCTATATATATAATATAATATTTTAAACCGCCCTGACTGATCTATGTATAATCTTTTCATTAAAAGCATTCCAATGACTCTAAACACGACATTTAAAATCTGAGCTGTAAGTTAGTGAGGATTTGAGTATTCTGTAGAGTCCAGGAGATGTCCCAGCATCAGGTCAATGCTTCCATGTTCTTACAATATCGTTGAAGAAGATTTTCGAATTGATCAGACCTATTAAAGTTGATTAAAGCTCATAGTTTTATAACGATTAAATAAAATAATAAAATCAAAATCGGTTCATGCGGTTGGGTGCTAAGATGCTACAGACAGACACACAGATACACACGTTCAACGTATATTACCCCTACTTTTTGCGTCGGGGAACGCCGTAAGGTTACGGCGGCAGATGTTCTCCTTGGTGGTAAGTTACTTTTCAACCAACTTCCAAAAAGAAGGACGTTCTCAATTCGTCTGTATGTTTCTTTTTTCTTTTTTTTTTGTGTGTGTATGTTACGCGATTACTCCGTCAATTGTGAATCGATTCGAATTATTATTTTTGTAATCGGTAGGGTACGTTTCCGAGGTGGTCCCATTGTAATTTCATTGAGATGTGATAAGTATCTTTAGAGATATGACGATAAACTTCTTAAACTTGCTTCTGAAATTGACTCGCGGGGCATTGAAGTCAGTTGTTTTAGTTTTTAAACTATCTTAATTATTGGTAGATTTAATGATTCCACCAAAATCCATGATTCATAAATGCACATAAAACTTTCATTGGTAGGTATATAGCTAGGATTAGAACCAACGACCGTCGGGTCAGAATCAGGGTAACTATCCTTTATGCCAAAGGGCCGTCCAATATCACTACGTAAGTATTACAAAACAATGTCCATCACTGCGTCTGTCTGTCTGTTCGCAATAATCTCAATAGCATCTGAACGGATTATCATGCGGTTTTCACCAATAGCCAGAGTGTTTATGAGGAAGGTTTAGGTCTTAGGTGCATAATTCGTTACGGTTTTGTGTAAATTGGTTGACATATGACGATGATTGTTAAATATGTTAATATTTTATATTCGATGCAACAAACTGATGTAAATTTTGTAGGGATATATGTTCTACCCGTGCGAAGCCGGGGTGGGCTGCTAGTCTACCATAAAGCGGTGGCGCCATGCCTGCTGCCCGATTATAGACTGGGGATGGTGGAATCAAATTATGCAATTCCAATGCACATTCGCCGAAATGAATCCGATAAACAAGCGACTTTGCGGCGATGTTCGAGACTCTGGAGTCTTTTGCTTACTAGTTGGTCGTCGTTGATGAGCTTCTTGGCTTTCCTCTCGATAGCTTCCAGTGTCTCCAATTTGAATTTGGCAGAGCCATCCCAGAGGTGACAACATTAACAATTATTAGAAAAATATACAATATAACACTTTCATTCATCATGAAAATTGAGATCCTACCTGAGATATAGTGATGTCCTACCTGTTGTTTAATGCAAATTGAGATCCTACCTGTGATATAGTGAGATCCTACCTGTTGTTTGATGCAAATTGAGATCCTACCTGTGATATAGTGAGATCCTTCCTGTTGTTTGATGCAAATTGAGATCCTACCTGTGACATAGTGAGATCCTACCTGTTGTTTGATGCTAATTGAGATCCTACCTGTGATATAGTGAGATCCTACCTGTTGTTTGATGCAAATTGAGATCCTACCTGTGATATAGTGAGATCCTACCTGTTGTTTGATGCAAATTGAGATCCTACCTGTGATATAGTTAGATCCTACCTGTTGTTTGATGCAAATTGAGATCCTACCTGTGATATAGTGAGATCCTACGTGTGTCACACCAGTGTCAATTAGCAGCAGCGACCGAGCGCACTCACTCATCATATTATCTAGCGTATCCATAGCATACAGTCCATTATTAGCGTCATTTATATAGTGTAAAATAAATAGTTTATAGCGTAATTATAGTTATCATTACACACTCCGCGAGACACCAGTATAGCGAGTAAGCCGGGGTAGACCCGGACACCTGTGATACAGTGATCCTACCTTTGTTATAGCTAGACATGGGGTGGTCTGTAAGCAGATGGTAGCAGCAGGGCACGGTGAGCACGGCGCCGGTGCGTGCGCGCGTACTGAAGATACGCAGCGAGGCCGGGCCCAGGTCGCCGCACGTGTGCAAACCTGAACAAACAATCTATTCTAAGCATACACGTAATATAAAAATATGGTGCACTGCAAATGTTTTGAGAAATTCAATTTCATCCGTATGCTCTAAACATAAGGTTGGAATTGCTTTGTACAACGAAACGGCCCAAACAAAAGGCACCTAGGTAGGAGTGTGTCCTTGTCTAACAACCTGCCAGTGCTATATAGGTACTATAGTATATGTATAGTATATGTATAGTATATATAATATATATGGTCCACACAAAAGAAAGAGATAAATTCCGTTCAGGGTCGGCTTCTTGCGGGCCGGTTTTACGGTTTAGTTCGCAGTCAAGTTTAATATATTAAGTCTATGATTATATGTAATCATCATCATCTTGCAGCGTGGTTAAAGCCACGTTAACTGAGAGAGACCAGAGCGAAGACGTGTCTCTCCGTTTCCTGTCGTAATATAGGAAAAGACTCTTGCTACGTATTCTCGCAGCGCTTACTGCACACATTTTACAGCTATAGTATATATGCGTAGTGGACGCATCGTTACACCAGTCAACTTCCTCGCTCATCTCTGATGGAAACGCAGTCTTAGAACATCCCAACTCTTGTACTATCACTAAGACATGTCTAGGAATGAGGGAATGCTTTTTAAGGTTCCGAACCCAAAGGGTACCAACAGAACCCTATTACTGAGACTCCGATGTCCCTCTGTCTGTCTGTCTGTCCGTCTGTATCCAGGCTGTATCTCATGAAACGTGATCAGAGGTGGGCGTTTTTATCGAAAAACGTTTTTAAAACGGTTTCCAAAATAAGCGCCAAAGCGCGCTTTCGAATTCAAGCCGTCTACGTTTAAACATTTTTTCATGCTACTATATTCGACCATAAAGATGGCCTTATTTGCACAGCAATAAAGCACATTATAAACATTCTTTATTAAATTGATTTAACAACCTTATTGCTATGCACATAAGGCTCAATATCGATGTGGGGTCGGGTAGAGTTTACAGTATTATGCGACTAAAACAAATGCAGCTTGATTTCGTCGAGGCAGACTGACAACGACCAGTTTTTGATTCGTTAGTATAATTTCAAAAGAAACGCAATCGGTATTATGCGACTAAAATAAAGCCTACTTGTTTGCGTTGTGGTAGACTGACAATTACCCGTGTATTGATTGTGATTGTGTGTGTGTTTGATTTGTTAATATTTTCAAACAAAACGAAATAATCGGCATTATGCTACTAAAATAAATACTGCCTGTTTTCATTGTGGCTGACTGATACGGACCCGTTTTTTATTTGTTAGTATTTTATTAGGAACAACGTAATGTTGTTTTTAGTTTCATGGATTATTTTTGTTAGTACGGTTTTTGTGGTTTTGATAAGACAAGCTCGTTTTATGCTTATATAATTTGAACATAACGTTTTGTTCATTATATTGCGCAATGGTGCAATCACTTGCTCAATTATCGAACTATAATAATTGAACATTGTATATAATATAACTAAAACATAGGTTAGGAAACTGTAAAGTGTAATTATAGTTAGCGATGTGAACTTTTGTAGTAAATTAGTGTTGTGAAATGTTAACTTTTATATTTTAAGATGTCCAGAAGCGGTAATTCTGAAATTTGGAACTATTTTGAAAAAACTCCCTTTATACAGTAATAGACGATAAAGAAGTGGATAGGTATTCATTTCAGACAGTCCTGAGCCTGTTGATAAGTACGAAGGGAAGTTGATTGATTTATAGTAATTTGCATTGTATTTAGTAATTTTTTTTATATATATCCTAACACTGTCCTAGTAAAGCCATAAAACATAAAAACATTAACTTACTGTACGTTTGGGTAGTACAGTGGTGGAATAAAAAGTGATTTCTTGATGTATTGAATAAATTTATTATAAATCAATGCACACTGTGCGAGAGCGTAAGGGCAAGTGGCGATGACAGCTATATAAAACTAGATGCGTACAAAGCGCCTGACAATATTTGAAGAGCAATAACTATATCTGCACCAGTAAGATCGATGGCCTGAACACTTACGTTTCGTCATCACATTGCTACTTCAAATAAGCCCTCGTTTTATTACGTTCCGATACTTACTATCTTCACAACAATAGTGACTTGCACTGCTTATAGTTTTAAAAAACCGTTTAGGCGAAACGCTTTATTAAGCGCGCTTTAAAAAAAACCGCAACGTTTAATCGTGTTGTCAATTTAAAGCCGTTTATCACATCTCTAGTTAGACGTTTGAAATGTTCACCTTATTAATAATATTAATTCACCAAAATAACTATAACCTTTGTTTTAACGTTCACTTAGTTGGTGTTAGAAGTTCGTTAGATATTCGTTAGATGGCGTTCGGGACCCTCCGTGTGCGGGACAAAAGTCTGACTCGCACTTGGCCAGCCAGTTTTATTTTCTTTTACGCTGAGTGGGCACCCTTTGTAATACCATAGCACCTGATGTTTAGTGACTAAGTGGTCCAACGTGGATTTGTGCTTATCCTGCTGTGAAAAATGGCAGTGAGACGAGGCACGGCCACACTCAGTTGTCTAGCGTGTCGTCACTTAACTTCAGGTAAAATCAACGCATCAACAGTGCCAGCCAATGGTGTTGCAGATGTTCATAGGCGACGGTAACCGTTTTCCATCAGGCGGGCCTTCTGCTTTTTAGCCTACTCTAACATAAAAAAAAAGTATGACAAGAGATTAAAAGCTTGTCAGTTTCATATAAATAAGCTCCCTCCCCGAGTTTGATATGAATACTCATGACAATACTGCCGCCTACCTGTTAACAAAACCTTGACATCTCCGTTGAACTCTGGAAACTTTTCAGCTGCAACACTGGCGAGGTCGGTCTCTTCTGTTATGTATGCTGTTGCGAACCGATGTAGGTTTTCCTTCACAGTTTGACTGCTTTTATCCCCGTTTTGAGAACTGTTGGCGCAGTCATGAGGATTTTTATTGGAGTCGTGAGGATTTTGGTCAGAATTTAGAGGACTATTGTCATTTGACAGATTTGCATTCAAATTATTATACGATGAATCGATTATTGAGTCGTTACAGTTGGAATCTTTCTCACAATGATTGGAATTCGAAACATTAGGTGCTGTGGGGTTAGACGTACTAAGAGTTGTATTAGAATGTATATTTTTGTTAGAATCGGTGTTGTTTAGGAGTGGATCTGTTTTTTCCTTAGGTATTCGTTCTTCAGTGCCGATCTTGATACGTTTAGCAATGGCGTGCCATTGTTTCTGAAAATAAAGTACATTGTTGTTCATTGTGTTGATTTTATCATGCTACGTATTACGTTACATGTGAATGAGCGCTGGTTTGCTCTATTGTTGGTGTGGTCGTTTGTTGTGGATGTTGAAAAGATTTCATAAAGGCTATGCGTTTGACCACAATCTCACCTGTTGGTAAGTTATGATGCAGTCGAGGTTTGTAGCACGCTAGGCCTAGAACGGGAACTAGCTCTCAAGGATAGAAAGATAGATGAAACGGATATTGATATTTGTTACTAAATGGGTAGTTTTAAACCAGGGAAAGAGTTGTAAGTACTTTTTAACGCACAGAAAGAATTCTCTAGAATATTTTTTTTTAAGACAAGGTCAGTG
Source organism: Cabera pusaria (assembly GCA_954871355.1). NCBI lineage: Eukaryota > Metazoa > Arthropoda > Insecta > Lepidoptera > Geometridae > Cabera > Cabera pusaria. Next base: position 25,468,992 of record OX940900.1, read on the forward strand.
TTATTGTTCGCGTGCGAGTTATTCATTACCACATCAGACAACAGTATCTATGTAGTGACCTGTATAGCAGTGACCCTGGCGGCCGCAGCCAGCACTCTGTCCCGGCTACAGTCCACAGTGAGGCTGGGCACGTGGTACCCGAGACACAGCGCAGTCAGCAGGTGTCCCCGGCCGCCGCCCGCCTCCACGCAGCAGGTGCATGACGTCACGTCGAACAGACTGGCTACCAGGTGCGACATTGTTGCTACCTGCAAATAATTATTATGTGCTCATTACAAACTAATAAATAGCAATAAAAGAAAATGGTCAAACAAGTCAAACGATTTGAAGACAGACCTAAGACTATGCCGGGCATGTTCTTATAGCGGTAGGAATGTAAGTTTGCATAGGGTGGAACCACCTAAACCGTAAAGGATACGCACGGCGCCATACAATGGAGCGTGAGGTCAAGTAGGTACTTAAGTGAGAGTACCAATTTTACCGCACGCTCCTTGCAATGGGTTCCATCTGATATTGGTATTCATGGCAATGAGGAGGCTGACAGATAAGCTAAATTATCATTCACTCAGGGTAGTACATATTTTTGTAAATTGTTAAACACAATCCAAAATTTCATCGTACCGACGAGACTCGAACCCGCACCCCCCCGATTACACGTCCAAGTGCTCTGCCAATTAAGCCACGGTTCGATCCATCGATACGACGAAATTAGTGGATTGCATTTGTTAACCCAATTATGTATTGGTGGCGCCATCTATGACTACTAATTACGTAAGTTAATCATTCGGAACAAATCATTACAGTTTTTCAAATCCGACGAGAGATGTTGCACTGCGTAAATCAAATATTATGTTTCTTTGAAGTGTCACACACTTTATATTTTTGTAAATTGTTAAACACAATTCAAAATTTCATCGTACCGACGAGACTCAAACCCGCACCCCCCGGATTAAAATATAAAGTGTGTGACACTTCAAAGAAATATAATATTTAGTACATATTTTATTAAACCTTATTAATAATTAAACCTAATAACCAATCAATAATGCGTTTTTTGCCAATCACTCATAATTAAATTAAATATTAATAAAAATACATAGATATACATTTTAATTTAGCATCACCTGCGTGTGCTGCCAGATTTTTGTACAATATTGTTAACATCATAACTCTTAAGCTGATTTTTTATGTTTAGGGAATGATGGGGCTGGCATAAAATTTGGCAAAAGTCCCTAATAATTTGTAGATTAAAAAAAAAACCGCACGACCCCCCATTGTATGATGCGTAATTTTTAACATTAGAACAATGTATACAGACTTCATAAATGCATTTTTTGACCAAATGTGTCGAAAAATAAATAATAGTACTACATACAGAATTATCTAGTACTTATTATGCATTCTGTGGTTTGACAGTGACTGTATTGCAAGCACACAGCGACGTAGTAACTGTTAAATGCAGCATTCATCAAGCAGTCATTTAGCAAGTACCGTTATATTCTTGGAAAAAACATTTTAATTAGTCTTTTTTTAAATAAATTAAATTAATAATAAAAAAATGTATTATATTTCAATTCTATCATGAAAAAGTCTAAGTATGTATGATATGTCACCTCGTAGCTCTTCTTACTGGTCATGAACTCGGTGAGTCTGATCTGCGGCAGGACGTGACCTCCCCAGGAGGTGATTCTGTCCTGCAGCTGTGCGGTGGTGAGGCAGTACTCGTTGTTGGCTGACAGGTAGTGCTGGCGAGCTGATGATATCCACTTGTTTAGTTCTCTTGTGTCTGGAATGGAATAGATAGATAGAATAGACTGATCATTTATTGATTACTGGCTATGCCTCGCGGCTTCGCCCGCGTTAAAAATTGCAACGCATAGAGCTTGCCGTAGAAGTCTTCAACTTCCGACAGAATCTCCGACTTGGATGTGACGACAAGTCCATTTGATGTTATCAACTTTCTGAGATGGCTTCTACCCAGAGGCTGGGTGACCCCCATTCTGCTCGATTGATTTTTTAATTAAGAGCGTGTTGAGGATCGGAGGTCGCGTCGTACCAGCTTCTTTATAGTTTATGGTTTAACCATAATAGCCTGTTTTAAACTCTTCAATGCTGAACTGAACAGCCCAGACACGAAATATTATTTTAATTAAAACTTGTTTTTCACTAAAAAGGGTCAAATAAGTGGTATATTTATAGGAAAAAAATTAAATTGACTTCGAAACCACAAACAGGCACTCAAAAGCGAAAAATAAATTAATATAATTATTATAACCAAAACCAAATTAAAGCGCTACCCACTCATCTTTTTGAAGTCGGTGCCAGCCAAGTCTAATATGTAGTAGATAGATACTACCTACATGTATCTCTATCTATCTACCTACTTACATAGTTTAATAATTACACTAATTTATTGTTCGCTTTCGAGTGCCATTTGGGGTTTCGAAGTTGGTTTAATTTTTTTCCTAAAAATAAATAATAAGTATAGCACGTCGGTTTTATATCATGTATCATGACATACCATAAATAGCAAACATGTTACTACTATGCTAAATAAAATAATCTGTAAAAATCACATTTGTACCGTACATTTGAATACAGGCAATGATGTTTAGTTCAGCATGAATCTTTTTGAATAGCTGAGCTCTGCAGGTGAGTTTAAAATCAGTTGTTTCCCACCTGGTATCAATTGTAAATGGTGAAGTGAAGGGCTTGTATGTCTATCATAATAAACTGGCCAAGTGCAAGTCGGACTCGCACTCGTAGGGTTCCGTACCACACTACAGTATTTTATAAGATCGAGCAAAAAATACCACTATCATATTTCGCCGGAAAAAAATAATAATTAATAAACATTTTATTTCTTGTAACGCCATCTATGGGACGTTTACCTAACACTAAGTGTTCATAGATGGCATGAAATGTCGAAAAAACACGTTGCTTGTATGGGGACCCTCTATTATTTTTAACTTTATTCTGTTTTTAGTATTTGTTGTTATAGCGGCAACAGAAATACATCATCTGTGAAAATGTTAACTGTCTAACTATTACGGTTCAAGAGATACAGCCTGGTGACAGAAGGACAGACAGACGGACAGACAGACAGACAGACAGACAGACAGACGGACAGACAGACGGACGGACAGCGGAGTCTTAGTAATAGGGTCCCGTTTTACCCTTTGGGTACGGAACCCTAAAAAGTCACAAATGCAGCTACGCCTAAGCTATACAAACTTAAAAACCTTACCATGGCTGTCAGTGCTTGCATACTCCCAAAAGTTATCGAGCACATCATTCAAGTCGCATTCTTCGAGGGAAGTTCTCAAGTTCTCCGGCAGCAGTGTCTCCCAGTGGTTGTGTGTGAGGAACTCCACCATGTGACAGTTGGCTAACGGCAGCAAGGGACGGAGGTAGCTGGTCACCGAGTCTAGGTGTGCCTGCACTCTCTTTATTGTGGACAGCATCGTAGGATCTGTGAGAGATACTTGTTCCTTGTTTATATGTTCATTTTTTATATTAAAAAGCTTACTAGCAATGTAGGCTACACATTACTATAGTCTTGTTAACCCCTCCAACTAAGCTAAATATGCTTGTGTCTGGAGTGGGTTCACGTCAAAAGTGCATTGGGTGGGGACCATCACGACCTTTCAATTGCCAGGCAGACGCCTTAAGCCATTGGGCTATTGCCTCTTAAGCATGTATGTTGTACTTTGTTAAAGAAAAAATGGCTTACAAATTGAATGACTATTGAGTCTGACACTGTCATACTGGATCTGTCATCTTAGAAACATCATGTTTTCTTTTGATTAATATTTGATGTCTTAACGCTTTCATTTCTTATTTTTCTAACAATATGTAATTTTTGACAAAGTTTACTTTACTTTAACAAATAGTAAATATTCTTGCTATAAAATAATAAACAAAAATTTGACATCTTAGAAGGTTCGCATCACATGCCACCTAGGGAGTGTAGTGGAACTTATTTTCTAAATGAATACGGCTCAAATGACAGTTAGGGTGTCTACTCTAGGAGGAATGAGAAAAATTAACTAAGAATTTTGATACTATTAATTTTAATTTATTTAATATTTTTATAAAAATGTAATATGAATTTAACAATGTTCAGCAGCATCACGCGTCTCATTTGTATGCCCATGTGGGCAAAACATGACGAGCTATTTCTATGTTTAAAACCATACTGCATGCAATGTTTGTGTACGTGTATAACGCATGTTTTGAACAAATAAAATATCTTTATCTTTTATCTAGTATAAAATGCAATAATCTTCTTGATTTATTAAAAGTAATCTGCCTTACTTCTTACAGTGTACAATTTTTTTAATCTAGCAATACTTTAATGATTTATAGTTACCATTTCTACAAATGCTAGGCATCAGTTTTACTTTAAATTAATATTGCTTGATTGAATGATATATATATATATGAATGATAAGATATGTTAACTTGCTTTGATTCTTGTCCATGTTTGTTGGCTATGTTGAATACGAGGTTGATAACTGGCTTAAAAGGTTAAACTATGAAGATACTGAGAATATACTACACATTATGAAATAGCCAATTTTGTAAATAACCTAACACGCACACATGCACACGCACACACACACACACATACACATACATACATACACATACACACACACACACACACGCACACACACACGCACACACACACGATTGAGATTTAGTAACAAATATAAATTTCATTGTAAATAATAATGATTAATAGTAATTAATAATAATTATAATAACGACACAAGATATATTCTCAGTGTAGGATCTGCACGTCATCTGATTTTGCAATGTAAGCCAAGACCAACAATGTCATTTAGACATATTCTTAAGCAATTTAGTTTAATTAGAGAGTAAGTACTGTTATTTTAATTGAATGTGTATGCCTAATTATTTTGTATTTACATTACTATTTGTGGAATAAATAAATGATTACGATTATTATGATTATGATTATGTCTCTCTCTCTCTCTCTCTCTCTCTCTCTCTCTCTCTCTCTCTTACATATTCCCATTACTTTCTTTACACACTTACAATGTAAGCAGCATTAGCTAGACACAGGCTCCTGACAACATAAATACTAACTTTGAGTATCAGAAGGAGACCCCTGCATCATAGGGGTTGGCAGAAGATATCTTCAGCAATGCACATGCCTTCTTGTACTGCCCTCGTATCAGCTCCGCCGAGCCCAGGATGTCATCCTCCTCACCATTCTCACGGGGGAACTTGGATATCAACTCCCGAACCTGGATGTTAGACGAACCAACTTGAGTTTACCAACATGTGAGATAGCGGTCTACTACTGATACAATTTAGAAAGGGTTTTCGTTGTTTAAATTTTTTTAATTATTTAAGGAAGGTATTTAAGTATTGTACTGCATAAGGATCTAATAGGTATCTCTTGACAGACTGACAGACAGACAGAAAAGCAAAAGATCCTATAAGAGTTCCTTTTTTTTCTTTTGAGGTACGGAACTATAATATTTTGGTAGCAAGTCAGGCAGAACATCATTATAATGCTCCTACATCCTATAAAAAATTCATTGTTGCATGGCTAAGACTAGAACCATTGACCTTCGGGTTAGAAGTCAATCAGCCAATGCCATCCATCCAACCTAAGCTATAAATGTAACCCATGCGGAGCCGGAGCAGGTTAGCAATAATATAATTAGAATGGTTTACCTTTGTCAACTGTCCAAGAAGTTTATGTGAGTACTTTGTCTCCAATGTCTCATTGAGCTCAAGGTGGTAGCTCACTATTCCTAGGTAAAATCCTGAAAATTAATAGACAGTATTACTAAAGATTAATCACACACCTCAATTATTCGACTTAACTAATTTAAGTTACAATTTTTAGGCAAGCAAGCTGATGGCCCGTCTGATAGTACGCGTTCGCCTACGCCTATACGCTTATGAAAATATAGTTTGCAGCAACATGAACAAAAATGAGGTTATGTTTAATGTAAACAGTACGAACTTACCCAGCTCTCTGCCCAGTTCAGCACCTCTATGGTACCCTAGATGGTAGCCTTCAGGATTGCCTGCCTCGCTGCCTGCCTTAAACCCTTCCTCATAACTTGCCCTATGCTGACTCTCTTCGCCGAGGAAAATATCATCGAGAATGTCGTTGAAGTCTTTGCTTTCAGCCATCAACAGGGTTTTTGCTTTACTTCAATTATATCCGGCCAGTTGGCTACGGGTTATTCGGGCTAAAGGTGATTAAAATCGTACCGTTCATTTGTTGATAAAAGGATACAAACTTTATATTGCTTATTTTAATATACCTATACGTAGTGGTTATATTCTCTTTGATACCTACCTAACCAGTATTATACAAGGTACTCTGTGTACCTAACCTACCTATCCTAATAATCCTACGCATACGTACTCCACAGATTACTACACAGACAGACAGAATCACTCCTCTACTACGTTATAAGAGTCAGTACTACATCCTAGAGTCAGTATATACTAGCTAAAAGCCGAGCTTTGTGAGGGCTCGCGTAGTTTTTCTGCCAGGTAATAATTTTTAAGGCCGTTTTTTTATATTAAATGCCGAATTTGCCCGACACTGGCAAAAAATCTGCCAAACCACCAACCCCTCCAACAAATGCATAAAATTTGCTATCATATTATTGAATTATGGCATAAAATACGACATAAAAATTAAGTTTGCCTTCTCATTCAAACTTTTACAAATTTCCAACCAAATAAATGCATTATAAAAATGTTATACTTTAAATAGAATTCTATTTATAAATATATTTATATCAAAATTCTATTTATATTTCAAAATTCATAAAGAACCTTGAAATCTCATTTTTCGGAATCGTCAGCTTAATCTGCCAGGGTTAAAATTTAAGTCCTAAATCTGCCACAAATGGCAGATATCTGCCATAAATGGCACACTGATACCAGACGTCATTTGGATGACAGATGTAAATTCTTTAGATTCCCAACAGATGGCGTTAGTAACCAAACATTATGTACGCAACGAAGTTAATTCTTTGTTCTTCTAACGGATGACGTTAGTAGTACAATAATATTCTAATATTATGTTTCTTTGAAGTGTCTCACACTTTATATTTTTTGTAAATTGTTAAACACAATCCAAAATTTCATCGTACCGACGGGACTCGAACCCGCACCCCCCGGATTACACGTCCAGGTGCTCTGCCAATTAAGCCACGGTTCGATACATCGATACGACGAAATTAGTGGATTGCATTTGTTAAACCAATTATGCATTGGTGGCGCCATCTATGACTACTTATTACGTAAATTAATCATTCGGAAGAAATCATTACAGTTTTCAAATCCGACGAGAGATATTGCACTGCGTAAATAAAATATTATGTTTCTTTGAAGTGTCTCACACTTTATATTTTTGTAAATTGTAAAACACAATCCAAAATTTCATCGTACCGACGGGACTCGAACCCGCACCCCCCGGATTACACGTCCAGGTGCTCTGCGGGTTCGAGTCCCGTCGGTACGATGAAATTATGGATTGTGTTTAACAATTTACAAAAATGATATTCTATCCTAGAAATAAAATTGTTGATCTTCATTTTTTTAATGGTAATAAAATGATATATGTTTTACTAATAACACATCTACATGTGAATTTAAATTACTGTGTTAAAGCACAAACCAATAGGCGGGATAGTTTTTTAGTAAAGTGTACCACAAAAGTACTCAGGTTGTGGGATGGTGTTAGGGCTCGCTTCGCACGCCCTGATTATGTTAATCTTTGGTTATAAGTCTATAAGAGTTGCCCACTTCCCTACATTGTTGATACCCGAATTATGAACGTACTTTGTAGCTAAGCTAACAACGGAAAGTATTAAACTTTTTTTGTAGTGTTGGTTGGTACAAAGTACGTTTATAATTCTGAGTTAATAATTAAAATTAATAATTATTTAATTATGTATGCAATGTCGCGGGACTTGATAACTACATGACAGCCCGCAGGCCTATCACGAATTTAGGCTGAATGAACAAAATGACAGGGACGCAGCTATGTTGGCTGTACAGCTCCATCTCTGTCAAGTTCGTTTATTTCAATCCTTATTCAACTTCGTGATACGACTATTCGTGAAAGTAACTATTCATTATTCTGTGATTTTACCTAAGTTATTATAATTTAAAAAAATGTAAGTACCTATGTGGTTCTGATTTGTGCTTACAACATAAGTTTTACTTATTGTACCTGCGTGTACAAATATGATTCACATGCCAATAGGCTAGATATGCTGGAACAATGCCTTTTTTAACATCTATGTATTACCATATCTGAAGTGAATAAATATTTTTGAATTTGAATTTTCAATTTGAATTTGATAGGCCCCCTGATCACACCACACCCCGCATCGACATTTAATACACCAATTTGTGCCCAGTTCACCATGCAGATGCATCTCTAGGCATTAAAATTAAACTACGATAACAAAACGTAATTAAAGTTACCACATTAGTACATTTCACATCACTAAGAGTCGTTAATTCGTTAAAAAGCGGTTGTAATCAACCGCTAAAACGACTCATGATAGCCACTGGAACTTCGTCCGCTATCTTTGGTTGATAGCAACTAGTCATAGCGACCGAAACATCGTGATCAGACCGCAGTTTGTAAAATCGCATACGTAGAGAAAGATAAAAAATGTTGTTCATCTCGCTCTCTCATACTAGTCGAGTCGAGTGAGGTGATTGTATAGTTTTATCCTTCTCATATTATTATTACTATTTTAAGGACTAGTCTATGAAGCTTTTGAGTGAAAAGTAACAAGCGGCCAGCCAACAATGTTGCCAGCGGGATCTTGCCTTTAGTCACTCTTACTATTGTGAATTAGTGATCTGTGAAGTGTAGGAAGTCACCTGCTGAGCTATTGTTTATTAAAATCAGGTAACATGACCCATTCATTAGAATTATACATAATATACATTAAACTGAATTTTACATAAAGACATACACTATTATAACAATAAAACAACTATTTAATTAAAACAAAATGTCAAAGAAAATAAAAATAAAAATACAAATGTCAAACAAAAAAAAATCAGTAAATTAGTTAAATTCTATAAAGCAGATACAATGTTATACAGAATTTGAAAGGTCCAATTAGTTACAAAACAATTAAAATTAAGTATACTGAATATATTATATTATAGTTAAGTTATACTGAAATAATTATGTCAAAAAAGGCGCCCAACTGGTAATTCCGCACTATGAAGATGCATCCAGTGGGAAAACATCGGGCTATCCCATCGGTCGGTCAACGTTGCTAGGATGATGTTGGTGCTGCCACATAACCTACTTAACATCGATGCGCTTCTTTTGCGGATAATGGCATGGAAACCGTCAATCCTCGCTTCAGCAAACATCTCGGAAGCGCTACAGAATGGCGGCCTCCCCATCAGCATCCGAAACACTTTGTTATACTGTACACGCAGGTCGCTGTATGCCCGCTGCGTATAGTCAACCCAGAGGCTGCATGTGTAAAAAGTTTGACAGTAAGCTCTAAAGAGCGTCGTCTTCACCTTTTTTGTACACCGAGCAAACCTCCGAGCCAACATATTACCGCGGACAGACATCGACCTGCGCTCACGTTCAATATCCAAATTTTCCTTGTTACTTATAAACGTGTCTCAAATTTTGAGCAATTGCTGAACTATTGATCAAGGAAAATCTCACTCATAAACTTTAATCAAAGCTGAGAGGTCGTTGAGCATTGCATTGACAGATTTGACAGCTCTCAAAGTTAAGCACTTGCTGAGAGGCAAGATGGCGTTGACAGCACCAATCAGCTGGTATATGGTAGTTTATCGATTTTCGAATTTTGCGGTATTTTTTTATCACTTGATCTGTCAAATCTACAACCCATTACAGATAAAAATCGAATATCTGAGGGCTGGAATCGTTCTTTAATCGACTTATTTGGTTATAGTGTATGCCGACAGCCCATGGAGCATATCTATTTCGTGTCTCAAGCAAGCAACGACTGACTAACGTTTATGAGTGAAAAAAAGTTGAGCAATGATCAAGTCCTTGACAGCTTCTCAGCTGAGAGGCAGTTCAGCAATTGATCAACAGATTTTTATAAGTAACAGTGTGCAGTACCAGATAAAGTCACAGGAGGTACCTTGTACGACTTGGAGCGAGCCTTAAACACCATGAGCTCGCTCTTTTTAGCGTTATATTTGAGACCGTGGGCAGATGCGTAGGATTCACAAACCGAGAGGAAGCTCTTTAAAGCCCCTAACGATGACGAGCTATGATTTGCTTGATCTGATTAATGAGAGTGAGAACAAATACAAAACATCTATCCAAGACGTCAAAATACTATATGTCAGCTATCAACTTAGTTTTGCAGTTTTATGTTTTGTCGATACGTGTCGCGGGTTTGACGAATTCACTGAGTGAAAAAAGCGATATAATTATTAATTTCTGTCTGAGAACGTGACCAGAAAGTAAAAGTATATACTTACGTGAGGTGTACAGTGCTTTGGACAAGATGGCTTGTGTTGTTGAAGGGTGTATTACGGATTTACGCACCATTATCATACTATTTCTACATTACGATGCAACGCTTTTTTATAATTCGCACTACCCATGGAAGAATGGTGCAAACATACTTGCGTCAAATATTTTTTATTTCACCATTGGATAGAGGAAAGACTAACACATATACTCAATTTTTTTCAAATGTATATTTCATCAAATTAAGGAGCAATTTGAATTTGAATTTTTCGTTGAAACCCAAATTTTCGGTCACTGACAAAGTTCTATGTATGCAAGGAGCCAGTTGTTCACTAAAGGTTTTTTATAGCCTTGCAGAGTATTAACGTGTCTAAAAATTGGCAGGGTCAGCAAGACTGCCTTTTTGGGCACAGGTTGCACTTTGGCAAGCTTCCAAGTTTTTGACACTAGTCATAGAAAGGCGAAAGAAACATATTAATACAAAAGCGAGATCAGGCATACAGGTCCTCAGGATTTTGGATGGAATACCATCCGGGCTACTGGCTTTGTTCACGTCTACAATTATTTGCAGTGGTTTTTCAACCTTAGCCTGATGGATAGGTATATCAGGCATTTGTTTCACGCGTCCAAGGAGACAAGGAAGTGTCTCACGGGCAGTGGCAAGAAGTAAAGACTCCGTGAACAGAGAAGCAATCAAATTCGCTTTCTCTGTGGTGGTATGAGCCAGCGCCCCATCGAGTGTCAGCAGTGGAAGAAGTGAGGGCCGACTAAAGATTGAGTCAACTTATAAATTCAAAGCTATGTGGTCAAATCGAGCCATCAGTAAAGCATTCTTGCAGAATTAGGTAGCAGCATTGTTAAAGGTTTTATTCCTTGCTGACACATTTTTGGTTTTGCGGTTTGAAGTGTCAATCCAGTCCAAGTTAACTGCATGCTGCGGCACTGCAGTACGGCCACACTTAACCTCGAACCAAGGCTTAGCTTTGCTTTATATCACAACTGCTTTGCTTTATATCACAAATGAAAATGAAATATAGTTTTCTATTCCCTGAAGCAGCAAATTTGTCACAGGGTCCACACAAACCATAATGTCATCGAAAGAAAAGCATACGAGCCGCTTAAGGTTAAATGCAAGGAACAACCGCTACTCATCCCAATCTGCTGCCTGTTATTGCCTCACGTCGAGTACCGCTTAAGCTAAGGTTGGGCGGAGAGTAGACTTCATCCGATAGTGGTAGGAACAATCTAGCGGTGACGATACTGAAACTGAGTAGTGGTTTGGATCAGTTGCCAGCAGAAGGTCCAAGCAATTGGCTATGGCCGTCTCCTGATCCCCATTGTGCGGCGAAAAGACATAGGCGTAGAGAAGTTTTTCTAAGCCTGTATCTATCAGTATTTGAAGCATAGATTGCGAGAGTCTTTATGGTTTTGGAGACGTTGACAGCAGATACCCATCATGTACACGCAAACTTTAATTTGCAAACTGTTTGGTGTGTTTGTCATAAACGTATTATGCATAAGAAATAACGAATTTGAATGAAATTGGAATAGAGATAGCCACCCTGGCTAACTATTGAATTAACACAAACTGCACACAGACTTTTTTTATATCCACACAAGTAGGAAGTAAGGAAGCATATAGGGTATCTTCAGTTATGTTATTTAATATACACAGGTTTTTTTACGTATTTACCACATATGTCTTTCAAAGTAAAGTTTTAGCCACAGAATAAGTAAGTGATAAGTGATACAACTTTTTTTGTTATTTTTATCCCACTTAATAACAGCACTTCGCAAGTTACTATAATTTTTCTTAATATTCTCTCATGGAAGAAAACAATATAATTGTTTACGTACAAATGTTCTTTAAAAGCGGGCTGGAATAAAGGCGTAACTCGAAATAATTTCCATAGCAACAAAGCGGTAACTTTAGATGTTTCTCAATTTCATATTATTATTCTATATATTAATGGAGTAACCACCTAATTTTAGATATTTGCAAAATCCAGAGTTTATTTAAAAAATGAAGTATAAAGGTATCTGTATGAAAATGTTTGCTACCATGTTGCTGAAGACACTTATTGTCTAGGACTTCTCAGTTCTTCATCTTCAATCAGTTTTTTGACGCTCCTGAAAAGTTGGTGTTTTCATCTTACGCCATTTTTCCATGGGTAGTGCGAATTATACTGAGTGAAGAAGAGAAGATTTTAAAGGAAAATTTCATGAACTAAATTTTCGCTAAATAACTAGGTTTTTTATAATTTAAAAACCTAATCGGAACTAACTTTTTTCATTAAGATTGATTAATTGATATCATAGCCATTGTCTAATTTTTCGTGTGTTCCCAAAATCCTACTATTTTTTGCAAAAAACGTTTTATCGATAATACCTACGACATACACAACTCATATATAATGAACAGTCTTGTATTTGGATTTTTTTTAAAATTAAATACATATTTGCTTTGATGACTGACATCGACACGATAATGTCGATGATAAGCCCATCACTAGCCAAAAATTAACTTGTGACAACCTGCATGATAACGAAACAGAACGGCATTATACGTCTCTTTCCTACGCACTATTAACATCATAAGTAAAAAAAGTAAACATACGTATTTCATTTCTTATTTTAGCCCGGCTTCCATGCTAGTCATTGTTCCGAGGAGTGCAACCTGTGCAACCAAACACTCTAACCTCTCTCTCTAACTCGTTTAGCGAATGTGACGCTCTGAGGTCGTGAACGGGGTTGGAGCGTTTGGGTGCATTCCGAGCGTAGGTCGTGAACGCAGCCCAGTCACATGTCACATGCGATCATGATCACTCACTGACAGCGATGTCAAATTTTAAATTTGTTCACTTCACTTTTTCAGCAGAAAAAATAATGTCAAGGCTCAAGTTAAAATAATAAGTTAATTACCAAAAAGCAAACCTATCAAAATTATTTAAAATATTGTGCACATCATACATTTTCCCATAGTAATGAGCAAAGAGATAACTATCGAGGAAGTCGGCAAGCATTCAGGCGAAAACAGCGCCTGGATGATCATCCACAACGACGTCTACGATGTCACCAAGTTTTTAGCAGAGGTAGGTTAATGTCACATGAAATTGGCGAAATGGTGGTGGCGTTTTCGCAAAAAGCCTTAAAATAAGGAGGCATTAACTTAAGAAATATGTTTTTAAATATTTTAAGGTTATTTTCAACAACAGGAAAGTAATTGTTCCCTTGTAGGCTCCCGCCTCCCTGGGTCATTCTTATTGGATGACCACTGGCTTTGGCAGTGATTCGAACCACTACCCTGCCACCCACCGACCAAAGACAGACATGTCTCCAATCGATTCGACGAGATTTTCGGTGCCAGCCAGTTGGTAGTGTATGTTGAAATAGTTTGGATTGGACTAAATAATAATAATGAATCCGTACAATAGCCTATAGAAATCAAGAACAATTTAAAACGGCGAGGAAGTCTGATCCAGAAGTTAATTGAAGCAAAATTAGCTATTACTAACCGACTTCACAAAAAAGTTTAGGTTCTCAATTCTTCTGTATGTTTTTTAGGGTTCCGTACCTCAAAAGGTAAAAAAAAGGAACCCTTATAAGATCACTTTCTTGTCCGTCTGTCTGTCCGTGTGTCACCACTGATTTTCTCAGGAATGGGTGGACCTAGCAAGTTGAAATTTATAGCTGATACTGAGATCTATAGTCCCTATTGGGTGTATAAAAATCAAGGTCTTGAGTCAACACAATAAAAAGATATGGGCAAATTTAGATTTTCGCGAAAACTTGATAGTACCAAAGTGTACCTTCATTTTCAACTTTTTTTATTTTTCGGATTTCTTCCTTTACTTGTGCTCTAAGACCTTGCTTATTACCAAAATTGGCAATTCTAGGTAAACTGGAAGTACCCTATAGGTTTTGGGTCGAAAACCTATAGGGTACTCCTGTTGACCTAGAATCATGAAATTTGGCAAGAAGCAAGGTCTTACAGCACAAATGAAGGAAAAATCCCAAAAAATAAAAAAAATTGAAAATGAAAGGGTGTCCCCATACATACAAAGTTTGCGCCAATTAAGGTAGACCTCTGAGTTATATGAGCGCTGATAGAATTTGGAGATCTAGCTTAATTGGTTGGTATGGAAGCCTCGGTGGGCGAATTCAACTCGACTTAGCCGTTTTTTTTTTTTTTTTGTGAGTATGTTACGCGATTACTCTGTCAATTGTGAACGGATTCAAATGATTCTTTTTTTAATAGGTAGGGTACGTTTCCGAGGTGGTCCCATTGTAATTTTATCGAAATCTGATTAGTATCTCCAGAGATATGGAGATAAAGAATAGAATAGAATAGAATATATTTATTGTCATAAATTGTACATTTTATATTATTATAACTAGTATAACTTTATATGATTAATTTATGGACTCTGCATATTACAATCGTTAGTTTTGCAATTTTTAATAAATAAATTATACTATAATTAGAAATTTAATACATAATAATAATCGAGTAACAAAAATCGGTGATGCATTTCATTGAGTCTAATTTTCAAGCTGTAAAGTGGCTTTAAATTAGACAATATTGAAAACAATTATACCATAAATAATTGCGTTCTGCTTGTATTATAATAATCTGCTGTGAAGCTTCGTCAATTATTCAATAAATTACTAGAATGTTGAATTTGAAATTATGATAATCGCTCACTAAAAATTCTTTGATGTTGTATAATGTTTTTGATAACAAAAGTTTTTTGGCATTAGAACAAAATAAATTATATGTTTTAGCAGATTTAACAGATTCAGGTAGTTTATTATAGATGCTAATTCCCATGGAATCAGGTAATTTTTTGGCCAGTTTTAACCTTTTCGGGATAGGTACTAAAATATTTTTGTTTCTTACAATACGAATAGATTTTTGTCCACGAGTTTCAAACTTTTTTAAATTGTTTCTGACATATTTTAATATTTCAAAAATGTGTAATCATATTGATGTTAAAATTTCAAGATTCTTAAAATGAGTTCTGCATGATTCTTTATACTCGGCTATTACTAAAACTATGATAGCACGTTTTTGCATATAGCTAGTATATCTGTTTCAATGCATAGATTCCCCTAGCCATTTTTGTGCAAGTTGTGTTTATATGTTCCTTCCATGATAATGGTGCATCTATCTCAAATCCTAATAGTTTAGCTTGATTTGTGCAATTCAGAGTGTTTCCATTAAAAATAAATTTAGAGATTGTTTGTTGATTCGGAGATACCATGTTAAAAATTACAATATTTGTTTTGTTTTCATTTAATTTCAAGGCATTTATGGTAAACCACTCACTCAACATTTTCATATTTTCTCTAATGTTATTGTATAAATTATTTATGTCTTCATCGGCTACTATGATAGAGGTGTCATCTGCATATTGAATAATATCTCCTTTTAATTTTAAATTTGCGAGATTGTTTTGAAAAGCGAGGAACATTGTATTCCCTAATGAAGATCGCTGCGGTACCCCAATATTAAGTACCCGCTGGTTTGATCTAAGTTTAGTCCCGCGTATCGTCACTTCCACGACTTGCTGTTAATCTCTAAGGAAAGATTTGATTAGTTCTTTTGTTGAGTCTCTTATACAGTAAACATGCAGTTTCTCGATGAATAGCTGGTGGTCTACCGAATCGAATGCCTTGGATAGATCAATAAATATACCAGCCACCTTCTTTTTATTTTCTAGACCAGAGACGACTTTATCCACAAATGCATGAGTGAGGTCGTTGAGCGCCCCGCCCTGTAGGCATATTGATGATTAGACAGAGCATTGTGTCTGTTTAGATGTGCCATTATTTCGTTACTGACAATACTTTCTATTAATTTCAATAATGTAGGTACTATAGTTATTGGCCTATAATTTTGTATATTTGATATATCACCTTTACCCTTGTAAAGAGGGGTTAATCGGCACACCTTTAATGTGTCAGGATATACTTCAGCTTTTAAAATATTGTTTATAAGGTAGGTTATATGATCACAAAGAGGGTTTAGAATTTGGTACAGAAAATTGCGTGATATATCACAAATATCTTTAGTACTAGAGTTGTCTATCTTGCTTTTTGCTAGTTTCTTTAATTCTTTGGGATAAATATTTCTAAACTCTAACTGAGGTAGTTCTGGTACTGATTCTTGTAAAAAAGTTAGTGCATTTTCTCTATCCGGGGCATTATTTGTAATTATTTCAGTTCCTATGGTAATAAAGTAGTTATTTATGTAGTTTGGTATCTCATTTTCTTGTATTTTTAATTTTGTTTCTTGATTTATAAGTTCCCAATTCCACTCTTTGATATTCTTGTTTGTATCTTCTTTGCTTATTTGCCACACTTCTTTTTTTGGGTTATTTGATTTATTAATACGATTTTCTACTAATTCACGTTTTTTCATTAGTATTTGTTCATTTCTGTGTTTCCTTTTGTTATCTATTATATGCAATTCAGCTATTTGAGGATATTGTCTCTGAAACTCAAATAAATCATTGATATCCCTCTGCAGATTCATAAGTTCTTCACACATCCATGCATTGTTTCTTTTAGTCTTAACCTTAGTTTTAGGAAAAAATAAATTAAAATTGCATGTCATTCCATTTATAAACCTATTAGGATTGTTATTGTTGTATTCATTAAATATATTGTCCCAATCATATGAAAGCATAGCGTTGCAAAAATATGTAATCTTTTCATTGCTGAAAATGCGTTTTTCTATTTCTATACGTCTAGGTTTGATTGCCAGTTTATAGTTTAATTTAACTAGTTGAGCATCGTAATCAGATATACCTGTAGCTATCGGTTTAACACTCAGATCACTGGCATCTATGTTCGTGATGACTCAGTCAATTGATGTTTGTGTGGATCCGTCAAGTCTTGTTGGGAAAGCTACTATATTTGTATAGCCGTTAGGATTAATAATGTCTTGTAAGATTCTGTTGTTACTTGAGCTAATTAGAAAATCAATGTTACAGTCGCCCATCATTATTACCTTATCATATGAATTATTACTCATCCGCTCAAATAGCTTCGTCAATATTTCTACAAATGCTTGCCTACATGTCTACCTACTTACTACTACTACATACATAGTATCTATCTACTATCCAATAGACTTGGCTGGCACCGACTTCTAATAGATAAATGGGTAGCGCTTATAATCATTATATTAAGTAATTTATTTTTCGCTTTTGAGTGCCTGTTTGTGGTTATGAAGTTCAGTATTATTTTTATTGAAAAATAATTTATTTTGAATTTCCATTTCCAATGTTTTTGTGCTAGTACATTATTTTCCATGCAGTAAAATGTACCATCTGGCTGCCTCTTTTAGGACTATTCATTATTTTGCACCCCTACGTTTGAAGATAATATCTTCATTAATTCTATAATGTGATCCGTCACTTGACACTATTTGCCAGATTTTTTATACGTGAGGCTGACTATTGACTTTGACCTGATGTTAAGAGAACATCATCATCATCATCAGCCTGTCACAGTTCGCTGCTGGACATGGCCTCTCCCAAGACATTAGACTAGTACAATGTTAGCCTATATGATAAATAAACTGGCCAAGTGCAAGTCAGATTCGCACTAGTAGGGTTCCGTACCACACTACAGTATTTTATAAGAACGAGCAAAAAATACCACTATCATTTTTCGCCAGCAAAAAATTATAATTAATAAACATTTTATTTCTTAAAACGTCATCTAACGTCTAACAAAGGTGTTAGGGATCGACATTTCAATATAACGCCATCTATGGGACGTTTACCTAACTAAGCGTTAATAAAAAAACACGTTTCTTGTATGGGGACCCTCTATTATTTTTAACTTTATTCTGTTTTTAGTATTTGTTGTTATAGCGGCAACAGAAATACATCATTAGTGAAAATGTCAACTGTCTAACTATCACGGTTCATGAGATACAGCCTGGTGACAGACGGACAGACAGACAGACAGACAGACAGACAGACAGACGGACAGCGGAGTCTTAGTAATAGGATCCCGTTTTACCCTTTGGGTACGGAACCCTAAAAAGGGCTTATCTTTACTTTAGTATAAAACATAGTTGCTCCTGCTGTCTGTACCCTTCGATCTTTTAAACTACGCAATGGTTTTTAATGCAGTTTATAGCAATAGACAGAAGTATTCAAGGGGAAGGTTTATAACCAGGATAAATGCGGGCAAAGCCACGGGGTGCAGCTAGTATTTTATAATGCCTTGAGACAATAATTGCTTTGACTTTGACTTAGAAATAAAAAGAATAAAGGAGCTAGGTTGGCTCGGTTAGTCATTACTAGGGGAATGTCACTACAAACTCTCAGAGGGACATAAGTGTAGTGTAATGCATGTAATGTATAAATTAATTAAAAGTCATTTAGTCTACTTCAGAAACCATATACAAAATTAATCTACTTTTGAAGGTGTCTCGATACCATAATGGAAAATAAATGCATCCATGTATCAAAACCTAGTCATGCATTCCGGTAACAGCCCGTTCACACTAGTCGTAAGTCGCATATTACTGAAAGTGGAAAGTCTGATGTACCTGTTCACACTGCGTCGCGAGTCGTATAGGTCGTAGTTCCGCGCGGCGGGGCGGGGAGAGAGGTAACAAGCGCTCGAGTCGATTAGATGCACGACTAGTGTGAACAGCAACAAGCAGGCACCTATGCGAGCACGATTCGACGCGATTTTTAGTCTTCAACGGGCGCTGGCCCGTCGTATGGTTTTTTGAGTCGTATTAGACTAAAAATCGCATCTCATCCAATGTGAACAGCTCCATATAAAGTGTATGGTGACCAGAGCATTCGACTTTTAGTCATATGCGACTTACAAATAGTGTGAACGGGCTGTAACATTGTCAGTGTATTACAACCGTGAGCAGTAAAACTGCTGACTTGTAGTGTATGGTCGCTCGGATAGTCAGAATGCTTGACTTGCATAAACTTGGACCTCCTAATGTGTTTCTTTATATGATAGATAGGCAAGAGTTTGACCACCATCACACCTGATGTTAAGTGACGATGCGGTCGACGATGTAGCACGTTTATCAAGTAGATACTGTTCACTTGCAATTTGAAGAATTGTAATTGTAAGAATAGATTTAAGTCTGTTCTTTAACAACCTATACATGTATTGCACTTGATTATTTGTGATAGACAAAAGTTACTCTTAAATAAAAGTAATGTTAGCTTTTATAAAGTTGTATGGCTATATATTATAATAGGGGTATATAGTAGGGGAAATAATATAATAATTATAATATAATGAGGGCCCGGTGGCGTAATCGGGAGAACGGTCGACTTTGATGCCGTGGTACCGAGTTCAAACCGCTGTGCACCAATGGATTTTTCTATCGAAAAATGTATGTGCGCTTCTAACAGTGGCCCTCCGGTGAAGAAAACATCGTTAAAAAACCAACAACCCCCGCATGGTGGTAGGACACTATCTAGTGTCCGCCTGGCCAGCTACCACCCTCAAGTTAGAAAATCTGTCACCAAACATCTAATGTGTTCCGGCAGCTATCCTTGATAGGCAGTTCCCATTCTAGGCCTAGCGTGCTTACCATCTTCGACCGCATCATCACTTACCAACAGGTGAGATAGTGGTTAAACTCTAGCCTATAAAGTATTAAATATATATATATATATATATATATATATATATATGTATATATGTATATATATATATGTATATTTATATATATATATATATATATATTCTTGCACAATTACTGTATTTTCCTGAGATAGGGTGTAGTGTACTTTATACCGACCATGTCCAATTGTTATAGTGTCATATCAAAAAACCGACAAACCGATTGAAAACCTCCTCCTTTTTTGTGAAGTCGGTTAAAAGCTACTAGCTGAGACCTGTGACTTCGTTCCCGTACATCAAGAATTTAGTAGCCTATGTTCATCCTTATGCTATAAAGTATCTCTTTATTGAATTTCAGTAAGATTGGATCATCTGTTTAGGCGTTCTGATTAGGTAACAAACAGATAGAGTGACAGAGTTACAAATGTTTTTATAATATTAGTATGGGTTATACAGTTGTTTACTTGTTCTCAATATAATGGTGTGCAGTTGAAATTCTTATATGTATGTATTTATTTGTACCAGCATCCTGGAGGAGCGGACTCATTACTGGAGTATGCAGGCAAAGACGGCACTCAAGCATTTGAAGATGTTGCACACTCAGATGATGCCAGGTTAGTTTCTCTACATTATCTCGTTAGTAAAAGTATCACATGATTTTTATTTAAAAGGCTTGCATCCATATTTACATGAACTGAGCCTACATCAAAATCGTTCAAGAACATTGCCCTAAAACAGTGTTCAATTATTCCTGGTTCTTCCAGAAATCATTTATATAATAATTTAAGATCGTTTAAAAAACTAAAAGAACCTACTTCTTACATCGCGCTAGTCAAAGTAGCCAGTAGACGTAGTAACTATTACATAATCTGTGCCAGTAAGTAAAGTGCCAGCCAAGTAGTAAGTCGTCGAGATAAGTAAATGCGTCGTAATACAAATGTTATAATATAAACGATATATATATATAATACTAGCTGACCCTGCAAACGTTGTTTTCCAAAAACCCAAATATCTTACGGAACCCTATTTTTTTCCAAAATAAAATTTAGCCTATGTTACTCGTGGATACTGTGGCTTTCGAATGGTGAAAGAATTTTTAAAAACGGTCCAGTAGTTTTTGAGCCTATTCATTACAACCAAACAAAGTTTTCCTCTTTATAATATTAGTGTAGATATATATATGATGATATATTAAAAACGGCTCGGCCGATTTCGTTAAAATTTAAATGGGACCACCTGGGAAGGGTACCCTATTAAAACAAAAAAAAAAGAAAAATTTTCTAAATCGGTTCAGGCATCTTCGAGTAATCGGTGAACATACATAAAAAAAAAGGTTCTGACGAGTTGAGAACCTCTACCTTTTTGTGAAGTCGATAAAAAAAAAACGAAATGAGAACCTCCCTTTTTAAATACGGTTAATGAACACAGTATTCAAATATGATATCTCGTTACAGGGAATTGATGATAAAATTCAAAATTGGTTCAGTACCTCCCGGCCAACAAACACAACCAGGCAATTGTACAAATTGGTAAGTGGCAATTTATTGTCTCTCATATATTTCATTTGTCAAACAGATATGCATTTGACCTCCATCTCCAGATGTTTAAGCGATGATGTTCTCTACGCTGACATTGTGTTTGCGAGGGCATTCAAAATAGATAAGATAAAATTGAGCGGTGACATGCCAGACTACACTTTTTGTCTAACTGATGTAGTGAAGTTCTCCCAGGCCAAGTTCAAGGCTGGCCGGCCAATCATAATGCTATGGTATGGCTAACCAATCGACGATGTGTCTTTACTTACTCGGTGGGTGTTTCGAGCCACGGCCGATGCTTATACAATACAATACAAATATCTTTATTTCGGACAATTATAATCCATGGTTAGTAATAATTAGTACTTTATTATGGTTAGTATCCTATAAAGTAAACTAAAACTAATACAGGTTGTCATTACAGTTCTTATTAATATTATATAGTTACATACAGTTCTTATTAATATTATATAGTTACATACAGTTCTTATTAATATTATATAGTTACATACAGTTCTTATTATTATTATAGTCATACATTTAACTTTTATAGAGTCTAATCAGTGTTGCTCCAGGTGAACATCTCAATTACAATGTTGACTTGATGATACAATGATCAATGACAATGATCTTATACACATCAGCTCACAGAGACTTGCGATAGGAGCAGCATATAGGCTAACAATTATTACCTACCCTAAAGTGAAAATAGGAAATATTGGTAGTGATATAAAATACATATCACGGTACCTACTTCTAGGATTGTTTGGTTAAAGAAAGGCTAATTTTATACCAATAAATAAAGCCAATCGTCCAATGAAATCGATGACATTCTCTAAATAGGCATGGTAATGATATAGATATTATAGATAACATTACCGTGCACTAGGTATCTGTGTATCTGTCTGTAGACTTGTTAGTTTTAAGATTGTAATCGGATTTGAAGACTTTTGATCTTGTTCGATTGGACAATGCACCTGCCGCAGATGAAAACATATGTCAGGGGCACAGGGCCATACAAACAAGTCAGCAGGGGTATTCACTATTTTTCCAACACAAATTCAGATTCGGAAACTGCCTCTCCTACTACATCACTACGACTCATATTTACAGTGCTCAGATCGGAAAAGTTTTGATATTTCAATTTTAAAATAGATTTCCGCGACCAAATAGCTCATGGATTGATTAATATCCAGAATGCCGCTTCGGAATTCGAATGTATCTGATTGAAATGAGAACACCTGCGCAGAGCTCAGTTTAAACTTAAATTAGATACGTTATTTCCAGTTGCATGCTGAAAACTGTAACGATGCAGAACATGAGGTTTTCTTTTTAAATTTATTTTGTTTTTTTAATTTGAAATTCATCAAAAACTACCTAGTTATGTTTGTGTTAGTATTTGTTGTAGTACGTACATAGGTAAATTATCTATTATGTAATGTCGTCTTTGAATGATATAATAAAATGTATGTAAACATAGTTATGATAACACGACAAACGATTATCTTAATGTCACTTTTAGCAATAGTTATTAGTTTTTAGCACAAAAGATGTTGAATTCGGTTGAAATTATTCATATATTTCATTTTCATTAACTTAGTCTAAACAGTGCCTACGTAAAAATATGATATGTTTAATATGTATGGTATGACTTTTAGAATGGCTTTTATATAAAGGTTTACTGGCAATTCGACGTATACCCGGCTGGAGCAGAAGGGGGGCTAAATGCGACATTTTTAGACTCCTCAGTGTATGGCCGAAAGTTAATAGTTCACGAGAAATTTGGAAATTAGTAATTTTTGGAAAAAAACAATTTTGGATGTTTGGAGCCCCCCTATCTTCTCCTGCCGGGAATACTTCGAATTACCAGTAACCCTGTGTAATGTTATATTACCCTATGTTGTATGATAAACATATTACCAATGTAAATGACATCCCTCTCTAAATATTGGCGCCTCACAGCCATATCACGAGTCAAACATTTGTTATCTTATTAAATTATGGTTTAAGACATTAATTTTTCTCTAAAGATTACAAACAACTTATGAGAGAAAATACTAGAATCACTTATGCATTAAGCAGTTATTATTATAGATTCACTCAGAAGTAACTCATCATTTCACATTTGTTGTACTCTAATTACAAGTAGTGTGAAAATGTAAAAAACACTACAACGATATAGAGTCTGTGCAAAAAGAGAACCATGGCTTTACGATGAACTTGATTCAAAGATAAGGAAGGAAGGCATATATACCTACCTAGTACCACCCGATAATGATAGAGTAGGTACCTGCCAAGGTATCAAACATTTTTAGCCGTATTGGAAATGATAGAGCAATGTTGTTAACGTAACAAAAACAGTAAATTAAAACCATCAACACGCGCCCTCTTATTTTCTACGACGGTTCTCTTTATGCACAGACTATTTGTTTAAATAATTGTTATTTATTTCTAGCGGGCCCACCTCTCACCTAAATAACGAAGTGATCGTCATGCCAATGAGCAGGTTATATTTTATTTACATTTTCGTTTATTTTTATTATTTTTTTATTATTTATTTTTTTACGGAGAACATAACATTTGACAGTGAAAGAAACAATCCGTTGCGTGATCCCAAGCAGGATTCTAGACCACCAAGAGACACGAGACCTTATTATCACGATCAGTCCAGTAGTAATGCTCTAGGAGTAGCGGTCGATAAAATGTCGAGGTATTTATTTCTATATGTTCTTAAACTTAATTTTTGAAGTCTAACTTGTTTAGGCGCACTGGGGGAAAATGGGGGAAGTGATGTAGAGTCACGCTCCGAACGCAGCGGATGTGACGTAAGCGTCATGTTATATTCTATATTTATAGACGCCCTCTATTGCAGAACGGCTTAACTACGATGATGTATTCGCTAAAGTTCAACAGATGGAGTTGTACAAAAAAAGAATTAGTTTTGTTGAGAAATAAATTGCTCCCTCTTTTTGTCATACGTAATTTTAATATTCGGCTGCGATTTCGTAATATACTATACATGTTGATAGTGTGTTCGTAATTTAAATGTATGATTGAATCTTGATATCGAGTCAAAGTAATGAATGTACGTAACTGTTTATATTTCCATTTATTTTAAAATGTGTGATAATGGGTGATAATGATAATGTAAGTCCGTTATATTACTGTAGCTTATATATTTTTATAATCTGTTCTCATGTGGAAACACGATTCCAGTTTTGTTGATATATCTTCGTGGATTATATTTTAGATTATTTTTGAATTCCGAACAGATCGTACACGGGTACAGAGCACAGATCCGAAGTTGTAGGGAGAAGAATGTCGTCTGGCTCTTCACCTCAGGAAAGGTTACAATTTTTTTATTCTTTCATTTCAAGTGTTGAAGTAAAATATGTTTATAAACAAAAATAGTAAAATATGTCATATCTACTCGTGTAATCGTGTGCGTTTAGACTATACCATCGCGTCCAAATTGCATTTAAATTAGGTTGTACAGCTTTTAACATAATTATTATTTTTAAGGCTTCCCCGTGGCCTGCCTTGTGAAAGGTAAATAGATGTTACCTTTTATGTTATCCATCTTCATGTATACAATTTTACAATGAAAATAGCTATTTGTGGTAATTTTAAGGCCCGATTCACAAACTCTCAAAATTATAGAATTTGTCGTTCCTTTTCTATACAATATTAATATTTCCGTTTTTTTTTTGTGTTGTTTGTTGTTTGTTGTTATGTTTTTTTTTTCATATCTAGTAGTGGCTAGTAATATTGTATGG
Source organism: Cabera pusaria (assembly GCA_954871355.1). NCBI lineage: Eukaryota > Metazoa > Arthropoda > Insecta > Lepidoptera > Geometridae > Cabera > Cabera pusaria. Next base: position 25,494,437 of record OX940900.1, read on the forward strand.
GAAATGTTCTGTCCATCAAATAGAGAGCGCGCCGCGCTGATATAAAAGAAAATCCCGCAAAGTCCAATATACGGAGACAAGGCGCGAAGTGTCACTATACAGATATAGACAAAAACATATTTACTACGTAGTTTATCACATCACATTTGCCACACGTATCTTAGTAGTCTGTGCATTAACTTATAAACAGTACATCTTACATAAATAGGTACACATTTTATCGAGTGAAAAGTGCAAAAGGTGCAAAGTTTTTGTCGAAACCTATGTTATTCATTCGTTAATTGTGTTTGTTTATGTCAGTCACTCTCTATTACAATACCATACTCTTGAATTGCTATTTTAAAGTCTTTTATCCATTCCGTTGGATGAAAAGTACAGTGTAGAACTCGGTCGCAACATTATTTTCTCTCGGCCGACGTACTTTCAAGTCCTCGCTACGCTCAGGTTTCCACTATAGAATCCTGAGCTCCGCTCTTCATTCAAAATAGCGGCCTCGAACAAAAATCTAATGTTGCTTTTTTTTTTAATGCTGTATAGGCAAGCGTTTGACCACTATCTCACCTGATGTTAAGTGACGATGCGGTCGACGATGTAGCACGCTTACCTAGTAAATACCTGTTCACTCGCGATTTGAAGACCCCCGGTAACATAATCTACTAATATTTAATATTACAGGCCTATGTCCAGCAGTGGACTGATACCGACTGATTATGATGATGACGCTAATATTTGGTATTGCCTGCTCGAGAGCTAATATTTGCTAATAGATGCCAACGTTAGGGCAGATCAGATTTCCCTTTGTTGCAATAGAGTATTATTTCCATAATTTACTTTTATTTGCTTAATTTCTCCCAATTCTTTTCGTACACTATGAAGTAAACAGTATATGAAACTACATTAAAATACAATTTGGCACAGAGGTCAACTTGAACGCAAATCTGATGTAGGTGCGAGAAGAATTTCTACTGGAGTGTCCACTCGGAGAGAAAGGTTCATTTTGTTTTATTTAATTTTAGTTGTTTATTTATTTTGTTTTCATGCGAGATATCACTCTGCATAAAGCTCTTGAACCCTCTTGACAAGTATTTGTCAAATGGTAGTATACTCGTACATGCTACTCTTTATGGAATGTAGTTTTTGTATGCCAGTGAAAACTTCTTTAGCGTTGTGAACTTCTTTGGAATAGGATTTGTAAGAGGGAGGAAGAGTAGACCAAATGCACAACGTGAATGCTCAAGTTTTCACTTCTGCCGGCGCTCCCGGAGTGCAACCTGTTGTTTTTTTTATTAATAATGGTCTCGACCGCTATATATACTCATATACTCATTTATTGGTAAACAGGTTTACACGTCATAATTTTACAATAATATTTCATTTTATAAAATGAGAAAAATATTAAAAAATAACAATTACATTAATACAATAAATTGTAACGATACAGTAAAAAAACATTGTATAATATTGTTCCTTACTTAAATTGTAGGAACTCGTCGTAGTTATAAAACGTTTGCTCGACAAGCCAGCGCTTAAGTCTTGCTTTAAAGCATGTGTAGCTGGGAGCTTCAACTATGTCTTTAGGAAGCTTGTTGTACACGGTGGGGCCCATCACGTGACTCAGCTTACTGGACTTGACAAGGGACTGCGTTACCCCGACTAAAGTCCCCGTCACGAGAAGCTATAAATTATGTAAACAAACATCTTTTACTAAGTAAACATTTTATACTGCGAGATAGTTATGCAACGGCCCTTACCATCGGTACTAGATTAAAACGCTGACTTGCGAAACTACTTGTTGTCGGCGGATTTAGCTATAAGTTAGAGTAAGCATTTTAAGAACTCGACCACACACTCTGTGTGGCTTTCTTGTATTGTTAGAGTTAGTTTTATATTCAGATTATATTGAGCCTCCAAATCGGCAAGACGTCTCTTTTAGTTTCATTTTAGTTTTTAAAAACCTAATTCCCTAAGGGGAAAGTTTGACTGGCGCTGAGGACAGGATTGTTTCACAAAAGGCTGCGTCGACACCAGCAAAACAGGACGAACGACGCGAATAGCTGGAAACAATCCTCGAACAAATAAATTTGTCACTCTTTCTCATGGTGAAGCCGAGTATGGGAGTAGCGGTCGGTTGGTGAGTAAAACTCTTTGCCTTCCTTACCAATATCCTCTCCTGTATTTTTCATACAAGGTTAACTTCATTTGTGTTATTTTTGAGATCGGAACTCTCTCACTATAACGTATCTGGTTTTAAAGTATCATTGAGCCGAGTGCCTTATCTAATTCTAAGAACTCGATCATACATAGAGCTAATTATTTTAAGAAAGGACATTAACGTAAATAATTTTTATTGTGAATTTGTTTTAGGTATTGTGTAATATTGTGTTTAGTTGATTTAATGTAACAGATTAACTGATAACTCCATAGTTATCATAATATAGCAAATTTCATGATTTTCTGCATATAATTTTATTTTAGTTTTTGTGTCATTTTGTGTATTTTACTGTGTATTACTGTGTGTTTTAATATTGTGTGTGTTAAATTATTGTCACTTTGACAACTCTACATCGTGTAAACTCTATCAAAATGGAACAAAATCCACAAAATATGCCACAACAAGAGCCCGAAATCAGAATCGTACAAGTAATCCCTATCCCTAGGGAAATGCTTCAATTAATTCCGTATTTTGATGGTGATAAAAGACAGTTAAATTTATTTCTCAAAAAGTGTGATTACGTGATTAACCGATTTCGAGGTCATGAAGAACAAAACATATACATTTTGCATGCTATTACAAGCCGGTTAACTAACGCTGCTGCCAATTTGTTATCAGAACGGGATGATATAAATACTTGGTCCGCTCTAAAAGAGTTGTTACAGCAACATTTCGGTGACCCGCGTAGCGAAGAATGCATAAGCATCGAGTTAGAATCTTGTAAAATTAAATCCGGTGAATCGTATCTCGACTTTTGTAACAGAGTACAAAATATTCGATCATCGCTGATTGCAAAAGTAAATTTGCTAGGAGACATAGAACTAAAACGCGCGAAAATTGCTATCTACAATAATTTGGCATTAAATGTATTTTTGTACAATTTACCGGAGAATATGGTTCGAGTAGTGAGATTAAAGTCACCTGGCACAATAGAAGACGCCTTAAGCGTAGTGCTGGAGGAGGTCAATTTCCATGAGCAATATACATTACGTAACCGCATGTACGGAAACAGTTCAAGGCCACCCGCCATCTATGGCGTAGGACATAGCACGTCTCAGGCGACGTCACTACAACCAACAGGCTATAAACCAATTTTACCAATGGGTAATTTAGGCGCACAGCAAAAATTTAACTTTGGCATTCCACAGAATGCACAAAATAATATTCCTCAATTCGGACAACAAAAATTCGGTTACCGACTACCTCAATTCGGTTACCGTCCACCTCAATTCGGATATCGTCCACCACAGTTTGGCTATAGGCCACAGTTAGGATATCGCCCACAATTCGGTAATAATCAAACACAACCCTCAGGTTTTCGGACAGCCCCTAATGTAGGGATGACATCCCAACAATTTGGTTATAGACCACCGCAACAGTTAGGGTACAAACCCCCTCAACAGTTAGGGTACAAACCCCCTCAACAATTTGGGTACAGACCCTCACAAGTACAACCGCCACATTTCCAAGCGACAGACGTAACTATGAGGACAGCCCCTCAAGTTCCTCGCGAAGGTTTTAAATTAAATGAGCTTACCGAAAATGACGAACAACTAGATTATGACTATTACTATGACTATGACAATGAAATTGTGCTCGACTATGACGTATATGGACAACATAGTGACGACATAGATTATGAAGGATCCGAGACACCACAAACTGACTTTCCACAACAGAAAGAAAATGAAAATTTTCACACAGCTGTTGTAAAAGACAAGAAATCATAGAACTCAATTGTGACCCGACTCTAAAATTGCCTCACATTTATATCCCAGAAATAGACGCAAAAATGATGATAGACACCGGAAGTACCAGATCATTTTTGAGACCTGATAAAGCATATGAGTACTTCTACAGCCATGTAAGGCATGAACCTTTCGAAGTAGTAAGTACTCATGCATCTAGCAGGCATAGCGAAGTTGTCGAAATTCCACTTTTACCGACATTTAAAAGTGATGAGTTGCATAAATTTTATTTATTCAACGTCGACTCCCGCTATGATGGACTTATCGGAAATGACTTACTAAAGCAATTAGGTGCCCTGATCGATCTAAAACATTTGGTTTTAAAAACGAACTCTACGTGCATACCAATAATTAACAACAATTTGGATTATGTACTTGAGCTTCAACCGCGATCGGAGCAACGAGTTAAATTGCCCACAAACCAGCATTCAGGCGAAGCTATCTTGGACTATACTGAATTTAGCCCTGGCATACGTATGCCAAGCGCTTTGGTGAACTGTGTGAACGGTTACGCTACCACGGTTATCCAAAACGCTTCAGACGAACGAATACTACTGACAGTAAAACAACCTTTACAAGTTTCAGACTATTCTCATACTGAATGTGACCTTAATTTCATGACAAATCATACAGACATACAGACTGACAACATTCTTGAAGAAAACTTGAATAAACTGAGACTAGACCATACCAACAACGAAGAACGGGACAAAATTTCGAAATTATGTAGGGAATATAAAGACATTTTCCACTGTGACCAAATACCGCTGACTTTCACAAACCAAGTCAAACATCAAATTCGGACAAAGAACGAAGACCCAATTTATGTGAAACCATATAGACAGGCCCCAATACAAGCTGACGAGATTAACAAACAAGTAGAGAAAATGCTACAAGATAATGTTATACAAGAATCTTATTCCCCTTGGAATGCCCCGGTACATCTAGTACCCAAAAAAATTGATGCAACCGGAGAACAAAAATTCCGAATGGTTATTGACTACAGACGTTTAAACGACATAACTACCGATGACAAATATCGCCTGCCTAACATAAATGACTTGTTCGATAAATTAGGTAAAAGTGTTTACTTTAGCACAATAGACTTAGCCAGCGGATACCATCAGATCGAAGTTGAAAAACATGACCGACAGAAGACTGCTTTCAGTACGCAAAACGGACATTTTGAGTTTTTGAGAATGCCTTTCGGCTTAAAGACAGCTCCCGCGACATTCCAACGTACCATGGACAATGTCCTCCGAGGCCTTCAAGGTCTACATTGCATGGTCTACCTCGATGACGTAATAATATACTCTTCCAGTCTGGAGGAACATTTACAAAAATTACGACTCGTTTTTGACAGACTCAGACAGACGAACCTCAAGGTCCAACTTGACAAATCGGAATTTTTACGCAAAGAAGTTTTGTACCTTGGGCACACGATTACGAAAGATGGACTCAAACCCAATAACGACAAGATAAAAGCTGTTATGAATTTCCCGATACCAAAGACTACGACCGAAATTAAAAGTTTTCTAGGACTCGTAGGTTACTACAGACGTTTTATACCCAACTTCGCAAAAGTAACTCAACCACTGACATCATGCCTAAAAAAACGCAACAAAATTATTATTGATCAGAACTATATAGACGCATTCAACAAATGTAAAGAGCTTTTGACTCACGCACCTCTTCTACAGTACCCTGACTACGAAAAACCTTTTGTTTTGACAACTGACGCATCGCAAGTAGCCTTAGGCGCGGTTCATTCTCAAGGCCAGGTTGGCACTGATAAACCAGTAGCCTACGCGAGTCGCACCTTAAGTGATACCGAGTCTCGGTATAGTACCATTGAGCGAGAACTCCTTGCGATAATTTGGGCGACGAAACATTTCCGACCATATCTATACGGCCGAAAATTTTATATATACACTGACCATAGACCACTTGCATGGCTGAATTCTTTTAAAGACCCGAACAGTAAATTGACACGCTGGAGGCTCCGCCTTCAAGACTTTGACTTTGAAATAATATACAAAAATGGTAAACAAAATACCAATGCAGACGCACTATCCCGAATTAAAGTAAATGCCCTCTCAGAATCTGACGATGACGGACAGTCGATGAAAGTTAATGTTGACAGAAAAGAACGAAAACTTAAAGGTCAGATGAAGCAGGTAGTGAAAGATATAATAAAACTGACAGCTAAACAGAAAGAAGAACGTAAAGACTCTTCTACCATTACAATCTCTGACTCTAGTGCAACTGCTACTGCAAGTAACATATCAATATCTGACTCTGAAACCTTGTCTATTTGCTCAGACAAAGAACCTGACTATCCTATTAGAGAACCATCTGAAACAACAAGGTCTGACACAATTCATTCTGCCATGGACGTAGACGTAACTGACATACCAATTTTTAACGAAGCGGTAGATACCAAGCCAAACCAGATTTTGGTATTTAATTGGTTCAAAAATGATATACAAGTACAAGATCTTTCTCACGATAAACAAAAGATCCTAGAAGTCTTTTTACCTACTGACAACCCACAGCTAGTTAAACAGTTCTTAAAAGAATATGTACGACCAAAAGTAAAATATTTCATATATTTTGAACTTACAGAACACCGTAGACAGTTTAATTGCATAGTTAGAGAGTTATTTAGGAAAGGAACCGTACAGTTAATGGAATGTACAGAACGAGTGGTATACGTGCAAGATGAGGCAGAGCAAAAATTGATCGTTAATAGATACCATGAAGGGAAAACCTGTCATAGGGGTATTAAGGAAACCCTAGCTAAAATACGTAGGACGTACTTTTGGTACAACATGCAGGAAACAATAGCCGCTATAATTAACGCCTGTGAAATATGTCGCAAAATGAAATACGACCGAAAACCTATCAAACCTTTACTACAATTAACGCAATCACAAGATGCCCCATTTCAAGAATTATTCATTGACCTTTTCCAAATTGAAGGACAATATTTCCTTACCTTGATAGATGCTTTCAGCAAATTGGGTCAAGCTATAGCAATTTCAAATAAATCCACTCCTGAAGTAGTCAGAGCCCTGATGAAATACTTCTCTTTCTATGGAATACCTAAGAAAATAAGTTCAGATCCTGGTTCAGAATTTAATAATGAGCTAATGAAAGAATTTCTTAGTTTACACAAAGTAGAACTACACATTGGTACCCCCAATAATCCAAACTCTATGGGCTTAATAGAGCGTCTACATTCCACCATTAGCGAAACCTACAGATGTGCAAAGTATGAAGAAAAATGTACAGATGCCGCATCAGTAATGATGTATGCTATACTTGCATACAACCATTCAATACATTCCGTAACAGGCCTTACTCCATTCGAAGTAGTTTTCGGGCATACCGATGCAGGTAGCCCCTTTGGCGTTGAGTTTGAAAAACAATACATGCAACAGCTAATAAAGGACCACGCCAAACGCACTAAATGTCTATATAAACAATTAGCAGATAAAATGGTAGAGAAGAAAGAAAAGATTAGGGAAAAGAAAGGCGGTGAGACCGAAATGGGTTTCCCTGAAGGAAAAACCATTTACGCAAAAGATGTAAATAAATGAAAGAGTAAGGATAAAGCGCGGTATGTTAAAGCGAAAATAGCAGGACCAGTAGCAAGGAATGTAGTTCCAATTCAGATAAGTAAAAAAATTTATCGTTAATAGATACCATGAAGGGAAAACCTGTCATAGGGGTATTAAGGAAACCCTAGCTAAAATACGTAGGACGTACTTTTGGTACAACATGCAGGAAACAATAGCCGCTATAATTAACGCCTGTGAAATATGTCGCAAAATGAAATACGACCGAAAACCTATCAAACCTTTACTACAATTAACGCAATCACAAGATGCCCCATTTCAAGAATTATTCATTGACCTTTTCCAAATTGAAGGACAATATTTCCTTACCTTGATAGATGCTTTCAGCAAATTGGGTCAAGCTATAGCAATTTCAAATAAATCCACTCCTGAAGTAGTCAGAGCCCTGATGAAATACTTCTCTTTCTATGGAATACCTAAGAAAATAAGTTCAGATCCTGGTTCAGAATTTAATAATGAGCTAATGAAAGAATTTCTTAGTTTACACAAAGTAGAACTACACATTGGTACCCCCAATAATCCAAACTCTATGGGCTTAATAGAGCGTCTACATTCCACCATTAGCGAAACCTACAGATGTGCAAAGTATGAAGAAAAATGTACAGATGCCGCATCAGTAATGATGTATGCTATACTTGCATACAACCATTCAATACATTCCGTAACAGGCCTTACTCCATTCGAAGTAGTTTTCGGGCATACCGATGCAGGTAGCCCCTTTGGCGTTGAGTTTGAAAAACAATACATGCAACAGCTAATAAAGGACCACGCCAAACGCACTAAATGTCTATATAAACAATTAGCAGATAAAATGGTAGAGAAGAAAGAAAAGATTAGGGAAAAGAAAGGCGGTGAGACCGAAATGGGTTTCCCTGAAGGAAAAACCATTTACGCAAAAGATGTAAATAAATGAAAGAGTAAGGATAAAGCGCGGTATGTTAAAGCGAAAATAGCAGGACCAGTAGCAAGGAATGTAGTTCCAATTCAGATAAGTAAAAGGTTAACAAAGGTACCTATTAAAAACATCAAACGCCCTCCACAGGTGGACTATTCTGATGGTAGCGATGCCGGCGCTGGCCCTTCATCTGCAGTCACTTGAAGGGAACCCAGGCATACTCCCGGTAAAGCTAGGTCAAGCCTTTATGCAAACTGATCAATGGATAATAATTAAAAATTTAAATCTCAGTAAAGTTTATGATGACCTAAATTTTATTATAGATAGCTATAATGAATTTAATAATTTGATAAAACGAAATAAATCACATTCTCCTGAATTAGAAACACTAAATTTGCACGTAGAATATTTACGCGACAAAACTGTTCAAAAATTGTTCAAAAACTTGTACCCGGACAACGGTTTAAGAGAGGTATTCTAAACCCCCTTGGTTCAATCATTAAACTTGTTACTGGCAACCTTGACCATGAGGATGCATTAAAGTATGATAGACTCATTACCGAACAAGGTCAAAATGAAATAGTCACTTCTAAGAAGCTTACTCTAATTTCACAAATAATCGATAGTTTCATAAATACTACCGATATAATGAATAAACATTCTGCATTGCTAGAAACGCGCATGAAAATTCTAGAATCCATGTTAAAAGAGTTTGCTTCTCAGAAAAAACGTTGGGAATATTCCACATATGTTTCAAGTTTTTATAACATGTACATAAGTAATTTTAGAACAATCTTTATAAAATTAGGTGAAATTGAAACAGCTCTAGCTTTTAGTACAATATCTGTACTACACAAGTCCATTGTTAATTCTTCAGAATTATTGTATCATTTAAAGGTAATAGATAAACAGGAAAATTTGGTGTATCCTGCAATAGATACTAATTTGGTAAAACTGGAAGAAACTATTAATATTAAGTCCTATATAAAGCAAAACCAGATCACGTTCATATTTGAGATTCCGCTAACTGATAATAATACTTATAATTATTTCAAACTTTTCTCGTTACCAATGTTCCACGCATCCGAAAATAAAACCCTTTCCATTCTCCCACGATATCCTTACCTTTTGGCAAAGGGAATGAAATATTTACCGATCGAGAAACCATGCCGCTCACTAGCCGCTGGAGACATCTTTTTATGCTCTGTGGACAACCGTCCTACTTACCCGGAGCTCACCTGCATTGAGCAACTCATGAAGTTCGAAGACAATCATACCAGCTGCATACAACGTCAAATACACATTGAAGAGATCCGACTCCAATCGATCGCTGCTGCAAGCTGGATCCTGTACACCAGACTCAAAACGGTGGTCACAACATATTGCAACTCGGAACTTACTAAATATCCTGTTCTTGGTACATACATCATCAGCCTCGACACACCCTGTGATATTGAAATTCAAAACGTGAAAATCCGACATCATCACTCTTTCAAGGAAAATGACAATACGGAGCCAATACCGATTATTGACTTGCCCCAGCTGTCTACAGCAACTGAGAACGCGCCTCTATCCAGTGCACCTGTACTGGATATCAAAGGAGTCAGTCTGGATGAAGTAAAGTTTTTGTCGCAGGCCCTTAAACACAGTGAATTAGTGCAAAATGTTTTAAAAGAACCGGACTCTAGAATCAGTGTCGTCATTTTATACATTACCTTATTTTTAGTAATATGCTGTATTTTGATTTTGTCATATGTGTTTCGCCATACTATTATAATGTTTCCGCAAAATTATCGGAATGTTATTAAAAATGAACAATCCGATAATTTCACTCTTGGGGAGGGAGAAGTTATGCAACGGCCCTTACCATTGGTACTAGATTAAAACGCTGACTTGCGAAACTACTTGTTGTCGGCGGATTTAGCTATAAGTTAGAGTAAGCATTTTAAGAACTCGACCACACACTCTGTGTGGCTTTCTTGTATTGTTAGAGTTAGTTTTATATTCAGATTATATTGAGCCTCCAAATCGGCAAGACGTCTCTTTTAGTTTCATTTTAGTTTTTAAAAACCTAATTCCCTAAGGGGAAAGTTTGACTAGATAATAATAAATTGACCATATTCAATCGACATGAAATATAGACGGGTTATACGAAAGTAACAACCTATTTAATTTAGTCGGATCATATTTTAACGACGCAAAGCGCTATCGTTTGTGTTTCTTGGTACCGGACGCAGGGATTGTAAACTATCGGGACGCCATTTTGAAATAAACGCGTCATTCGAGTTTCGAGTTTATTTTCACAAATTCATTTTTTTTGTTGGTCCAAATGTTGTGAACTCCTGAACACTTGTTTACATAATTTATAGCTTCTCGTGACGAGGACTATAGTTTGTTCTTGTTGCGCGTGTTAAAGGCATGCATGTCACTCCGCTTTTCGTAAAGTACTACTAATATATACTACTAATAGCTAGAAGTACGAGTATAACATGAGAAGGAACTGCTTCAATTTCTATTAGGTAGTCCCGAAGTTATACAGATATGCATGTATATAATTATATACATAACAAAATAAATACAAATGTAAATGTATCTTTGTAAGTAGAAGTAATAAAACTGGCCAAGTGCGAGTCAGACTTTGTCCCGCACACGGAGGGTTCCGAACGCCATCTGTCGAATTTCTAACGAACTTCTAACACCAACTAAGTAAACGTTAACACAAAGGTAGAATAGTATTATATAGTAGTAATAGTAATAGTAGTAATAGTAATTGTAGTAATTAATATTATTAAATATCTGGTTGACCGAGCTTTGCTCGGTATTTTTTGCCACTTAAACAGACAAATATGACTCTTCCCGACATCTATTGACGAATAATAATACTATTTTTTTAATTGAGAGCAACTAACTGCTTTACTGATACAGTACTTCTACCTAGCTAGATCGATTTATCGCCCCTGAAATCCCCTGTAGGTATACTAAATTTTATTTAATCGTTGGAGCCGCTTCCGAGATTCAGATTAAGGTAAAGACGATAGCGCCATCTTAGCAACTAGATAGGTGGCGCTGCGCTATCGTAAAAAACTTTTTTTTCACTTTTCTTTAATTTTTAACTTTGTTCTTTTCTTAGTATTTGTTTTTATAGCGGCAACAGAAATACATCATCTGTGAAAATTTCAACTGTCTAACTATCACGGTTCATGAGATACAGCCTGGTGACAGACGGACAGACAGACAGACAGACAGACGGACAGCGGAGTCTCAGTAATAGGGTTCCGTTGGTACCCTTTGGGTTCGGAACCCTAAAAATCATAAAAAGATGTTCTCCGTTGACGACGCCTGATGATAATATTTGATTCTCTATTGTTGAAGGATGCCTCGTGGACTGCCTTGTGAAAGGTAAATATTAGTTCTTGCTTTTATAATTCTGACAATATTTGAAATGTTTCTGAAGTTAAAATCATTGTTTTTTTTTAAGGAATGTTGATGATGGTGGTGGACACAGGTATATTTGAGTTTTATTAGATTTAGTGATTTATAGAAATCTGAAATATTATAAGTAATCGTAATCTAGTACTGGGTAGATAAACAATTATATGGGTAGTAGATAAGCCGTTTTATAACAAACATAAAAAATGTAGGGTAGAGTACCTACACTACAATGTCAATAGCTTTTACATTGTTCTCTGTACTTGTCATTATTAATAAAAGTTTGTACCTTACCTATAGTTGAATAATTACAAAGTACATGTTATTTAATTATGTTATTCATTAATGTTATACATTGTATAAGTTGCTTAATAGTAATTTTAATTTTAGCAGTTTTTAGTCACTAGCTGTGCCCCGCGGCTTTGACCGCATTAAAAAGTATCCTATAGCCAGAACCATAGAACTGGGCTACTGGCTATCCCTGTACAAAATTGCAGCTAAATTGGTCAAGCTGTTTGACCGTGAAGAAGTCCCAAACAAACAAATAAATAAACTGACTTTCGCATTTAGAATATTTGTGTGGATGACATTTATTACTGCTAAAATTATATATTTTTGTATTTATCGTACAAAATATTGTTGTACTTACGTTAGATTTTTCAGCGACACTTTAAATGAATGTATGCGTTTTTAATGATCCATCATCGAAACACCAACGCGGATTGTGGAGCTTTGGGTGACGATATTGGGTACAACTTATATTGTACCAGCTGCGCCCGCGGCTGTGCTCGCATTTAATCCTGGCTATAAACATTCCTCTTGAATCACTCTTCTATTGCTGAAAACTGCACTAAAATCCGTGTAGTTTAAAAGATCTAAGCGTACAGAGAGCGGGAGCGACTTTTGTTTTATACTATGTAAAAATTACATGTTTTCACAGAGTTTATAGAGCTGTATCAATTTGCCACGTGCAAACCATATCCTTAAAGAGAAAAGATAGATACGTATCTTTATGAACAAAATATATATGTAACTCTTTTATATCTCTATATCCCTAATAACTCCGCGATGCTACGCTTCCTTTCTATCACATAGATTGTTATATGTTTACATTTCCCTTACTTTAACTCCGTGACGCTCTCTTTTTAACGCATAGAGTTATATGTATCTCGGTTACTCTAACTCCGTGACTCTCCCTTTTTAACGCTTGGTATGTAATATGGTTACCAAGGCTTAAAACCGGTTTATGCTTAACCGTTTCTTAAAGGTTTAAACCGGTTTTAACCAATAATTTCGCTCGAAGCAGGGTTAGAAACCGGTTTGTGGATAACCGGTTTAAATACTGCATAAACCGGTTTATTCATTATTTCGTTCATAAACCTCTAAAAACCTCTATAAACCGGTTTATTTTGCGAGAGTCTATCGCGTACTTACTTGCATTTGGCACGGGCGACAAAAATACATGCTCTCGCACTTTTCGAGGTTTGCTTGCCATATATGTATAATTTTTATGACCGATCGCTGTGTTCAATATGTGATTTACAATTACTAAATCGTTGTTTGCTTGCTGCCAGTGCACAAACGGCTGCAAATTGAAAAGTGGTCGCTGACCATAGCTAAAACCGTTTTATAAAACCGGTTCATTCAACGAAACCTTCACTAAAAAGGTTTTTGCTCAATATCGTTTAATAGTGGTTTATAGAACGAATGAAAACCGAAATAAAAAGATCATACGTACCTACGCCTAAACCGGTTTGAATTTTTAACCCGGTTTCCAAGCCTTGATGGTTACATCCCGCTTACTCTAACTCCGCGAAATGAGTCGTTGCGTTGAAGATATAAAAGAGTTAAAGACACGCTTGATAAATGTAAGGTATACTGAAATATTCTTTGGTTTAAGGAGATATAACTCTTTTTAGTTAATCACTCCTGAGTTACACACGTCTAGTATCAATATGTTTAGTTAAACTGTATTCTAGAAATTGTGTAGTGTTTTCCATAAAATGTTCCTAACAAACAAGACCTCAATATCATTTAGTTTTAAAATATATCTTGTTTTATATTTGCTTGTGATTTCGCGTAGTGTTGTACTTGTTTGTTTAATAAAATATATCGAAGTTTAAATTAATGTCGTTTTTTATTTTGCAGTAAACTGAAGATGGCTATAGTGGCGTTGGCGGGGGCTGTGATTATCGGTATAATATTGAAGAAATACATGTAAACAAGGTTAACATCACTTTTTATTAAGCTCAAAGTATTTATTCAAGATGTTGTGTGCGTCAATAGACCCGGTTACAGTAAAAAAAACCTAAGTACTATATATCAGTTGAAATATTATTATAATATTTAATCACCACCATATATCCCCACCCCACTTACATTTGCAAGAAAAATATAATAATTTATCTCAAATCACTTAATTACGACAAAACTGAAAACTTAAAAAAAAAATTTAAACAATCTAACACCATCTATCAATACACATTATCACCTTAAACTTATCTCGTTTTACTTATTTATACATCTCATCCATACATACATACATACACACAGCTCACCCAATCACTTGTCATTAGTCTATTCTAGTAGAATCAACTAAATTAGTATTCGCACTGGTGACCTGTATTTGTAAACCTATTTCAGGCACCAGTCTCTGGCAAAGACGGAGATGGTACAAATCTAAGTAACATTCGTTAGTCTACTGTTCAAACAATGTTATTGTAACCTTTTTGTGAGAAAAAATAAATGATTTATTATTATTAAATACATTTCATAGATAATGTACCATTTATTTGCACTCGAATTAGAAGCATTAAGCTAGTTAGCATTCCAATTGTAAATAGTTTTTTAAATTCCGTATGTGATATAAAACAATATTAAGTACTATGTTTTATTTTATTATCTTGTATATTTATGCGGTGACAAATATTTTTACTATATTCTTTTGTCTGTATTTATAATATATTTATTACATATTTTACATTTTTGTCATTGTAATTAAAATTATACTCGTATTAATATTGCTGTCGTTGTTGGCTATAAACTAAAACTTACTTTTATAATATTGACGTATATTGAGCTGAAATTATTTATTAGTAATATAACATTATATTAATTTTACTAATTTAGTTTTTGACTTAATATAGAAATGTATTTATTATATTTTGGTAGATATTGATGTATCTAAAAGAGACAATAAAAAGTTTTATAATGTTGTGATTTTAAATTAGCAATATAGCACGTAGATTTACATAGCTTATTTATTTTTATATATTTCTTTAAACAATGTAAATAATAACGAACGTTTATATTACAACTATAAAATCTAAAACTATTCTATGAAAAAAGTCCAGATAATATATATTTCTTGGAAATCATAATTATTATCTGGTAAATTTCTGAACCCAAATAAATGAAACGTCAAATAAAGCCACTAAATATATTTCAAATACACTACATCACCTTACATGTATGTAAGTAAATAATTGCATAATAAGAATGTAATATTGCAGTCAGTAATATTCAATATGTATGTCAATATGTAATATTGCAGTCAGTAATATTCAATATGTATGTCAATATGTAATATTGCAGTCAGTAATATTCAATATGTATGTCAATATGTAATATTGCAATCAGTAATATTCAATATGTATGTCAATATGTAATATTGCAGTCAGTAATATTCAATATGTATGTCAATATGTAATATTGCAGTCAGTAATATTCAATATGTATGTCAATATGTAATATTGCAGTCAGTAATATTCAATATGTATGTCAATATGTAATATTGCAGTCAGTAATATTCATTATGAATGTCAATATGTAATATTGCAGTCAGTAATATTCAATATGTATGTCAATATGTAATATTGCAGTCAGTAATATTCAATATGTATGTCAATATGTAATATTGCAGTCAGTAATATTCAATATGTATGTCAATATGTAATATTGCAGTCAGTAATATTCAATATGAATGTCAATATGTAATATTGCAGTCAGTAATATTCAATATGTATGTCAATATGTAATATTGCAGTCAGTAATATTAAATATGTATGTCAATATGTAATATTGCAGTCAGTAATATTCAATATGTATGTCAATATGTAATATTGCAATCAGTAATATTCAATATGTATGTCAATATGTAATATTGCAGTCAGTAATATTCAATATGTATGTCAATATGTAATATTGCAGTCAGTAATATTCAATATGTATGTCAATATGTAATATTGCAGTCAGTAATATTCAATATGAATGTCAATATGTAATATTGCAGTCAGTAATATTCAATATGTATGTCAATATGTAATATTGCAATCAGTAATATTCAATATGTATGTCAATATGTAATATTGCAGTCAGTAATATTCAATATGTATGTCAATATGTAATATTGCAGTCAGTAATATTCAATATGTATGTCAATATGTAATATTGCAGTCAGTAATATTCAATATGAATGTCAATATGTAATATTGCAGTCAGTAATATTCAATATGTATGTCAATATGTAATATTGCAGTCAGTCATGCATATGTTCTCGGTACTGTTACTTAGTAGCTTATATTTACATTTGGATGTAAGAACGTAGACGTAGAATATACATTATATATATATATATATATTCCTGGCATGTGTAATCCTTGTGTTATGTAACACCTACACTTGTTAGGATATTAGACACACTTTAATACACTTGCTCAATGTTCAGGCGCTGGTTTTATGCGCAGTAAGGAACCAGGACATCATTGTAGCATGTATTGTATTAATTATTTCTATACCTATCGAGAAACTCCGTTGACCTAGTATACAATGAAAACACAAAAAGTTATGCTCTCACATTCATGTGGCTTTCCTCCAGTGTTTTTTTTAAATATGTCTTTGAGGCCGTTCTACACCAAACAATTTCATCTACAATCTAATTGAATTGATAAAAAAAAAACATCGAAAAAGGAGATGTAGCTATACGGTTATTATAGTTGCATCTCTATATTTTCGGTTTCGTTTGTTTAAATTAGCCGATCGAATTGAATCGTGTAAGCAGGCATTTTATTAATTTAATATAAAAGCGCTTTCACACGATATTGGTCAGAACTTCGCGATAAGCGGAGAATGCCTATTATGATCTGCTCGAGGTCATTAGCTCAGCATGCCCTGGCATTTCTTAACCAGTTTTATTTCTGTGGCAATTATAAGTAATATCTACACTTGTTACGATTTATGACATACTTTTATACATTGCTAAACCTTTAGGCGATAATTTTATGCGCCTTAAGGAACCCAGAATTTAATTGTAATATATTTCAATACCCATCGAGAATCTCCGTTGACCTAATATACAATGGAAACACAAAAGTTATCCCCTCACATTCATGTGGCTTTTCACCAGTGTTTTTTTTTAATATGCGTCTTAAAGGCCGTTCCACATCATTCAATTTCATCGACAATTTAATTAAATTGAAAAAACAATGGAAAAGGAGATGTAGCTATACGGTTTTATAGTTGCATCTCTTTCTTTTCGGTTTTAGCCGATCAAATTTAATTGTGTAAGCAGCAGAGCATTTGAATGATTCTTGTAGCGGAGTCGCTACAAGCGCTTTCACACGGTACTGATCAGAACTTAGCGAGAGAGAAGCGGAGAATGCCTATTATCGTCTGCTCGAGGTCATCAGCTAAGCATGCACTGGCATTTCTTCACTAGTTTTATTTTTGTGGCAATTATGTTTGAGATCATGGTTCAACACCATTTTCAACACCATCGAGTCACGCTGATACTCATCGCAACTATTTTCCCGACGAGTGTGACTCGATGGGAAAAGTCCCGTCCAGTAACATTGTCCAGTCCCATCCAATAACAGTAACAAGTGGGTGTTAATCGTTGGGAACACACACATTCGGTGATGTAAGCTCAAATTCTGCACATCACACATTTATGTAATTTTTCTCCTGTATGTTTTTTATAATGTGCATTTAATTGATTTTTTTTCCGGGCGCATTAACACATACCTCAGCCAATTCTCGAGTTTAAAATACCACAGCCGATTCTCGTGGCTAAACACACCACACATACCACAGCGATCAAACTCTGCACATCACACATTTATATGATTTTTCTCCTGTATGTTTTTTATAATGTGCGTTTAATTGATTTATTTTCAGGGTGCGTTCACACATACCTCAGCCAATTCTCGAGTTTAAAAATACCACAGCCGATTCTCGAGGATAAACATACCGCAGCCAATTCTCGAGTTTAAAAATACCACAGCCGATTCTCGAGGATAAACATACCGCAGCCAATTCTCGAGTTTAAAAATACCACAGCCGATTCTCGAGGATAAACATACCGCAGCCAATTCTCGAGTTTAAAAATACCACAGCCGATTCTCGAGGATAAACATACCGCAGCCAGTTCTTGAGTTCTAATATTTCCCCATCCTACATATGGTTTCTCTCCTGTAGGTTTTCTATAATGTGCACATTGTGGATTTGTTAAATGAAATGGACGCTTATACTCTTACCGCGAAAGCGGCGACCACTTTTTTATTGATTTTTTATTATACGTGGGGAAAATCCTCATAGATACTAGTTCGGCTCAAGGGTGCCAGAGTGATTATGCCGGACTCTTACCGGCTAAAAACCCCACGTGTGAGCAGTCCTCCGCCGAGATGGAGCAAGATGGGGTCGCGCTAGCATTCACCATCTTGCCCCGGCGGTAGGCCCGGATGACACATCCAGGCTTCGGCACAAGGGGTACAAGTAGGGGTGACCTCGCTCACCAAGGCCACCCCTCAGACGTCCCCCACAGGGTCGTGCAAGCCGAATGAAAATGCCCGGAAAGCACCTGCACCAATCGGAAGGTCAGCGACCCAAAACGCCGCCTCACCCAGCTCCGAAGGACCGCGGTCTGACTGCATCCACCGTCCACTGTCCAGGGACCGGTGGGGCCAGGTCCTCCGTCCACCGCCGCAACTGGGCGCCCTGCGCCTGCCTCCACATGCGTGCTACCTCCTCCCACGCTAGGGCCTCGGGATTTCCTCGCCGCCACGAAGTGATACACTTCGGCGAGGATGGCTTGGAGCTCCCAGGGGGGATCACCGGCCAGCCCGCACGCTGCCGTCCAGGACACCGTCTGGTATCCACGGATTGCCCTCGTCACTACAACCCGCTGTGGAATAAGGTATTATTGTGGAACGTGTGAATATGCCCGATATTCTGTTATAAAACATTGTAGAACTGGCGGCACTGATCAAACCTTGATCTGACCTTAAGGGAGCATTCACGCATACCACCGACAATTATCGAGTTCATACATACCGCAGCCAGTTCTCGAATTCATACATACCACAGCAAGTTCTCGAATTCATGTATTTCCCCATCCTGCATATGGCTTTTCACCTGTATGTTTTCTGTAATGTGCACTATATAAATTTGTTAAATTAAATGTAACGCTTAAACCCTTATCACAGCCAATGTTGGAAGCGCAAGCATTCTACATACTACATACATACATGTCTATGTTTTGTCTCCAGTGTTTCTTCTATAAATGCGTTATAGCTAAATTACTGTAACGACATGGCCTAGAAGTTTCCATGAAAAAATACTCAGAATAATCAGCGATTCACGACCATAGAAGCTGCGACTACTATCCGGGGATCACGTGGTATAAAAGTTTTGGTGGCGGGTCTATGAGTCACTATGGCATTTATTGTTAAGGAATTCTTTTGGATCGGAAAGGATAACTTGATAACTAAACATCTAGACTCAACACAACGATGTGTCTATTTATACTAGTGTTGTGGTGTATTATTGTGGAACGTGTGAATGTGCCCTGACTTGATTTTCTGTAATATATATAGCTATATTGTAACTCCTAGTTTATTTATATTTTATGTTTTTCATTAAATGTTTTGTTGTACACAAAATGAGTTATTTATTTCATTATTGAAGTGATTTTCTTTTTCTTTTCCTAATTTACCCTGTACTTACGTGTTCATTTAAGATCGCATAAAAAAACGAAAATAACTGGCATAAACGTCGCGCCAGTCATTTTTAGTACTAAGTTTGAGTTGTTTATCTTCATATCTCTGGAGATACTGAACATATCTCGATGAAATTTAAATGACCCACCCCTTTCAAATAAAAAAATAATTTTCTTAATCGGTTCAGGCGTCTTTGAGGAATCGGTGAACATACATAAAAAAAAACAAACCACGAACATAGTTTTGTGTATCTATAATTAATAGGTGTGACATGAAAAATGTATCTCCGATTAACTCTTTCACTGAACACTCCTGAAAGTATTGAACCTAGCAATTACAGTTCTCTAAGTAAGTAAGTACCTACTATATTAGTCTAATATTTTTTTTCTGTTTTAGCGCCTCCACAGATGCGAATTAAGAAGTTATACTAATTATAAGTGAATTTTATTTGAAGAAATAATAATTATGCCGAACCTACGGTAATTGTCCTATTGTTTAAAATATATAATATATAAATATTAGGTACATATTATTTTAAAACAAATCAATGTTGGTGCCGTCATTATCCAGAGTGATACCTAATTATTATTCACTGCTAATGTAGCAAATGTTCTGGCAAACAATTCAATCAGTCGCCTGTCTTACACCATTCCTTTGGAAATGGTGTTGGTTTCAGTGTTTCACACCAAAGACATTGACTTGTGTAACAAATCAATAAGATACATACCAAATAAGTCTGTCTCCACTGCTCATTCTTTACTATTCACTCTGAAATAGAAGTGTTATACCGTTTGGAAGGCATTGTGTCTAGCGAAATTGCTGAGCATGTGAGACTGCTCAGTATCTTCCTGTCTCGTTCACAAAACGAGATAATTGCTGAGTATGTGAGACTGCTCAGTATCTTCCTGTCTCTTTCACAAAACGAGATAATTGCTGAGCATGTGAGACTGCTCAGTATCTTCCTGTCTCGTTCACAAATCGAGATAATTGCTGAGTATGTGAGACTGCTCAGTATCTTCCTGTCTCGTTCACAAAACGAGATAATTGCTGAGTATGTGAGACTGCTCAGTATCTTCGTGTCCCGTTCACAAAACGAGATAATTGCTGAGCATGTGAGACTGCTCAGTATCTTCCTGTCTCGTTCACAAAACGGGATAATTGCTGAGCATGTGAGACTGCTCAGTATCTTCCTGTCTCGTTCACAAAACGACATAAACCGTCTTGCTGAGCATGTGAGACTGTTCAGTATCTTCCTGTCCCGTTCACAAAACGGGATAATTGCTGAGCATGTGAGACTGCTCAGTATCTTCCTGTCTTGTTCACAAAACGACATAAACCGACTTGCTGAGCATGTGAGACTGCTCAGTATCTTCCTGTCTCGTTCACAAAACGGGATAATTGCTGAGCATGTGAGACTGCTCAGTATCTTCCTGTCTCGTTCACAAAACGACATAAACCGTCTTGCTGAGCATGTGAGACTGTTCAGTATCTTCCTGTCCCGTTCACAAAACGAGATAATTGCTGAGCATGTGAGACTGCTCAGTATCTTTCTGTCTCGTTCACAAAACGACATAAACCGACTTGCTGAGCATGTGAGACTGCTCAGTATCTTCCTGTCTCGTTTACAAAACGACAAACCATCTTGCTGAGCATGTGAGACTGCTCAGTATCTTCCTGTCCCGTTCACAAAACGAGATAATTGCTGAGCATGTGAGACGGCTCAGTATCTTCCTGTCTCGTTCACAAAACGACATAAACCGTCTTGCTGAGCATGTGAGACTGTTCAGTATCTTCCTGTCCCGTTCACAAAACGAGATAATTGCTGAGCATGTGAGACTGCTGAGTATCTTCCTGTCTCGTTCAAAAAACGACATAAACCGACTTGCTGAGCATGTGAGACTGCTCAGTATCTTCCTGTCTCGTTCACAAAACGACATAAACCGACTTGCTGAGCATGTGAGACTGCTCAGTATCTTCCTGTCTCGTTCACAAAACGACATAAACCGACTTGCTGAGCATGTGAGACTGCTCAGTATCGTCCTGTCTCGTTCACAAAACGAGATAAACCGACTTGCTGAGCATGTGAGACTGCTCAGTATCTTCCTGTCTCGTTCACAAAACGACATAAACCGACTTGCTGAGCATGTGAGACTGCTCAGTATCTTTCTGTCTCGTTCACAAAACGAGATAAACCGACTTGCTGAGCATGTGAGACTGCTCAGTATCTTCCTGTCTCGTTCACAAAACGAGATAATTTCTGAGTATGTGAGACTGCTCAGTATCTTCCTGTCCCGTTCACAAAACGAGATAATTGCTGAGCATGTGAGACTGCTCAGTATCTTCCTGTCTCGTTCACAAAACGAGATAATTTCTGAGTATGTGAGACTGCTCAGTATCTTCCTGTCTCGTTCACAAAACGAGATAATTGCTGAGCATGTGAGACTGCTCAGTATCTTCCTGTCTCGTTCACAAAACGAGATAATTTCTGAGTATGTGAGACTGCTCAGTATCTTCCTGTCTCGTTCACAAAACGAGATAATTGCTGAGTATGTGAGACTGCTCAGTATCTTTGTCCCGTTCACAAAACGAGATAATTGCTGAGCATGTGAGACTGCTCAGTATCTTCCTGTCTCGTTCACAAAACGAGATAAACCGACTTGCTGAGCATGTGAGACTGCTCAGTATCTTCCTGTCTCGTTCACAAAACGACATAAACCGACTTGCTGAGCATGTGAGACTGCTCAGTATCTTCCTGTCTTGTTCACAAAACGAGATAAACCGACTTGCTGAACATGTGAGACTGCTCAGTATCTTCCTGTGTCGTTCACAAAACGAGATAATTGCTGAGTATGTGAGACTGCTCAGTATCATCCTGTCCCGTTCACAAAACGAGATAATTGCTGAGCATGTGAGACTGCTCAGTATCTTCCTGTATCGTTCACAAAACGACATAAACCGACTTGCTGAGCATGTGAGACTGCTCAGTATCTTCCTGTCTCGTTCACAAAACGAGATAATTGCTGAGTATGTGAGACTGCTCAGTATCTTCCTGTCTCGTTCACAAAACGGGATAATTGCTGAGCATGTGAGATTGCTCAGTATCTTCCTGTCTCGTTCACAAAACGAGATAATTGCTGAGCATGTGAGACTGCTCAGTATCTTCCTGTCTCGTTCACAAAACGAGATAAACCGACTACATATGCCGCGCTAGTCATTTTCAGTACTACAGTTTGCGGTGTTTGTCTCTATAATTATCTCTGGAGATCCTGACCATATCTCAGATAAATTTAAATGGGAAAACCTGGGAAATATGCCTTATCAAACCAAAAAAGTCTAAATCGGTTCGGGAGTCTTCGAGTATAAACGGCGAACAGACATAAAAAAAGAAAATGATTCCGACGAATTGAGAACATGCTCCTTTTTTGTGAAGTCTGTTAAAAATAGCGGGCGTAGTGTAGTGACGCTCAAATTTCTGCCCATCCACACACATATCAAACGTCATCGCATATCATAAGGCGAGCGTCTCGCTTGTCCTGTTACCTTTTTTTTATGATATAGGTAGCAAACAAGCAGACGATGGGACGGCCCACCTGATGGGGAGTGGCCACCGTCGCCTATTAGTACCTATTAATATATTAGTAGGTACGCCTACCTACCCTAAGTAGGTGACCTTAGATTGATAAAAGTCTAATATGTTGACAGAAATGAAGAAGAGGGTTGTGATTGTACTATTCCTGAAATCAGGCAACAGTTATCTTGTCCCGATGCCTGCTGCTACAGACCGCGACCAAGGTTTATGTTCTCTCTTATTCTGGTACACGAGTACCTACTTACCTAGATGTAATGTACCTATTTCGTTTAAGTAGAGCGAACTAATTTCTTAAAATCTGTTATGCCCTCCTAGACAAAATCAGATTTTTGATTGCGTTCACGCAAACTCAACTTCAAAATGTATGGGAATTAGTTAATTTTCCGCAACAAAGTTATTGTCAACGTCGTTCTCGCACTTTATGAAGTTGCTTTTGCGTGAACGCAAACAGACATTGGAGCGGTCTAGGGTTAGAGTTCAGAAGTAGCGGTAATCAGGAACTACCAAAATTGATTGTAGGTATTATATCCGATTTAAATTAGAATAGACTGATTAATTCTAAAGAAGAAGAAGAGAGAGGTAGAATTAGAATAAGTAGATAGGTAGGTGGAATTATATACCTACATAGATAAGACTACCTATGTTGGCTGATGAAATTAAGTTCAACATTTTGGGGTCACACTACTGTATTTTTTTAATCCTTACTATCCTTACTAATATTATAAATGCGAAAATAACTGTCTGTCTGGCTTTCACGCCAAAACTACCGAACCGATTCAAATAAAATTTAGTACATTGATAGTCTAGAGCCTGAGAAAGCAGGGTTGAAAGGGGGGATGAAAAGTTTTATGGAAGTGAGGAGAGTGGAGGTGGCAGTGAGGGGAAGGAGGAGGAGAGGTGGAAGTGAGGGGAAAGGGGAGGGGAGGTGGAAGTGAGGGGAAGGGGGAGGAGAGGTGGAAATGAGGGGAAGGAGGAGGAGAGGTGGAAGTGAGGGGAAGGGGGAGGGGAGGTGGAAGTGAGGGGAAGGGGGAGGGGAGGTGGCAGTGAGGGGAAGGAGGAGGAGAGGTGGAAGTGAGGGGAAGGGGGAGGGGAGGTGGAAGTGAGGGGAAGGGGGAATACACTTTTACACGCGGACGAAGTCGCGGGCACAGCTAGTACTAGAGATAAGTCTCACGTAAGTAACATATTTATTGTAGTGCGTACTAACTAAATCCTTGATCCTGTTTATAACCAAAGCCATGATCAATTTTATTTGATGCTATTTTAAAGTTCTATATCGACGGACTCGTTTTTGACCACTATCTCGCCTGATGTTGAGTTGAGTGATGATGTCAGATGTGGTCGATGATAGAATCATGCTTGTCTGCAAATGGAAGCTGGCAGTGTAACGAAGCGCTAGACAACTGACTAGTCAGTACTCAGCAGTCAGCACAACTACCCAACCTGTATTTCAAGCTATATATCTCCTTGCGATACGTACAGATACTGTCTACTAAACAGATAAAAACATATCTACAAATGCTAGTTAGTCGATCGGATTGTTCCATTGAACTGTAAATAACTTATTATGTAAAGCCATCGATGTATACCTATGTACTACGTACCAGATGTGGCGTCGCGAACTAGCTCTACGTTCAAATAAAAAGCAGTGCTGAATCTACATCTCGCTTAGTTTAGCGTAAGTACTTCTGAGCGCCGATCGCGCGCCGCTCGGCACGTTCCTAGGTCAGTGTATGATGGGCGCCTATGGTTTACTTGTACATCGATGTGTAAAGCATATTCATATACATTTTAATAGATTACCATTGTGGCAGATGTACTGGTTCCTGATAAAGTGTCAGATAGTTATCAGGAAACGGTAAAACTAGGCCTAACACTTGTAGTTTAACTAACAGATTAGTTTCTAATAGTCTGTCTGGACCCGGGTCCAGACAGACTATTAGAGAGATTAGTTATGGCTAGTCCTAAATCAAGTACTTACCTACTTAAATTACATCCCTGCGCACGTAAGTTCTCATATCATGTAATACAAGTACATAAAAGAACACTTTTTTATGACTGTAAGGTCAATATGATAAATGAAATTTAAACACAAAATAAAGATTGATAGGAGTAGGTAATTGTTTTTCGAAATTAACTCACTTCCTATCCAATTTCGCTAATAATTTTCCATTTGTTTGTTTTAGTGCGTCTGCTAACTCTGCTATCGCTCTATTCGAAAAAGAAGTAACGGTTTTGGCAGCCACAGGGTAAACATTTTTATTCTGTAGTTCTTCTTTTGCAACAAATATTATTACGATTGTAAATTAATTATTATTTTAACAGAAATTCATGTTGTCGCGATTTGGAAAGACAGTCTTCGAAGACTTGGCGTACCTTTGACGGTGGTTCTGCCGAAGACTTTGAGGGGTTATTTTAATTGTTGCTATCCTTGTTGCTTACTCTCTGCTACCACAGCCGCACAGTTTTTTTACTAAAGACCTTTTCTCTGTCTTGTCTGAGCATAGCAGACAAAGACGCACATAATTATACTCTCACTCATGCAAACACATACATTAACCCTTATGGCATACACACACACACACGCACCACACACACAAACACGCACACGCACCACACACACACACGCACCACACACACACAAACACGCACACGCACCACACACACACGCACCACACACACACACACACACACACACGCATAAACATACATAACTGCTAACACAGTAGCAATTTAATTAATTATATGTAGAATAATTTAATTTAGTACTTGTTCTTAAAATACTTAGTTATTTAGATGCATTTTCGTCAAACTGCACCCAGATTTCTATGAAAAAGAATCCCGAACTGTGGGTAGAACTTGTAGACATTACAATCGATTTAATTTACCAGATTGCCGTTTAGATATTTATAGAAAGAATATATATGCTATGTCGATAAAAATATATAATAATTTGCCGAAAGATATTAAACTGTCAAGTTTAAATTACCTCAAAAAACAAATAAAAACATTACTATTGACTCACTGTTTTTATAGTGTCAACGAATATCTACAATTTAAATTTGACAAACATTGACAATTCGTTTTATTTTCATTTAATTATTTAATTGTTGTTTATTTCATGTTAATTTAATGATGTACCTATGTAATACTTTTTATTAACAGATTAACTAATAATAATATCACACATATCACACACTCCGAAAGGGAGTGCATTGTACGGCTCCTCATACTAATTAAGTCCATCTTTGTATCAGCCTATATTCTATGCAATAAATGAATTATGAATTAGGTAGGAACAGAATAAGTAATATTGAAATAATAAAGTAGTGGTTTGCGTAGATAATTATTTGTTTATACTTAGTACATACAGTAATTATTAAATTATAATAATTATAATGCAGAATAAGGAGAGTGAAGAAAAAACCCAAACCAAAGTTAGAGCAAAGAGTACAACGGATTGCAGTGCCTAAAGAAGATGAAAATATTGGGTTATTATATTTTTTTATTTTTAGGTCTAGGTTATTATATTAATAGCTCAGTGGCGTGCTATTGGAGAGGCCTATGTCCAGCAGTGGACTAGTATAGCCTTATGATGATGATGATGATATTACTAGCGTCCCCAGATGTGTACCTCGTGAGCAAGTGATTGTATAATGCTGGTCAGACAAGTACTCGATCATATATCACCTGATGCTGTGAAGATGCAGTCTTCAATTAAACCATTCTTGTCTGAGAAGTGTTGAGACGAGAGCTGTACAACTAAAGCGGCAATAGCCCAATAGTGAAGTGGTGTGGCTGGCGATGGAGAGGTCGTGAGATTGACCCCCACCCATTGCACTATTGACTTGACAGTATTATTAGATGCTCTGTGCTATTGACGTGAATGCACTCCAGATACAAGTATATTAAGCTAATTTGGATGGATCACGAGTATGATGTACCTAGGTAAGCTACTTAGGTACTAATCATACTCGTCATTAAACAAAAATTACCTAATTGGGTTTTTTAATAGTGTCAATTGTATCAACCCATTGCCATAACGTACAAACCTACAAACTAACAACTACACTACAAAACTAAACATAAAATTATGATATCTTCGTAAATGTCCCAACTCATATCTCGTAAGCCAAACAATATAACAACAACTCTCGGCGAAGCGGCAGCCTTTGTAATATCACCGACTGGCCACAGCATGCGCCGACCGAGGGCGGTGACTTCCGAGCCAGCCGAGCCGCGAGCACACGCACACATAGAAGCTCACGGCAAAGCACTACTATTTATTCTATGACGCGGCTGCGGGGGACGCTGAGATAGCCATAAAGATACGTT
Source organism: Cabera pusaria (assembly GCA_954871355.1). Lineage (NCBI taxonomy): Eukaryota > Metazoa > Arthropoda > Insecta > Lepidoptera > Geometridae > Cabera > Cabera pusaria. Next base: position 25,522,280 of record OX940900.1, read on the forward strand.
TGCCAAAAACCTAAAACCCGAAAACATGTTCGTTTGGTTATTCTCATAACAAGACTACTAGCGCCCCGCACTCAAGATCTTGAAGAAGGCCTCCGGATGAGGCCGAAACATATGTCGATCGCTATATCGACATAGCGTAAGTCACGTTAAATTCCTGTCTCAAATCTATAAGTTTAAAATGAACGTGAGTTTTTATAATAAAAAAGACTACTAGTGATATGCAATCCAAATTACTAGTAAGCTTTAAGAAAAAAAAACTGGCCAAGTGCAAGTCGGACTCGCACTCGTAGGGTTCCGTACCACAACTACAGTATTTTATAAGATCAAGCAAAAAATACCACTATCATTTTTCGCCAGCAAAAAATAATAATTAATAAACATTTCGTTTCTCAAAACGTCTAACAAAGGTGTTAGGGATCGACATTTCAATATAACGCCATCTAGGGGACGTTTACCTAACTAAGCGTTCATAGATGGCGTGAAATGTCGAAAAAAACACGTTTCTTGTATGGGGACCCTCTATTATCTTTAACTTTATTCTGTTTTTAGTATTTGTTGTTATAGCGGCAACAGAAATACATCATCTGTGAAAATTTCAACTGTCTAACTATCACGGTTCATGAGATACAGCTTGGTGACAGACGGACAGACAGACAGACAGACAGACATCCGACATTCCGTTGGTACCCTTTGGGTACGGAACCCTAAAAACAGACTTAACTAACCTAACCGAGTCTACTGAACGATGCGTTTTCCTAAAAAAAGTTTGTTAGTTCCTGGAGAGTCAACAGGTGGCTTAACAAATTGAAGCAGTTATCTGTCACTGTCGTACTGGATAAATTTGTCATATCTTTTGTGTTCAACCGACATCCAAAAAGGAGGAGGTTCGCGATTCGTCTGTTTTTTTTGTATGTATGTTACGCCATTACTCCCTCAATTTGTTAACCGATTCGAATGAATATTTTTTTAAGTTGGTAGGGTACATTCCAAAGTGGTCCCATTGTAATTTCATCGAGATCTGATAAGTATCTCCAGAGATATCGAGATTAACACCTCTAAAATTAGTACTAAAAGTGACGAGCGCGGCATTTGCAGTCGTTTTTTTCGTTTTGAAAATGATCTTAAATTGTATTTATTTCTTCAAAGGACCAGTCGTAATGGCAGAAATAAAACTCGAAGAAGGAGAAAAAAAAAGAAAGCGGAAGGAGGGTATTTATGATATTTTTTGGTTTTCTGTAGCGAATAGCCTCTCTTTATGATTGACTAGCGACCCGCTCAGGCTTCGCGCGGTTAGACCATATAATTGTCTTCATTTCATGTATCAGCTTGTGTTGAGTATGAATTAACATAATTCAACGATCATCGTGATATTTCAACCAATTTACACAAAACCTTGACAAATTATACACATAAATGTTTCGCATGAATCACTGTAGTTTAAAATATCTAAGCATAGAGACAGAGGCAGCGACTGTTTTAAACAATGTAAAGATAGTGATTATGAGTTCGGTCTAAGCTGGCATCGAACTTACCTAGTGGTGAGCTGAAGCACTAGAATTTTTCTTCATTCTTGACGAGACAAGCTCTTGACCTCTCTCATCTGACGTCAAGTGATGATACGATCTAAGATGGAATGTTTCTTGCCTGGAAATGGAAGATAGTAAATAGAGGAGGCGCAAACAAAAGTGACTTTAGTCCGCACCAGCTATCCTTACCAGTCTTACATGCAACATGCCGGAATTCAGCTAACCGAGCCACTCCGGGCCTACGTTATTTTTGTAGTGGTAAGACTTCTGCAAGTCCGCCTGGGGCGGTACCACCACTTTGCCAATTCAGAACTATTATTAATTCTGCGAAACAAATGATTTTCGATTTGCATGGCAGTGTCCAGTGAAATTACAGGGCATGTAAGACTTAGGGGCCAGTTTCACCGGTGCCTGATATCCCTATTAGGAACTCATTTAACAGATTTTTGACAACTTTTGTATGGTGTCATCTGTCAGATAACTGTCTAAATCTTTATCATAAACCGGTGAAACTGGCCCTTAATATCTTTACATACGAGGTAACAGACGCAGTGCAGTGACATGCAAAAGTCTGACTATCCAGAATTTTGCATCCGGCTGTATCTGTAATAGGTAGACGTCATCGTTTACCATCAGCGAGCGTCGTGCTTGTCCTTTTACCTTATATCATAAAAAAAAATTCACTACTGTGAATAATGGGATTTTTTTTTCTACTTATCACCAGAAATAGTAGTGACAACTGACTCACAATATCCGGGTAAAACAGGGCTCTTTTTGAGTCTTGCCTATCCGCAATAAAAGAAAGAGTAATTACTTATTGGTTTTTCAGCGGATCGACTTTGAAATGGGCTATAATAGCTTTGATCGGAGCAGCTATAATTGGTTTCGGAATCAAGAAATTTATGGAAAAATAAACTACATTAAAAACTTAGGCATCTTTTAGGGTTATTATCAGTATACACGTATTATTAGGAAATTATTATAGCATGTTCGATTAACTAAATCTTGAAATAATTGAATGTTTAAATTTATTCATTGAAGTTGGCAGGCAGATTATCAATTATTTTTATACTAACCACATAACTACCAAATTATTTAAAAGTGTAACATTTATGTTAACACATATAAATTATTTTTATTTATTGTTTATTTAACACCGTCTACCTAATTTGAGACTTTTTATTTTATTAGGAATATGTACACGCTTAAATAACTTATTATGTTAACTGTACACATTACTGAATTACTAAATTCATGTTTATTTTTATATTTTATTATAAGTGCATAATATTTTAAATATTTTTTTCCCTTTCAATAGCATTTTCTTACATTATTTAACAATTATACTGTGAAAAACTGGAAAATAAAAACCCAATGTAACATGACAACTGTTTTTCATTGTCGGCACGTTGAAGCAGTCATTTTCATTAGGTACATACCTAGTTCTATGGTTATAGTTTATAGGCTACGAAGAAATTACTTATTTCTTCGTAGTCTATAGGTCCATTACTATGACGTTGACCACAGATTAGGTACCTACATAAAAGTTAATTCATCCACCATATTCATTCTTACCTTGCACCCGCAGATTTTCACCTTTTTCGGTGTCTTCAGAATTCTTTGGGTCTCGGATGGGTAGTACAAGGTATTGTCACAACTTAAAACACATACTTAGGTAAAGTTTTATTGAAAGTTGAACTTAAACACCGGATATTTATATATATACCTATGTTCAGGCTTTAGTTTACAGTCCACTTTCCTTATTCCCGCCAACGTCCCTCCACTACCATTATCCAACTCCGCATTTAAAACTCGCGGCAAAATGCTCCTGCGCACTGATTGGCCGGCGCCTCCTACAATCGCCGCCAGTCGCCATGGAGTCGCGAAATCAATCTACAGCAATGAAAATGTAAAAAACATAATTTTGTGTGCATAAAAGTTTCCGCAGTGAGAATTCCCCGTCAAGTGCTGTGTTATCATCTTAACTATTCAAAACACATTAAATCATAACAGGATATTTACTAATGTGCGTGTATCAAACGAGAGCTGCATGTGAGTACCCTTCCATCCTTTTCAAATTTTCCATTAATCTTAGCTGAAGCCTTAACAACCTATATATAAAATTCTCGTGTCACAGTTTTCGTTGCCATACTCCTCCGAAACGGCTTGACCGATTTTGATGAAATTTTTTGTGCTTATCCGGTATCTATGAGAATCGGCCAACATCTATTTTTCATCCCCCTAAATGTTAGGGGTAGTCCACCCCTAAATTTATTTTTTTATTTTTTAGACAACATTTTTAATTTCTATTTTTTTATGATACAACATACAAAAATACATACAATCCTCAATTTTCACCCTTCTACGATCAACCCTTATTTTTTAATAGCCATTTTAGTAATTTAATCATTTTTCCTCCATACATACATACATACATACTTACAATAAGTAAGCTATTTTTTGTCTACACTAGAAATTACTACGAAATTATTTATATGGCAAAACAACGTTTGCCGGGTCAGCTAGTATACCTATATAATTTAGCTAGATAGGTGGAATGCAAGTATCTAACCAACTACCAACAACAAATCTCTAGACAAACATATTCCGTCTACCGAATGTAGAGCAATTGTCACTATTTGTCACTAATGAATCCTCTCAGTCGCCCAGTGTTAACCATGCGTTCGAGCATATCGCCCGTGTTTTGTTACTTTTTGGTGTTTGTGAGATGCGATTTACGAAAAGGTGATTATTTTTGCTTTTATTAGCGTTTTGATGACAGATAGTACCTAGAGTTTAGATAGGGTTTCTAATAGGATTAAGATCGGTCTTTGTGGTAGGTTTAGTGTATGTCACTATTTACGATTGTTGTGGTTTAGGTTAGTGTGTACTTAATATTAAATTAGTTCTATTGATACAAGAAAGTAACTAGTAGCGGTATAATGGTAACATCATTATATAATAAGTTCTTGAACTGGCAAACCTGTGAAAAAAAGAATCCTGCAGAAGTCTCAACGTAGTGTTTTATTTTCCTCTACTTACTAACTTAATTAATTACTACTTACTATTATGAAAAAAAAAACACTTATTAGAAGTAATTTATACTTCTAATAAGTGTTTTTTTTTTTCATAATATTTACTTAAGCACTTACCCGACAATAGTTCTATATGCCCGATGTAATCGTGAGTCACTAGTAGAAGCAGTAAGGTACTATAGACGAGGTTGATTGAGCACAACTGCCGGTGTAGGTATAGGTACCTATCTATGATGTTCAGTGTCCACATACTTGGTGCGCAAAGATCACAACCCGTTCTTCAAACTGTGTAATTGTAGTACCACCACAGATATTTGGGAGCTGCCCATATCATAGTAATCATGGTTTTGATTGGTAGATCGTTTGAATCGTTTGAGTCGAAGTTCGACCAAAGCCTAAAAGTGGCTCTTATCTACACCTAGACATCACGTGTACAAAATTAATTAAATATAAGAACGCTTATGCAATTTGTTGTTATGAGTTTCTTCCTTATTTGAATAATTCAACGGAGACAATGTTTTCCTTGAAAACTAACAATGGTGACTGCAGACCAGGCCTACTGGAAGGGTCTAGCGCAGGATGAGCTCGCGGCAGCCATCCGCGTCCAGCAGAACGTGAACGTGGCTAAGAACGTCATCATATTCGTGGGGGACGGCATGGGGCCCAACACCGTCACCGCCACCAGGATCTATAAGGGAGGAGAGGGACATAAGCTGTCCTATGAGAAGTTTCCGCATGTTGGCTTGTTGAAGGTAGGCAATATAGATAACGTTATTTATTTATTGTGTGCTCCGACTAATATTATAAACACGAGAGTTTGTGCTCACGCTAAAACTACCCAACGGATTGAGCTGAAATTTAGTATAGCTAGATAACCTAGACCCTGGAATAACAGGACTTTTTATCCCGATATTTCCACGGGAACGATGTCTACGCGGGTAAAACAGTAAAAAAAAACGGGCTCAGTTTAAGATATAAGAAAACTGCGTATTAGCAAACGTTACGTAGGAAGTCCTCTTTAGGTAGAGTGATGGACTTCATATCGGACTAGTAAATCGCAGATGTTGGATGAGAGTAGCAGAGACACGTGCTCAGTGGCGTACTTATAGCTTCGGATTAGTTAATTAACATTTTTTACCAATGATTGAACAATATTATGTTTATGATATGTACTTATTCATCAGTAAAGTAATCTTAAGTATTTTGTTTGTATTTGGAAGAAAAACTAACAGATCGCTTTATTTTCGAGACCGCTAGTTAGTTAACCACAGTAACCATCGGAGAATAATGCACTTTATTTACCGCCTCTTTAGATGCTGATAGTAGGATAGTTTCGATTTCGTAGAGCGTATCGTCTCGTCTCGAAGTGCATTTTTTACCGCCGGGTACTGTAATACATTAGACTCTAATGTAATATCTAATGTAATGTAATAAATTAGACTCTAATGTATTACAGTACCCGGTACTAAATAATTCTTAATGCACTTCGAAATGATTAGGGAGAGGCAGAGTAATGTTTTTTTTTTTTATACGTTATAGGCTAGCGTTTATATATAGGTTTAGGTATAGGTAATTATGCCTCTAGTCAGAACCTAGTAACTTATCACAATTTCTGTGTAGCTTTGGGTATTCACCAACTGTGTAGGAATCAATGTAACTAAATAAGTAAACATGTCAGTGTCAGTCAGACAAGGAGGTTCTTAGCTTAAAGGTTCTAGTATATCTCAACCAGACGTATTCGGCCGACAAAATGGTCCCCGACTCGTCTTGCACGGCCACGGCTCTGTTCTGTGGCATCAAGACCAACCAAGCCATGCTGGGGGTGGACGCGTCGGTCGTGCCCCGAGACTGTGCCACTTCTCTCAACCCTGACGCCAGGGTCGACTCCTTGGCGGCAGACGCTTTGAAGGCTGGTAAAAGTGCCGGTAAGTTATATGTAACTACCTCAAACTAGTTGTGAGGCTTCACCCGAGTTACAAAATCTGTCTTTGGGGGCCCAATGGTGTAGTGGGAAAATGGTCGGCTTTGATGCCAGAGGTACCGAGTTCAAACCCCGCTGTGCACCAATGGATTTTTCTATCGAAAAATGTATGTGCGCTTTTCACAGTAGCCCTCCGAGGAAAAAAAAACTTCGTGAAAAAAGCCCAACCCCCGCATAGTGGTAAGACATTGTGATCTAGTGTCTGCCTGGCCAGCTACCACCACCAAGAAAAAAATTCTGTCGCCAAACATCTAATTTGTTCCGGCAGCTATCCTTGAGAGCCAGTTCCCATTCTAGGCCTAACGTGCTACCATCCTCGACCGCATCATCACTTACCAACAGGTGACTAAGTGGTCCACGTAAACTAGCCTGTAAACTTAATATTAAAAAAATCTATGTCCTAAACTACCGTACTTATTACACTGAGTGTTCGTAACCGAGCCATAGAAAAGATAATAATACTGACCGAGCCCCAGTATAAAGCGACTGTGATCACAGAGTGGCATTTACAACTAAGCGCTACTGTGTTTAGGAAGACACGTTAGATTGCAGGTCACGGTTGTTAGTTCTAGTAAAATGATCGTAGATCATGTCAGAGTAGAGTACCCAAATGTATCACTAACGCTTGATGATATGCTCAAGACGCTGAATTGGAAAGGACAACAAAGCCTAAAGAGAAAAATCTTTAATTAAGGTCTAAGCATATGGACGCAATGAAGGCAACAACGACCCTCCCATGGGTGATAAAGACCTCGTCACTGCTGTCTTCCATGTCTCGTAAATAAATCTATTTACTCACAACGTATAGCTACGCGTAGCCTTACCAATGTAGCAGGCTACGCTATGCTATAAAATGTATGAGTATGCGGCGTAACGAATAAAAGTAAAGTAATAGAGACGTGTCGGCGAGCGCTCTGCACTCAAGATCTCGAACACAACTTTCTGAATAAGTCGTAACATGTGTCAATCACTGTGTCAATATCGCGTAAGTCACGTTAAATTACCGTTTTCAAAAGTAATAAATAAAAGCATGTTGGGATGCGTAGCCTATTTGTAGTATTTGCATAGGTACGGTATATACAGCATGCAGCAGACACACTCACTTTGAACACCTTATTACACCATACAGATAGTAGAGACAGCATAAGTTCGTAGCTCATCTACGCGGTATGCCACAGTAAAAATAGACGTGTGCGTAGCGATAAAAAGCCACGCTACGGTTTTATGCTACGCTGTTTCGTTGCCATCCGCATGCGTAGCGATACCGAAATTGTATGCACTGATCTAGACAAAAAATTGCGGCAGTGAGTGAGTGACTAAGACTTAAAAAAAAAGTACATTTAATGTAGTTCAAAATGAGAAGGAACTTTCTACCATATTACAGGTGTCACCTGTGCCTAGTTTGGAGGAAATGGCTGTATATATGTAAGAATGTACTTTATATGAAATAAATAAATTTGATTTATTTTAGATTTATTCACACTGCGTATGGTTATTATAATCGGTAAAAGGAAGGAATTCTTCTTGCGAAACGAAGATTTTTAAGGTAAATCACTGATTTAAAAATCAAATTAAAGGCAAAATCCTTCTTACAGGGTTAGTGACAACAATGCGTGTGACGCACGCGACGCCCGCGCCGCTGTACGCGCACAGCCCCGACCGGCGGTGGGAGTGTGACGACAGCATGCCGCGCGGCAGCGAGCAGTGCAAGGACATCGCCAGACAGCTAGTGGAGGACTGGCCTGGGAGGGACTTACAGGTATCAACATCGCATTATTAAACTCTCCGCATTATTCTACTACATTAATAAACACAAGGTCACAAGATTTGTTGCTAGTGTAGGATCAGTATGTATTATATCCTAATCCTAACTTCCTAACTAATATTATAAATGCGAAAGTAACTCTGTCTGTCTGTCTGTCTGTCTGTGTCACTTTCACGCCGAAACCGTTGAACCGTGGGGGAGGGGAGTGGGGGAAGAGAGAGGGGGAGGGGAGGGGGAGGGGTAGGGAGACGGTGGAGGGGGGATTAGCGCGGCGTGGTACGGTGCGGTGTAGGTGGGATACGCATGTGTCTTATTTGTAAAATAATTAGCCTAAATAATTAAAAATGCTACTCAAAGACACTATTTTCGTTTCGTCCGCGGCCGAAGCCGCGTGGAATAGTGTAAGCCTAACAAGCCTAAACAATAAGTTTCGCGGTCTAGTATTTTATAAAGAAACCTGTGTTTCTACCACTACTTCACCACTCTTTATGCAATTATACTGCAAAAAGGCTCCGAACTAACATTTGGTGTTTGTAAAATTTGTGCGTAGAAAGCTACGCGTTAGAAGTGAAACTTACAAATTCATTTAATATATATCTCAACATCGTCACTAATTAATGTTTATACAACTCCATCTGTTGAGCTGTAGCGAAAACGTATTTGTAGTTACGGCGTTCTACAATAGAGCGTGTTTATAAATATAAAATATAACATGACGTACGTCACTTCCGTTGATTCGGACCGTGACGCTACGTCACATCCGTCAAATTTTAGCCGAATGCGTGTAAAGACGTTTTACTTCAAAAATATAACATAATACAGGTGATCCTCGGCGGAGGGCGACAGGTGCTAGTCTCCAACGTGAGCGGCACAGCTGGAGACCCCCACGACACCTGGTCGTGTTACAGCCGGGACGGCAGGGATCTTATCAGATCGTACGTCGAGGACAAGCGCAGCCGCGGACTGAAACATAAGGTCGTCGCCAAAAATAGAGAGCTGAAGGAAGTCAATGCTGATGATACTGACTACCTTTTTGGTTAGTGGTGATGATATATTAATGTTTTTAACCGACTTTACTAAAAAGGAGGAGGTTCTCAATTCGACTGTTTTTTTTTAATTTTTTTAGTTTAGTTAGCTCAGAACTCCGTCAAATCTTGACCGATTTCAAAAATTATTTTTTCGTTTGAGAGATGCCACCCGATGGGACCACCCATTCAAATATTTTTATCGAGGTATGACAATTACCTCCGGAGATATAAACGCATAACATACCTTGACGATATATGCATTTGTATACCTTGACGAAATGATACTACTGTCTATTTTGACTATCGCGGCATGTGAAGTCGGTTTTTTTTCGTTTTGTAAACGATCTTAAATTATATAGTAAAGAGGCAACTAAAAGACACACAGTTATTGAGTTACTAACGCATTGTAACCAAACAAATGACGTGTAAATTATAGTCAATAAATTAGTATTAGAGTATTAAAATGCTGTTCTAGTGGTGGCGCTGAAAGTAACATAAACTTAACACTTAAAGTAACATAATAAGTGAGATAGAGAAAGAGAGAGAGAAGATAGAGCTCAAAACTTGCTACTATAAAAAAAACCCATTGTAGGCCTAGCGCGCTACCATCCTCGCCCGCATCATCACTTACTAACAGGTGATCTAACGCTACCCTACATGATATATGAACAAATAAACTGGCCAAGTGCAAGTCGGACTCGCACTCGTACCACACTACAGTATTTTATAAGATCGAGCAAACATTTTTAAACATTTTATTTCTTATAACGCCATCTAACGTCTAACAAAGGTGTTAGGGATCGACATTTCAATATAACGCCATCTATGGGATGTTTACCTAACTAAGCGTTCATAGATGGCGTGAAATGCCGAAAGAAACACGTTTCTTGTATGGGGACCCTCTATAATTTTTAACTTTATTCTTTTTTTAGTATTTGTTGTTATAGCGGCACTTGGTACTTGGTACTTGGTGCGCGGGCTCCTTTCCGCAACTAGGCCGTATGTCGGCCCTCTTTGCGTGTGGTTGGTGGCGCATCAGTCCAGCCATCCGATGTCTGCGAGGAAGGCCAGCAGCTCGCTGATGCCGGCGCAGGCCTCTCGCAACGTCGTCGGGGACCCGAGGAATGTCCGCCGCTGTGCCGCCACACTACTGTACTCCAGTAGCACATGCGCGGCCGTTTCCTCTGCCTCCATGCATCCTCTGCACAGAGGGCTGTCGGTGACACCTATGGTAAATAGGTGTTTGTTGAGTGAGCAGTGACCCGTGATTACTCCGATCATTTGACGGAGTTTATCGCGTTTCAGGTTGATCAGTTTTCGGGAGTATCTGGAATTTAATTCCGGGAACGCCTCCCTCGACTGTCTGCAATCCTGTAAGCCTGCCCAATAGTCTTTATGTTGATTCCTAATGTTATCACGGATCCAGGCTTTGATTTGGCTGAATGGTATAGGTATCATTGGTTCTACTCCTGCGGGGTGCAGGTTAGATCCTCTCCTTGCCAATTCGTCCGCCGCATCATTGCCTCTGGATCCGCTGTGACCTTTGACCCACTGAAGAGTAATACGATTGTGCTTACATACCTCTTCTAGTAGTTGGTGGCATTGCATAGTTAGCCCTGTTGAGTAATCATACCTTTGGAGGGCTCGTAGCACAGCTGCACTATCGGAGAGTATTCTGATGGTTTGGTCATGTACCTGCCGTTGTAGTACCGCTGAGGCCGCCTGGATTATACCTACGCATTCCGCTTGGAAGATGGAGGAGTGTCTGCCCAGGGGTGTTGCTATGTGGATGTTGAGGTCGTCCGAGAACGCCCCCGCACCTGTTCCTGTGTTCAGAGCCATCAGTGTATATCCTAATTTCGTGTGTATTGGAATTGTCACTTGGTTCTTCGTGAAGTTGTATAGTGTAGTGTTTTGTAAAGTTGTAATGTTTAGGTACCCTATCATATATCGATTTTATCATCGCATTTTCGGTTGCAATTTCATCGATTATATGCTCTGCTGCTCGGGCTGCTCTGTTGTCTGGTTCCAGTAGGTTCAGTGCTTTTAACCTGTAGGCAGAGGCTGCTGCCTCTTGTTTGATGTGTAGATGTAGCGGGGTTAGGTCCAATAAGGCCTCAAGAGCTGTAGTTGGTGCGGTTCTCATGCAGCCCGTTACTGCTACACACGCCAATCTTTGGAACTTTTGTAATTTGTTACTGCAAGTGTTTAATTTTGTTCTGGGCCACCATACTAGGGCGCCGTAAGTGACAGAAGGTCTAATTACTGTGTTGTATAGCCATAGGGTTATCTTTGGACTGAGTCCCCATGTTTTGCCCAACATTCTTCTGCATTGCCAAAAGGATATGGTGGCCTCTTTTATTTTGTTGTCAATATGTTTAGCCCAGTTTAGTTTGCTATCGAGGGTGACACCTAAATATCTTACCTCGTCAGAAAGCTTTAGTTGCGTATCAAATAGGCAAGGTAGTTCGTATCTCCCGAGATTTCTTTTGTTAGTAAACATGACCAGTTCTGTTTTAGCTGGATTCACGTTCAAGCTGTAGTCTGTGCACCATTTTTCTATAATCTTAAGTGCATTGTTCATAAGGTTGCACATTACGCTTGCGAAATGTCCTGGTATCAGGATGGCCAAGTCATCGGCATATCCGATAGTAAGGAATCGCTGTTTGTTTAGTTTGGTAATTAGGTCATTTGCAACAATGTTCCATAAGAGTGGCGAGAGGACACCCTCTTGAGGGCAGCCTTTGGAGACCATGCCTCTTGTGTTCCCGGTTACCTCTACTCGTACCACTCTTTGCTGAAGCATGTTGATGATCCATTTTACGAATGTTTCTTTGACTCCGTGCTTACTAAGGGCTGCCTTGATGTTGATGAAGTTCATCTTATCAAAAGCTCCTTCTATATCAATAAAGGCACCTAGGCACATGGTTTTGTTTTTAATATTGCATTCTATAGTTTTTACCACTTGGTGCAGCGCTGACTCGGTAGATTTACCTGAGCTGTATGCGTGCTGCTGCATGTGAAGTGGTACAGCTGTTAGGTAGTTGTCTCTAATGTATCTGTCGCATAGCCTTTCTAGTGTCTTCAAAAGAAAAGACGTTAGGCTTATGGGTCTGTATGCTTTGGGGTCCGAGTAGTCGCTTTTACCTGGTTTCGGTATAAATAGGACTCTGACTTCGCGCCATCCCAAGGGTATGTATCTATGGGCGATACAGGCCTTGTAGATGCTAGTCAGGGTGCCTATAATTAGTCCAGCTCCCCATTGAAGGAGACCGGGGAAGATACCGTCCAGGCCAGCTGTTTTATATGTCTGGAATGTGTTAATGGCCCACTTTAGTCTGTCTACCGTTACGACACGTCCAGCTATATTCCAGTCGTTGTCATTCGGCATTATTTCGTCACTGTGCTCCCAAATGACGGAGTCAGTAATGAGACAGCCTGGAAAGTGGGTTTCCAGCAGTAGGTTATTGGTTTCGACTTCTGTTTTTGTATAGGTGTTGTCATTACGTTTGAGTGTACCTATGGTGCGATTAGTGTCTGTGGATAGGATTTTCCTAACTCTATTCGCCCGGGTATTTGTTTCAATATTTGAGCAGTAGTTTCTGAACGACCTACGTTTTTTACGGTGGATGCGTTTCTTGTACTCCGACTGGGCTTCTTTATATTCGTCCCAGTCCTCTTCCACATAGGTGTTCATGGCTCTGTTAAAAAGTTGTCGTACCTTGGCTCTTAGTCTTTCCAGATCCTTCGGCCAGCCTTGACTCCCCGTGTCGGGTTTAGGCATGGTTAAGGGGCAGGCGACTTCAAAGCTCTTGGTAAGACTGTCAGTGAGTTGTGTAACGACCTTTTCTATGTCTTTTGTGTTTAATGTGTTGGTATCCCACGTGTGCCGAGTTAGGTTGCTAGCCAGCGATGATTTAAACGTTACCTTGTCGGTTTTACGGGGGTTACGTTTTGGTGTTTGTGGTGTGCTGTTTATCTTAAGTTCAAACCTGATCCATCTGTGGTCCGAGCACGATGACTCTTCAGATACTTTCCAGTTCCTGATGATGTCAAGTGAGTTGCTGGTTACCAATGTCAAGTCGATGATGGTGCGGCATCTTTTTGTTACAAAAGTGGGTTCTGCACCAATGATTGCTAAAGTGAGATTAGTAGTGAAAAGAAAGTTTACCAGATCTTCACCTCTGCTGTTGGCTGACGGCATGTCCCATAGCGGGTGGTGGGCATTGGAGTCAGTTGCTATTATGAGTGTTTGATTATTTAGTTCACAGTATCTTACCAGATCGATGACGTCTTTCGGCGGAGTGTCCTCGTCAGCCGGCATGTAGGCCGACGCGACGATCACCTCCCTGTCCTCTCCGTTCAGTCCCTGGATTCTGGCCGTGGCCAGATCCCTAGAAAGGAACTCAGTGAGGGGCATTGCAGTCAAGTTGTTAGGAATGTAAATACAAGCTCGGGGGTTAGTGCTATTGGAATCTGTGAGTAACTTACCCCTTAGTCTGTTGAGACCACACACACGCCCCGCTCTAATCCACGGCTCCTGGATTAGGGCGATGGTCTCGTTGTTGTTTGTCTCCAGCACTCTGCGCAGGTTAGCCGTTGCAGTGAGGCTGTGCTGGAGATTGCATTGGAGGACTTTATAGGAGGTCAAGGATGTCTGGTTCACCATCATGTGGTTTACCTTCGTCCTCGTCCTCCGATGAGTCTAGCAGCTCCTCGGCCTTTCGCCATTCGTCGGTCCTGGGGTCGGCGTCCATCTTCATATCATCTTCCGTTTCCCTGGATCCCGACGGCTTGGGAGAGGAGTGACACGGGACTATCGTTCCACTCACTGCTGACTGTCCTGCCGGTACCGTCTTGCTCGGTCCCGGTTGTGGTTGTCCTGCGTTAGTCGCACTATCCTCGTCGTCTTTGGTCGTCGTTGGTTCGTCTTGCAGCGTGCCGTCCGCTGCGAAGAACCTGACGTATACGTTGCCGAGGTTGTGCCCTAGTCTTCGTTCGTTTTTCAGCAGGATGGGGACTACAGTTTCCGGGATACCCAGGGTTAGGTGTAGGCTCCCCTCCTGTGCTGAGTGGCTGTAGACGATCCAGGATGGTATCATGGCCCATTTGTTTTGACTGGCAAGTACAAGGCTTGTTTGCACAACTGTAGTCTCGCAGTCAGGTAGAAACAAAGCAGCTCGTACCCTTCTGGTTAGCTCAGCTTGTTTTTTGACGACCAGCTTTGGTCCTGCTATCTCTGGGATTTTACCTAGCGCTTGTTTTAGCCACGTCAGTGATTCAACGTTTTCGCACCAAAGCTTCAGGGCACCCTCCCCTATGATGGGTTTGCCTCTGAAGTTTGGCGCGAAATCGTTGTTGGGGTCCATAACATCCTCCAAGATCTTGCTGGTTAGGTACCCTTTCACTTTCGTGGCCTGTTCTTCGGTCAACTGCTTACCATCTTCTCGCACCACAGCCACGCAGAGCTCGTTCTGGACGATCCACGGCGCTCGTCGAAGGGGCTTGAGGTGTTATAGCGGCAACAGAAATATATCATCTGTGAAAATTTCAACTGTCTAACTATCACGGTTCATGAGATACAGCCTGGTGACAGACGGACAGACAGACAGACAGACAGACAGACAGACATACAGACAGACAGACGGACAGCGGAGTCTTAGTAATAGGGTCCCGTTTTACCCTTTGGGTACGGAACCCTAAAAACCAGCTGAAGTGCTGGGGCACTTTAATGATATCAGACAGCT
Source organism: Cabera pusaria (assembly GCA_954871355.1). NCBI lineage: Eukaryota > Metazoa > Arthropoda > Insecta > Lepidoptera > Geometridae > Cabera > Cabera pusaria. Next base: position 25,537,362 of record OX940900.1, read on the forward strand.
GGCGCTGTATTTCCTCATATAAAGAAGAAGATGTCCCCGCAGGAATCTTCGCTAACGGTCACCTGGCGTACGAGTTCGAGCGAGACCAGGGACCGGAGGGCATGCCCTCCATCGTTGACATGACGCAGGCTGCCATCGAGGTGCTGCAGAAGAATAACAATGGATACTTCCTCATGGTATGTTTGCTTATGAATATTATACCAACATAATTACCCGACTACGGCGAAGCAAAAAGGAGGGTTATGTTTTTGACCGGTATGTGGGTATGTATATATGTATGTAAGAATGTATGTATGTATGTTTGTATGTTCATCTGTTCCCTCATAACTTCTAAACTACTTATCATAATTTGAGAAATTAGGTGTTGTTGGACGCGTTTTTTTTGTCTGCTAGTTATAGGCTATGTGACGTCACAACAAATAGAATGTGGCGCCCTCTAGAGGGCACAAAGTCAAGAACTAAAAAAACCCACCTTTTTTTCACCCCACCCCATCGTGTGGGATATCGTTAAATAGGGATTTTAAAATGAAGGTAAGGTTTGCTACATCATACTTTTGTCAAGCGTAGCGTTTGCGAGATATATCCCGTCGAAGTCAAGAAAAACTAATTATTACCCCACGGTGCGGCGTCGCAAAGAAGCAATAGGGAGGGTTATGTGTTTGTTGATCGCTATGTATGTATGTAAGTATGTTGACATGTATACATGCATACTTTTATGCAAAAACCCCAAAATACTTGAAATAAAAAATAAGTTCAAAAACTAAAACCTGACTACTGAAATACCACGCTATAAAAAGTATGAAACAAGAAATATTCTCATCTGAGATCGCTATGTACAAACTATTCAATATGTATCGTTTATTATATAAAAAACCACGGCTATCCTCTGCGCACCACTAAGAATATGTATAAAATACGATAAAAAATTTATTAAAAGTAAGTTTTTTATATAATAAACGATACATATTGAATAGTTTGTACATAGCGATCTCAGGTGAGAATATGTTCTTGTTTCATACTTTTTATAGCGTGGTATTTCAGTAGTCTGGTTTTAGTTTTTGAACTTATTTTTTATTTTCATTATTTGTTTCAAATCGCTGATTTCTAACTTTGGGAAAACTTTAGCTAAGCTCTAGCGTGAAACCAGTGCTATGCTGGGCGTTCTGACTACAGAACATAGTGGTGGACCAGAGAAGAGGCCTATGTTGATGAAGACTTTTTGAAGACTGACATAATTATCGTCATTGTCTTCGTCAACAGCCTAGTATACCTATAGAGATCGATAGATATTGAGTCAAGCTATTTTAGGTGAAGCCTTATCTGAGCTAAATCCAAGCTAAAATGTTTACCTACTCTTTATCGATTTGACCTCAAATTCTTACGCTCTGTGTACTGAGGTCATCGTTTACCGTCGACTAAGCTAATATCATAAAAATATGATGTTAAGGTGGAAGGTGGTAAGATAGACATGGCCCACCACCGCGGGCGCGCCAAGACAGCCATCAACGAGAGCTCGGCGTTCGACGACGCCGTCCGACTGGCTGTCTCCATGACCAGTGAGCGAGACACTCTCATAGTGGTCACAGCTGACCACACTCACACACTGTCCATCAACGGGTACCCAGACCGCGGCTCTGATATATTTGGTGGGTTTTAACGCACAGTTATTTGTGATGTATCACATGCCCTAATTTCGTTACATATCGTTGTTAAATATCGTCCGATTGCCAATTTAAATATTGATGAAAGTGCCGCAATACCTCAAGCCCGTCAACAAATGTGCTAAATAAGCGTACTACATCTTGGAACACATCGTCACTTAGCATCAGTCGAGATATTTAATTTTTTATTTTATATCTTATACGCTAGCGTTTCACTACAATCTCACCTGTTGGTAAGATGCATGATGATGCGGTCGAAGATGGTAAGCACGCTAGGCCTAGAATGGGAACTGGCTCTCAAGGATAGCTGCCGGATATAGATAGTGGTCAATTGCATGCCTCTCAAAAGTAAAGGTTCGGACAGTACTGCCATAGAAAAGATAATAATACTACGTATAGAACGGACACTCTGTTCCCCCCACCAATTCCGGGCTTCCTCACCCCGCCACCGCTCTGGAGCTGTCGAGGAGCTGCGCTGAGCAAGGACGCCACACGCGTACGACTATAGAACAATTACTACTCACGGAGAGAGACTAATATTTTTAGTGTTAAAAGCTTTTTGGGTAAGTGTACAAAAAATATTCATACGGTCAGTACGTAGTACGTATGTACGTAGTAACTATTATATAATCTGTGATACGGTGATTACGGGCGACAACCTTAGACATCACGCACACAAATGCACGTATAGAAAAACGACCCGTGTGTAGTGTCTGTGTCGGTGTCACAGTGTCGGTCGTTAAAACGCTAGTTTGTATGGAGATTTAGCGAGTGTCCGGGGTGTGGTACTGCCACAGTTACTTAACTTTACTATATAGTAACTGAGAAAACTGTGGTACTGGCATGCTTCTCTTCTACAGTTCTACACTCAGTTCATCGTTTCTGTCAACGTCACAATCGACCGTAATGTTAACCGCTAGAAACTCAGTATTTTTATAGTCTTGTATAGGCTGGCGTTTGACCACTCACCTGTTGGTAAGTGACGATATTGTCGAGAATCCTAGCATGCTACGCTAGGCTTAGAACTGGTTCTATAAGACAGCTGTCGGAACACACATGTACTGTTAGGCGACATATTTTTCGTCCTCTAGAGAGTTCTCTATATTATCTCCCTGACGTTACAGGTATCGCAGACGTTTCACCCCTTGACGGTGTGAACTACACTACGCTGTCATACGGCACGGGGGGCCCCGGCTCCGTGCACCACTACGCCACGGTAGAAGACGGTCACATGGTGGTGAGGCGACGAGACCCGTCTACTGAGGACCTGCAGGACTTCTACTACGAGCAAGTTGCCGGGATCGGACTCCATGAGAACAGTCATGGTGGCGGCGATGTTACTGTTTACGCTAGAGGTATGGAAAGAGTTTCATCGGGCAGTTCATTTTACACATATACGACATCTGTTTTTGTTGATTTTCTGCGGTAAGTTTGCTTTAAGGTTTTTGTTATTGGTATGAAAGAACATTTTTTTCTGTCTTAATTATTTAGGAACAGAACAGCGATATTATATAGACATATATTTATTTTAGTGTACGAATTGATTGCCGAGAGCGTCTGGCGTTCGTTTCAAACACATGCTAACGCGTAGTAGTGTTCGCGGGACCCGCTTGGCCGGCTATCAAGACACCATTACGCGCTAGCATGTGTATTTTTAAATGTTTTATAGGCTAGCGTTTGACCACTATCTCACCTGTTGGTAAGTGATGATGCGTGAGTGATGAAGCACGCTAGGCCTAGAATGGGAACTGGCTCTCAAGGATAGCTGCCGGAACACATTAGATGTTTGGTGACAGATTTTCTAACTTGAGGGTGGTAGCTGGCCAGGCGGACACTAGATAGTATCATACCACCATGCGGGGGTTGTTGAATTCTTAAAGATGTTTCTCCTTCACCGGAGAGCCACTGTGTAAAGCGCAAATATATATAAATGTTTCGATAGAAAAATCCATTGGTGCACGGCGGGGTTTGAACTCGGTACATCTGGCATCAAAGCCGACCGTTCTACCACTTACACAACCGGGCCCTGTTTGAATGAAACGAACGCTGCATGCCCCGCTCCGCTCTAGAGCGGGCACTCAGCTCGTACACCCATATATGGTATTACCACATAGAGTTCATATGGAATTCGTGGGATTCCTGTAAGGTTAGGCATCAGAGGCAGTCTCAACTTTCATTCTGATATCGTATAAAATATTTGTACTCTGTGATATATCGTCAAATCCACAGATGTCTTAATATCAAGGTGGCCTCTGCCGGCCCGATAGAGACCGACCATGAACGGAGTTTGTCCCTTTCTTTTGTATGGATCAAACATATATACTATACATATATTATGTATGCAATACAGCACTAGCAGGTTGTTAGACAAGGACACAACTCCCATCTAGGTTCCTTTCGTTGGGGCTGTTTCGATGTGCATAGCAATTACAACCTTATTTTTAGCATATAGCATAGCATACGGATTAAAAATTAAATTTGTACAAACATCTGCTGTGCACGATCCTTATATTGTAAATCCATAGTGTGTAGTAACCATAAATATAAATATATACAATACGGGACTTATCGCGTCCCGTATTGTATATATTTATAACTATGCGTTCAAATCGCGAAAGTTTAAAGTGTAGTAACCAGTTGAGTGATGTTCCAGGTCCATTCTCGCACCTGTTCCACTCCGTACACGAGCAACACTACGTGTTCCACGCGGCTTCGTACGCGGCTCGTCTCGGAGACTACGCCCGCCCTCGGCTCAGTCCAGTCAACCGAGCGTCCGGGATTGACCAACGGTTGTTCACTATGTATCTATCTCTTTTAATTATGACAAATATGTTGCTTGTATACTAGTCAGTATATAAGCACAAATATTATTAAAAGATAATGTAAAATAATAATTAAATAATGTCGTAGAGCACGGCTAGGATTTTAACCGACCACCGGTGACAAGCAAGCTATCTTTATGCCAACGGGCCTTCAAAAGCACGCCCTCCCTATAAGCACACCCAACACAAGCCAAGTAGGACGTAGACACACACGTATTGATGTTATTTAACAACTCTGTTACCTAGGACCACGGCTAAAATTAATTAATTAATATGGATTTTTCTACATAATGTATTTATTATTGGGTGTTTTTCTACACAGTATAGTAGGAAATATTTAAATAACGCCATACGAAGGTTGTGGTTTATCTGAAAATTAAGTTCTTTAGGATCCGGTGCAACTGGCACTTTAACTTTTAATGTGTCGAGATAATAAAATATGCAGTACAGTCCTATACACACTAATATATTAACTATTTTTGTTCAGGTATCTGATAGCGATGACCGTGTGACCACTGTCTCACTTGGTGGTAAGTGATGATGTATTTGTGGTCAAGGATGGTGACCACGCTAGGCCTAGTGAATAACCTGCATTTAACTTCAACAATAATTAACCCGCACTTACACCATCGATTGATGTCGGAAGTCACTAACTCTACTTACTGACACTGACTGTAATCGACTGAAACTGATTTATGTTCTGTATTACCTATTAGGATATGATGATCTGTTGTGAAAAAAAGTCTAGATAGTTACATAAAGTAACGTAAAGTAAATAATAACTGTTAAAAAAAATGTAACTGCTTTTATAGACAACGAATAAAATTTTAATTTATAATTAGAATTTTATTATAACTCTTTAAATCTCTAAGCAAAGGAGCGTGTTGCTAAACGTGTACCAAACGGAAAAATACAATATAGAACATTCCGTGTTTGGTTCAACTAGGTGCAACTACCAACAACTGAGTGAATAGGTATCTTTTAGGCAAGTTACATCTTGGATCACATCGTCATTTAACATCGGTGAGATAGCGGTCCATCGCCTATTCAGCATAAAAATAAAAATAAACTTAGAAGTGGTTAAAAATTATACATCCTACTAAAGGAGAATATCTGACGCCTTAACTTTACGGTGTTCCGGCAGCACACAGCCTTTGATAGCCAGACTATTCCAGACCTAGCGTGTTCACCATCTTCGGCCACATCATCGCTTACCACCAGGCGAGATAGTGGTCAAACACTAGCCTATAAGTTATTAAAAAAACTGAAATATCGCTGGCGTCGCCGTGTGGTGCAACTATTAATTGTATAAATGGCACAGTTCTTCAGACGGAGCTATATAGTTCAATTCAATTTTTAAAAGTTTTTATTGTAAAAAATTATATAAATGTGTACATAATAGTGTAAATTAAACCCTAATAGTACAAGATAATATATTTTTGCCGCTCTACAAGCGATAATTAGCGGTTTCTTTAACATTTATAAGCACAGTCACAAAATAATGAATAGTACGCACAGTAATAGTGCTATATAAGCTACTTACTAATATAGTTAAACATAATGCAAGCTTTAGAATTAGCATTACGTTTACATACCTACACGTTATTGTAAAATTTAACTAAATGCATAACGCGGTAGTATGAGCTAAAGTGCTGAGCTGAGCTATACAGTGCGCGGTGTGACAGTATAGTAGCGTTATAGTAAGGAACAGTCTCACTATCGATCAGGGAGCGACCTATCTGCGCATGTGTCGTACAGACTCCGTTAAGGCGAAGATACTACTTCTGCTTACATCACTTTTTTAAACTTTATGTTTTCGGAACGAGTCACGAGACTACTTCGTTTTGCAAGTCCTTTGGGTCTCCTGAGTCCTGTATGCCTTTCGAGTATCTCTACTTTGATTAAATGACTGATTATGTGACAGAACTCCAGTTTCTTAAAATTCTATTCTGGAATTATTGATGTAAAGAATGTAAATAGGTATATAATTATTTTAAAATACAGGCTTAGGGACAGTACAGGTGACTCCCGCTCCGGCTCGTTCCTGGTGCAAAGGAGCATCAACGTGGAAATGCGGCGAGTGTGAAGGGCACCTTTGCACCCGGAGCGCTCAGAGGCGGGTTATTTGACTAATATATAGATACATATTTTAATATAATATACTTAAGACTAAATTATGTATTGATTAAATTTAAATATTGATTGTTTTGAGATATATTGGTTACAAATATAATAATATATTTTTTTAAATATGTGGCATGAAATGATTGCATCATCTCGTAGCATTACATTTACTCAAGTCTGATTGCTAACCAGAAAATCAGAAGGTAATGTCAATTTGTGCTTAGTGCTTGATTGATACTTCATCTCACGAGATAAAATGTTTTATCGTCATTTTCCATCAGGTGAGAAAGCGGATAAATGCATCTGATATAAAAGAACCAATATACATACAAAAACTAGAATAATACTTAAATTTCAAATTTGATACTACCGCCGACTGATCCAATAGATATACATTCATTTTACCAATTTATTAACCGACTTCACAAAAAAGGAGGAGGTTATCAATTCGTCTGTATGTTTTTTTTTAACACCGTTTCAGTGAGCCTAAACAAGACATCTTTTCCGCTAGTTGGTAAGAAGTTGAGTATTCTGCAGATTCCAAGAGATTGATAGAAGGATACCATGTTCTTGCAATACCATTGAAGTAACACAATACTAAATTTTGAATTGATCAGACCTATGAAAGTTGCTCTCAAACCTTCATCAACTAGATAATATCTCATAATCTTCAAACGGCTGAACGGATTTTCTTAAACAAGGCTAAGAAGAACACTCTCGATTAATCAAACAAAATAAAAAAACTACATCAAAATCGGTGTATTCCTTTAGCCACAGACACACACAGATACACAGACAGACACGTCAAACGACAGACAGCAACGTCAAAGACGAGTGTTATAAACAATCGTCTTTTTACGTCGGGAGTTAAAACATATATAAATGACAGGCCTTAAAGACATAAAAGCAAGTATGCCTATATCTTTACGAGGTGTATACAGTATTCTATCGCCCTCCCCTTAACAGTGAGCTCAGTTCACGCGTTTAGAGGTGCACTTGTCACTCCGTGGAGATAAAATGTTTCCCGTCCACACGTAGTGCTCAACACCAACACCTGGGGACACCTGTAACTACTATATTATGGTACGTGACACTTGAATTATAAATCCTAGATGATAAATCCTAGATAGATAGATAGATCCTAGAAGAATGCTTAATGAAACATATAGACCAGTTTCTTTCAAAGATACATCTAGATTGGGCATAAGTAAGTATAGATCGTGTAGAAAAGTCTACTCGTTTATCGACAGATAGATTAGTTAATTAACGTTAGTTTTTAGTTTCATTGATTTATTTGTTAAATATTTATAATTCAATATTGTTTAAAAAACTAAAAGAAGTGGTTCTAAAAGCCGTACCTACTAATCACTTTCAGTACTCAGTTTGAGGTGTTTTATCCATTCATTTCCATATCTCTAGAGATACTCAACAGATCTCGATGAAATTCAAACGGAATTACTTGGGAAGCATACCCTTTCCAAAAAAAGAACAGTTTTCAAATTGGTCCAGGCGTCTTTGAGTAATCGGAGAACAGACTTAAGAAAACCAACTATTTGAGAACCTCCTCCTCTTTGAAGTTGGTTAAAAACAACCTAATAGAATAATAATATTACCTACATAATATAATTCCTAATATAAAATGCGATATATAATAAATGATAATGGATAGATAAAGTGCGATAAATGATTGTGTTAGTTTAAAATGCAAATAACAATAGATACGTAGCCTTGTCATGTTTGTAATGAGAATAAGTACTAACTGCGAATTATAAATTACAAACGAAACTATAACATGAACGAATAAAAAAAGAAATAAAACACTTAAATGAAGTCTCAGCACAATCAGCAGCCTTAGTATTCAGCATCGATCTTTTCCGAGCAACACCAGGGTGTAGGACAGTGGGAGACTCATTGAATACCCTACAGTTAACTAACGACCCCATAGGCTATGAACGCCTGCAAAATGTAGCACAGCAATACATTTAGAACAATAAATACCACATCACTAATAGTACAAACAATATCACTTCAACACATTTATATTACAAGTTAACTAAGTTAGAAACTTCGAGATTTTTATTTGATTTCGTTTTGATTTTTAACTGAGATTTAGATGCACCTTAAGACATCCTTTAGGCTGATGGGTTTCTAGTGACCTATTGTAACTATAAATAAGTTGTTTATAAATAGAATGTAATATGAATTAGTGATAGACAGCTCACAGCCTAGGATATGTTTTTTTATATATCTTATAGGCTAGCGTTTGACCACTATCTCACCTGTTGGTAAGTAATGATGCGGTCGAAGATGGTAAGCACGCTAGGCCTATAATGGGAACTGGCTCTCAAGGATAGCTGCCGGAACACATTAGATGTTTGGCGACAGATTTTCTAACTTGAGAGTGGTAGCTCGCCAGGCGGACACTAGATAGTGTCCTACCACCATACAAACATGTTCTTCGCAAGTAGGTTGCCAAGACCTAGATGCGAGTTGCGAAAGATCGGTGCTTAATAAGATGAAATTTAAGAGACTATATATGTCTAGTTGTAGGTTGATATTGATATTTAAGAGACTATATATGTCTAGTTGTAGGTTGATATTGATATTTCTTTAGTAGTGCATAAGCTGCTAAGGTAGGATGATGTGATATTCATTTCCTACGAGGTTGAAGGTAAGTCCACGAGTGGCAAGTCAGCCAGTTTTAGGAAAATATGTAAAACTGTTTTCTATATCATATAGGTTGGCGATTGACTGCTACCTCGCCTGTTGGTAACTGAAGATGATGTCAAGGATAGTATCTGCTTGGTGACAGGTTCTTTGAGTCGCAGGTGGAAGCTAGCCAGGTGGACACCCAGACAGTGGCCTACCACGTTACAAGGTGTATACGAGATGTGGAATGACCTTCCTTCCAATTGTTTTCCACAGAAGGTTGATCTGAGTTGCATCAAAAGGAGGAGCGTTTGACCAATATCTTACCTGTTGTTAAGTGATGATGCGGTCGAAGATGGTAAGCACGTTTGGCCTAGAATGGGAACTGGCTCTCAAGGATAGCTGCTGGAACACATTAGATGTTTGGCGACAGATTTTATAACTTGAGGGTGATAGCTGGCCAGGCTGACACTGGATAGTGTCCTACCACCATGCGAAGGATGTTGGTTTCTTAACGATGTTTTTCCTTCACCGGAGGGCCACTGTGAAAAGCGCACATAAATTTTTCGATAGAAAAATCCATTGGTGCACGCGGGGTTTGAACTCGGTACCTCTGGCATCAAATCCGACCGTTCTCCCGATTACGCCACCGGGCCCTCAAAGAGGCTCCTCTTTCAAGAGAGCAGGCATCGCACCAATATTGCCTCTGGCATTGCAGGTGTTCATAGGCGGAGGTAACCACATTTGGTACAAGCTTGTCCAATACCCGTGTTCTCCCACTATTGCAGGCCAGGATGGAGCTGCCAGTGTTCGACAAGTTCTGCTTCATCTTCGACCTGAGGACAGGATGCATGGTCATGGGGATTGCCAACTCGGTGAGCTCACACACACGATGTTATCTAGCTGCACTCCATTTAAAAAGTATCCAATATATGTGCACTTTACCTTACTTATCTCAGTGATTATGCGGTCTAATTATGAAATCGTTCTAGTCTGAAAGTGGAAGGCGTTATTGAACAAAGGCGTCTGTATGAGAAACATTTTCAGGGGTCGGGTTTTAATTTTAACAAACCTTTTATACTTGTGTGAGTAGGTAATGGGCAATCAGCACATCATAAAGTTGCCATCATTGAGCATCACGCTCAGCCTTTTTGTATTCAGCCAGAAATACTCAAAGCGCTCAGCTATATACCGGTTCATAATTTCAAATAGTTTTCAAAGAGTTCAATATTTCATAAAGTATGGTACTTCTTTCTGACTGATATCGAGTCGTTTGGTCATGAAGAGGTAGTATTAAAGTATATATCACATTATCAATGTAAGTAGGCACTGGGGAAAGGTACAAAGATAACGGTCTTTTATAGTACGTTAACGTTAACGGTACATAAAAGGCGTGTGCAGGGCGCTCCATGAGGCGTTATATCAGTACGTATTTAAGGGTAAAGATGGTCAGTTTTATACTTACTACTTCAAAGAAAAAACGCACTTACTCTAGTAAAATTATAATAAATAAATATTAGTTATGAACAAGTCGCATTTGCATATCTAAATTAAAATTTAAAATAATTTGTTTAGATTTTAATTGGTTAATCAATTAATGACATTACGTCCCTAGCCACCAAACTAGGCGTTGTAATGTCTGTATTTCGGTAGTTAGTTCCTTCCGTTGGAATCACTTTATATATAATTTTATGTACATGGAATGTTGTTACTGATGTCATCAAGCGATGTGTTGTTTGATGGTAAGCACTTGACCGCAATCTCACCTGATGTTCAATGGACAAGATGCGGTCCAAGAAGGTATCGATCTTGTCTGGACTTGGAACACCGCAGTGAGCCGAAGCGCTGCAACGCTGGGCTGACAGATTTTTCCAACAGATATCTTTCAAGCTGGTTAGCATCGGACATCACGCCGGAACTCGGTGAACTGATTGGCTACATGTCTTTGAATAGTGGAAAGTTCAAAACACGGCTGAAGCCAGCCTACCTACTAATGTTCATCCAAGTATGTTTTGCATCGCGCGACTTCTTTGCATTTTGTATGAAACCTTTGAAAAAATATTAATAAGCACTCCGTACATCCACGTCTTACACCTTTTCTATTTAGCTTGCGCTTAAGCCTACGGCTTTAGGTAGATAACAATAACCCTGCCGTTGGTGACGCTTACAGCTTACCGAACTGCTTTTTTTTTGTCATATAGGCCAGCGTTCGGCCATACCTGTCCTGTCGGTAAGTGACAAACAAGCCGGTCGAGGATGGTAACACGCTAGGAACTGGCTCTCGAGGACAGCTGCCGGAACACATGAGATGTTTAGCGACATATTGTGTCCTATCACTGCATGTTACTATATGAATAGCTTACGAAGCCAAGAGTTCCTAAACGATGTTTTCCTTCTGAAATACGCGACGGGATTTTAACCCACTACCTCAGGTGTCAAAGTCAACCATTCTCCTAATACGTCACCGGGCCCCCTCAAAAACTTGAACACTATTTTTAGCGTTGATAAAATGTTTCCAGATCCTGACATTCGTGATGGGAGTGATCCTGATCACACTGGCAGTAGACCTGAAGGAAGCAGCAGACTTGCAGGCGAAGCGTGAGGACGGGGAGGCGGCCATGTCCTCCGTGGTGTACACCATCGTGGCGCTGCTGGTGGCGCTGCTCTTCATCAAGTTCCTCTTCGACCTGGTCTTGGTCTGGGCGGTGCATAAGGTTGGCGTTAGCTAGTTAGTTAGTTAGTGGAGCTATTGGCCGGTTTATGAGGTACATTCATTGCGAGTTTATCTACTCAATCATAGCGTTGTTGCGTAGATAAATTCTCAACAAATGTACTCAGAAACCGGCCATAAGACGGCTTAGATCTGAGTTTTTGATTGAACTGAAGTCACCTGTCCTGAACCTCGAGTCACTGCTGGGACTTGCCATAAAATGGAAGATATATGAAGACAAACACGATTCCACCTGAGACCGCATCGTCATTTAACACCAGGTGAGATAGTTGTAACATGCTTATCAGTCAGATAAAAAAAAATCATAACAGTTGGAAACCCTGGTACCTAAACTAGGCTCAAAGACCCGTTTCATCAATCAATCTGGTGGTTGATGTGCAAACTGTACCCACATTAAAAATGAATAATTTGTATAAAGAATCTGATTAAGAGCTGTGGCCCGCGGTTCCGCCCGCGTTATAAAGTAGGTATGCATCTCCCGTTCCATCATATTGGCAGTAAAAATTTACTATCAAACAATTATTATAAACTAAGATTTATATATAAGATAAAACAACCGACTTCCATGCCCCGCGAGTCAATGTCAGTAGCAAGTTTGAGACGTTTATCGTCATATCTCTGGAGATACTTATAAAATCTCGATGAAACTACAATGGGACCACCTCGAAAATGTACCCTATCGACTACAAAAATAATCATTCAAATCGGTTCACAATTGACGGATTAATCGCGTAACATACACACAAAAAAAAAAACATACAGACGAATTGAGAACCTCCTTATTGGAAGTCGGTTGAAAATGAGCGTTCATTTATACAGATAAATATAAACATGTGTCCTTATGAACATTCCAGGAGAAGTGCGGTATCATCAAGAAGTACTGCATCGTCTGGATCATATTCCTGGTGCTGCACATCATCGGGTTCCTCAAGACGCTGTTCCACATGGACGCTGGCCACGTCATCTCACAGATACTCTTCTTGGGTGAGTTCTTCTCTTCACTATTTACCAACGACGACAGGACGAAGAAGGTAACATGCGTTTAGAGTGACAGTATTTTTGTGCAAAAAACTAATAAATGAATGAATGATAATTATTTATGTTATACACACTTTTCTTTTACATTAACATATGTACTAGCTTATATACAAGAAGTATTTATTATATTTGACACCTCAAACTAGGATAACCTGTGATGGCGTATCAGACCCCCCTCGTCAGATGCCATTTATCTCTAAAACGGTTTAAACGATTCAGCATCTACAGGATGTTCTTGTTTTAATCGAATACATTCGGATTTGAGAGCCTAAATTTGAATTTTACATCAAGGTCCTGTGCTATTTGGTTACATAAACCACTCCTTTAGAGATTTCCATATAAAAATACCATTTATCGAAGTTTTTTTTCAAAAATGTTCTCACATAAAATCTAAAATCAGCCAAACCTGTCATGCTGTTCTTAGGTGATAGTCTTTCATATACATACAATTGAGACATAAATAAACGTGTGGTATTAAGACTTATTTATGATCGTTGAAACGAAGAGACCAGACTTCAAATGCCACGATAGTAATTTTCAGTACCAAGTTTGAGGCGTTTATGTCCATATCTCTGAAAATACTTTTCAGAACTCAATGAAATTTAAATGAGACCACCTGAGAAGTATACTCCTTTAAACAAAAGAATAATTTTCTAAATCGGTTCAGGCGTCTTCGACTAATCGGAAAACAAACATTTAAAAAAAGACTCCGACGAATTGAGAACCTCCTTCTTTTTGGAAGTTGGTTGAAAAAATAGAACTAACTTTGCCACTTCATTGCATTTTTATGGTAAAGACAATGTTCTGTGTTTAGGGTAAAGAGGCCAAATTTCAGCACTTAGCCTTATATTAGCGCCTCTGAACTTATAATCAATACTATACTTACCTAGTTATTGTGTATAATCTTTATAACACATTCTACTCATTTAATGTTCAACGTGCGAAGCTTTTTGTATATTATGTATTTTTTTATTCAATTCTCTTATTCATGGGGACAGGATCGAGTTAAACTTACATTACATTTGATTAACTAGCTTCTTATATAATAAATCTAACTAATAATATATTTAATTATGAGCATTACCAACGTTACCATTGGATTAGCTCAATACAAAAACATTTATATTTTAATGATAAATAATAATAGACAATTCATGATTTTACAACATATTTAACACAAACGACCCCGAGTAATTTAGTTATGAAGAAGTGTATATAATCTGAAAATGAAACACTTGCGTGTTTTAAGGACCGTCAGCGCCATCTAGCGGCCGCGCCTTGAAATAACTCCAGCGGAATTTCACCATTCTCTAACATCATCTCTAACTTTAAAAGTAATTGAATTGTCTAATTAAAGGAAAAATGGCTTATTATGAAGGTTCTTAACGTTTATTATCTCTGTTGATGTTCCGGCGTTCAGCGCCTTGCCTTCTGTCAATTTAAAACAAGCACGCTTTCATCGACTACATTTTTACTTATCATGAGGTGAGACAACGGTCATATAGTTTTAAATGTATACGCTGTTACCTAAAGATAACTTACTTACAAGGTATTTGATAGGTATTTGCCGATCAGTTAGGATATCGAGGTAAGTAGTAAAAAGTAACTTAAGTGTCAATCCAATCCAATCCATCTGTCTGTTCGCGATAAATTAAAAAACTAAGTACTAAACGGATTTTCATGTAGTCTTCACCAATAGACAGAGTGATTCACGAGGAAGGTTTTGGTGTATAATTTGTCAAGGTTTTGTGTGAATTGGTTGAAATATGACGATGATCGTTGAAGATTTTATTTTCAGCTGAAAACTTCTACTACGTGTGCGTGATCCGGAGCTACCTTATATCTATCAATGAAGACGGAGTGCTGTAAACACGAACGAGGTAGTCTTACCTTACATTCTACTTGTAAACACGAACGAGGTAGTCTTACCTTACATTCTACTTGTCGCATATCTTTGAACATATTTATTATTTCGACTTGGTCGTAAAACAGAAAAATCCCTTCTAAATGGAGTTTTCATTGCAGAACATTGTTCTGAAGATAAGATTATTCAGCTCGGTGTTGTTTACGTCCTAATCATACATATCGTAAGAACAGTCTTTAATCTTCTGTTAAACACTAAATCAACGAAAAAACAGATGAATGTCACGCTTGACGTCATTCAAGGTCATAATCACATAGACGTAATATAAAAGGATGGTGCACTGCAGATGTTTTGACAAATTTAATTTAATCCGTATGCTTTAACAATAAGGTTGTAATTGCTTTGTAGAACAAAACGGCCCAATCGAAAGGCCCCGACCCGGGTGGGAGTGTGTCCTTGTCTAACAACCTGCTAGTGCTATATATGTTCTATACTATATGTAAAGTAGGTATGTATAGTCGTCCATACAAAAGAAAGGGACAAACTCCGTTCTAGGTCGGTCTCATCAGGGCCGTTTTGCGAAGTCAATTTATATTACGTCTATGCATAATCATGTCATAATCAAGAGTTCGAGAGTTTTCCGTTATGTATCATCGTCTTGGTTTTATAGCTAATATTTAAATGACAAAAGCTTGACGTTCGACATGTACTAATATTTACACAAAAAGATAATTAGTTTTATTTCTCAATAATTTTATATATTTTATTATATATATTTTTTTTATAAATTTTTTATATTTTTATTATAAATAGCAAATATAGAGATTGCAAATTTCTACAATTATTTGTACCATTAGATATATATTTATTGAAGTTTGTAGTATTTCAAATAACTTTCTCTCTATTTTCATCCCTGACTCAAAAGAGGGGTGTTATAATTGTGATGTGTGTGTTTGTGTGTGTCTGTCTCGTCATGGCATCGTAGCTCTCAAACGTAAAAAATGTATTTTTTACTAGTAGTTCTTTTGTTGTTAGTTCGTTAGTTGTTAGGGTTCCGAACCTAAAGGGTACCAACGGAACCCTATTACTGACACTCCGCTGTCCGTCTGTCTGTCTGTCTGTCTGTCTGTCTGTCTGTCTGTCCGTCGGTCACCAGCCTGTATCTCATGAACCGTGATAGTTAGACGGTTGAATTTTTCACAGATGATGTATTTCTGTTGCCGCTATAACAACAAATACTAAAAGCAGGAAATAAGTTAAAAATTAAAGAAAAGTTTAAAAAAGTTTTTTACGATAGCGCCGCGCCATGCTGCTAGCTAGCTAGCATCAAAGTTGGCTATATATCGTCTTTACCTTAATCTGAATCTCGGAAGCGGCTCCAACGATTAAATAAAATTTAGTATACCTACAGGGGATTTCGGGGGTGATAAATCGATCTAGCTAGGAGTCATTTTCAGAAAATGTAGTTTTATTCGTGTTTTCAATAATCAACTTTATTGATAATCAACTTAAAATATTACTCTTCCCGACATATATTGGCGAGTAGAAGTAGCTTTAGTGTTACTGTGTCGGTAAAGCAGTTCGTTGCTCTCAATTAAAAAAAATAGTATTGTTATTCATCAAAAGATGTCGGAAAAAGTCATATTTGTCTGTTTAAGTGGCAAAAAATACCGAGCAAAGCTGGGTTAACCAGATATTTAATAATATTAATTACTACTATTACTATTACTACTATTACTATTACATAATACTATTCTACCTTTGTGTTAACATTTATTTAGTTGGTGTTCGGTTCGGAACCCTCCGTGTGCGGGACAAAAGTCTGACTCGCACTTGGCCAGTTTTATTTGATATCGAGATGGTTTTTAACTTTGTTTCAAGAGAATCCGTTCAACCGTTTGGAGATTATGAGCTTCTAATTGATAAGGCTATGAGAGTAATTTTTATAGATCTGATCAATTTGAAATTCAGTATCCTGTTACTTAAAACATGGTAACCATGACCTAATGCTGGGGCATCTCCTGGAATCTCCAGAATACCAACTAACAGCAGAGATGTCGTGTTGAGGCTCATTGGAATAGTCTCAATTTACAGATTATACATGGATCAGTCGGGGTTGATTTAAATTTAATATTTAAGTATTAATTTTATCTCTGCTATATACTTGTATGTATCATACAAATATTACATCATAAAATTCGCACTTGGGAGTTATGACTTATTTTTCTACGAAAATATAAGAAACGACAAATTTTTGAACAGGATGAAATAATAACATTATTGTAAGTGTGTATAATTTAATTATATTAACTATGTAACTAGAATGACTGTATCGTAGTTGTAACACAAATTATGTATGTGACAGAAGTCCATACAAAGATCGAAAACTTACGCACCGCTCACGTACGACTAGTTCAGTAAGTCTTACTCAAGTAAGTCTTACGCACACAAAGCCGCTCACGTACGACTAGTTCAGTAAGTCTTACTCAAGACCTGAAGATACCAAGAACATTCTTATGTAAGTCTTACTTAGCCGGTGCAAGGGAGATATTGTTTGACGTTCGATATAACATTTTATAGTACAAGCTACTTGTACACATAAATACAATACAAATATACGGTAGTAATAATACCTATTTGTTCAGTCGCAGTAATGCCACACAATTGCTGCCCGAGAGGCAATTAAATGTGGAATAAGAACTCTGCTTATTACCCCCTTCTGTCGCACTTACAGTCATATTATGACAAGGTCAAAATAGCATAATAATAAAACTGGCCAAGTGCGAGTCAGCATCGCGTCTCTTATCGCACACTTAGGGAGGGTTCCGTACAATACGAATCATAACAGAGTTTCAACCTCATATATTTGATTAATTATTACCAAGAATATTTGGTTTGGTCCCGATCTAGAAAGACGGGGCTCGTTTACTAGCGCCATCTATGTCATTTTGCTGAAACTAATTAGATAGATAGCGTTTAAAAACACGTTTTTTGTATGGGGACCCCCTTTAATTTTAAACTTTATTTTGTTTTTAGTATTTGTTGTTCTAGCGGCAACAGAAATACACGATCTGTGAAAATTTCAACTGTCTAACTATCACGGTTAATGAGCATGAGCTACAGCCTGGTGACTGACGGACAGACAGACAGACAGACAGACAGACGGACAGCGGAGTCTTAGTAATAGGGTCCCGTTTTACCCTTTGGGTACGGAACTCTAAAAACAAAGCTATGTGATAAAAAGCATAAACAAACTATAATAACGATGAGTTAATATTGATAATAGCTGAATATATAATGTTCACGCGGATCACAGTCACTGTCATTAGTCTACAATCTACATACATCATAGTCACTGTCATTAGTCTACAATCTACATACATCATAGTCACTGTCATTAGTCTACAATCTACATACATCATAGTCACTGTCATTAGTCTACAATCTACATACATCACAGTCACTGTCATTAGTCTACAATCTACATACATCACAGTCACTGTCATTAGTCTACAATCTACATACATCATAGTCACTGTCATTAGTCTACAATCTACATACATCATAGTCACTGTCATTAGTCTACAATCTACATACATCACAGTCACTGTCATTAGTCTACAATCTACATACATCACAGTCACTGTCATTAGTCTACAATCTACATACATCATAGTCACTGTCATTAGTCTACAATCTACATACATCACAGTCACTGTCATTAGTCTACAATCTACATACATCATAGTCACTGTCATTAGTCTACAATCTACATACATCATAGTCACTGTCATTAGTCTACAATCTACATACGCTACTAAAAAGGCATTCACATAAAGATTTCTCTAAATCCTTTTTATTGAAGTACTTCGCTGTGTTAAACACGTTTTTGCCTTTGCTAGATAGTAGTTACAGTTGCAATAGCTGTGTCGATCTGTCCGTTGCGCACCGATGATTTTGATTGAGTGCAGCTAACGTTTTCCATACTTGGCAGCGTAGACAGAGTATAATTAAAATAGACCTATTAGATATATATCTAAAAATAATAATATGAGAAGGGTGAAACTATACAATCACTAATATGAGAGAGCGAGATGGACAACAATTTTTTATTCTTCTCTGCATATGCGGTTTTATTGCTTGGTGGAGCCAGGCCAGCTCTGGCTCCAAGTTCTATTGCACCCATTGGCTTTCACCCGCTGTCATGTTTGACCCGGCTAAATTACGTTGTTCATTTTATCTTATAGCTGGCATATATATCACGTGTTCATCATTTTACTCGGGTTATATTGACTTAACATTGTTGTATATTAGCAGGAACCCTTTTGTTTTGCATCCGTCCGATCTATGTCGACGGACTTAGCTTGAACTGTCCCATGCTCGCAGTGCGCGAGTGTCGATGTGTGCGTACCGAGGTAGGTACGGTAATTTCCGCTCATTCTTTGGAGCCAGACTTCTGTTAATTAGTATACTATTTAATTCATTAAAAGTGATTGTTATACTTAGCGACGTGCGTAAAAGTGGTAATCGAATAGATGATTGGATTTAGATAGAATAATACATATCAGAAGGACCTTTTGGACTCTGTGCTCTTAAGAATTGTATTGATGCATGTTTTGCTATAGTTTTGAGATGTAATTATATGACGGGCACAGATTGCAATGGGTGATTTCGGATAATAACGTTAACGGTCGAGTGGTGGTAGGTGGTCGAGTGGTGGTATGAATCAGAAAGGACCAAGAAGTTGATTGGGTTCGGAGAAAGGTTATTTTATGGTGACGCAACGAAGCTACTCATTGGGTTACTTCTACGTATTTTGCCTGGAGTGGAGGTATTATGCAGGTCATTCTAAGTGGTATTATTTTATGACATGACGTAGGTAGGTTTGAGTTACGTCTGACTAATTTAAGACCGACGTGGTCGTGCATTATGCATGCTTAGTTGTTTAAATAGGTACAAGTTCGATTAACGTGTCTGTTGGATTAGAAAATGTATTGTTGCTTATTAAATTCTAAGTGGTAAATATTTTTTCAGATAAACAAAAACTTATTTCGCCAGTATATTATATTGTTATACAAACTAAGTCAGGTCCGTGATTTATTTTTAAGCTACGAGACACACCGCAGCATCCTGCGTGCGCGATCTAGGCGGCGATCAGATAGCGCAGTAGTATCTGTACCGACTGGTTCAGACCCAACGCGATCAGAAAACAATTGAAAACTACTGAGATCGCGCCCGCAGATCGCAGGACGCCGCTGTGTGGCGTCCTGCGATATTGCGAAAGTGTATTCAATAATGATCTAACTACGAATATTTGAATAATGACGTCTATTCCGATGACTTAAAATAAATAACATAAGTAATAACAGCACATTACTGCGTTGTCCTTAAGCAAATACACTTCTGAAGTTATAACAAAAGTCAATATTTTCCTCTTGATTATAAACGAGTGTTAGTCGATGTATGTGGGCGTCATAATAGACACTCATGAAGGAAAGCTAGGTTTTGACAGAGTTTCTCGACTCGAGCGTTAAAATCGTAATGATTTGTACAAAGATCTCAGTAAAAACACTTCCAAGAATGCTACCTTTAATCTAACTGCGGCGAAGATGATGATGAGAAAAAGATGTAGCTAGCTACACAGTCGCGTAACATCACTTTGTGATAGACTCATGTAGGCAAGAAAATTGTAACCATAACTCGTATTCGGAAATCTATACCTCTATAATTGAGACATGCAAGACTAGACGAATCTTATTTCTTTATACCTATTTAGTAGAGTGGTGGTTGTGAGTCAACATAATAATGCTAATAATACACACATAAAGTAACGCATAGTAATTATTGTGTTAAATAATTTAATATAGATATTTGTCTTCCATTGATTAGATTTAAGTGTTATACGTTATAAATTTCGCTCTCTGTTCTATTTTATCTATATTTACATTAGATGTGTCTCTTGTATAATATTAAAATTTTATCATTCTCTGCAGACCATAATATGAAAATATTTCTTCAAATCTTTTTATCAGTGTTGTACAGGTACTTTTAGAATTAATAAAATTATATGTATACTCTATTTAAATTTAAATATATGTATATTATATACCCAAACTGGATTACATACCGACATCGATGTAATTTGATTAAATATTTTTTATTCATATATTTTTGAATATTTACTATTAACTAATATCAACTCTGTAACTTTTAACATTTTTATGCATTTTAATATATTTAAAACTCAGGGTCTTTGTGAATTATATTTTTAAAGAAAATACTATTCATATTATTTTTTTAAAATAAAATAATGCGTTTATAATATTATTATGATGTAACATTTAACATTTTATTATCATATAAATATAATAGGAATATGTGTTGATTATGAGATCTGGGATCAATTATTAATTTTTGTCTAGATAATACATTAAACGAACTTAATTATGAATCTACGAATGACTTATGTTTTAAAGTAACTAAATAATTATGTACACAATAACGAATATACCTTATATCTGAATCTGAAGTAAAATATATTATTATGTACCTATAGACAGTAATGTAAAACATAGTTGATGTAATTACTAGGTGGTCTTTGTACATCATAATGTGTGTGTTAGTACATATTACCTAAAATATCGACAATAAATACGTCCTTCGCTTTAATTAGGATTTAGATAAATATAAATTGATTATTTATCTGTCTGTTCTTTCGCAACTGTCCTTCAGAGAAACGAATATGATATAAAATTATTTTTATTAATACTTAAGAAAATAATTTTATAACAATTTTACATACCTACATATTTTATATAAGCACGAAATTTCACACAGAAATAGTTAAATATATTGTATTAAGAAAAACATTTTATTTTATAACATTTTAAACATTTAATTATAAATTGTTTTATTCAATGGAACACAAGAGATTTTTTTTATATTAAAATTGCCATATTCGTTTCTCTTAAAATATAAGAATACCCTTTCATCCGTTAGACATATCGCTATATATTTGAGGGTCCTTCTTATATTTTAATCCTAAAAACTAAATGTTGCTATAAATATATTCTCTTTGTAATACATATACTCAAATGGTAAAATGTACCTATGTCTAAACTAGGCGTACATTAGACGTTTCTTTAACGTGACGGCCTGTTCACAAATTATAATGTACAAATTATATACCCACCATCTGTATCGTTCGTATGCGAACAATGATAAATTTTTTTTTTTTTTTTTTTATTTGTTATAGTCAAGCGTTTGACCACTATCTCACCTGATGTTAAGTGACGATGTGGTCGACGATGTAGCACGCTTGGCTAGAAGATACCTATTCACTCGCGACTTGAAGACCCCTAGATGGTTACCTTTCCGGAAACACAGACTCAGGCAAGGGGTTCCAATCCCTGGCGGTACGTATGATAAAAGTGGAAGCAAATCGCTTCGTTCGGATTGATGGAATATCCACCATGTAGCGGTGGCGTGTACCAGTACGTCTGGTTGTCCGATTGAAAAAAGTTGATGGGGGAATAAGTTCGTGCAGTTGGCATTATGATTGTTTACAAAACGAAAAAAAACGGGTATGTAATTTTAAAAAAAAGCTATGTGTTTATTTCAGAGAGAATCATGTTATTTTATAACTCGCCGCCATTTAAGATTAATTTATTGTAATGTGTTGATTGTGATGATAAACAATTGATTTGTATTGAGTTGTATTGTGGTTTAAATAATTGAATGAACAGGCCGTTATCTCCTTTCGCACAATACTATCGTTCAATTAATATAAACGCTTTAAATGTCGTGACAATTACTTAAAATGTGAATTGAATTTATTTTATAGGAAATTTTGATGTTTGTGAATGTTGTACAACGCTTTGTTAAACGCATTTGGGTATTTGAAATAAAAATGTAACGTGACACAACCGTATTTTATTTTCCTACCCTCTTTAATTTTCACTTAAATACCCTTCTGCATTATTCCTAATTAAATATGCTAAATACAATTTCATTACATTCTATATTATATTTAAATTAAATACAACAATAACCATTATAAATTCATACAGTTAATAGGTAAATAATATAAGTACAAGCTCTTTAGACTAGCATTAATGTCATGTCATACATTTTTATTTTATTTTGTAACATTAATAATACATACTCGTAAACAGCTTTAGCATTACTTTTTTATAATCTTACAAAAGGCACATAACACTGTCTAAATTATTGGCATGTACGAGGCATCTTTGGCTTTATAACTATTTTTAAATAGTACATTTTAATAGTAAATAGATATAATATACGTACACAGGAACTTTGACGAATCATCTGTAAAAAGAAAACAAATATACAGTGACCATTGAACTAAGTTTTTAGTATTGTTTTTAGGATCAAGTGTCTAGTTAAGTTGCATCTGTATGTATCGTCACTTTCCATCAAAGGATATGGTGGAAAAAATATTCACGCTCGAGACAAAGGAACTGAGGGACTCCCAGGCTTAAAACAGTGTATTTTATCTTACTGATAATAATTAGCATAGGCGTGACGAAAGATTTTGAAATCCTCTTCCGTAAAGTGGAAAGTGGAACACATTTACTATTCACGAAAAAACCTATATTTCGGTAATTAACTTAAGTTTAATGAAGTTTAAAGCAATTTTTCTAATATTTTTTCAATAGTGCGCAAAAACAGCTCACATATGTCATGGCGTCGGCTGTGACGTCACGCATACCTAAATGACATAATTAACGTAGTAAATATTATATAATCTGTGACAAATTATACATGGATTTTCCAAAATGTAATAACATTTTCAAGAAAACCTCATAAGAGGATATAGTCGTGACGTCATGCGCTGTGATTGGTGTTTCAATCAAAATGGCCGATAGCAGTATTTTAATGTTTTATTTTACTGAAAATCTTAATATTCTCAATTTTTTAATAAAACTAAACTAGTGTTTTACATTGTTTTAATATGTATTTTCCCCTAAAATCATCAAATCTTTGATTTTTTGATACTGTCGTCGTGCCTATTGTATACTTAAAATAATTTATTAATTATATTAAGCATAGTTATATGATAACCACAGATCTGTGATTAAAACACGGGATTTCTCGCGCTAAAACATAAGTTTTTTATATACATCTACGTTTTAGGTATATTATTCTACGACGTCTACGAGCTAGGCTACGAGCAGTACAGGTGGTATCTCGACGAAACTTAAAAAAAAATCTCTCCGATTTACGACTTATTTAATAGATAATATCGTTTAAAAACTAAAAAACAACCGACTTCAATGCCGCGCTATTCATTTTCAGTACCAATTTTGAGCTGTTTATCTCAATATCTCTGGAGATACTTATTATACCTCGATAAAATTACCATGGTACCACACTTGGGATATCTCCTTTCGAACAAAAAAAGAATAATCGAAATCGGTTCATAAACGACGAAGTTATCCGCGAACAAACATAAAAAAAATATTCATTTTCAGTACCAATTTTGAGATGTTTATCTCAATATCTCTGGAGATACTTATCATACCTCGATAAAATTACCATGGTACCACACTTGGGATATCTCCTTTCGAACAAAAAAGAATAATCGAAATCGGTTCATAAACGACGAAGTTATCCGCGAACAAACATAAAAAAAATATTCATTTTCAGTACCAATTTTGAGATGTTTATCTCAATATCTCTGGAGATACTTATCATACCTCGATAAAATTACCATGGTACCACACTTGGGATATCTCCTTTCGAACAAAAAAAGAATAATCGAAATCGGTTCCTAAACGACGAAGTTATCCGCGAACAAACATAAAAAAAAAAAAAAAAAAAAAAAAAAAAAAAAAAAAAAAAATATACGGTCGAATTGAGAAACCTCCTCCTTTTTTTGAAGTCGGTTAAAAAGTGTTTATACTGGACAGCTGTATATTATGATCTTGTATATGATATTTTTCATGACCTCGTTACTTGGACATATTCAAAGTGGAGGATGCTCCAGTCGAAACTATCTATTTTGTAGGACAATTGTTCTTCCGAGTTTATTATCCAATTATGTTGTCATTTTAATAAAAAACTTACTGTTAGTCAGAAAATTTTGATACCCCACCAAATCCACATGTTCTGTACCTGCGCACTTTATTATATAGATACCTCTATCGAGATTTTTCATTCAGAAAAACTTGGGCGTCTTATCGAATGGAACCTACTTACGAAGATTCAGCCTATTATTAATCACATTAAAAACAGGTGGACCAATGGACCAATATTTCGATCTTGTTTAAATAAAAGGGCTTTTCGTTTCGACAAAAACAGTAGAACAAATGCAAGTGTTATTAATATCAGTCGTGTGAAGCCGGGCACTGAGTCTCTAGTAAACAAAAAAAGGAGCGTGCTACCATCCTCGACTGCATCATCACTTACCAACAGGTGATGTAGTGGTCAAATGCTAGCCTATATGATATAAAAAAGAAGTGGGGCGTTACCTGGTGGCGTTATGTTCATATCGGTATGGTGCTGTCTCCATACGTCATCTTCATCAGCCGATACAGGCTGTTCACCACCATCAGGTAGTACACAGAGTATGCTGGAATATACAAATATACACCTTAATGTATGACCTACTTCTTCTGTCTCTATACGTATTCATTTGTTTAAGATTTTTTAAAAGAACCAACTTCACATCGCCATGTGACTTGCACTCAAATCATTTATAGTCACTTCTTACACATAACATATACTTATATTAAGTAAAATCAAATTCAAAACGTCTTGATTTTGATCATTCTTGTGCAAATTAACCATTTCCTTGCTGGTCAATAATGCTCAATTTCAGTAGATACGACCCACCGCGGCGTCCTGCGTGCGCGATCTAGGCGGCGATCAGATAGCGCAGTAGTATTTGTATCGACTGGTTCACACCACACGCGATCTACGGTGATCAGAAAACAATAGAAAGTCAGAATGCAAACGCGCACGCGGCCGCAGGTCGCCGCGGTGTGGGCGTACGTTTAGGCGCGCTAGGGTGAAAATGCAACGGAAATGACGTAAACGTTATATTTTATATTTGTAAACGTTATATTTTATATTTGTAAACGTTATATTTTATATTTGTAAACGCTCTATTGCAGAACGGCGTAACTACGAACACGTATTCGCTATCATTCAGGTATTTCTCCCGCTAAGTTCAACAGATGGAGTTGTAGAAAAGAATTTCCACTCTGTGAAAGAAGTTTCACATCTATCGCGTAGCTTTCTACGAACCCTATTTTTTTAGTACATTTCTTTTGAGTTCTGTGAATACAGCTCAAATGTGGTAAAATTAATGGACTGTTTCCTCAAACCGTATCTGTAGCTACAACGGAACTAACGGAAGAGGTAACTTCCCATACGGTCTCATCTGAAAAATCAGTATAAAGTAGCAGATTGTATCATGAAGGCGCATCATTTTCATCCAACTCTATGAGAAAAGGGAATATCAAAGCCTCTTATAACAGGCGAGATTGTGATCGAAGATGCCATAGAATGGGCTGACTTCTAGGACGATTCAATCATGCTGACTTTGCCGGAAAACCGTAAGGTTACGGCATATTTTCTCTTTTATGTTGATAAGCTACTACTTTGGCGGCAAGTCAATCGACACATCGATATACTGCTCCGGCCACCTGTGGTAAAGTAAGCTAACAATGAATAAGTAAAGAAGTGTATAGACTAGAGTAGCTACCTGCTCCCGCCAGCAGCACGAGGACAATGAGCGTGACGTGTTCCGGCTGCTGCAGGAACTGGTCCAGTCTGAAGATGCACTTCACAACCGCCACCAGGAAGATGCACAGGATGAACACTGAGTTGAATACCACTGACAGCTGCAGGTTGCCTGGACGGTTCTGGAAAAACCTCCTCGCTTTATTCTGCAGTTATTATATTACAGGGTGTTGGGTTCAACTATATAAATGGTCCAAAAGATATCCATTGATGGAGGAGTCACATTGCTACCTAAAGGTATCATAGGTATCTAAATATATGTTTTGTGAAAATCTATAGTTTTGTTATTGTTATTATCTACTAGATGGTGCTCGAAATGTAGGGTTACACATGTGAAGGGCCTGGAATGTAGGGTTACACATGTGAAGGGCCTGGAATGTAGGGTTACACATGTGAAGGGCCTGGAATGTAGGGTTACACATGTAAAGGGCCTGGAATGGGTATTAGCTATTAACTACTTTCCAAGGATCCTTTGGCTAGCCTACTATCCCATTGATGGTTTTCGATTAGACAGTATGAAACCGATCTCCCCATCACCCTCCACCCTCCATCACCCTGCATAATGTCGTAGGCCAATTGCTGAACCAAGCCGCTCGATATCTGCCTGCATAGGCAGATTTCATTTGGGTCGGCATTTTATTGGTACAGTTTTAAACATACCATATTTTCTTCCAAGGCTTAAAATTGGTCACTTAGCAACAGGCGAAATAGTGGTCAACTAGATAAATAATTAAAAACTGCCGCAAAGGATGAGCATCGCCATTAAGCGTGATAATACGGCGAGTGTGATGTGCCCCTTTGCACCCGGAGCGCTCAGAGGCGGGTTATTTGACTAGGTTTATTTGACTTGATAATTAATTGTGATTTTAATTGTTTAATCTTATTACATTGGAATAAATATGATATATACAAATATTTAAACGTTTAAAAACTAAAAAACCGACTACACATGCCACGCGTTTCAGTTTTAGTAGCAAGTTTTAGATTTGTATCGCCATATCTCTGGAGAACTTTAGCTCTCAATGAATAGTACAATGGGACCACGTGGACACACCCATAAGAAAAATAATAGTTTTAATCGGTTTACAATTGGCTGAGTATTCGCGCAACAAACACACTAAATAAAAAGAGTAAAAAAACATACATATGAATTGAGAACCTCTTCTTTTTAACCGACTTCAAAAAAAGGAGGAGGTTTCTCAATTCTACCTTATATTTTTTTAAATCGGTTGAAAATAAGCATATAACCACACCCCGGACACTCGCTAAATCTCCATACAAACTAGCGTTTTAACGACCGACCACTGTGACACCGACACAGACACTACACACGGCTCGTTTTTCTATACGTGCATTTGAGTGCGTGATGTCTAAGGTTGTCGCCCGTAATCACCGTATCACAGATTATATAATAGTTACTTCGTACATACGTACTACGTACTGACCGTATGAATATTTTTTGTACACTTACTCAAAAAGCTTTTAACACTAAAAATATTAGTCGCTATTTCGTAAACCATCATCTCCAGGTCCAGTCGACTTGCATAGAACAAACTGCACCACAGTAACTATTTTTTATTCTGTGTTGGGCGGCCAGCCAGAGCTGTACGAAACAATGTCGTGTGTCTTGCTCGCACGTTAGAGCGACATCAAGTAAAGAGAATATAAATACTACGTACCTACATCAAGTTCCCAATTGCTGTGTTATAAAAATGTTTAAACGTGAAAGTTTTTTTAAATATTTTACAAATTAAGCGTTATTTACGCACGAGTATATATATCGTTGTTTCATTTATGAAAATTAATTCTAAAATACGAATATGTAGGTAGGTATACTAATATAATTAAGTGTTTATTATATACCTACGTAATAAGAACCTACGTAAATTTGAACCTCCAGTGTCTACTGGTCCCAACATAAATGTATGAAGTTGATGTTCTTCTCTCCGTGAGTAGTATTTGTTCTATAGTCGTACGCGTGTGGCGTCCTTGCTCAGCGCAGCTCCTCGACAGCTCCAGAGTCGTGGCGGGGTGAGGAAGCCCGGAATTGGTGGGGGGAACAGAGTGTCCGTTCTATACGTAGTATTATTATCTTTTCTATGTTATAACTGTGCTGCTTACCAGAAATATACCGAAGAGGGCGACCACATTGACCACGGCGGAGAGTGCGGAGAACATCCCGTTGCTCATGGAGATGAGGTTGTCTTCCGGAGACCTGGTGAGATGGTGGCTCAGCTCCCACGAACCCACCGCTATGTTCGCTACACACGCTACCTGCACATATGTATGCATCAAGTTAATAATGAAAATTATAAGATGAATATTATGTGTCACACATTTTATATTTTTGTACATTGTTTTGTACACACAATTCAAAATTTCAGTGTACCGACGGGATTGGAAACATGCCCTGGCGCTCTAACAAACTAAGCCAGAGTACTATCCTATCAATACGATAAAACTAATGTATTGCATTTTAACCAATATGCATTGGATATATTTAAAAGATGATGTCTTCAATAGTGCGTCCTAACCGGTATGACATACGGTATGAGACGTGGACATTCACGGTTGGACTGGTCTACAAATTTAAATTCACTCAGCGAAAAGAGGTATGCTGGGGACTTTTGAAGTAGCGTGCTGTTGGAGAGTCCTAAGTCCAACTGTGGACTACTAAATAGATGACAGCAAAGCCCAAAGATTTTTTTTATTTTAGCAGTTTAAAATACGCATGATTGTGAAATGAATGAGCGTGGTACACCCTACATAGGTACAGGATAAATTAAGATTGGTTGTAACTGGGCTAGAGTATTAGGCGTAACATAAAGATATTCGTTTACGACTTCAACGCCATCTCTTGAGAGTGAAGCATGTTTAGCTCACTAACCATCCACATGGTACTCGATTTCATTCAAACTACTCGTGGTTGGCTTGTATTCTATAGAAATGACAAGGTGTAATCAATGCATCGGGTGCCTGAAGTAGTCATTCACTCTAGTACGGTGCTCACAACCATGTGTTGAAAAATTTTGCAAGTTGTAATATAATATTGTAAACTAAAAAGTTAATAAGTACATTAAAATTGAGATGCTGAATCAGGCCAGTCTCAGCACAAATGTTTTGTTTTCCTAGATTATAGATTCAATAAATCTGCACGTTGATTTTCAGTGTGTTAAAGAAGATTGAATACTTACTGTGGAGATAGTGCAGAGTATGAGACATGCTGTCCGCAGAGACAAACAGCCGCATCGTCGGATCAGTGGCAGGGGCATGTCGTCCCTGCAACATACAATAAGTCAATTGGATTAATTAGCCATTTAATTCCCCATTATGAAAACCAACCAATGTATGGCAACCAAGATCTGGACAAACGCCGGGCAGCGTGATAACAACGATGTCGTTAAGTTGGAACGAAAGATGTGGATGAGAGCAACGAAGGATAAAAGAGGTATATACCTAGTGGGGACAGTGGGTGGAGTTAAGCTTGCAAATTATAATGATGTAGTTTGTGAAAATACAAGAAACATCATTTTCTTTTGGTGTCCTATAGTCGCTATATTCTAAGAACGGCGACCTCGGCGACCACAGTTACATAGTAAAATTCATTTTAGTCGTATAAGCGTTTGACCACTACTATGTCACCTGAAGGTAAAGACGACGTGGTCGACGATGTAGCACGTTTGGTTAGAAAATATCTATCTTTTCACTGGCGACTTGAAATCCCTTTATTATTAAAAAATTATGAATTAATTGTTGTCATTGCGTAGTTTCCATTAGACATGATAGGTAAGTGGTGAGTGTGGCAATAATTCGTGTTTATATGATTTACGTCCAGGAGTGTGTCCGTACTGCTGTAGACATGAAACGGCCGCAGACCTTCAACACGATACTACACTCTATTTCTGTTCTCCGGCACATTAACTCTGAATTGACAATGTCTTTTCCTACAAATAATACTGATACTTTAATTTGATTCAATCTCTCGGGTCGCAATACACCCGGTCCTTTGAAAGACATTGATGGAGCCGAAGCCAACATCAAGAGGCCTTTTACATGTTTGCTTTCAAATTATGGTCAGTAGACAAATGACATAAGTACTATTAAAAGATGGTACAAAATATCATGGCTATTGTTCCGGGTAAATTGCTAATCTATGAGATGTAAGTAACGGCACTCGCCAATAATGTCTCATATTAAAATGTGAAGTCACGCTGAACACGCCAGGCCTAAAATGTGATGTCATGCTGAACACGCCAGGCCTAAAATGTGATGTCACGCTGAACACGTCAGGCCTAAAATGTGAAGTCACGCTGAACACGTCAGGCCTAAAATGGACTCTCAAGGGTTGTGGACTTCCGGAATACCGAAGGTTATGATGGCAGATTTTCTCATTGAAGATAATTAAGTTACTTTTGGTAGCAAGTCAGGCGGAACATCGACATAATTACGTTTTTGTTTATTGCTCAAAGGTTTTAAAAGCTATCGCTCTTTTAACCGACCTGCTTTCATCGCAGCTCAGTGTAAGTTCGGAAGGAGGTGTTGGGACTGTTACTCTTGGTGGTACGGACTATAATCCGTTTTCTTGAGCCTTGTCTCACTGACATCGTCGTTATAGACTTACAAGCACGCGCTTCCTTAGACCGCACATACATCCAAGATTGTGGTCGAATGCTGGTTTATTCAAAATGCAATTGAAATATGTATATGTTCACCGATTACTCGTAGAAATGCCTGAACAGATTTGGAAAATTCTTTTTTGTTTCAAAAGGTGGTGGTGGCCCCATTTAAATTTAACGAAATTGGTCAAACCGTTTTTAATTTATCAACATTTGTATTACGATGCATTTGTATACTCGATGACATGATACTGGCTACTTTGACTAGCGCGACGTTTGAAGTCGGTTCGTTTAGTTTTTTAAACGTTCTTAAATAGATAAACACTTTATTACACCATACAAATTAAAAGTAAAAAAAAAAGTAAATAAAACAATGTGGCAACAGGCGGTCTTATCGCTTAAAGCGATCTCTTCCAGACAACCTTAAGGTGGAAAGGAATAGATTAGAATACATGGCGGTATAGGCGTAGAAAAAAAAAAAATAAAAAAAAAAAAATAACAATAAAATAAAATAACAGGTATGTACATAATTAAAAAGGTACATATAATTTATGTAATTTAATACATACACAGCAATATATACATATAACACATACATAGCAATATAATACATGTATAATGTCATACAATACATATTATATATATTCATATATACATATAATACAATATACACATATTTCATAAAAGAGAATTGTGATCAAAAGCAATAGCAGTTCGGGAGAGATAGTGGGCCTTGACGCGATCTTTAAACGTAGTAAGAGTCTGTGAGCGTTTAATTTCCAATGGAAGCGCATTCCAAAGCCTGACAGCTTGCACTGCAAATGAGTTGTCATAGAAAGAGCTATGGTGGCTAGGCATGGACAGTGTATGATTCTCTGATGACCGTAAAGATAAGGCATTGGAGGTGTGAAGGAATTGGAACATGTTTGAGATAAGGTGGAGAAGTAGGATGAAATAGAATATTGTAGAGAAGGGACAGGATATGTGCATTCCGGCGAAGGCGAATTGGAAGCCACTTGAGCTTAGAGCGAAATTCAGAGACATGGTCATATTTGCGTAGGCCAAATATGAACCGAATCGCAAGGTTTTGTAATCGCTCAAGTTTATTTAGCTGATCTTCTGTGATGTCAAGATAGCAAGCGTCAGCATAGTCAAGAATGGGAAGAAGAATAGATTGTGCAAGCGTAACTTTAGTAGCAGTGGGCAAGAAATTTCGAAGCCTCTTTAGTGCAGCAGCAGAAGCAAACATTTTATTGCTGATTGTTGTCAGCTGAGGTCCCCACGATAAATGCTGATCAAAAATAACCCCCAAATTCTTTGCAGTTTGGCTATAAGGAATAGTTACCCCCTCAAAAACAACCTGTGGAAGCGTGACCCAGTCGATTTTAGCAACAGTTCTGGAACTACCTATAATTAGGACTTGTGTTTTTGCGGGATTTACTTTAAGTCCGTATGATTGACTCCACTGAGAGACGTTGTATAGATCATTATTAATCTGACCTACTGCCTCAGACAAAAAACTGATTGGAGCTTGTGAGTAGATTTGGAGATCGTCTGCATAGAGGTGGTAGGAAGAATTAAGATGACAGGAAATAGAATTTATGAAAACAGCAAAAAGAAGAGGAGATAGCACGCCGCCCTGAGGCACGCCGACAGTAGTATCACACCAAGAAGAAAAAGTATCTTCAATGCGGATCCGCTGACGACGACCAAACAGGTAACTACGAAACCAGTCAATCACCGTAGGAGATATGTTAATCGAGCGAAGTAATGCAAGGAGAATGTCGAAATCGACGGTATTAAAGGGATTACTGAAATCGAGTAGCGTAAGCACAGTTAACTGTCCATTTTCCATAGCTAAGCGGATATCATCTGTTATTTTAACTAGGGCAGTAACTGTGCTGTGACCAGGGCGGAAGCCGGACTGGAAAGGATTTAGGAGTTGGTTTGAGACAAGATAGGAGTGCAACTGATTATGGACGAGACGCTCAAGAACTTTGGAGAGGAATGGAAGAATAGAAATGGGACGGTATTCAGTAAAGGACTTAGGATTAGGCTTTTTAGGTAAGGGTATAATTTGGGCATCTTTCCATGCAGAAGGAAAGGCGTTAGAGGATATGGAATAATTGAGGATTTGGCAAAGGATGGGTAGAATTAAGTCAAGGATAGGAATCAGCATGTTCCGGCTTATACCGTCGATTCCGACTGCATTAGATGTAATAGCGAGTATGCTCTTCTTAACATCACAAACGGTGAATGGCCTAAAGAAAAATTCAGGACGGTCAGGAGTCGTGAGGTTAGAAAGATGATGCAATGTCGTAATTTTATTTGTGTCTGTAATAATTGGAGACGAAGAGAAATGTTGATTAAGAGTATTTAAAATAATATCATGAGGAAGAGTATTAGTTTGACGGGATTTACCGACTCCAACAGACCTTAAGAATCTCCAAACTTTAGATGGATCTTTATTTTCAACAGAATTATGTATGTAGCGGCGCTGAGCGTCCCTACACACTCTATTGCAGCGATTCCGTGACCTAGCGTACTTGTCCTTATTGATATTAGAAGGATTAATTTTGTATTTAGTTTTAGCAACAGACTTCCTATGCATGAGAGATTTAATGTCGTCGTCAAGCCAAGGTGCTGGAAGTTGTTTAATTTTAATGCGTCGTAGTGGAGCATGAATATCATAGAGCTGAGTTATAAGAGAATTAAAAATAGACACTTGGTCTTCAATGGACTCAGCTTCTACAACAGGTGTCCAATCGATTTTCTCAGCATCCTCTATAAAGGTTTTCTGATTCATGCCACTAAAGTTACGCTGCAAAATGATAGTGGGCTTAGCTTTTGGAGGACGTATTTTATAGGATAGAAATATGAGGTCATGATACGAGAAAGCATCGGTAGATAGCTGACCATGCTTCTCGACATGAGCTAAGGAAGAGACGATAATAAGATCAAGAAGAGAAGGAACAGAATTAGGAAAGTGATGAGTGGCGCTTAAAGGAAGAATGTGCATATTACAAGAATTAATAAGAGTCTTTAATTGAGAAGAACGAGAATCATTTTTCAAAAGGCAGGTGTTAAAATCACCCATTATTATTGAGTGGGTATAGGAAGGTAGAAGATTATCTAAAATTTTTTCGAAGGAAGAAAAGAAATTAATGCGCAAGGAAGGGCTATAGTAGACTCCGAGAAGAATTTTTGTGTGAGATAGAAGGACTTCGATGAAAAGATGCTCCCCGGCACCGGCAGGTGGTGGCTGTGCAGATACGCTTAAAACAGAAAAAGAGATATGAGCACGTAAATATATAGCAACACCACCACCGCCGCTACCGGTTCGATCATTTCGAATAAGGCGAAAACCTGGTAAAGGATACAGAATAGATGGAAGAGACGGTTTGAGCCAAGATTCGGAGACTAGTATAGCATGAAGATTTTTACTATCGAATGACGCTAGCATGTCTGAGAAATGTGCCGGAATACTCTGAGCGTTTATATGAATGACGTTAAAGTTTTTTGGTACATCAGAGAATTGAGAGTCGAGGTTTTCAGATAGACTAGGAATACTTACAAAGCTATCACTATCACTATCCGTTGTTGATGAAAAAGATAAAAAAGAGGTAGTGTCATTGCTTTCGTTCGATGAAGACATAAAAATAATATGTTATATAAATACAATAATAAACTAAAAATATATATGTATAAAAATAATACTAATACCTACTAACTTCAAATTTAAATTCTACAGTAAGTTCCTACTCCACCTGCCAGTTGTCGTCGTAATAAGAGATTAAACAAGAAATTTGAACACACAATAACAACACGAAGTAATAATTTAAATTAACCAAACATAAAAAGAAATCAAAACAGTAAATAGATAACTATAAATGAAACGGTTTACAATTATTAGTACACGTGCGTGGTATCTTCTCACAATACACCAAACTTTTGATACTTATTTTATGACAAAATATATCCTAGAGAGTCTGTCTCGCATTTCATCAACTGTTTCTTTTAATTTCTGAGCTAGGTGATGTTACACGGCAGTTTGATTTGAGACTCGATTGAAACTTCGAGATTTTGTGCAAATTGTCACTTCTGTGAAACATGACCTATAGACGAATTAATATAGAACGACGGAATTGTGAATAACAGGCAAATGATAATATAATGTTTAAACGTAAGACTAGAATGAGCTTACAGTGATGGTATTTAGGTCGAAAGTTGTATGAGGAGCAATTAAGGGTAGGTCAAACGTACTGTTATGCCAATGGGTTCCCATACATCTGTGGTGATGTAATGCAATATGTATGGACGTGCTCAGTCGACCGTGGAATCTGTTATTTGATAAGGTCTCGCTGTGATAATAATAATGAATGTAGAATAACGGTTATTTTTATTTTCGTTTAACGTACAGCGAAAGTGGATAAATGTAATTTAATATTTTATTTTAAAGACATCTCCCCGCTCAAGGAATTTTTTAAAGACATCTTCCCGCACAAGGAATTCCTGTATCGCAGGGATTTTACAGACATACTAATCACGGACACAATTACACCCAGTCTTGGAACAATTTGATCATAAAAATAATTGTCCCATGTGGGAATCGAACCCACGACGTTTGGTATCGTGGACAGGCTCACTTACCACTATTTTATGATGTTGCTGACCAACTGGTCAAAAAACAAAAAAATATATTATAATTAGTGAACACCGATATTATAATTGAAAAGAGAATCTAGCACAGGGGCTAGCCATAAGTATGTACGAGTACAACAGTGAATGAATAGTGCTGATTGCTGATGATGATTGATGATGAATAATTCATGGTATAATTTAGCAAAATCAGTTTGTAGTTGTTGATCTGTTCACATTATTTTGACATTTCAAGCATTCCAACATGAACAAGGATGAATTGGTAATAACAAAATATTTTGGGTAATGTTAATTTTAGGGTAATGCTACAAAAAGTTTAGGAAAAAATGTTTGCTATTTCTGAATTTTCTTAAACTCAAACTTCAATATAATGGTGCAATATAATGTTTTGATTAATGTATTTATGAAGAAAGAAAGACATTGTATCGAATAGGAACAAAAAAGTATTATGGGAATCCATTTTCTTGCTGTTTCAAATTCTGTGAATGCAGCTCCCAATATAGTAAAAAATAATGGCCAGACTCTTCAGAATGTTTTATTTATTCTAAGACAGCATCTTCACTTATCATCAGGTGATATAGCGGTCAAGTGCTTGTCTGTGAGATATCCTACTAATATTTTAAAGGCGAAAGATTGTGTGTATGTTCTTCTTCACGCTAGGACTACTCAACCGTTTGTTTCTTCTTCACGCTAGGACTACTCAACTGTTTGTTTCTTCTTCACGCTAGGACTACTCAACCGTTTGTTTCTTCTTCACGCTAGAACTACTCAACCGTTTGTTTCTTCTTCACGCTAGGACTACTCAACCGTTTGTTTCTTCTTCACGCTAGGACTACTCAACCGTTTGTTTCTTCTTCACGCTAGGACTACTCAACCGTTTGTTTCTTCTTCACGCTAGGACTAAAACTACTCAACCGTTTGAGCTGAAATTTGGTATGTAGATAGCCTAGACCTTGGAATGACACATAGACAGCATTTAGTAAATTTTTGTCCCGATAATGGGTGTTTTCACATTGGACAATAACTGTAACTACACAATAACTGCGCGATACATCGTGTTTACAGTTACCGTCGAATGTGAAAACGCCCATTCCCACAGGATCGATGTCTACGCGTATATAACCGCGAGGCAAAGCCAGTAAAGGGTTCCGTAGTCCTGACAAGGAACCCTTATAGTTTCGTCATGTTCGTCCGTCTGTCTGTCTGGCTGTCTATCTGTTTGTCTGTCTGTCTGTCCGAGGTTTTGCTAAGAGAGACAGTTAATACTAGAAAGCTGTAGTTTTGTGGGGGTATGTATATAAATTACGCTCACAAAGTGCTGAAATAAAATATTGATAAATATTTTTTTTAGGGTAGCTCCTCTATACGAGAAGTGGGGATGAATTTATTTTTTCATCGTCTACCCCATCGTGTAGGCTATCGTTGAATAGGTCTTTTAAAATGACTTGAGGATTGCTAATACTATTTTTCGATTGAATGCTCCATTTACGAAATATTTAACTTTAAAGTGCAAATTTTTGTTCCAGTAGGGCGCCCCCCCCCCTCTAAAAGCTAAACTGCTAGCTTGAAAAATCTGTGAAAATTCGTGATAATAGCGCATTTCATGAACTCTAAAGGAAAACTATAGCGGTTAAGATAACTTTATTGGTTTAGCAGTAATAGTCGTTGAACTTGAGTATTGGATAATTTTGTACCAAATACAAAATCCCTAGAATAAAACCTTTAAAGTGACATAGACGAAGTACCTAGTTGCTTGTTTATAACGGGTAAAGACGCATTGAATAACAGGCTACTACGGAACCCTACGCTGCGCGTGGCCCGACACGCACTTGGCCGTTTATTTAATATTATGGAATGACACCTCGCGCAAGCGCCCTGCACTCCGAACGAATTACGAATTATCGTCTTACGATCAGGACACGTGACCCTGACGCGAGTTAAACATATTTTACGCATCCTAAGAAAAGTGCACAACGCCGCTAAATAAGTTTTCACTTCTAAAGTATTCGCTATTTTATTTGCAGAAAAGCCTTCCGAATCAATAACAGTGTCTTAATCAAATAGTATGCATAATATTAATAATGTAGGTAATATTGTATATTAATATTGTAGACAAGCTATACCGTCCGTTACAAGTTTTTGTTACTATTACTAATTCTGTGTCACAAGACACAATCAGTCGTTTCCCGCCGACTGCAACCTTGTCCTATAAAAGTTTTATTTCAGGAAAACCAATTTTCGCGAGACCTATCATAAAAGCGAACTAAATGATAACATTATATATATATATATGTATATATATAATAATATGCTGTGCCCCGCGGCGTCACCTGCGTAAAAAAATATTCTGTGTCATATTTCCACCCAATCTGCAATGTGCAATTTTTTGCAAAATCGGTTCAATGATGGCGAGGGTTTACAACATAACTTTTATGTATTATTCTCGCGTATATTAGAATATGAAATCTTTACATAATCTAAAACAAAGCTCCCCTCGCTCCCGCTATCTGTATGCTTAGATCTTTTAATCTACGCAACAGATTTTAATGTGGTTTTCATCAATAGATAGAGTGATTCAAGCGGAATGTTTATAACCAGGATTAAACGCGGGCAAAGCCGAGGGGCGCAGTTTGTTATTATATATTATATACGAAAATATAATTAATAGTAGTTAAAACGTTAACGTTATTAAGTTAAAACGAAGGGTTTCATACCATTCCACAATATGTTAACACTGAACATTTGTGTGGTTGTGCAAAACCTTATGCGCAAGTCCGACTCGCACTTGGCCAGTTAGCACATTTTTCAGACAAAGATAGATTTTTGTTATGCCTAAAGATAACAATTAAAGGTGGAATTTATAATTTTTATATGCTTTGTTATTATTTTTATTGGGATATAGAATTTAGCTGAAAAACATAAGATGGCATATTCTGGGATTATGTGAAGTCCGAAGAGAGGGGGAGGACACCGTTACCCTAGAATCAGGCCATCTTATGTATTTCAGAGAGGGAGAACAACCATCCCAAGGTGGCGTCGGGTTCTTGGTCCATAGGATCCTCTCTGATAACGTTTTAGAAATCTCCAGTGTGTCGACAAGGGTAGCGTATCTTGTGATTAAACTCACCGAGAGGTATAACCTCAAGGTTATCCAAGTATACGCACCGACTTCGGCACACTCGGACGATGAAGTGGAGGAAATGTACGAGGACATTTCCAAAGCCTTGCACAGAACCCAAAAGGCCCACTTCAACGTTGTCATGGGGGATCTCAACGCAAAAGTGGGAGTACAAACAAGCGGCGAATCGGTAGTAGGACCACACGGATTGGGAAGCAGAAATCATAGGGGGCAAATGCTCGTCAACTTCCTAGAAAAAGAGGGGCTTTTTCTGATGAACTCTTTCTTCCAGAAAAATCCCCAGCGGAAGTGGACGTGGCAAAGCCCCGACGCTATGACCAAAAATGAGATCGACTTCATTATGACGGACAAAAAGCGCATATTTAGGGATGTCTCAGTGATCACTAGGTTTAAAACCGGCAGTGATCACCGACTAGTCCGAGGCTCTCTAGATATTGACTGCAAACTTGAACGTGTTCGTCTAATGAAGTCCACGCTCCGACCCAATATGCTACAATCCGTGGTCGGGTCTGAAACGTTCCAGCTGAAACTGGAAAACCGATTTGCTGCACTGGAAACCACAATTGACGTTGACCAGGATCACGACCATGTGGTGGACATCCTCAGGGAGGAAGGGACAAAATTCTGTGAGACGCGAGGTGCTGGCAAGAAGTCCAAGCTTTCAGAGGAATCTCTGCAGCTAATACAAAAGCGACGTGATAACCCTGCAGTCACTTCGTCAGATCAACGGACCCTAAATAAAAAGATTTTTAAATTGGTACGACGTGACCTCCGGAGCTCCAACACACGCTCAATTAAAGAAGCGATCGAGCAAAACCGGGGGTCAAAAGTCTTTGTCCAACAGCTGGGCCGAAGCCATCTGACGAAGTTGACCACTTCTAGCGGGAGTGTCGTCGCTTCTAAGCCGGAGATTCTTAGGGAAGTAAAAGACTTCTACAGCCAATTATACACCTCACAAGCGTCCCTTCCCCAACCCGGCATCGAGGATCCTAGAGCCACTCTGACCCGCCACTACACCGAAGATTTGCCAGAAATCAGCCTAGATGAAATTGTGATGGCTCTCAGGCAGCTTAAAAACGTAAAAGCCCCCGGAGAGGATGGAATTACAACGGAGCTCTTAAAAGCCGGTGGAACTCCTACGCTACTACAGCTTCAGCGTATTTTCAATTCCGTCCTCTTTTCGGGGAGAACTCCGAAGACATGGAGTAAGAGTGTGGTTGTTATGTTCTTCAAAAAGGGAGACAAAACCCTTTTGAAGAACTATCGACCTATCTCGCTCTTAAGCCATGTCTATAAGTTGTTTTCTAGAGTCATCACAAATCGTCTCGCGCGTAGGCTCGACGAATTTCAACCCCCCGAGCAGGCTGGGTTTCGAGGAGGATACGGCACCATAGACCACATCCACACAGTGCGGCAGGTTATACAGAAGACTGAAGAGTATAACCAGCCCCTGTGCTTAGCGTTTGTGGACTATGAGAAAGCCTTTGACTCCATTGAAACCTGGTCTGTTCTGGAGTCTCTGCAACGGTGCCAAGTCGATTGGCGATACGTCCAAGTGTTGAGAGGTCTATATGACACCGCAACTATGACCGTCCAAGTACAAAATCAGCAGACTGAACATATCCACTTACATCGAGGAGTTAGACAAGGAGACGTTATTTCCCCCAAATTATTCACAAACGCTCTAGAGGATATGTTCAAAACGCTGAACTGGAAAGGACGGGGCATAAATGTCAATGGCAATTACCTCTCACACTTGAGATTTGCGGACGACATCGTCATCATGGCTGAAACCGTGCAGGACC
Source organism: Cabera pusaria (assembly GCA_954871355.1). Classification (NCBI taxonomy): domain Eukaryota; kingdom Metazoa; phylum Arthropoda; class Insecta; order Lepidoptera; family Geometridae; genus Cabera; species Cabera pusaria. The sequence goes on from OX940900.1 coordinate 25,578,242, forward strand.
TGCAATACATGCTGACCACCCTCGCTGATTCTTCTGCGCGCATCGGTCTCCGGATGAACTTGGATAAGACCAAGATCATGTTCAACGAACATGTTATTCCGGAACCGATTGCCTTAAATGGAGTCCCTCTCGAAGTTGTTGACGAATATGTCTACCTTGGGCAAATCTTGCAATTGGGCAGAAACAATTTCGAGAAGGAAGCTCGCAGAAGGATACAGCTTGGATGGGCAGCATTCGGAAAACTTCGTCGAGTCTTTACATCGCCCATACCACAAAGCCTGAAGACGAAAGTCTCTAACGAGTGCGTCCTTCCTGTTATTACCTACGGAGCCGAGACGTGGACACTGACAGTGCGACTAGTTCACCAATTCAAAGTCGCTCAGCGAGCTATGGAGAGGGCTATGCTCGGAGTTTCTCTGAAGGATCGAATTCGAAACGAAGTCATCCGTCAGAGAACCAAAGTAATCGATATAGCTCAGAGGATTAGCAAGCTGAAATGGCAGTGGGCCGGTCACATCTGTCGCAGAACCGATAACCGTTGGGGTAAACGAGTTCTAGAGTGGAGACCACGGCTCGGCAAACGTAGTGTGGGACGCCCTCCAACTAGATGGAGCGATGATATACGCAAGCTGGCTGGCAGCGGTTGGAAACGAATAGCTGAAGATCGAGCTCAGTGGCATGCCATGGGAGAGGCCTATGTCCAGCAGTGGACGGAAATTGGCTGATAATGATGATGATGATAGAATTTATGTATTTTTATTCGATTAAAACGGTATCATACCAATTACATTAATCTAAATCATTAATTATTACAATATTACACAAAAGTTAAAAACGTAATCATACATTATATTCTAATCTAACGCTAAACATCGTTGAGAAAAACACGTTTCTCGCCTAGGCCCTTGGTAAATACCGCGATTCACACAACAACAAAAAAAATAGGTAGCGTTATTTGTGCCTTATAAGCCAAAATTATGTTAATTACCTATCATTTACAGACAAGAAAAACTGACTTAAAAACTAAAATTGAAAGATAATGACACAAAAAATATGTTTGTTGTTATTACGCATGCGGTTTTTAGTCAATGCCAATTTATGATTCAAGTTTAAGGGTTAAGTCAAATAGAAAAGGGATTGAATTGCTAATTTAAAGGAAACGTTAGGTAGAAAAGGTAGGTTCGTTTGATATAATAGTTATTTCAAAATAAAATTGAAGGAAAAAAAACGAATCCCCGCATATTTATTAGAGAAATAATTATGTTTCTCAACTATTCACATACTTATTTTTTTCATTTTTTAAGCGTTTGATCAATTATGTCGTCTGGTGGTAAGCGATGATGAGACTGAAAAGTGAAGATGCTGAACACTTAGAATGGTCTGCCTCTTAAGGGCGGTGTGCTGCTGGAAAATCGTAAGGTTATGGTTGAAGATTTTCTTCTTGATGGTAGCAAACTACTTTTTGGTAGGAAGTCTCGCGGAACATTAATATAATGCTCCAACCAGTCAACCTTAATGGCAATTTTGTTTTTTTTTATTTGGTTCTGACTGCAGCCAGCAAGTATATCATTATTTCCTACCTGTACATATTTTAGGACTAGGTATACCTACTCGTACTCGTTTGGGAAAAATAAGATAAACATTGATCTCTTAAATATAAATTAAGGTTAAATTAATAATAATATGGAAAAGTACAATTAGGACAGTAAGTACTCACCGTTTCATTTAAATTCGGTTTTTGTACGAGAAACTAACAAAAATAACTGTAGAATATCATCGAATTACCGAACCAGAAGACATAAATACAGATTTAAGCACAAAACTCATTTTCGACACTTCACTATATTCCCATCGTACAACTATAAGATCGTGTTTCCACCAAGCTTGCGTTCGTAGTTGTCTAACAATTATGGTCATAGAATCGAAGAAAAAACACAATAATGTTGATTTTACACAATTTGCTCAAGTGTTCGTCATTATTTACGTATGAACCGTTCATTTACTTCACTCATTCGTTCACAGTTCTATTTACACACACTTTAATTATATCAAATTGATGCATCGAGTTGAGCATTCTAATTATAACGTCGTGTCCTCTACAGCTTCTCACGCACGAATCTCTTGTTTTTCTGATAAAATGACGCTTATTTTTGTTTTGCTTGGGTTGGAAATTTTAATTTAAATAACCCGCTTTAAATTATGTACAAAAATAACACAATGTATTTTTTTTTTAAAGAATGCACTGTTTTTTCAAATGTTTGTTTTTTTTGTTGTGTCAAATGCGTGAGTTTTATTATATCGTAAGTATTTATCGAAGGAGGATTTGCTATTCTGAGTAGACAAAACGTTCGGACGTTCAGCCAGAGACTATCTAGTAGCACAATGCCGCTTCCGAGATCCGTTGTGATGGTCACAGCCTTGTATTGGCGACGAGACGACCAGTCGGCTGATTTTATTAATTGATCGGACCCTTTCGATTGCTATCCTATGCTGAATTATGTAACATCACTGAGGGGAATAGAATCTCCTTCCGAATTTGTTTTATTGCATTAAGTAGTAATAAGTAGTATCTTTTTACTGTCTGAGACGTAATAAAAAATTGATTTATATATCAATTTGTTATAACGTATTATTTAGATTACGATCTGGTATTGTTTTATCGTAAAAGTTGCTTACCAGATTTTTCGTTGAAATATAACATAAATACAGCACAATATTTTCTTAAATGAACTTACTAGAATCACAGCATACATAATACGAATATACGTGATATTTGTTAGACGAAACAATATTAATTTGAATCATGGTTATGGTAGACATTGTATATTTAAATATCACAAAAAATCAAAGTTCCAGCCCTAATAATATAATATAATACTTAGCTTAGGTGAATATATTTAAAAAAATGCAACATTTTGGGCATCGACTAGAAAGCAAGACGAATGCAATTTTCTCTAGAACTAAAAAAAAATCGGATTTATCTTATAGGCTAGCGTTTGAACACTATCTCGCCTGGTGGCAAGCGATGATGCAGTCGAAGATAGTGATCAACTGATCTCGCTAAGCCGGTAAGTCAAGCCTAGAATACCTACTCTAACTCTAAATCAAAGGGATCCAATTTACGCGCAGTGAGGTTCTCTATCATTCTATATTATTTATTCTATGTCAGTATCAGCAAATATTATGTTTCTTTGAAGTGTCTCACACTTTATATTTTTGTAAATTGTTAAACACAATCCAAAATTTCATCGTACCGACGGGACTCGAACCCGCACCCCCCGGATTACACGTCCAGGTGCTCTGCCAATTAAGCCACGGTTCGATACATCGATACGACGAAATAAGTGGATTGCATTTGTTAACCCAATTATGCATTGGTGGCGCCATCTATGACTACTTATTACGTAAGTTAATCATTCGGAAGAAATCATTACAGCTTTCAAATCCGACGAGAGATGTTGCACTGCGTAAATCAAATATTATGTTCCTTTGAAGTGTCTCACACTTTATATTTTTGTAAATTGTTAAACACAATCCAAAATTTCATCGTACCGACGGGACTCGAACCCGCACCCCCCGGATTACACGTCCAGGTGCTCTGCCAATTAAGCCACGATTCGATACATCGATACGACGAAATTAGTGGATTGCATTTGTTAACCCAATTATGCATTGGTGGCGCCATCTATGACTACTTAATACGTAAGTTAATCATTCGGAAGAAATCATTACAGCTTTCAAATCCGACGAGAGATGTGTTTAACAATTTACAAAAGTATCAGCAAAGTCTGAGTAGAGTCTGCGCAAAAAGAGAACCGTCGTGGCTGTCCGATGAACTAACGTTCAGAGCGAAGGAAGTAGGATATATACTTATATACCTACCTAGTACCACCCGACAATGATAAGAGAAGGTACCAACCAAGACATCAAGCATTTTTAGTAGTATTAGCAATGCAAGAGTAATGTTGCCAACGCAACAAAAACAGTAAATTAGAACCATCAACACGCGCGCCCTCTATTTCTATGACGGTTCTCTTTTTGCTTAATAGGGTTTCTTTTTTTAACCCCCGAATTTTGATTAATTTTTTTTTTATTTGAAAGGTTTCTTCATCGAGAGTGTTCTTAGCTTTGATTCATGAAAATCCGTTCAGCCGTTTTAAGGCTATGAATATATATTATAAGCTTTAGAAAAAAGCTATAAATATATTTGATGACGTTATAAAATTAACTTTCATAGGTCTGATCTATCCGAAATTCCGTATCCTCTTTCTTTACCGATATTGTAAGAACATGGTAGCATTGGCTAGATGCTGGAACAACTCCTGGAATCTGCAGAATATTTACTCAATTCCTCACCAACTTACAGCAGAGATGTCGAGTTTGGGCTCATTGGAATGGTATCAATGATCTGATTATACATAAATTAGTTGGTTTCAAATTTTCAATTATTCTATTATTTTGAATTTATGTGTGCGTAGTTTGAATGTCACTGATGTTGTATCTAGGTTTGATCTCGCGTATTAACTTCAGCGGCAAGTACGAGTACGTGGAGTGAGACAAGCCTGATAAAACTTCAGAATGTATCAAATGTCTTCGTTAGATTCTCTCATATTAGCGGGCAGAAAAACAAATTGAAAAAAGTCCTATATCTATTGATATTAAAACCAGCCAGATACAAATAGTACACAGACAAAGAGATTTTTGTTAACCGACTTAAAAAAAGGATGTTTCTCAATTCGACCGCACATATATACACGAAATACTGTCGAGTGAAGAAGCATTCTTGAAAATATTAAATATCGTAAATCAAGTGCTGGCTTTCGTTGTAGAAAAATTGCAAACTCAGAGAGCTGGTTGTGTTGCGAAAGATTCAGCATAGATGATATTAATTTAGCAGTGTTGCTGCACCGTCTTTGGGAAGTCGGACTTGAAGGACCATTTTGGGCCGGAGGGTTCAAGCGTCCTCCGATATAAAATTATTTCAACCGAGTAAGGCAACAGGAATCTTTCAAGCTGACTATACCGAATCTGTCACACTACATGGAGATGGTCATAATTTCGCAGCTGCCGCGTACGTCGGGTCGGTCTCGCTCGGAGCTGTACTAGTTGTACAGTTGTATACATATTTAGGAAATATTATGTTTCTTTGAAGTGTTTCACACTTTATATTTTTGTAAATTGTTAAACACAATCCAAAATTTCATCGTACCGACGGGACTTGAACCCGCAACCTCCGGAATAACATGTTCCGGTGCTTTGCCAATTAAGCCACGGTGCGAAGTATCGTTACGATGAAATTTTGGATTGTGTTTAACAATTTACAAAAATATTTAGGAAACATTTTTTTTTTAAATATACTGTGATATATATGTATGTATTTATATATATATTTATAATGTTATATGTATTTAGTTGTATGTATAAGTGTATTTTAGTTATTGTACTTATATGGATATAATCACCTATTATCTAATACTATAAGAATCTTTGTCCTGACATACTGACTGACTCACTGACTCACTGACAGACAACGCACAGCCTAAACCACTGGTCGTATAGACTTGAAATTTGGAGGGTATATTTGTCATAGTACGTAAGGGTGTACTAAGAAAGGACTTTCCAAAATTCACCCCTTAAGGGGATGAAATGGGGGTTCAAAGTTTGTATGGAGAAACAAGATTAGATCGTCTTTTCTATCCGAAACTTCACATAAGTGCTTCAGTAAAAAAATAAGTAAAGACGTGTTTCAGGTTTTTTTGGAATTCCACCCCTAAGAGGGTGAAATGGGGTAATAAAGTGTAAAATCAATATTGTTTCGGATTGCGCTGAAATTTGGCATGCAAATAGTTATTACGACGTTAGTTCCCACTGAGAAAGGATTTTCCAAAATTAACCCTCGAAGGGGATGAAACGGGGGTTCAAAGTTTGTATGGAGAAACAAGATTAGATAGTCTTTTCTATCCGAAACTCCACACAAGTGCTTCAGTAAAAAAATAAGTAAAGACGTGTTTCAGGTTTTTTTGGAATTCCACCCCTAAGAGGGTGAAATGGGGTAATAAAGTGTAAAATCAATATTGTTTCGGATTGCGCTGAAATTTGGCATGCAGATAGTTATTACGACGTTAGTTCCCTCTGAGAAAGGATTTTCCAAAATTAACCCTCGAAGGGGATGAAACGGGGGTTCAAAGTTTGTATGGAGAAACAAGATTAGATAGTCTTCTCTATCTGAAACTTCACACAAGTGCTTCAGTAAAAAATTAGGTAAACACGTGTTTCAGGTTTTTTTTAAATTCCACACCTGAGAGGGTGAAATGGGGTAATAAAGTGTGAAAATCTATATTATTTCGGATTGCGCTGAAATTTGGCACGCAGATAGTTATTAAGACGTTAGTTCCCTCTGAGAAAGGATTTTCCAAATTAACCCTCGCAGGGGATGAAACGGGGGTTCAAAGTTTGTATGGAGAAACAAGATTAGATAGTCTTTTCTATCCGAAACTCCACACAAGTGCTTCAGTAAAAAAATAAGTAAATACGTGTTTCAGTTTTTTTTGAAATTCCACCCTTAAGAGGGTGAAATGGGGTAATAAAGTGTAAAATCAATATTGTTTCGGATTACGCTGAAATTTGGCATGCAGATAGTTATTACGACGTTAATTCCCTCTAAGAAAGGATTTTCCAAAATTAACCCTCTAAGGGGATGAAACGGGGGTTCAAAGTTTATATGGAGAAACAAGATTAGATAGTCTTTTCTATCCGAAACTTCACACAAGTGCTTCAGTAAAAAAATAAGTAAACACGTGTTTCAGGTTTTTTTGAAATTCCACCCTTAAGAGGGTGAAATGGGGTAATAAAGTGTAAAATCAATATTGTTTCGGATTACGCTGAAATTTGGCATGCAGATAGTTATTACGACGTTAGATCCCTCTTTGAAAGGATTTTCCAAAATTAACCCTCGAAGGGGATGAAACGGGGGTTGAAAGTTTGTATGGAGAAACAAGATTCGATAGTCTTTTCTATCCGAAATTTCACACAAGTGCTTCAGTACAAAAATAAGTAAACACGTGTTTCAGGTTTTTTTGTAATTCCACCCCTAAGAGGGTGAAATGGAGTAATAAAGTGTAAAAATCAATATTGTTTCGGATTGCGCTGAAATTTGGCATGCAGATAGTTATTAATTACGACGTTAGTTCCCTCTGAGAAAGGTTTTCCAAAATTCATCCCTGAACAGGATGAAACGAGGGTTCAAAGTTTGTATGGAGAAACAAGAATTGATTGTCTCTTATATTCGAAACTTTACACAAGTAGTTTAGTAAATAAATGAGTAAATACGTGTTTCAGGCTTTTTGAAATTCTATTCCTAAAAGGGTGAAGTCGAGTAACAATGTCTGAAATCAATATTGTTTCGGATTGCGCTGATATTTTGCATCCAGATAGAAATTTTGACGTAGGTATCCGCTGAGAAAGGATTTTTCAAAATTCACTCTTCAAGGGATGAAGCGGGGGTTCAAATTTTGGATAGTCAGTTTATTCGACATTTCACACAAGTACTTCTGTAAATAAATAAGTAAATACGAGTTTCAGACTTTTTCAAAATGCCACCCTAAAAGAGTGAACTGGGGTAAAAAAGTCTGAAAATCAATATAGTTTCGGATTGCGCTTTATTGGGTTTTTCGGGTTTTAAAAATATGAATCCTGATTTGTCTTAGTCACGCGATAACATGAAAACAGGTGAACCAATTTGGCTAATTTTTATTTGATGTCTTTAATGATAGAATCGTTTTTACAAAAGAAAAGTTTTAAGTAAATAAAAGGAGTTTTTAACGCGGGCGTAGCCGCGGGGGACTTCTAGTTTTGACTATAAATGTATGTAGTTTTATGTGAAATAATATTATCTCTAAACATATCTCGTCAAAGGTAGTGTATGCCACCGACCGCTTATTTTTCAAAACTAGCTCCTGTCCATCCCAAGGTTGTCTGGCAGAGATCGCTCTGAGCGATAAGACCGCCCATTGTCACACATAATTATTTTTTCTATTTCTTAGATTATAATGTGTTGATTGGTATGCAATAAAGTATTCATCTATCTATAATATAACATACCTATCTATAGTAGTATTTTACAGTATGAGTAGGTAGTTCAGCTATTTAATTAATACATTAATCTGCTCAATACATAGTATTTGTGTAGTTTTTGATTTATAATTATTTAGCTGATGTAAAATTACTTGTCTATTCCCCAAATTAACAAATTGTTAAAAAATGTAGGTTAGTTTTGATACTGCAGCATCAGACCAGCCTAATCTATCTAATACTATAAGAATCTTTGTCCTGACATACTGACTGACTGACTGACAGACAACGCACAGCCTAAACCGCTGGTCGTAGAGACTTGAAATTTGGAGGGTATATTTGTCTTAGTACGTAGGGGTGTACTAAGAAAGGATTTTTCAAAATTCACCCCTTAAGGGGGTGAAATGGGGGTTCAAAGTTTGTATGGAGAAACAAGATTAGATAGTCTTTTCTATCCGAAACTTCACACAAGTGCTTCAGTACAAAAATAAGTGAATACGTGTTTCAGGTTTTTTTGAAATTCCACCCCTAAGAGGGTGAAATGGGGTAACAAAGTGTGAAAATCAATATTTTTTCGGATTGCGCTAAAACTTGGCATGCAGATAATTATTACAACGTTAGTTACCTTTGAAAAAGGATTTTTCAAATTTCACCCCTGAAGGGGAAGAAACGGGGGTTCAAAGTTTGTATGGAGAGACAAGATTAGATAGTATTTTCTATTCGAAACTTCATACAAGTGCTCGAGTAAAAAAATAAGTAAATACGAGTTTCAGGTATTTTTTAAATTACACCCCTAAGAGGGTGAAATGGGGTAACAAAAGTGTGAAAATCAATATTGTTTCGGATTGCACTAAAATTTGGCATGCAGATAGTTATTACGACGTTAGTTCCCTCTGAGAAAAGATTTTCCAAAATTTACCCCTGAAGGGGATGAAACGGGGGTTCAAAGTTTGTATGGAGAAACAAGATTAGATAGTATTTTCTATTCAAAACTTCAGGCTCCACTAAAAAATAAGTAAATACGTGTTTCAGGTGTTTTTTTTTAATTACAACCCTAAGAGGGTGAAATGGGGTAACAAAGTGTGAAAATCAATATTGTTTCGGATTGCGCTGAAATTTGGCATGCAGATAGTTATTTCGACGTAAGAGCCCTCTAAAAAGGATTTTCTAAAAATTCACCCCTGAAGAGGATGAAACGGGGGTTCAAAGTTAGTATGGAGAAACAAGATTAGATAGTATTTTCTATTCGAAACTTCAGGCTCCACTAAAAAATATGTAAATGCGTGTTTCAGGTGTTTTTTTTAATTACACCCCTAAGAGGGTGAAATGGGGTAACAAAGTGTGAAAATCAATATTGTTTCGGATTGCGCTGAAATTTGGCATGCAGATAGTTATTTCGACGTAAGAGCCCTCTGAGAAAGGATTTTCCAAAATTCACCCCTGAAGAGGATGAAACGTGGGTTCAAAGTTAGTATGGAGAAACAAGATTAGATAGTATTTTCTATTCGAAACTTCAGGCTCCACTAAAAAATAATTAAATACGTGTTTCAGGTGTTTTTTTTTAATTACACCCCTAAGAGGGTGAAATGGGGTAACAAAGTGTGAAAATCAATATTGTTTCGGATTGCGCTGAAATTTGGCATGCAGATAGTTATTTCGACGTAAGAGCCCTCTAAAAAGGATTTTCTAAAAATTCACCCCTGAAAGAGGATGAAACGGGGGTTCAAAGTTAGTATGGAGAAACAAGATTAGATAGTATTTTCTATTCGAAACTTGTAACAACCCCCCCTTAAAAATAGTTTGGTATTTAATATTTTCTTTTGAACGCGACTATACTTGTTTACTTTATTACGATACTGAAATACTAATATATTAATATATGAGAATATTTAATATTGGAATATTAATCGGACTGGAATAAAATATTGGCCATTTGTAATCGTCTAGTTAGTGGTAGGACCCATTGTGAACCGTTGATGTAACCTAAATTCTTTTCAGGGAATCTCAAGACAAACTTAATATAATAACTAAAGACTAAATAATATAGGAAATAAAGCTTCTATTGTTGCAAGTAATCCTAACCACTGCTACAATACTATTTGTGCTATACTGTTGCTTTTTATACCCTATGGTGCAATTGTTACCTAGTGAAAGTGTTTGCACCATTTTCTCTAACTAATACTATCCAGTGTAAATATGTTATTATTAGTACTAATTTGTGTTATTCTATTATTATTAGTACTTGTAAACCTAAATATTAATGTTGGTATTATTTGATACCTTTTGGTGCAACTGTTACCTAGTGAATTTCTGAGTACCAATTATTTATCTAATACTAATTTGTACAAATACACTATTATGAGTACTAATTTGTGTTGTATTATTATTAGTACTATAACACCACATTATAGAATACAACTGAACACTGAGTAATATTTTACAACCTGTGTCAACATTTTACCTATTGATCTTAATAATATTACATTTTAGAAACATACATAAAAATATGAAATTAGTATTTTCTCTGGATAATCTCTTGCATTCACGTCTTGCATTCTTAATTATATTTTATTATACTTTCTTTGGGACTTCGATAGATTTTAACTTGATGATCTTTCTTTGTCAATTTCTTTGATATTTTTATAGACAAAGTTATTGATCATGTAAATAAGATTTAGTATAAACATTTTAGTATGTACAATAACAAAAGAGAGGAGAACAAAAGTATGATAAATAAATACATGTATATATAAAAATATGTCTGATTTAATACTTTTAAAGGGAGGACAGTCTATGGGGTGTTTTTTACACAGCATGTACCATGGATGGTTGGATCGGCGCGCCACCATTCGCTACCGAGCTATGGCATTCATCCTGAATTACTTGGGTAGCCCCTACTTGATCTAGTATCAAGCAACATCCATGGGGGCATCCATGGGGGACCACCACTGCGCATGAGATGATATGACCTATATTTCATAATCGAAGTATCGACGAGAAATGAGGTTTAGTAGCTTAGCAAAATTACCTGCATTTCATAATCGAAACATCAACTAGAAACGAGGTTAAGCCCCATGGTGATGTCTACAGTAAGTCAAAAGTCAGTAGTACAAAAGTAATACATTTAATTAAATTTAACGTCTTAAATTGTATGTCAGTACTGAGTCACAACTAAAGTGAGAGGACATAATCTTTTATCAAAGAGAATAGTACATGTATGTCTGTTAGTTAGCCTACATACTCATCCACTCCAGCTTAATTTAGCTTGGAAACATTCGCTTGCTCGAACAACAGAGTTGCCTTGGATGGTTAGAAGGTCTCTGTCTATTAATCGAGCACAACATCCATCACCACCTGTTTCATTTAGATATTACTCTCTCTAGCTACTTAAGAGTGAGTAGTATCTTAGCTACCCTGCCTACACTACCTACTATAGAATTTCCTATCTATCTCCTATCAACCTATCCTATCATTCCTACTAACCCATACTGGGTCTATCCAACTCTATCTATACTAAATCCTATCCTGAACCGCAAAGTATATTTCCAATAAAGGAATGACTCAATGAGCCAGGTTAATTGTAGTTAATATTGTGGTTAATGAAGATAATTACTGAAGCAACCCAGTAGGCTAGGTTCGCCAGCATTTTAGTTAAGTTATTTCTCCACTCCGGAAAGACCCAGCGGTCCAAGATCACTTTATTGTCGTAGTTGGTGATGATGTCGTTGCGTGATCATCTATGTTAAATGCTAGAGGAGACTCTGGCTATTCATTCAGCTTACAAGTCTCCCCAGGGTTGGGCCACCCGTAGCATAACACAGAATCTCACGGTCCCCTCAGGGAAGGTAATTCTCGAACATGTAGTAAAAGTGATTCTTTTCTCACTGAATTATTCCGCAGAATATGTAAATTTGAAGACACGTTGCGTGGTTGTCTATGTCACGAACTAGAGAAGACTCTGGCTATTCTTTCAGCTTACAAGTCTCCCCAGGGTTGGGCCACCCGTAGTGTGACATAAACTTCCACGATCCCCGCAGGGAAAATAAATCACGAACAGGTAACAGGCGAATCCACGCCAAATGAGCAGCTTCAATAAAACACATGTGTCCCGTAGGAAACGAAATCTCGAACATAATTAGTAAATAAATCCTTCTCACTAAGTCATTCCAATGAGTCGGGTACGTTGTTTTTAAATATGCTGATGCATAGTAATTTATGTCGATGATATTAGGTAAGTCAACATGGCATTATATCCGCATGTTTTGTATATCCCGTAGGAAAGAAAATCTCGAACATATTAATTATTAAACTTTTCCACCAAATTACTTCAGCGATGCAGGTACATAAAATTATATTAAATTATTTCACGGTTGGTATAAGAAAATTATTATCATCGTTCACGTTCACATAAACAATTAATGTCCTGAAATAAATTTATTATTATTACAATATTCCGTTTCAAATTCATCATCAAAACCATCAACATCAACCATCAGATTACACAGTTGGTAAAGAAAATTACTATCATTCACGTACACATAAATCAATAATATTCTGAAATAAATGAATTATTATAATAATACTCCGTTATTAACTTCATCACTAACATTAACTAATTTCTGTCCACTGCTGGACACAGACCCAATGAACACTCTCTCCAACAGGTTTAAGGTCTATAGAACACTTAGCACAACACTGCAACTCCCACAACCACCTTCGGACCGATTCGGATAAAATGTTATATAATTGTCCCAACGTGAGCAAAGTCACGGGACGCAGCTAGCTTCCTTAGCCATATTAAAATAAACATAATTATTATATATTCAAGCAAATGATTTCATAAATCTATTTCAAATACGAAATATCCCGATTTGGATGAAAAGTTATATAACAATAACAATAACACATTGAATAAGTAATATTAAAATGGAATAATAAACAAAATACAAAAACTTGCAAATAAATATATGAATATTTAGAAATGTATCTTATAACCATTTCTCTTAATATAAAAGTTGTCAAAATCAGTCAGATAAGTTTGCCACAGGTTTAGGTACGATCTGATTTCATCAGATGTTGTCTGGACCAATTCGGATAAAATGCTACTTAGTTGTTTCAACATGAGCAAAGTCACGGGACGCAGCTAGCTTTCTTAATCATATTAAAATAAATTATACAATGCTAAATTCCAGTTCCTTTCTGTCAGACATCCACCCGACAGACATATTAAAATAACTAATATCAAAATGGAACGATAAACCTAATACAAAATCCTACAATTTTAAGTTCCTGGATGTCCGTCTTGCACTAAACCACCATTTCAGAATATCTAATAATTAGTAATGGCTACCATAATATACTTATTTATTTTACATGCAATTAACTGATTATATGATTAATATTGTTAAATTTAGACCTGATGTCATGGTAATAAGAGATCTATAGAATTTATATTTCCTATAATTCTCCTTATACATATTTAGAAATCTATCTTTTAACCATTTCTCTTGATATAAAAGTTGTCAAAATCAGTCAGATAAATTTGCCATTGGTATAAGTACAAATTCATCACCCACGTATCTCTTTTTCCATTTCACTCTAAACATTCATATAAACATCACATATTGTGGCGTCAAACCTAATACTGCCTTTAGTTAATACAGGCAAGTATAATCTTCCTGTGATGCATATAATATTTTACATGTATATATTCAATTAAATCTGATTTCACTGAATTGAGATAATTAAATAGCGATCAGCCACAACTATAGAATTTAAGTAAACTAAGATTTCAAGTACTAGATGTCATAATATAGTATTGAAAGCCAACTAGTTCCCACATGCACTTGACCATAATTTCAAAGTGTAATATTTAGTGAGGAAACTATCTACAAGGAGATAAAATGTATTATTTTTACTTTGTAATTGTATCTTCTTAAATTTATTAGTTAATACCAACCAATAATAAGTCAGTCAATTATGACTTTCTATTTTTAAATTTAGATCTTATAATAATAGTAAAAAAACCTAGACTTAAGATAAGAAATTGAATATGTGCATAATAATTAGGATAGTTCAAAAACCAAGACAGCCGACCTCCACGCCCCGCGAGTCAGCCCCAGCAGCAAGTTTTGGATGTTCACAACTGACGAAGCAATCGCACAACATACACACAAAAAACATACAGACAAACTGAGAACCCCCTTCCTTTTGGAAGTCGGTTGAAAAGGCATCATGAACCATCAGTGCTCTGTCCAAACAATTATTGGGGATTGAAAGCATTACATAGACACTTCTGTTTACCATCAGCAAGTAACTGGCAAGCCAGCTTCTTGTTTTGTAGCTGAGCTTCACGCCTAATATTATATTGAACCGTAGTACCGCCCGCAATCGGGCACTATCCCATTACAATATGCATTTATTTGCAATCTAAACGCGTCACAGTGAGAATAATAATTATCTTCTCATGTTATTGGAAAAGCCCACAATGTAGCCTTCTTATTAATAGATAAAAGGATACTCTCTGATTCCCTGGCTTCTCACTGCTCCGCTTTTCACAATTTTAACACCTTTTAGCACATAAAAACTTCAAAATAACACTACACGTCCAGAAACATCTTGCTCTTCTTCCTCCAGTCCCAAAAGTGACCCCAAGCTTCGCCGCAAAAAGTCCAGTTCCCTGCATTTTAGCGGCAAAAATCCCATTTTTACGCGGCAAATTTCGTTCGTTTTTCAAAAGCAGCCATAAACTAAGAAAAATACTAAATAAAAATCCAAGAAAATCCCGCGCTCTTCCCAAAACAAAACAATAATCCCTGTCATTCTGACCAGTGACAGCTCCTCCTGACACTGGCAGTTTATGTAATCTAGCTTTTTTTTAACTCTGCACAGTGGCTTCGCACCTGACCTATATAGCGCCAAGTGTTGTTTTGTCTGACCCAAATATTTAATTAAATACTAAATGAGAACGATCTTATTTATGAATTATTTTGAATATAAACATAGTACATCATTAAAATCAATATAAATTCGAAATATCACCTCATAAACCTGAACCAATCTCAATAAATCGTAGAGCTCGAAATCCGTTCTGTTACAAACTTCAGGCTCCACTAAAAAATAAGTAAATACATGTTTCAGGTGTTTTTTTTAATTACACCCCTAAGAGGGTGAAATGGGGTAACAAAGTGTGAAAATCAATATTGTTTCGGATTGCGCTGAAATTTGGCATGCAGATAGTTATTTCGACGTAAGAGCCCTCTGAGAAAGGATTTTCCAAAATTCACCCCTGAAGAGGATGAAACGTGGGTTCAAAGTATGTATGGAGAAACAAGCTTAGATAGTATTTTTTATTCGAAACTACATACAAGTGCTCCAGTAAAAAAATTAAATAAATCGTGTTTCAGGTTTTTTTTATTTCAACCCTAAGAGTGTGAAATGGGGTAACAAAGTGTGAAAATCAATATTGTTTCGGGTTGTGCTGAAATTTGGCATGCAGATAGTATTTTTTTAAACTTCACACAAGTACTTTAGTATGCAGATAAGTAAATACGTGTCTCAGCCTTTTTAAAATTCCACCCCAAGAAGGTGAAGTGGGGTAATAAAGTCTGAAAATCAATATGGTTTTTCGGGTTTTATAAATGTGAATCCTTATTTCCCTTAGTCACGTGATAACTTGAAAACGGATGAACCGATTTGGCTAATTCTTTTTTGATGTCTTTTATAATAGAAAGGTTTTCACAAAAAAAACGTTTTAAGTAAATAAAATAAGTTATAACGCGGGCAAAGCCGCGGGACACTTCTAGTTTTATATATTTGTATATTACTCCTCAATTAATATGATTTTATTAGATATTCCAACTTAAAGCCGAGGTAATGAAAGTATGATATATATGAGGAGGTGTCAGCTGGAGACTTGCGTCATTGCAATCTCCGTCAGGAAGAGAAGAGCAGGCTTGGCCGTTTCAAGGTGGTGATGTTCAGCATTAAGGTTCGAGTGTAGGCCTCTGATGTTGCAACTGTCGTGAATGAACCTGTCTTCTTTTAGTTTTAATTTCCATAGTTGAAAATATTGAGAGGTAGATTAGATGAGCACTTCTAATGAATTTAACTTCAAGAAAAAAGTAACGGAAATGTCGTAGTAGGTAGACGGAGCTGATAAGGTCGTGAGTGGCTGGAGGGGGGTACGGAAGGGCCCCCGGTCCCCCGTGAGAACAGCTGCCGGGATCCACCCCAGTCTCCTCCTCCGGCGCGGCAGCTGATCCACAGGATTATGTACAGGTTGGTAGGACGGTCTCCCAGGGCGGAGATTAAAGTAGTCCCTGGGTTTGGGTCCCCTACTGACCCGCGGGTGGCCAGCGGATAACCGTTTCACCGGGATCACCAGCTGATTAGTGACCGTCAGTACGGATTTCGTCATGGAAGATCAGCTGGTGACCTACTAGCTTACTTGACTCATCGCTGGGGAGAGGCCGTTGAGAGTCGAGAAAAAGCTCTCGCAGTCAGCCTTGACATGACTAAGGTCTTTGATTCGGTTTGGCATGGGACCCTTCTCGCCAAGCTGCCATCGTACGGCCTGCCTGAAAGACTCTGTACGTGGGTTGGTAATTTTTTGCATAGTCGCAGTATAAAGTCCGGTGTTGACGGCGCTTGTTCTGAGACCATGCCAATTAATGCCGGCGTACCACAAGGGTCTGTGCTATCGCCCACGCTTTTCATCCTGCATATCAACGATTTATTACAAATCAGTGATATTATTTGCTATGCGGATGATAGCACGGGTGATGCCAAATACTCAGGCCGTTTAAACATCCCCAAGTCAGAAGTCGACAAAAGGAGGACGGAGCTCGTTGCACAGTTTGAGTGCTCTCTCGACAGAGGATCAAGCTGGGGATCACAAAATCTTGTGAAAGTCAACCCCAAAAAAACGCAAGCTATCGCATTTACCACTAAAAAGAGTCCATTCAATGTATCTCCAAAATTCCAGAGTATTCCCCTCAACTTGTCGAAGACAATCAGCATATTAGGTGTCGACATCTCTAATGAGGTCCAGTTCGGGATTAATTTGGCTTGCAAAGCTAAAGTCACAGCTAAAAAACTCGGTGTACTTAATAGAGCTAAGTAGTACTTCACGCCGAGTCAACGACTTTTTTTTACATAGCGCAGATTCGGCTGCATATGGAGTACTGCTCGCATCTCTGGAGTGGTGCACCGAAGTATCAGCTGTAACTACTTGACTTCACAGAAGAGCCATTAGATTAGTCGATGACGCGATGCTGACTAATACACTTGGACCGTTGAGTCTTTGTCGCGATGTTGGTTCGCTTAGTCTATTTTATAGGTATTATCATGGGGAATGCTCTGATAAGCTCTTTGATGTGATCCCACCCTCTCGATGTTACCACAGGAACTCGCGTATTCGAGAGAGAGCTCACCCTCATATTATAGACATGTGGTTCTCCCACACAACGCGTTTTAAACGTTTGTTATTTCCGCGTACGTGCGAGATGTGGATAACCTTCCCTCCGATGTTTTCCCGCAGAAGTTTGATCTGAGTTGCTTCAAAAGGAGAATTAACAGATTCCTCTTTCAAAAGAGCAGGCAACGCACCAGTATTGCCCCTGGTATTGCAGGTTTATAGGCGGCAGTAACCACTTACCATCAGGTGGGCCGCATGCTTGTTTGCTTCTCTATATCTATTAAAAAAAATAGTTTGTTAAATCTCAACTATACGTAAGTACTTCAGTAAATAAATAAGTAAATAGATGTTTAATTATTATGTAACAACGTCTGAAAAAATATGGTTTTTCGGGTTTTATAAAAATAAATTCCTATTTCCCTTAGTTACTCGGTATCTTGAAAACCGGTGGACCGATTTGGCTTATTCTTTTTTGATGTGTTTTTATGATATAAAGGTTTTTACGAAAGAAAAGTTTTAAGTAAATAAAAGAAGTTTTTAACGCGGGCGAAGCCGTGGGGCACTTCTAGTTTTGTACGTCTACAAAATATGAAAAGACTTTTCCCTCTATTATTTAAAATGACGCACAAACTATGACTCGATTACACCACAGAACAGGATATTCTGTGTTTTATACAATAGATTATGTACTTGAAAAACTAATTAATTTAACTTCTACGAATAATAGGTACAAAGACTAACCCAACGATACAAAACCAAATCGGTCCAGCCATTAGCTGATCACATAGATACATTAATGCATAAAATTCTCGTGTCGCGGTCTTCGTTACCAAACTCCTTCGAAAGAGCTGGACCGAGTTTATTGAAATTTAGTGTGCATATCGAGTAGGTCTGAGAATCGGCCAACATCTATTTTTATACTTTTAAGTGATCAGGGTGGCCTAAACGCGGGCATAGCCGCGAGGTGCAGCTAGTTATACTTATATTAACATATACATACATTTACTTGAAAAGCATAACCTTAATTTTGAGCAGTTGAACAATCGGATATTAAGTACGAAGTGTACCCACCAGAAAGCAAATTGTTCTAATTTGAGGTCGTCGACCGCATCGTCACTTAACATCAGGTGAGATAGTGGTCAAATGCTTGACTATAATAAATAATAAATTATAAGTAAAAAATATTTTTAAAAACAAGCTTTTATCTGGGACAATGAACTAAAATGTTAAAAATAAATTCTAGTAAGTATTTGGCGTGTAGGTACTTACCTATATTTTTAAAAGCATGAAGCACTGAAGTATAGTAATTACCTAGACTGAAAAACGGGTAGTGCTTTAAGCTTTTAAGAATATAGGTAAGTACCTACACGCCAAATACTTACTAGAATTTATTTTTAACTTTATATTGGTCATTGTCCCAGATAAAAGTTTGTTTTTAAAAATATTTTTTACCTATAATTTATTTTTAACTTTTTAGTAGGTAGGTATAGATACCGACTACCTACCTACTACCTAAGTATTTAAGAGAAGGCATGACGTTTTAAAATATTCCACGGATATTTGATGTAGTTATAGGTAAAGTGCTCTTCAAGGAAAATCAATCGACTCGGTGGGGCTATGTTGCTTTATAATGGAAATGCCATGGCCACCTTACAGTTTCATCATCAGATCCTGGCTATCACTTAAGTGTAAAGTGCTCCTCAAGACGAATCATTTGAGCCCAAATTCACTGGGGTTACGTTATTTTATCATAGAGATGCCGTGGCCACCTTCCAGCTTCATCACCAGTCGCGAAATATCATCTAGGTGTAAAGTTCTCTTCAAAACGAATCAATCGAGCCCAAACTTGGTAGAGTTACGTTGATTTATCACAGAGATGTCGTGGCCACCTTCCAGCTTCATCATCAGACCCTGGATATTATCTAGGTGTAAAGTTCTCTTCAAGACGAATCAATTGAGCCCTAACTCGGTAGAGTTACGTTGATTTATCACAGAGATGCCGTAGCCACCTTCCAGCTTCATCATCAGACCCTGGATATCATCTAGGTGAAAAGTTCTCTTCAAGATGAATCAAGTGAGCCCAACCTCGGTAGGATTATGTTGATTTATCACAGAGATGCCGTGGCCACCTTCCAGCTTCATCATCAGACCCTGGATATCATCTAAGTGAAAAGTTATCTTCAAGACGAATCAATCGAGCTCAAACTCGGTAGGGTTATGTTGATTTATCACAGAGATGCCGTTGCCACCTTCCAGCTTCATCATCAGACACTGAATATCACCTAAGCGTAAAGTTCTTTTCAAGACAAATAAATCGAGCCCAAATTCGGTGGGGTTATGTTGTTTTATCACAGAGATGCCGTGGCCACCTTCCGTCTCCATCATCAGACCAGCTCCATGGTACCATATCATTGTATTGTCACCGAAGATACATAAGCACACTAAATTTGAGTCCAATCGGACATCGGGAAGTGGGTCTAATTTAGCTTCCAAGATTCCACCCGAACATACATAGTTACATACATACATACATACTTACATTGCCAGTTAAATAAAAGCTTGTAAAAAATTTTTTTTTTTTGTTTTTTCTTGTTTCTGCGTGTAGTGCATCTTCGTCACAACAAAACTAAAGTTAAAATAAAAATAAGTTGAAAGTGCAACTAAACCCTGAGGTTTAGTTGCACTTTCAACTTATTTGAAGCTTGACATTTTACAATTTCTAAGAAAATCGTGTAACATCTTTCTGATTTATGCGACAGTAGACCATATGCTAAAGAAACTATTTTGTTTATTCCTTCCGGTGTTCTGATTATGGCATGTATCGTATATATTTGACAAAATGGGAGAAGGCAGCTATCAAATCTCCCATCCATTAGCCAAAAACTTGCCGCACTCAGGAATTCTAAATTTTCTTTCGTGAAAAAAATGATAATACATACATTATGTTCACTAAAATGACCCATGAGGAATGGTTTACCTTTAACCATGGTATTTACCATTTTGGAATACTTGGTAAATTTTTATTCCGTTCTCTTTGTACCATCTTCCTCATTGCATCCTTATTAGGCATATGAGGATGAGAAGTACTGGGTACAACTTGGATGCACCGCTGAATGATTTGTGTAGGTGTGCCCATCGAGCTACTTGCCTTTTCCTGTAAATTTGCCTTCAGTTTGAAATCCAGCCAGTTGTTTTTCAGGATCAGGCAAATGAGCATGTTCATCATTTTGCGATATAACAACATGAGTGTTATTTTCCGTGAACAGAGTTGTTTCAAACACGTCGCACCGCACCGAATGATTTCGCGGACATCGCCAGTAAAACTTCGTATCACGCCTATTATTTAAATGATAGGAGTAACCTTCATTGATTAAAATGTCTTTACCACGTTTAGACTTCACAATTTTACAATCACTCATTTAAAAATCAATAATAATTTAATCGAATCATAACTACTGATTTTGAGCTTGCGGCAATGAATGCCATCAAAAATGTTTTCCCGCGCTGTGTAAATAAACTTTGTTTCTTTCATTTACAACAAAGTATATATCGCCACATTCAATCAGCCGGTCTTGCATCCCGCTATAACAATGATCCAGTATTTGCTCATAACATGCGACAAATCGGAGGATTGGCGTTTTTAGAGCCAACTAAAATCAGTGATGCATTCAATATAATAAAAACCGACATAATTCCTGAAGAAGCAAACCTCGTATGGTTCGAAAAATATTATGTTCATCAACAAAAATCACAAAAACTGTGAGCTCCAAAATGACACTGAAACAACGTCAACCTCGTTTTCCACCTCGCATGTGTTCAGTAAATGACAGTCTTATAAAACACTAGCTGTGCCCGCGGCTTCGTCCGCGTAGAATAGTGTCTTGGGTGGCATAAACAATTAAGACACATACGTATCCAAACTACACCGCGCCATACCACACCACGCTTATTCCCCCTTCCCTCCGCCCCTCACATAGCCTCCCCTCCCCCTCCCTTACCTCCCCTCCCCTTTCCCCTCACTTCCACATCCCCACCCCTACAGCTCTCCTCCCCTCCCCCTCCCCACCCCTTCAAATCCCCTCTTCTCTCCTTCCACTCCCCCTTTCATCTCACAAACTTTGAATGTCATATTTATTTATATCGAAACAACAGCCTAAACAAAAAATGTCAAGCTTCTAGCTTTAAAAATGACGATACTTCCATACAACTAGTCATCCCCCCTTTCAACCCCTTACAACCCCCTTTTCGCATTAAAAATATGCCTATGTCCTTTCTCAGGCTCTACACTATCTGTGTACCAAATTTCATTTAAATCGGTTTAGTAGTATTGGCGTGAAAGCGAAACAAACAGACAGACAGATAGACAGAGTTACATTCGCGTTTATAGTATTAGAATAAAGCCCAGAGATGGCGCTAGCGTAGATTTTAATTCTCAGTGTCGGGTACGGGCCTTGAAGCATGCGATGCGTAGAGCTTGCCGTAAAAGTCTTCAACTTCCGACAGAATTTCCGACTTGAATGCGACGACGTTCCCCGTTGACGCTGTCAGCTTTGTGAGGTAGCTTCTACCCAGAGGCTAGATGAAAACTTTTGACCCCCGATTCTGCTTAATCGATTCTTTAATCAAGAGCGTGTTAGAGGATCGGAGGTCGCGTCTCACCAGCTTCTTAATGGTTTTGTTGCGCACCTGGTTAATTGACAAAGCTGACAATGGGTCTGTTTGTCTCTCATCCATTAGCCGAAGTGTTTCTGTCGAAAGTTTGGACTTTTTGCCCGTAAGCTTGCTCTCGCAAAACTTTGTCCCTTCATCCCTGGGGATTTCCACCACTTCTTCGAGTTTCTGTTCTACGTCATCTGTGGTGGCCAAGGCAGCGAATCGATTTTCCAATTTTAATTGGAATGTTTCGGACTCAACAACGGTTTGGAGTAGGTTTAGATGGAGCGATCGGATCGTTTGAAGAACGAGTACATCAAGAAACATTTCTCTTTCTCGAGGAAATTGACGATCATTTGCCCCCTGTGATTCCTACTCCCAAATCCATGTGGTCCTGTAAACGATTCGCCGCAAGTCTGTACTCCCACTTTGGCGTTGAAGTCTCCCACGACAACGTTGTAGTGAGCCTTAGAGGTGGTATGTAAGGCTCTAGAGATGTATTCATACATGCTCTCTACCTCGTCATCCAAGTGTGTCGAGGTCGTTGCGTAAACCTGGATAACCTTGAGGTTGTACCTCTCGGTTAAATTAATTTTGAGGTAGCGTCCTGGTCGACACACTGGAGATTTCGACAACGTTGTCACTCAGAACCTTGTTGACCAAAAACCCGACGCCGCCTTGGGATGGCTGGTCTCCTTCTCTGTAATACATAAGATGGCCCTATTCTAGAGTTATGGTGTCCTCCTCCTGTCTTCGGACTTCATATAACCCCAGAATGTGCCATCTTATATGTCCCAGCTCCTCTTCCAGCTGCACCAGATGTTCATCTAGTCGAATCGTGCGTCCATTATAGGTTGCGAGGTTCAGTTTGTTTTGGCGGCCTACTGTAGCCCGGGGATTCTTAGCACCCCTTGCCCTGCCGTTACCGTGACCGCCGCCGTGGTCAGGAATTGCAGGGAGGCCGGGAACTGGGGGCCGCGGAATATTGGAACCTTCCATATTTATTGCATCCCTTGGGAGGGATATGCCCTAATCGCCACGCTGGGCACGCGTGTTGGCGATCGCAGGGCGTAGCTCCTCGCACTGGTGACGCTGCTGCCCGTCACCGGCCTGTAGTATTTATAGCTACGCCATAATTTGAAATGGTTATACCGCCATTTGTCGGTCGCCAGAGCCCCGTTCGTCGGTCAGCAGGATGCACCACGGGCAGGTGAGGTTGGCCAAGTCAAGTCCGTAGCCAAATTAAATTTATTAAATAAAGTAGGTTATATAAAGTTATTAACCCACAAAATGTTTGTTACTAGACTGGGACAGTAGGTTCAAGTTCAAGCGATTATTTTTATTTTAAAACTGAAAGTTATTTGACCTAGCGCAAACATTAAATTAACATAACTTACCTTTTTTCGAAGTGCATCTATCTCACGGTTTTGGTTCCGCATTTGATTAGATATCAGCTCATGATTATGTTCATAATTTGGTTAGTTATTTATAAGTCAATATTTACACTTATTATGCGCATCTTGCCGTGCTTAACACATCCAAAAAACTTTTAATTAATTTTATGATATTTTTTCGTAAATCTACAAGCTGAGCCTCGTAACTTCGTCTGCGTTAAAAAATATTATATGTCCTATTCCATTATATTAGGTATACCAGAGCAATATTTAAACAAAATCGGTCTACTAGCTAGATTAGTCGTGAGGAGATAAAAATTTAAAAAAGTACTATTTAATAATTATGCTATAATAATATGACAAAAAAAAATGCTTAAACAATTATGATAGATAGATAGATATACTCTTTATTGAACGCCAAGAAACTTAGTACTTATACATTTTTGTTAAAACTAGTGTCAATGGGCGGTCTTATCGCTCAAAGCGATCTTTTCCAGAGAACCATGCATGGAGAGGTTTAAAATAGAACATAACGGATGGCGGTGGTCATAAAACTATTTTGTAAAAATACATAAATATACCTACAATAAATACCTATATTATTACATATAAATACTGTTTATATACTACATAATAGTATAAACATAATAATATACATATATATGTAAATATATAAATTATGCCGAATTATAGTTATGCGTTTATTATTATGCTTTAGAATATGATGCCACAAATGCTTATGCTAACAGTAATTATGTCAAGAAAATATGCTTAATTACTTTATGCCAAATTAATATATGCCTAAATATATTAGAAGAAACAACATTATGGTTTATGGTATTTATTTTCTCTAAAGATTACAAATCACTTAACAGAGAAAATACTAGAATTGCTTACAAATAGAGTGTACGAAACTTAAATAAAAATATAGATTTTAATTACCTTACAACAATATACGTATAAATAAATATGTAGTAGTTAGATACTTAATATATGATAAAACAGATAAATTAAAATACCTACAATAAAAAATAAATAAAAAAGTTAAATGTGGGTAGTTTTAGAATAACCATTGGGAACTCGAACGAATAAGGCAATTGTCATAGAAATCGGCGTCCATTACGTATCTCACTGCTATCTGGTTGTGTTTAGTTTCTATTGCCTTGGCTATTTTATTTTAATAGGATGTTAAATTTAGTTATGTAAATGAATATTAATTAATAATTTATAATCATTTAGTATTATTGTAGAATATTGTGTTAATTTATTTTGTTGCAGTTTTTGTTTGTAGTAGATGAATTATTTGATATTTTACGTATGATTATTTGTTTATTGAATATGGATAGATTAGGCAAATATAAAAATAAAAAATATAGGATACAAATATGAGATTTGCATGTTACAATGACTTTCTGTAACAAATACAGTGGCATATATATTTATGAATCTATATACATTTCAATGTTTTTTTGTGGTTTACATGACGTATACATGTATGATATATGTAAATTTATGTATGTTGGGATGTAGGTATGTGATTGTGAGAAAAATTAGTGTTTTTATGAATGGTTAAGTAGATTACGGTGTTAAAATATTGTAAAATTATTTTGAATATATTTTTTTAAGTTTCTTTTAAATGAGATAAAAGTCTTGACATTTTTGATATTTTCCGGTAATTTATTATACATTTGTGCTAAAGTATATTATGACAAAAAATGTTATGCGAAACAAGGGAACCGGTGCATGTTCTTAGATAGGTGTTACGGGGACAACTCACCAGGAGGCGCTGCAGTAAACATTTGTTTGTGCAAATCCATGACACTATTTTTCTTCATTACTACTATGCTATTACTACTAGTTCGATTTTGTCTTTAAACGGTTCGTAATTAATCAGTGGTGGTCCTTAGATAGATGTTATGACAGTAACTTTCTAAACGACGCTGTTGTGGGTGTTCATTCAAAATTTAAAATATTGTTACTTGTTCTCTATTGACGTTAGCTATAAGCAAATACAGCAAACAATAAATTATTGGTAACAACGCTTAATTTCCTTATATTATTTATTGATAATTTATGTCGCACAAATATCCTTATACTCGTTGACCATAATGCCTGTCAATAAGCTAATAAATAAGAACATCGATCAGTCGTACGCCGGGACTCCAGTGAGGAACACGACTAACAAACGGGAAAACCGATCACACCTATTCCGGAACTTCAAGACTACCTGTGAAATATGGGAGATGTGTCAGAAGCTAGCTCCGTGGCCTGGCTGGTGGGGCTGGCGCTGTCCGTGCTCTGTTTGCTGTTTCAACTGTTCAGCTACGTGTTCGTGCCGGCCAGCAGGAAGCTGGACCTCAAGATACTGACGCAGATCACGATAGCCAGGATCGTGAATGTCGTCACGGAGTACCTATTTAGTTATATTGAACTGTCGCATCCCGCCCTGGCCGCAGACTTTCTGTTCTACACCTACTCCGACGCCGCTCTAATATGCTGGATGTTCGTCTTCTCCAAAAACTTATACGACAAAATCACGCAAGTGTTCACCACGAAGAAAGTGAGCTTCCTAACGACGTCCATCCTGGTGTGGTTGTTCACTCTGCCCATCGGCGTGCTCAGCCCGGTCATGCTGCACATACACTCCGACGATACATTCTACGAGTTTAGGTATTTCCACCGGCTGTACAGTATCACGAAGTTTATCGTTCTCGCATTTAATATGATATTCTTCATCAGAATATTTTACATCGCCATCAAAAGGAACGCCAGCGCGAGATCCACGGGCGCGGTGCGGGCGTGTGTTATAGCGTTCATTTTATTGAGTATATCGAGTGTGCAAGTGTTCATAACAGATTTCATGACCACCATTTTACCTGAGCATGATTACGTGTCGCATGTGCTGTGTGTCATCAACGCGTACCAAGTGCTGGCTGTCACCGCTATATTCGTAATATTGGTCCGCAGGCTTACGGACGAATCATACTGCTTGACGGTTTCCAAATCTTTTAATAATATCAGATTGAGATGATAATACCACAAAAAAATATTATCTATACTAATATTATAAAGAGAGAACATTTGTATTTTTGTATGTTTGTAATGATTTGGCTCAAAAACTACTGAACCGATTTAAAAATTCTTTCATCAATACATATATATAATAGTATGAACTTTCGGAATAAAAATAGGCTATATATTATCCCGTTTAAATCAAAGGTACATTCGTGGACACCTAATTTGCAACCTAAGTCGGCAAAAAAACGGTCGAAAAAACACGTTTCTTACGAACGCTGCTCAATTGAAAATAGGTAGACGAATATTTTCTATGGAAGAGTTGTACAACTTAATAAGACCTACAAAAAAGTCCGCGACAGCATATGTCTATCTCTTAAGGTTGACTCTCAGTAACCATTTTAATCTTAAAATTTTTGTTAAAAAATATTACATAACTTCCAAGGCTATTTTCAAGTATATAGTATTAATCCTTATCCAAATAATTACGTTAATTAGCTTGGCCACATATTATGGATCAAAATTGTCCTTTACAGTACATAATTCAAATGAAAACTCTAGAAGATATCACGAATTTCACATACACACATCGCAAAATTAATAAAATATTTCCAGTGAAACCACAGATTAGGTCATAGTTACTACTACTATATATTATTATAAGCTTACCTATGCTGTAGATCCCCACTGAACACAATCAATTTATAGTCAATATGATATAATAATATGATCTATTGTATAAAATATATATATATAATAATATAATATTTTAAACCACCCCGACTGATCTATGTATAATCTTTTCATTAAAAGCATTTCAATGACTCTAAACACGACATTTAAAATCTGAGCTGTAAGTTGGTGAGGATTTGAGTATTCTGTAGAGTCCAGGAGATGTCCCAGCATCAGGCCAATGTTCCATGTTCTTACAATATCGTTGAAGAAGAAGATTTTCGAATTGATCAGACATATGAAAGTTGATTTCATAGTGCAATTAACTAGAAAAAAGCTCATAGTTTTATAACGATTGAACGAATTTTCATGAATCAAAGCTAAGAACACTCTCGATGAAGACATCTAACAAACAAAAAAAATTATCAATAATAAAAACAAAATCGGTTCATCCGGTTAGGTGCTAAGATGCTACAGACAGACACACAGATAAGCGTTAAGCGTATAAGCTACTTTTTGGTAGATTTAATGATCCCACTACCACTGTATGTAAACTCATGATTCATGAATGCACATAAAACTTTCATTGGTAGGTATATAGCTAGGATTAGAACCAACGACCGTCGGGTCAGAATCAGGGTAACTATCCTTTACGCCAAAGGGCCGTCCAATATCACTACGTAAGTTATATAAAACAAAGTCCATCACTGCGTCTGTCTGTCTGTTCGCAATAATCTCAATAGCTACTGAACGGATCATCCTGCGGTTTTCACCAATAGCCAGAGTGTTTATGAGGAAGGTTTAGGTGCATAATTCGTTAAGGTTTTGTGTAAATTGGTTGAAATATGACGATGATTTTTAAATATGTTCATATATTATATTTGATGCAACAAACTGATGCAAATTTTGGCGGCGAGGATCTCTGGAAATCGTGTTACAGAGATACATGGTGGTGGCTTTGTGCAGAACAAAAGTCGTCGTTGGTAAACATATAGGTACTTATCCCGTTTTAATAAACCAAATGCTCCATATAGGTCTGTGTACAACGCTCGGCAGCATTATCTTTTAAATTGTATAAGGGTTCTATGTTTATCCTTCAAAACACACACATTGCATCTGATGAAGTCCCGTAGCAAACTCTCCATGCCAAAGATCTAACTCGTGTGTCTCAAT
The DNA here is from genome assembly GCA_954871355.1 of Cabera pusaria. NCBI lineage: Eukaryota > Metazoa > Arthropoda > Insecta > Lepidoptera > Geometridae > Cabera > Cabera pusaria. Next base: position 25,606,637 of record OX940900.1, read on the forward strand.
ACTGGTATAAGAATATAAGAATATTAGGAGTGATGTTGTCAGAAAAATTTCTTCGCAATAAATGTATTATGTATTATGTGTGGTATTTTTTATCAACGTGATCTCTTCAAGAATTTATCTAGATAGTATATAAGATATAGTGTTAGTTAATAATTGAGTTTAGATTGCAAATAAATGTACTTGTTTTCTTTAATATACTCTTTAAATATAAATGTATAAAGTTTTTATTAAATCATGCCTTAAAACTTATTGTTTTTGTATTGTGTCCTTCCATGTAATGTAATATAATCAAGAATTCAATTTGAAACTTCTTTAAGCGCACTGGGGTACAATTTGAAACTTCTTTAAGCGCACTGGGGTACAATTTAACGTAGCGTCACGAAAAATTGCCACGAAAGTGACGTACGCGTCAATCGGATGTCATGTTATATTTTGTATTTATAAACGCCCTCTATGGTAGAATGGCGTAACTATATGAAGACATATTTGCTATCATTCGGGAATTCGTCCCGCTAAGCTCAACACATGGAGTTGTTAAAATAAAACGACGGTACTTTGATTAAATTCTCGATACAAGCAAAGCGACGGTACAACAAAATTGTCAATATTTGAGGGCCCGGTGGCTTAATCGGGAGAACGGTTGGCTTTGATGCCGAGGTACCGAGTTCAAACCGCCGTGCACCAATGTATTTTTCGAAACGAAATTATGTGCGCTTTTCACAGTGGCCCTCCGGTGAAGGAAAAACATCGTTAAGAAACCAACAACCCCCGCATGGTGGTAGGGCACTATCTAGTGTCCGCCTGGCCAGCTACCACCCTCAACTTAGAAAATCTGTCGCCAAAACATCTGTGTTCCGGCAGCTATCCTTGAGAGCCAGTTCCCATTCTAGGCATAGCGTGCTTACCACTGTGCTTCGACCGCATCATCACTTACCAACAGGTGAGGTAGTGGTCAAACGCTAACCTATAAGATATAAAAAAAAATTTATGAAATAATTATTGATGTTGATAAATAAATTGAATTAACTTAATACTCTGAATTCTCACTCTGTGAAGGAAGTTTCGCTTCTAATGCGTAGCTTTGTACGGTTTACTTTGTACCCTTTAAGTTTAAGTGAATTTATCTAGATCTGGTCAGAACATACAAAATAAACAGATATAAATATAGCTACACTCGGCGGTCGCGCTAGGTCTTTCGTAGCTCCGTCACGTCGAGCGCGGGGACCAAATGTAGGTATCAGTCAATGCCTAAAACATGTAAAAGATGTAAGTATGTATTTTGAACAAATAACGCGCCTTTCCAGAGTAGTTGCTGGACTAAAAACTCACGTCATAGGCGCCGGGTTAAAAATGTACTCTAAGAATATACATTTTCATTTATAGTTTTGATTCAATTATGTCTTAAAATTAATACGTTCATCATTATGTTCAGTATACAGCACGTCTTCAGGCTAAATAACAGGACAAGCATGACGCCGCATCGCTGCTAAGCGATGACGTCAATCTATTACAGTACATATGGCGGCGAGCAAAATTCTATATAGGTTATTTTATTCTATATGAGAAAAAATCTAAAAATGTAGTATTCAGATAGCTTAGGCAAAAAGTAGTTCGAAAACCATAGTTTTAGTTCATAAAATAGTTAACACAAATTTTAAAATTCAATGCAGAGGTTTTAGCTTTTTTAATCTGTTTCATAACACCATTAAATGGTAGTCGCCAATAGTCGCCATGTTATTACGTCATACGGCTATGTAAATTTAGAAGTGTCGACTGTCAACTATCATATCACTGCATTTGTTTACACAACCAACTGACGTCATGACCACAAAACAATATAACGTACACTGCGTCCAGCATTTTCGTGAAATTACGCGCGAAATTTGAAAATGCAAAATTTAATTGCATTTCTATTGCACTTAACGATTGAATAAATTATGTGAATTTTTAGTGGTTCGCTAGCTATAGAATCTAATTGAGACACTTTTCAAAAATGGGTGTAATACCCTATTTTTAATGTCAGTCACTGCATTGCGCCTGTTACTTAAGGATAGTTGCTCTGGTTACGTTCGGGTAAATTCAGCTCAAATCAAAAATTTAAAAAAACGTAACTATCTAAAAATCCAATAGATGGCGTTGTACACCGTTAAAACTCGCAAATGATTTTTTTTAGTAATCGCTTCTGACATTCTACGATTAACTGTTGTTATATTTCTTCTTGAGTTTTTCTGGTGGCTTCTGGAGCAAGTTAGCCAGCAAAGAGTAACATAATATAATATATACTGTTAGCCAGTCAGGCGTAACATCATTATATATCGCTTCCCATTTAGTAAGATAGATAGAAACTCTTTATCGAACACCAAACAAATAAAACTTAAAAAATAAACATTTAACAAAAGGTGTAACAACAGGCGGTCTTATCGCTTAAAACGATCTCTTCCAGACAACCTTAGGGTGGAGAAAGAAAAACCTAATATACATGGCGGTATATCGGTGTTAAAAATGAATAAAATAATAAATAAATAAATCAGAATAGGTAATAAGTACATTATAACAAAAGTACGTACATAGTTTATACATTACAATACACATACATAACAATACCATACACACAATAAAAGTAAGTATAGAATACAATATATATATATACATACAAAACTATGCATAACCATATATACATATACATATTATACATATAGTAAGTAGTAGCTTATAAAATCTGCAGCCACAACCTTCCTTATTGTGCTCCAGCAGCACAAAACACTCTTCTAGGCCTTGCTTGGTCACTATCTTCGACCACATCATCGCTTACCACCAGGTGAGATAGTGGTCACACTAGCCTACCAGATATAAAAAAGTATCGATGAACTCATCTTCTTTTGAACTCATGACTGCTATATTATACGTATAGTGGGTACATGTTAGATGATTCAATGCGCTCAGGGAAACACTTTATCCTCTAATAATTCTCGGGCATAAAATATGCCATAATTAACTATGCCTGTTAATGATACCAATACTACGCATAAAGATAGATAGTTTAAGGGAAATAGCTTCAACGCATTGCTCATTATTGTTAGTAATGTACTTGAAGGAGGTGTCGAGTCAATAGATATAATGGCGGACGACCTATTGACCACGGAAATAGTGGTGTTCTGGCGAATAGGGTTCTCAATTTCAACGATTTGTTTCCTGACGCAAATATTGATCTATATCGTGTTACCGAGCAGCCGGAAGCTGGACCTCGAGATACTGACGCAGATCACGATATCGAGGCTCGCCGTCGTCGGGTTCGAGTATCTACTGTCGACGCCGCCGGGGCTGGAAGGATGGCCTCTGAACGCTTGCCTCGCGCTCTACATTCACGGAGACTGCGCTTCCATATGCTGGATGTTTACCTTCTCCAAGAACTTGTACGACAAAGTAACGAAAGTGTTCGCGACTAAGAAAACATCGCTTGTAGTGATGTCATTATGGATCTGGTTGCTCACGCTACCCGTGGGCATTCTGTGCCCGAGCTTGCTCTACGTGGATCCCGAATACTTCGACGTCTTCTACAAAGTGTATGCGATTCTCAAGTTCATCGTGCTGCTTTGTAACCTGTTGTTTTTCTGCAGAATATTTTACGTCGCCATAGACAGGAAGTTTTCCGAGAATTTTAAGTTATTAGATGTTGTAAAAATATGTGTAATATCATTCGTTTTGGTGACCATTTCGAGCGTGCAAGTTTTGCTGGGAGATCTGTTGGCATTCTTCGAACAGGAGTCGTCGGTTCTGGTGTTCTGTGTCATCAATTCGTATCAGGTGGTGGCGGTGATGGTTATATTTCTCATCCTAGCTCATAGTTTGCGTCGTAAAGCGGCACTCAATACGAGTTCTAGAGGTCAGTACAGTGTCTCTAACAGTGCGGTGTGATAGACGTGTAGGAAGGACGTTATAGTTTGGTAAGCCTGCACGATGGTGGACTCGGGGTCAATGTCACACATGGATAGCTTATCATTGTTACTCAGCTGCGCCCTTAGGCTTACTCCTTATATACCTACTTCTACACGTGAACCCTGGGTTGTTCTAAATTATTGTTGACCTCTGGTGGTATGGTAGGTTAGGTGGTTGCTAGGTTATACCACCCACCAAAACAAATAAGCGTCACCAAGCGTCGTCGAGTTCTGGCATGATATGAAGTGCTAGCCAGTTTAGAGGATGGGTTGAGAAAGTTGCACTATGTCCAGTGTCTCGTTTTAGTGCCGCTTTAGAATTCCAGACAAGCACGATAGCACATCGACAAGTTTTTAATTCATAAGTAAATCATGGCGACCCTTTGAACTAGAATCACTGAATTTTTGAATTGAAATATCAGATGTTTGTTACCGGAGGATCGTGCAAATTCAGGATGAGGCAGTTTTCCAATCAGCATTTCTTTTCGAATGATTTTGAACAGCCATGCTGGTTCATATGTGTGAGCAATACATTATTGAGGACGAGCTCACACATAATATGTTCTATATGTAGAGAACTGTATTATAGCTTGTATAAAAATAATTATTTTTAATTGTCGCTTAACTACATATATTATTACATAGTATACATTAAAGTAGCCTCCTCCGTCCGTACGCTTAGATCTTCTAAACTACGCAACGGACTTTATTGCGGTTTTCATCAATAGATAGAGTGATTCAAGAGAAAGGTTTATAACCAGGATTCAACGCGGGCAAAGCCGCTTCGCGCGGTTAGTAAATAATAAGACACGTTACTAACCAATGGTAAGGTAAATAATGTATAAGTTATCAGAAATAAAGAATTTTGAATTTCAATTTTGTCTTTATATGTTAGGCTCTGTACCTAAATATATGATATTTATTAAACAAAATGTAACTTTTATAGTTAACTTATATACCTAATGCACCTAATATACCTAATACATAGTTTTTGTGGTCTAAAACAATCTTCGCATTATTGCCTTTCTAATGAAATGGTTTGGGCGCATGGGTTTAGTTCAGTTGTATGGTTTCAAAATATATAATAAACATTTTATTTGTTTTATATTATATAGATAAATTATTTTCTAATCGAATTAACTTTCTTACTGACATAGCACGGCTTATTATAATCTAGAGGGAGCCATAGCCAAATAGATGCTCCACATACATTAAAACGCCTGATTAAACATTTCACGCAATACCACCCAGAAAAGGAGGAGGTTCTCAATTAATCTGTATGTTTTTTTTGTTTGTGGGTATGTTACGCAATTACTTCGATTGATTGTGAACCAATTCGAATGATTCTTTTTTTAATTCGTAGGGTACATTTTCAAGGTAGACCCATTGTAATTTCATCGAGATCTGATAAGTATCTCCAGAGATATGACGATAAATGTCTCAAACTTACTGCTGAAACTGACTCGCGCAGCATGAAAGTCGGTTGTTTAGTTTTTAAACTATCTACTATATAAACTATTTGTTTACTTATTATCCATTGTTAAGAACATTTTGTCAGCGGAGAAAAGTAGTAGGAAAGCCCAAAGCCAAAAAGCCTCTCCTGTAGAGTGATACATATAAAATTATATATATGGTGGAGCGACTCAAAGTATTTAACAACGTGTAAGTCCTTTATATAGAACCACGCTGGCGCGTCTAGAGCAACCGATCATTTTCTTATAGGTTCATAGACATTTATTTACTCATAAAGAATTTTAAATTCGCTTATAATGAGCTTACATACTAATTTATAACTAATTACTATAACTAGCTATATTTAATATTGAAAGTTCCGGAGTTAGATTTTGATGTTTGTATATATCCATTGTATTAATTTAGTTTTAAAGATCATAATACTTTCATGTTCTTTAAGGTCGTTAGGTAGTTTATTATAAAGTTGTGCACCCTCAAACGTAATATTTTTTCTGCCGTATTGCGTCCTTGCAGACCGTAAAGTTATTTTGTTGGTAAAGGATAGCCGTGGTCGTACGCGTCACCTATCGTAACAAAACAATACATTCTGAAAAGTAGCATACGACCACGGGCATTCACTGAACACCACTAAGAATATGTATAAAATACGATAAAATATGTATTTAAAGTATGTTTTTTTATATAATAAACAAACAAACAAACAAATAAACGATACATATTGAATAGTTTGTACATAGCGATCTCAGATGAGAATATTTTCTTGTTTTATACTTTTTAGAGTGTGATATTTCAGTAGTCGGGTTTTAGTTTTAGAACTTATTTTTAGGGTTCCGAACCCAAAGGGTACCAACGGAACCCTATTACTGAGACTCCGCTGTCCGTCTGTCTGTCTGTCTGTCTGTCTGTCTGTCTGTCTGTTTGTCTGTCTGTCCGTCTGTCACCAGGCTGTATCTCATGAACCGTGATAGTTAGACGGTTGAAATTTTCACAGATGATGTATTTCTGTTGCCGCTATAACAACAAATACTAAGAACAGAACAAAGTTAAAAATTAAAGAAAAGTTAAAAAAAAGTTTTTTACGATAGCGCAGCGCCACCTATCTAGCATCAAAGATGGCGCGCTATCGTCTTTACCTTAATCTGAATATCGGAAGCGGCTCGATTAAATAAAATTTAGTATACCTTCAGGGGATTTCGGGGGCGATAAATCGATCTAGCTACGAGTAGGAGTCATTTTCAGAAAATGTTATTTTGTTCTTGTTTTCAATAATCAACTTAAAATATGACTCTTCCAGACATCTATTGGCGAGTAGAAGTACTGTTTCAGTAAAGCAGTTAGTTGCTCTCAATTACAAAAAATAGTATTATTATTCGTCAATAGATGTCGGGAAGAGTCATATTTGTCTGTTTAAGTGGCATAAAATAACTAGCAAATCTCGGTCAACCAGATATTTAATAATATTAATTACTACAATTACTATTTAAAGTGTAATTGGTATGGCGCCAACAGTCTTCAATAAAATTCCTAAATCTTTAAAGGACATGGACAATATTATGTTTAAAAATAGGCTAAAACAATTTTTAATTCAGAAATGTTATTATGGTATTGACGAATTTTTAAGTGACAAATTATAATCATTATTATTATTTTCATGACATTGTGCTGTATCCTTTTAATTTTATAATTCAATTTAGTTTATAAGAATGACCAGTGTAATATGCATTTTAATTTGGATTATATGTAGTGAGTAAAGCAGCGCCATCTGCAAAGTTTGCACGCCTGTTAAGGCAAAACATGACGATCGTTTGAAAATTTTGTCACAACTTTTTGTTATACGCATGTTTTACGCAAATAAAATATCTTTATCTTTATCTTATCTTTATTACTACTATTACTATTACTACTATATAATACTATTCTACCTTTGTGTTAACGTTTACTTAGTTGGTGTTAGAAATTCGATAGATGGTGTTTGGAACCCTCCGTGTGCGGGACAAAAGTCTGACTCGCACTTGGCCAGTTTTATATATTCACTTGTAGAATAGTCCCCGTTTACAGACAGTCAGACAAGGATTCATATTGTGGGTTGTGCGGTCTCATGCGACGGTTATGTGCATCATCATTTATTAAATTATTGCACTTAACTTTATGATTCCACTTAGAATTTTTGTTTGGTGCTGCTCGTATTTTCCTGTAATGCGGGTAATGCCAATACATTCAGTTACCTACTCAAACAGTTGTGCAATTCCTATACGTAATGTAGGTATGTTTTTTCCGACTATAAGGAAAAAATAGGTCTTAAAATAGTTTGTTTCTTCTTATCTGTATGTTAATCAATTTTTATGACATACTTAAATTAATGTTTTTAGGGTTCCGAACCCAAAGGGTACCAACGGAACCCTATTACTGAGACTCCGCTGTCCGTCTGTCTGTCTGTCTGTCTGTCTGTCTGTCTGTCTGTCTGTCTGTCTGTCTGTCCGTCTGTCACCAGACTGTATCTCATGAACCGTGATAGTTAGACAATTGAAATTTTCACAGATGATGTATTTCTGTTGCCGCTATAACAACAAATACTAAAAAAAGATCAAGTTAAGAATTAAAGGGGGTCCCCATACAAAAAACGTGTTTTTACTATAGCGCCATCTATGAACGATTGTTTACCAGTGTTTCTCAACCTTTTTCATGACGCGACGCGACCCCCTTAGTATGAAAAAAATCGACCTACTTGCACTGTTTATAATTTGTATTTTGTTGTTCTAGCTTCTACCCGCGGTTTCGTTCGTGTGGCCTACAGGAAACAAATTACATATTTTCTTTTAAACCAAAAATTATAAGCACTCTCAGTCAAAACACCTACTTTACTCACTCTTTAATTAATATTTTCTTTAAAAGTATGCTTTCAAACTAAATATATTATTATTATATATTATTATTATATATATTATACCAAATATATTCGGTTCAAGCATTTCTATTTTCTTGGCTCATGTAGCCAAGGTGTAGAACTAAAAGAAAAAACTTCTTATATAAGATTTATGTTATATTATAAGTCAAAGAAAACATATTTACTTCTTAAACTATAGTTAGTAGGTATAGTCAACATTTATTTTAAGTCTTAAATCAACATTTAATTTAAATCTCGCAACAATATTTATTTTTAAACTTAAAATCAACATTTTTATAAACCTCAATTAAATCCATTTAAATCCATCCAAGTTCCTCGTCTAACCAGCAGCGGCACGTAGCGCACATGCTAAAACTTGTTTACGCGGCAAAACAATGTAAATGTAAACCGAATAATTCAGCCGAATATCTGTTTCGGTAAAGGTTAAACCGAATAATATTCGGTATTCGGTAAAACCACTATACGGCGCATCTCTAGTTAACGTTCACTTAGTTGGCGTTAGAAGTTCGTTAGACATTCGTTAGATGGCGTTGTAGTAAATAAGCATGTTTAGTATTGACACGGTATTTATATTATCGATGTACTTTGTACTTTATTTTTCCGGCAAATTGTGTTTAATCGGAACCCTACTTGTGCGGGTCCGACTCGCACTTGGCCAGTTTATTTTTTTTTATTTAATGGTAGTCCATGCCCATTTAATGGTAGTCCGGGCGGCACACGAAAAGGGGCGGCAGCAAGAAGAATAAAATAATTTTTCAGACTCAGTTGTCTTCTAACCCTTAATCAAACGCATAAAAAAAGCTGTTCGCGTGTTCGTTTCAGCTTTTTTGTGAAAATTTTTCGCACTCGCTTCGCTCGCATACTTCTATTTTCAGTCATTTTACTACATAGCGTAAAAATGTTTATTTTATAGGATTATTACTTGAAAATGTCGTGCTCGCTACGCTCGCGTACTGGATTCACCTTTCTTTATCATCTGTTGCTGACTAAATTGATTTACGGGAAATTGTTGCCATACATTATAGGTACATGTTTACATAGCATGATTTTATTTTATTTATTACTTGTAACTTAATTGAATTTAGTTGAAAAGTTAATTTTAGGTTTTAAATTTGTATACCTAAATAAGGGGGCGACAAAATTTGCCTCAGCCCCGGGCGGCACAATCCCACGCTACGCCACTGCCTTCGCGTGGCTCGACGAACACTTAGCTAGTTTTTTTAGAACATTATTTTGTGTGTGTGTGAGCATTTGACTTTAACTGACCATAGATCATGTCCCATGGATCTATTTGGATGCGATTTTCCATAACGTATTACTTATCAGGGGGCACGGTATGCGGCAGTGTCACCGCCAATTCGAGCTAAACAAAGAGGTACCGTACCTTCCTTTTCTCAAAGCCATTCAGGCCATTTTCAACATCATGTAATTTTGTGCTGGCTAAAGCTAGAACCCTGAATTTTCAGTAAAATATTAAAGCATAATATGGCTTAGACATATATTCCATAACATTCAATTTAAACGTTTAATTAAAGAACTATGCTCGTCCAAGTTCCTTAGTTTTGTCACTGACACACTGACTGACTGACACACTGACTGACTGACACACTGACTGACTGACACACTGACTGACTGATGGTCGACATAATTTTAAGGTACTTCTAGCAGACCCACACGCTTTAAATTTTAAACATAATTAGTTTTTTTAGCCTATTAATTCGAAATTTCATAAAATCTAAAAATATTGCAAGTTCAGTCACGTTTTCAAAGATATACAAACTGCATAAGTAAGTTAGTAGGTAATCCTATATATGCGATTACAACATCTATATATATAACTATATCCATGGATAACAAAGATAACTTTGTAGTTCTTGAAGGTAGGTGCAGTGTGCTGTGATGTAAGTAGGTGCAGTGTACTGTGATGTAAGTAAGTGCAGTGTGCTATGATGTAAGTAGGTGCAGTGTGCTGTGATGTAAGTAGGTGCAGTGTGCTATGATGTAAGTAGGTGCAGTGTGCTGTGATGTAAGTAGATGCAGTGTGCTATGATGTAAGTAGGTGCAGTGTGCTATGATGTAAGTAGGTGCAGTGAGCTGTGATGTAAGTAGGTGCAGTGTGCTGTGATGTAAGTAGGTGCAGTTTGCTATGATGTAAGTAGGTGCAGTGTGCTATGATGTAAGTAGGTGCAGTGTGCTGTGATGTAAGTAGGTGCAGTGTGCTGTGATGTAAGTAGGTGCAGTGTGCTATGATGTAAGTAGGTGCAGTGTGCTATGATGTAAGTAGGTGCAGTGCGCTATGATGTAAGTAGGTGCAGTGTGCTGTGATGTAAGTAGGTGCAGTGTGCTATAATGTAAGTAGGTGCAGTGTGCTGTGATGTAAGTAGGTGCAGTGTGCTGTGATGTAAGTAGGTGCAGTGTGCTGTGATGTAAGTAGGTGCAGTGTGCTGTGATGTAAGTAGGTGCATTGTGCTATGATGTAAGTAGGTGCAGTGTGCTGTGATGTAAGTAGGAAGACATACAAAAAGAGATGAGATCCCAGATCCCTGATCGGGTAAAATCCTAAATCGCGTCGCCTCAATTTATGGAAGGGAAGGGGGGATGAGGGGAGGGGAAGATATGGGAGAGATTTGGAAGAATATGAATATTTTAAAATTTCGACGTTAAGTACTAAAAAATGGGTCAATAATTAGTTTAAGCTGGAGATGCGGAGGGGAAGGGATTGGAGGTAGATCCCTCCCATATGCGCGGAGAAACGCGGAATCATAGTCCACGAGAAAAAATAAAGACATTTTTCTATGATTCCATTTCATGCATTTGCAAGTTATCACGTGAATTTACTATAAGAAAAAATATTAATTTAAAATATTTTGACTCTACTCCAGCAGCTGAAATTGAATTGGGAAGATCAAGGCAAATCCCCTTGACCCTCCCACAGCCACAGAATCCTCAAATTAGGTGACGCGTTTTAAGATCCCAGCCAACTGATCGCCACCGAGACCACTACCGTAGATGGCAGCGGTGCGGCCGTACCTTTAGACATGCTTATTATGGTAGAACGAAATGAAGGATACCTACCTACTAACTACGCGGGCGGAGCTGCGGGCGCAACTATTAATAATTTTTCTTATTACGCATAACCTTTTGTATTTTTAATTAAAACATTGACATTTAAATCACTCGCTTGCAAAACTTTTTCATGATTGTAGTCCGAAGTGGATCCTCCCAGACACCGTGCACCAATATCAGGAACAGGCTGGTTATGGCGATCGGCTGGAATGCGTTCAGGACGCTCAGCCACGTCGACAGATTCTCATTCATATCCCAGAAGAAAGAAAATAGATCGGTGACCAGCACCTGCAAGCTGGATATGCACACGATGACGAAGGACACCACGCACGTCCTCAGCAAACAGACGCTCCTGTCGTTCCTTCTCACAGCCACCCTGAATATGACCAGGAACAGCAATAGATTTACAAATAGAATGATAAACTTCACGACACCGTACACTTTATAGTAGTACTTGAAGCCGTCTGGAGTCGTCCCGCTCTCGTGCAGCGCTAGCAGCAGCGGGCACAGAAGACCGAGCGGCAGCGTGCCCAGCCACACCGCCACGGACAGCAGCACGAAGCTCATCTTCTTCACGAACACGTTGATCACCTTCTCGTAGAGGTTCTTGGTGAAGATGAACATCCAGCAGATGAGCACCGCGTCCGTGTGCATGTATACTTCGAAGGCGACGTTCCGCGTGACCTCGTCGAGCGACGCGTAGTGGATCGCGTACTCCACCACGATGTAGAGCAGCCGCGTGGCCGTCAGCTGGCTCAGTATCTTCTGATCCAGCTTCCTGGCCGCCGGCACCAGCGCGTACACTGCCGCCTGCAGCGACAGACAGAACAACGCTACGCCGAACCCTATCGCATATAACACTTTCACTGCGGTCAGTTCGGGCTCCTTCATTCCATTCATGTTTCTCTTTCAATGAACACGACGCGCCCGCACTGGATGGGTTTTTCATATACAATGTCTGTTTCGTTGAGTATTTTTGAATTATTTTTCCTCGAGTGACAGCCTTTTGGTTATTTTTATAATAGCAGAACAATAATTCATATGAACACAAACCAAGCCACGGTTTCGGCCGCAAAAAGTCTGTCTGTCTGTACGCGATAAACTGAAAAGGCACTGAACGGATTTTCATGCGGTTTTCACCAATAGTATAATATAATGTTTAATAATTTCATTGAGATGTTGCTGATGATTGATTCATGAGAAAAGTTTGTGTGGTTTTGGTTTTGAGTAAATTGGTTGAAATATTATGGCGATGATTGTTGAAGACGTTAATACATACTTGACGCAACAAGCTGATGCTAACCGATACAGGCATATATGCTCTACCCGTGTTAAGCCAGGGCAGGTCGCTAGTTGTTTTATAAATAAAATAATATTTGGGTTTTTTGATGTACCTAATGTATTTTTCACATGTGGGGCAGTACCTGAATCAAATATATGTTTTATGTTTAGATTTTTATTCATCATCAATAGGGTATTTTACTCTATATGAGAAAAAAAAAAATTATTGAGGTAGGCAAAAAGGCAAAAAACAGTCGGAAAACGTTAGTAAAATAGCAAACTAAATATTTAAATTCAATTCAAAGGTTTTTTTACTCATGTGGTTTAGCTTAGCACCAACAAACAGTAGCCACCAGTAGTCGCCGTGCTGTATATACGTCATACGGCTAAGTAACAGTAGCCGCCAGTAGTCGCCGTGCTGTATATACGTCATACGGCTAAGTAACAGTAGCCGCCAGTAGTCGCCGTGCTGTATATACGTCATACGGCTAAGTAACAGTAGCCGCCAGTAGTCGCCGTGCTGTATATACGTCATACGGCTAAGTAACAGTAGCCGCCAGTAGTCGCCGCGCTGTATATACGTCATACGGCTAAGTAACAGTAGCCGCCAGTAGTCGCCACGCTGTATATACGTCATACGGCTAAGTAACAGTAGCCGCCAGTAGTCGCCACGCTGTATATACGTCATACGGCTAAGTAACAGTAGCCGCCAGTAGTCGCCGCGCTGTATATACGTCATACGGCTAAGTAAACTTAGAAGTGTCTACTGCAACTATCATAATATCACTACATTTAATGAAAATTAATGAAAAAAATTTAATGTAATTACTTTTGTTTACTTAGCCAACTGACGTCATGACCACAGAGCAATATGGGGTCCACTGAGTCCAGCGTTTTAATCAAAATACGAGTGAAATTTGAATTTTGTGGTTCATTAGCACTATAATAAAATCTAATTGAGACATTTTCAAAATGGGTGTATTACCCTATTGATATTGTATGATATTATTATATTGATATTGTATATTGATATTGTAGTCAAAAGCTTACATAAAAACATCTGTTGTGCTTGCGTGTTGTGTTGTATGTTATGATAGAAACTTAATGCATTTAGTGGATAAATGGTAAACAAATACATTGGTATCGCCGACTGGCTATAACAGACGCGCCGGGATACTAATAAACGTTGAACTTATAGGTACCTATTATAATATTAGGTATATTCATGTTAGTGTTGTCAGTGATCGCTGATATTCGGCAACAATATATTAAACTTATAGTTTATGAACCATGTTTATGTTATTGTAACATTTAGCCAAAGAATGAGCGCAGGCAGGTCTTGTTCAGGTTAAGCTTGAGTCTAGTCATTATCATCATCATCATCAGACTATCTCTATCCACTGTTGGACATAGGCCTTTTCTATAGCACGCCACTGAGCTCGATCTCGACTCTCTTTTTCCAACAGCTGCCAGTCAGCTTGCTTATATGATAAAATTCCATATTGCTGACGGGCGCCCTGTGTCTCGTACCTCTGGCTGCAGCGAAAATGAAGATTATAATTGTTCCTCGAAGAGATTTAAAGATACAAGTTGGTAAGTAGTATAATTAATGTAATGTCTTTGTCGTTGCTAAGTATATGATTTTGTTTGCGACTTCAAATAATTATACTAATGCAAAACGTCACTAATGAATGGAACTTATAGGTATAGTACATGTATATGTATAGGATATAATTGACCGAGTGAGCGAAGCAAACGAAGCGTCTTAGTTTCGAGATTGGGCAAAAATGCTTTTGTCTGTCTGTTCTCGCCTACAGGTCGCATTTTTCAACTAATTTCTACGATATAGTTATAAATATTATAATACGAGGCTTATCGTGCCTAAAACAAAATTTTTTATTTAACTTGACGTTTCGACCAAGTTGCATTGATCGTGGTCACGAGACAACTGATTTTTACGAAACACAAGAAAAACTCGTAAAACAAGATTCAAACTCCTAGAACCAAGGGAAAGCGAGTAATAGGTAAAACTTATACTCTGATTTTGCCAAAACTCTGAAATGTCTTTGCCAAGCCAGGGGAAAGGGGAAAGTGTCGGTTATTCCATGGTTATAAGGGCATGCGAGGTTTCTGTTGTCACAGAACCTAGTTATTATCATCTAAGTAAATATCTAGAATCTATGCTTGTACAGGCCCCCTTGGTTTGTTTAAGAGGGAATGACAACTTTGTTGCGGAAAAATTAATGGCTTTCCCATATATTTTGAATTTGCGTAAGCGTGAATGAAAACATATATTGGATTTTGTCTAGGGACGTAGCTCTCGCCACAGATGACACGACGGGCCGTAAGACGCGGCAACGACGAGTTGACTGCGCTCGTCCCAAGCCGAGACGATTACGTTGCGATGTGTATGCGATGTCCATCACTCGTGTGGCAAGCCACTTGCTGATTTTGACAGCATTCCTAGTCTGTATGCCAATTATAGTTCCACTACACTCGCCATGTGGATTTGATTGATGGATTGATGCTAAACATACAGTTACTGAGATGTAGATCATTAAAATTGCAAATGTTAGAAAGATAAGAAAAGCGGTACATACCTACATCAAACAAATACGACTGACAAGAATACATAAGAATTGTCTGATTTACAATGTTAGACCAATATGGCATATAATGGCTGCCAAGGCCAGTGATCAGCATACTACGAGGAGTGGTGACCGACTCGCCAGTTGTCCGCCGGGAAGCAGAGGGTTTTGGTCACTTGCCAAAGCAGCCGAGGGTAACTTCTGCCAATCCTCCCTACCAGCCCTACGAAATTTGGATGCTAGCCTGGCCCATACTGCTAAAGAAAAAGCCGATCTTCTTGGTAATCTTTTTGCATCTCACTCGACACTCGACGATGGGGATTTATCACCGCCGATTATTACGAGGTGTTAAGAGTTCCATGCCAGAAGTACGCATCTCCCAGAGAACAGTACGGAAAGAACTCTTTTCCCTTGATGTGCGAAAATCGAGTGGGTCAGACTGTATTCCGGCGATCGTCCTAAAGAGATGTGCTCCCGAGTTGACTCCTGTGTTAACGCGCTTGTTTCTGCTCTCCTATACCTCAGGATACGTGCCCGGTTCTTGGAAAGTTGCCATAGTCCACCCAATACCCAAAAAAGGTGATCGCACTGACCCGTTTTACTATAGGCCTATAGCAATTACTTCTCTACTCTGCAAAGTTATGGAGCATGTTGTCAACACGCAGCTTCTGCGATACCTCGAAGAGCATCAGCTGATAAGTGATCGTCTATACGGTTTTTGTCATGGTCGCACAGCTGGTAATCTTCTGGTGTATCTCACACACCGATGGTCTGACGCTGTAGAGAGTAGAGAAGAGGCACTTGCTGTAAGCTTAGACATTGCGAAAGCCTTTGACCGGGTCTGGCACAAGGCGCAAGCTTCCATCTTACGGCATACCAGAGGGGCTTTGCACATGGGTCGCCAGCTTCCTTGATCACTGTAGTATATCGGCAGTTGTTGATGGTTTTAAGTCCAACCAAATTCCTATCAACGCTGGTGTCCCACAGGGTTCTGTGCTGTCGCCTACTCTATTTATTCTGCATATCAATGATATGTTGCAAATTGCCGATATACATTGCTATGCAGACGATAGCACGGGTGAAGCACACTATGCCGATTGTGTTAACGCCTCTTCTTCCGAGGTGCAGGAATGCAGAGATAAACTTGTGTCTCAAATAGAAAACTTTTTTTTTATTATATATTTTTTTTTTAACAAAAGATTACTTGCAATGTGGGTTGCACATTACTAGTATTCATATTAACCCCTCCATCTAAGATAAATATGCTTGGGTTTACGTCAATAGTGCAATGGGTGAGGTGGGAATCGAACTCACGACCTCTCGATCGCCAGTCCGACACCCTATCCATTGGGCTATTGCCGCCTTGTGAGAAAGTCTCCAAATGGTCACCCCATTTGGACAGCCCATGTAATTTGATTTAACCCCATGAAGACACAAGTAATTTATTACTTGTGTCAATTATTTAACAGTCGGGACACATTAATGGCTTAACGAATGGGGATTAATGTGTCCCGACTGTTTAAGTCTCTATATTCCATTTAACAATGTATAATTTATTTTATGAGTGTATAGACCGAGAAAGAATTTAAATGGTATAGTTTTTTGATATCCCTAAACAGAAGTCTAAACTACTAGACTTACTTGTTTTTTTCTTTCAGTTCGTTTTTTAACTCTTCACTTTTTGCGCAGTCGGGTTTTTTGATTTTTTAATTTAATGTTTTATTTTACACTTTTTAGTTAAGTAAAGGACGGAAAATTCCGTACTATTAAACGACTATACCAAAAGGAAGAGGTTGTTTGTTACCTCAGAACTCCATCAATTCTTAACCGATTTGGAAAATTCTTTTTTTGTTTGAGTTAATATAATTTTCGTTTGGTCTCATTGTAATTTTATTGAGATCTGATAAGTAACTTGAGAGATAAGCACCGCAAACTTGTTACTGAAAGTGACTAACGCGGCTTGTAAAATCTTTTTTTTTTTATTTGTACGATCATAAATTATTTGTTATAAATATATTTTGAATCTCCATTTTAAGACCTTTAATTCGACACCCCACTCGATAGGTTTTGAAAAAAAAATTTTTTTGAACCCCAAATTTTGGCGTCTGAAATCCGCCATTTTGAATTTTTCAATTTTTTATGTTTTCGTTGACACTTGCGCTAGCATGGCAAATCTATTGACGTGCCAATTATCAAAATCGGCCCACGCGTTTGGTCTCTAGTGTGCCACAAAGGAACAAACATACATACATACATACATACATATATAGACTGATAAACACATTACCTCTCCTTTGCGTCGCGCAGTCGGGTAAAAAGACTCCCTTTTCCGTAGCTCCCCGATTTCAGGGCGTTCCTCTTACAATATCCAACAGTCTTGGGATCCTAGGCATCGACATTTCTAGTGAGGTCCAATTTAAGAGTCACCTGGAAGCCAAAGCAAAACTTGCATCCAGGAAGCTAGGTGTGCTTAACAGAGCGAAGCGATATTTCACACCACGTCCACGGCTTGTGCTTTACAAAACACAAGTTCGACCACACATGGAATATTGCTCGCACCTCTGGAACGGCGCTCCGAGCTACCAGCTTCAGCCTCTTGACTGCTTACAGCGAAGAGCCACTAGAATTATCGACGATCCCGAGCTCTGTGAAAAATTGGAGCCAATCAGCCTCCGTAGAGACGTCGGAGCGCTATCCATCTTTTACCGTCTCTATTATGGGGAATGCTCTGAAGAGCTTTTTGACCGGATTCCACCATCGCCAATCTTTTATCGTACTGCTCGGCACCGTTAAAAAGCTCACCCTCACATCTTACAGACCTGGGGCCTTATTCAGTATGGCCAATGAGATAACGCGTTCCTTAACGCGTCACGTTACGTTATTGAAAATTTGTATTTTGTATGCCACACGATAGATAAATTATACAAAACGCGCGCGTTACACGTCCTCATATGTCACGATATTTTGACAGCTCAAAACGCGCTCATAACCGTACCCTACCGCATTTTAATTGGCATAGAGAATACCATAACGCGGAGATAACGTAACACGGCACGGTAAGACTTTAAAATTGTCATACTGAATAAGGCCCCTGGACGTCTCGCACTACCCGTTTTAACCGAGGATTTTTACCGCGTACCTGTACGATATGGCATGATCTGCCCGCCGCAATATTTCCATCTAGCTATAGGATGGAATCTTTTAAAAAGGGTATACGCAAACTCCTCAAAAGTCGGCAACGCATCAACAGCACTCATGGTGTTGCAGTTGTCCATAGGTGACGGTAACCGCTTACGATCAGGTAGGCTGTCTGCTTGTTTGCCAATCGTAACATAAAAAAAAATATATATATAGCTTTGTTTTTTTCTAGCTTACTCGTACCTACAGAATAGGGCTCCTGGTCGTCCTACCTACGCTACTTGTCTGGAAAAGATCGCTCTTTTAGCGATAAGACCGCCCATTGTGCAACTTAAATTAAGCCTATTATAGTTTAAGAGTTTCATGTAATTTGTGGTGTACAACAAAGAGTTATCTATCTACTTTTGCGATTCGCGGTTCAAATTTCAACTTGTATGTACCTAGGTTTCGATCCTTATGTTTCGCCTCGCCGTTTAACTGTAAAGAGGCAAGAAACAAATAATACAACACTAAAACTGACTTTCGGATGTATATGTTATTGGTGTTGATTTGTGGTTTAAATAGGTGCAAAGAGGTGTTCTTAAATATACAGTTGATTAAACACCATATACTTACCACATATATTTTTACTATAAACATTTACGTTTATTTTAACAGTTACTAGAGGTTATGATTTCAATAGAATTCAATAGTTTTTTGGACGGGGGTAGTCCCTAAGTAAACATCGTTTTTTGTTTGCTCTTATTTAAATTCAATTTAATATTAATTATTTAACATCTTTTGAGTCCAATTATGTCTAGTATTAGAGTATAGTAAAGAATACCTGCCATAGTCTGTTATCCTTTCATAAAGACTCCATTTACTACCACAAAAAATCACTGCAAGTTTTCATATCAACACTGCTAGAAATTTCAACATGGATGCAATTAAAGAGTCTATAGCACAGTTATCACTTGTTTTTAACCAGAGAATGGATAGCTTTGAAAGTGAGTGCACAAAAACCTCCAGTGGTGCAGCTACTTCAAACTCCAACGTTCCATCCGAGTTCCCAGCTTTCAAGGTATTTGTGTTGGCCTCATTGCGCTCACTGCAGGAACAAATCGAGCTAATTGACAGAAATGTTGATAGCATCGAGATGAGATCACGGCGTAAGATGCTCCTTTTTCATGGATTGCCAGAGGATAAAAAGGAGGACACTGCTGCTGTTTTATCAAAAGTGGTCACAGAGCAGCTCAACATTCCTGATTTTAGTGATAACTGCATTGTACGCTGTCATCGTATGGGTCGTTCTGCGGGTCCTGATAGACCGAGACCTATTCTCGTTAAGTTTAATGAGTTTCCCCTGCGAGAAAGGGTTTGGTCCTTGAAGACAAAACTAAAAGGTTCAGGCACAACCATATCGGAATTCTTGACAAAAATGCGGCACAACACATTTATGGCGGTACGCGAACGACATGGTATGTCCAAATGCTGGACACGTGAAGGTGTAATCTACGTATTGCACGCCCAGGGCACACGGCATCGCGTCACATGCATGAAAGATCTCGACGAGATTCCACAGCCTAGTAGCCCGGCAAAGACTTCACCGGCAGCTAAAAAGACGAAGGCGGCGTCGAAACTTAGACGAGCACCGAAAAGGACATAGGTAGCAGTCTACCATCATCATTATTTCTTCTGTTTGTTTCTTATCATATTGCAAATGTAGGCTGGTACCTACATATTATTCTTTAACATCCTGTATTACTGTAGGTGCAGTAGTACTCGTAACTGGCTTTCTTTTATAAATAATCGTCTAAATTATTTTTCTTTTCAATATGAGTGTAGTTTTTTTTTAAGTTTTATTATGGCTCCACACGATTAGTGTATTTAGCCAGTGTCAAGTATTGAAATTCTTTAAGTTTTTATGAATTTAAGTCGTAGAGATGGGTCAAAGTCACATTTCAGATCAGTTTTCAAGTAAAAGTCTAGTCGAAGTCATACCTTCAGTAAAGATATGGTGTTTACTGAAGATTTTCAGTGGCATTTTAGTGAGAACGCAAATAGCATGTTTTTCAACATTGTGCTGTTTCCCTACACTCGCACACATTCACCGGCACTTAATGGTTAATAATCCACATTTATTACACATTAACTCGCGGAAGAACACGTTTTAGGAAAAAATACAATGAGACCACACACACTTCGGTAATTCAATGGTTTCGTAGCTACCTGTATGGGCGCCGGCAGCGTGTCCGCATTGAAGATTTATTTTCTTCTTGGTGTGACACGAGTGCTGGAGTCCCTCAGGGCGGCGTGCTTTCTCCTCTTCTGTTTGCTATCTTCATTAATTCTATATCTTCTTCTCTCTCTTCCTCGTATCACCTCTATGCAGACGACCTCCAAATTTACACTCAAGCATCCGTAGAATACTTAGATGAAGCGGTTAAAATTACCAACGATGACCTTTGCCTAATAGCAAATTGGAGCAAGTCATATGGGTTAACTGTGAATCCCACCAAAACGCAAGCGATCATTCTTGGTAGTTCTAGACTTATCTCAAAAGTGGACTTTACAAATCTTCCCCATGTAGTTTTTAACAGTGTTGATATTCCTTTTAGTAAGCAAGTCAGAAATCTTGGAGTCATATTTGATAGAAATTTTACCTGGGACCCACAGATACAGTCGGTAAGTCAAAAGTTATTCGCATCTGCAGCTTCACTCAGAAGATTGCGAAACTTTTTGCCAACTGCGACTAAAGCTGCGCTCGCTCAATCTCTTCTTCTTCCTATACTTGACTACGCTGACGCTAGCTATCTAGACCTTAGGCAAGACCAATTAAATAAGCTTGAGCGGCTGCAAAATTTTTGCATCCGTTTCATTTTCGGTCTCCGAAAATTTGACCATGTTTCTGAGTTCCGCTCAAAGCTCAAATGGCTGCCTATCCGCCTTAGCCGGAATGCTCATATCCTTTCTCTTCTTTATTCCATCTTGTTTAATCCCTCCACTCCGTTATATTTAAAAGAACGCTTCGAGTTTCTCTCTTCCACGAATACCCTTTCTCTTAGGTCGTCCGAAAACTTGGTTCTGAGCACTCCAGCACACAGTACCAACTTTTATGATGCATCTTTCACTGTGCAAGCTGTACGCCTCTGGAACAATTTACCAGTGGATATAAGACGTGCTCAATCACTGTTCTGTTTCAAGGCTCAAGTGGAAAAGCAATACCTGTCAATTGATTAATATTAATTATGACATTTGTCTACATTCGCAACGTTTTATTTAGTTTAATTCTTGTATAATATGTATGGTTTATGCATGTATATGTATGTATATATATATAGTTTATATTGTGTATATATATGTAGATATATAAAATGTATGTATTGAATATCTGTAGATCTAAGTAAGTTTATGTACCTGATATATATATATCATGCCACCGTCCATGCTTATCATAGGTTTCATATCCATCCAAAGGTTCTCTGGAAGAGATCGCTCTTAGCGATAAGACCGCCCATTGTACATCTAATTTAAGTTATGCCAATTTTGTTTTTTTATTTTGTTTATATATTGGTGTCAATAAAGAGTTTTTGTATTGTATTGTATTGTATTGTACTTTTCCACGTTCCCGCCAAAAAACCATGAGTGTATTGTAGTTCATAATTTGTAAACATTGTTGACGTTCTAATGTTAAACCTATCTGTCAAAGTATATGTCACATCATCTGTCAATTCTGACAGTGACGCTGACAGTTATTTGTGTATTTTTTTATATAATGGCTCCTACACAGTTCGTATATTGTATATTTGTAAACGTTTCAATACATTTATTATTTTCTGTTGCAATATAGATTAATAAGTTATAGTATAATTGTTTTTGTTATACATTAAGTAGTAGGTAATAATTTTACGGCCTTACTAATAAAGTTTTTTTCACTCTGTACACACGTTGTATACCACAAAAGCTGACCAATAAAAATATTTTTGACGTAAGCCTTGGATAAAGTTGGTATACAGATGTGCCATTATCAAAGGAGGCTGTCCATTTCTTAAACAGCCTGGGACCCTAGTTTAGCGAGTGTGTTAAGGATTAAAATGGCGGATTTCTCTATTATCAGCTGATTGAAATCATGTCTAGACATAGTAACTATTATTGAATCTGTGTCTAGTATTCTGTAAAAAAACGTTTTGATTCTTCAAACTTCAAAAAGTATGCTGTCATTTGAGGATCGTTTGCATATGTTAGATTTGTTCTCATTGAAATGGACTACATAAATTATTTCGACATATTTGACCATTAAGAGATAGAAGAGGCAAATAAAAAAATCGAAAACATTATGAAGACCGTGCAGATCCATTATTTTGAACAATTCAGATTTTCCATTTTAAATACAAATAACGGGTTTACTAAAAGCTATGCGGAAGAAACTAAACGCAGTGATTACATTCTCTTTGCAAATTGACAGTTTATTCAAAGATGGCTACAATCATGTTTATATTGTAGCCATGGAGACCGCTAGTCTCCATGGCTACAATGTCAACAGCGTAGACAGAGGACAACAGTCAATTTGAGTGTTTCGTTCTAAAATCTTTCACTCCTACTAAAAGAAAATATTTTCTATTATGTCAACTAATTTCAATAAAAAGTTCCAAAAACAACGGAGTTTGATTAATATTGCATTCCTAAAATAAAATTTCATGACTAATATTAATAATTAGTAAACTTTATGAAATAATAATTTACGGAACTATTTAAGACGTAAACAGTTTCTAAACGAATTGACTAATAGTTGCCAGATGAAAAATAAAAAAGTGTTAAACGTCTATGTAGATACCCACCTCCTATTCAACGTTTATTAGTCAAACAATAGATTGACGCGTGTTTAGCGCTTATTCTTTGTGCAACTGCACAACCGTTTAACAGACGTATAGGCAAATTTTTATTAGTAAGGCCGTTAGTGTTTAAGCATCTGAATGCGTCTTTATATTTATCTTAAACTGATTTCTATCCAACACTGCCAGGCGAGAATAATTATTGTACTTAGGTACGACAGGCATATTTGTTTTTAAAATTATTTGAATATTTTTTATATATATTTTATACGTATATATTATAAGTTATATATTTTTTGATATATATAATAATACATTATGTTAAATTTATTTGTATCTGATAGTGACAACGATAACTATTTATTGTGTTCTTCGTCAAGCAGTAGTAATGATAGTTTCGTTAGCATTCCAACACTATCGGACACTTTAGAAGCACATTTTATTGATGTGCCGAAAAACCTCAACGTTATTCATATAAACGCGCAGAGTATTCCGGCCACTTCAACGATATGCTGGCGACCTTTGAACAGCTAAAACACATTCACGCTATCTTAGTCTCCGAGTCTTGGCTCAAGCCATGTCTTTCTTCTCATCTTTATCCTCTTCCTGGTTTCCAGCTTATACGCAACGACCGCACTAGTTGTGGTGGTGGTGGTGTAGCTATTTATCTGCAAGCACATATTCCTTTTTCAATAGTAAATATGTCTGCACAACCACCCCCTTCTAACGCTGGCGAGCATCTCTTTATTGAAATTCTCCTTTCACACACCAAAATTCTCCTCGGAGTCTACTATAGCCCTTCTTCTCATTTAAACTTTTTCTCTTCCTTCGAAAACTTACTAGAGGATATCATTCCTTGTTATAGTCACACACTCATCATGGGTGATTTTAACACTTGCCTCCTCAAAAAAGACTATCGTTCTTCTATGTTAGAATCTGTGATAAGATCAAGCAATTTGCATTTTCTTCCTCTCAACGCCACTCACCATTTTCCTAACTCTACACCTTCACTTCTGGATTTGCTTATTGTTTCTTCTTGTGATCATGTTGCTAAGCATGGTCAATGTTCTGCAGATTCTTTTTCTTATCACGATCTAATTTTTCTCTCTTACAAAATCCGTCCTCCTAAACTCAAACCTAAAATTATTTTTCAACGCAACTTTGGTGACATGGATTTAAACAATCTGCGCGAAGACGTGGCTAATGTCGATTGGTCCATATTAGAGAATGCTGATTCCATTGACGATAAAATTAATATCTTTAATTCAACTATACTGCGTCTCTATGACACCCATGCGCCAATTAGAGCAATTAAGGTGAAACATCTGCCTGCTCCTTGGTTAACTGCTGAAATAAAGCTATTGATACACAAGAAAGCGGTTGCTAAAGCAAAATACAAATGTAATCCTAGCGAATCTAACAAGAAGAAATATCTTAAATCTCGAAATCGCTGCAATATGGTGTGTAGGGATGCTCAACGCCGACACATTCATAAATCTGTAGATAATGACGATCCGTCCAAGGTATGGAGATTTTTACAAACTTTAGGAATTGGCAAGCCCAAAAATAACCCTATCTCTCATAACCTGAACTTAGACTCTCTTAACCGATATTTTTCAACCTCTTCTTCTATCGACATCTCTGTAAAAGCCAACACTCTCTCACTTCTCTCCACTACTCCGTCTCCTACCTACCCTGCTTTCACTTTTACTCAATTTGCCGAGGGGGAAGTTAATAGAAGCGTATTATCCATTGCTTCAAATGCTGTTGGGATCGATGGTATTACTCGCAACATGGTTGTCCCTATCCTTGACCTAATTCTTCCTGTCCTCACCCACATCCTTAACTTTTCTATTTCGAACGGTATTTTTCCAACAGCGCGGAAAGATGCTCATATCATCCCACTCCCAAAAAAACCTAATCCTAAAACCTTTTCCGAGTACCGTCCCATCTATCCTCCCATTTCTTTCTAAAGTTCTGGAACGGCTTGTACATAATCAACTTAGTATTTTTCTAAACAAAAACTGTCTTTTTAACCCGTTTCAGTCTGGTTTCCGACCCGGCCACAGCACAGTCACTGCTTTAGTTAAAATAACGGATGACATTCATTCCGGTATGGAGCAAGGTAAGCTGATTGTGCTAGCCCAGCTCGATTTCAGCAACGCGTTTAATACCGTCGATCTTGACATTCTTCTCGAACTGCTACGCTCTATTAACATATCTCCCTCCGTAATTAGTTTCTTTCGTACTTACCTGTTTGGACGCCGGCAGAGGGTTCGCCTTGAAGATTCGTTCTCTTGTTGGTGTAACACTACTGCTGGCGTCCCGCAGGGCGGCGTTCTCTCTCCACTTCTTTTTTCCAGTTTTATAGATACTATTTCTTCTAATCTCTCTTCTCCCTACCACCTATATGCTGACGACCTACAAATATATACGCAAGCACCGCCAGATCAGCTGCATGACTGTGTCAAAATAGTCAATGAGGACTTAAGGCGCATAGCTGCGTGGAGCAAGGACTTTGGATTACAAGTGAATCCCATTAAAACCCAGATAATAATCGTAGGTAGTACCCGCATGTTGAGCAAGCTCGATCGAAGTACACTTCCTGCAATAATTTTTGATGGTATTACGATTCCTTACAGCACACACCTACAGGAATTTGGGTCTTATAATCGACCAAAGCCTATCGTGGGGTCCACAACTAGAAGCCGTCAGGCGTAAGATTTTTGCTTCTGCGGGCGCCTTAAAACGTCTCCAAAGTTTTCTTCCTACTGCTACCAAAGTTGCGTTAGCACAATCCCTACTGCTTCCTATTCTCGATTACGCTGATGCCTGCTATCTAGATTTAACTGAGGACCAGCTGAATAAACTTGAGCGTCTCCAAAATTTCTGCATAAGGTTCATATTTGGTTTGCGCAAATATGACCACGTCTCCTATTTCAGGTCAAGCTCAAGTGGCTTCCTATACGTCTCCGCCGGAATACTCATATTCTCTCTCTTCTTTATAGCATTCTTTTTAGTCCTGCTTCCCCACCCTACCTTAAAGTAAACTTTGAGTATCTGTACTCTCAGCACTCCCTAACGTTGAGGTCAACCGAAAATCTTTCTCTGCAAATCCCCACACATTCGTCTACCTTCTTCGACAAATCCTTTACCATACAGGCTGCACGCCTGTGGAACAGTATCCCAGTCGAAATAAGAAAATCCCCATCATCCCATACATTCAAAGAAAGATTAAGGAAATTCTACTTGCCCAATGATAACTGCTGATCCTGTAACATTTTTATTTATTTATTTTTTCTAATGTGGAATTTACTATCTGTATCATTATTTTCTTTATTGTTATAATGTATAAAATTTTGTAAGTGTAAGTAATATGTAATATGGATACTGGTATATATGTATGTATATATGTATTTGTGTAGATATATATGTTTATGTAATGTGTATGTATATTTGCATGTATGATTGTGTATACACGTGTATTTATGTATATGTATAACTATATAAATAAGTAACGATTAAAATAGATACACCACCGTCCGTCACAGTCTCGCAATATTACTCTCAGCTCGGTTGTCTGGAAGAAATCGCTTTAAGCGATAAGACCGCCCTTTGCATTACTTAGAATAAGTATTTTCCTCTGGTATTTTTCTGTAATTATTGGTGTGCAAATAAAGTGTTTATCTATCTATCTATCTATCTATCTTCTATCTATCTATCTATCTATCTATCTATCTAGAATTAATATTTTTTTATTTATATAAAAATACCTAGAGTTCGTTTAATTAACAAAATTTAGGTAAGTAACGAGGCCGAATCGAACGGAAACTGAAACTCTAATATAATAGTAATTGGATATAACATATTTATTGATAAGCGGCCAGTTTAAGTGTAACATTCGCGTCACATCGCCGCCCCCGCCCGCATCAACATGGACTCCGAACCGGCCGTGACGGCGCCCCGCGGATACCCGAAACTCGAGATCGTACTCTGGATGATTGGGATATGTCTGTCAGTGGTATGTCTGGTGTTCCAAGTGTCGATCTACGTCCTGATGCGGCGGAGCAGAGGGGTCGACCAGAAGATACTGATACATCTGACGGTGGTCAGACTCCTAACCACCTTCCTCGAGTACTTCGTCGTCTTCGAGGACTTGGGAGCGATGGACGCGGTCGTGAAAGCGATCTACACGCAATGCGACGCCGCCATGATCTGTTGGATGTACGTGTTCACGCAGAACCTGTACTACAAAGTGATGACGTTCCCCACGAGACAGATGAACTTGGTGTGCGTGTCGATCTGTGTATGGACTGTAGCCGCGGCTGTGGCCGTCGTCTCCTTTGTTTTATTACGCGTCAAATCGAACAAACCCTATCATTACTTCTACATGACGTACGCTGTCGTAAAGTTCGTGATTCTCAGCGTGAACCTGGTGCTGTTTGGCAGATTATTCAAAGTGGCCGTCTCCAGAGGAGACCGGGTGGTGGGTCTCCTGAGAACTTGCGTGTTTTCCTTCATTTTAATTATCGTATTGAGCGTGCAAGTGTTCGTCACCGATCTCATAAACGTGTTCTGGCCGGAATGTAATGCGCTCACGCACGTATTTTACGTGTTAAACTCGTACCAAGCGATCGAGATCACTTATATTTTTGTAGTTTTAGTCAACAATTTAATTGTAAACGAAGAAAAAACACTCAGGCAAGTTATATTTAATTTCGTGCTCAGAAACAAAGACGTTTGTGAAAGTAAACAATACTCCATAGAAACTGAAGGGAATTAGGTATTTTGTAAATAATATAATAAATTGTTAATGACGATTTTTTAATAAAAAGGTTTTTTTATTATTACGTGTTAACACACGTTTACTGCGGATCGCATAGCTTTCATCTAGTGCGGTGGTTAGTCTAGTCGAAAAATGTCACCATTAGATTTATGAACTGTGAGTAGCAGGCCTTGTCCTGATACCACTAGATAGTATTTAACGCTCTATATCTTTGTGAATGCATATTTCATTCAGTTAGAATCCTCATTAGTTACTTATCTAAACGTTGGCTTTGCCCATGGAATCGCTAAACACAAAATGAGAAACCAGCAAGCAAAAATTATGGGCCGAAAAAGACTGATACAGAACAAAATAGCATTATTTATAGTGATGGGACATACAAAGGAGAGTAAAGAATCATCGATAATAAAATTATATTTTAATAAGTATTGATTAGTAACAAGAACAATCGAACAGAAACAAACCCATTTAAAAAAAAGATCGAACAGTATCTTATGTGTTTTGGTGCATGTGTTTCTTTGTAACCCGCTACGCAAAGAGACTGAAGTATACTTGCTTTTGCTTTTCGTAACGTTTTTTTTCTTTCTTGACCTTTTTCAAGTAAGGGCTGTCAAATACCTTTGCGAGCTAATTAAATTTACTACACAATGTGGAGGGCCGCAGAAAAAAATAGTTTCAGTTTTCAAGTAAAAAAATACTTTCCTTCAATTATAGAAAAATATAGCTTCACTTTTAAATAATGTCATGCGAATGAAATATTACAGGAATAAAGATAAATAATTATACCAAATATTGATTATATGTTTTAACAAGGGATTCTATTATCCAAACTATTTTCTGATTAAAACATGCGTCGCGGGACGCATGAAAAAACAAGCAGTGGATCGCATGGGGCCCTCGGGCCGTTATCTGGACTGCCCTGTTTTAGGGCATGTCTAGATAAAAAGCGTTCATAAGAATCATGAGAGTTCATATATATATTTATGTGACCCATTCTGCAACATAAAAACAACAAAAATGAAATGCAGACCGTTTCTCAGAAACTCACTGTCACTGTCAGAGTCACTTTTGTTGTACGAGTTAATATTAAAAAAATAATCAATTTTTAACCGACGAAAAAAAAACGGAGGAGGTTATCAAGTTGACGTGTATATATTTTTTTTATGTATGACCACGCATAACTTTTTACAGAGTAGTCTGATTTCGATAATTCTTTTTTTATTGGAAAGGGTATACACTCAAGGGGGGACCCCTTTTTAAATTTTAACGAAATCGGTCGAGCCGTTTTGAATAAATCAACAAATATAATGGATTAAAGTATCATTATTTTGATGATTTTATCATATCATCAACTTATGTCAACAAACACTAAAACAAAGAGCCGAAAATCGGGCTCAGTTGCGTGTTTTGAGAGAGGCATATGTCCAGCAGTGGACTGATACCGGCTGATTATGATGATGATGATATTATAAATAAATAAAACTAAACACCTCAGAAAATAGTATTGAAATTGACTAGCGTGACGTTGGAAGTTGGTTTTTTTAGTTTTTTATGTGATCTTAAATTATTTTATTATTATTATAGAGCATTAATGTTCTATATACCGTTTGTCTAGGCCAGGGGTAAGCAATGACGCCTGCTTTTAACATAGTAGATTATGGCCACAAAAAATATAAAATAAGACTTTTTAACAAAAAAATTAAACCGCCGAAAAAACTGAAAAGAAAAATAATTAATCTTTTTTATTTAACCTTAATAACGAATATAATGTTTCTTTGAAGTGTTTCACACTTTATATTTTACGTAAATTGTTAAACACAATCCAAAATTTCATCGTACCGTCGGTACGATGAAATTTTGGATTGTGTTTAATTTACTTAATT
Source organism: Cabera pusaria (assembly GCA_954871355.1). Taxonomy (NCBI): domain Eukaryota; kingdom Metazoa; phylum Arthropoda; class Insecta; order Lepidoptera; family Geometridae; genus Cabera; species Cabera pusaria. The sequence goes on from OX940900.1 coordinate 25,636,503, forward strand.
TTACACTACAATTTACTTAATAACGAAGTTCTTAAACTACTATTTGTATACCTAAATATATATTTTTCTAAATGTTTTGAGTTTTTAAGTAAACATAATAACTAAGTTCTTAAACTAATGTAAGTATGTATACATAAGTAATTTTGAGTCCGCGCCAAATAATCATAATATCACTAAATAAGCAAAGATCACTAAATAACCTCTTACATTTAAAGAAATAACCAAATCAAATTAACAATGCAACGTGAAATCTCCAGTGATGAACATAAACATTCCAAAAAATGCGCTTCCACACGATCCACAGACTAAATAGAGATGCACGACCACTCGCAACGACTTGGTTAAATAAAAAGTTTACTTATTTTTTGCTTTTCAGTTTTTTCGGCGGTTTAATTTTTTGTTAAAAAGTTTTATTCATAAAAAAATAGCACGTCTTGTGCGGGATGTTGATTGTTTTGCGTGGGTGCGGTGGAGTTCAAAAAAGGCCTTACGCAAAGTATATTTGTGCCCTATGTCATACATTTTCAACTAAAAGCATGGTTGTATATTTGTCTCCGTCACACTTGTAAAGATAAGCAAAGATAAACGTGCCGCACAAGGAAAAAAAAATGGTTTTGTACTGTGCGTACCTCGTGCACAGAATAATGAATAGTTGCCTCGTGTAAGAAGTACTGTGACGGGCCAATCTAGGGTTATCCGCAGTAATCGTGTTAAAAATTATCAGTTAACGAAATTGTAATAAAATGAAAGCCAATGTGTCTAGTCCAGCCCGTGGTGACCGTGCCCGGATGTCTTAAAGATGAGCTTATTAGATTATAATACTTTTATTAAAGGCAAATAATAAGTCGTGCTACGAGTACGAGTAGTACTGTAGCAATCAATAAAACAAAAACTCCTCCAGTTTCACATCAGACTTCAACACGTTGGCTGCCAGTGCGAATGGCCCATCTGAAATACAAGAAAATTCTGTCTTACATTTCCAGCTGAGAGGTCATAAATTACTCCTAAAGTTTTATTACGAGAAGAGTTAAACTATTTACTTTGTATGGTACACTATACACTCACATTAGCGACGCTCACCGGACGGCACGAACGTACTAATTAATTGTAATTATAACCTAGCTAATTTATTGAACACTAGCAGCCCGCCCCGGCTTCACACGGGTAGAACATATATGCCTACAAAATTTGCAACAGTTTGTTGCATCGAATATAAAATATGAACATATTTAAATATGTCAATCATCGTCATATTTCATCCAATTTACACAAAACCTTAACGAATTATGCACCTAAACCTTCCTCATATCATAAACACTCTGGCTATTGGTGAAAACCGCATGATAATCCGTTCAGTAGCTGTTGAGATTATTGCGAATAGATAGACAGACGCAGTGATGGACTTTGTCAAGTATAATACTTACGTAGTGATATTGGACGGCCCTTTGGCGTAAAGGATAGTTACCCTAATTCTGACCCGACGGTCGTTGGTTCTAATCCTAGCTATATACCTACCAATGAAAGTTTTATGTGCATTCATGAATCATGACTTTTCGTACAGTGGTAGTGGGATCATTAAATCTACCAAAAAGTAGCTTACCGCCAAGAAGAACATCTGCCGCCGTAACCCTACGCTTTCCCCGACGCAAAATGTAGGGGTAATATACGTTTAACGTGTGTATCTGTGTGTCTGTGTCTGTGTCTTTTTTTGTTTGATAGATGTCTTCATCGAGAGTTTTCTTAGCTTTGATTCATGAAAATTCGTTCAATCGTTATAAAACTATGAGCTTTTTTCTAGTTAATTGCGCTATTAAATCAATTTTTATAGGTCTGATCAATTCAAAAATCTTCTTCTTCAACGATATTGTAAGAACATGGAAGCATTGACCTGATGCTGGAACATCTCCTGGACTCTACAGAATACTCAAATCCTCACCAACTTACAGCTCAGATTTTAAATGTCGTGTTTAGAGTCATTGGAATGCTTTTAATGAAAAGATTATACATAGATCAGTCGGGGTGGTTTAAAATATTATATTATTATATATATAGATGAATATTATTTTAAACAATAGATCATATTATTATACTATATTCATTCAAATTGATTGTGATCGGTGGGGATCTACAGCATAGGTAAGCTTATAATAATATTTTCCTCGTAACTATGACCTAATCTGTGGTTTCAATTCAAATATTTTATTAATTTTGCGATGCGTGTATGTGAAATTCGTGATATCTTCTAGAGTTTTCATTCGAATTATATACTGTAAACGACAATTTTAATCTAAAATATGTGGGCAAGCTAATTAACGTAATTATTTGGATAAAGATTAATACTATATACTTGAAAATAGCCTTGGAAGTTATGTAATATTTTTTAACAAAAATTTTAAGATTAAAATGGTTACTGTGAGTCAACCTTAAGAGATAGACATATGCTGTTGCGGACTTTTTTGTAGGCATTATTAAGTTGTACAACTTTTGCAAAGAAAATATTCTTCTCTCTATTTTCAATTAAGCAGCGTTCGTAAGAAACGTGTTTTTTCGACCGTTTTTTTTGCCGACTTATGTGCAAATTAGGTCTCCACGAATGGACCTATGATATAAATGGGATAATATATAGCCTATTTTCATTCCGAAAGTCCATTCTATGTATTAGTTAAAGAATTTTTTAAATCGGTTCAGTAGTTTTTGAGCCAAATCATTACAAACATACAAAAATACAAAAATACAAATGTTCTCTCTTTATAATATTAGTATAGATGTATAGATATGTTTTATCATTTCTTAATTAATTTTGAGGGCCCAGTGCAGTGTAGTGAGAAAATTGTCGACTTTGACGCCAGAGGTATTAAGTTCGATCCCCGCAGGGCACCAATGGATTTTTTTATTTAAAAAATTATGTGTGCTTTTCACAGCGGCCCTCCGGTGAAGGAAAGACATCGGTAAGAAATCCCAACCCCCGCATGGTGGTAGGACACTATCTAGTGTCTGCCTGGCTAGCTACCACCCTCAAGCTAGAAAATATGTCGCCGAACATCAAATGTGCTCCGGCAGCTATCCTTGAGAGCCAGTTCCCATTCTAGGCCTAGTGAAAGTCTCTTGCATACTAAGCTTGTGAATATTAGGTTTCAGGAAACAACGGTTCGTATACGGAATTATACTATTTCACTTCGTCCAACTATTTTTTTTCTATTTGACAGCTTCAGTTCCAGCAGCTAAATCCAATGTGTGTTCAAATGGTGCTATGATTACAAACATAAAAGTATAGTATTTCGGCGAAATGTAGAATTGTACATCACTGGTCACTGACTTATATTCAAAGGTTTACCTAAAATTATGTTGATTAATTATCTAAATCTTATAAAACAAAGTCTTAATATCTGGTTAACCGAGCTGTGCTCGGTATTGTATGTTGTTTTTTTTGTTAAATCGAGTTTTTTGGATTTATTTTGGCTCTCATTAGTAGTTTTACTCACAAAAGAAGGAAAAAAATTGAAAACAAAAAAGGGAAAAATATTGTAGCAGTTTTTCAATGCCTAACTGAAAATGAATCCTAGCTAGATCGATTTATCACCCCCAAAATCCTCTGTATACAAAATTTTATGAAAATATTTATACACAAGAATTGCTCGTTTAAAGGTATTGATAGATTTGGATTTCTTCAGAATGAAGTTGAATTATTGCACGGAATGCGACCCTAAACTGTTTTACGACATGCAGAGCCACTCCGAGCCATGTAGGGAGAACATGAATTGACTTAACTTTACACACATATCTAGAATTTCACTATAACAAATGCAGTGAAATCCTAGATCTGTGACTTTACCACTCTTGAAGTGGAGCAGTTCGCTCCTCTTCCTGTTGAATATTAGGCCGTGCTCCGCTGCTTTTTTTCCCATTTTGTTTGACTTTATATATACGGAAAACTGACACTTTATAGCGATTTCATTTTCATGTTTGTCTCGTTCACAGCGGTTCGCAGACTAAGTAGAGATGCTACGTCTCGCTTCGTTCATAAACCTATTTTGTATTCTTGCATTGTTTCTAATTATTTATTTTGAGTTTTTATAATTTGTGTGTACCTATTACTTATAATAGTTTATATTGTATTGTAATTAAAGTAAGTATGTTTATCACAATATCTATAATAAAATATGTATTTTTATTTCCCTTTAACTAAATTATATTGTTCGCGATAGTCCAACCCCAGATAGGTCTATCTGAAAACCAGCGTTCAGGCAAACACCTGAACATTCTATGCTGAGGTACACCTTTTTAGCACTACACGTGTGTATTTGAGTAATTTAAGTACCGAGATAGGATTATAACTGTATTATTTTCTTGATTTTTATTATTATTTTTCTTTTTTTTCTCTTTTTTCTCTTTAGGTAAGTTAAGTAGTATAAGTTGTGTAATGTGCTAAATAAATGTATTTTCTTTCTTTCTTTCTTTCTACATACGCCTCACAGATAGACATCAGCTTACAAATCGCCCCCTCCGATGGTCCCAGCAGTACCATGTTGTCCAAGTAGCTGATATTATTAACGCACTGTAGCTCATATAACAATCTGTATGGGTACTGCTGAGCTCCTTGGTGAGGTCGTTGACATAGAGGTTGAATAAAAGTGGAAAGTTGATCGCTCCCTGATTTTTGAATGAAGATTACTCGCAATGTAGGTTGCACATTACTAGTAGTCTTGTTAACCCTCCAACTAAGCTAAATATGCTTGTGTCTGGAGAGGGTTCACGTCAATAGTGCAATGGGTGGGGTGGGGATTGAACTCACGATCGCCAGTCCGACACCCTATCCGTTAGGCTATTGCCGCCTTACTGTAAAGAAGCAATTTTTCTAAGATATCTGCTATCTGAACTTGTGAATAGAGACAATGTACCGATCTATACTAATATTATAAAGAGAGAACATTTGTATTTTTGTATTTTTGTATGTTTGTAATGAGTAAGCTCAAAAACTACTGAACCGATTTAAAAAATTCTTTCACTAATACATAGAATGGACTTTCGGAATGAAAATAGGCTATATATTATCCCGTTTAAATCAAAGGTACATTCATGGAGACCTAATTTGCAACCTAAGTCGGCAAATAAACGGTCGAAGAAACACGTTTAATACGAACGCTGCTTAATTGAAAATAGATAGAAGAATATTTTGTATGCAAGAGTTGTACAACTTAATAAGACCTACAAAAAAGTCCGCGACAGCATATGTCTATCTCTTAAGGTTGACTCACAGTAACCATTTTAATCTTAAAATTTTTGTTAAAAAATATTACATAACTTCCAAGGCTATTTTCAAGTATATAGTATTAATCCTTATCCAAATAATTACGTTAATTAGCTTGGCCACATATTATAGATTAAAATTGTCCTTTACAGTATATAATTCAAATGAAAACTCTAGAAGATATCACGAATTTCACAAACACGCATCGCAAAATTAATAAAATATTTGCAGTTAAACCACAGATTAGGTCATAGTTATAGTATAAAATAATATTCATCTATATATATAATAATAAAATATAATATTTTAAACCACCCCGACTAATCTTTGTATAATAGCTTTTTCCAATGACTCTAAACACGACATTTAAAATTTGAGCTGTAAGTTGGTGAGGATTTGAGTATTCTGTAGAGTCCAGGAGGCTTCCATGTTCTTACAATATCGTTGAAGAAGAAGATTTTCAAATTGATCAGACCTATGAAAGTTGATTTCATAGCGCAATTAACTAGAAAAAAGCTCATAATTTTATAACAACTGAACGAATTTTCATGAATCAAAGCTAAGAAAACTCTCGATGAAGACATCTATCAAACAAAAAAAACTATCAATAATAAAAACAAAATCGGTTCATCCGGTTAGGTGCTAAGATGCTACAGACAGACACACAGATACACACGTTAAACGTATATTACCCCTACATTTTGCGTCGGGGAACGCCGTAAGGTTACGGCGGCAGATGTACTCCTTGGTGGTAAGCTACTTCTTGGTAGATTTAATGATTCCACTACCACTGTACGAAAACTCATGATTCATGAATGCACATAAAACTTTCATTGGTAGGTATATAGCTAGGATTAGAACCAACGACCGTCGGGTCAGAATCAGGGTAACTATCCTTTACGCCAAAGGGCCGTCCAATATCAATACGTAAGTATTATAAAACAAAGTTCATCACTGCGTCTCTCTGTCTGTTCGCAATAATCTCAATAGCTACTGAACGGATTATCATGCGGTTTTCACCAATAGCAAGAGTGTTTATGAGGAAGGTTTGGGTGCATAATTCGTTAAGGTTTTGTGTAAATTGGATGAAATATGACGATGGTTGTTAAATATGTTCATATTTTATATTCGATGCAACAAACTGATGCAAATTTTGTAAGCATATATGTTCTACCCGTGCGAAGCCGGGGCGGGCTGCTAGTATTATTATATAATGATAATCAAAGCGCACAGAAACTTTCAGTAAACTGTATGTATCACAGAAGAAGCAAACATATAGATGTAAGGTATCATTTTATTCGAGAAGCTGTAGAAAAGAAATTAGTTCGAATTGCATATCTAAATACTTCAGAAATGCCAGCTGTACCCTTAGTACGAGTTTTTATCGTAAACGTATTTGACAGATCTCCCATAGTTTTCGACTTATTCTGGCTCCCTGATTGGTCCAAATTTAGTTAAGTGTAGTAACCACTAGAGGCGCTGTACTGTTTTTCATACATACAGTCCGGCAAGTATAACTTGGCGTGCCTGTGCGCCACTGTGCTTTTACTTTGTACTTTGATAACAGTTTCTCTTAAACCACTTTTAATTACTTTTGGTATTATTGAACTATTTTAATGTAGCAGATTTATCGACAATAATGTCGCGGTAATCTCTCAAACGTCAAATTCACAGTTTTAAAAAAATTAGTTCCAAAAACCACCACCGCCAAGTTATACTTGTGGCACTGTAATTTGCTCGATATACGATATCGAGTTTGGTATGAAAACTCGTACTAAGGGCACTGATCTATTTACTAAAAGTTTATGTAAAGTAAAGCATAGTAGTTTTATGCAGAAAAAAGGCATTGTTAAGCTGATGTAGTTCGGGTATTTATTGTTATTGCTGTTACTGGATTATTTTAATAAGTGGTGGTATTAGTAATAGTATTAAAATACCAAAAACATAACTTGTGGCGCCATCTGGTGACGCCTATATTAACTATATGTATGGAACATTGGAACTAACTAATTGTCTATGAATGAATAAATAAGTCAGATAGCTACTCATCGTGTTTCAATAATAGGTATTACGGTGTCTACTCACTAGTGGGCGCTGCAGTAAACATTTGTTTGTGCAAACCCATGTTGCCATTTTTCTCCAAAACTAGTTAGATTTTGTCTTAAAACGGTTCTTAATTAATCAGTGATGGTTCTTAGATAGATTTTATGACGTTAATTTTCTAAGGGGCAATGTCGTGGGTGTTTATTCAAAATTTTAATGTTGTTACTTGTTAGTGTATTAATTTATGCAGCACTAGCATATTACCTATAGGTATTAAGGTTAGGTTTATAAGTAAATATTTATTTTTACAAAATACGACCTTTATTTTTTAAATTAATACATTTATCTTGGCAGAATTGGCTAACACATTGTTTTTAAAAAATATTATATAAGTCGCAGTTATTGTACGTAGGTAACTGTGACTCAGTGAAGTTTTATCCTGTTTATTATATATGACTGTATAATTTGTTATACATTTTATATTTATTGCACCTCAAGAAATGGCTGAAGCTGGCTTTTTATACTGGATGTGACGACAGAGTTATTTGCTTTTGCTGCAATGTAAGGCTTAAAGATTGGACCTCCGAAGATCAGCCATGGATAGAGCTTGCGCGCTGGTTTCAGCCCTGTCCGTGTGGTTCTGCACCATTCATTGTATAAAATGGCAAGAACGTGTTCGTAATTCCGAAGTGCTTAAGCAATCTAAGATGCATGGCATGGACACATGAGTAAAGTTCCGTTTCTTTACTCCAGTGGCATGGAGGCTCAGCTTGCAAAGAACCATGTGTTCACGTCCAGCGGATGGATGACAGCAGACTACAAAAGAGGGTATTGAACTCAGAGCTTTCGAGTGTCAAACGTAGCTCAGGAGGGTAGTACCTACGATATATAGATGTACGCAATCTAAGAGCAGAAATGTAGATAGAAATGTTATAGAAGCGGCTAATTTTCGCTTGTAAAGCATGGAATATATATATTATCTTGTACTTATAGGAATTAATCTACACTATTATGTACACATTTATATATTTTTGATAATAAAGACTTTTTAAAATTGAATTGAATCTAAGAGCATGTAGTCTGCCAATCGATCGCTGGGAAGACATGGCTTAAGTAACACCTGCATGGCGTTCAACTATTTAATATATTGGCCAAGTGCGAGTCGGACTCGTATGGATTCCGATTGAACAAAACTTGATGGAAAAATAAGTTTCTTGTATGGGGGACCCTTTTTAATTTTTAATTTAATCGATTTTTTGTTAATCAATTTCAAGCTTTTATCGTTATATTTGTCTTTTTTTTTAATGATAAAGTTAGCAAACAAGCAGACGGCCCACCTGATGGAGAGTGGCCACCGTCGCCTATGAACACTTGCAACCCAAGGGGTGTCACTCATGCGTTGCCGACCTTTCAACATTCTTTTAACGCCCCTTTTGAAGGACTCCATGTTGTAGTCCATGACAGCTCGTTCCACAATTTACAAGTGTACGGGAGAAATGACCGGTTGAATCGAGATGTGTGCGAAGTCCAAGTCTCGATAATATGTGGATGAGCGTGTTGTCTATGGCGAGAAGTGCGATGGTAAAATCGGGACGCCGCCATTTAATTGAATAATTCTTCAGAACACTCTACGTTATAAATTCGGTAGAAGATACATAGAAACCCGATGTTTCTACGCATGCTCAGACGTTCGATGTTGGAGATAAGGTCTAGGTTGTCAACAATTCTGACAGCTCTATGCTGAATCGCAACAAGTGGCTGAACTTGATACTTGGGTGCTCCGTTTCAAAGGTGAGAGCAATACTCCACGTGTGGTCGGACCTGTGCTTTGTAGAGCAAAAGTCTTTGACATGACGTGAAGTATCGTCTTGCCTTATTGAGCACTCTAAGTTTATTGGACGCAAGTTTAGCCTTTGACGCGATATGGTTGCGGAACTGTACTGAGGCATATCGATTGTAAGATCGAGTATAAAACGCCCAAAAAACACGTTTCTTGTATGGGGCCCCCCTTTTATTTTTTACTTTATTATTATTATTATTTTATGCGAAAATGGGTAGCGCTTGACCACTATCTCACCTGATGTTAAGTGACGATGCGGTCGATGATGCAGCGCGCTTACCCAAAATATACCTATTCACTCGTGACTTGAAAACCCCTAAGTTGTATCTAATCGGAAACACAGACTCAGGTAGAGAATTCCATTCCTTGGCAGTACGTATGATGAAAGAAGAGGCGAATCGCTTTGTACGCGTAGGTGGTATGTATATGTAGATAAATACTAGGGATACAAGTATATATACTATATATAGGGATACAAAGAGTATAAGTACTCTTTGTCTGTCCAAGGTTTTGCTAAGAGACCGATAATACTACAAAGCTGTAATTCTGTAGTGGTATGTATATAAATTACGCCGACAAAGTGGTGAAATTTTGAAATTTTTTTTTATGGTAGCTTCCATACATGAGAAGTGGGGATGAATTATTTTTTCATCGTCTACCCCATCGTGTGGGGTGTCGTTGAATAGGTCTTTTAAAATGACTTAAGGGTTGCCAATACCATTTTTCAATTGAATGCTACATTTACAAAATATTAAACTTTAAAGTACAATTTTTTTGTTCCAGTAGGGCGTTCCCCCGCCCCCTGTAAATGCTAAACTGCTAGCTTGAAAAATCTGGCGAAATTCGTGATAATAGTGCATTTTATGAACTTTTAAGGAAAACTATAGCGGTTAAGATAACTTTATGAGTTTAGCAGTAATAGTCGTTGAACTTGGATGCTGGATAATTTTGTACCAAATACAAAATGCGGACGGACGGACGAACAGACGGATAGCGAAGTCTCACTAGTAGATTCCCTTCGGGTTCGGAACCCTAATAAGGCATAGAAGTATTTGAAAGTAGGCACAATAATATAATAATATTACCGCGATGTAGGCGTTTATCAGACCTAAAATGGCAAGTTCGTTAAACTCGTCCTAAAGCAGGTAAAATGGAGAACGGTCGGCTTTGATGCCGTGGTACCGAGTTCAAACCGCCGTGCACCAATGGATTTTTCTATCGAAAAATTTATGTGCGCTTCTCACAGTGGCCCTCCGGTGAAGGAAAACATCGTTAAGAAACCAACAACCCCCGCATGGTGGTAGGACACTATCTAGTGTCCGCCTGGCCAGCTACCACCCTCAAGTTAGAAAATCTGTAACCAAACATCTAATGTGTTCCGGCAGCTATCCTTGAGAGCCAGTTCCCATTCTACGCCTAGCGTGCTTACCATCTTCGACCACATCATCACTTACCAACAGGTGAGATAGTGGTCAAACGCTAGCCTATAACGTATTGAAAAAAAAAGGTAAACTAAAACTACACCTACAACAGAGCGGCCCAGTAATATTGTGCTTCACGTGACCGGATATTAAAGACGAAGTCCGGACTTGCCAGCCACATCACACAGCACACACCAGAACTTAGAAAAGGGACATGTTCATCACGAAAATGGCATTGAATATTAGCGCCTGTAAAGAAATAGTTATTACCGTGCATATTATATTTTCACAGGCACTTTATATAAGCCCTTCTAAGAAATGAAAAAAAAAAACGTTTGTCATTGTTATAATGCGTGGAGTGATCGACGGCGTTTTTTAACTCATTGATGTGCATCGTAAGAGTGGAATGACACGAGTTGACATTGCAGTGTGAGTGCAGAGGGCGGCGACCTCACCGAGTTGACTGCGCAGGTCCGCCTCCGGCCGCGCACGGCGCGCGTGACGGCGACGACGCAGGCGCCGCACCCGCCCTCCTTACACATGTACTTGGAACCGCGCAGGTTCGCTACATCGACATCGACCTCACCGAGTTGACTGCGCAGGTCCGCCTCCGGCCGCACACGGCGCGCGTGACGGCGACGACGCAGGCGCCGCACCCGCCCTCCTTACACATGTACTTGGAGCCGCGCAGGTTCGCTACATCGACATCGACCTCACCGAGTTGACTGCGCAGGTCCGCCTCCGGCCGCGCACGGCGCGCGTGACGGCGACGACGCAGGCGCCGCACCCGCCCTCCTTACACATGTACTTGGAACCGCGCAGGTTCGCTACATCGACATCGACCTCACCGAGTTGACTGCGCAGGTCCGCCTCCGGCCGCACACGGCGCGCGTGACGGCGACGACGCAGGCGCCGCACCCGCCCTCCTTACACATGTACTTGGAGCCGCGCAGGTTCGCTACATCGACATCGACCTCACCGAGTTGACTGCGCAGGTCCGCCTCCGGCCGCGCACGGCGCGCGTGACGGCGACGATGCAGGCGCCGCACCCGCCCTCCTTGCACATGTACTTGGTGCCGCGCAGGTTCGCTACATCGACATCGACCTCACCGAGTTGACTGCGAGGTTCCGTCTCCGGCCGCGCACGGCGCGCGTGACGGCAACGATGCAGGCGCCGCACCCGCCCTCCTTGCACATGTACTTGGAGCCGCGCAGGTTCGCTACATTGACATCGACCTCACCGAGTTGACTGCGAGGTTCCGTCTCCGGCCGCGCACGGCGCGCGTGACGGCGACGATGCAGGCGCCGCACCCGCCCTCCTTGCACATGTACTTGGTGCCGCGCAGGTTCGCTACATCGACATCGACCTCACCGACCGTTGACCGTCGTTTCCGCATTAAAATTAATGTGCAATTTGACAAAAACGATAATCCTTGATAACATGCGTGTGGATGTTTCACGGCAAGCGACTGGTGCGCCATGGCAAAAGTAATGGCTTAATTATACGATGCCAGTGCTGGCAACCCCGCATTGCAGTACCAGTGCTGATATGCTATTTATTTACGGCGGTCGGTTGCTGAACTGGCAAGAAAAGCCGTTTACACGGTGCCAGTCGCTGGCGCCAGTCTATTTGGAATGCCAAATAGTATGCGTAGCGTAAAAATTTGGTCACACACATATATCACACTCGATACAAGAGACGCTCTTTGAGAAAAATCGGTATATCATATTATGAGACCGGTTCACATATCGCGTACTTACTCTACATATATTGCTGTATGTCATTAAAAATTAACAAACCAGAGCACATCCATTAAACGTCACTCGATCCATGAATTTAGCGTGTAAGTAATGCGTTCAACGTTCTGCAATATTAATCAACGGAAATAGTACATTTGTAAGAATTTCCCTTTAATACGGTGCGTTAAAAGAAACTAAATTATAGCTCACCTACGGCCTTGCTGACTTGGTAATTACTTAGCTGGTCTAATTTTCTTTTTTAACCTCCGATGCAAATGGAAGGGTGTAGTACTATTACTATTACTTTTATGTGCTTACTTTAAACTAAACACTTGTAACAACTGGAACTGTGCGATAAGTAGGTACGTAAACCATGCGTGAGGGCTCAGTGGTGGAGTGGGAGAATGGTCGGCTTTTACGCCAGAGATACCGAGTTCAATCCCCGCCGTGCAACAGTAGATTTTTTATCAAAAAACTAATGCGCGCTTTTCACAGTGGCCCTCCGGTGAAGGAAAAAATCACTGTTAGAAACCCCCAACCCCCCTTATGGTGGTAGGACACTATCTAGTGTCCGCCTGGCCAGCTACCACCCTCAAGTTAGAGAATCTGTTGCCAAAACATCCTGCTATCCTTGAGAGTTTCCATTCTGGGCTTAGCGTGCTACCGTCCTTGACCGCATTAATTGAGAATTGAGATAGTGGTCAAACGCTAGCCTATATGATATAAAAAAAACCATACAAAAGTATAACGTATTACCCGAAGCCACTCGGCCTACAGTAGTCTCCTAATACATAATCGGTTCTGGTGTATTTAGGAGTAGTAAGCAGTTTCCGTCTGCATCATAAGACCAGTTCGTTGGTACTAATATCACAATTATATTATATAAGTAATATTATATATTGCATTGTTTTTTTATGTCTTATAGACTAGGGTTTGACCACTATCTCGCCTGGTGGTAAGCGATGATGTGCTCGAAGATGGTAAACACGCTAGGCCTGGAATACTCTGACTCAAGGACTGTGTGTTGCCGGAACAACGCAGGGTTATGGCGACCGATTTTTTACTTGATGATGGAAACTTATATGTAGCAAGTCAGGCGGAGCATCGCTATAATATGCTCCTACTACTTGTACAAGAACACCCGTGTAGGATATGAACCTGTTTTTCATGATATAACATTTGTAAGTATGCAAACACAAACACTTCAATGAATCTTCATGATCTTCATTATCGCTAGGTATCTCTATTTTTAGGGTTTCGTACCCAAAGGGTAAAACGGGACCCTATTGCTAAGACTCCGCTGTCTGTCTGCCTGTCTGTCCGTCTGTCACCAGGCTATAGCTCATTAACCGTGATAGTTAGACAGTTGAAATTTTCACAGGTGGTGTATTTCTGTTGCCGCTAGAACAACAAATACTAAAAACAAATTAAAGTTAAAAGTTAAAGGGGGCCCCCATACAAAAAACGTGTTTTTAAACGCCATCTATCTAATTAGTTTCGACAAAATGACATAGATGGCGCTAGTAAACGAGCCCCGTCTTTCTAGATCGCGACCAAACCAAATATTCTTGGTAATATCAATTAATCAAATATATGAGGTTGAAACTCTGTTATGTTTCGTATTGTACGGAACCCTCCCTAAGTGTGCGATAAGAGACGCGATGCTGACTCGCACTTGGCCAGTTTTATTAACCGACTTCAAAAAAAGGAGGAGGTTTCTCAATTCGACCGTATATATTTTTTTTTTTTTTATGTTTGTTCGCGGATAACTTCGTCGTTTATGAACCGATTTCGATTATTCTTTTTTTGTTCGAAAGGAGATATCCCAAGTGTGGTACCATGGTAATTTTATCGAGGTATGATAAGTATCTCCAGAGATATTGAGATAAACATCTCAAAATTGGTACTGAAAATGAATAGCGCGGCATTGAAGTCGGTTGTTTTTTAGTTTTTAAACTATATTATTATTTAAATATACTAGTTAGCCGTTAGCTACCAAGCTGACAGTCTACTCTATCTGATGTTAAGCGGTTACCGTCGCCTATGAACATTTGCTACACCGTGGGCGCTGATTGTGCGATGCCGACTTTGAAGGAATTTATGGATACCCTTTTTAAAAGCCTCAATTCTATAGCTCAAGGGGATCATGGGGGGAAGGCTATTGCACATCTTACAGGTGCTAGGCAGGCTCGGTTAAAACAAGTGGTACAGGACTTCTAAGTCTGTAAGAACTGGGGCTGAGATTTTTGTCGTTGCTGAGCAGTTCTATATGAAATGGTAATATATAAATAAATATAATGGTGAAATAAGGTCAAAAAGCTCTTAATTAGCAATTTCTGCATATTGTGCATTAATGTATTACGTTAAGTGATACATTATATCTAATGATTTATAATCGATTTCAAATTAATTAGCGATCGTTTTGAATAATATTTCCGTTCTGATTTCTTGAATATATTAAAAAAAAAGGTAATGAATCACGCTCTATGAAGACGTATCGTATGCTAATGTGGGGAGGCTGGGGTAATGCCGCTCATACACATATCACTTTTTAGGGTTCCGAACCCAAAGGGTACCAACGGAACCCTATTACTGAGACTCCGCTGTCCGTCTGCCTGTCTGTCTCTCTGTATGTCTGTCCGTCTGTCACCAGGCTGTATCTCATGAACCGTGATAGTTAGACGGTTGAAATTTTCACAGATGATGTATTTCTGTTGCCGCTATAACAACAAATACTAAGAACAGAACAAAGTTAAAAATTAAAGAAAAGTTTAAAAAAAGTTTTTTACGATAGCGCAGCGCCACCTATCTAGTTGCTAAGATGGCGCTATCGTCTTTACCTTAATCTGAATGTCGGAAGCGGCTCCAACGATTAAATAAAATTTAGTATACCTACAGAGGATTTCGGGGGCGATAAATCGATCTAGCTAGGAGTCATTTTCAGAAAATGTTGTTTTATTCGTGTTTTCAATAATCAACTTAAAATATGACTCTTCCCGACATTTATTGGCGAGTAGAAGTACGGTATCAGTAAAGCAGCTAGTTGCTCTCAAATAAAAAAAATAGTATTATTATTCGTCAATAGATGTCGGGAAGAGTCATATTTGTCTGTTTAAGTGGCAAAAAATACAGAGCAAAGCTCGGTCAACCAGATATTTAATAATATTAATTACTACAATTACTGTTACTACTATTACTATTACTACTATTTAATACTATTCTACCTTTGTGTTAACGTTTACTTAGTTGGTGTTAGAAGTTCGTTAGAAATTCGATAGATGACGTTCGGAACCCTCCGTGTGCGGGACAAGGTCTGACTCGCACTTGGCCAGTTTTATTTTAAAACAATGTGCGTCACATACGGGACGCGGGGTGAGCTGTCAAGGTTACGTGTGACGCGAATAGTAGTTGGCGACACGTTTCGCGAGGACCTACGCTCGCAGCCAACTGTCATGAACAGGTGTGGTCGCCATTCCCCCTGCGTCCTCTACTGATTAGCAAACAACCTTTGCATAAATTTTGTTAAAACGGTTCAGTAGTAATCGCTTGTTCTAGTGGGTAATATGGACCGAATAACGTTCACTGTTAATGGAAATAAATGTTCAGGTATTTTTTTTTTTTTTACTTTATAGGCTAGCGTTTGACCACTATCTCACCTGTTGGTAAGTGATGATGCGGTCGAAGATGGTAAGCACGCTAGGCCTAGAATGGGAACTGGCTCACAAGGATAGCTGCCGGACCACATAAGATGTTTGGTGACAGATTTTCTAACTTGAGGGTGGTACCTGGCCCGGCGGAGACTAGATAGTGTCCTACCACCATGCGGGGGTTGTTGGTTTCTTAACAATGTTTTCCTTCACCGGAGGGCCACTGTGAGAAGCGCACATAAATTTTTCTATAGAAAAATACATTGGTGCACGGCGGTTTGAACTCGGTACATATGTGCATAAGTAATATAAATATTACTTTGGTAACAGTTTTAGCGATTCCTGATAAAGTTTCAGATAGTAATTCTTGTTAAGTTACTACACTTTATATGTTGTGTACATTAAATAAACAATCCAAAATTGCACCGTACCGATGGGACTTGATCCCGAGCCCCAGTCCCGGGAACATGGCCAGGCAAGTACTACGTAGTATTATTATCTGTTCTGTGCTAGTACCATTGTTTATTGTGTGCCCGGGCGCAGTATCAATTCAACTACAGTACGACCCTATCGATACGCGCGATGATACTTATCTACATATGACACCATATAAAAGTTGTCGAAAATATGTCAAATAAGTTTGTGATAGCCAATCGGGCTATCAGGAACCGGTGAAATTAACCCTTAGTTGCCAATACTTTAAGACTTCTTTTATTTACTTAAAACATTTATTTTGTAAAAACCTTTCTATCATAAAAGACATCAAAAAAGTTAAAGCCAAATCGGTTCAAACTTTGAACCCCCGTTTCATCAATCTTTTCTTAACGGATACTAACGTCAAAACAACTATCTGCATGCCAAATTTCAGTGCAATCCGAAACAATATTGATTTCAGACTTGGTTACCCCACTTCCCCATATAGAGGTGGCATTTCGAAAAAGCCTGAAACACATATTTTCTTTTTTACTTACTGAAGCACTTGTGTGAAGTTTCGAATAGAAAAAACTTTCTAATATTGTTTCTCCATACAAACTTTGAACCCCCGTTTCATCCCCTTAAAGAGTGAATTTGAAAAATCCTTTCCTTACAGATACTAACGTCATAATAACTATCTGTATGCCAAATTTCAGCGCAAAGCAAAACAATATTGATTTTCACTCATTGTTAACCCATTTCAAAATCCTTTCTTAGTACACGTACGTACCTTTACGTACTAAGATATAATAGAGATAATAGAAGATATAATAAGATATATAATAATAGAATATACCCTTCAAATTTCAATTTTCTATGACCAGCGGTTTAGGCTGTGCGTTGTCTGTCAGTCAGTATGTCAGGACAAAGATTCTTATAGTATTAGATAACTTGAGATAATGTTATTGTCCAGTGGGGCCAGAGGTGGAGTCGGAGACGAGCCTGAACGACTACCTGCGCAATGTAGCGAACCTGCGCGGCACCAAGTACATGTGCAAGGAGGGCGGGTGCGGCGCCTGCATCGTCGCCGTCACGCGCGCCGTGTGCAGCCGCAGGCGGACCTGCGCAGTCAACTCGGTGAGGTCGATGTCGATGTAGCGAACCTGCGCGGCTCCAAGTACATGTGCAAGGAGGGCGGGTGCGGCGCCTGCATCGTCGCCGTCACGCGCGCCGTGCGCGGCCGGAGACGGAACCTCGCAGTCAACTCGGTGAGGTCGATGTCAATGTAGCGAACCTGCGCGGCTCCAAGTACATGTGCAAGGAGGGCGGGTGCGGCGCCTGCATCGTCGCCGTCACGCGCGCCGTGCGCGGCCGGAGACGGAACCTCGCAGTCAACTCGGTGAGGTCGATGTCAATGTAGCGAACCTGCGCGGCTCCAAGTACATGTGCAAGGAGGGCGGGTGCGGCGCCTGCATCGTCGCCGTCACGCGCGCCGTGCGCGGCCGGAGACGGAACCTCGCAGTCAACTCGGTGAGGTCGATGTCAATGTAGCGAACCTGCGCGGCTCCAAGTACATGTGCAAGGAGGGCGGGTGCGGCGCCTGCATCGTCGCCGTCACGCGCGCCGTGCGCGGCCGGAGACGGAACCTCGCAGTCAACTCGGTGAGGTCGATGTCAATGTAGCGAACCTGCGCGGCTCCAAGTACATGTGCAAGGAGGGCGGGTGCGGCGCCTGCATCGTCGCCGTCACGCGCGCCGTGCGCGGCCGGAGACGGAACCTCGCAGTCAACTCGGTGAGGTCGATGTCAATATAGCGAACCTGCGTGGCTCCAAGTACATGTGCAAGGAGGGCGGGTGCGGCGCCTGCATCGTCGCCGTCACGCGCGCCGTGCGCGGCCGGAGACGGAACCTCGCAGTCAACTCGGTGAGGTCGATGTCAATGTAGCGAACCTGCGCGGCTCAAAGTACATGTGTAAGGAGGGCGGGTGCGGCGCCTGCATCGTCGCCGTCACGGGCGCCGTGCGCGGCCGGAGACGGAACCTCGCAGTCAACTCGGTGAGATCGATGTCAATGTAGCGAACCTGCGCGGCACCAAGTACATGTGCAAGGAGAGCGGGTGCGGCGCCTGCATCCTTACTTGCACTTGTATCCTTAAGTCCTTAACTAAGCTCTACTTATATACTGAATGAATATGGTATAGTTTGTGTGCAGTGTCTGGTAAGCGTGACGTCATGCCAAGACTGGGAGGTGACGACCATCGAAGGTATCGGCAACCGCAGCAAAGGCTACCACCCGCTGCAGAAGACCCTGGCTGAGTACAACGGAAGTCAGTGCGGGTACTGCTCTCCAGGGTGGGTCATGGCCATGTACAGGTACTGACACATATTGATCGTTACATTCTACAATGAACTCTATCCCTACCAGGCTTAGGGCCACATTACCTTTGTTTCAGTTTACTCGAAGCAAACGACTACGAGTTAACTCAGTACGAGATAGAGAACAGCTTCGCCAGCAATACTTGCAGATGCACTGGCTACCGTCCCATACTAGACGCCTTCAAGAGCTTTGCGAAAGATGCTCCAAAACCTGTGACGAAGCATGTGTCCGACATCGAGGATCTCAGCTCTCTCAGCTTGTGTGCCAACAAAGATAACTGCAAGAAGACATGTAGCTCCTGGTGCTATGTTAATAAAAGTGACACTGAACCTCAAAGAATAATTAAAATCAACCTTAAAGACCATCGTGTCTGGTATAGAGTCAACGAAGTAAATGATATATTTGATGTTCTAGATGAAGAGGGACTTGACTCTTATATGCTGATAAATGGAAATACTGGCAGAGGTGAGACAGGGATACAATTTTTATTTTAACGCCATATAATTGCAAAATAATAGGTTAATTTCTATTCGCTCTTTATACAATTATAAAAAGAATGTGTAGATACATATACATATCGCCTATTTAGTACAGTACTATTAATGAATAAATACTTTTTGTCAACAGGAGCATCACCCATCGTCATGTTCCCGAGAGTTCTAATAGACATCAGTCCTATCAAAGCTCTGAAGAAGTACTACATAGACCAGAACCTGGTTGTCGGAGCTGGAACTACTCTGACTGATCTGATGGAATTGTTCAAAGAAACCTCGACGGAACGCGAAGAATTTTCTTATCTGAGCAAACTGTACGAGCATTTGGATCTAGTAGCGCATATACCAGTCAGGAATGTAAGTGTGTCTCGTATAAGTTACGTTTCTTTTTTTATAATTTTATAGGTCAAAAGGTTCCCTGACTGCGCGTTCATCGTACAAAGTAGAATAACTCAAATAAAAACGCTTATCATTAATTCACAACATGTTTAATGGACGGACAAACTATTAAACTGTACAACCTTTATGAAATTTCAAACAAGTCTGAATAATATTTTCTTAATTTACGAAATTGAGATCATGAGTATTTACGCACTCTTAAGAGTGCCAATCCCCGAGAGTCCCAAGGGGTTCCAAGAAATACGAGGAGATTTCAGATGGTGGTTTTTGCAGAGATTTTAATTTTGCTTGTAATACTGAGCATTTGATTTACTAACTTCAGTTTCTGCCTTCAGTTCTCTTTTAAAGAGAGTGTCTGTCATTTTTAACCGGCTTCATTAGTTCATAAACTAGGGTTTGATGTATTTTGGGCAAGAAATCTTTTTAGGAGCTGAACATTGTTCATAAACGATTAGGTAACAATTGATTCAGTTGGGTTTTTTCACTTGGAAGCAATTTAGTTAAGAAAAAGATAAGAAAACTCCACATACTTCACAGGATTAGAAGATCCACAAGAGCGTATTCTGCGCACTCTTAAATGTGTTTCAATTCCAAACAAAAGAGTAAACCAGTGCCAAATTTTGAAATATGGCAACAAAAACTACATAATCCACCGCTTATCACATAACACAACTTGTTATCAAAAAAATTGGCCAAGTGCAAGTCGGACTCGCACTCGTAGGGTTCCGTAACACAGTTAAGTATTCCATAACTATGATTTTTCGCAACTACAAAATTAACTTTGTTTTTCATAGTATTTGTATGAAAAACAAAGTTTGCGGTCGCCATATCTCTAAAACTGCTGACTGTATCTCGTTCGAACCAATTTTCGTTGTTAGTTTTTTTTGAGATCTACATCATATATTTCTTTTAGATTTTTCACTCCCATACTTTAAAAGTTAGAGGGGAGGTGGGGGGGGGGGGGGGGGGGGGCACACACACACATTTTACCACTTTAGACGCGCCTATCTTTCAAATGATTGACTTTGAGAAAAAAAAATTTTATGAACCTCAATGTCATTTTTGATGACCTATCCATAGACAACCCACACGTATAGGTTTGTAGAAAATTTTTTTTTGTTTCAATTCCATGTATGGGATTAACCCTTAACTTTTATATTTTTTATTTTTGTATAAAATCGGAAAGCGGTTTACAGAATACATCTACCTACCAAGTTTCAATTCTGTAGTCCTAACAGTTTCGGAATAAAATGGCTGTGACATACGGACGGACAGACAGTCATATACAGATATGACGAATTTATAAGGGTTCCGTTTTTTGCCATTCGGCTACGGAACCCTAAAAATGCGATAACTGCTTACATTTTCATGATATAAAAGAGATCATATTATTTTAATATGCATCAAATATCAATTAATGTTTTTGCCTTGTCCCTCCAAAATGAATTTTAATTTGTGTGTGTTTTTTTGTACCATCTCAATACAGATACGGTTAAATACAACGAAAGCTGGAAGTCTTTACAGTCAATAATCGTCTAAATTAGTCTTGAAGAACGCGCTCACTTGTGGCACCGTACCCCGTAACAAAATGTGACTGCATGCTCATTATCATAGCTTCAAATCAGATTATAGCAAAATAAATAACAGTGGTAGAACTATATTGCTTTACCGATGAATTTACGTTATACTATGAATTATTTGCGTGAAATTCAGATTGGGTATATAATATTATTTGGTGAGATAGTGGTAATATCTGTAATGTCTTTGGGTCAACGGCTACCCATTTTTGCATAAAAAAAATGTACGCTAACAAACTAATTTAATTACAGAGAACGTGCGACTCAATATTTCTTGGTAAAGAGAGCAGTGAAGTGATAGGAAGACGTAGTCGCTTACCCTAGAAGCTAGCTTCCCACGATGCTTGACTCTATAGAATGATTACACGCACAGTGACAGCCACTGCTACGGATTTGCTCGCACTTTAACACAAATAAATAATTATAATTGATTGATTGATTGACTTTCACCACACTTTCACGTAGTACTATTAAGTATTATCTGCTATCACAAACACAACTCCCCCTCGACCTGCCGGTTCAGGCCAGTCTGTGTCTGTCCGTGACATCACGCACGATGCGTGATACTGCGGTTATTATTATTCATTTAAAATTGGCTAATTCGTAAATATAAATATTATCACATCCCTTTCAGCCTGTTACAATATACCTTCCTAAATAATAATTTAACATTATCATACAGTTATTGTGTATAAATTGCAACCAACAATAATTGGTGTTGTAAATTACACATTCACGATGGGGTAGACGACGAAAAAAAAAATTACTCATTGGAAATCTATTTTTACCCCACTTCGGCGAAGCAAATTATTTATGTTTTAAGCGGAATGTATGTATGTATGTATTGTATGTATGTGCATCTGTTCCCTCATAACTTCTAAACTGGTTATCATAATTTGACAAAATAAGCTATGTGATGTCATATTAAATTGAATATGACGCCCAGAGCAGATACAGTCATGAACTAAACACTTTTGAAGTTATACTTCTTTTGGCGCGATAGAGAAAAATGATGAGAGTGAATTTTTACGATGCGCGCGCACACCGACACCTAAATTTAACATCGTGAAGTTAGTTCTAGGTGGTACGATGCGCGCGCACACCGACACCTAAATTCTACACCGTGAAGTTAGTTCTAGGTGGCATGACTATGTTCAAGTTGTATATGTCATATTTAACGTTATATTTTTACGTTAATAAAACCTTTTTATTTAAATAAAATCTTTTTGATTAATTATCACTACTGCATTTTAGTTATTTTTTTTCCATACGCCACAGAAGTATAACTTCTAACGCGTGTACATAAGTACACACACTCTTTTTTTTTTAGTTAATTTAGCCGTTATTGGTATCGTTAGCACATTTCAAATATATAGGTATACTTGCACGTTTTATTTTCCCTTTAAGTGATAGTAGGTTGTCGTCTAACCAGTTGGAAATCGTTTGCATCTCTCGTTCTGTCGCCTTGATCTAAACCTGCTGAAAATTCATCAATAATATAAAATTAAAACGTATTAATAATAATGCGTCTGCAGCGTCTCTGCCATAATGACGATGTCATCTGCGAGACGCTGCAGGACCTACAAAGGATGTTGAATGGCCTAGCTGATTCTTCTCGTAGCATCGGTCTCCGGATGAATTTGGACAAAACCAAAGTCATGTACAACGAGCACGTTGTTCCGGAACCGATTGCCGTAGATGGAATCCCACTCGAAGTTGTCACTAAGTATGTTTACC
Source organism: Cabera pusaria (assembly GCA_954871355.1). Taxonomy (NCBI): domain Eukaryota; kingdom Metazoa; phylum Arthropoda; class Insecta; order Lepidoptera; family Geometridae; genus Cabera; species Cabera pusaria. The sequence goes on from OX940900.1 coordinate 25,659,438, forward strand.
TAGGGCAAACGCTCCAACTAGGCAAACATAACTTCGAGAAGGAAATCCAGAGAAGAATTCAGCTGGGCTGGGCAGCATTCGGAAAACTCCGTCGAGTCTTCTCGTCGCCTATACCACAGTGTCTAAAGACAAAAGTCTTTAACCAGTGCGTCCTACCTGTGATGACATACGGAGCCGAGACGTGGACACTCACAGTCCGACTGGTCCACCAGTTTAAAGTCGCTCAGCGAGCTATGGAGAGAGCTATGCTCGGTATTTCTCGCGGGATCGAATCCGGAACGAAGTAATTCGCCAGAGAACTAAAGTTATCGACATAGCTCAACGGATTAGCAAGCTGAAGTGGCAGTGGGCTGGTCATATCTGCCGCAGGACTGATAACCGTTGGGGCAGACTTGTCCTAGAGTGGAGACAGCGAATCGGCAAACGTAGCGTAGGACGTCCTGTGACCAGGTGGAGCGACGACATACGCAAAGCGGTGGGCAGTGACTGGAAGAGAGGAACCGAGGATCGGGCTCAGTGGCGCATCTTGGGAGAGGCCTATGTCCAGCAGTGGACTGATACAGGCTGATGATGATGATGATGAATAATAATGAGTATGTTAATAGTACGATACGTGTGACCTAAGTAGTCTATTATTGCAACCTTTTACAGTCTTGTTATTTTTCTGTTTGTGATTCTGGAAAAAACCCTTAGGTTTACTATTAGTAGTATATAATAGAATTTGGACTAACAACATATAAATATGAATAAAACCGACTGCGCGACGCAAAGGAGAGGTAATGTGTATATCGGTCTATGTATGTATGTAAGTTTGTTTGCTGCTTTGTGGCACTCTAGAGACCAAACGAGTGGTCCGATTTTGACAAGTGGCACGTCGTGAGACTCGCCATGTCAGCGCGAGTGTCGACACTACAAGAACATAAGAACTTTGAAAAATTCAAAATGGCAAAAAAAATTTGGACGCCATAATGTGGGGTGTAATAAATGTTTTACTTCGTTTTCGAGTGGGGTATCACATTAAATAGCTTGAAAAGGTGATCAATAAAAAATATATTTATTTTGTCTGAAAAATGTTGTTATTATATAGGTATATACGTAAGTATATATATATATTCGTGGAAAAAAGTAGTTTTATAGGCGACAGTGTAGAAGATAATTTACAATAAAAAGTAAAATAAAACAATAGGTAAAGCATGAAATGTCATCAGGATGCGACAATGTATCCGAAATAGAGGCGCCCATGTTGAACATGAACTGTAAAATAAGGAAAAGTTGTGTGAAAACATTTAACAAATGACATTTTTATTACTTTACAATAGACATTTAACAATTTCATGCTTTACCTATTGTTTTATTTTACTTTTTATTGTAAATTATCTTCTACACTGTCGCCTATAAAACTACTTTTTTCCACGAAATGTAATACAAACCCTAGATTGTTATACCTCGTTGGATAGCTGATGAACCGTAGATATTTTAAAAACATCTGCCGAACAAGTGCCATAATATTTTTTTTTAGATATTCCTTAGAGAAAAATAAACTTGCTAATATTTTTTTTAATTTCTTAACTTTCACTTGTCTACTACGGTCTATTCAACTAACTTATGTACTATTTTGATTATTAACGCGTTAAAGCATCTTATTACACAAGTAAAAATGCAACAACAATAATAATAAGACACGTAAAAAAAACACAAATCAATGTAGTAGCCTAAAAATCGGCAATTTAAAAAAAAAAAAAAGTCGTATATCTCGAAAAGGGTTAAGTTTATGTAGGGTTTAGGTTTAGGGTGGGGTGTTTCATAGAGAAATAAGTCAGAAATGACGGGTACTCCACGCCCTTCACGGATCTAGCACGACTTCTCCTGTAACCCTGTATTTACGGATAATGTATGAAAGATATATCATCCGAAGTCGGGTTTATTGTTTTTTTAGTAAATGTCTTTATTTCCGGTGTTCGTTTTATAAAGCATCCATCTGGCTACTCCATAATCAAATGTTGCGTTTGAAAATCTTTTGCCAATGTTATTACAATAATTATATAATTTATGAATTGTTGTCTTTCTGTTTCGTTTCAGATAGGCACAGTGGGTGGTAATCTGATGGTGAAACACAGAACGCCCACGTTTTCTTCCGACATCTTCTTATTACTAGAGACAGTGGGAGCCATGCTGGTCATAGGTATGTGATGTGACCTTCTCCTATGGTGAAACAACAGCTAAAAAATGCACAAAACTTAATATTTATATTTTTTAATTTAAAAAAAATATGATGGCACTTCCAGACTGACACGTGTGCTGACACGTTTCGAAATGTTGTGCACCGCTGCTAGATGACTGGTAGAAAATACTGATTTGACTAAAGGTGGGCTTAATTGCTTTTAGCATTAAGTCCTCCCTTTGTGTGATTTTTTTTAATTTGCAGTAGAAAAATGCAAATAAAGAAATAAATAAGAAGCCTTTTTCATATGATACTAGCTACGCCCCGCGGCTCTATCCGCGTTAAAATGTATTCAATGACGTTATGATTAGGTCATTATGAGGTCCTAATTTACTTTATGGCTATCTTAGCCATATTTTTGACCGTGAAGAGGTCCCAAACAAATATACAAACTGACTTTTGTAATATTAGAGTCGATAGGCTAGCGTTTGATCACTATCTCACCGGGGTGCATGCACTAGGGGTGCATGCACTAGGGGTGCATGCACTAGGGGTGCATGCACTAGGGGTGCAAGCACTAGGGGTGCATGCACTAGGGGTGCAAGCACTAGGGGTGCAAGCACTAGGGGTGCATGCACTAGGGGTGCAAGCACTAGGGGTGCAAGCACTAGGGGTGCAAGCACTAGGGGTGCAAGCACTAGGGGTGCAAGCACTAGGGGTGCATGCACTAGGGGTGCAAGCACTAGGGGTGCATGCACTAGGGGTGCAAGCACTAGGGGTGCAAGCACTAGGGGTGCAAGCACTAGGGGTGCATGCACTAGGGGTGCAAGCACTAGGGGTGCAAGCACTAGGGGTGCAAGCACTAGGGGTGCATGCACTAGGGGTGCAAGCACTAGGGGTGCAAGCACTAGGGGTGCATGCACTAGGGGTGCAAGCACTAGGGGTGCAAGCACTAGGGGTGCATGCACTAGGGGTGCAAGCACTAGGGGTGCAAGCACTAGGGGTGCATGCCTAGTGAGAGATTATTTAGATTGGTTCACTTACCCGACCACGTTAACGTAATCGCAGATTTGATCAAAATGATTTTCTATCTAATCTTTTTTTTATATCTTATAGGCTAGCGTTTGACCACTATCTCGCCTGGTGGTAAGTGATGATATGGTCCAAGCTAGTGAACACGCTAGGCCTAAATCTGACTCTCAAGGGCTGTGTGGTGCCGGAACACCGTAAGGTTATGGCGGCAGATTTAGTCGCAAGTCCGGCGTAACATCCATAGAATATATGCTTTTACCACCTGTTAATTAAATAGTATCCGATTAAACATAACTACATAGATAGGTCTATTGATCGTGGATTAAATGCCGGTATTTGTACTACTAATGTATTCCGTGATATTGCCTACTGTATATTTGTCCAACATTTGGATATGGTTATTTCAGCGGACAAAGAACAATCAGCAGTAATGAGCCCAGAAGACTTCTTGTTCGCTGATATGACGGGGAAGGTCATCGTGCAACTCAAGTTTCCACCTCTTTCGAAACACTTCAAGTTTGTGTCTTTTAAGGTCAGTACATGCTTTCTATTTCAAAATATTCTTAATGCATAATATAATATATACTATCTAATACAGAATGATGGCTAAGGCGTTGGCAATCCAAACTGCTAGTAAGCTTTTAAAAAAAGACAAGTATAAAATAGGATACAGAAGTACACACAACACACGCACACGCAAAGACACACACATATAATGGTCAAACCTTTTTTTATTTCATATAGGCTAGCGTTTAACCACTATCTCATTTGTTGGTAAGCAATGATGCGGTCGAGGATGGTAGCACGCAATGCCTAGAATAAGAACTGCTCTCAAGGCTAGCTGCCGGAAAACATTAGGATGTTTAGCGACAGATTTTCTAACTTGAAGGTGGTAGCTGGCCAGGCGGACACTAGATACCGCATAGTATACTAGATAGCACTGTGAATACGCACATACATTTTTCTATAGAAAAATCCATTGGTACACGGCGGGGATTGAACTCGGTATCTTTGGCGTCAAAGCTGACCATTCTCCCACTACACTCCGGGGCCCTCAAAAAAATTGCCCGGATAATATGAATTTTACTCTTTTTCATTCCAGATAATGCCACGAGCTCAGAACAGTCACGCACAAGTCAACTCGGGGTTTCTCTACGAGTTTGATCCTCACGACCCTGAGATTGTTATATCAGCGAGGATTGTAATAGGAGGACTGTCAGCACACTTTGTTCACGCTCTCAAAACCGAACAGTTTGTTCGTGATAAAAAGATATTTACCAACGAGGTGCTGCAAGGGGCATTAAACATTTTAAACGATGAACTTATTGTAGACAAAATCGCTGGAGAAATGAAACCTGAATATAGGAAGAAATGCGCTATAGGGTTGTTTTACAAGGTCAGACGTAATCATGTATTATTTCAATATTTACACGCACATTACAATAAATTTACAAATAAATAATGATTATATTATAGGGTCTTCTAGTGCTAATCCCACAAGCCCGGCTGAAGCCTCGTTACCGTTCAGGAGCGAGAGATTACAGAAAAACGAGACCTTTATCTAAAGGGACGGACGTGTACGACACTAACCCTATCATCTGGCCCATCAACGAGCCTATGCCCAAACTGGACGCTCTAATCCAATGCGCCGGAGAAGCCAAGTATACCAACGATGTCCCGACCGATGCTAAAGAGGTGTTCTGTGCGTTTGTTACCTCAGATGTGTGTGTTGGAGAGATACTCAGCATCGACCCTACCCCGGCTTTGGTAAGAGATTTACTAGAGAGTATTATTAGTACCGTGAAACAACAGGAACAAATTAAACTGAAATAGCTATAAAAGTTTCTCTCTTTCAGAAAATTCCTGGAGTATTAGCATTTTTCTCAGCCAAAGATTTGCCAGGTGTGAACAGTTTTATGTCTCAAAAAGTGCCAGCACAGCCAGCACCAGAAGAAATTTTCGCCGAAAAGACCATAAAATATTATGATCAGCCGATCGGTGTGGTAGTCGCTGAAACAGAAAAATTGGCACATCAAGCATCTCTATTAGTCCAAGTTAAATATAAGGTCGATAAAAGGCCTCTGTTGACCATCAACGATGTAAGGAAGAATGAGCCAGAAAGGGTTCGACTTGCATTTGCAATACCAGCCAGAGACAGAGGTGCTAACGTGGAGAGGGTGATAAAAGGATCTGATAACATATTTGCACAGTACCACTATCCGATGGAAACTATATCTTGTGTTACAAAGCCGAGTGAGAAAGGGCTGGACATTGTTACTGGCACGCAACACATCAATAGTGCACATGTTACAATATCCGAATCTCTTAAAATGCAGCAAAACAGGTATAATATAGAAAGATAGATAAAATACATTATTGATATACCACTCCTTAATATATCTAAATTAATAGTAAAGTAATGCATGATAGTCATAGTGTTACATAGCGGCTGTTCATTAATTTTGATTTGATTTTGAGCTGCATTCACAGAATTTAGACAAAATGTACAGTCAGCAAGAAAAATGGCAATTTACACAAACACTGTTTCGATGTCAATCGATCCAGTTACAAGGCATGAATCAAAACACTCTTTTGGACCAACTGAGCTTAGGGTACTAAAAAAGTCAGAAATCACAAAAAACTTTTTGCACGCATTAATGAAAATTTTGCGCAAACATATTTTTTGATGCCAATAGATCTTGTTTGTTATGGATATACACTAAATTTTTAGTTCCAAACACAATTTTATCTACACTCATGCAATAGGTGCTTCAAATAAAAAACCAAACTAAGCAAAAAGTTTGCTAAACAAATGTGTAAATGTTGTAGGTACTCGTAGCTATCCGTAAACATCCGTCAACCGCACAAGCGCCTAATAACGCGTGTCACGGTCACCATTAACATTGATAAACATCGGAAAATATATTATGAAATATTTTATAGCATTATCTATCTTCTTCTTCTAATACTATAAGAATCTTTGTCCTGACATACTGACTGACTGACTGACAGACAACGCACAGCCTAAACCACTGGTCGTAGAGACTTGACATTTGGAGGGTATATTTGTCTTAGTACGTAAGGGTGTACTAAGAAAGGATTTTCCAAAATTCACTCCTTAAGGGGATGAAATTGGGGTACGAAGTTTGTATGGAGAAACAAAATTAGATAGTATTTTCTATTCGAAACTTCATACAAGTGCTCCAGTAAAAAAATAAGTAATTACGTGTTTCAGGTTTTTTTTTAAATTCCACCCCTAAGAGGGTGAAATGGGGTGACAAAGTGTGAAAATCAATATTGTTTCGGATTGCGCTGAAATTTGGCATGCAGATAGTTATTACGACGTTAGTTACCTCTGAGAAAAGATTTTCTAAAATTCACCCCTTAAAGGGATGGAATGGGGGTTCAAAGTTTGTATGGAGAAACAAGATAAGATGTTTTTTCTATCCGAAACTTCACACAAGTGCTTCAGTAAATAAATAAGTAAATACGTGTTTCAGGTTTTTTTTAAATTCCACTCCTAAGCGGGTGAAATGGGGTAACAAAGTGTGAAAATCAATATTGTTTCGGATTGCGCTGAAATTTGGCATGCAGGTAGTTATTACGACATTAGTTACCTCTGAGAAAGGATTTTCTAAAATTCACCCCTGAAGGGGATGAAATGGGGTTCAAAGTTTGTATGGAAAAACAAGATCAGATAATATTTTCTATTCGAAACTTCATACAAGTGCTCCAGTAAAAAAATTGGTAAATAGATGTTTTAGGTTTTTTGAAATTCCACCCTTGAGAAGTTGAAATGGGGTAACAAAGTGTGAAAATCAATATTGTTTCAGATTGCGCTAAAATTTGGCATGCAGATAGTTATTACGATGTTAGTTACCTCTGAGAAAGGATTTTCCAAAATTCACTCCTGTAGGGGATAAAACGGGGGTTCAAATGTTGTATGGAGAAACAAGATAAGATAGTCTTTTATACTCCAAAGTCCACACAAGTACTTAAGTAATTAAATAAGTATATACGTGTTTTAGGCTTTTTAGAAATTCCTCCCTAAGAGGGTGAAAAAAGGGGTAACAAAGTCTAAACATCAGTATTGTTTCGGATTGCGCTTAAATTTAGAATGCAGATAGTTATTATGACGTAGGTATCCGCGTAGAAAGGATTTTCTAAAATATCCTCCTGGATACGGACCGGGGATTCAATGTTTGTATGGCGAAACAAGATGAGATAGTCTATTTTATTCGAAACTTTACACATAAGTACTTCTGTAAATAAGTAAATAAAGTACGTGTTGTAGGATTTTTCGAAATTAGGTAGGTAACAAAGTCTGAAAATTTGAGTTTTTCGGGTTTTAAAAATATAATCTCAATTTGCCTTAGTCACGCGATAACATGAAAACGGGTGAACCGTGTTGGCTAATTCTTATTAGATGTCTTTAATGATAGAATATTTTTTACAAAAGAACAGTTTTAACTAATTAAAAGGAGTTTTTAACGCGGGCGAAGCCGCGGGGCACTTCTAGTTTTGTTATAAATATTAAAATACGGGACTTATCGCACCTCAGACATGATTTTTTTTCTAACTCGACGTTTCGACCAAGTTGCATGATCGTGGTCACGAGACGACTCGCATCATTTTGTTAAGAAATTCATAATAAAATGTATTACTATTTATTTTCATTTCAGGTGTACATGCATAAAGTCTAGCATTATGCAACTATTTTTTAATACATTATCAGAACTTAACGATACATAAAAGTAATTATTTAGTATTTTGTGAGAGCTAGTGAATTTTATAACAATTGGTTGGTCAATAAAAGCAAATGATAACACTTGATTTTTTGTAGAAACAAATGCTCTAGAACTATTTTTCAGGGAGGGAAACGGGGGCATACATGTATGGATGTGTTCCGCGCGTTCCCTCTTAAGGATGTTTTTCCTCCTAGTTTTTCGGAGAGCCACTATGAAAAGCGCATATAAATTTTTCGACAGAAAAATCCATTGGTGCACGGGGTCCTCTAATTATAAGGATGGATTGGTCAAACTAAACAATAGGAATGGAAAGAGAGAGAAGAAGCCTTTGCCATGCAGTAGAACGATAGTTTCAAAATAATAATCAAAATCCAAAAAGAAAATTTTAAAATGTACAAAGAAATATACTTTAAAAAAAATCTGTTTTGGATACATTACTCTATAAACCCATTATTTTCTTAGGATAAATTTAGTAGTCCCTAGATGCGGCGGTGCATATGGCATGAAAATAACCAGAACCAATCACGTAGCGGCAGTTTGCTCACTTGTAGCATACCTGATGAACAGACCATGTAGATTTGTGATGACCATTCAAGCGATGATGAGAGTTGTCGGGAAGCGATTACCCTGCACCAGAGATTTTGAGGTGAGTTGTATCCCAAGATAACAAAGTCCAAATATGTACAAGGGGTGATCGATTGTTTTTTATGATTGTTGTTTGCTATGCGTCTTCATTGAGAGTGTTCTTAGGTTTGATTCATTAGAATCCGTTCAGCCATTTTGAGACTATGAGCTTTTTCTTGATGATGACGCTATGAAATCAACTTTTGTTGGTCTGTTCGATTTAAAATTCAGTATACTCTTACTTCGACGATATTGAAGGACTTGGTAGCGTTGACCTGACGCTGGGACATCTTCTGGAATCTGCAAAATACTAAACCCGTCATCAAGTTACAGAGTCATCGGAATGGTCTTAATGAACAGGAGGACTACTCCGAAGTGGTAATCCGAAGTATCGGACGAAAATATCGGGTGTTTCCTACTACGAATCACACTCGGTTCGGTCGATCGGTTTGGCAGTCGGCAGTCCGACTGAAATTATAATGTTGAGGTATTCCATCAGAATACTCGTGTCGCTGGAGTAGTGGAGTAGTTCAATGAAGACGAGGGTGGTAACTTGTTTTACAAAAACCATGTCTTGTTACAGTATGTTGTTGTTCTTGTTGGTCTAAAGAATAAGTTGTTGTAAAGATAAAATGAACGCTTTCCAGGTGGGTGTTAACAGTTCAGGTGAAATCCAGTACATGGAATATCATTTATATAGTGACAACGGTTATGTGGTGTCCGACCCAGTGTCAGCTCTAGTTGTGGCGGCTGTAAAGAACACCTACGACAACAGGCGGTGGCAGTTCAAGATATTCGATGCCACCACCGACACCGCTTCAAATACTTTCGCCAGATCTCCTGGTAAGATAATGCAGCTAATGCTGTTGGTGCGTTTACTGAACTTATTTTGACATCATTAAAACTTAGTCATAATTTCAAAACAGAATGTATCTATTTCTGAATATTTTCCTTTTGTTTTTAAGAGTAATGTCTCGTCATATCACGTGTCGGTTTCGACAATGCAAATTTGTTCCCATTCACTTAATTTGTAATAAAAAAATTGGTTGTCTGTAAAGTCGGTTGACGGACGATAATTTTACGTGATAACGTCATACGATCGTGCCTCTCAATCATCGACGTCCTAGCAATTGCTAAGACATGAGACGTCGAGACATGAGTTTTACTGCTGTTAAATTTAGTTTCGATCGTGCATCATAAGAAACAGCACCGATATGACCTATTTTGTGTTTCCTTGATTGACTTGGCACTGCTGTGTCCCTCAAATTACTTATTTATACTCGTATCTATAAGAAATAAACTGGCCAAGTGCAAGTCGGACTCCCATTCGTAGGGTTCCGTACCACTACAGTATTTATAAGATCGAGCAAAAATACCACTATCATTTTTTGGCAGCAAAAAATAATAATTAATAAACATTTTATTTCTTGTAACGCCATCTAACGTCTAACAAAGGTGTTAGGGATCGGCATTTCAATATAACGCCATCTGTGGACGTTTTTTTGAAATGCCGAAAAAAACACGTTTCTTGTATGGGGACCCCCTATTATTTTTAACTTTATTCTCTTTTTAGTATTTGTTGTTTATAGCGGCAACAGAAATACATCATCTGTAAAAAAATCAACTGTCTAACTATCACGGTTCATGAGATACAGCCTGGTGACAGACGGACAGATAGACAGACAGACGGACAGCAGAGTCATAGTACTAAGGTCCCGTTTTATCCTTTGGGTACGGAACCCTAAAAAAGAAAGTTTTTGACAATATTGCTGATGCATGTTTTGAGGAAATTAATTAATATAGTCCCTTCTTCTAGTTGTATTCGTCCAGTGTTGGAATAAGACTCCCTAGGCCTACATACATCCATACATACATTACATAATAAGACTCCCTAGGCCTACATACATCCATACATACATTACATAATAAGACTCCCTAGGCCTACATACATCCATACATACATTACATAATAAGAGTCCCTAGGCCAACATATATCCATACATACATTACATAATATACTCTTACTAAGTACGTGTTACACTTTTGACATGCCATCTCATCTCTAATGAGAATATGATAAAACTAGAAGTGCTCCGCGGCTTCGCCCGCGTTAAAGACTTCTTTTATTTACTTAAAGGTGCGTACAGACTATGTAACATAACATGTTATATAACATGGTGAGATAACATGTTTCAGATAATGTGGACACTCATAAAACATGTTATAATAACATCGCAAAACAGTCGTCAACGCACCGCTTCTAACCGAAGAACGACAAACGATAATTGTTAAATAACATTGTTATTCTATTTATTTATTTATTAACACTGTTGAACGTGTTATATAACACAAGTTAAATAACATGTTACATAGTCTGTACGCACCTTAAAACTTTTATTTTGTAAAAACCTTTCTATCATAAAAGATATCAAAGTTGTAAAAGCCAAATCGGTTCAAGCTTTGAACCCCGTTTCATCCCCTTAAAGAGTTAGCGGATACCTACGTCAAAATAACTATCTGCTTGCCGAATTTCAGTGCAATCAGAAACAATGTTGATTTTAGACTTTGTTACCCCACTTCACCCTGTTAGGGGTGGCATTTCGATAAGTCTGAAACACGTGTTTACTTATTTATTTACTAAAGCACTTGTGTGAAGTTTCGAATAGAAAAAAAAACCGGCCAAGTCGAGTTGAACTCGCCCACCGAGGCTTCCGTACCAACGTTGGTATGTACCAATTAAGCTAGAGCTCTAAATTGTATCAGCGCTCATATAACTTAGAGGTCTACCTTAATTGGCGTTAACTATGTATGTATGGGGGCACCCTTTAATTTTAAATTTTTCTTATTTTTTGGATATTTTCCTTAATTTGTGCTGTAAGACCTTGCTTCTTGCCAAATTTCATGATTTTAGGTTAACGGGAAGTATCCTCTAGGTTTTCGACTCAAAACCATAGGGTACTTCCGGTTGACATAGAATTGTCAATTTTGGTCAAAAGCAAGGTAAAGGAAAATTTCCGAAAAATAAAAAAGTTGAAAAGTACATTTTGGTACTAACAAATTTTCGCGAAAATCTAAATTTGCCCATATCTTTGTATTGTGTTGACTCAAGACCTTGGTTCTTATATACCCAATAGGGACTATATAGGTATAAATTTCAATTTGCTAGGTCCACCCGTTCCTGAGAAAATCAGTGGTGACACATGGACAGACAGATAGACAGACGGACAAGAAAGTGATCCTATAAGGGTTCCTTTTTTTACCTTTTGAAGTACGGAACCCTAAAAACTATCTAATCTTTTGTCTCCTTACAATCTTTGAACCCCTGTTACATCCCCTTAAATTTTAGAAAATCATTTCTCAGAGGGAACTAACGTCGTAATAACTATCTGCATGCCAAATTTCAGCGCAATCGGACACAATACTGATTTTCACACTTTGTTACCCCTTTTCATCCACTTAGGGGTTGAATTTCGAAAAAGCCTGAAACACGTATTTACTTATTTACTTATACTTATTACTTATTTATTACATGGCAAAATTTAAAGAGCACATAAGTAAATTTAGTTTTAGAGATATATATGAATCTGATAATCCAAACGACGCTTTTAACATTTTCAGTGATTTTTTCTTACTGCTCTATGCACTGTGCTTCCCGGAACAAAGAGTAAAAATGTCGACCACAAAACGGCCTAAATGTATAACTAAAGAGGTAAATTTATGCTGCAAGCGGAGACGAGAAATGTTGTGGAAATATAGACTCAATCTGAATTCAAAAAATAAATTAGCATTTAAACAATACTATAATAGATTTAGAAAAGTATTGTGCTTAACTCAAAAATCACAAAACGATCACTTCATCAACTCTGTAAAATAAAAGGCAAAGGCAACTTGGAAAACAATCAATAATAACAAAAATAATTATCCAAAAGAATACATATCGATACTAAATATAAACGGTAACCTAATAACAAATCCCAAACATATTGCGCAAAAATTTAACGAATATTTTATTGACATTGTTAAATTATGTTAACTATTTATAATGAAAAAAATGACGCACTACACGGTAATAATGTTCAGCAAGACAGATGTAATTCGATATTTTTTACTCCAACTGATACATCTGACATTTGCAACATTCTCTGAATAATACTAATAGTGTGGGATATGATGGTATAATTACAAAGGTAGTAAAACACGTGTCAAGTGTAATAGCCCCCGTTTTAAGCCACATAATTAACTTATCAATGGAAACAGGAATATTCCCAGACATGCTTAAAACGTCAATCATTAAACCGTTGCACAAGAAAGGCGCAAGCAAAAGATTCATTAGAGCATTAAAGACCCATAGCACTTATACTCGTGTTCTCAAAAATATTTGAGAAAATTATTCATTGTAAACTTTATTTGTATTTTGAAAGCAATGGTATATTTTACAATTTTCGTAGAAACAAAAACATAAATATGGCTATTTATAATTTCCTTTATGATGTAATGAGTAATATGGATAAAAGTGCACCTGCTGTAGCGTTATTTATGGATATGACCAAAGCGTTTGATCACGTCAATCATAATGTTCTTCTTAAAAAATTAGAGGCTTATGGCATAAGAGGCATTACAAACGAATTGATCCGATCCTATTTAAGCAACAGAACGCAAATAACACATTAATAGTATTTGTCCCATAACAAAAACGGAAAGAGTCTACACGTCAAAACCTGGAAATATTTTACACGGTGAACCACAAGGGAGTATCCTGGGGCCACTTCTATTTCATGTTTATATTAATGACATGCCAAAAGTAACAATTTACGCAATGACACTTTTTGCTGATGATAGCACTATTCTTTTCAAAGGGGATAAAGCAAATAATAATAATTTAAATAATACTATTAACTCTACATTGACATCAACAATAAATTGGCTAAATGTTAATAATCTAAAAATCAACTTGGACAAAACAAATATCATAAGTTTTAGACAACGACCAGAACGGCAGCTCAATTTTGACATAAATTACCATGATAAAAAAATTCACGACGTTGACTCAACAAAATTCCTAGGTTTAGAAATAGACAGTAAGATGACATGGAAACAGCATTTGACATTAGCAAGCAATAAAATAATCCAATTTGCATATGCATTATACAAACTCAGACAAATTGCAAGTTTATCTACCCTACTCACAGCCTATCACGGCCATGTAGCTTCTACTCTAAGGTATGGTATTATATTTTGGGGGTATTAGGGTTCCGTAGCCGAATGGCAAAAAACGGAACCCTTATAGATTCGTCATGTCTGTCTGTCTGTCTGTCTGTCTGTCTGTCCGTCCGTATGTCACAGCCATTTTATTCCGAAACTGTTAGGACTACAGAATTGAAACTTGGTAGGTAGATGTATTCTGTGAACCGCTTTCCAATTTTTATACAAAAATAAAACATATATAAGTTTAAGGGGGGGTTAATCCCATACATGGAAGTGAAACAAAAAAATTTTTTTCTTCAAACCTATACGTGTGGGGTGGGTATCTATGGATAGGTCTTCAAAAATGACATTGAGATTTCTAAAATCATTTTTTCTCAAAGTCAATCATTTGAAAGATAGGCGCGTCTAAAGTGGTAAAATGTGTGTCCCCCCCCCCCCCTCTAACTTTTAAAGTATGACAGTGAAAAATCTAAAGAAAATATATGCTGTAGATCTTAATAAAAACTAACAACGAAAATTGGTTTGAACGATATACAGTCAGCAGTTTTAGAGATATTGCGACCGCAAAGATGACTTTGTTTTTCATACAATCACTATGAAAAACAAAGTTAATTTTGTAGTTGCGAAAAATCATAGTTATGGAATACTTAACGGTGTTACGGAACCCTACGAGTGCGAGTCCGACTTGCACTTGGCCAAAACAAAAAGTTTATTCTACAGATAAACAAAACATATTTAGAGCACAAAAAAGATGTATTCGAGCCATTTGCGGTCTTAAATAAACAGATTCATGCAAAGATCACTTTATTAAACTAAGAATATTGACATATCCAAGTCTTTACATAAGTAAATTAGCTCTTTTCGTAAAAAAAAATCCTGATGTATACACAAAATTTGACGTTGGTAGTCGACGAAAAAATATGATCAAAAACCACGGATGTAAAACACAACTTTTAAAAAAAAGTGTTTTCCGTATGACGCCAATAATCTACAATGCGGTTACAATTTCAATTCGAGACATAAGTAATGTTCAGGTGTTTAAAACAAAATTGTATGAATATCTTATCGACAAGGCAGTTGTATTCAGTTGAAGATTTTTTTTAAGAAATTAACGTAATTTTAGACTTTTAACATACTTTTATTTTTATATTATCTTTCAATTATATTTGTGCTTGTATACTGACTAAGTAGGACCTAGAGACACGTTTTGACATCAATGTAATTAAACAACTCTGTAACCTAGGACCACAAGCTAAAATAAATTCATTCATTCATATTTATTTACTGAAGCAATTGTGTGAAGTTTCGAATAGAAAAGACTATCTAATCTTAATTCTTCATACAAACTTTGAACCCTCATATCATCCCTTTAAGGAGTGAATTTAAAAAAAACCTTTCTTAGTACACCTTTACGTACTAAGACAAATATACCCTCCAAATTTCAAGTCTTTACAACCAGTGGTATAGGCTGTGCGTTGTCTGTCAGTCAGTATATGTCAGGACAAAGATTCTTATTGTATTAGAAGATAATTATTGCAAAATACGAATACATATACATTTATTTTAGATTTTTATATTATTTTATTTTATTATATTTATATTATATTATTATATTATATTTATTTATATTATATTATTTTAGATTTTAGATTTATATTAGCTTTATTTAAGAAATGTTTGTTGTTAACAACAAGGTTATGTTATACATGTCTTTTTGCTTTAGTCTTTGAGACTGTGTTGCAAAAACAGCGTCAACCCGAAATATGAACTAACTAGCAGCCCGCCCCGGCTTCGCACGGGTAGAACATATATGCCTACAAAATTTGCTTCAGTTTGTTGCATCGAATATAAAATATTAACATATATAACAATCATCATCATATGTCAACCAATTTACACAAAACCTTAACGAATTATGCACCTAAACCTTCCTCATAAACACTCTGGCTATTGGTGAAAACCGCAGGATGATCCGTTCAGTAGCTATTGAGATTATTGCGAACAGACAGACAGACGCAGTGATGGACTTTGTTTTATATAACTTACGTAGTGATATTGGACGGCCCTTTGGCGTAAAGGATAGTTACCCTGATTCTGACTCGACGGTCGTTGGTTCTAATCCTAGCTATATACCTACCAATGAAATATTTATGTGCATTCTTGAATCATGGGTTTTTGTGGGATCATTAAATCTACCAATAATTAAATATTCATCCAACTGTTTTCAATTGAGCAGCGTTCGTAAGAAACGTGTTTATTCGACCGTTTTTTTGTCGCAAATTAGGTCTCCACGAATGTACCTTTGATTTAAACGGGATAATATATAGCCTATTTTTATTTCGAAAGTCCATTCTATATATTAGTGAAATAATTTTATAAATCGGTCCAGTAGTTTTTGAGCCAAATCATTACAAAAATACAAAAATACAAAAATACAAAAATACAAAAATACAAAAATACAAAAATACAAAAATACAAAAATACAAAAATACAAAAATACAAAAATACAAAAATACAAAAATACAAAAATACAAAAATACAAAAATACAAAAATACAAAAATACAAAAATACAAAAATACAAAAATACAAAAATACAAAAATACAAAAATACAAAAATACAAAAATACAAAAATACAAAAATACAAAAATACAAAAATACAAAAATACAAAAATACAAACGTTCTCTCTTTATAATATTAGTATAGATTGTGTTGTTATTCCCAGGATCTCTAGAAGCTATAGCCATGACTGAACAAATAATGGAACAAATATCTTACGAACTTAACCGTGACCCGCTTCAAGTGCGAATGAATAATTTGAGTGCACAGAACCCAGAGGTACCAGAAATGATTGAAACTATCGTCAGAGACAGCGAGTACTACAAGCGGAAAGAAGAGGTGGAGAGTTTCAATAAGATGAACAGGTGGAAGAAACGAGGACTGAGAGTAGCTCTGATGAGCTGGCCCGTAGTTATAATTATTGATTACCACGTTCAGTTGTCGGTGTACCAGGTAGACGCTACCGTCATCGTCACTCACGGAGGCATCGAGATAGGTCAAGGCATCAATACCAAAGTGATCCAAGCTGTTGCCTACACTTTTAACATTCCCATCAGCATGGTGCAGTGCAGGCCGGCAGACGTCGCTTCATGCCCGAATACCTCTGCGACCGGAGGCAGCAGAACCACACAATCTGTAACATTCGGTGCTTTAAAATGCTGTCAAATAATTCTAGATCGGTTAGCAGTCATCAGAGAGAACCTTAATAATCCATCTTGGGAGGTCTTGATCCAGACTGCTTTCGTCAGAGGCATCAACTTGCAAGCGAGCTATAGAGTAACCGCAAACGACCAACGGACATACAGATCTTGCGGAGTAGCTATCACTGAGGTGGAACTGGATGTATTGACGGGAGAACACGAGGTCCTCAGGGTAGATATCATAGAAGACGTCGGCACTAGTATTAATCCAGAGTTGGATATCGGTCAGGTGAGTGATATGCCGTTCATTGACTGATTGTCTCAATGCGACAAGAGAATGTCTACAATATCACAATATTACTTTATTTAGATCGAGGGGTGCTTCATAATGGGCATAGGATACTGGACGCACGAGGAGCTGATCTTCGACGAGAAGACCGGCGAGCTACTGACAGACCGCACCTGGTACTACAAGGTGCCACTCGCCAAGGACGTTCCCATTGACTTTAGGGTCCAGCTCAGAAGGAACTCATACAACCCACTCGGGACTCTGGGAGCTAGAGGTTGTATTTACTGTTCTTTATTATTCACAGCATTCAATGCTAGTTTTGAATTAATTAAAGATATTCAGTCTACGGTCGATGTGAAATAATTCGGTCTGGACAATATCGTCATCATTAAGCTTCGTCTTCTAGTTTTGTTAGCTATTCTAATTTGATAGTAACTATCTTCTCTGTATATTTTATCAGCTGTAGCTGAGCCAGCTACTACTATGACAGTGAGTGTAGCTTTTGCTCTAAGAGAAGCGATAGTCTCCGCTCGCGAGGACACCGGCTACCCTAGGGAGAAGTGGTTCAATGTTGGTATGTAATGCACAAGAACCTGTTTAAGAAAAAGCATGCCTGTTACAAAATTACGAATCTGAAATCTGTATAGATAATGATTTCATAGTTTTAGTCGTCGATTATATTGTAGTCATAGTCTGTATTTAATTTAAATTTTGTAAGCTGTTGTAATCACAGACCTAGGATTCACTACGTTAAAACGTAGTCTAGGTCATCTGGGTTTGTGGTTGTAATCAGAAATACAAAATGTTCCACAGCTTGGCCTGCGTCAAATGTATCATTTGTCCTATTCTGACTTTGACGCACTATAAAATTGCATTTTTGTAGTAAATCGGTCGAGCCTCTTGGACATTCCTCCAACGTTCTTACCTAATACACTGTGATGTCTGTTTCAGATGGCCCCTATACGCTTGCAGTAAACGTCCTGAAATCAGACGCTAAAATTGAAGAATTTTTATATAAATAACTATATAGCTGGTACCTGCGACCTCATTCACGTACACCAAGAATTTAGTCTAAGCCTATGTTCATCCTCATGTCTCAACCTGGCCTCTTACACAAAAGGAAGCAGCGTGCACGATCACCACACCCGTGCCCGTGGCAGGGACAAACTACGGGCAAAGACTCGGCCACTCACCAATACTTCTGAAATAACTCATGTACCCGTTACCTGAGCGCCCAGTTTGACACTATCAATCGGCGGCTGATCGAGCAGACGTTCTTCTACAAATACGATGGATATAGTCTGAGCAAAGCATATTATATTATTGTTTAAATTTCTTATTTACCAATAAAGTATTCATTGTATATACTTTAATTTAATTATTTATTGTTAGTGACTGTAATGACAATTATAGCTATACCCGCGACTTCGTTCGCGTGGAAGATATATCTTTTGGTTTATTTTTTTTTTTTTTTTTTTTTTTTTTTATACGTTATAGGCTAGCGTTTGACCACTATCTCACCTGTTGGTAAGTGATGATGCGGTCGAAGATGGTAGGCACGCTAGGCCTAGAATGGGAACTGGCTCTCAAGGATAGCTGCCGGAACACATTAGATGTTTTGGTGACAGATTTTCTAACTTGAGGGTGGTAGCTGGCCAGGCGGACACTAGATAGTGTCCACCATGCGGGGGTTGTTGGTTTCTTAACGATGTTTTCCTTCACCGGAGGGCCACTGTGAGAAGCGCACATACATTTTTCTATAGAAAAATCCATTGGTGCACGGCGGTTTGAACTCGGTACCACGGTATCAAAGCCGAACGTTCTCCCGATTACGCCACCGGGCCCTCAAAGAGACTTATCATACCTCGATAAAATTACCATGGTACCACACTTGGGATATCTCCTTTCGAACAAAAAATGAATAATCGAAATCGGTTCATAAACGACGAAGTTATCCGCGAACAAACTTAAAAAAAAAAAAAAAAATATATATACGGTCGAATTGAGAAACCTCCTCCTTTTTTTGAAGTCGGTTAAAAAGAACCGACTTCAATGCCGCGCTATTCATTTTCAGTACCAATTTTGAGATGTTTATATCAATATCTCTGGAGATACTTATCAGACCTCAATAAAATTACCATGGTACCACACTTGGGATATCTCCTTTCGAACAAAAAAAGAATAATCAAAATCGGTTCATAAACGACGAAGTTATCCGCGAACAAACATAAAAAAAAAAACAAAAAAAATACGGTCGAATTGAGAAACCTCCTCCTTTTTTTGAAGTCGGTTAAAAACAGCTAAATATTATCTTCTTCTGTTATCTTCTGTATATATAAAATTCAAAGTAATGTCCTGACTGACTGACTGATTGACTGAGATATCAACGCACTGCCTAAACCGCTGGTCTTAGACACATTAAATTTAGAGGGTGTGTTTAGGTATCGACCAAGAAATGGTAGTTTGATATTCTACCCCAAAGAGGGTGAAATGGGGGGTTGATCTTTCTATGAAACTTCTTATTCTCTCGTTCGATTGACTCGAAAATTGGCACACATACTCATTAATTAAAATAATGAGTTACGTGTATCAATTGTGCAGTTTTTCCAAAATTATCCCCACGCGTTTGCCTGACTGTATTGTCTGATAGCAACGTACAGCCTGATCCACTGGCTTTATAATATTAAGAGGGTGTGTTCTTTGTATAGTGCAACTATCCACAAAGAAAGGTTTTTTCCGGATGGTTGAATTTTCTGTGAAACTGTTTATTCTCTAAATCGATTAGCAATTAAAAAATAAATAAAAATTATTTATTTCATAAAATGTACAATCAATTTGAGTGCGGCCCTGGCTATCAAATTAGGTGTTAAACACCTGTATTTTGG
The DNA here is from genome assembly GCA_954871355.1 of Cabera pusaria. NCBI lineage: Eukaryota > Metazoa > Arthropoda > Insecta > Lepidoptera > Geometridae > Cabera > Cabera pusaria. The sequence continues at coordinate 25,679,582 of OX940900.1, forward strand.
TAGTTAGTTCCTTCCTTCGATTATTAAGTTGTATAGTAATGTGTACAATCATCTAATAATTTAGTTAAGGTACGGACACACTATCTAGGCGGCGATCAGATAGCGCAGGAGTAATTGTATCGACTGGTTCACACCAAACGCGATCAGTACGAGTTTTCATCGTAAACGCTTTTGACAGATCTCACATAGTTTTCGACATATTCTGGCTTCCTGATTGGTCTAAATTTAGTGAAGTGTAGTAACCTCTAGAGGCGCTGTACTGTTTTTAATACAAAATTAGTTCGATATACGTTATCGAGTTTGGTATGAAAACTCGTACTAAGGGTACAGAAAACAATTGAAATGTACTGAGATCGCGCCCGCAGATTGCAGGACGCCGCGGTGTGTCCGTGATTTTATTTAAGTACATAATATTTACAGTGATACATTACATTAGCTGTGATTAATAATTTCTTTAAAATTAAACTTAACTTTACACTTTTCAATTTATCTGATTTTTTAGAATCATTTCATATTTATATATATATATATATTCTTTATTATATACACTGAATCGGACCAAGGAATACGTGGAAACGAACATTACTGAATTTTCTATGATATTTTCAAACAATAGTAGATTATACAACAAGTGAATAAAAAGGAAATTTAATTCGAGGGACTAAGTTGGATCCCGAGAGCAGCGAAGGATGCTAGAGTTGAATCCCGAGTGTAGCGAGGTATTCTAGATTAGAATCCTGAGCGGAGCGAGGGATACAAGGACCGATATTAATTTTTTTATTAATGAGTCGTGTAATCTTCTTTTTACCATTGACTGCGATAAAATAAATAGTAGTACCTACTTATAGTATTTATGTTTATCATATTTTATTAGTAATGTGTAATAAATATGGATTATTAACCATTTAATGCCGGTGAATGTGTGCGAGTGTAGGGAAACAGCACAATGTTGAAAAACATGCTATTTGTTTTCTCACCAAAATCCCACTGAAAATCTTCAGTAAAGTTTACTTTAGTTAAGTTTAAATAATTGATTTAATCTTTAGTAAGGCTTGGACTGGACTATGACTTCAACTTGACTCAGAACTCACACAGAAATGTGAGTTTGACTCAACATTATGACTTGAATTTATTAAAACTTGAACAATTTTGATACTTGAATCTGGTTGAATACACTAATCGTATGGAGCCATAATGAAAACAAAAAAAGAATTTGACCAAAATTGGCGGGATATTTATTTTTATTTAATTATATAGCTTCTATCGTTTACACTTTCAGCAAGATTTATTTATTTTTTAACCATAATTCGTATTTCGTTCCAAATTCGAAGTGTTTTTATTCACGGAGTGAGTAAAAGAGCGTTTTATTCACTGCTGTTGATGAATAAAGTGCTCTTTTTTGAGTGGCAATGGTAAAAAATCATTTTACGCCGCCCTTAGGGGTAGATATGAAAAAATCAAAAACACGTGTCTCATTATTTGTTTTAAGGTTTGTTTGTACCGAGTTTTGAGTGAATCAGACAAAGGAATACGTGAAAACAAATATTACTGATTTTTTTATAATTTATACAAAGAAAAATCATTTTTCAAGCCCCCTATGGGTATCATTATTTGTTTTTAGGTATATTTGTACTGAGTTTTGAGTAAATCGGCCCAAGGAATAAAATTTTCCATAGAAAATTTATCACCCTTTTTAACCCCTTTAAGGGATGATTTTCAAAAATAAGATATAGATAATAATAAGATAATAAGATTAGCCTATGTCTTAAGTTAGAACCTACACTATCTACGTTTTAAATTTCATTAAAATTGGTTCAGTGGTTATCGAGATACGTGGTAGCAATATTAGTACGATAGGATAGTAGGAAGTAGGATAGGATAGGATAAAGCTATTAAAAAGATTTCAATTATTATAAACAATACATAGTATCACAATAATGTTCAATGTCGGTAGAATAATTCAATCTTCAGGTGATTTAATTTTAGCATGATAATATAAAATAATGATAGAATGATTACTAGAATTAATTATTACTTAATTAGAAATATTTCATATCGATTATAAAACGGCGTCCTATAATATTCATTATTGATAAATTAATTACATGTAACAATCGGAAAATCAAATAATAGTATGTGTGTGTGTGAGAGAGAGAGAGAGTGTGTGCGCGTGCGTGTTTGTGTGTGTGTGTGTGTGAGTGTGTGTTTGCGTGTGTGCCCATGTGTGTAGGCTTGTGCTTAAGTGCACTGTGAGAATGAATGTTTGATTACAGAGAGGTTTTATAAAGTTCTTCGGTCTCTTATGATAGTGATTTAAACCAGCGCATAAGAATCTATTTACATTTATATGAGTTAAGGGGATAAATATTTAATATTCCATTGATTTAAACGCAATGGTATCGTGAACAATCGCACAGACAAACAGATAAACAGAAAAAAATTTTACGATCATTTTTTTGGGTTCAATAGCGTTTTATAAAGGTCCCAATAATATTTTTTCTTATCTATCTTCCATGTAAAGACAGCGATCTCCTTTTGGTGGCGGCTTTTTAGCGGTCTCCGGAGGGCCGAGAATAGAACTTAACCTCAAAGCCGCCACCAAAAGGGTTAAATTTTTATTTTTAGTATATGTATATAGATTAGTTTAGATAAAAACATTTAGATGGCGCCTGGAGACGGTGAAATCCTTGTAAATATTGCTTAAATGTATGAAATCCTGCATCGCGCAAACGATTCCGAATTTTAAGATATTTTCCGCGATGTTGGAACCTGATGCACATGCTTCGTCGTCTAATATCCTAAAATTGGAAACGTTATAACATTTTTCCTCTTTATTATATGTAGAGAAGATAGATATATAAATATAAAAGTTTATTAATTTCAGTAACATTGGATCGTCCGTTTAGGCGTTTCCTAAAGATTTAAATTCGATTTTCTACCCACACCTTTGTAATAAAATCGTAAAAAACTGTGTTATATAATTTAAACATAAAATAAACTAGTGCTGGCATGCAGCAGGTATTCGACAGAAAGTTAAACTTGGGAGATAAGTGGATCCGCCTGTTATATATTCAGCTCAAAGGATTTGGCGCAGACACCACGTTTTTAGGGTTCCGTAGCCGAATGGCAAAAAACGGAACCCTTATAAATTCGTCATGTCTGTCTGTCTGTCTGTCTGTCTGTCCGTCCGTATGTCACAGCCATTTTATTCCGAAACTGTTAGGACTACAGAATTGAAACTTAGTAGATAGATGAATTCTGTGAACCGCTTTCCGATTTTCATACAAAAATAAAAAATATAAAAGTTTAAGGTGGGGCATCCCATACATAGAAATGAAACAAAAAAAAATTTTTTCTTCAAACCTATACGTGTGGGGCGGCTATGGATAGGTCTTTAAAAATAATATTGAAGTTCCTAAAATCATTTTTTTTCAAAGTCAATCATTTGAAAGATAAGCGCCCCTAAAGTGGTAAAATGTGTGTCCCCCCCCCCCCCCCCTCTTACTTTTAAAGTATGGGAGTGAAAAATCTAAAAAAAATATATGCTGTAGATCTCAATAAAAACTATCAACGAAAATTGGTTTGAACGAGATACAGTCAGCAGTTTTAGAGATATGGCGACCGCAAAGATAACTTTGTTTTTCATACAAACACTATGAAAAACAAAGTTAATTTTGTAGTTGCAAAAAATCAAAGTTATAGAATACTCTACTGTGTTACGGAACCCTACGAGTGCGAGTCCGACTGGCTTTTTTAATTATTTGGTTCCGTAATTTTTCTCAGATTCATAACTTAAACTTATAAAAGTATAAAATTGGCAACATTTTTCTTATTTTAAAGTATAGGGTTCCATACTCAAAAGATACCAAACGTGTAACCCTATTCCTGACTATACTTAATTTTATGTATAACTAGCGACCCGCCCCGGCTTCGCATGGGTAGGGCCTTAATCATCAGTTTAATGCGTCATCTGTGTTCGGTGGCGTCGAGTATGAATTATCAATCTATTTACACAAAAGCTTGACGATTGACGCTTGACGACTTTATGCGAAGGTTATGTGAATATCACACATAACCTTTGTAGTAGCTTCATGCACATAACCTTTGCATAAACGCAGTATAAAACAAAGTCTCCCGCCACGTCTATATTTTTTGTTCTTTTTTATATCTTATAGGCTAGCGTTTGACCACTATATAACCTGTTGGTAAGTGATGATGTGGTCGAAGATGGTAAGCATGCTAGGCCTAGAATGGGAACTGGCTCTCAAGGATAGCTGCTGTCTGTCTGTTCCCAATAAACTCAAAACTACTGAACGGATTTTTATGCGGTTTTTACCAATAGACACAGTGATTCATGAGGTTTTGTGTTAATTGGTGGAAATATGAGGATGATTGTTGAAGACGTTAATTCATACTCGACGCAATAAACTTATGCAGAAATGCAGGCATACATGCTCTACCCGTGCAAAGCCGGGGCGGGTCGCTAGTAGACCTTTAAATGAGGAATATCTCACTATGCCTTGTTTTTTATATCTCAAAGGGATTAGGCAACGATTTCGATGAAAGCTCCCTGGTGGCTTGATTTTTTCCGGCACTTCCAACAATTATCATCATATTTGAACCAATTCGCACAAAACCTTTGCAAACGTAAGCAGCTGTCTAAACTAGGTACTATATTATATTACTGCCTTAAAGACAGCATCCGTCGGGCTTTTACCACCATCAACTGCGCAGGCTTAATGCGTGATGATGGTAAAAGGCCTGACGGTATGACGTTAATACCATGGAAGATGGGGCGGCCCTTGGTATGGGACGCTACTTGCGTCGACACTTTGGCACCATCACATCTTCCCAGTATACAGAAAAAGGCTGGTGTGGCCGCAGAAGCAGCTAAGAACCTCAAAAGGCGCAAATATAGTATTTTAACCAATTATGTTAATATAAATTTTACCAAAAAGGGTATCACATAGGGTATCATAGCCACATGGCATGTGAAGTCGGCTGCCGTCTCCCATTTCCAGGCACGCACGAGTCAACCTTGAACCGCGTCATCACTCAGCATCGGGTGAGATGGTGCTCTAGCGCTTATCTGTCAACCATAAAAAAAATTAGGTATTTTAATTGATATTTACTAAACTGATTTGACCTATTTTAACACAAGATAAAATTGTTTTACAATATTACATAAACAACAGCGTCGTCAAGTAAGCGAAATTAAACAGAAATGAGATAAAAGTTAAAGGTAAAAAAATCACAATTTTTGTTATAAATAAAACAAGAATATAAAGAAATATAAGAAATATTGTAATTTATTTTTTTACTTAAACTTTTTACCCAATGAATAAACTAAAATAATACTGGATAAATATTCAAAATAGTTTTACGTACTAAAAGCTACATTATCAGCGTGACATGGGTCGTCTTCCTCGGTCGGACCCGCCAGTTTGTTGCTAGTATCTAGTATAGTAAGTACATACATTTTATTATACAGGGTTTTCGGCATAACGTTGAACATAGATTTTTTTAAGAATCAAAGCATTTATTCAGTATGAAGGCAGTATTAATATACGCACATATACACGTCAAAATCATAAATCACAAAATAAATCATAACCAATTATCAAGTAAACATAGCAATAGCAGAATTTTAACGCTTTGAATTAAAAAAATATACAAAACAATGAACCATTCAGCTGTCATCCAATCGTTTACATCAGACTATTAAAAAAATATTAAAGTAGGTTAAAACCAACCATACATGTAACTGTGTGTTTCTGCACTTCAGACAATTTTTATATAAAAAAAAATAAAAAAGTGAAATAGTGAAACACAACTTAAAGAAACGCATACCGATCACAGTACATATCATGATAGAATGGAACTGATTGTCCGTCTGTCTTGTCTGTCAGTAAGTGCAGTTATACTCGTTTGCAATTATAAAAATCGCCTAAAATTCTAAAAATATCTCAAAATACCTAATCGGAAATGAACATCTCAAGATATAATTTGCAAATAGGCAAAGGAGAGTTGTTATTTCCTGATAACTTAAAGATAACTTTGTTTTTCATACAAACACTATGAAAAACAAAGTTAATTTTGTAGTTGCGAAAAATCATAGTTATGGAATACTTAACTGTGTTACGGAACCCTACGAGTGCGAGTCCGACTTGCACTTGGCCAGTTTATTAGATATTTAAGAAGCTAAGGTGATCTTTATATGTAGCAACAGCCAGAATATGCATAAAAGACAAACGTTACTGACTGAATGATTGACTGATCTATCAACACATAGCTCTAACCATAACTGATTACGCTAATATTTGGCACGCAGATAGTTATTATGACGTAGGTATCCGTTAAGAAAGGCTTAAAGTTTGTATGAAGAAAACAGATTAGATAGTCTTTTTAGGGTTCCGTAGCCGAATGGCAAAAAACGAAACCCTTATAGATTCGTCATGTCTGTCCGTATGTCACAGCCATTTTATTCCGAAACTATTAGAACTACAGAATTGAAACTTGGTAGGTATATGTATTCTGAAAACCACTTTTAGATTTTTATACAAAAATAAAAAATATAAGTGTGTAAAATGTGTGCCCCTCCCTTTAAATTAAAGTAAAGAAGTGAAAAATCTAGAAAAAATATGATCTGTTATAAAAAATATGTTCTGTAGATCTTAATATGAAACTTTTAACGAAAATTGGTTTGAACGAGATACAGTCAGCAGTTTTTAAGATATAGCGACCGCAAATATAACTTTGTTTTTCATACAAACACTATGAAAAACAAAGTTAAGTTTTTGGTTGCGAAAAATTATAATTATAGAATACTTTACTGTGTTACGAGTTCGAGTTCGAGTCACACACGTATTTTTGTAATTAAATTAGTAAATGTGTTTCGTGCTTTCTCAAAATTACACCTCTGAGAGTGAAATGGGGTTATAAATAAATAAATAGTCTGAAAATAAAAATGGTTTTTCAGATTTTACAAAAGTGAATCCATATTTCCCTCGGTTACGCCATAACTTAAAAACGGGTGGACCGATTTGGCTAATTCTTTATTTGATGTGTTTTTATGATGAAAAGGTTTTTACGTAAAAGAAAAACTTTAAGTAATAATTAAGGTGGTTTAAAAACTAAAACAACCGACTTCCATACCACGCGAGTCAGTTTCAGTAGCAAGTTTGAGACATGTACCATTATATCTCAGGAGATACTTATCAGATCTCTATGAAATTACAATGGGACTACCTCAAAATTGAACCCTATCGATTAAAAAATTTCATAAGATACGAAATTTAAATATTTAAAATAGTTACGATACATTTTTAATAGATAGATACATACAAAAAAGTAAAAAAAAACAACATACAGAAGAATTGAGAACCTCCTCCTTTTTGAAAGTCGGTTGAAAATGAAAGAAGTTTAAACGCGGGCGAAGCCGCGGGGCACTTCTAGTTATATATAAGCGAGTACCTACCTACGCATGCGGCGCGTATCTTCAAACAAAAATACTATGAAATAAAGGTTATCTCAAATGGGGATGAGCTGCTCTTACTTACAAGTGACTTATTTTAATTAAAATATTATCATGTAATTTGTTATCAATGTTGTTACAATGAGATTTTTTCTTTTAGATATTTCAATATTTATCAAATATATGCGTAATTTCCAGAGATTATTGTGAACCCGAATAAAAACCCAATTAATGTTATCCTCTTATTATTATAATACCATGGTTAAGTGTAAGTTGTGTTAGAATATAGTTCAGTATCGGTGTCACCGTCAAGTGTGGTGGACATAAGTGTTCCCTTCAGTGCAGTAAGTGGTGCACCAATTAAGGTTTAAAATATGACGACCACTGAAAGGTGTTGTTTCATGCGAAGAGATATTGGTTGCGTGGTGCTTGGATTGATAACTTTCGTAAGTTTTGCATTTATATTTATATATTAACTGTATTTTTATAGCCCGATAAGTCAGTTTACTATTTCTGCACTGTCAACAGGATATTGACAATGTTTTATTATTATATAAGCAGGATGCCGTGTTCATGGTGCTTGCTTGCATAGTCCATGTAACAGAGCCAGGGTATTGGAAACTTATCTTTATATAGTACTAGCAGTCCGCCCGGCTTCGCACGGGTAGAACATATATGCCTACAAAATTTGCATCAGTTTGTTGCATCGAATATAAAATATTAACATATTTAACAATCATTGTCATATGTCAACCAATTTACACAAAACCTTAACGAATTATGCACCTAAGACCTAAACCTTCCTCATAAACACTCTGGCTGTTGTTGAAAACCGCATGATAATCCGTTCAGATGCTATTGAGATTATTGCGAACAGACAGACAGACGCAGTGATGGACATTGTTTTATAATACTTACGTAGTGATATTGGACGGCCCTTTGGCGTAAAGGATAGTTACCCTGATTCTGACCCGACGGTCGTTGGTTCTAATCCTAGCTATATACCTACCAATGAAAGTTTTATGTGCATTCATGAATCATGGGTTTTCGTGGAATCATTAAATTTACCAATAATTAAGATAGTTTAAAAACTAAAACAACCGACTTCAATGCGGCGCGAGTCAATTTCAGTAGCAAGTTTGAGACGTTTATCGTCATATCTCTGAAGATACTTATCACATTTCAATGAAATTACAATGGGACGACGTCGGAAACGTACCCCACCGATTACAAAAATAATAATTCGAATCAGTTCACAATTGACGGAGTAATCGCGTAACATACATACACAAAAAAGAAAGAAAAAAGAAACATACAGACGAATTGAGAACTTTCTTCTTTTTGGAAGTCGGTTGAAAAGTAGCTTACCACCGAGGAGAAAATCTGCCGCCGTAACCTTACGGCGTTTCGCGACGCAAAAAGTAGGTGTCATATAAGTTTAACGTGTGTATCTGTGTGTCTGTCTGTAGCATCTTAGCACCCAACCGGATGAACCGATTTTGATTGAAAGTAGGGGTATCATACGTTTAACGTGTCTATCTGTGTGTCTGTCTGTAGCATTTTAGCACCCAACCGGATGAACCGATTTTGATTTTATTATTGATAGTTTTTTTTTATAGATGTCTTCATCGAGAATGTTCTTAGATTTGATTCATGAAAATTCGTTCAATTGTTATAAAACTATGAGCTTTAATCAACTTTAATAGGTCTTATCAATTCGAAAATCTTCTTCTTCAACGATATTGTAAGAACATGGAAGCATTGACCTGATGCTGGGACATCTCCTGGACTCTACAGAATACTCAAATCCTCACCAACTTACAGCTCAGATTTTAAATGTCGTGTTTAGAGTCATTGGAATGCTTTTAATGAGCGATTATACATAGATCAGTCGGGGCGCTTTGAAATATTATATTATATATATATAGATCATTATTATTTTATACAATAGATCATATTATTACACTATATTGACTTCAAATTGATTGCGATCGGTGGGGATCTGCAGAAAAGCTAAGCTTATAATAATATTTTCGTAGTAACTATGACCTATTCTGTGGTTTGACTGCAAATAATTTATTAATTTTGCGATGCGTGTATGTGAAACCCGTGATATATTCTAGAGTTTTCATTTGAATTATATACTGTAAAGGACAATTTTAATCTATAATATGTGATCAAGCTAATTATTGTAATTATTTGGATAAGGATTAATACTATATACTTGAAAATAGCCCTGGAAGTTATGTAACATTTTTTTATAAAAAATTAAAGATTAAAATGGTTACTGTGAGTCAACCTTTAGAGATAGACATATGCTGTTGCGGACTTTTTTGTAGGTCTTATTAAGTTGTACAACTCTTCTATAGCAAATACTCTTCCATCTGTTTCCAATTGAGCAGCGTTCGTAAGAAACGTGTTTTTTCGACCGTTTTTTGTCGACTTTGGTTGCAAATTAGGTCTCCACGAATGTACCTTTGATTTAAACGGGATAATATATAGCCTATTTTCATTTCGAAAGTCCATTCTATATATTAGTGAAAGAATTTTTTTAATCGGTCCAGTAGTTTTTGAGCCAAATCATTACAAACATAAAAAAAATACAAAAATACAATAATACAAAAATACAAAAATACAAAAATACAAAAATACAAAAATACAAATGTTCTCTCTTTATAATATTAGTATAGATAAAACAAAGTTGCTCCCCGCCGTCTGTCCCTCCGTTGTACGCTTAGATCTTTTAAACTACGCCACGGATCTTGTTGCAGTTTTCATTAATAGATAGATTGATTCAAGAGGAAGGTTTCTGCCCAGGGCGCCAGGGACCATAAATGTGGGCAAAGCCGTGGAGCGCAGCTTGTTAATCTATTGTTCACATACTTTTATTATCCTGTGTTAATAATTACTAAGCTGTACCTTTGTGATGAGAAATTATAATAAATACGTTATATTATTATTATTTTATTAATAAAAAAGACATGGTTAATTTGATTATTGATAGTTAGTAGTATAATAATAAGTAGTGTCAGCAACCTCGAAAAGTTTAACTGAATTCGCCAACTTCCGGCTCCGGCATGAAGTTCGATATTCGGTGCTAGTCCGCTTGGGAGACGAGTAGGCATAGTTGCGAAGGTATTTTTCGGCGTCTCGTTACAGTGTTTTTTCCGACACGATTATGTTTTTTTTAGTCCCAGGAGTTATCCTTATTTGATGATAGAGTTAAAGTCAAAGTCAAAACATTCTCAAGTCAAGTCTTATTTGAAGATTTACATTTTTATATTTTGTACTGTTTAACATAGATAAATAGTGAAAATAATTTCACGTTTTAAATATAAAATGAAAGGTTGACCGTTTGATACCCATCAATGTATCGACATCAGGCCATGAAGATAAAATAACGTTATGAAGAAAACAAAAACAGAAATAAATAAGTCAAATTGATTGTAGCATGTTTGAGGTTTCTGACTCATTCACTCTTTCCTTGAAAAAAATATGTAAAAAAGACATGTACACGGGTACACTATATTTATGCTGACTGCAGTATCAAGTTTCATTTCGTGTATAGATCCTCGTCAGGTATTAATATAACTACATTAAAACATTATATCTTTTATTGCGAGGTTTGTCTATGATTTGTCTATGGGATTACCATATTTTATTTATTATATTGACTATAATGACTGATTTAGGGCCAGTTTCATGGGTTCCTGATAATGCGATCATAGACGTAATATAAAAGGATGGTGCACTGCAGATGTTTTGACAAATTGAACTTAATCCGTATGCTTTAACAATAAGGTTGTAAATGCTTTGTAGAACAAAACGGCACAATTGAGAGACCCAGGGTGGGAGTGTGTCCTTGTCTAACAACCTGCTCGTCCTATATATGTACTATATGTATGGTTATATAGGTTGTCCATACAAAAGAAAGAGTGCACAGCAGTAATGGCCAGACTATAGCAGTAACATGAATCGCGCGTCACCGCCCGCGCCATTCCCGCTCTTATTTCCATGTGGTATGAAGACTGGTATTGGGGTGAGCGATAGACGTGCGCAGCGCCTTATACTGTCTATGCGAGTGATAACTCACTGAGTAAGTTCTGCTGCTACCTACATGCCGATCGCCGAGTATTTTTGTTTACGGCTTGTTATATTATTTTAATCTAAGTTTTGCGATTAATTAGGTAATTGATTATTGTTACTTGTTCATAAATGTACTGTAATGTCTAAAACATGCATAATAATTATATAATGATACCAATTTGTTCCTTACCTCACAATTTAATTACAAATGTATTTTCATGCAATAAGCTTTTAAAAAGTGTTTAGCTTGTAAAGCGTTGCTATTTGTTATTATTTAATGTCGCTTCTAGGAATAACTAACTTACACTAGAAATGTACAACTATATAATTATTTTAAATAAAGAATTTTCAAAAACTGAAAAAACAAAAGAAAGGGACAAACTCCGTTCAAGGTCGGTCTCATGGGAGCCGGTGTACGCGATCAAGTTTAATATATAGCAGGTCTGTGAATGCGATAGTTATCTGACACATGACGCCAAATAAAATCTGTCAGATTTCTTCATATATCTGCAGCTATCAGCAGGAACCGGTGAAACGGGCCCTAAGTGTAGAGTAATATCTTTTTTTTACTATTATTATAAATGTGAGGTATATTCAGATACTTAATGACGTTGGTTTCTTGGTGTCGTGGGAAACCGCTAGTGTGAGATGCGACGTGCGTCGACACATTGGCAGTTTCCCATCTTCATAATACCTCACGGAGGAGCAGCTGCAGACGCGGCAGAGGCTCTCAAACGGAGGAAATAGGTATTTAATTATCGGTGACAACTATGCTTTTCTTCCGTTTGGGGTCGAAACCATGGTCAACAAGCACGTGGTTTTGTTAAGGAGCTGTCCAGACGCCTAATCGAAGTCACTCACGACCAAAGAGCTGGCGCTTACCTCGGGCAACGCATTAGTTTCGCGATTCAAAGAGGTAAAGTCACCAGCTTTTTAGGTACTCTCCCAGCAGACAGCGACCTGAATTCAATTTTTTATTTGTAGTTTATGTTTTAATTATTAGTGATAGTTAATATTTTAGTTTTATTAGTTTATTAAATTGTAGGAACTTTTATTGCAATAAATATTTGAATGTAGATTCAGATTCAGATTTTTATTCACCATATTATAACAATAGTGCGTTACATTGGTTGTGTCAATTACAATAATAATTAATTAAATGTTTATCATATTTATGTTAATAAATTAACTAGAAATAGTATTGTAGTAATAATTAGTAGAAAAAAATAATTTAAAATTTTAGAAGTATGTCATCAGGTTAAACTATAATATTAAATCTTACTAAGGTATGTTTAATTGTTTATCTCATGTGATAACACTATCATTAATTTTCATTTCCGTAAATTCCTTTAAACTTTAAAAAGCATTGTTCACTTTTGTAAAATGATTTTATTTTCGTCTTAAATTCTGGCATAGGAAGTTTACATACACTTGCTTACACTTTGTGAGGATGGATGGATGTATAGATGAATGTTTGTTACTCATTCAAGTAAAAACGGATATAGATGAATTTGGCACACAGATGGTATAGTATAATATAATTTTTTTATGATAGAAGGTAACAGGACAAGTACGACGCTCGCCTGATGGTAAGCGATGACGTCTACCTATTACAGATACAGCGGCATGCAAAATTAGTTTAGGGCTATGGCCAATACTTAAAATAGGAGTCAAGCTCGTCATATATTATACAATGATTTTGTATTGTATTATATATATATATTACATATATTATAATAATATATGGTATATTATTAACCACATCATTAGCTCAAAATACCGCAAGCTATACGAAAACGGGAATTCCCCGGACATAGAACGTTTGACGTAGGCTACGCCGTGACTTTGTTGTTGCTACACACAAATTATAAAGTTATATAAACATTATTATATTTAATAATATAATATAATATATAATATAATAATAAATACACAATACTTACCAATCAACATATTTAATGCTTTTGTCATGTTCAAATTTAGGGAAGTCACTGCTTTTTTCAAAACAATGCTTGCATAGATAATAAAAATATATCACAGAAAACATGACCTTTTAACCGACTTTACAAAAAAGGAGGAGGTTCTCAATGCGCCTGTTTTATTTTATTTTTAACCGACTTCAAAAAAAGGAGGAGGTTTCTCAATTCGACCGTATATATATATATTTTTTTTATGTTTGTTCGCGGATAACTTCGTCGTTTATGAACCGATTTAGATTATTCTTTTTTTGTTCGAAAGGAGATATCCCAAGTGTGGTACCATGGTAATTTTATCGAGGTCTGATAAGTATCTCCAGATATATTGAGATAAACATCTCAAAATTGGTACTGAAAATGAATAGCGCGGCATTGAAGTCGGTTGTTTTTTTTTAGTTTTTAAACGATATTATTTAGTTTTTAAACGATATTATCTTATGTGTGTTTACCTCAGAACTCCGTCAAATCTTAACCGATTTAAAAAAATCTTATTTTGTTTGAGAGATATGCCTCCCGTTTGGTTCCATTCAAACTTTATCGAGATATGACAATTATCTCCAGAGATATGGAAATAATGTGGTATATTATCTGTTCTGTGCTGGAGCCACAGAATAATGAATAGTCTACTGGTAGGCAGTAACGTAGAAATATGAACAGTTACACATTTAAATAACAATGAATGGTTTCAATATAGTTTTATAATTTAGTTTTGTGACTTTACTATTAGTTTTCTATTTAATATATTAATATTTTATAAATTATATCTTGATAATTATTTTTGTCAAAAAAGTAGGTATGTACTTACATAACACAAATATTAACAAATGAACTGAACAGAATTAAAGATAAAAAAAATTGCAAGCAAATATTATATTAGTTGGCAATTGACAGTGCGTTATCATCGTCAAGTAAATAATACTTAAATTTAAGATTTAAAAGCACTGATTTGTTTATGAATAATTTGTTAATTGAGACTATTTCAATAAGCCTAAACGCGCGACGAAGCCTAAGCCCTAAGCCTTTCAGACAAGGAGTTAAGGAGATTTCTGCTGATTCAAGGAGATGTCTCAGCATTAGGTCTAGTAACCATATTCTTGCAATATCTTTACATTGAAGTAACAGGATACTGAATTTCAAATTAATACATTTGATTTGACTAATGTAAACTACGCTAAACATACAGCAGCAAAGTGACGGGTATTAGTGCGCAGAAGCGCCATTTTGTTTTTATTTGACGCCCGCGGTCAAGGTCTACAAAATTTGCTATCATAGTCTCAACATCTAAATAAGTTATTTAAAAAAAAAACCGACTTCATAATCACAAACAGGCACTCAAAAGCGAAAAATAAATTACTTAAAATTATTATAAGCGCTACCCACTTATCTATTTGAAGTCGGTGCCAGCCAAGTCTAATAGGTAGTAGATAGATAATACCTACATGTATCTACCTACTTACTAACCTACATATACCTACTTACTACTACTACATACATAGTATCTATCTACTATCCAATAGACTTGGCTGGCACCGACTTCAAATAGATAAGTGCGTAGCGCTTATAATAATTTTAAGTAATTTATTTTTCGCTTTTGAGTGCCTGTTTGTGATTATGAAGTCGGTTTTTTTTTAAATAACTTATTTTACCCTTTTTAGTGCAAGTTTTAATTAAATTACATGCATCTATTACATTTGGTGTCTGGGCCGTTATACACTGACGGATATATACTTTTTGAAAATTTCAAGTATGTACCTATAACGGTTAAGAAGATACAGATATGTAAAGTGCGCACATATGTATAGACACACGGACGGACGGACGGACGGACGGACGAACGGACAACAAAGTCTCAGAAAGTGTTCATTTGGTACCCTTTGGGTTCGGAACCCTAAAAAAATTGACTTTAAATGCCGCGCTAAAGTGAAAATATTCACTAGTAATAATTATGTCATCAAGGTATCAAAGGACAATGTCCAAAATGGCCCTGTGCAATTAAAGCATCTGACACACACGATAATTAATTGTCTATTTTATTACAATCATTCCAAATACTTTTATAACACGGATTAGTTGTTTTCCAAAATGAATATAAAAAAGTATTATTTGCGATTATTAACATTACTTGCCGCCATATGGCCAACAGAGTACTGAATCTACGTACTACTACGTTATAAGAGGCACTTCCCTATATTGTTGAAACCCGAATTATGAAAGCACTGTGTAGCCAACCTAACAACGGAAAGTATTATTTACGTAGTAACTATTATATAATCTGTGGTATTGTGCTTACAAATTTTTTTTTGCAGTGTTGGTTGGTACAAAGTACGTTCATAATTCTGAGTTATTTAATAATGTATTCAGTGTCGCGGGACTGAAATGGCCGCCATCTTCGGCAAACGTCATGTCATGTCAAAAAATCTTAGGTATGTTTAAAAAAGTTTGCACCCTAACAAGACTTTGCCCGGTAGAACATTCCTGTGAAGACAAATTATTTATATTTATATATAATTATTTATTATAATTATTAATATATAATTATTTATTGAGGGCCCGGTGGCGTAATTGGGAGAACAGTCGGCTTTGATGCCGTGGTACCGAGTTCAAACCGCCGTGCACCAATGAATTTTTCTATCGAAAAATATATGTGCGCGTCTCACAGTTGCCCTCCGGTAAAGGAAAACATCGTTAAGAAACCAACAACCCCCGCATGGTGGTAGGACATATCTAGTGTCCGCCTGGCCAGCTACCACCCTCAAGTTAGAAAATCTGTCGCCAAACATCTTATGTGTTCAGGCAGCTATCCTTGAGAGCCAGTTCCCATTCTAGTCCACTTCTCTATCTTTGACCGCATCATCACTTAGCAACAGGTGAGATAGTGGTCAAACGCTAGCCTATAAGATATAAAATATATATATATATTTATTATCCCCACCTTAATTTCTATCTCGCTCACAGTTACCGTAAGAATATCTGTCTAAAACCAAAATCAACGAGAAGAAATATGTAAAAACATTATTCACGGTCATATTTTTTAGTCTTCAAAAGTATATCCAATAGCAACCTCCATTGCGTATAATCTTTTTGGGACTCTTCTACTAAAACCAGTACATTCTCCTATGTTTGAGGTATTTATCTCCATATCTCTGGAGATACTTATCAGATCTCGATAAAATTAAAATGGGACCACCTCGGAAACGTATCCTACCTATTAAAAAAAGAATCATTTGGGTTCGTTCACTATTGACGGAGAAATCGCGTAACATACACACAAAAAAAAAAAAAAACAGACGAATTGAGAACCTCCTCCTTTTTTGTGAAGTCGGTTAAAAAGAGCTAATAATATTTAAACGGCTGAACGGATTTTCACGAAATAAAGCTAAGAACACTTTCGACGAAGACACCTCGATCCCCACCTTTCGATCAAACAAAAAAAACTAAATCAAACCCGGTTTATCCGCTTGGGCGCTACGATGCCACACACAGACACATACATACACAGATACACACGTCAAGCTTTAACACCCCTTCTTTTTGCGTCGGGGGTTAATAAACAAACATTTAATTGTGTTTTGAGCTTCAGCTCTCTAAGAAAGCTCCCATTCTAGGAGTGGCGAGCTTACGTAGTGTTTATATTCTCTTTGTAGCGAGCTACCATCCTTGACCACATAGTTACCAACAGGAAAGTGGTCAAACGCTATGCGTGCAAAAATAAATATATCATAATCAGCCGGTATCAGTCCACTGCTGGACATAGGCCTCTCCCAAGTCATACCACTGACCACTGAGCAAAAAAAAAACTGTAATAGCTCTTCGTCTTCGATATATAATTAGTAAGTTATTATTATCTACGTAACATTTAAGTCAATGCTCATCGCATAAATGGAAACAAGCTAAACATAAAGAAGTACAATGTTATCACAGTGTACTTCTATGTACTGTGATATAACGTAGGTTGTTCGTAGTTTATAAACAATACATTCTTTTGTAACATATCAAATAACGCTTATGAAAGGAGTCACAGAAAATATTTGTTTGGACTTCCAGCACGCGGAGGGATACTAAGAATTGTAGGTAAGTGGGACACTACTCGAATGCCTCTTGACATCATGCGTCGACATATTGAAACTATTGTAAGTAGGTCCCTATAAATAGGACCCGTTCAAGTGGGCAAAAAAACTCAAGGATAAAAACGGTGCGAGTATTCTCAATACCTAGTAATTCATCAATGTCCCTAGTGAAAGTTCTTTTGGGATCCGATGTGAATACACACTTTAAAAAAAAGGGTTCAGAGTATTTTTGTTTGTAAGCACTTTGTGTACCATGACGACGACTATGGGTAGTGAATTACTGATGATGTAAACTAAATTCTCTGTCGAAGTCTGAAGATTTGTCTTGACTTACTCTGGTCCTAAATTATGTATAAGCTTGGGTTTTAAAAAAAATTTATTTAAATATTACTTGTTTTTATTCCATGCATCGGATGAGTTTTGCGTGCCGCAGTATTGGTTAAACGCTGATACTCGTAGTGGTCAATTTTAAAAAACAATGCAACAGGCACGCAAGCTCTGATGACGTCAAGTAGAATTGGGGTGGCAGATAGTAACTTTGGAGGTTATGATTGGTAAACTATTAAAAAAAGTTTTCATTTAGTTTTCAGCCTGCATTTTGTGGGCGTAACACAACAGCAAAATGTTACCGAGATAATTTACGTTGTTTTAAAATATGAATACTCAATAGGTAATTAATTTTTAATTGAACTTTATTAGGTATCTGGTTATATTATTATTTTGTTAATATTTTTGAATCAATCATTCATGGTCCTAATAAGTCAACGCATTTGAATAATGAACTAAATGAGTAACTCAGTTTGTCGGTAAGTATATTAAGTGTATGTAATTATTATTGTATGTAGTAGTCTCTGCCTACCCCAACGGGAAAAAGGCGTGATTTTATTAACGTATGTATATTTGTATGTTTGTTTGTGACATGTTTACGAGCCATCGACATCAACACGCATTGCACCGGGTTAGTCAGTTGTACTATTCATTATTATGTAGTATGGCGGACATTTACGATAATTTATATTGCGGGCAAAGTAGCGGCCAGTAGGTATAGGTCGTAATAAATATTTAAAAAACGATGTAGGTATAACTTCGTAGTAACTATTATTATATAATCACTGGTATAACTTTAATATTATTTAGTTCACCATCTTACTTTAACCGTAACACTAACCGGTGTTTTTGTATTGAGTTTGACTGATTTTTGACGTTTGTTATAGTTAAAGTAAGATGGTGCAACTTAGCCTTAGGGCCAGTTTCACCGGTGCCTGACAGCGCTAATATGATGAAATCTGACAGATTTTTGACAGCTTTTATATGGCGTTATGTGTCAAATAACTATTTAACGCATTATCAGGAACCTGTGAAACTGGCCCTTAGTCTAGCTGCGCCCCCGCGTTAAATAGAATCCATTAGGTATCTAGGTATACAAAATCTCAGCCAAAATGGTTATAGCACATGATGCTATCATGTCACAGTTCACAATTTATTAATTAATCTAAATAAATTAATATAGTCATAACTGGTTTAACACATTAATTCTTCATATCGGTGGATCCGTTTAAATGTGGAGAGATCACAGACAAACAAAATGAATAAACAAACTCATTTTTAACCGAATTCACAAAAAGGAGGAGGATCTCAATTCACCTGTATTTTTTATGTTTGGTAACTTAGAACTCCGTCATTTGTTAACCGATTTGGAAATATTGTTTTTGTTTGGTCTATTTGATCCCATTGTACATTATACTTCAGAGAGGATGGCTTACCATCCATTATATCTCTTAAGATATGAAGATAAAAACCTTACACGTGAATACGACTAGCGCGGCATTCGAAGTCGGTTTTTAATAGATTCTAATTATTGTATTTACTGGTGTGTTGTATGTATTGGTGTTGATTTTTTTAAGTCTTTAGCACAAGCTAATTTAATAAATTGTTTCATTTCTCAAGAAACTTTGTAGTTTTTTGAGACTGGCCTAAAGGTACGGCCACACCGTGTGCGGGCGCGATCAAATACCTAGTGCAGTAGTATTTGTACTACTGCACTATTTGCATTATACTTTTCTGTCATCGTGGGTGAAACATTACGCGATTGTCTGCACGTTATTCGTATCCGTTATAAAAACGATGGACGGCTATTTAACCTGGCTAGGCTTAAAGCTCGCACAAAATACTTCTTTGACACAATCAAGGAAATATTGTATGCTGATAATCGTTGTTTTGTGGCCGAGAGTTAAGAAATGCAAAGCGTACCTTATTTTCTGAATGAGAGTATCGTTAGCGTAAAAGGTGCAAAATTGAACCTTCTCATTGGGAGACCCTTGCCAATAATCGCCTGGAGTGGAGGCAGCTAAACACGAAGAGGTGCGAAACACTGTATTTACTTTCAAAGTTGAGGGGATGCGTGATCTAGATCTAAAATACGAACATCGTAAAAAAAACCCTCCTCAAATGTTTTGGATAATTACGTAAATGGTACCCTAACTTGTAACATATGCCTATGCATTTTCAAAGCAAAAATACGGTACGTCAGCCATATAAAGGTACATGAACAAAACTTCAACTTGATATCTCTAAGCGTTCTTGAGAAAAATTGGTCTTGACAGACGGACAGACAGACAGACGGACAACATAGTGATCTTATAAGGTTTTATCTTTTTCCTTTGACGTACGAAATCTTAAAAACTTGTCGGGGGTGGTTTTAAATTATGAATTTAAGAGTAATAAACTTACACCTTAAATTTAAGTTTGAAACGATACTGTTCTCAATTCCAGGTGGTAGCGGTATTGTTGATGGTCTACTCGACGGTGTTGCTGATACTGGAGCACCGGAGCCCCGGGCTCGGCAGCCAGCACCTGTCCAGCGTGGCAGACCTCACGCTGGCACCCTCGTCTCTCGGGATACTGCTGTGCATCCTCATCATGGTCAGCATCATGTGGATGCTGTTCTCTGTCTTCTTGATAATTGGGGCTAAGACGGTGAGGATACAACTCTTTCTATACATTAAGATATTATTATTTTTATTCTTTGTGTGTCTATTATTTGGTTGATCAATAAAGCAAACGATAGAGGCGTAGCTACAGCAGACCTTGATTATTTGTAGATACAATTTTTGCTCTAGAAGAATTTTCCAGGGAGGAAACGAGGGAATACGTTTGTATGGGAAAGTGCACCCCGCGTTCCCTCTGAAATAACTGTATCTATTGTTGATACTAAACTGCATTAAAATCCGTTGAGTAGTTTAGAAGATGTAAGCGTACAGACCTCAACTAGTACCACAGAATAATGCATAGGTAGTGCAGACAGCGGGAGTTACTTTGTTTTATACTATGTAAAGAAGAAGATTAATATGTATAGATATAAATATATAGTTATCTTAGGAGTCGTCCCAATTATGAGTTAGATTATGAAGATAAATAATATATATATATATATATATATATGGTATAAGCAATACGTATAAACTCATACATAAGTAATTTATATTAAATAATAAGTAATTATCCTGTGTTTATTTAAGTGTAATATAAGGAAAATGATGTAGAATACTGCTATATAATATATATATTATATATATATATAGGTTGGGGAAAAAGTTTCTTCGCATTTTTTAAGAAAATTTAAAACATTTTTAACCGACTTCAAAAAAAGGAGGAGGTTTCTCAATTCGACCGTATATATTTTTATTTTTATTATTATTTTTTTTTTTAATGTTTGTTCGCGGATAACTTCGTCGTTTATGAACCGATTTCGATTATTCTTTTTTTGTTCGAAAGGAGATATCCCAAGTGTGGTACCATGGTAATTTTATTGAGGTATGATAAGTATCTCCAGAGATATTGAGATAAACATCTCAAAATTGGTACTGAAAATGAATATTTTTTTTATGTTTGTTCGCGGATAACTTCGTCGTTTATGAACCGATTTCGATTATTCTTTTTTTGTTCGAAAGGAGATATCCCAAGTGTGGTACCATGGTAATTTTATCGAGGTATGATAAGTATCTCCAGAGATATTGAGATAAACAGCTCAAAATTGGTACTGAAAATGAATAGCGCGGCATTGAAGTCGGTTGTTTTTTAGTTTTTAAACGATCTTATTTAATATAGTTTATTTACATTTAACTAAAGTATGTAGGTACCATTTTGTTCTATAATTTTTGCCATCTTGTAGGTGGGGACATGATCCCATTGCTATAGAAATGTTGGGGCTTCTGATCAAAAAACCGCGACAAGTAGTTTTGGCAATCCTCTCGTGATGTTAACCTGACACTGCCTGAAGAATTCTGAAGACACCGAAACAGGTAAAAATCTGAAGGTGCGAGGTCAGGAGTATACGGCGGATGCATTATCACCTCCCAGCCAAACTCTCTTAATTTTTGCTGAGTGGCTAAAGATGTGTGAGGTCTAGCGTTATCTTCATGAAAAACCACACCCCGTCTGTTGATTAATTCCGGCCGCTTTCTCTCAACTTCTTGCTTTAATCTCATCAGTTGTTCACAGTACAGTTCAGAATGGATGGTCCTGCCTGGTGGTAACAGGTCTTAATGAATAATGCCCTTCCAATCCCAGCACACACACAGCATCACCTTGTTGCGAGTTAACCCGGGTTTCGCCACAGTCTGTGAGGTACCCAAACATCGAGATTTTTTGTGTATCCTTTTTTTTTCAAATGCACCAAAACTGTTTTGTGGTCAATTCCCAGTTTTTCAGCTACGTCGTAACTACTGATATGCCGAACTTGCTCCACTTTTTCAAAAATGGCATCCATTTTATCCGTAATAGGGCGATCAGAGCGAGGTGCATCTTTGACATCAAAATTTCCGGATTGAAAACGCTTAAACCAAATCTGTGCTACTCTCACAGACACTGCACTTAGTCCATAAACATCGCACATTTATTTCATGGCTTCCGTTCCATTTTTACCTTTTCTGTAGTAAAATTTTAAAATGTATCAAATTTCTTCATTAGAATCACACATTTTCCTAATTTGAATATGGAATTATCGTTTTTAAAATTTAAACTTTTAATGATACCAAAACCAGCCAGATACAAATAGTATAGCCAAAGAGATTTTATTACAAGTTAATTCTTACTATAATGCGGAAAGTCTTTTTCCCCAACCTAATATATATGTATACTCCTCACAATCCAAGTATAGTCATTATAAGTATATATACACACACACACATATACATACACAAATACACTAAGTAAATATAATAATACAATACATACATATACATATTATATTTAGAGTGAAGCTAGTCAATTTGCGATAGTGTTATATAATGCTTTAATACCATATTTGTAAATATTTGCGGCGTTCGGGCTTCTTTGATGTTGACAGGGAGTGCATTCCATAGATGAATAGCTTGTTAGGCATATTACTATATACATGCACACTAAAAAATTAAGTATATCGGGGGTGTAAATAATATGAAAAACCAATGTACTTATAATACTTAAATTCAAACTTTAATGGTTTTAAAGTAAACTATGTATAATTTGTCAATTGAAAACAGAAAACATTAAAATGAGTTCAAACACCACATCTCTGCTGTAAGTTGTGAGGAGTTGAGTATTCTGTAGATTCCAGGGGATGTCCCAGCACCAGGTCAATGCTTGCCATGCCATGTTCTTACAATATCGTTGAAGTAAGAGGATACTGAATAATTTCGAATGAATTTGACGTTTTAAAGTTAATTTCATAGCGCCATCAGCCAGAAATAAGCTCATAGTCTTAAAATAGCTGAACGGATTTTCATCAATCAAATCTAAGAATAATCTCGAATAAGACAAATAACCTATCTAACAAAAAAAACTAAATCAAAATCGGTCCAGTCTTATGAGCGTGTAACAGAACGGATTTCGAGCTCTACGATTTATTGAGACTGGTTCAGGTTTATGCGGTAATAATTCGAATTTATATTGATTTTAATGATGTACTATATTTATATTCAAAAGAATTCGTAAATAGGATCGTTTTTATTTAGTATTTAAATATTTCCGTCAAACAAAAGAACATTTGGCATTATACAGGTGAGTTGCGAAGCCACTTTGTAGAGATAAAAAAATGTTATATTAAATGAACTCTCAGTGTCAGGAGGGGCTGTCACTTGTCAGGGCAAGGGATTTTATTGTAGATTTTGTTGGGAAAAAAGCGCGAGATTTTGTTGGTTTTTGTTAGTGATTTTCTTAGTTTATGGCTTTTTTTTTTAAAAACGTGTGGCGACCTCGCCTTATTTTATAATGTTCGAACTCTTTGTTGACAGCCTAATTTTCTCATCCGATATATTTGAATGTTTTCATATGTCGATGGTAGAATTGGTTGCCAGGGTTTCGATATATTATTTTGACAAGTTTGATTAAGTAACATATTTTTCTTCAAGCAAAAGGCTTTGATAAGAATATAAGAAATTATTAAGTTTCGCGTGTTCTCAGCATGAAAAGCTGCTGAGATACGTTGAATGTATATAGAACATAATATTATATCCAATAAACAATGTTAAAGTTGTAAATAACACCAAGCATTGTTATTCTGCATTTCCTGAGTAAATGAATATATCCGGTCCACTTCTGCGTAAAGGACCGCGCACTAAAAGATAAGTACCCAGACCTTCCTATTAATCTAGAAGAGGACCTTTCTCTGTTCTTCCCCGGCTCTTACGCCTCAGCCGTAAAACGCCGGAACTGCAAGTGCCATCCCATTCCTGTCTCCATATTTAAGTAACAGTAGATAGGGTTGGCACACATAAAGTAATTGGGATTTCCCGGGAGTTTTCCCGGAGGTCCCAAATTGGTGACCAGCGACGGAGTGCTGAACAGTGCAGAGCTGCAACTAGACGACAGGAGCCTAGAAGATTCCGTCGTCTTACCTCTTTTAGTGTGTGAAAGTGTCAAGGTACCCAAATTCGTCAGTTCCTGTCCCGGATTGTCGCAAACGACATTCCGAGGTCCCTGTTTATTTTTTTTAAGCGGACGCTGCCGGCGCATTCCTTTTATGCGGCGAACTTAATTATGTGTTTTTAGAATTTTTGTTTTTCTATATCGTAGTTAGGCAATGCCTATAGGTGTAGATCGCCGCATCACGATCATTCTAGCCCAGAACAGCCTTGTAGAACCTAGAAAGGAATAAAAATTAATTTCCTTTGTTTTTTTTTTCCCCTGTTGTCATTGTGCAATTGTTTTCTGTGCTTTGAAAATTTTCAGATTGGTACCTTCTGGAAGTTTTTTACTTCCCGGACGTGCAGTTGGATTGAAAGGCGTCGACGATGACGGGACAAGAGGCTCGTCCGTTGGGACCGACTGCAGAAAGGGAGGCGTTCTTCGAGGCATCGAATGATAGTCAGGATGGGCAAGTATGCGTCGGCCGGGTGAGTATTCGTACACCTGTTTTTTGTAAGGACAGGCCTGCCCTGTGGTTTGCCAGTCTTGAGTCGCAATTCGTTATTAATAAAATCACTCAGGAAGTGACAAAATTTTAAATATGACGGCACAATTAGCGGATCGCTTATTTGAAATTATATCGCAAGATCCGTCGCAGTCTTGCAGTGTGCGTACAGCCGAACCGTCCAAACCTTCCAAGATTTCGGAGTTGGACGAAGTTAGAAGCCAGGTTTCCACGCTGGCAGGGATGGTTGCATCGGCCATGGATAGTAGTTCTCAAGATGTCCGGTTGCTTAATAAGAATCATTCCTGTAACAAACAAAATCGCGGCCGAAGTCGTAATAATAATAATAGTAGGTCGCGTGTTAAAAATCAGAATTTGTGCTGGTACCATAATCGTTTTGCCGGTAGGGCTTCGAAGTGCGTTCGGCCCTGCAATTGGAAGGCAGCACAATCTGGGCAACGCATACCGCGGTCGGTAGCAACTATGAGCGACCGCGGATTTAAAAGTCGTAGGTTGTTCATCAGTGATCGGGCAACTAAAATAATTTTTTTAGTAGATACAGGTTCGGATATCTGCTGTTTCCCGCGACGCTTAATAAAGGGTCGTTTAGGGGAGAGCGGGTTCGAGTTGTTTGCCGCAAACCAGTCATCTATTAAAACCTACGGCACAACCACTCTTCATTTAGACTTCGGTTTAAGAAGAGAGTTCACTTGGAACTTTGTAATCGCGGATGTTAGCACTCCAATTATTGGCTCAGACTTTTTGAGCCACTATAATTTGTTACCCGACTGCCGTCGACAACGGATAATCGATGGAGTTACCAAACTGAACGTTGTAGCAACTGCAGCAAACGTTGCGCAGTCCAGTGTTAAGGCCATCGTACTCCCGAGTAACAGTTATACGGATTTGCTTTCAGATTTTCCCGATATTACGCGCCCACCAGGTATTGATAGGGTAGTCAGACATTCGACTAGGCACCACATCGAAACAACAGAGGGACCACCTATTTCGTGCAGACCACGACGGCTGGCCCCCGATAAACTTCGTGTGGCGCAGCAAGAGTTCGACGCAATGGTTCGAGCTGGTACAGCTAGGCCTTCGGATAGTCCTTGGTCATCACCCTTGCACCTAGTTTCTAAAAAGGATTCAACCTGGCGTCCGTGTGGCGATTATCGGATATTAAACGCGCGAACTATCCCGGATAGATATCCGGTTAGGCATATCGGTGATTTTGCTAGCAACTTAGCTAAGTCAACGGTATTTACGACCGTAGATTTGGTTAAAGCTTACAATCAAATTCCCGTGTTTAAAGGGGATATTTGCAAAACTGCGATTATAACACCGTTCGGGTTATTCGAATTTCCCTACATGACATTCGGTTTACGAAATGCAGGTCAGACTTTTCAACGATTTATCGATGAAGTCGTGCGAGGCCTCGATTTCTGTTACGCATACGTTGATGACATCCTGGTACATTCCGTGGATAAGCCGAGTCATGCGGAACACCTCAAAATACTGTTCGGTAGGTTACGACAGTTCGGTGTTGTTATTAACCCGGCAAAGTGCGTTTTTGGTACATCTGAGGTTACCTTTTTAGGTTATCAGATCAATGCAGAAGGCACAAAGCCGCCTAACGAGCGAATACAAGCGCTCGCAGAGTTCCCGCCTCCTAAAACTGTGCAGGGAATGCGACGTTTTTTAGGAATGTTAAATTTCTACCGCAGATTTTTACCCGGTGCAGCGAAATATCAGGCACCTCTGGTTGATGCGATTTCATCCACTCAAGGGAAAGGTACACAACCATTTCCTTGGACGGATGCCTTAGAAAAAGACTACATAGCTTGTAGGGATAGCCTCACAACAGTTACTTTGTTGTCACACCCTGATAGTAACGCGCAGTTAGGTTTATTTACCGACGCGTCAGGTACTCATGTAGGCTCGTGTTTACAACAACGTAAGAGCGAGAATGAGAGTTGGCATCCCTTAGCCTTTTTCAGTAAAAAATTAACAGAAAAGCAAAAGGAGTGGCCCGCTTATTATAGGGAACTCCTAGCTGTTTACGAGAGTGTTCAGCATTTCAGACATTTCTTGGAAGCGCAACATGTGACCATATTTACGGATCACAAACCTCTAATTTTCGCGTTTAAACAGCGAAGAGAAAAGTTACCACCGGTTCAATTAAACCAGTTGAGTTTCATTAGCCAATTTACCACTGATTTCGTGTACGTTAAAGGCGACGACAATGTAGTGGCAGATGCGATGTCGCGCATAGAGGCAATTTCTCTTACAGACGACTACGCTGCTCTGGCTGAAGCTCAGAAGGTGGACGAGGAACTTGTTATGTTGCGGGCAGATTCTTCTTTGAAATTAGAATCTGTTCCTATTCCAGGAACGGATATTTCTGTAACATGCGATGTATCAACGGGGAAACCGAGACCGTATTTACCCGCATCCTTTCGACGGCCTGTATTTCTCAGATTGCACAATCTCGGCCACCCTAGCGCGCGCACAAGCGCACGCCTGGTCGCAGATCGTTACATCTGGCCGTTACTTAGGAAAGATTGTATGTCTTGGGCACGTTGTTGTGTCTCATGCCAGCGTAGCAAAATTACCAGGCATGCTTCATCTCCGTTAGGCAATTTTGCCAGCACAAGTTCTCGTTTTCAGCAGGTACATTTAGACATAATCGGACCGATGCCGCATTCAAACGGTTTTACGTACTGCCTCACCGCAATCGATAGATTTACGAGGTGGGCAGAGGCATGGCCGATGTCATGTATCACTGCTGAAGAGGTAGCAAATACCTTTGTCAACGGGTGGATTTCGCGATTTGGTGTACCACTCGTTGTCACTACTGACCAAGGCAGACAGTTTGAGTCTACCTTGTTTAATGAGTTGTTACAGTTTTGCGCAACTAAGCGAATTAGGACAACCAGTTATCATCCGCAAGCTAATGGGATGGTAGAACGTTTACACAGACAGCTTAAGGCTGCTTTAATGTGCCATGCAGAGACATGGAGTAAAGCCTTACCGCTGGTTCTGCTAGGTATTAGAACAGCACTCAAGGAAGACTTGAAATGTTCTGCTGCCGAGTTATTATATGGAGAGCCTTTGAGACTTCCAGGGGATTTCGTGGTACCATCCTTGCCAACCAGTGATAGTAGTGCGCATGATTTTTTGGCACAGCTACGTAAGGTTGTGGCAGATCTTCGACCAATTCCTGCGTCTCGGCATTCGTCTCCTTCAGTTTTCACTTTTAAAGAAATGTCGACCACTACGCACGTGTTTTTTACGTGACGATACGGTCCGACGTTCTCTTCAGCCACCCTATACTGGACCATATAAGGTCCTCAGTAGAGGGGCAAAAACCGTCACGATTGATGTGGGGGGAAAAAGGCAGGAGGTAAGCGTGGACAGAGTTAAACCAGCACATCTCGAGGCTGAGGATGATCATGTATCGACCTCAGTGCAACCAGGCAGCAACCCATTGGACGTACCTCTCACGGTGCCTGTTCCTCCGGTCGGAAATTTAATTCCATTGCCTGCCTCGAAGGAGTCTCCTCCACCAGCCTTGGATCCTGTCGTTTCGACGCGTTCTGGACGTCGAGTCAAATTTAGGGATGTTTTGGATCTGTGAATCCTTAGTCCCGAGATAATTTGAGTTTTAGTTAATGTAAATTGTTATTTTGTATAATTTGGTTGACCTGACGTCCCGAATTTCAACTTCCTCTATGGTCATCACAGATTTGTTTGATTCTGAATGACTATGGGACAATTTTGTTCATCCTTCCGATTACGGGCGGCCTCCCTTTTTGGTGGGGATGTTCGTCTTCGTGGGGGGGTGATGTGGCGACCTCGCCTTATTTTATAATGTTCGAACTCTTTGTTGACAGCCTAATTTTCTCATCCGATATATTTGAATGTTTTCATATGTCGATGGTAGAATTGGTTGCCAGGGTTTCGATATATTATTTTGACAAGTTTGATTAAGTAACATATTTTTCTTCAAGCAAAAGGCTTTGATAAGAATATAAGAAATTATTAAGTTTCGCGTGTTCTCAGCATGAAAAGCTGCTGAGATACGTTGAATGTATATAGAACATAATATTATATCCAATAAACAATGTTAAAGTTGTAAATAACACCAAGCATTGTTATTCTGCATTTCCTGAGTAAATGAATATATCCGGTCCACTTCTGCGTAAAGGACCGCGCACTAAAAGATAAGTACCCAGACCTTCCTATTAATCTAGAAGAGGACCTTTCTCTGTTCTTCCCCGGCTCTTACGCCTCAGCCGTAAAACGCCGGAACTGCAAGTGCCATCCCATTCCTGTCTCCATATTTAAGTATCAGTAGATAGGGTTGGCACACATAAAGTAATTGGGATTTCCCGGGAGTTTTCCCGGAGGTCCCAAAAACGAATGAAAGTTGCTGCGAAAAAATGGTATTTTTGCGGCTAAAAGGGAGGACTTGAGGATTTAGGGGAAGCTTGGCGTGACTCTTTTGGAGTTTACTTAGTTTTTTTACTTGTTTTTTTTTTGTGGAGGGCTAATGCTGATAAAAAAGTGGAAAAATACAAGTGTTTTACACCAAGGAATCCATATATAATACACCAGCGAAGAGATCAGTGGAATGAGATGAAAAACATTCAGTATCGTATTATTATTATTTTATTGTTTTACTAATAAGAAACTATGTGAACTGATTCGAGTGATTATTTTTGTGATCGGTGAGGTACGTTTCTGAGGTGGTCCCGTTGTGGTTTTGTCGGGATCTGATGGGTGTCTCCAGAGATATGACGATGAACGTCCCTGGCTTGCTACTGAGGCTGACTCGCGGGGCGTGGAGGTCGGTTGTCTTCGGTTTTTAACTATCCTAATTATTATTATTATCAGATCTAAATTTAACAAAAGAAAGTCATATTAACAATAAATTACCAAGTGAAATAATAGTAAGGAAGTACTTTGTACTTTGAAGTATACAAATACAAGGTAAAATTATACATTTTATCTCCTTGTAGATAGTCTCACTAAATATTACACTTTGAAATTATGAGGAAACTAGCTGGCTTTCAATATTACATTATGACATCTAGTATTTGAATTCTTGGTTTACTTAAATTCTATAGTTGTGATTGATCGCTATTAAATTATCTCAAATTATTGAAATCAGATTTGATTGAGTATACACATGTAAAATATTATATGCATCACAGGAAGTTTATTGAGGAGGCTAGCTGCATTCTGTGGATTTGCTCACATTGAGACAAATATATATCATTTTATCCGAATTGGTCCAGACAACATGGTTGTGAGGAGATGACAAGTAAACATACGGCCTGAATTGATGAATATATTTGTAATTTTGGTGCTGATATTATGTGATCTTTGGACTTACCTGTTAACCTGATGGTTATGAAGTTGAAGCACCTGTTTTTCATATTTGAAATAGATTAGTATAAAACATTCATTTGTTATAATAATAATAATTCATTTTAATATGACTGTCAAGTGCGAGTGCTTAATTGAAAATGAACTAGAATTTGGTATTCTAAGAACTTATAAGAGCGGTTACATTATACCGGCTTTACACTCGCGCTTCGTCCCTTGCCTCGTGGCTCGCTCGTCCCTCGTGCGAGGCTCGTGTTGATCGATGGTAAATGAGTTGCCTGTTTACACTCGCGTGCCGAGTTCAGTCGTCTTTGTAAACATCCACTCGCGTGCGACGCGAGGTCTTTTGACTCATGCCCCAAAAACCGCTCCGGACGCGAGCGCCGCGAGTGACGAGGCGAGGGACGAGGCGAGCTACGAGCGTCTGTTCACACTCGCACCTCGCCCCTCGCCTCGTCCCTCGCCTCGCGAGTCGTACGCGAATGTAAATGTGGTATTAGGAGATTATTAAGGAAACTAGCTACATCCTGTGGCTTTGCTCACGTTGAGACAAATATAATACATTTCACCCGAATCGGTCAGATATTTGTGAGGAGAAGACAAGAAAATGTACGGCCTGAATTGGTGAATACATTTGTAATTTTGGTGTTGATTTTTAAGTGTTTTTTGAACCAACTTGATATAAACTTTTCATACTTGAGATAGATTGGAGGAAGCATTCTTTAGTTTAAAATAATTATAATAATTCATTTCAGAGCATAAAATTGTTTATGTGTAGGTACGTGTATAATAAGTGAATAATTTTCATTTATCAACTGTGTAATCTGATGTTTCATGGTGTTGATGATGATGATGCAATTCTCTTGAGAAAACATAAATTTGTTTATAATTTTAATAATTAATTTATTTCAGAGCACTTAATTGTTAATGTGTACGTGAACGATGATAATAATTTTCTTATACCAACTTTGCACCTGGTGTTGTGAGATGATGTTTAAGTATCCACGTTGTATATTTAAAATGTAATTTCGTGAGATTATTCACTTGTTCATTCATATTTGGCAGTTGTGACAATTATAAGAGGTAGTGACCCTATGGATCACTCACAAGCAGAATCAATAATTCAAGATCTCAGTATTTCCTAAATTGGTTGATTTCTCATCATTAATTAAAATACTTTATTGGAATTATCGTATTAGAGTGGAGACCTTGAATCGGTAAACGTAGCGTAGGACGCCCTGTGACCAGGTGGGGCGACAATATTCGCAAAGCGATGGGCAGTGACTGGAAACAAAGAGCCGAGGATCGGACTCTGTGGCGTGACTTGGGAGAGGCATATGTCCAGCAGTATTCTGATACTGGCTGATTATGATGATGATGATGATTGGAATTATCTATTGTGAAAACGTTTCACTTATTATTTCATACGCGATTTATTTATATATTGCTATGGGAAACATAGAGATTTTGATTTTTACTGAGGTTAGCAGCCGTAGGATACTCGTACGCTCAAAATAATAGTCAGAAATACACTTTTATCACCGACATAAATAATCATGCATAAATAATTTAATATAATTTTATGTACCTGCATCACCGAAGTAATTTGGTGGAAAAGATTAATTTATTATTTATGTTCGAGATTTTGTTTCCTACGAGACGTGAATATTATGTCACGTTGACTTACCTGATATCACCGACATAAATAACCGTACATCAGCATCTTTAAATTCAACGTACCTGATTCATGGGAATGACTTAGTGAGACGGATTCGCTTACTAATTATGTACGAGATTTTGTTTCCTACGGGACATATGTGTTTTATTGAAGCTGCTCATTTGGCGCGGATTCGTCTGTTACCTGTTCGTGATTTATTTTCCCTGCGGGGATCGGGGAAGTTTGTGTCACACTACGGGTAGCCCAACCCTGGAGAGACTTGTAAGCTGAAAGAATAGTCAGAGTCTCTTCTAGTTCGTGACATAGACAACCACGCAACGTATCTTCAAATTTACATATTCTGCGGAATAATTCAGTGAGAAGAGATTCACTTATTACTACATGTTCGAGAATTACCTTCCCTGAGGGGACCGTGAGATTCTGTGTTATGCTACGGGTGGCCCAACCCTGGGGAGACTTGTAAGCTGAATGAATAGCCAGAGTCTCTTCTAGCATTTAACATAGATGACCACGCAACTATATCATCACCAACTACGACAATAAAGTGATCTTGGACCGCTGGGTCTTTCCGGAGTGGAGAAATAATTTAACTAAAATGCTGGTGAACC
Organism: Cabera pusaria; assembly: GCA_954871355.1. Classification (NCBI taxonomy): domain Eukaryota; kingdom Metazoa; phylum Arthropoda; class Insecta; order Lepidoptera; family Geometridae; genus Cabera; species Cabera pusaria. The sequence continues at coordinate 25,712,252 of OX940900.1, forward strand.
TGGCTTACTGGGTTGCTTCGGTAATTATCTTCATTAACCACAATATTAACTACAATTAACCTGGCTCATTGAGTTATGTTTTTGGAAATGTATTTTGCGGTTCAGGATAGGATTTAGTATAGATGGAGTTGGATAGACCCAGTATGGGTTAGTAGGAATGATAGGATAGGATGATAGGGGATAGATAGGAAATCGATAGTAGGTAGTGTAGGCAGGATAGCTAAGATTCTACTCACTCTTAAGTAGCTAGAGAGAGTAATATCTAAATGAAATAGGTGGTGATGGATGTTGTGCTCGATTAATAGACAGAGACCTTCTAACCATCCAAGGCAACTCGTATACTCGTAGTAAACAAGTATTCTCTTTGATAAAAGATTATGTCCTCTCACTTTAGTTGTGACTCAGTACTGACATACAATTTAAGACGTCAAATTTAATTAAATGAATTACTCTTGTACTACTGACTTTTGACTTACTGTAGACATCACCATGGAGCTTAACCTCGTTTCTGGTTGATGTTTCGATAATGAAATGCGGTAATTTTGCTAAGCTACTAAACCTCATTTCTCGTCGATACTTCGATTATGAAATATAGGTCATGTCTTCTCATGCGCAGTGGTGGTCGCCCATGAATGGTTGCTTGTTACTAGATCAAGTAGGGGCTACCCAAGTAATTCAGGATGAATGCCATAGCTCGGTAGCGAATGGTGGCGCGCCGATCCAACCATCCATGGTACATGCTGTTTAAAAACACCCCATAGACTATCCCCCTTTAAAAGTATTAAATCAGACATATTTTCATATATACATGTATTTATTTATCATACTTTTGTTCTCCTGTCTTTTGTTATTGTACATACTAAAATGTTTATACTAAATCTTATTTACATGATCAATAACTTTGTCTATAAAAATATCGAAAGAAATTGACAAAGAAAGATCATCAAATTAAAATCTATCGAAGTCCCAAAGAAAGTCCAAAAAATAAATATAATTAAGAATGCAAGGTGTGAATGTAAGAGATTATCCAGAGAAAATACTAATTTCATATTTTATGTTCATTTGTAAAATGTAATGTTATTAGGTTCAATAGGTATAATGTTGACAAAGATTGTTGAATATTACTCAATGTTCAGTTGTATTGTACAACGTAGCGTTATAGTGCTAATAATAATAATACAACACAAATTAGTACTAATAATAGTATTAGATAAATAATTGGTACTAAGAAATTCAATAGGTAAAAGTTGCACCAAAAGGTACTAAATAGTACCAACAGTAATGGTTAGGATTACTAGTACTAATAATAATAGAATAACACAAATTAGTACTAATAATACTATATTTGCACTGAATAGTATTAGTTAGAAAATTTGGTGCAAACACTTCACTAGGTAACAGTTGCACCAAAGGGTACCAAATAGTACCAACAGTAATGGTTAGGATTACTAGTACTTATAATAATAGAATAACACAAATTAGTACTAATAATACTATATTTGCACTGAATATGATAAGTTAGAAAAATGGTGCAAACACTTTCACTAGGTAACAATTGCACCAAAGGGTACCAAAAGCAACAGTATAGCACAAATAGTATTGTAGCAGTGGTTAGGATTACTTATATTATTAATTACTCTTTAGTTATTATATTAATTTGTCTTGAGATTCCCTGAAAAGGATTTAGGTTACATCAACGGTTCACAATGGGTCCTACCACTAACTAGACGATTACAAATGGCCAATATTTTATTCCAGTCCGATTTATATTTTAATATTAAATATTTTTATATATGAATATTCCAGTATCATTAATAAAGTAAACAAATAAAGTCGAGTTCAATATAAAAATATTTTTAAAAAACTAAAGTTCACCGGGGGGGGTTGTTACAGGCGCTACGATTTCCTTTTCTTTACTCATGTGCTAGGATGCCACAGACAGACACACAAATACACATACCTATACACAAGTCAGACTTATAGCACCCCTTCTTTTTTCATCGGGGTTTTGAAAGCTCGCGGAGATATAACGTCAACTCGTTTTTAACCGACTTCACAAAAAAGATGAGGTTCTCAATTCGACTGTTTTTTTTAACGTTTGTTACCTCAGAAATTCGTCAAATCTTAACCGATTTGAAAAAATATTTTTTTGTTTTGAAGATTATGCCTACCGTTTGCTCCCAATTAAATTTATCGAGATCTGACAATTATCTTCGGAGATATGGAGATAAACAAATAAACAAATTCGTATACTTTGATGACATGATTATAACTAGCAAGTACTTTGACTATCGCGGCATGTGAAATCGGTTTTTTCGTTTTGTGCGATCATTAATTATTACAAAAAGCTCATTTGACACGTTTTATCAGGAAGTATGATATTGTTTCTAGAACCGGTCCAGTTTCCTGTTGTTCTACTTCTCGTACGGGATCGTGGTGGCCATTCTGCTGATGCTGGGCTCGCTGCTGCTCCTCCTGACTGACAAGAAGCACTGGTACAAGACCCTCATCATCAACATTACTGATGGTAGGTCGATCATCATGTCGATGGATAGATTTACTTTATAATCGTTTGTATGGTAACACGAAAAACATAGAGAAAGTTCCCGTTCCCTTAGTACGAGTTTTCATCGTAAACGCTTTTGACAGATCTCACATAGTTTTCGACTTATTTTGGCTCCCTGATTGGTTTAAATTTAGTGGTTAAAGTACGTAAACCACTAGAGGCGCTGTACTGTTTTTTATACAAAATTAGTTCGAGTTACAATATCGAGTTTGGTATGAAAACTCGTACTAAGGCCGTTTGTCCACAGCAACGGCTCCGGGACGTCACCGGCACCGAGATTTTTTCGGGCCGATTTGAAAATGATGTGCCGGCGATCGTTTGTCCACCGCCACCGATTCCGGTGGTTTTGTTTACTTTAGCTGTCATGCTTGGCAGATGTGTTTCCATAGAAATAAAACAAACAACCCCAGACAAAAAACAATAACCGATCGAACGGCGCCGGGCACCAGCCGTGTGTGGACAAGATCAGACGTGTTTTGTATTGCGAGCCAATGCCGGCACATCGGCCCGTCAAAATCTCTGGCCGATTTATAGCGGTCGCGCCGTTCTACTCGAAATATCGGCGGCCGGGATGACGTCGCCCGGTACCGGTCATGCTGTGGACAAGCTGCCATACTGTACATATATACCGCTACTTCGGCGCCGGCATTTTGTTCCCGATGCCGTCCCGATGCCGTTGCTGTGGACAAACGCTGTTAGGGTACTGGTGCAGGATTTATGGCTACTCTATTATATTTCATGCTGCCTACAGCCTATTTATAAATGCCAATAATATGTTTATGTCAGTTCAGTTCCTATATTACATAAAAAGGCTGAACATATATTATATACTCCACTGGTGGTAAAAGCATATTATATCGATTTTCCGCCTGATTTGCGGTTGATTGCTGATTGATGCGGGCGATTGATTTGACTAAAAAGGACCTTACTACCATCAAGGAGAAAATCTACCGCCATAACCTTACGGTGTTCCGGCAGCACACAGCCCTTGAGTGTCAGGGTATATTTTTTTATTTACGAGTGATTAGGTAACAAACAGACAGAGTGACAAACGTTTTTATAAATTATTAAGTATGGATAGTATGGATTTGACCTGGATCAACACATAGACACTTGCGAAGCAGGACACAGTTTGTAAAGAATAAATGCTTTGAGTTAGAGTCCATGTTTTATTTCAGTGATATACGCGCACTGTCTCGTCATGGTGTACCACACACACGAGTCGATGCAGCGAGGGGCAGTCCTCGGGGAGAACCCTCACCAGCTGCTGGAGGAAGATGACTTCACCAGTGAAATTTAGTTCTACAACTACACACCTAATACATAAGGACTATTTTTTTATATAATTCCTATCATGGCTCCCATTACGTAAGTTGAGAGCAAATAGCCAAGCCAGCGCGATGTAAATGCGTTGTTGTCTTCGGCTTATAAAGAGTGAACGAGATGGCAGTTTCTGGCCTTATAGCAGTTATCTAGCTCACTCTATTATTCAAGTCTAGGGACCTAACTTGAGATCTGAAACCTTATATTTTAAATTGACTTGGTACAAGCTCAATTATCGATTATATTTTAGTTATAATAGTTATTTAGTAACTAGAAAACCTAACAATTTTTTATTATGTGCCGAATAGGCAACCTCTTGATAACTTTCTGTGACATTGCAGTGTAAGATTGAAACTTGGTTGTCTCGTCGATGGTAAGCGCAAAATTTGAGCTAAGTATCGTATTTTTTATGTCGTAAGAGTCGTTTTTTAGTTAAGAAAGTTTTTAGAGAAGAAGTAAGTAAAATTTGTGTTAAACCGTGTTGTATTTTATGTAGGATGTTTTTATAACGTACGAAGTAATATATTGGGTCGTCTGTTGTATTCACAGACATATTAATAATAAGGTACAGTGCAACATAAAAGAGTAGAAATTAATTATTTAAGAACCAGCTAGTCGCTCTTACAGGCAACACCAAAAAAGTCGTATTATTGCGCGACTACTGAATTTTGATACTTGTTTTCACTCATTGAATAATGCAAGTAAGAAATAAGCATATAAATAAATAAAGCCATTACGCTCTCACGTCCGGAGCTAGGTTCGCCGTTGACGGACACGTCAAGGGAGGACATCATCCATGGGACATTTAAGTCAAAGTCAAAGCATTTATTCAGTATATGGGCAAATTAAAAATGTGCACTTACACTCGTCAAATTACATTAAATAGATCATATTCAATAAAAAATATTATAGATATAACAGAAACATAACTTATTGCTTTGAATTTACAAAAAAAAAACAAAGGTATTGAGCCATTCAACTTTCATCTAGACGTCGAACGTCACACTTAAAACACATGTTTAATTCCCCTGATTAATGTAGGGTTGCCAACCGTACTATTACGAGCACCCGCAACCCAGTGGATATTTCAGTACTTCAGACAATTTTTATTCAATATTTTATTTAAAATTTGTATAATTATTATATCACATAAATATATGCGATTAGTTTCCTGCTTATGCGGGATGCAGGAATCATTTGTAATTGGTGAGTAGGCACTGGCAACTGTAATAAATAAAGAAGAATTTTTATAGAAATAATTTATGTATAAAATTTATATAGATAATGTAAAATGTATATAGATACTTATAGGTTTCCATTTAAATAAAAAATTCATGTCATATTTGCAAAAATAATACAAGTATCAAAAACGTTTGTTTCTAACTGTGTTGCTACATATAAGATACAAAAGCGATAGTGTCGCTCTCATTTATTGTCAACTCTTATATGTCGAACTGTAGTTATTAATATGTCTGTGGTTGTATTATTTACATTATGTGATGCGGAATATTTGGATCTGTTACGAAAAAGTTTGAGATTGGATATGTGGAAAAGAAGCACAGAAAGCTAAATTTTTATTTTATGTTTGATATTAATTTTGGTCGATTTTGGACTACTGAGCGACTGTTAGTTATATGACTATTTGATGATTGTTACTTCTCCTTGTAATCCCATGCAGTAAGTTAGTCTTTAAGTTTTATACTCAAACTATCATAAAAAGGCAGACAGATTCGTGCCGAACACCCGAGTGAACGCAAGTTCAGTAATACTAAATGCTTGAGTAATACGCTTCCGCGCTCAGTTTGCTACCAAGCGGCAGCAGGGTCGAACGCTTCCGTGCAATATTACTTCGCAGCCGTTCCTTACGTAGTAATAATGCCGTATTGACTATGCCGGACTGAGCGCGGAAACTTATTACTCAAGAATTTAGTATTACTGAACTTGTCACTCGGGTGTTCGGCACGAATCTGTTTGCCTTTTTTATGATAGTCTGAGGTTTTATGCATAAGTGCTTTCCTAAACATTTAGTCATTATATATTATAGGTACTTATGAAATAACTTTGACCAAATAAATGCATTTTGTTAAGAGTAATAAATTTTATATTCATATTTTATTGCTTTTTATTTACGTAGATACATTTAAAGTAGGCACCAACAACTCGTACAACATTAAACATCAAATTTTAAGTAAAAATAGGAAGAGATTCAACGTGACACAATATGTAAACTAATTAAAAAATAAATATTTTTTAATTTTTAACTCTATTTAACTATTATCTGCAGTGATAATGATATATTTAGTATGAACTCATATCACAATACTTTATAAAAGGAATACATAGTTTCCTACAAAAGATATTTCAAAATTGGATTTAAACCAAAATTATACTGTATTTAATCAATTATATTAATAAAAGCTAAATAAATAGTATATATTTGTAAGAGAAAACTTGTTATCAAGAGTGGTTTTTCTTTTTGTCTGAGGGATATGAGTGGTTTTGCCGTTTGTCAACGGCATTGCCCCTTATTCGCCCATTAGGTCAGTCCGCACCGAGGCGGAAAGGTTGATCATACTGAGGAAAGCCCTCCATGTCTCCAAGACCTTCGGTGTTCTCTTCCATTACTGACAATGAGCAGGTGACATTGCCCCTGACAGCCCACACCAACTCGCACCATAAACCATTATCAACTCTACACGGCCACATAGCGTTGCAATACAAATCTAAAGAGAATCTTCTCTGACATATTTGTATGAAATATAAATAGTATAGAAAAAAAACCTATTTAAATACAATTGACACGTCACAATATCTTAAAACTCCATAACTGTTATATATTATGGCCTTTATGTGCTCAAAATATACCAACTAATAATATATAAGGGAATGAGAAAGTGAGTCTGTATATAACAGTAACAGTAGGACACCAGTTAAGGGTTAGTACCAATAACTTTAACAAATAAAATAATTTTTCGGCAAAGCTAATTCTAAAAAGGCAAGTTTTTTATATCGCACAGATACAGATATATCACAAAATGTTGACATGAAATTATTGCAGTAAAGATAATTCCCGTAACAACTTTTCCTAACAGTTAATAATTCATGCCCCGTCACAATAGCAGTCGCTGTAAATACAAACTTTATAGGTTTTGAAGGAGAATTGATTAACATTTTAGTTCTGGCTGACTGAACACACCGACACCGAGCCACGAACACTGGAAATACCATATTCTGATGCAAGAGTGAAAACAAAGTACCACATGCCTAATGAATGACATATTTATCAGCCATACGTCTAAGTGCCCCGGAGACGGTCATTCGCAATGGTCAATGAGCTTCAATCAATATTTCTATAATTCGCTTTTTACTTCGTAGTTGCGAATGATAATGGCTTCAATTGCCTCTGTAGACGATCATTTGGTCCATCGATGACGTGAAAATTGACAGTGGCGAATGACCGTCTCCTATTATTAATCAGATCAAAGTCTATTTTTCTTGTGGTAGGCCATGGTCGAACCATTAATCGAAGATATAGGATAGGTAAGTACCTACAAGTCCGGACTCTGGAGATATGTTCACTACTCGTAAGTAATAAGTTCGATCAATTCGCCGAGTGCAGCCGGCGTTGAAGGGTAAAAACTATTATTGTGAGCTGCGAGTACTAAACTCTGTTTTCCAACGTCTTCTCTGACTTCCAGACACGCACGATTCTACTTATTTTGGATAAGACCTCCAATCAGCTTCAAATGAGGAAATACATAAAAGTAACAAATATTATCATTGTATTGCGATTAGCGTCATCTATCTCTTTGGTGGGACACTAGCAGAATAGCAACTAGTATAATACGATACGTGTGACTTAAATAGTCTTTGTCTTTGTGTTGTGAAGTTGGCTAAACGTCGTGCAATAATCGGCTATTTAAGTCACGGAAAAGCGTGCGTTAAGTGCGGGTTTAGGTCGCACTGTGCTAAACATTTGTTTGTAATTACATTTGTATCATCTAAATCGCATCGCATCTAAATCCAAATATAAATTTTGAAAATAAACATATACATTTTGAAAATAAAAATATACATTTTGAAAATAAACATTTGTTTGTATTTACATTTGTATCATCTAAATTGCATCGCATCTAAATCCAAATATAAATTTTGAAAATAAACATATACATTTTGAAAATAAAAATATACATTTTGAAAATAAACATTTGTTTGTGTTTACATTTGTATCATCTAAATTGCATCGCATCTAAATCCAAATATACATTTTGAAAATAAACAGGCAACAGTTTTGAATAAATAACTCCTCACCCTCAACAAGTACATACTTGTACAATTATTTATTTTGTGCCCTAAGCCTATAATCCTCCATAAAAATAGTAATATTTGATTATCTAATAAATAATTTTAACATATATTTATACTTCTTCTCGACAGTTAAGCATGTTGTAATAACTGCGCACCAGCAGGATCATGTACACGTTCAGACCTAAAACAAAATATAATAAAAGAAGGGTACAATACCATCGAGGCCACCGATAGAAAAAGAAAATAATGTAAAGTATGTAAGTTATTCACTGTCTTTTTGAAAACGCAAAAAAGCTCTGAATTTCCAAGCACCACTTGCACTGTAAGTACTTCAAGTCTCTTGTGCTTTGTAATTTTACAGGACACTTTGAAGGACCATTTTTTTTTTTATGGTAAAAGGTAACGGGATAAGCACGACGTTCGTCTGATGGTAAGCGATGACGTCTACCTATTACAGATACAGCGGCATGCACTGCACTGCGCCTGTTACCTTGAGACATAAAGATGTTGAGTCTCACATGCCCTGTAATTTCACTGGACACCTTGCCATTTTAACCGAAAAACATTCCTATTTCACGGTTGAAAATTAATTGGCAAAGTGGTGGTACTGCCCCAGGCGGACTACCAGTATTCCTACCACTACAAATATAAATTAAAAATTATCGACAAAGTTGTGATACCACCCGGGCGAAATATAACAAAAAAAATAATAAGGTAACATAATTAACTACCTATACAGATAAATTATATTTAAGAGCAAAATTTAAAACCACCCCCAACTGATCTACATATAGGTAATCTATTCATTGAGACCATTGCAATGAGCCCAACCTCGACATCTCTGCTGTAAGTTGTATTCTGCAACGATGTTCGATGTTCCAGCATCAGGTCAATCATACCATGTTCTTACAATATCGTTGAACTAAGAGGATATATCTGGATACCTCATTTCAAATTGATCAGACATATATAGTATATATAAGTTGATTATGTAGCGTCATCAACAAAAAAATAGCTCATAGTCTTGAAACGACTGAATGGATTTCCATGAATCAAAGCTAAGAACACTCTCGATTATGACACCTATCAAACAAACAAGAAAATCAAAATTAACTCATCTATTTGGGTGCTACGATGCCACAGAAAAATGAATAGTACACAATGTCACAGATAGACACACAAGTCCTTAGATACACACGTCAAACTTATAAAACTCCCTGATTTTGCGTTGGGGGTTAAAAGAAAAAAAGGAAAATTTGAAATTCTGTCGTCAAAGATCTGACGATGTGGTCGTACAGCAGTCCTTGAGAGCCAGTATCCATTCTAGACCCAGCGTGCTTCCATCCTCGACCGCATCGTCACTTACTGTCAGGTGGAGGTACCTAGTGACCAAACCATACAGCCGCGTACAAATTACACGCGGCAGCCGCGCGAGCCAATGTTCGACCAGAGTTGACGTTCATTGGCGCGCGAGCCAATATGTAGAAATAAAATTTCGTAGAACGCGGCTGCCTCGCGCGGTAGGCGATCCAGTTCGAACAATTCACCAACGAACGTCCCTACTGCACGCGCGCGAGCGACTGAAGCTACTTTGATACGGTCTCAAAAACCGACAGCGAACGCGGTTTCAACTTTTCTTTCAACTTTTAGGTTTATGGCGTTACCAATTAAATAACTAATTGAAACCTTATCATGCACCAATGAAACTGTCTTTTAGGGCCATTACACCGGTCCTTATAAATTTTTAGATAGTTATGTGACAGATGACGCCATATAAAACTGTCAAACATCTGCCAGATTAATTCCTAATAGGGCTATCAGGAACCGGTGTAACTGTCCTATTTAGTGTTATATGTGTACTGACCAATGTTAAACAGTTCGGTGCAGACAGTTCCAGTGCTGAAATCTTCCACGTGCAAGAAGAACACAAACATGTGCAGCAAGAAGAAGACTATCCACATGATCACGTACGACTTGATGATGCCGGCTCGCTCCTGAAATCAAATACTTCTTTTTAGGGCTACGTACCAAAAGAAAAAAGGAACCCTTGTAAGATTCTCTTGTTGTCCGTCTGTCTGTCTGTCTTTCTGTATGTCCGTCTGTCTATCTGTCCGTCTGTCAAGACCCTTTTTATCAGGAACGCGTACAGATATCAAGTTGAAACTTATATTAAATACTTGGGGCTACGGTCTTTCAGCTATAAAAAAATGTACTTGTAAGCGAACGTGATCAAAACATATCACCGTCTATGACTCGCATATTTTGCGATTTCACAAAGGAATTAAAACCTTTAGGATATTTGTAAACTTTAAACTTTCGTGATTTGAACACAGTTATAAATATGAAAATACGGGACTTATCGCGCCTAAAACATTAATTTTATTTAACTCGACGTTTCGACCAAGTTGCATTGATCGTGGTCACGAGACGACTATCTTACTTGACTCTTTAGGATACTTCCCGTGGACCTATCATGAAATCATGTAATTTGGCGAGAAGCCAGGTCTTGCAGCACTTATTATTGTAAATATGTAGATTATTGACAAAAAATAGCAAATTTACTTTAAAAAAACACATTATTTATGGTTGGTGCTAATGCATCAATCGTGTCTGAGAGACAGACGGACAGACAGACAGACAGACAGACACACAAACAACAAAGTGATTATATAAGGGTTCCGTTTTTTCTGGAGCTATGAAACTATAAAAAGATTTTTTTAATATGTGATAGTCTAGCGTTTGATTCTACTTGTCTGATGGTAAGCGATGATATGGTCGAATATGTTACTATGTCTGTTCATCCAGGCAGGGCCATTATATCGCCACGCCACTTCTTTCGTGCTCGACCACAGTGTTACTGACCACCTAGAGACCTCTCATGTGGCTTACGATTGTTGTTACCAGAACAAACAACCCGGGAAATAAAGTATCTTCCGAAACACGGTAGCGCTCTGTTGTTACCACTCACGATCACCCCTCCTCATACTGACCGGGTTGTCTATTGATCATACGTAGTAGACTACGTGTGATCAACAGACAACCCGAACGCTACGACCCATCGACGTCATAGCAATCTACGACCGCTACAAGCAAGCAGGCAATGAGTAGCTAGTAGGTACCTACCGTAACAACTCCGTAGACGAAGGCAACATCAAAGAAGAACTTGGCCGTGAACATGAGAGACAGTATGATGCACATCGCGTACAGCCCCTGCAGACCAGCCTTTTTCTCCACGTCATCCAGGGTCTGGATGTCGATGTCCTCCTCCACGCCCGTCGTCGTGGCCGCCACTATCATTATCACCACCATCGCGAACGACAGCACCTGGGAACATACCAATCAACTCCTATCTACACTGATATTATAAATGGGGAGGTCATTTTGTATTTAAATTGTTTGTTTGTTGGTTACCTTTAATTATGTACAGGTGTTCAATACAACAGCTGATTAAAAGGCTGAAAACTATGTCTGCTAAGTACTTGGTATTAATATTCACTCACCGCATTCAAACATCCTAGGATTATGTTGCCAGTCTTCAAGTCGAATATAAAACAACACGTTTCAAGCTGCGGCAGCCCCATGTCTGTACCTGAAAAGAACTTACGTGATGTAACAGACGTAGATAGTAAAAGTCGTAGACGGTGTGTTTTATCATCAGAATCTTAAGTGCCGAGTAATATGCCGTAATAGCAAGCTGAAGTGGCAGTGGACTGGTCTGACTGGTCACGTCTGTCTTAGAACCGATGTCCGTTGGGGTAGACGTGTTCTAGAGCATGGATAGCACGGCTCGGTAAACAAAGCGTAGGACGCCCTCCAGCTAGATGGAGCGATGATACACGCAAGCTGGCTGACAGCGGTTGGAAACAAATAGCTGAAGATCGAGCTCAGCGGCGTGCCATAGGAGAGGCCTATGTCCAACTGTGGACGAATACGGGCTGTTAATGATGAATATGCCGTATAAAATAAAATATGCATAAGTCAATTAAACGTGGGTTTTATACGTTTAAAATATTAAATGAACATACAAAAAAATACTCATACTAAAATAAGTACAACTATTTTGAAAAATGAGAAAATGTACAATATCTACCAATATAATAAGTGAAAAATATGGTTTGTATGTCTTTTAGGTGCTCAACGGAACGGACTTTTTTTTTAATATCTTATAGGCTAGCGTTTGACCACTATCTCACCTGTTGGTAAGTGATGATGCGGTCGAAGATGGTAAGCACGCTAGGTCTAGAACGGGAACGGGACGGGCTCTCAAGGATAGCTGCCGGAACACTTTAGATGTTGGCGACAGATTTTCTAACTTGAGGGTGGTAGCTGGCCAGGCGGACACTAGATAGTGTCCTACCACCATGCGGGGGTTGTTGGTCTCTTAACGATGTTTTCCTTCACCGGAGGGCCACTGTGAGAAGCGCACACACATTTTTCGATAGAAAAATCTATTGGTGCACGGCTAGGTTTGAACTCGGTACCACGACTTTAAAGCCGACCGTTCTCCCGACACCACCGGGCCCTCAACTATAACACCGGGACTATAGTAATATATACACATAATAGTTTGTAACCTGGATTAAACATGCTAAATGATATAAGTTTTATTTTTTTGACGCGGGCTTAGCAGTAGGACCACAGTAATGTAGGACGCAACTCTAGTCTCAAGTAAAATACAAGTAGGTAGTGTACATTGATGTTATATCGCGATATCATTTTAAAAATACCTTTAGTGTGTTAGTCAGTATATCGTCCAGTATTTTCACTCATATAAGTTCTCACATGCGTTCAGATAGTTTTAAATATCGCAAATGCCAAAAGATTTAGTAAAATAATGCAAAAAAGTACATAGATATCGTAGCTACAAATTAGATTGAACACCACATACCTATGTAAAGTCCACAACTAAGTGTAAAGGAACTTTCCCACTGACTGCGAGACTGGGAGAGAACTGGGAAATGAATCCTTACAGAATGTGCCAATGATTACATTATTGGAGCTACAGATAGTTCGCGACACGAGACGGAAAAATGCCTACATTATGTTCCGCAAAAAGTTTGTAGTTATATATATATTTATATACTTCGTAGATTGACAATAATTACCATTATTATTAAGTCTAACTAACGTCTAAACAAACGACTTCTCGTGCTGCACGAGTCATTTTCAGTAGCGAGGTGATGTGTTCGCCCAAGAGTCTCATCGGACTGATCTCTATGATTTCTCTAAAGGTCTACGCCTGAGATGTATTATACTCTTAAAAGAACTGGCGGAAAATTCAAGCAACATATAAAAATAATTAAGATAGTAAAAACTAAACCAACCGACTTCCATGCCCCGCGAGCTCAGATAAATAAGCTGGCTGTATACTCAAAGCCCGCAAGTCAGTTTCAGTAGCAAGTTTGAGACGTTTATCGTCATATCTCTAGAGATACTTATAAGATCTCGATGAAATTACAATGAGATTACCTCGAAAATGTATCCTACCGATTAAAAAAAATATTATTCGAATCGGTTTACAATTAACGGAGTAGTCGTGTAACATAAATACAAAAAAAAAACAAACAAAAAAAACATACAGAAGAATTGAGAACCTCCTTCTTTTTGGAAGTCGGTTAAAAAGGGATTAGTTCAGAACCTTTACTTACTTTATTGAAAGTTGCCAAAGTTAATAATTTCTTACCACTTTTTCATAAGTTATGTATCGCTCCATCATCGATCGCATCATCACTTAACATCAGTAAGATAGTGGTCAAGTGCCACCCAGTTAGGTGTAAAAAAAATGTTTGCTTAGGTAATATTGAAAGCACAGGCAGTCAAGAGTACCTTTTACTTACAGCGTAGATACTCTTTGCCACGGAGTGGCGACATCCAGTCTGCAATTGAAATCAATATTATATTTTCGTCAGTAGTTCACCAGGTTACTGGAGACGATCTTTGTGGCTAACGTCGTGTAAATGTCTAGGATTTCAGGATTACATGCTAACATTATGTATGATGGCTAAATGTAGATGCCGCCATCTTTTTTCGATATTGTATGATTGGAAGGCCAAGTAAATGATTTCCAGGGTATGAGGGTATTCATCTATAGATGATGATAGGACAAGCAAAACTCGCCTGATGGTAAGCGATGATATCTAAGTACCTATAACAGATAATGCAGCACTCAAAACTGTGAATTCCCAAAGCACGAATATTATGCCATGTAACATAGCATGGACACTGTCCTCCTAACCGATACACATTTCAAGAATATATAACAGACCAAGTTGTAGTCCCCAATCCCACCCGCAGCCGTACCCTACCAAACAAATAAAAAACATCATGATCGATTTATACTCAGACTAATCTATATAAGATCGTATAGTATAGGCTGAGTGGCTAGACCTGTTTTCGGAATTGGTCGACCGCCTGAAGGCCTCTGTCTGATGTGCATGGCCGATTGTTGTACTAGAACAAATCACCAGGACCATGTCGTACGAACCACGGTAGAAACAAGTTGCTTTCATACATTATAGTATTTGCACAGTTTTACAATCCAGTATTTATGTACTTACCTACACGTCGACTTAAGTACCACCTGCTTCCTTTTGTGAAGTCGGTCAAAAACCTTTTCATGTTTTGCCGGAAGTATTTGATGAACTTCGTAGGTATTTATAATAGTGTTCATTGAATTCATTCAAGCATGCTACCATTCTAAAACCATTAGCGTAAAGGTCACGGCTTGTTGAAGTATGTGTTTGAAGTATGGGTGGAGCGCCTACTGTAGTATCGTAGCAAATCAAGTAAAGATGGTTGCTATTATATATTTAGCAGGCGTTAAGGCTTGGAAGTGGCGTACAATAGGAAAGGTCTATTATCTGATAATTATGATCATGCTGATGAAGAGGTCCATGCATCGTGAGTTCATACATGCTAAAGTAACTCAGTTATTTTTACTCGGTTTGATGGTTAGACTAATTATGACTGAAGTTTTGTACAGGGTCACTATGGCAGAATATGATGCAATAGTACCTAAAGGTACTTTTAACATAGTGAAACAGCGGGGTGCAATAATTGTAGAATTGCTCAACCTTTGATAGGTTATTATGTAACTAATTATATGCAGCTTGATTAACCTTCGACGAATCACAAATAATTTACCGAAACCATAAAATAAAGCAGGTAGTTAGGTAACTAGCAAAGGGGTTAATAGACAAATTTATTAAACTGTTTACTTATGATAATTCTTAATAGGTCAATACGTAATCTGAACTTCATCAACAAGGGTAAATAACAAAAAAAATAGAAGAGTTGATTGAAGCCCATTTAGAAGCCATTAAAGCCATTAAATACAAGAATCGCTTAAAAGTCTTAAAATATCTCAAAAATAAAAACAACAACGGTTATTAGAATCACATAGGTGACACATAATTAGGTGGTAGGAGCAATACATCGATGTCCCGTCTGAATTGCTACCAAAAGTAGCTTACCACTATCAAGGCACAAATCTGCCGCCTCACGGCGTACGGTAGCACACAGCATAGGTATCTTCTAGCCAAGCGTGCTACATCGTCGACCACATCGTCACTTAACATCGAGTGAGATAGTGGTCAAACGCATGACTATAGAGAATAAAAAAAAATTAAAAAAAGCATTATTTATTCACCATCTTCATCATTTATTTACACCTTTGTCTTTACAAAGTCTAGTCAAAGACTAGTGTTTATTAGTCATGTCACAGAATAATGAATAGGTTATGTGTAAATTTATTATGGGAATGTTTAACATATATACCCTCGGTACGTTTAGTCAGGTTAGGTAGGTTCAAATGCCCGTTGGAATCACCTTACATTGTCGAAATACCTCAGAATGAACAACTCCGAGAATATTTTAATATCTTACAGCGTTTGACCACTATCTCGCCTGGTGGTAAAATAAATGAATAATTATTTAAACAATATGCATTATGTTCAGTAGCTATCGGGTGCCTATAGTATAGATTCAACAAAATCTTGTGAATTGTGTCAATGACTATCATCATTAGTATCCATACTCCATAGTAATCCATACTCCATACTAATATTATTAAAACATTTGTAACTCTGTCACTCTGTCTGTTTTTTACCTAATCATGCCTAAACGGACGATTAGATCTGACTGAAATTTAACAAGGCGATACTTTATAGCATGAGGTTGAACACAGGCTACTACATTGTTGGTGTACGTGAACGAAGTCGCGGGTATCAGCTAGTTATATAATTAAAACATTTTTTAACTCTGACACTCTGTTGACTAATCGCCTATACGGACGATCCAATCATATTGAAATGTAACAAGGAGAAACTTGATGAATATAGGCTACTATCTCACTAGATCTATGATGAATCTGGACGATGGATTATGGATCTACTGAGATTGAATTGATTGAATTGATTAAATTGATTGAATTGATTGAATTGATTGAATTGATTGAATTGATTGAATTGATGAATATAGGCTACTATCTCACTAGATCTATGATGAATCTGGACGATGGATTATGGATCTACTGAGATTGAATTGATTGAATTGATTAAATTGATTGAATTGATTGAATTGATTGAATTGATTGAATTGATTGAATTGATGAATATAGGCTACTATCTCACTAGATCTATGATGAATCTGGACGATGGATTATGGATCTACTGAGATTGAATTGATTGAATTGATTGAATTGATTGAATTGATTGAATTGATTGAATTGATGAATATAGGCTACTATCTCACTAGATCTATGATGAATCTGGACGATGGATTATGGATCTACTGAGATTGAATTGATTGAATTGATTGAATTGATTGAATTGATTGAATTGATTGAATTGATTGAATTGATTGAATTGATTGAATTGATTGAATTGATGAATATAGGCTACTATCTCACTAGATCTATGATGAATCTGGACGATGGATTATGGATCTACTGAGATTGAATTGATTAAATTGATTGAATTGATTGAATTGATTGAATTGATGAATATAGGCTACTATCTCACTAGATCTATGATGAATCTGGACGATGGATTATGGATCTACTGAGATTGAATTGATTGAATTGATTAAATTGATTGAATTGATTGAATTGATTGAATTGATTGAATTGATGAATATAGGCTACTATCTCACTAGATCTATGATGAATCTGGACGATGGATTATGGATCTACTGAGATTGAATTGATTAAATTGATTGAATTGATTGAATTGATTGAATTGATTGAATTGATTGAATTGATTGAATTGATTGAATTGATTGAATTGATGAATATAGGCTACTATCTCACTAGATCTATGATGAATCTGGACGATGGATTATGGATCTACTGAGATTGAATTGATTGAATTGATTGAATTGATTGAATTGATTGAATTGATTGAATTGATTGAATTGATTGAATTGATTGAATTGATTGAATTGATTGAATTGATTGAATTGATTGAATTGATGAATATAGGCTACTATCTCACTAGATCTATGATGAATCTGGACGATGGATTATGGATCTACTGAGATTGAATTGATTGAATTGATTGAATTGATTGAATTGATTGAATTGATTGAATTGATTGAATTGATTGAATTGATTGAATTGATGAATATAGGCTACTATCTCACTAGATCTATGATGAATCTGGACGATGGATTATGGATCTACTGAGATTGAATTGATTAAATTGATTGAATTGATTGAATTGATTGAATTGATTGAATTGATTGAATTGATTGAATTGATTGAATTGATTGAATTGATTGAATTGATTGAATTGATGAATATAGGCTACTATCTCACTAGATCTATGATGAATCTGGACGATGGATTATGGATCTACTGAGATTGAATTGATTAAATTGATTGAATTGATTGAATTGATTGAATTGATTGAATTGATTGAATTGATTGAATTGATTGAATTGATGAATATAGGCTACTATCTCACTAGATCTATGATGAATCTGGACGATGGATTATGGATCTACTGAGATTGAATTGATTAAATTGATTGAATTGATTGAATTGATTGAATTGATTGAATTGATTGAATTGATTGAATTGATTGAATTGATGAATATAGGCTACTATCTCACTAGATCTATGATGAATCTGGACGATGGATTATGGATCTACTGAGATTGAATTGATTGAATTGATTAAATTGATTGAATTGATTGAATTGATTGAATTGATTGAATTGATTGAATTGATGAATATAGGCTACTATCTCACTAGATCTATGATGAATCTGGACGATGGATTATGGATCTACTGAGATTGAATCCCTACATTCTTGGTGTACGCGAACGAAGTCGCGGGTATCAGATAGCTTATTATAATAACTAGATGTGGTCTAGGTTTGTTTTATTTTAATGACGGTTTTACCCGCGTAGACATAGTTCCAATGGGAATATCGGGATAAAAAGTACCTATGTGTTATTCCAGGGTCTAGGCTATATACATACACAGCTCAATTGATTGAGTATTAGCGTGAATAAGTAGCAAACATACACACGCCTTTTTAAATTAGTAGAATTCTATGTCAGTAAAATTATGTTGTATTTTAACCTCCGACGCAAAAAGAAGGGCGTTAAGTAGGTATACGTTTGGCGTGTGTACCTTTCAGTCTGTATGTCTGTATATGGCATTTTTTTATCTACAGACTGTCCATAATCGAAGTAGGTGGCATCGTAGCTCCCTTAAGAATGAACATATTTTGATTTATAAATTGTTTGTTATATACAATCCATAATGTTTTATTGTACCTGTAGTGTAGATTAGATAGTCACTAAAAGAAACATAATATGAAATACCTATTGATTTAAATTTTATTAATTTTTAGTTTGTTTAATTAATTAAGAAAAACATTGGGCATTTGCAATGAGTAGGTAAATTAACGAAACACACGCGTGCGCAGCTATCAGTTATAAATAAGTTGCACAACACATGTGAAAGAAATCGTAGCGTATTTCCCCTCATCAAATAACTGTTACTTCAATATTCCATGGCACCAACACACCACGCGCGCTGTTCTGACAATCTGCGCCTTAGTCATTCAGTGTCAGTCGACAGTGCCGCCAAGCGCAACCATATTTGCGGAGTGCTATAAGTTAATATTGTAAGTTATTTTGTTGTTTTGGTAAGATAATACTTATTTATGCAAACTTTGTGGGTTTTACGATAGAGTTCGGTTTTTTGATATTGTTTACGATTTCCTGTTGGAATGTAATGTAATATAATATTGTTGATAATAATGATTATAATGAGATATTATAACGATGCAAAAAACAGATGCGTTGTCAAGTTTTGTGTTCGTTTTTTGTTTGGTTGGATGTATAGAAGTAGGTCGATACTATACGGTGAACAAAAACTAAAGAACTTGTGGCGTCAACATAATTTACAAACGAAGACTGATATTTTATTTTACTATCGATAGTTAGATACTTGAGTGTGCATACCTACTCTGTTTACGTTTCATGTCACGAATATAAATGAAAACCTACTTCTGTTAAGTGACTTACTTACATACTTAGTAGGTACATATACTACTGTTTTGATATTAAAGTTAAAAGATTGAGAGTCAGAATTAGATGAATCATATTTATAAAATATCTTACGTACGGACTGATCGTACTTATTACAATAGGTAGGTATATAACTAGTTCCTAATGGGGTCCCTGATTGCCTATTAGAAATTTGTCTGCCAAACAAACTAAAACTTTGTTTATGACGGTATTATATTAGATAACTACCTGAAGCTTTATCTAGAACTGGTGAAATTGGTCCTTTTAAAGAAGTAGGCAGTCTTAACACTGACTGACTGAACACTTAAGGCCTATCCGCACACAACAGTGCCGGCACAGTGGCGACACGTGCCGATCAGTAACGTATCCATCAGTGTCAGTGAAAAATGATATTGTAGCATACATTTTGTACGACGCTATCCGTACTCGACAGTGACAGTGACGTTCAGTGCTGTCAGTGCTGTGCCGACGCTCGCCGTGATCCGACGTGAATTTCTATCGGACAATATTTTGCCTGACACGGTCGCAGTATTTCAAGATGGACGACGAAAAGTTGAATGAACTGCTGGGACACTAGGGTAAAAATCACTGCACGCGTCAATTTCGGTATTGACATATATAATATATATGAATATGACATATATGACATATACGAATAGCATGTCACGGAACTGTACGGTACGGAACTGTCGGTTACGTGCCGGCACTGTTGTGTGCGGATCGACCTTTTTTGAATGACAGACAACTGACTGACTGAACACTGACTGGCTGACGGACAACTGACTGACTGAACACTAACTGACTGACAGACAACTGACTGACTGACTGAACATTGACAGACAACTGACTGATTGAACACTTACTGGCTTACAACTACCTGAGCTGTTGGATTTGGAAACATGACATTATTAAAATCGGTTTTCTTTAGAGGTTTAATAGGGGATGAACCTGGGATGAGATGTTAGTTAGGACACAACTATTATTTTTTTATATAGAACTAATATATTGAGGTAACATATCCAAGCAATTACTTACAATAACAATTATGAGTCATTATTATATAAATCCAATAATATCGTTTAAAAACTAAAAAAGAACCGACTTCAATGCCGCGCTATTCAATTTCAGTACCAATTTTGAGATGTTTATCTCAATATCTCTGGAGATACTTATCATACCTCGATGAAATTACCATGGTACCACACTTGGGATATTTCCTTTCGAACAAAAAAAGAATAATCAAAATCGGTTCATAAACGACGAAGTTATCCGCGAACAAACATAAAAAAAAAAAAAAAAAAAAAAAAAAAAAAAAAAAATACGGTCGAATTGAGAAACCTCCTCCTTTTTTTGAAGTCGGTTAAAAAGCTTTAAAATAAATACTACAGAGCGCAAAATCCTATCTGCACATTATATGTGGTAAAATGTTAACTACCTTAGCACGCCATCGAATAACAACACTTTCTCTTTATCTTGTTTGATTCCCGCAGATGTTACAACTAGACATGAGACACATTACTGTGACAATACAGTCATGACACAATTTAACCGGAAATAGTTTTAGACCACAAGCGTTCAGAATTAGAATCAGAATGATTTATTGAGTGTCACATGTCATATGTCTGTTTACAATTTAGTTTTGTACATATTTCAAAACGGTTATTTGATATTTAATAGACTACATAATCGGGAATGTTTATGGTATTCTTAATCAGAAATATGACAAAGTAGAATTTACCAACTTCCGAATGAACTATGCATTCATGCTTAAACCACTGGGCTAGGGTTACGTTCTTGGACATATCTAAACGCTACACGACGTTTACCTATAATATTATATTTTCTTATTGTAAAATGCTAAATTTTGCGGTTTAACGTCATCTGATGAAAATAGAGAAGACGGTGTTAAGGTACGACCACACCGCGGCGTCCTGCGTGCGCGATCTAAGGAGCGATCAGTTAGCGCAGTAGTATCTGTATCGACTGGTTCACACCTAACGCGATCTACGGCGATCAAAAAACTATTGATAATCAGGTCGCGAACGCGCAGTCGAACGCAGGACGCCGCGGCGTGGCCGTACCTTTAGAGGTTATATCTGTGGAGAACAACCTCTAGACCTCTTCCCCTTCCGATACAAGGATGGTGAACTCAGACCTTAGCAACCTCTTTGGTTGAATTTCACTTTAAAAGCAATATCACACACATATGAGACAGTCTTCCATCCCCCGATTATACCAAGCTGAAATACCTATTTTAAGATCCTTTACAAAACGAAAAAAGCCGACTTCAAATGCCACGCTAGTAATTCTCAGTAATAAGTTTAAGGTGTTTATCTCCATATTTCTGAAGATACTTATCAGATCTCGATAGAATTAAATGAAACCGAACGGGAAGTTCCATGTCGGTAAATAAATGACGGAGTTCTGAGATAACAAATATACCGAACATAAAAAAAAACCGGCGAATTGAGAACCCCCTCCTTTTTTGTTAAGTCGGTTATTCATAATTCTGTACTATTATTTATTCTGTGACATCGATACAATATAAACTGTCTCCTGTCTCCGACGTGGTCAGATTAAAATAATTATGACTGAATTAGAAGTTATGGTAACCTCACTCTGATGGTCATACAGTAACCTCATTGGGTCATAGGATAGGACCATCTGATTATGGTAGCTTTCTCTTGCCAGCGTAGTAAGATTAAAATGGATATGTATATGAGGTTTTTTTAAATATATTGTAAGCTAGCGTTTGACCACTTTCTCGCCTGGTGGTAAGCGATGATTTGGTCGAAGAAGATAAAGATTGTGTCTGTAGTAGATCCTCTTCCTCTTTCCACGTAGTAAGATTTAACTAAGCATGTATAAGAGCTTGTGGCTGGTCTTAAATTATGATAATAAGCCGGCTCCGCGGCCGCGGCCCGGCTACGCGGCTGACTTTACCGGATCGTTTTCCTTATAGGAACCGGTTCCAGTCTGACTGTGTTTACCTCCGTTTCAGATACAATGTCGTTCCTGCTGCTGAGGAAATGTTGCTGTTGCGTCGATTTGCGCTCCGGCAGCTTCTTCATCGGATACCTGATGCTGGTGAGGATCATTGGTCGTACAGACAAACATGTAGTTATAGAAAGCGCGACGACTTTCAATCAATAGCCTGATATACTAAGCTGCAATGAAAGCCGGTCGGTTATAAAAATACAATAACTTTTTTATATATTAAATAATGAACTAAATTTAAGTATATTTCGTTACAAATATAGGAAGAAGAATAATACCCTCTTACTACATTTTGGTGATTGTATTAACACGAGACTACAATCTTCTACAACGGTAACTGTACCAATATTTATGAAAAGACGAAATCATCTGAGCTGTTCAACCTAAAAAATAAAGTGTCATCTCAAGTGACAAAACTGGGGAGGATCTGTTGTAAAACCAGACTTGAGCTTGGGGAAGTCCCAATTTATAATGTAACAGGAAAACTTATAGAAATATATTCAAGTAGATGGAAGACCCGTGTCAAAATTCCTAATGTATGATATCATATTTTTCAAAAAAGCCGAAGGTTAAAGGTGTCAATGGATACTACTAGCTTTGCCCCGCGACTCCATCTACATTAAAAAGTCTAAAATACCTTGAATTAAAATGTTTCTAGGATTGAATAGAGAAGTGTTCAGTGAAGTTACATTCACGGTGCGCATTGCCAAGGAATAGAATGTCTTGTTCGTGGATGAAATTATCTCAAGGTAACGGGTGAAGTGCAATTACGCCCAAAATTCTAGCAATCCAGAGTTTTGCAAACATTTTGCATTTCCTGATACATCTTAAAAAACAAATTGACACCCGAATTAGTTGATTACTTACCATACCATTTAGGGCCAGTAATACAGGTATCTGATAAGCCTTATTGGGCACTTATCTCACAGATTTTTGGCTTCTTTTGTATGGCGATAACTGTACAATAATTATTTGAAATGTATGTAAAATAGCTGAAATTGACCCTTAATCTCATCAGCGGTTTGTTCCTCGATAGGTCTTACCAAGGTTTAACAAAAGTGGTGAATGTTTCCAGATCCTGAGACTGTCGACCCTGGTGATCACCAGCGTGCGGCTGGCGCAGACTGACGGCATCATGCACCACTCGGTGGATATCGTCAGAGCAGACCTCGCCTTCCACCGTCTCATCGGTATTATCTCACTCATGATCCTGAGCTTCGAGATTTTGTTGACTTTTGCGCTCGTCTACGGATTACATAAGGTGAGAATTTGATTGGGTATACTTACTGGAGACTGGCGAAAAGGCATTAAAGTTATTATCATCAAAAAGGCAAAGTATAGAGATAGTGAGATAAGTTAGATAGTGATCAAACGCTTGCTACTACTATTAAAAAAAAGTTTTACGTCATCTACTTCCAAAAAAGCACTTATGATGTTCTTGCCATCCATCTCATAACCAAGTTAATTTGATTAATTGTTAATTTTGTGATACGACTTTCATTACGGGTACTGCTTTCCAACAAAACAAATAAAATAAAATATATAGGTAAAATAATAGTCACACGCTATTGAGCTAATGATCAAACGCTAGCCTAACTACAAAGTTAGTGAGATAATGGTCACAAGACCATTATCTCACGTACTGGTAAGTGGCAATGTTACCAATGGTAACCTGGCTCTCAATGACAGCCGCCAGATCAATTCGTTAGATATTTGACGACAGATTTTCCAACTTGAATGTGGTAGCTAGCGAAGTTTAAAAGAATAATCACATTTCTACTACTGACAGAGCGAAGGAACTGCTCCGAGCAGACTGAGCTTAGTTCCTTCACTGTCAGTAACATAATATGTAGATGTAATTTCCAGGGTCTAGACCAACACGTGGAGATGTACTACGTGGGTAGTTTCTTCTTCCTGGTGTGCGGCATCATCCTGTACATCGTGGTGATGATGAGGTACGCCAAGCTGTTCGGAGCGTGGGCCTGGTTGTTCGTTGTCGTCGACATCCTGCTCAGATGTGAGTATTGCCATATTATAATCATCCAGTTTGGTTGGCATGTGGGGATAGTTGTGACTAATGTCGGCACGATCGGTGTTGGTCGACTTGTGGAGTTAGGTGGGAAGCCTCGATTGCTGATTACGGATGATTCCGCTTTTCGTTGAGTCTCAAACTGCCGTATTTTTCGTGACTAGAATTTAAAATCAGACCACATCGCCTAATTGCATAAAGTGAGAAGGGAATCAAATACTCGTCTTTTTCTAACAATAATAAAACTCCTACCTGAGTTCCATGAGATTCTCCATAAAAAGTCTTTCCCTCTCTCTCTCTATCGCATTCGCTTTCGCCACCCTTATCAGATTAAAATTGGAATAATGACCTTGAGCTAACTTCTCATGCTTTTTTTAAATCAAAAAACGGAAGCTCTGAGGTGCATTGCAGATTTTCTGCCAGGACGCTTAGAGGTTTAGGCCCAGAAACTAAGAATGTCCTCTTTTTGGGGTCTTAAATATCCAAGCCGTTAGCACACTCACACATTCTTGTACCATAAAAGTGCTAAGAAAATTCACGAATTCTTGTAATGTATATAAGAAACACATTCATCACACAAACATTGGGGTAAACTTATGTGACTATGATATATATATAGGTAGATCTATGAAACATGACAAATAACTAAAGCAGTTAGAACCATGATTCACGCGCCATGGTGGTGGCAACTTTCACCTAGCGGTACTCTGGTGATTAGTCCTACTACTCCTTTACGCATATCATCCGTTTTCCTCTTTATACCAACACAGCCCTAATCTTTCATGACACTTTTCTTTTTCTGTATCTCAATAATCCTATTCAATTATTTGTTTTCATTGCCAACATTAACGAAGCTGCATTTACCGTACTTCCGTCACCTATGAGCAGCAAAAAATTCACTACCTTCATCGCAACTAAAACCCAAAGTTTTCGAAAGCACTTTTAGTCACTTTTATATCCAAAACTGTGAGATTTTCTTGCCTGGATGAGTTGGTGAAATATAATATCTGACTGGAATCTAACGCACAGTCTAAACCTGAACCAGTAGCTTCAGTAATATAACGCACAGTCTAAACCTGAACGAGTAGCTTCAGTAATCTAACGCACAGTCTAAACCTGAACCAGTAGCTTCAGTAATCTAACGCACAGTCTAAACCTGAATCAGTAGCTTCAGTAATCTAACGCACAGTCTAAACCTGAACCAGTAGCTTCAGTAATCTAACGCGCAGTCTAAACCTGAACCAGTAGCTTCAGTAATCTAACGCACAGTCTAAACCTGAACCAGTAGCTTCAGTAATCTAACGCACAGTCTAAACCTGAACCAGTAGCTTCAGTAATCTAACGCGCAGTCTAAACCTGAACCAGTAGCTTCAGTAATCTAACGCACAGTCTAAACCTGAACCAGTAGCTTCAGTAATCTAACGCACAGTCTAAACCTGAACCAGTAGCTTCAGTAATCTAACGCGCAGTCTAAACCTGAACCAGTAGCTTCAGTAATCTAACGCGCAGTCTAAACCTGAACCAGTAGCTTCAGTAATCTAACGCACAGTCTAAACCTGAACCAGTAGCTTCAGTAATCTAACGCACAGTCTAAACCTGAACCAGTAGCTTCAGTTATCTAACGCACAGTCAAAACCTGAACCAGTAGCTTCAGTAATCTAACACGCAGTCTAAACCTGAACCAGTAGCTTCAGTTATCTAACGCACAGTCTAAACCTGAACCAGTAGCTTCAGTAATCTAACACGCAGTCTAAACCTGAACCAGTAGCTTCAGTAATCTAACGCACAGTCTAAACCTAAACCAGTAGCTTCAGTAATCTAACACGCAGTCTAAACCTGAACCAGTAGCTTCAGAATTGGTTGCATGGCTTAGGAGCACAAACTTGGGCAACTATGAAAGATTTTTTTAAAAGTCCATTTGAATAGTGCTTATTTAGTCCTCATTATGATTGTATTAAGAATGAATGTGACTAGCGGTCAAATAACCTGTTATTTGTAATAGATAGAGATATAAACACTTTGTTGATCACCAGTTACAAAAATCAACCAATCAGATCAAATGATCAATCAATCAGAACAAATTATTTCAAATGACTTTGCCAATAGGCACTCTTATCGCTCATAGCGATCTCTTCCATCTCAACCATGTAATAAATGTGTTTATCCATTCCAGTGCTCATGGTGTATTTCCTGGCGGTGATCAGAAGCTACTACTTCAGGATGAAGGATGAACAGAAGGGTGACGTAGAACAGCTGGCGGTCAGACAGAATGGGAAGACATTCTTCGAACGAACTCAACCCGTCTTGTTCAGCTCTAAACCATAGGAACACCAGTCGTAGTCTATCATAGAAATGGTCTTTGCAATACTAAAATGTTTTGGTTAGATACTATGTAAGCCAAGCTAATCAATTCAGTTTAGTCTAATCCAAAATTTATGTCAGTTCAATTCACTGTGATGGATTTCATATCGTCACTCTTATTTCATGCCTTGACCACTTATATGCCGGGATTGTAGACACAATGAAAATTATTTTGTGAATGGTTTATGACAAAATAATTTTTTTTTAACCCATTTAGGCTTGTGAAGACGAATAGAAACGAACATCGCTGGCGAAAAGATTTGATGAGCTCGATGTAATGAATGCTTACTTGGTTATATTAAGTCAGAAGTGTGTAACCTCGTGATACAGAAGGACAAATATTTATCAGACTAGTTTTTAAAACAATGGTAACCGTCATAATAAGTAGGTACTTAATTATTTTAGATAGTTTAAGCTTATGTTTATTTAATAAAAACATGTACTTAACAACAATATAGGCTATTATTTGAATAATAAAAAATAAGTTCAAAAACTAAAACCCGACTACTGAAAAATCACACTCTAAAAATCACACTCTAAAAAATATGAAACAAGAAAAGATTCTCATCTGAGATTGCTATGTACAAACTATTCAATATGTATCGTGAATTATATAAACATCTTACTTGTAATAAATATTTTATTGTATTTCATAGATACTCATAGTGGTGTTCAGTGGATACCCGTGGTCGTATGTTACTTTGGAGAGTGTATTGTTTTGTTACGGTAGGTGACAAACGACCACGGCTATCCTCTGAGCACCACTAAGAATATATATAAAATACAATAAAATATTTATTACAAGTTAGTTGTTTATATAATACACGATACATATTGATTAGTTTGTACAAAGCGATCTCAGATGAGAATATTTTCTTGTTTCATACTTTTTAGAGTTGATTTTTCAGTAGTCAGGTTTTAGTTTTTGAACTTATTCTTTATTAAAAGCGTTTTGGGGTTTTTTGATAGATGTATACATGTCAACATATTTACATACATACACAGCGATCAACAAACACCTAACCCTCCCAACTGCTTCTTTGCGATGCCGTGGGGTAAAAAATAGTTTTCTTGACTTCGGCGGGATATATCTCGCCAACGCTACACCCCACAAAATATGATGTACTAAACTCTATCTTCATTTTAAATCAATATTCAACGATATCACACACGATGGGGTGGGGTGATTTTTTTTTTTAGTTCTGGACTTGGTCCCCTCTAGGAGGCGCCACATTCAATTTGTTGTGACGTCACATAGCTTATAACCAGCAGACAAATAAGACGCATCCAACGACACGTGATTTGTCAAATTATGAAAAGTAGTTTAGAAGTTATGAAGGAACAGATGAACAAACATACATACATACATATATTATGTTTCTTTGAAATGTCACACACTTTATATTTTTGTAAATTGTTGAACACAATCCAAAATTTCATCGTACCGACGGGACTCGAACCCGCACCCCCCGGATTACACGTCCAGGTGCTCTGCCAATTAAGCCATGGTTCGATCCATCGATACGACGAAATTAGTGGATTGCATTTGTTAACCCAATTATGCATTGGTGGCGCCATCTATGACTACTTATTATGTAAGTTAATCATTCGGAAGAAATCACTACAGTTTTCAAATCCGACGAGAGATGTTGCACTGCGTAAATCAAATATTATGTTTCTTTGAAGTGTCACACACTTTATATTTTTGTAAATTGTTAAACATTGGGTTAACAAATGCAATCCACTAATTTCGTCGTATCGATGGATCGAACCGTGGCTTAATTGGCAGAGCACCTGGACGTGTAATCCGGGGGGTGCGGGTTCGAGTCCCGTCGGTACGATGAAATTTTGGATTGTGCTTAACAATTTACATACATACATACATACATACTTAAATACATACATACCCACATACCGGTCAAAAAAACATAACCCTCCTTTTTGCTTCGCCGTAGTCGGGTAATAAATGAGGACTCAACAAGTTAAAGTGTACTTAATATGTGGAATATTCAATATTTTTCATTGAATTAGGTATACACCTTTCTTATGATGGAACATCACGCATTAAACCGTCTGGTTCTTAAACGGCTGCGCAGTTGATGGTGGTAAAACCCCGATGGATGATGACGTGACGTAATAATCCGCTATCATGCAGGAGAGACCGTGGTGACCAACCAAGATGGCCGACGGCACTACCGCACTAACCACACTGGGCAGTAGTGTGGAAAGATGTGGATACTCTGAAATATGACGAATCCAGTCAAGTACCTAGGTATTAGGTGATAGAAGAGCCTGTAGCCGCAAGCTCACTCTGCAATTATAAGTATTCTACCTACAATGACCTACATATTACATACGAGTAAGTATACAACGTGACGTTAGTCGACACAGTGACTACAACTTTCCAGGAAGAAGGTCGATAGCCATGCTCGCGGTCACGTCGCGCCTTATGTTAGCTTTGCTTATATGTTAGGAGGTAACAGGACAAGTTAAACTCATTACTAATTATGAGCGATGATGTCTGCCATACATACATAACAAATACTGTGGCAGGGATAACTCTAAATTACCAGAATGTTTCGAGTCACTGCACTGCGCCTGTTACCTTGATACATTAAGGCTGGGTTGCACCATCTTTCTTTAACCATAACTATAGCTATTAACCGTTGTTTTTATATAGATTTTGACAGATTTTTGACTTTTGTTGTAGTTAAAGTAAGATGGTGCAACTCAGCCTAAGATGTAAAGTCTCATATGCCCTGTAATTTTACTGAAATCTTAATCTTATAGAGTAAAAACATTTGTATTTCACCGACAAATACCTACCAAGCTATGGCACCACCCCAGCTGGACTATCAGAAGTCTTACCATCATCGGCCTATTGTCTATACTAAACTGCAGGATAAATGCCTCTACAGCTGCTTGCCACTGAGCACCAACATCGGTTTCTCTGATAAACCTCTTTATCTTACCGAAATCACAACTGCATCTAATATGAGGGCGTCCTGTGTTTTCGCTTATTTAGTATTTAGTTACACAGTAAGATCATCTTAAAAGTTAACAATAAATTAATCATGGATAATAATGAGGTTGTTAAACACATAATAGTACTACATAATCTATCTTAGACCGCATCATAATTTTATATCAGGTGAGATAGCGGTCAAGTGCTTGTCCGTCCGATATAATACATCTAGAAGGTCACATATTGTTAGCTTTAGTGTTGCATATTTGTGGATGCCTTCCTTGGTGGTCCTTAAACTGTCACGAACGATTGCCGGTGCAAGAAAAACTAGTAGGCACAACTATAAGGTGGTAAGTGACCACTGGTGGAACAAATCAAGACGTGGCTGTCTCACGGTGATGCAGGTTATCGTGCAGATGTTCAGATTTTTTTTTTCTTATAGGCTAGCGTTTGACCACTATCTCACCTATTGGTAAGTGATGGTCGAAGATGGTAAGCACGCTAGGCCTAGAATGGGAACTGGCTCTCAAGGATAGCTGCCGGAACACATTACATGTTTGGTGACAGATTTTCTAACTTGAGGGTGGTAGCTGGCCAGGCGGACACTAGATAGTGTCCTACCACCATGCGGGGGGTTGTTGGTTTCTTAACGATGTTTTCCTTCACCGGAGGGCCACTGTGAGAAGCGCACATAACTTTTTCGATAGAAAAATCCATTGGTGGACCGTTCTCCCGATTACGCCACCGGGCTCTCAAAAAAGAATGCCCTGAAAAGAGATAATGTATATCAAATGAGCTTATAGTTGATCTGTAGTTGTATCGAAGATTTTTGAAAATCGAATTCGATCACTACGACAGAGAACCAAAGTCTTCGACATCTTCGATTCGGATCACACTGTTATCTTGTTATCTAGTTGAAATGGTAGTGGCTCTATCGACAGAAGAACCGATAACTATTGGGTTAAACGAGTTGTTGAGTGGAGAATAACACAAAAATAAGCAACTAAACTAATTAACTCAAGAAGAATCAAAGCATTTGTTCAGTATGTAGGCAGTATTAATATACGCACATATACACGTCAAAATCATAAAATAAATCATAAACAATTATCAAGTAAACATAGCAAACACAGAATGTTAACGCTTTGCATTAAAAAAAAACAAAAGTAATGAACCATTCAGCTGTCATCCAATCGTTTACGTCAGACTATTAAAAATAATATTAAAGTGGGTTAAAACCAACCATACATGTAGCTGTTTCAGTACTTCAGATAATTGGTATATAAAAAATATAAAATAAAACTGGCCAAGTGCGAGTCAGACTTTTGTCCCGCACACGGAGGGTTCCGAACCGAACACCAACTAAGTTTAAAACAAAGGTAGAATAGTATTATATAGTAGTAATAGTAATAGTAATAGTAGTAATTAATATTATTAAATATTTGGTTGACCGAGTTTTGCTCGGTATTTTTTGCCACTTAAACAGACAAATATGACTCTTCCCGACATCTATTGACGAATAATAATACTATTTATTTTAATTGAGAGCCACTAACTGCTTTACCCACACAGTAATACTAAAGCTACTTCTACTCGCCAATAGATGTCGGGAAGAGTAATATTTTAAGTAAGTTGTTTATATTATCAATAAAGTTGATTATTGAAAACACGAATAAAACAACATTTTCTGAAAATGATTCCTAGCTAGATCGATTTATCGCCCCCGAAATCCCCCGTATACTAAATTTTATTTAATTGTTGGAGCCGCTTCCGAGATTCAGATTAAGGTAAAGACGATAGCGCCATCTTTAATGATCATCTAGATGGCGCGGCGCTATCGTAAAAAACTTTTTTTAAACTTTTCTTTAATTTTTAACTTTGTTCTGTTCTTAGTATTTGTGTGTTATAGCGGCAACAGAAATACATCATCTGAAAATTTTAACCGTCTAACTATCACGGTTCATGAGATACAGCATGGTGACAGACGGACAGACAGACAGACAGACAGACAGACAGACGGACAGCGGAGTCTCAGTAATAGGGTTCCGTTGGTACTCTTTGGGTTCGGAACCCTAAAAACGAAACACAACTTAAAGAAACGTATACCGAGAGAGGGCGCTACTGTGCCAGCATAAACATCAGCTCCGTATATAATTTGTAATAAAAATCATAAAAGTAAAAAATATAGTGAAAAACCAGTGTAAAAGTATAAGAGACTAGTAAAATTAGTGAAAGAAAGTTAAAATATAAACTGTTCATTATTTTAAAACACGATAAAGTGATAAAATAGACAATAACAACAAAGTGATTTTTTTATGGTGATAAAAAGAAGTTGTCTCAAGCTACTCATTCTGTGACTTATGTGACTGTCTACTGAGAAGAACCACGGCCGATCTAGTGAAAACTAAGTTCCGATAAAAAGTTAGAAATGCAATAACCTAAAAATCAAGGTATTGTCAAGTCACTCAATAGTACCACCGATTTTTTTTAATAAAAGCGCCATCTAACGGAATTTATAGAAACCAGGTAATACGCTAATATCGTCAATATCGATAACTTATAGTAGCCGAGCAGAAATCCTACGAGCCTACTTAATACTGCCACAAGTCAACAGAGGGCGCTAAACCCAATATGGATGAAATTAAAGATATGTTAAGAAAAATGCAAGAAGAAATGAGCCAGCAAAAAGTAGACATGGTAGCCATGAAAGAAGACATTAAAAATACAATCAACAATAATATAAATGAGAAATTTAAGAGTTTGGAAAACAAAAACTTACAACTTGAGCAAAAATTGGAAACACAAAAATTGTCAATCGATAACTTTGAAAGGTTCACTAGAAGAAAAACCTGCTGTTTTTTGGAGTTGAAGAGCGAGAAATTAGCTATAAAGATTTGGAGAAAAAAGTTTTAGATATCATAAACAACATTTTTTAACATTTTGAACATTAAATGTGAAAAGCATTACATAGAATCTGTAAGAAGACTTGGAAAAAAAAGCGATAAAATCAGACCTATTGTAACTACTCTGCTTACTATGGGGATGAAAATAGAAATACTAAAAAAACAAAAAGAATTTGGAAACAACTTCCTACTACATAAAAGAAGACTTCCCACTAGAGGTGCTCAAAAAACGAAAAGAACTCCAAGGAGAAGTAGAGATGCTGAAAGAACAAGGGAAAAAAGCTATAATAAAATACGACAAAATCATTTTACTTGAAAATTATAAAAAACAATATCCAGATATGAATATGGCAAAAAAAAAACTCAAAATTAAAAAAGGAACCTATCAGAATCTCCAGAGACGGCAACAAACACAACAAACTTTATGAACATAGAAAAACAGAACCAAAAACAACCTGCTAAGATAAACAAGACTAATAACATAAGCAATTATATCATAAGAAAACCTACGCTCACATTACCAGACAATTCACAAAGAAGCCTCCCTAATCAAAATTCAAAATAGCAACTAACGCCGCCTCCTCTCGAACTCCCAACACGGCTTGTCACCGCGGGAGCTCTAGACTATAACCCTCCAGCATGCCAACAACAAGATATTTACAAACAAAACCTTTACATTTGTACATACAATGTAAAATCCCTATTATCACCGCAAAGAATGCTACTGCTACAATACTCTTTAGAGAACATTAAATATGATATTATTGGACTAGCAGAAGTCAGAAGAAATGGAAATAATATCATTGAGGACGATCAGCATATATTCTGTCACACTGGGGAGTCCAAAGGACTCCATGGAGTCGGATTCTTAATTAAGAAAAAATACAAAAATAATATTGAAAATTACATAGGCATATCCGAAAGAGTTTGTCTGCTGAACTTGCACTTTGTAACAACGAAACTTTCACTTATACAAGTTTACGCTCCCACCTCGGAGGCAACTGAGGAAGAGATTGATGCCTTCTATGACCAAATAGAAAATGCCCGAAGCCTTGCAACCGGCAAAGTAATATTATTGGGTGACTGGAATGCAAAGATAGGAAAAAGAAAACTCGAAGAAAACACAATAATAGGCCCATACTGCTACGGTGAGAGAAATCATAGAGGCAAAAAACTTGCTCAGTATGCTCTTAAAAATAAATTTACCATAATAAACACAATATTTAAGAAAAAAATCAAGAATCTTTGGACATGGATAACACCGGACAACCAAAACAAAAACCAAATAGACTTTATTTTGAGTAATCACTCAAAACTCTTTACCAACATAGAAGTCCTAAACAAACTCTCCTTCCCAAGTGATCATAGACTTTTGAGAGGAACAATAACTCTAAATACACAAAAGAAAAGCCGAGCTACCTTTAATTCAATCCCAGTAACCAACTTATCTAACGAGAAATCACAAGAAATATTCCTTCATGCCCTAAGAACAAAAATTGAACAATTGAGCTGGGAAGACAATGATGACATAGAGTCATATTATTTCAAGATAGAGTCATCCATACAAGAAAGTTTAAAGAATACTTCTCCTATCAAAACAAAGAAAGAAATAATATCAGAACAAACTAAAAACCTAATTAAAAAACGCACCGATCTACAATATAAATCCTCCAAATCAAAAGAAGAAAAAAAAGAACTTTCAGAACTATACAAAATTACAAACAAACTACTTAAAAAAGAATACGATAACTACAGGATAGAAATAATTGAAAAACATTTACGCTCCTCTGGAAGCCAAAAGAAAGCATATAAACAATTAAATACGGGGAAAAAATGGATTCCAACATTGAAGACAAAAAATAAGCCAAAAGAACAACAAACTAGGAAAGACCTTGTAAAAATTGCCTCAAACTTCTACGAAGAGCTGTACGATGATAAATCTGCCGATAATAAAAGCTACGAAAAGTCTTCAAAAACAGGAGATAGAAATCAGACAATTCAACCTTTCCACAGCGCCGAAATAATAAAGAGAATTGAAAAATTGAAAAAAGATAAAAGTCCTGGGGCCGATAATATCCCAAACGAAGCTTTGATACTAGGAAGACATCTATTGTTAGGTCCGCTCACTACTCTCTTTAATAAAATACTTGAAAAACAAGAAATACCGACCAATTGGGCAAGGTCACGGATAACTCTTATATATAAAAAGGGAGATCCAGAGGACATAAATAACTACCGACCTATTAGTCTACTGCCTACAATTTATAAGTTGTTTGCTATGTGCCTGGAGAAAAGAATAGAGCCAACTATAGAAAAGAACCAACCGGTAGAACAGGCTGGCTTTCGCCAAGGGTACTCAACAATGGATCATATATATACCTTAGATCAAATAATTGAAAAATATGTAGAATACCAGGAAAAACTCTATATAGCATATGTTGACTACGCGAAAGCGTTCGACTCTATCTCGCATAAAAGTATCTGGGACGCGTTGGAGCATCAGAACCTTCACTCTACATACATCAATATTATCAAGGATATATATAGAAAAAGCACAAGTCGGGTTAAACTGGACAGGCTAGGCCAAGAATTTAATATTCGTAGAGGCGTGAAACAGGGAGACCCGCTATCACCAAAGATCTTCATTGCTGTCTTACAAAACATAATGAAAGACCTAGACTGGGATCAAAAAGGAATAAATATAGATGGAAATAACCTCAGTAACCTGAGATTCGCCGACGATATAGTACTTTTTGCTAAGTCATCAAAACAACTTCAGGAAATGCTGATAGAACTAAGCGCTGTTAGCGAAAATATTGGGCTACAACTTAACACCTCAAAGACAAAGATAGCTACCAACGGCACTAAAGATATCATAATAATAAACCGAACAACAATGGAGTACGTAGAGAGCTATACATACCTTGGAAAACAAATTTCATTCCAAAACACAAGACACCTAGACGAAATAGAAAGGCGCATTAACATGACGTGGAAAAAATACTGGAGTAACAAGGAAATATTAAAATCAAAACTCCCAATAAGACTAAAGAAGAAAGTGATGGATTCGAGCCTCCTGCCCTGCTTAACATACGGTGCCCAAACCTGGATATTTAACAAAAAAAAGATGTCAAAAATACGCGCTTGTCAACGGGCTATGGAGAGGAGCATCCTCGGTATAAAAATTTTAGATAAAGAAAATAGTGAAAAAATAAGACAAAAGACCCAAGTGATAGACGCACTGAAACATGCACTACGTTTAAAATGGAAATGGGCAGGACACATCGCCCGCTCCTCTGCAGACAGATGGGTCAAGCGAGCAACCATTTGGAAGGGCCCTGGAGGTCCTGGAGCAAAAAGAAAAAAGGGCAGACCAACAGC
The DNA here is from genome assembly GCA_954871355.1 of Cabera pusaria. Taxonomy (NCBI): domain Eukaryota; kingdom Metazoa; phylum Arthropoda; class Insecta; order Lepidoptera; family Geometridae; genus Cabera; species Cabera pusaria. The sequence continues at coordinate 25,748,626 of OX940900.1, forward strand.
TCGCTGGGTCGACGACATACCAGAAGTAGCAGGAAGAAACTGGGTGAAAACAGCTACCGACAGGAAAAAATGGAGGCAACTGGAGGAGGCCTATACCCGAAAGGGGCCATAACATATTTAGCTTATAAAATGTATACTTAATGTACTTTTTTCTAACGGTAACCGATGTTTTGGATTAATAAAGGCTTTATTATTATTATTATTCTCTTTATTCAATTCACATCACGGGCTGCAAATCGCCCGGTCCTTTGGAAGGCATTGACGGAGCCGAAGCCAACGTCAAGAGGCCCTTTACAATATTAAATTAAATAAAAATATGATTTGTGGATGGAGACATGAAAAACTATAAAAAGATGGTACTATAATTTATTATGGCTATGAATGTGTGCTGCTTGATGACTGTTTTCTGGTCTATGGGATGAGGTACGGCACCCGCCAATTATGCCTCATTTCAAAATATTAAGGCGAGTGGTGACTAGCTATACACTGAATGGACCCCCCATAAAGGCGGACCGTTATGTCGGCGCCGAGGGGCAACATTGGCGTGGATAGCTAAGGGTGTTGAGAGGTGTGCTGCACTTTCACTAAACGCTACTAGCGGCTTTATGCCTTTAACACTTCCACCCTGGAGCTTTGGTCTTAGCTCTTGCGATTCCCACCACCGGCCGGCCGGTCAAGGCAAGCCGGGGGTCAGAGGGTCTCATTTAGCCCTCACGGGATAGGGGTCCGCGGTGTCGCCACTCACCGTCGGCTCGCCACAAAGCCGCCCCTGCGGGATTTATTATTATTATTATTATACCGATCGATCACAGGACATATCATGATCCGAATGGAAATGAAAATTTTAACAAGATATTATTATTATACAATTTATATTTGTTCTTGTAGCTTGGGGCATTCAGGCCATGCATTTTTGTCATCCATATAGTCCTACTATCATCCATATAGTATAGTATGATTTTTTCATCAAATTGGATTTTACATAGATTTTAAATTTACTCATGGGCAATAGATAAATATCTTTGGGTAGCTTATTGTAAAAGCGTATACGCGTAAGCGATATAAGTTCCCCATGAATGAACCACTAACTTTCTGCAGTCTGAAGTTAGGTATAATTAATCTATTTTTATGTCTTGTATTCAAATTCATATGGAATAGAATAGAATACAAATACTCTTCATTGAATACCAGCAAAGTAAACTAATCATATGAACTACTTAAAGTCTATGGTATTGCAATGGGCTTTCTTATCGCTAAGAGCGATCTCTGCCAGACAACCTTTGGATGGACAGTATCGTAGTACTAATTGGCTGGTAGTGCAGTGTGCAATACATTAATCTACTTAAAAACGATCGAAAACCTATAATTTAGTAAACTAGTTACATAGGTATATCATTATATACATAAATATCAAATACATACATAAGATGCACATACATATACTACATACAATAAACATACATATAATATATATATAAATACATATGCATACACATAAGTACACATAAAATACATAAGCATTTAGTATACAGTATACATACACAAATAGTGATAATCATAGTGACATTGTGAAATGTAATAATTATGAAAGATAGTGATGTTTTACCATATTTTTAAAACTTGCAAGTGATTTAGCATGTCGTATTTTCAAGGGAAGGGCATTCCATAACCGTGCGGCTTGGACAGTGAACGATTTGCCGTAGTACTCAGTGGTATGAGAGGGACTAACTCAAAACGCTTCTTCAAATAATGAGGAGTGGAGGGTATATGGAATAAAGGAGGGAGAGGATATGCGCATTCCGGCGCAAACGAATCGGTAACCATTTCAGCCTACTGCGAAATTCGGAGATGTGATCAAATTTACGAAGGCCAATTATAAATCTAATGCAAACATTTTGTAAACGTTCAAGTTTATTCAGCTGTTCTTCGGTTAAGTCGAGGTATGAGGTATTGGGTATCGGCATAATCATGTATTGGGAGTAAAAGGGATTGGGCTAGCGCAATTTTGGTGGCAATCGGTAGGAAATTTCGCAACCTTCTAAGGCAAAAAGCAGATGCAAAGATTTTTCGGCTGACCTTTTTTATAATCATTAATATTCTTGCGTATGAACATAATATTTTCATAAATGTATTGATATGCCACTGTTAAGGTACGGACACACCGCGGCGTCCTGCGTACGCGATCTAGGCGGCGATCAGATAGCGCAGTAGTATTTGTATCGACTGATTCACACCAAACGCGATCAGAAAACAATTGAAATGTACGGAGATCGCGCCCGCAGATCGCAAGACGCCGCGGTGTGTCCGTACCTTTAGAATTTTAATTTCCTTAAATTTTTCACGAAGTGAATCTCGCGACTTCATCCTGACATACTGACTGACTCACTGACAGACAACGCACAGCCTAAATCGCTGGTCGTAGAGACATGAAATTTGGAGGGTATATTTGTCTTAGTACGTAGAGGTGTACTAAGAAAGGATTTTTCAAAATCCACCCCTTAAGAGGATGAAATGGGGTTTCAAAGTTTGTATGGAGAAACAAGATTAGATAGTCTTTTTTATCCGAAACTTCACACAAGTGCTTCAGTACAAAAATAAGTAAATACGTGTTTCAGGTTTTTTCGAAATTCTACCCCTAAAAGGGTGAAGTGGGGTAACAAAGTCTGAAATCAATATTGTTTTGGATTGCGCTGAAATTTGGAATCCAGATAGTTATTTTGACTTAGGTATCCGCTAAGAAATAATTTTTCAAAATACACTCTTTAAGGGTATGAAGCGGGGGTTCAAAGTTTGGATAGTCGTTTTATTCGACATTTCACACAAGTACTTCTGTAAATAAATAAGTAAATACGAGTTTCAGACTTTTTCAAAATGCCAAAGAGTACTGGGGTAACAAAGTCTAAAAATCAATATTGTTTCGGATTGCGCTGAAATTCAGAATGCAGATAGTTATTATGACGTAGGTATCCGCTCAGAAATGATTTTCTGAAAATTCCTCCCGGATACGGAACGGGGATTCAAAGTTTGTATGGCGAAACAAGATGGGATAAAGTACGTGTTGTAGGATTTTTCGAAATGGGATAGGTAACAAAGTCTGTAAATTTAGGTTTTTAGGGTTTTATAATAATGAATCCCGATTTGCCTTAGTCACGCGATAACATGAAAACGGGTGAACCGATTTGGCTAATTCTTATTTGATGTGTTTAATGATAGAATCGTTTTTACAAAAGAAAAGTTTTAAGTAAATAAAAGAAGGTTTTAACGCGGGCGAAGCCGCGGGACACTTCTAGTACTATATATAGAGCGAATAGCTCGTTTCTGCAAAACAAATATTGATTGTATTTTGGCGGCTTTCCCCCACAATAAAATGCCATAAGACATTATACTGTGGAAGTACCTGAAATAGACCAATCTTGCAGTGGCTTCGTCTATACCCTTGCTTACATTTGGTAGAGAAAAATTAATACATTTAGTTTTTTTGCGTTTAACAATAAGTTATTGGTTGTAAACCAATTCAGAACCTGTGTTATTGATTTGTTTACATCGTCAAAGTTGGTGTAGTCCTATCTATTTTGAATATCAAGGAAGTATCATCTGCGAACAAAACAATATCACATATGTTCTGTACGAATGACGGTAAATCATTGATATAAACTAGAAATAAAAAAGGTTCTAATATCGATCCCTGCGAGACTCCCATTTTTATGAGGGATCCAGATGTTCTAACGCCATTGACTTCAATCATCTGTGTTCTATTACTGAGGTAATTATGATGATACCAGATCATGTGCCTTACCTTCAACACCGTAGTATTTTTAACCGACTTCAAAAAAAGGAGGAGGTTTCTTAATTCGACCGTATATATATATATATATATATTTTATGTTTGTTCGTGGATAACTTCGTCGTTTATGAACCGATTTCGATTATTCTTTTTTTGTTCGAAAGAAGATATCCCAAGTGTGGTACCATGGTAATTTTATCGAGGTATGATAAGTATCTCCAGAGATATTGAGATAAAAAATCTCAAAATTGGTACTGAAAATGAATAGCGCGGCATTGAAGTCGGTTGTTTTTTAGTTTTTAAACGATATTATAATTTGTAAATTAGTGTTTCATGACAGACACAATCAAATGCTTCACAGCATCAAATGGTCACTGGCACATCAAATGGTCACAGAACACGCCAATAGGACCCATGCATCAAATATATGTTTAAGAAGACCTATTCCTGCATCAGTAGTAGAACGCCTTTTCGTAAATCCAAATGTTTGCTATTTAATAGATCATTCATTCATGTTAAAACGTGTTAAAAGCTGGTCTAATATTACTTTTTCAAAAATTTAACTCAACGCCGGTCGTATAGAGATTGGTCTATAGTTAGATGGATCATTTTTGTTTACTGATTTAAATAAAGGAATCAATTTACTTTTTTTCATTAAATCTGGGAAGACACCTTGATCAAAGCATCTGGTAAAAATAAAAGCTAAGTATGGGCTAATAACAGTAACAATGTAACTAAGTACTGTGGTTGACATTCCCCACAGGTCCTCTGTTTTCTTTTGTTTTGAGCATTTTAAATGTTTTCACAATTGAGTCTGCAGTTACGTGTTAGAACTGGAACAAGTTATCACATTTATTTACACACTTTGATAATATAGAATAAGCATCAGCGGGACTAGAATTTAAGGACTGAGTAGTAGTAATGGGTACTTGAGATAAGAACTCATCAAATGTATTGACAACCTCATTATTATGTTTCTTTGAAGTGTTACACACTTTTAGAAAAAAACTGATTAAAATTTTATAAAATGTATGTACTAATTGCCAACTAATAACTAACTCTGTCCTGTAAACACTATTACTACAATTCCGTGATTTCCCTGTAGGTATCATCGACCGGGATGACGCTCTGAAGATACATCGTACAGAATGCCATCATTTGTAGAGAGACTGGCTTCAGTACCACATTCCGATAATATATATATATTTATTATATAAATAATTTAATTGTGAGAAGAATTAGTGATTTCAGTGCTACATACAATATACTGTAAGGTAAGTTATTGATTATACATTTCTAGGGTTACCTCGAAAAGAAAAAGGAATCGTTGTTTATAGGATAGATTTATTGTCCGTCCATCAGGCAAATTTTCTCCTTGATGGTGGTAAGCAATTTTTTGCCACAGACAGACGCATCAAACCTTGGATTACACTAACATATCCTAAATCTATGGACATTCGAATAAAATGAAATAAAAAATATAAATAATTAAACATAAACCCACATACACATTCTCTTTGAATCCGGATTAATAATATGCACGAAGATAGCATGAGGGTTGGCTTTACGATGAGCTATCTATATTTTTCAAAAAGAGTGACACAACCCTTTTGAAAAACTACCTGCCTGTTTTCCTCCTAAGCCACGTCTACAAGCTGTTTTAAAGAGTCATCACAAACCGTCTTGCGCAACGACTTGATGAGTTTCAGCCCCCGGAACGGGCCGGGTTTTGATTGGGATATGGCACCATAGACCACATCCACACAGTGCGGCAGATTATACAGAAGACCAAACAGTAAAATCGGCCTCTGTGTTTGACATTTTGTGGACGATGAAAAGGCTTTTGACTGCATCGACCATCAACCTGGTCTGTTCTGGAATCTTTGCAGTGATGCCAGGTCCATGGCCGTCCAAGTCCAGAACCTGCAGTTAGAACCTACCCCCATGCATCGTGGTGTGAGACAAAGGGATGTGATATCCCCCAAATAGCTTACAAATGCATTGAAGGATATATTCAAGACGCGGGACTGAAAAGGACGTGGCATTGACATAAACGGTGAGTACTTCTCCAAATTGCAATTGACGGGCGACATTGTCATCGTAGCAGAAATGCTGCAAGATTTGCAACATATGCTGAATGGCTTAGCTGATTCTTCTCAACGCATTGGACTCCGGATGAACTTGGATAAGACCAAGATATTGTTCAACGAGAATGTAAGTCCTGAAAAAATTGCAGTACAAAGCAGTATTATCAAAGTTGTTAAAGAGTATGTTTACAACAATAACAACCAGAAAGAAAGAGGTCAATAGAAGAATACAGCTGGGTTGGGCAGCAAATAAAAAACTACGTCAGGTCTTCACATCGCCAATTCCACTAGAAGTCTAAAGACGAAAGTCCTTAATCAGTGCGTTCTACCCGTTATGTCATACGGTGTCAAGACGTGGACACTCACGGTGGGGCTGGTCCACAAATTCAAAGTCGCTCAGCAAGTTATTGGAAGGGTTATGCTCGGAGTTTATCTGCAGGATCGAATCTAGAACGAGGTGATCCGACAAAGAACCAAAGTCATCGACATAGCTTACCAGATTAGCAAACTGAAGTGGCAACGGGCCGGACATATCAGCCGAAGAACCGATAGCCGTTGGGGTAAACGAGTTCTTGAGTAGATTAGGTACAATATCGCATTCAAAATAGCTTGTTTTAGCAATCTATAAACTTCATATTCTTATTAATGTTTATTAAAATTTATAAACATATAGCAAAGATTTGCTATTTAGCTCAGAGACTAAGCATCGCCATACAACGGGGGAATACAGCCAGCATTTTGAGAACTTTACCTACTTACCAGTACCTTACCAGTAGTAAACATTTACTTAGCAAGTAGGTACAAATTAGATACAATAATAACATTATTTTTCCTGTGCTGTATTACACATTCCTTGTATTTCCCATGTTATGTGTCATATTTCCAGAATTCTGCGGCGTAACGAAGAACTACCTTTTAGTTAAAAACGAGTTACGAATTCACAAATTAGAGTTTTTAAATAAGATATCAGTGTTATTTCACTCTTATTATAATATTTATCTTTTAGGTTCCATTGTCTTACTTACTTGCATATCTTAACACCTTAATCTTAAACGTAGTAAAACATGATGAATGTAACGCTACATCCGTAATGAGTATTATATTTTGTGACAGTCTATTTTCTGTCACAAAACATAATCTATGCTTCTATACTAATACTAATATACTAATACTAATACTAATAATATTATAAAGAGAGAACATTTGTATTTTTATATTTTTGTATTTTTGTATGTTTGTAATGATTTGGCTCAAAAACTACTGGACCGATTTAAAAAATTCTTTCACTAATACATATAATGGACTTTCAGAATGAAAATAGGCTATATATTATCCCGTTTAAATCAAAGGTACATTCGTGGAGACCTAATTTGCAACCTAAGTCGGCAAATAAACATTCGAAAAAACACGTTTCTTACGAACGCTGCTTAATTGAAAATATATAGAAGAATATTTTCTATGCCAGAGTTGTACAACTTAATAAGACCTACAAAAAAGTCCGTGACAGCATATGTCTATCTCTTAAGGTTGACTCACTGTAACCATTTTAATCTTTAATTTTTTGTTAAAAAATATTACATAACTTCCAGGGCTATTTTCAAGTACATAGTATTAATCCTTATCCAAATAATTAGCTTGGCCACATATTATAGATATAAATTGTCCTTTACAGTATATAATTCTAATGAAAACTCTAGAAGATATCACGGATTTCACATACACGCATCGCAAAATTAATAAAATATTTGCAATCAAACCACAAAATAGGTCATAGTTACTACGAAAATATTATTATAAGCTTAGCTTTTCTGTAGATCCCCACCGATCGCAATCAATTTGAAGTCAATATAGTATAATACTATGATCTATTGTATAAAATAATAATGATCTATATATATAATATAATATTTTAAACCACCCCGACTGATCTATGTATAATCTTTTCATTAAAAGCATTGCAATGACTCTAAACACGACATTTAAAATCTGAGCTGTAAGTTGGTGAGGATTTGAGTATTCTGTAGAGTCCAGGAGATGTCCCAGCATCAGGTCAATGCTTCCATGTTCTTACAATATTGTTTTCGTCTTACAATAAGATTTTCGAATTGATCAGACCTATTAAAGTTGATTAAAGCTCATAGTTTTATAACGATTGAACGAATTTTCATGAATCAAAGCTAAGAACACTCTCGATGAAGACATCTATAAAAAAAAACTATCAATAATCAAATCAAAATCGGTTCATCCGGTTGGGTGCTAAGATGCTACAGACAGACACACAAATAGACACGCTAAACGTATAATACCCCTACTTTAAATCAAAATCGGTTCATCCGGTTGGGTGCTAAGATGCTACAGACAGACACAGATACACACGTTAAACGTATAATACCCCTACTTTTTGCGTCGGGGAAAGCCGTAAGGTTGCGGCGGCAGATGTTCTCCTTGGTGGTAAGCTACTTTTCAACCGACTTCCAAAAAGAAGGAAGTTCTCAATTCGTCTGTATGTTTCTTTTTTCTTTCTTTTTTGTGTGTGTATGTTACGCGATTACTCCGTCAATTGTGAACCGATTCGAATTATTATTTTTGTAATCGGTAGGGTACATTTCCGAGGTGGTCCCATTGTAATTTCATTGAGATGTGATAAGTATCTTTAGAGATATGACGATAAACGTCTCAAACTTGCTACTGAAATTGACTCGCGGGGCATTGATGTCAGTTGTTTTAGTTTTTAAACTATCTTAATTATTGGTAGATTTAATGATCCCACTACTTCTGTACGAAAACCCATGATTCATGAATGCACATAAAACTTTCATTGGTAGGTATATAGCTAGGATTAGAACCAACGACCCTCGGGTCAGAATCAGGGTAACTATCCTTTACGCCAAAGGGCCGTCCAATATCACTACGTAAGTATTATAATACAAAGTCCATCACTGCGTCTGTCCATCTGTTCGCAATAATCTCAATAGCAATAGCAATAGTAAGAACTCCAACAAAGGATTGCTGCAAGAACTTCAAGATCACGAATCTGACATGGCAGAGATGTTGAAGAAGAATGCAGAACTTAAAAATCAACTAGCTGAGTATGATATCGCTATGGAAGACATGAGAGACCAGCGTGACAGGCTCCTAGCGACAGTGGATGTACACACTCAAAACCAAGAACTTTTTGAACAAACTCTGACCTATATCCGGGACCTGGAGCAGGAGCTTTTGTGTACTAAGAATAAACTTGAAGAAATGGAAACTTCTCATGCGTTACAAAATGAGTCTAATAAAGCTAACACTGTGGATTTATATACAGAGCTCATCCCTTCAGGTTCTAGTAGTGTCTGTATTAAGGGTTCTAACAAGATCAAAAAATATATTAAGTATAATAAAATTATTAGGAAAACTACTTATAAATTAAAAAAATATAATCAAATTAAACAGGATAATTTAAAGGCTTGTAAAAAAAACATAGATTTAAGTCATGAATTACAAAATTGCATAGAGTTGCTTGAAAGGTGTAACAGTGATCTATTAGAATTTAAGAAGAAGGCTGATTCACTCAAACAAGAACTGCTTACCTCAAAAGATGTAATTGGGGCTCCCATCGCTAACTTGCAGAGTGAATGCTACCAAGGTCATAACAGTCTACCAAGTACAGTAAATACTGCGAGTTTACATCTACAGACTGACTTGGTTAGGCAGGAGGTAGCGTTATCATTGCAGTGCACTGGGGCCTCTGGGGTGGACTCGGGCAGTCCTTTACAACTGCCGGAGCCTGCTAGAGAGACCATTGTGTACAGCGATGAGATTGGCATAGGTATGGGTAGCTTATTAAGAACAAGATTAAGCCAAAATGTACATAATAATTGCTCTCCTAATTTACCAATAAAAGATCTATGTACGAAAATTAGCAGCCACCAGTATCATAAAAATTGTACAATTATAGTGCAGCTAGGCAACAGCACAAATGTAAAAAAAACTGATATTAATAACCTAATTGAACTTTTATCAGACATTGCCAGCAAAGGTATCAGTAAAATAATAGTGTGCTCATTTCCATACTTAAAACACAGGAGTAGTACTATCAATATCAATAATCATATACATAAATTAAATTTGACATTATATAATCAGACATGTCGCCTGAGCGACTTTTTGTATTTCGAATGTAATACATTTATGAGTAAGCTTTTATTGACAAAGGATACTTTGTATCTCAAAAAGACTGACATCTCGACCATTGCTAAGTTATTAGCATTCAATATATATGATCCAGTTTTACATGTTGTAGCGGATCACACAGACAAGCTCCAATGTAGTGGTGTTACTATGCGGGGTAATTGTAGTGTAGTTGACAAAGTTAGTTTAAACTAACGCTTAGGACAATGGGGAGGCCAGACTTAATCAACATTTTCCATCAAAATATACAAGGCCTCTCCAGCAAAGCCTTAGAATTAGAATTATTTCTCGACTTTTATAAAGTTGATATAATGTGTATTACTGAACACTGGTTTGTGAAAGGTACTTTGTTACCAATAATCAGAAATTATACAATTGCAAGCACATTTATTAGACAGAAGGCAATTCGCGGTGGCTCACTTATATATGTATCTGAAAATTGTCATTTTAAGGAGCGTAAAGACATTGTAGCTTTGTCTGTTGAACGATGTATTGAATTATCTTGTATAGAGCTGGGGCAACATATAGTCATCTGTGTATACAGACCTCCATCGGCTGATTATAAAATGTTTGAGACAATTATGGAAGAAGTCATGATGAAAGTCTTCAACACCCCGAAATCTTTGATAGTTTGCGGTGACTTTAATGTTAATTTAATTGAGCAGTCACCGCTCAGTGATAAGTTAAAAAATTTATTTCTTAGCTTCAATTTAAAGCATCTTTTTAACCAGCCGAATAGAATCACTAGCTCATCAGCAACCTGCTTGGACAATGTGTTTTGCAACTGTGAACCTGAGAAAATTGCAATCTTTGATAAACTTGGCTCCGACCATCTGGGACAGAGTGCCACATTTTCATGTAAAACATCCACCAAAGGTCAAGAATACACATACAGGCCCATTACAACCAATCGGGTTGAACAGTTTGTGGATATCATTGACAAGCAACTAATGAACCTAATATTTTCTGAGGATCCCGATGACCTATGCAGCACTTTATCTCAAATATTGAGTGCAGAGTTCAATAATATTTTTAAATTTAAAACTATTACAAGAGCTGGGAAAATTCGGTTCGATGACTGGGCTACTCCTGGTATTTACAAAAGTAGAAATAATTTGTACAACTTATACTCACAAAAACAAATTAATTTACTCAATACTAAATTCATAAATCACTTAAAACTATATTCCAAAACTTTTAAAGTGGTTTGTCAGACAGCAAAATCTTTGCATTTTAGTAGAAAAATTAAGCATGCTGATGATAAAATAAAAACAACATGGAAAATCATCAATACTGAAACTGGAAAAATAAAACAAAGAGACAGTAAGATCATCTTAAAAATTAACAATAAATTAATCATGGATAGTAATGAGGTTGCCAATACATTTGATAAGTTCTTCTCTCAAGTACCCATTACTACCACTCAGTCCATAAATTCTAGTCCCGCTGATGCTTATTCTATATTATCAAAGTGTGTAAATAAATGTGATACCTTGTTCCAGTTCAAACACGTAACTGCAGACTCAATTGTGAAAACATTTAAAATGCTCAAACAAAAGAAAACCGAGGACCTGTGGGGAATGTCAACCACAGTTCTCAGTTACATTATTACTGTTATTAGCCCATACTTAGCTTTTATTTTTAACAGATGCGTTGATCAAGGTGTCTTCCCGGATTTGATGAAAAAAAGTAAATTGATTCCTTTATTCAAATCAGTAAACAAAAATGATCCATCTAACTATAGACCAATCTCTATACTACCGGCATTGAGAAAATTTTTGAAAAAGTAATATTAGACCAGCTTTTAACACATTTTAACATGAATGATCTTTTAAATAGCAAACAATTTGGATTTACTAAAGGGCGTTCTACTACTGATGCAGGAATAGGTCTTCTTAAACATATATTTGATGCATGGGAGAAAGCACAAGATGCTATTGGCGTGTTCTGTGACCTATCAAAAGCATTTGATTGTGTCTGTCATGAAACACTAATTTACAAATTAAAATACTACGGTGTTGAAGGTAAGGCACTTGATCTGGTATCATCATACCTCTGTAACAGAACACAGATGGTTGAAGTCAATGGCGTCAGGTCATCTGGATCCCTCATAAAAATGGGAGTCCCGCAGGGATCGATCCTAGGACCTTTTTTATTTCTAGTTTATATCAATGATTTACCGTCATTCGTACAGAACCTATGTGATATTGTTTTGTTCGCAGATGATACTTCCTTGATATTCAAAATAGATAGGACTACACCTAACTTTGACGATGTAAACAAATCAATAACACAGGTTCTGAATTGGTTTACAACCAATAACTTATTGTTAAACGCAAAAAAAACTAAATGTATTAATTTCTCTCTACCAAATGTAAAAAAGGGTATCCTAAATAGAAGTATATTAATAAATGATGAACCATTAGAACTTGTTGAATCCACAACATTCTTGGGCATCACCCTGGATTCAAAGCTTCAATGGGGTTCTCAAATATCGGTTCTAGCAGGTAGGTTAAGCTCCGCTGCATACGCAGTACGTAAAATTAGATTTTTAACGGACGAAGCCACTACAAGATTGGTCTATTTCAGCTACTTCCACAGTATAATGTCTTATGGCATTTTATTGTGGGGGAAAGCCGCTGAAATCCAATCAATATTTGTTTTGCAGAAACGAGCTATTCGCTCTATATATAGTATGAGGTCGCGAGATTCACTTCGTGAAAAATTTAAGGAAATTAAAATTCTAACAGTGGCATGTCAATACATTTATGAAAATATTTTGTTCATACGCAAGAATATAAATGATTATAAGAAAAGGTCTGATGTACATAATTTTAATACAAGACATAAAAATAGATTAATTATACCTAATTTCAGACTGCAGAAAGTTAGTGGTTCATTCATGGGGAACTGTGTACGCTTTTACAATAAGCTACCTAAAGATATTGATCAATTGCCTATGAGCAAATTTAAAATCTATGTAAAATCCAATTTGATGAAAAAATCATACTATACAATAGGTGACTATAAGGATGACAAAAATGCATGGCCTGAATGCCCCAAGTTCCAAGAACAAATATAAATTGTATTATAATTAATAATATATTGTTAAAATATTAAAGCTGACATGTACAATTAATTTAAAAAAAAAAAAGATAAAATGACAAGACAAGCCCCATAGAGTTTCTTGGTGTTTCTTCTCTGATGGGAGTATTTCCGAAACACCGGTAGATTCAACAGCCATTCAGTTTTCCCCTTTTGTCCGCAGATTTTCTTTCTAGGCTTGCCATTTTTATTTTTATTTAAACAATATTATGCAGCTGACAGACGGACTATCAGTTCCATTTGGATCATGATATGTACTGTGATCGGTATGCGTTTCTCTATGTTGTGTATCACTATTTCACTTTTTTATTTTTTTTATATAAAAATTGTCTGAAGTACTGAAACACACACTTACATGTATGGTTGGTTTTAACCTACTTTAATTTTTTTTAAATATTCTGACGTAAACGATTGGATGACAGCTGAATGGTTCATTACTTTTTTTTTCTAATTCAAAGCGTTAAATTCTGCTTTTGCTATGTTTACTTGATAATTGGTTATGATTTATTTTATGATTTATGATTTTGACGTGTATATGTGCGTATATTTATACTGCCTACATACTGAATAAATGCTTTGATTCTTGATTCTTGATTCTTGCATCTGAACGGATTATCATGCGGTTTTCACCAATAGTGAGAGTGTTTATGAGGAAGGTTTAGGTCTTAGGTGCATAATGTTGCGGGGTTCTTGTTATTATTAATCAAACCATTTTAATATGAAGAATACACTTTAATTCACTCCGGCGTACATAATAACTTTGTCTAGCTTCGGTCTGTCTATGTCTAATTATATTCTCGGGCACCGTCCTACCATAGTCTCTAATGATCACAGACCATAAATATGAATCTACAACATGCCTTTTTTTTTTTAAATGACAACAATACATTTTTGACGTTGACAAGTGAAATTACTGACATTTAAATAAAAGACATTTCCATATTCTAAATTGTTTTCAAGACATATTAATTAAATTCGGATTTCAGAATACAAATACAATAATAATGTCAATAATTAATAAATAACATTGTGGTCAATTATACAATAAGGAGTATGTCACGTATTTACAATAAGTCTGGACTTAGTCAATTTACAATATTATTTGTCCTTATGTATACATTAATTACGTAATACACTAATATAGTATTTACAAGTCAAGTTTTGTTGTTTTCTTTAATAATCTCCCTCTAGAACTATAGTTTCTATTAGGTCTTTCTGCATTACTACTGCTATTGTTAGGTTAAGGTGAGATTACAATTCTGTCATGTATATTTACAATGTTTGGACTTAAAGGTGAGTTTTCTACATTGTTGTCCATTTGTGACAAAGGACTTAGATTTACATATTCATTATGGTCATGTAGACTTTCAGGTGACACTAAGTTGTCTTCAATGTTAACTTCTGGATTTCTTTCTGGAGAATTCAATACATCTTGTGACTCATTTGACCGACTTGACTCTAATGATCTAAAAGAATCAGAATCATTTGACTGAGACATGGGACTAGAATTATAAGTGAATATAAATATACAATCATCCTCCTCCTCATCGTCAATTTGAGTCTTTTGAATCTCTTTTGGCTTACATGTTAACTTGCCCTTAAAATTACTCGTACTCGGTATAATGTACTCATGCTGATTTGACTTAGGTTCACAAAATTTTACTTTCTTAGGTGAGACAATTTTCTTCTGACTAGACTTATAATCTAAACGAATATGTTGAGTATTTCTTCTATATGTAACATTATTATAATCTTTGACTATGAATGATCTAGGAAATCTAGTTTTAGAGACTATTGTACCTTTTGTCCATATGATATCTTTGGGATTTTTCTTAAAGTATATTTGGTCATCGATATGTAAATCGGGGTAGTTCTTTGAATTTTTGTTATAATATAATCTAATTTTCTGTAAGTTGCTTTCTTTCTTTTGAAAATGTTCAGTATGCTTTACAATCTTAGGTCTTAAGTTATTGACTTTAGTAGGTAGTTTCGTTCTTAAATTTCTAGACATTAATAACTGAGCTGGTGAACTAAGGTTACCTCGTGATGTGTTCCTATACTGTAATAAACCTATATAAGGATCCATTTCTGACTCATCACTTTTTCTGAATATATTTTTTATTATTTTTACAGAGACTTCAGCTAAACCATTTGATTTTGGGTAATGAGGACTTGACACAATCAGCCTTATTACAAAACGCAGTCTAAATCTTGGTTTAAACCTAGACTAACTAGTCTAGGTTTAGTACTGGTACTAAGACTTAATCTTCATCTTATTACAAATCATAGACCAATCGAGGATCAGCTAATACCAAAGATATTCCATCGTTTTAGGTTCTTTTTTGGTGTACTTCACAGACTATATGCAAAAATATGTAATCGTTCGGTCTTCGTTCACTCACATACGTTCCGTTTCATATCAACATTAGTTTCGGATGTTATTTATTCATTACAAAAAAATACAATCACATTTAAAAATTAATATTTAATTATATTTTAATTAAAATCACATTATTTACTCTTAAAAATAATTATTTTAAGCGATAAGTTTTTTTTTATGCGGTATCTTCTGCGAGAATCAGAACGTAAATATAACTTTTGTCGACCGCGCGCAATTTGATAGTTTTCAACTACGCGGCAACGTGACGAATAAATTGTGATTTTTTGGATTGTGAGAAATTGTGATTATTAAGAAAATGTCTCAGCCAACGAAAAAGAGGGGTGAAAATTGGAGTTCCGAAGAGAAAGTATACATGCGTTTCAAATATGTTATAATACTAATATTTAATTTAATTGTTCCACGATCAAACATTTACAACTACAAAAATATACATTTTTGCAAATTATTTTAGGAGATATTACGGCATATTATTGCGGCCTCGTCGAAAATATTAGAAGATAAATCAACGAAGTCGAACATTAATCTAGTAAAGGCAAAAGAATGGAAAAATGTCACCATTCAGTAAGTACATTATTCCTTTTATTCTAATTAATAATTCCTGAGTACTGCAATGATAAGGATAATGGTGCCAGTCAATTTTTAGGGTTCCGTGCGCAATAGATATTAAAGTAACCCTATTACTGAGACTTCTCTGTCCGTCCGTCTGTCTGCCCGCATTAAAGAGGGCTGTATCTCCTAGGTAGATACTTGAAATTTTCACGTAGTACCTATGTATTACTATGAGGGATTTAACAACAAATAGTCACAAGTAAATCATTGATTAGAGGATTCAAATTTGCTCATAGTGTGTATTACGGTGTGTGTATTGATATAGCATTAAATAATAAAAGCTAATTTAATTACAAATTAAAGGGGGTCCATATAAAAAACTATTTTAGGCAAATTTTGGTCAATCGTTACCTACGTGCGCCAGTCCGACTCGCACTTGGCCAGTTTATTATATCCATTCTGTCTTCATTACCAAACTCAACCAATGAGATAATATTTATGAAACGAATACTATAGTTTTGCTCAATTCAATAGTTTGAATAAAAATGCCCCGTGACTTAGGATATTACTCTTATAGAGATAATACATAAATTATTTATAGGTTCAATGAAATCACCGCAAAAAATAGAAGCGAGGCAGAACTAAAACTGGCATGGAAGCGTATGAAGTTAGCGGCTAAGGCCAACATTTCTTCATACAATCGGGAGCAACACAGGACAGGAGGGGGCGGAAAACCTCCATCTCCCTCTCAGGAAGACTTAGAGGTCATGGCCATTGCTCCTCATGACTTTGAAGATGAGCACAATGACTACGACAGTGACGCGTTACTGGTACTGTATTTCTTCTATGTGGAAATTAAGGAATGTATTTCAATATATTCCTTACTTAATTATTGATCTTGTCTTAGGTTCAGAGTACCCCGCAATATGAGGATGCAATAGCCGGTCCTAGTCGAGCCGAACAGCCAACATATCCATTTGACTCAACAGATGATATAGAACTAGGTAACAATAAATACAACAGCATTATGGACTTAATACTTATTTAATTATATTCTAAAATATGTACAATATTAAGTGTGCAAGATAAAAACATCCTTTAAATTTTCCTTTATCCCTTACGATATACTTAAATGTAACATAAATAATGTTTAATGTGTGTAATTCATTTGAACCACTGTCAGAACACTTTTAACACACCTATTGCATATTAAAAAAAGTTAAATACCTGCTCTATTGTTTCAGTGATACCAGAATCAAAACGGGATAAGACTGATCAAAGAGATAGTAAAAAACGGTAACTATTACAACAAAATCAACCTAATTTTTTTCATCATTGATATTTTTTACTATTTATAAACATAACTTCTCTTTACAGAAAAGAACATACAAAACAAGACATCATTGACAGCAATGTTAATTTTAAAAAGAGGAATTTGGAGATGTTAGAGATAGAACACAAATTGAACATAGAAATAGCCAAATTGAAAATTCAAAAACTTAAGTTACAAATACAAATATTAGAAAATAAAAAAAATCAACCTAACTAATCAATTTTATGTAAAAAGGTATGTTATCTATCTGTGCAATTTTAAAAACATTGACTTATAATCTAATCTGACTTCCCATGCATCATTATAATATTATTCTTGTTTTCAGGATGCCAGTCTTACTGCTTCGGCCAGTCTTAGTGTAAATTACTTTTATTAGGTTTAGTAACAGATATTACTTGTATATAATATTTAATTAATTGTTATTCATGTTTCTAATTAATACATACTTGTACATAGCATAAAAAGTATTTTATTGTACCATCATCATCATTAGCCGGTGTCAGTCCACTGCTGGACGTAGTAGGCCCAATATGCGCCACTGAGCCCTACCTATATATTTTTAAGGGGGTCTCCCTTTTTTTTTAAATAAAATGTTATTGTTTAAAAATCGAAAATTATTCCATCTTTTATGGAGCAAAAAGAATTGAGAAGGTTGTTTTTTAGGTGTAGAGATAGGCTGATAGGTTCCTATGAACAACCCATTTTAATGGGATTTCAAGTGTATGTTGTATATACATTGTACATGTTGCACAAATTTGTATTTTAAGAGTACAGATATTTGGGTAAGGTCGTAAAATTGGCCTCATGTGACATAAAAGTAAAAGTGTGTGGCTAAATGTATGGACTTTTGTATGAAATGTGAGATAAATGTCACTTAAAAGTAAGTAAGTACCAGAATTGTATTATTTGAACATTATCTAATCTTGCCTGACACTGGAATTTGTAGAATAGGTATTTTGTACAAACAATACATCATACATAATTCATACAAACTTTAAAATGGTCCAATACAAATACAACAAATATTCAAATCATAGGGCCGCAGGGCAAGTTTGGGACATTTTATTTTGAATTGAAAATGTTGTGATCACATGTTATTTTTATGAAAAATAATAAATAATTATATGTTTTGCGAATGTTTGTATATTTAGCCTACTAGAAAAACTAATATACAATGCTAAGAAAATAGAAAAATTATAGTTATTTGTCAAATTTCATTTAATTACTTACTTACTGGACGCTGGAGGTAAATAAAATGAAACCAATTTTACAGCCTTAGCCCATTTACAGATCAACCAATATCACTATGGAGTAGTTTATTATTGTTATATTACTTATGCTCCCTAGCGTGAACTTAGAGTATAAATAGTAGCTTAACATTGGTAATGCTTAATCGGGCAACATAGGTTACTCGGTTAAATATAGCGATACAGAACATTGGCCGGTGGTGCGAAGCTAGCATCGGCCGGCCGCGCGGCGCTCGCATCGCATAGCAGCCTGGATCTCGCATCGCATGGCAGCCTGGCGCTCGTATCTGCAGGTGTCTTGGCGTAGCACTCGCATTACATGGCGGTGCGGTGCGACACTCGACCCAGCAGGCGGCGCTGCGCACGACCCAGCAGGCAGCGCTGCGCACGACCCAGCAGGCGGCGCGGCACTCGCCACAACAGGTGGCGAGGCCCTCAACTCGGCAGGTGATGGCAGTCGAACTGGAATTTATATAAATCTCGCAAAGTAACCGTTTCCAAAAACAATAAAATTGTTTCTTTTTGTATTGTCTTTTATTAGATGATTTCAGTTAATAAAAGAACTATTAAGATCGTTTAAAAAACTAAAAGCACCGACTTCAAATGCCACGCTATTAATTTTCAGTACCAAGTTTGAGGTGTTTATCTTCATATTTCTGGAGATTCTTATCAGATCTCGATGAAAGTACAATGGCACCACCCTAGGATATCTCCTTTCCAACAAAAAAGAATCATCAAAATCGGTACAAAACCGGCAGTCATTCATGAACAAACATAAAAAATATATACATACAATCACGCCTTTTTCCCGTTGGGGTAGGCAGATACTTCTTTCCACATGCTATAAAAAATGTATATACAGTCGAATTGAGAAACCTCCTCCATTTTTTGAAGTCGGTTAAAAATATTAGAAAAAAACATAAACCTAACAAATTAATTAAGTTAAGTACACATCCTTCATCAGCCTTTAGTGTAACAAATTGTTGTAATTTTCTTGTATATTACTTGGTATTATTAAATCTAAAGACATCCTATGTAATGAATCATTTTTCTGAAAATGATACTTTTGATTCAATAAAGAAATCAAATTACATGATGAAATGAGCAAGGGACATAAAGTTAATTTTACCCGAAGATTTTATTACAAATGACAAAACCTTTTTTCATGATACAAGGTAACAGGACAAGCATGACGCTTGCCTGTTGATAAGCGATGATGTCTAGCTATTATAGATACAGCGGCATGCTGTATCGGTATCTGCAATAGGCATGCAACATTTTGGATAGCCAACATTTGAATGTCACTGCACTGTGCCTGTTACCTCAAGACATAAAGGTGTTATGTCACACACTCCCTGTAATTTTACTGGACACATTGCTATTCCAACTGTAAAAAAAATCCTATTTCACAGCTGAATTAAATAGCTAAGTGGTGGTACCGCCCCAGGTGGACTAGCAGAAGTCCATACAACTACAAAATACTGGCTCAAAACTAGAAATGTGTGTCAATAAATTGTCTCCGTCTTATATTTCCACGGACAGTGTTCACAACATTGTTCTGCACAGTTCTGCCACTGATAGCCGAGCCAGAAGATATTTCATTTGTCACATCACCATCAGGAAATATGCCTTCCTTCATATCAATAGCAATATTGTGTAACACTGCACATGCAACAATAGTCTTTTTACAAGTCTCAATGCTGCAATACATTCCTCTTAATAGACACCGAAAGCGCTGCTTCCACAAACCGAAGCATCGCTCGATTGTGTTTCTGGTACGACAATGAGAATTATTGTACCGAACTTCTTGAGGTGTTGTGGGATTTAATAAGGGAGTAAGCAAATAAGGAGTGCATGGGTATCCACTATCACCAAGTAATACACCAGAAAATAACCCAGCTTCAAACCGTTGCTTCAATCTGCATTCTCGGAAAATTCTTGAATCATGTACACTGCCACGCCACCTTGTCACTATATCCATTATTTTTAAATCAGCATTGCAAACCACCTAAAAGAAAACATATACTTATAAATACTTGGCTGATATTTTTCAAGTGGTATTTTAAATGTTTCTTATAAAATGATAATAGTACCTGTACATTAATAGAAGGAAATCCTTTTCTATTTATGAACATTTGACCTCCATCAGCATTTATTTTCTTCACCCTTATGTGTGTGCAGTCAATTGCACCTATCACTGTGGGAAAGTCTGCTAGAGTGCGAAACTTCCTCATATTTGCTTGTTGTTGTTGTAGAGTTGAAGGCATTGTCAAATATCGATGCGAGATCTTTGCTAGTGCTCCTGCCACTCTCTTGCAAATATTGCTCACAACTGGCTGAGAAACTCCATGTAAATCAGCAGTGTCGTCTTGAATCTAAGCACGAAACAATAAAACGAGAATTAAAAATATATTTATATACACATATTTGATTATATACACATATTGAACTAGTTTGAAAACACACCACTTACTTCATGGCGAGCCCAGCTACGTAATGCGCAAACCACTTGCATGTCGGGGGACAAAGAGCCTCCTCTGGGATCGAGTGACAAGTCTTCTTTTATAAGCTCTACAATTTTATACGAAAATTGCTTCGAGAAACGATACTTAGATTTAAAATCTTCATTTGACATTTCAAATGGATTTATACGGATCCTCCGTTTGTTAGGCCTCCGAACGATGTTTAAAATGTCCAAGTCTTCCGTATCCATCAAATCGAGGGAATCCACATCCATTTTTATTTAATTTACCACACAAAGCAAAACAAAACAATTTTACAATGAAGACGCCACGGAACTCGTAACGGAAGACGCTATTTAAAATAAATATCTTAAAAATATAGTCATTCGACGAACACGCACAGATACTATAACGATTTGACATTGACGTTTGCGAGTTAGTACCATAGTTAGACTAGGGTTGACAGAAGTTTAACTTTAGTACCAGAACTAACAGAGATAAATCGCGTTTTAGCGATAAAACTCGTTTTGTAATAAGGTTTTTATTTAGTCGAGGTTTAAACCTAGTACTAAAGTTAGACTGCGTTTTGTAATAAGGCTGATTATGTTCAATATCCCAATCAGACAAAAATTGTTTGAATTCAGCGGAGTTGTATGGTGGACCTCCATCGCTGATTATTTGCATTGGGATGCCATGACGAGCAAAAATTGACTTTAAATGTGATATAACATTTTTTGTTCTAAAATCATTGTTTAAATTTGCAATTTCTATGTAATTTGAGTAATTATCTACAACAAGTAGGTATTTTTTGCCTTTGTAATCAAATAAATCAGTAGCTAATTTTTGCCAAGGAAATAAAGGTTTCTCATGACTTAGCATAGGTTGTTTTGCTTTATTTGCTGAATAAATAGCGCATGTTTCACATAGTCTGACTTTGTTTTCTATATCCTGATTAATATTAGGCCAATAGACTGTACTTCGAGCTAAGTTTTTAGTTTTATCTATACCTTGATGACCTTCATGTAGAATATTTAGAATTTCTGATCTCATTGATGTAGGTATAATGACTGAGTTGTTTTTGAAAAGTATATCATTGACAACATGTGTTTCCTCTTTTATGTTCCAATATGGTAATACTAATTTATCACAATGTTCTTTACAACTTGGCCATCCAATTTTGTAATACTCTTTCAATTTTTGAGATATTAAATCTTGACTAGTATGACTTAAAATTTTATTGCGTTTTTCAGGGGAAATAGCTAAATTAGATGTTAATAAATTGACATGGATTTCAATATTTGTCTAAATCTTCGAGACTGACTAATTCTTGATTTATGTTTGTGTCTTTTATTGGAGCACGTGACAAGGTGTCTGAGATATACATCTCTGAGCCTTTTGTATAAGATACGACTAGGTTATATGCTTGCAAAGTTATCATCATTCTTTGCAACCTTGTTGGGACTTCTGCTAATGGCTTTTTAAAAAGTCTAACTAGCGGTTGGTGGTCGGTTTCTACATAAACCGGTTTGCCATATAAGTATTGATGAAATTTCTTACATCCAAATACTATCGCATACAGTTCTTTTTCTATTTGTGCATAATTAATTTGACTTTTGTTTAATGACTTAGAGGCATAGGCTATTGGGTGCTTGTCATGTAATATTACAGCGCCTACTGCATTCTGTGATGCATCGACTGACAATTTCACAGATTTTTTCATGTCGTAGTGGACTAATATAGGAGACTGACATAATAATGATTTTAATTTTCGAAATTGTTTCTCATGTTGGTCTAACCATTGCCATGTATTTTGCTTTTTTAGTAATTGTCTAAGTATAGCAGTTTCTTCTGCCAGATTCTGTATGTATGAGCCTAAATAGTTAATCATACCTAGAAATCTTTGTAATTCTTTGACATTAGTAGGACTAGACATCTTTGAAATTGCTTCAACTTTTGACTGGTCCGGTGAAACACCGTCTTTATTAAAAATATGACCTACATATCGGATTTCTGGCATACCAAATTGACATTTAGACTTATTAAATTTTAGGTTGACTTCAGCGGCACGTTTGAATAACAATTCAAGCCTTTCATTGTGTTGCTGAGCCGTGGACCCATAGACTAATACATCGTCTACGAAAATTATTATGCCTGGTAGGTCACCGAATAGTTGATTCATAGTTCGATGAAAAATTTCACCACTGGAATTTATTCCATAAGGTAGTCTTAGAAATTTGTACCTTCCATAAGGAGTATTAAATGTACACAAATCACTGCTATCCGAATCTAGTGGAATAGCCCAGTACCCAGAACTAGCATCTAATTTTGAGAATATTGATGCACCTGTAACTTTAGATCTTAGATCATCAAATGTAGGATACGGATAATGTGGTCTTTTTATGGCTTCATTTAAGTTTCTTGGATTCAAGGCATACTCTTAATTTTCCATTCTGTTTCTCAACTAGCACTATAGAATTTACCTATTTTGTTGGTTTGTCGACTTTTTCAATGACTTTTAACTGTTCCATATTTTTTAATTCATCTTTAAGACGAGGTTCTAAAGAATAAGGTATTCTACGAACTGGACAGACTTTAGGTGAAACATTAGAATCAATATCTAAATGAGCTTTGTATGGTAAACATCCAAGACCTTCAAATGTATTTGAATACTTAGAAACTATGTTATGTACGGACCTTTCATTGCACTTCCCTTCAACACCGAATATTCTTTTGACTATACCCAGTTTTTCACATGATTTCCAACCAATTATTGTTTGACAATTGCATTCGACAACAATGAAATACAATTTTGCTGACAATCCATTTTCAAATTCACAATTTAGTATACAGGTTCCTAAATTTGGCACTAATTGTCCTGAAAAAGAAAATATTTTGTTATTTGTTCTTAAAATTTTGATATTAGAACATGTACTATTTCTAATTTTATCTAGCGTTTGATTACTTATGACATTAGTATCGGCACCTGTGTCGATTTGACATTTGATTTTCAAATTGTTGCAATAAACGTTAATTAACCAATCTTTCTCGCTGTTGTTACTCACTGAGTTGATTATGTAATGTTCTGGAGACTCTTATGTTTGTTCTTGAGAGATAGTACTCACTCGTTGCCGGTTGTTATTGACAGGTTTATTTTTGAAAAAACAATATTGAGCAAAATGATTCAGTTTTTTACAATGATTGCATATTTTTCCTTCTGCTGGAAATTTATATTTGTGTATTTGGCCACATTTTTTGCACTGTTTGTTACTTGGAGACTTACTTCTTTGGTTGAATGACTGACTCGTCTTGTTATTATACTGGTTTTGTTTATATTTTGATACAGTACGCTGTTTGTTTTCTGGAGCTCTTTGCGACTTAACTGCTTGGACAGATTCTTGCTTCTTTGTGTCGTTTGGTATCATTTTTGATGACCTTTCTTGAGATAATTCTAAACTCTTAGCTAGTTTCATTGCTCTTTCAGTCGTCAAATTTTCTTCTTGCAATAATTTCTCTCTAATGCATGTATTATTCATTCCAATTACGATCATGTCTTTGATGAGTGATTCTTTCAACTCTTTGAATTCGCATATCGAGGCTAAATTATTTAATATTGTCATATATTCGTCTAATGTCTCGTCCGTTTTTTGTCTTCTAGTGAAAAAATTGTAACGTTCGACAGTTATATTGGTGTGAGGACTATATTTCATGTCAAATTTTTTCAAAATTGTAGTGACATCAGTTGTTGTTCTATCAATATTGAAACTATTGAAAATTTCAATTCCTTCATCGCCCATAGCATTTAAAAGAATTGCCGTTTGTTTCGACTGTGGAAATTTTTGTAATTCGTTGGCATTGGTGAATATTTCGTACCGAAGCTTCCATTTTTTCCATATTTCGGCTGTGGAAACGCTGCTATTTTGTAGCTTTAACGGTTTTATTTGTGATATGATCACTTTGTCGGACATTTTGTTTTCTGACTGTTCTAGTTCAAGTCGAAAAGTTTGTACCTCTCAGAGCAAGATTGTCTTTCTTTCCTTATTTCAGATTCACGATGACGACGTCTAGGACATTTTTCTGTGTATGATCTATTTTTAACCGTGTATGATCTGCCTGCACTTTATGACTTCATTAAAACTGACTGGGTGGCTGACTGGGTGGCTGACTCCATGACCATGTGGCGTCTGCTTCAAAGGTCTGCCTGTAGTAGTGTACTCTTTTTCTTTTCAGTGATTGACACCAATTCTGACACCATGTTGCGGGGTTCTTGTTATTATTAATCAAACCATTTTAATATGAAGAATACACTTTAATTCACTCCGGCGTACATAATAACTTTTTCTAGCTTCGGTCTGTCTATGTCTAATTATATTCTCGGGCACCGTCCTACCATAGTTTCTAATGATCACAGACCATAAATATGAATCTACAACACATAATTCGTTAAGGTTTCGTGTAAATTGGTTGACATATGACGATGATTGTTAAATATGTTAATATTTTATATTCGATGCAACAAACTGATGTAAATTTTGTAGGCATATAAGTTCTACCCGTGTGAAGCCGGGGCGGGCTGCTAGTACTTAATAAAGATGTAGCGTAACATTCATATTCAATTAGCAACCAGCTCTCACAAAGTAGTACTTTTAGGTAGTTTAAGATTTATTTGTTATCAATATCAATGAGATATTTGTCATTATGTACCTTTGTGATGAAAATAAACACTTAAATTACTGTTTTTATGATGATATAATATGATGTAAGTTAATGATGTTATCTCGACCCTTCCAGCGCGATGGGGTGCTGCACTTTCAACAGCTGCTGCTGTTTGAGTCTGCGAGTTGCTTCCTACGTCATCGCAATTGTATCTCTGGTAAGACCTACTACTAAATTAAATCAAAATATATTTAGTGTGATACATAAGATGGTATGTTTATTTTTCAACAGATTTCCAAAAAGAAAGGGGTTCTCAATTCGTCTGTATGATTTTTAGGGTTCCGTACCCAAAGGGTAAAACGGGACCCTATTACTAAGACTCCGCTGTCCGTCTGTCTGTCTGTCTGTCTATCTGTCTGTCTGTCCGTCTGTCACCAGGCTATAGCTCATTAACCGTGATAGTGAGTCAGTTGAAATTTTCACAGATGGTGTATTTCTCTTGCCGCTAGAACAACAAATACTAAAAACAAAATAAAGTTAAAAATTAAAGGGGGTAAACCCATACAAAAAACGTGTTTTTAAACGCCATCTATCTAATTAGTTTCGGCAAAATGACATAGATGGCGCTAGTAAACGAGTCCCGTCTTTCTAGATCGCGATCAAACCAAATATTCTTGGTAATATCAATTAATCAAATATACGAGTATGAGGTTGAAACTCTGTTATGTTTCGTATTGTACGGAACCCTACCTAAGTGTGCGATAAGAGACGCGATGCTGACTCGCACTTGGCCAGTTTTATTTTTTGTATATTTTACGCGATTACTCCGTCAATTGTGAACCGATTCCATACGTTTTCGAGGTGGTCCCATTGTATTTTCATCGAGATCTGATAAGTATCTCCAGAGATATGACGATAAACGTCTTAAATTTGCTACTTAAATTTACTCGCGGGGCATTGAAGTCGGTTGTTTTAGTTTTTAAACTATCTTGATTATGTATCAACAATATGCCCTTTTCGGGCGCTGAGAAGAATCCGCTGAGCTATATCGACCAATTTAGTTTTCTCTTTTATTTATCGGCCACAATGAGAACATAATCGGCTTCGGCACCCACTTACCCTAGTTCAAGTATCTAACGATGTGTTCTACGAAAGTATCTAGCGAACTTGCCTGGATGTGGAAGACAACAGTAATATGAGGCGCTAGACAACCAATAGTTATCCAAGGCATCGTTTCTAAAAAAAATATGTTAGTTTCTAAAGACTACACAGATGGCTTACAAATTGCATTCAGTGACTGTCACCATCACCATGTCGGCTCATTTCAATTGTGCAACTGCCTCAACCTGTCTTCCACAAAACCACCAGCAGCGAACATCTTGGCGGAACTCTATTAATCTATTGATTATTCTGTTCAACGGATCCCTGTTTTTGCTTGTCATTTACGACACCAGAATCTCTACATAAAGGATATGACATTACATTATGCTTATGATAACATTGTAGGTGTTCGAGTTCATATCTTTGATCATCAACTCGTTCCTAGCCAAGTATGCGGCTGACAAAGTGACTCAGGGGCACCTGGGTGCCATTACACTTCTGAGGTTCCTGGTCTTCCTCTCCATGCTCTTCATTGTCATTAAGGTCGTTCTCTGCATCGCTCTCTTCACCGGGCTATCTAAGGTAAGCTGTATACATACACGCTATACTAGGCTTATTGCAAAACGTTTACTGTATTTTTCAAGGTGAGCGATGACGCGTTCGAAGATAGTGAACATGTTAGGCCTAGAGTACTCTCAAGGGCTGTGTGCTGCAGGATCACCGTAAGGCATGTTTTCTCCTTGATGGTAGTAAGTTACTTTTTGGTAGCAAGTCAGGCGGAACATTTTTATAATATGCTCCTAACACCTGTGGAAAATTGGTGTATTGTTTAAGAGCCCAGCGGTGCACTGGGATTTGTTGGCCTTGGCGTCAGAGGTAGTAAGTTCAAATACACGGTCTAGAGCCGGCCTGTGGTGTCCGCCTAGCCAGTTACCACCCAAATTGTAAAATCTGTTGCCAACATCTATTGTGTTTTGACAGCTATCCTTCAAAGCCATTCCCATTCTATGCCTATCGTGCTACCATCCTCGACTGCATCGTCACTTACTAAAAGGTGATATCACGTTAGCCTATGTGGTAAAAAATGTAACCTGTTTGGTCAGTCGTAAAAACAGAATCATATAAAATACATGTATTTAATGTTCCAGAAACTTCCAGACCATCTACAGCTTTGGTACCAGGGGTACATATTCTGCCTGGTGATTGAGATCTTGGTCGCTGGCGTCTCCGCATTTAATACCTACGCTAACATTCGAGTGGGGCCAGAGTTAGCTTGGACTGTATTTTCTAAGAGAATCGTCATTATACGTAAGTATCGCATACAATTTTACATAGGTAATAACATGATGCTGGCTTCATCGATATTGAAGTACGAGCTGTTATTTCTCTATCTTAGATTCAAATAAAAACTATGAATCCATGAAGTAGCTTAGCAATACCACCTTCCTATATCGTCTGGAATCTTGCATGGAAGTCTTCAAGGTGATTTAGACAGCAATAAGATCAAGGACATGTAGTACAGTCTTTAGACGCGAAGAGCCGAAGAGTTTTATGGACCCCAACGCAATAGCTGTTAGTAACGGAAAGAGTCTACTACAGAAGATTCAGCTTAGTCTGACCATAGAACAGGAAATGTCTGTTCTGTGGACACTAGTCGGACACTAAACACATATATGTATCACTACTGTTCGACATATTACTTCAACGGGCAACACATCGCAAGTCGGTTAATTGTAGTTTGTTAGATACTTTCACAGATAATGGAATACTTTACGGCTCCGATGTTACAGCTTCATTACTTACCTAAACACGAATGATCAATTAATAATATGAACATCTGTTCCAGTGATACAAGTCATGTTCGTGGTGACCGTCAGGAGCTATTACTACAAGATGCAGAAGGAGGACAACTATTACAACACCCTGCTGAAACCGAGCCCCTACGAGAAAGATGATTTGAACAGAATTTACGAGAGTGTGGAAGACACGAAGCCAGCCAAGTACGACTACGTGAAAGGTGGAGAGGTGTACGCCGCCGCGCCGAGGATCTATACACAAAATGAGAAACATGTCTCATTTGATGACAAGCAGAGCAGTATGCTCTATCCTTCATTGAACTAAACATGTATCGGTCTGTTACAAGGAGCTCAGGTCCTGCCTGATCTGCTCATAGCAAAGAATGAAGCCATCTGATCAGTTAAATCTAGTTCTAAAGAAGATTATTGCAACTACTGCATCTGTAGCCGATGCGTAACTTATGTTGTATTCAGCAATGCAAGGATCCTTGATAAGTTCGTCATATCAGTCATTAATTCATTCCTTAAAGCTTCGTCAATAAGTCTTTAATGTAATTTCATGATTCCTGGACAGTAATTGTTTATATTGCTACATATTTAATGTTTTTTTCGGAAAACTATATAACCTAACAAAAAAATAGCCTAGTTTATATTCATTAAGTTAAAAGTTTCCACATTGAATTGCCCAGTGTTTTTAAATAAGCAAAAATATAAAACTTGAATCGGATGGCTCTCATACATTAATGACGGGACACAATTTTTGTTGTCACTGTGTGCTATTAAATAAGAAAATAAATAAGTAAATAAATTAATTATAATTTTAGAATAGATTTTAGTTTTTTATAAGTACTTACTTAAATAAAGGTATAATAATTCGACGTTGTAAATGATTATTTTTCGTGTATAGTTGTATGAAATTAATTTTAAGCTGGCCCCTCTCGTGTAAATAAGGTATTATAAAATCACTGTAAAGTTTTATGCACTCTTTGTCATCAGATGCAGCTCTTCAGAAATAATGGCCGTCACAATGTTTGTAAGCAAGCCTCAGTTAGCCACAGGTAAGAAAAGCTCGAAATGTTAGAGTCAGCAACCTTTTCTGTGCTGCAGCTGCCACCAGAAACGTTCGCTACGAGTCTACTTCCGAATAACAATATTTTTAATGTAAGGACCACTTTGTCTGTTATTCAGTCCTGAAATTAAAATGATAATTGAAATGAATGAATTTTAAGATTTTGAAATATATGTACAGTCGGCAAGAAAATGAGCACACAAACTTATTTTGATGTCAATCAATCCTATTTCTTATAAGGATCAAAATACTATTTCAGTGTTTCAAACCTTCTGATGTTTGACCTAAATGGGCACTTAATTGGCGATGGGCGAGAGGAGACAAATGTTTTTATTAAGGAATATATGGATGAAAATTTAATAAATATAACTAGCTTGTCATATCTATTTAATTAGTCTGACCAACCCATAATTTTGACAACCACATTTCGTAACTGAGAATTTTGAAATTTATGCCATTAAGAGGATTATAGAGCACGTGCGTGTCCATAAGAGATAAAAAAAGATTTTTTCTATCTCTTAATATTATCCGATTTCGATGATTCTTTTTTCCCTGTAATTATCACACTATTTTGTAGGATTGATTGTCTTACTTTTTTCGGTTATTTTAATAACTTTAAGTTTAACTTTAATTTATTTTTCCAATAAATTATTTATCCTTTTATCAATGTTGATCTTAATCACTTCTGTTTCTTTTAGGTATAGACTAGCTGACCCGCGACTTCATTCTCGTACACCTAGAACTGTATCAATGTAAAGCTGTCAATCATCGTGTGTGTGTCAATCAGAAGTCGTGTGCTCTGAGTTATCTCAGTTATGGAACAATCATGATTTTGATTTCACAAAAAGTATCCAATGTTCATCCTCATGCTATAAAGAAGGTATCTCAAAGTTGTTAAATTTTATCTGATCTTCCGTTTAGGCGTCATTGGGTACGAAACAGACAGAGTGACAGAGTTACAAACGTTTTCATTATATTAGTCTGCATGAAACACTTCATTTGGCAAATATTATTGTGAGTTTGGACATTTTTTAGTCCTTCTAACTTAGTTATTACGTAGTGAATCCGAGGTGTGTGGTTAGCCCGCTAGAACTTTGATCTTTATGTTTATTATTTTCTATAAAATTGGCAGAACTGAACAAACATCATAGTATTTTTTATATCTGATAGGCTGGCGTTTGACCACTATCTCGCCTGGTGGTTAGCGAGTATAGTGACCTAGAATGGTCTGACTCTCAAGGTGTGGCGTCTGAACACCGTAAAGGTACGGCCACACCGCGGCGACCTGCGTCCTGAGGGCACAAACTCAGTACTTTTCAATTGTTTTCTGATTGCGTTTGGTGTGAACCAATCGATACAAATACTACTGCGCTATCTGATCGCCGCCTAGATCGCGCACGCAGGACGCTGCGGTGTGTACGTTAAGGTTATGGCGGCAGATTTTCTCCTTGATGATGATAAGGTAATTTTGGACATTGCTATAATGCTCTTACCTTCTGTGGTGGACGAACACCCTTATGTACATCTGTTCTACACCTCTCCCTTCCCCTCCCCCCCACTCTCCCTCCCTTATGTACATCTGTTCTACACATCTCCCTTCCCCTCCCCCCCCACTCTCCCCCCTTATGTACATCTGTTCTACACCTCTCCCTTCACCTCCCCCCCCCACTCTCCCTCCCTACATCGACGGTGTTTCAATAGAGCAGCGTCAATAAACTTTGATATTAAATTTAAAAATAAATTATAAGTAAAAAATTATTTTATAAACAATGTTGCTTTATAACAGAAATGCCATGGCCACCTTACATCTTCATCATCAGATCCTGGATATCATTTAAGTGTAAAGTGCTCCTCAAGACGAATCATTTGAGCCCAAATTCGCTAGGGTTACGTTATTTTATCACAGAGATGCCGTGGCCACCTTCCAGCTTCATCACCAGTCGCTAAATATCATCTAGGTGTAAAGTTCTCTTTACGACGAATCAATCGAGCCCAAACTCGGTAGGGTTTTGTTGTTTTATTACAGAGATTCCGTGGCTACCTTCCAGCTTCATCATCAGGCCCTGGATATCATCTTGGCGTAAAGTTCTCTTCAAGACTAATCAATCAAGCCTAAACTCGGTAGGGTTATGTTGATTTAACACAGAGGTGTCGTGGCCACTTTCCAGCTTCATCATCAGACCCTGGATATCATCTAGGTGTAAAGTTCTCTTCAAGACGAATCAATCGAGCCCAAACTCGGTAGGGTTATATTGATTTAACACAGAGGTGTCGTGGCCACTTTCCAGCTTTATCATCAGACCCTGGATATCATCTAGGGGTAAAGTTATCTTTAAGACAAATCAATCGAGCCCAAACTCGGTGGGGTTATATTGTTTTATCACAGAGATGCCGTGGCCACCTTCCGTCTCCATTATCAGACCAGCTCCATGGTACCATATCATTGTATTGTCACCGAAGATACATAAGCACACCAAATTTGAGTCCAATCAGACATCGGGAAGTGGGTCTAATTTAGCTTCCAAGATTCCACCCGAACATACATAGTGACATACATACATACATACATTGCAAGTTAAATAAAAGCTTGTAAAAAACTATGCATTTCCGGCGGGGGGAAATGGTGCAGAGGGTATCTTCTATCCTCACGTCTCCCCATGCCCCCTTCACCTCTCTACTTCCCTAAATTAAGGCGACTTGATTTAAGATATTACCCCTAATCTCTTTTTCTGGCAGTCTTTATTTTTAGGGTCCGAACCCAAAGGCCAACGGTACCCTATTACTGAGACTTTACTGTCAGACCGACACCGACCGGCTAACCGAGTTGTCCGTCCGTCCGTTCGTCTGTCCGCCATTCACATTCACATTATATATAAAATAAAACTGGCCAAGTGCGAGTCAGCATCGCGTCTCTTATCGCACACTTAGTTAGGGTTCCGTACAATGCGAAGCATAACAGAGTTGTAACCTCATATATTTGATTAATTGATATTACCAAGAATATTTGGTTTGGTCGCGATCTAGAAAGACGGGGCTTGTTTACTAGCGCCATCTATGTCATTTTGCCGAAACTAATTAGATAGATGGAGTTTAAAAACACGTTCTTTGTATGGGGACCCCCTTTAATTTATAACTTTATTTTTTTTTTAGTATTTGTTGTTCTAGCGGCAACAGAAATAGGCCTTCTGTAAAAATGTCAACTGTCTAACTATCACGGTTAATGAGCTATAGCCTGGTGACAGTCGGACAGACAGACAGACAGACAGACAGACAGACAGACAGATAGACAGACAGACAGACAGACGGACAGCGGAGTCTTAGTAATAGGGTCCCGTTTTACCCTTTGGGTACGGAACCCTAAAAACAGAATAAATTAATAAAGGGGGTCCCCATACACGAAACGTGCGTTTAAGGCGTTTTTTGCTCGATCATAAGAACCGTAATTGTGCCCGTTTGCACTAAACTGCAGATAAGATCATCCTAGTAAAGTTACAACTTAGCGTAAGAACAGCCTTTCTGGAAATTAGGTTTGCATTGGTTTGCACTAACAGTCCTTCCCTAACCGTGTCGTAATTTAGGCATTGCCTAGTTAGGTGAACGTTTGAACGAATGAAACCACAGATATCTATAAATGTAACACAAATAAGTATTAAACCTCTTCGATTTTCGCCTTTACGTGCATTGGCGGGAAAGTGATATTTTAATTTTTGGCTTATCAATGTTCGTTTGTAGTGCCGTCTATGGAGGTTCAATAATAATATTGTATGGGAATATAATAAATATATAATAGGGTATGACTTGGACTAGACTATGACTTCAAGTTGACCTAAAATGTTACTTTGACCCATCTTTATGACTTGAACTCACAAAAACTTGAAGAATTTTAATACTTGACACTGGTTAAATACACTAATCGTGTGGAGCCATAGTGAAACTAGAAAAAAAATCCAATCCAATGTTAAACGGAATCTTACAATATGTAAACAACAATTACCTTAAAAGCATACATACAATCACGCCTTTTTCCCGTTGGGGTAGGCAGAGACTACTTCTTTCCACATGCTACGATCCTGACATACCTCCTTCGCTTCTTCTAATTTCATGAGCGCCTTCATACATGCTCGCCGGTTATAAGTACTTTAGACTTGGCCTTTCTTTAAAACGTCTCCGATCTGGTCGTGATACGTTCGCCTAGGTCGGCCTCTACCGGCTGCCCCATTCACACTCGTCTCATAAATCTGTTTCGTCAGTCTTTCTTCAACCATCCTCTCTAGATGTCCAAACCATCTAAGCATCCCTTTCTCAATCTTTGTCACCACATCTTCTACCACACCACAACATTCCCTTATCACGCTGTTCTCCAACTTATCCATCAGAGTCACTCCGATCATACTTCTCAAACTTCTCATTTCTACAGCATTAATTTTACTTTCATGTTTCTTCTGCCATACCCAGCATTCACTACCATACATGAGTGTGGGAACCAACACTCCCTTAAAAGCATATCGAACTAAATTGAATTGGAATTGAAAGAAAATTTTGAATGAAAAAGAACCCTCAACTTCACGACGGAGGAAAAATTAATATTTGCGCGCGAGGGAACTAAGACAAGGAACATACATAAGCAAATAAATTATAATTAAAAAATATTTTTAAAAACAAGCTTTTATCTGGGACAATAAACTAAAATGTTAAACATAAATTCTAGTAAGTATTTGGCGTGTAGGTACTTACCTATATTTTTAAAAGCTTGAAGCAAGACCCGTTTTTCAGGCTAGGTAATTACTACACTTCAGTGCCTCAAGCTTTTAAAAATATAGGTAAGTACCTACACACCAAATACTTACAAGAATTTATTTTTTACATTTTAGTTCATTGTCCCAGATAAAAGCTTGTTTTTAAACATATTTTTTGCTTATAATTTATTTTTTACTTTTTAGTAGGTAGGTATAGATACCGACTCTCTACCTACTACCTTAGTACTTCAGAGAAGGCGTGATGTTTTAAAATATTCCACGGATATTTGATGTGATTATGGGTAAAGTGCTCTTCAAGGAAAATCAATCGACTCGGTGGAGCTATGTTGCTTTATAACAGAAATGCCATGGTTACCTTCCAGCTTCATCACCAGTCGCTAAATATCATCTAGGTGTAAAGTTCTCTTCAAGACGAATCAATCGAGCCTAAACTCAGTAGAGTTACTTTGATTTATCACAGAGATGCCGTGGCCACCTTCCAGCTTCATCAGACCCTGGATATCACCTAAGTGAAAAGTTATCTTCAAGACGAATCAATCGAGCCCAAACTCGGTAGGGTTATGTTGATTTATCACAGAGATGCCGTGGCTACCTTCCGTCTCCATCGTCAGACCAGCTCCATGGTACCATATCATTGTATTGTCACCGAAAATACATAAGTACACCAAATTTGAGTCCAATCAGACATCGGGAAGTGGATCTAATTTAGCTTCCAAGTTTCCACCCGAACATACATAGTGACATACATACATACATTGCAAGTTAAATAAAAGCTTGTAAAATCAGTATGAAGAATACCCTGGCTTAGTAAGCTGGTAGGATACAGGGCTTGTATCAATCCATAGTACAAATATGGAGGAATACGCAGCAGGCTACAATAACATAACAAGCAGGCAGTGCAGTTTCCAGTTAGATCCAGAGACCTCATTGCAAGAGCTACAAACCGCCGTTTGACTTCTCCATTATAGCCTCTCTACAGTGTTTCGGTGTTTTAAATTTGGTTTTAATTATTTTCACAGATTACGTATTACTATGACTGCTATAACAACAAATACTAAAAACAGAAATTAAAAATTAAAGAAACTACAAACTTAACTTTGTAGTCTCACATGTTTGCAGTTTGTATATCTCTGAAACATGACTGAAATTGCAATATTTTTAGATATTTTATAAATTATTAGGCTAAAAACGAATTATGTTTTAAATTTGGAGCTTGTGGGTCTGCTAGAAGTACCTGAAAATTATATTGATCATCAGTGAGTCAGTCATTCAGTCAGTGTGTCAAACTTTGATTATATACATGTCCAGATACCGAATTAAATACACGTAACTTTCTAAATAAAAATATACCATATATAGATTATATGTTTACTTACAACCGTGACACTTGAACAACCGAGCGCGCGGAGCTCATGAAAAAATTATAAAATATGCCGGTTTGTGCTGTGCTATTATGCCACAATCACGCAGGAAAGCATGATATTAATAAGAAGATTAGTTATCAAAGGTGTGTTTTAATATCAACTCAATCGTTTGAGTATGAAAACACGATTTTAATTTTGAATTTTTCGTTGGTTAGTCGGACTGGTCAGTGTTGCCAGTTTAATAGTGGGGTAAATTATCCAAATATTTGGGAACTTTTTTTCAGTGTATAACAGCATAGTGTACAACAGGTCACAACTATTATACAATCGTACTTTAACCGACTTTGAAAAAGGAGAAAGTATTCGAAGAGTATGTTTATTTTATTTTATTGTTACCTCGGATGGTAGACAAATCTGAACCGATTATTATTAAATTAAAATAGTTGTGTCCCGCGGCTTTGCCCGCGTATATAAGTATTCTATGTCCTATTCTACCCATTGGCTATGAGATGCCGCTTGCACTCACGCGTCTGTTCGTGTTCGGGGGCAGATACCGTGCGCCACGCAGCACTCTCTCACGCGTTCTATGTACTATAATTTTCACCGTAACTTTTAAATTATTTACCTAAATTACTTAATGTTAAAGACAATGATTTATGTACTTATATATATAGTTTGTCAATCAACAATTAGATTCACACTATGTAATGTAATTTTACTAATATTATTTTAATTAGGTTTCCTACAGACCCTGTACAATCAAACCTTTAAAATGTTATAAATTAAAAGTAAAAAATATTTTTTGTACAAGTTTACAACAACGGGTAGTGCCTCAAGCTTTTAAGAATTAATTTTTACAGGTTAGGTACTTACAATAGGTACTTCTGTGCCTCAAGCTTTTTAGGTAAGTACCTACCTACCCGCAAAATATTTACTAGAATTTATTTTTAACATTTTAGTTCATTGTCCCAGGTAAAAGCTTGTTTTAAAACATATTTTTTACTTTTAATTTATTTTTCACTTTTTGTTAGGTAAGGTACCTGAGTATTTTAGAGTAGGCGTAATGTTTTAAAATATTCTACGGATCTTATGATGCAATTATGGATAAAGTACTCTTCAAGGCAATCGAGCCCAAACTCGGTGGGATTATGTTGTTTTATCACAGAAAAGCCATGGCCACCTTTCAGCTTCAGTATCAGATCCTGGATATCGTTTAAGTGTA
The DNA here is from genome assembly GCA_954871355.1 of Cabera pusaria. NCBI lineage: Eukaryota > Metazoa > Arthropoda > Insecta > Lepidoptera > Geometridae > Cabera > Cabera pusaria. Next base: position 25,785,732 of record OX940900.1, read on the forward strand.
AAGTGCTCCTCAAGACGAATCAATTGAGCCTACATTCGGTGGAGTAACGTTAATTTATCACAGATAAGCCGTGGCCACCTTCCGGCCTCATCATCAGACCCTCAATATCATCTAGGTGTAAAGTCCTCCTCAAGACGAATCAATCGAGCCCAAACTCGTTGGGGTTATGTTGTTTTATCACAGAGATGCCGTGGCCACCTTACAGCTTCATCATCAGACCCTAGATATCATCTAAGTGTAAAGTCCTCCTCAAGACGAAACAATCGAGCCAAAACTCGGTGGGGTTATGTTGTTTTATTACACAGATGCCGTGGCCACCTTCCGTCTCCATCATCAGAGTAGCTCCATGGTACCATATTATTGTATTCTCACCAAAGATACATAACTTAACCAAATTTGAGTCAAATCGGACATCAGGAAGTAGGTCTAATTTAGCTTCCAAGACTCCACCTGAACATACAGACATACATACATACCTACATTGCAAGTTAAATAAAAGCTTATAAAATGGGTAGCGACCACTTTAACAGCTGGCTCCCTAAACAGGCACGTATTGACAATATTTGACAGCTTTATGACAGAGTCACGCACACACAGATCAAAATTTGGGCCGGTTTTTGGAGTGACTTTGAAATGTCGTGTTCCATCTGGACGAGTTTATAATCAAAGGTGTCAAAACTAAGGAACTTTGACGGGCAATCGTTTTTTTTTAATTAAACGTTTAAATTGAATCTTATTAAAAATATATATCTAAGCCATATATAATATGGCTTAGATATATATTTTTAATCCTTATTTATCATCCTTATTTCCTATATTTACTGAAAATTCAGGATTGTAGCTTTAGCCAGCACAAAATTACAGGACATTGGAAATGGCCTGAATGGCTTCGAGAAAAGGATGGTACTGTAAAAAGATGGCCGTGCTAGCATCTTTGGAGCAAAGATAACTAAAAATATAGAGGTTGATACCGACCGTCATGGTCACCACCTACGTTCACCATTATCGTCAGGTTTGCTCGTACAAGTACGGCAGACGTTTCCATCGAGAGGAACAGCTTCCAGCACCATCATCCTCTCCTCCATTTAACGCACTTCTGAATCCCTCAGGTGGCGGCTTTTAGGTTAAGTTCTATTCTCAGCCCTTCGGAGGGAAAACCGCCACCTGAGCGATGAAGACGACATTGACCCTGACAGCCGACACCAACTCGCACCCATACACGTATATAAAAGGATGGTGCACTGCAGATATTTTGACAAATTCAATTTAATCCGTATAGTTTGGTAATAAGGTTGTAATTGCTTTGTAGAACAAAACAAGAGACACCAGGGTGGGAGTGTGTCCTTGTCTAACAACCTGCTACTGCCTGCTAGTACTATATATGTTTTCTACTATATGTATAGTATATATATAAGTTGTCCATACAATAGAAAGGGAATAACTCCGTTCAAGGTCGGTCTCGTGGGGGCCGGTGTACGCGATCTACTTTAATATATAGCAGCTTTGCTCGACTCGGCGATGACAGATTAGGACACATTACAGATTAGACAATGCATGTGAACTTTATCTTCTACGCACATGGCATACAATACCTACTTAATACATTATTAATATTTTAACCACAGACTTTATTATGTTTATGAATGTTTGTAATACTAATTCTGAACAACAGAATACCAGGCAAATCGTAGCAAAATACTATCTAACCACAATTAGTAGGTACAATAATATAAGTATGCAAATAATGACTTCCTCTTCTTAGTGCGCAAATTAATATGTGATTAGAAAATTTAAAAACAAATTGAATCAATTTAAAGGGCCAATTTAACCGGTATCAGATAATAATGTGACAGATGACGCCGTACTGGCCGTGCCAATTTTGTCAAACATTATGTCGTATAAGTTTCCAATAGGTAGTAGCCGGTGAAACTGGCCTTATATATCTTTATATGTATATATATATACATCTATATCTATATCGTATGTATCTTTTTTTTTAAATATCTTATAGGCTAGCTTTTGACTACTATCTCACCTGTTGGTACGTGATAATGCGGTCGAGGATGGTAGCACGCTAGGCCTAGAATGGAAACTGGCTCTCAAGGATAGCTGCCGGAACGCATAAGATGTTTGGCGACAGATTTTCTAACTTGAAGGTGCTAGCATGCCGGATGGACAATAGATAGTGTCTACCATCATGCTGGGGTTGGGGATTTCCTAACGATGTTTTCTTTCACCGGAGGGCCCCGATGAAAAGCGCATATACATTTTTCGATGGAAATATCCATTGGTGCCCGGCGGGGATTGAACTCGGTACCGCTGGCGTCAAAGTCAAAGTCAAAGTCAAATCAGTTCAATTCGGATCATGATATGTACTGTCATCGGTATGAGTTTTTTTGAGTTGTGTTTCATTATTTCACTTTTTTTTTAATATAAAAATTGTCTGAAGTACTGAAACACACAGTTACATGTATGGTTGGCAATCCACTTAAATATTTCTTTAATAGTCTGACGTAAACGATTGGATGACAGTTGAATGGCTCATTACTTTTTTTTACGTTTTTTTTTTAAATTCAAAGCGTTAAATTTTGCTTTTACTATGTTTACTTGATACTTGGTTATGATTTATTTTATGATTTATGATTTTAACGTGTATATGTGCGTATTTTAATAGTGCCTACGAACTGAATAAATGCTTTGATTCTTTGATTCTTAAAAGCCGACCATTCTCCCACTACACCGCTGGACTCTCAAAAGCTGCTCCTGCAATGAAAAGATGGCATTGTAACATATGAATATGAAAATGAATAAAAAAGCTTATACATAAATATAACATAACACTGACCTCTGCGACGCTCAGTGTGCCATTTCTTATCGACTATAGAAGGAATGAAAGGGAGCCGTCAGAGGTCGCCCGTGTTTACTGTACAGAGACAAATCAAGGGAAGGGTGGACCAAGGTTGCGTAAACTATACATATAAGAAACACATATATATATATGAAAGCTATGCTTGCTAGATTCTCTCTCTCTCTCTCTCTAACTAAACCATCGTATCTCAGATACTAGTGTACTTACCAGAGTGATCGACATACTAGTAACTAGTAGTATTAGTACCTAACTATTTTCTCTGATAGTAGAAAAAACATGTTATTTTGGTCAAAATAGTTGTATTACTATTATTTTTCTAGGATATAATGTCCTGTGTGTACTTTTGTACATACTAATTACTCATAGACTCTATAATATCGTTTAAAAACTAAAAAACAACCGACTTCAATGCCGCGCTATTCATTTTCAGTACCAATTTTGAGATGTTTATCTCAATATCTCTGGAGATACTTATCATACCTCGATAAAATTACCATGGTACCACACTTGGGATATCTCCTTTCGAACAAAAATAGAATAATCGAAATCGGTTCATAAACGACGAAGTTATCCGCGAACAAACATAAAAAAAAAAAAAAAAAAAAAAAAAATATATACGGTCGAATTGAGAAACCTCCTCCTTTTTTTTGAAGTCGGTTAAAAAGATAACTTGTAACATATTTTTTTTAGCAATAAATGCGTATTTGTTTACGTCGATCATTCTATGTATGTCTATGCCACGGATTAGACAAAGGAGGTTGGATTGGCAATAATCACACTTTTGTTTGAAAACCAGCGTCGCCGCGTTACTCCCACCAAACGATTCCACAACATAAACAATACAAATAGATACACGAATTACGCAAACTAATAAACAAATTACACATAGAACACGGGGCTGCAATTGCTTCGCACACTACTGCAATTGTTACGCACATTACTTCGAGACTCTATAAGTTACACACAATCACACGCGGCCGACCGGCCGGCGACCGACGCGAACGTGAATATAACGAGTCGGAGAGGCGTGGTGATTTCGCTCGCTTTGCAATCCATTGCGCGTAAACTGCGTCTCGAGGTAGAAATATTCGTACTTTACCAGCAATGTATAGTTATCTGTTCTCTGGGTATGTTGTCGTTTGAACAAAGAATTTCATAATTAAAAATAGTTTTTGGACAAAAATATCTATAATACGAAGATTTTATGCTTACCGATGAAAAGAAATTCCTCCTTGTTTAATACTTGATGTCTGACTCTTTAATTTACACGTAATAATCGCACAACACGGCATTTTGAGACGATTTTAGCGCACCTCCGCGCTGCGACGCAAACCACGAGCCACTAAAAAGTATGATCGCGTGGTTCTATGAATCTATGATTGTCTAATCATACTAGTGGCGCGCCTGCCCCGCCCACATTGCCAATCCAACCTCCTTTGTCTAATCCGTGGTCTATGCCGTCACTGTACTAGTAACTAATCTTTGAGTATTCAGCCAGAATAACTAAAAGATCACTTTGATAAACTGACAAATTAAGTTTTGGGGTTTCTTAACATTTCTTAATGGGTTATAAAGCTGAATCAGTGGCGTAGCTGGGTAACCAAAGGCCCTGGGGCAAAAAATATACTAGGGCCCCTACTAAACTATTTTACTATAATTATTAATGATCCAGGCGCGCGCGCTTGTAAATTCACTATTACCTAGCGTTTTGTAGTCACGCTGTCGAAGCGCGCCGCGTTCTCATAGGTCCGCCTTGCGTCAAGCGCGTGCTGTTGAATCACGCTGTTCGACGGCGCAACTGTGAAACCAGCCTAAGAATACAGGGAAATTCCCCGCAAGTTTCAAACAAAGATGTTCGAGTCTTATTGGGCATTCCCCTATATATTTTCAAATAAGTTGCTATTATTATTTAAGTCACGTTCCTGGAATCTGGTTTATTAATATTCCGAATGTGAGAGATATTTTCTCTACTTCAATTTATAGTTTGTAAGTCAGAGTCGGAGGGGCCCCCTGAGCTTGGGGGCCCCGGGGCACTGCCCCGTCTTGCGTTCCGGTACGCCACCTGCTCAATGGCATGAACTGATCATATTAATTACTAGCGACCTGCCCTGGCTTAACACGGGTAGAGCATATATGCCTGTATCGGTTAGCATCAGCTTGTTGCGTCAAGTATGTATTAACGTCTTCAACAATCATCGCCATAATATTTCAACCAATTTACTCAAAACCACACAAACTTTTCTCATGAATCAATCATCATCAACATCTCAATGAAATTATTATACACTAGCAGCCCGCCCCGGCTTCGCACGGGTAGAACATATAGGCCTACAAAATGTGCATCAGTTTGTTGCATCGAATATAAAATATGAACATATTTAACAACCATCGTCATATTTCATCCAATTTACACAAAACCTTAACGAATTATGCACCTAAACCTTCCTCATAAACACTCTGGCTATTGGTGAAAACCGCATGATAATCCGTTCAGTAGCTATTGAGATTATTGCGAACAGACAGACAGACGCAGTGATGAACTTTGTTTTATAATACTTACGTATTTATATTGGACGGCCCTTTGGCGTAAAGGATAGTTACCCTGATTCTGACCCGACGGTCGTTGGTTCTAATCCTAGCTATATACCTACCAATGAAAGTTTTATGTGCATTCATGAATCATGAGTTTTCGTACAGTGGTAGTGGAATCATTAAATCTACCAAAAAGTAGCTTACCACCAAGGAGTACATCTGCCGCCGTAACCTTACAGCGAATCCCCGACGCAAAATGTAGGGGTAATATACGTTTAACGTGTGTATCTGTGTGTCTGTCTGTAGCATCTTAGCACCTAACCGGATGAACCGATTTTGTTTTTATTATTGATAGTTTTTTTTTGTTTGATAGATGTCTTCATCGAGAGTTTTCTTAGCTTTGATTCATGAAAATTCGTTCAATCGTTATAAAATTATGAGCTTTTTTCTAGTTAATTGCGCTATGAAATCAACTTTCATAGGTCTGATCAATTCGAAAATCTTCTTCTTCAACGATATTGTAAGAACATGGAAGCCTCCTGGACTCTACAGAATACTCAAATCCTCACCAACTTACAGCTCAGATTTTAAATGTCGTGTTTAGAGTCATTGGAAAAAGCTATTATACATAGATCAGTCTATAACTCATCAGTCATCATCAGTCAGTAACTATGACCTAATCTGTGGTCTCACTGCAAATATTTTATTATTTTGTGATGCGTGTTTGTGAAATTCGTGATATCTTCTAGAGTTTTCATTTGAATTATATACTGTAAAGGACAATTTTAATCTATAATATGTGGCCAAGCTAATTAACGTAATTATTTGGATAAGGATTAATACTATATACTTGAAAATAGCCTTGGAAGTTATGTAATATTTTTTAACATAAATTTTAAGATTAAAATGGTTACTTTGAGTCAACCTTAAGAGATAGACATATGCCGTCCCGGAATTTTTTGTAGGTCTTATTAAGTTGTACAACTCTTGTATAGAAAATATTCTTCTATCTATTTTTAATTAAGCAGCGTTCGTAAGAAACGTGTTTTTTCGACCGTTTATTTGCCGACTTAGGTTGCAAATTAGGTCTCCACGAATGTACCTTTGATTTAAACGGGATAATATATAGCCTATTTTCATTCCGAAAGTCCATTCTATGTATTAGTGAAAGAATTTTTGAAATCGGTTCAGTAGTTTTTGAGCGTACTCATTACAAACATACAAAAATACAAAAATACAAATGTTCTCTCTTTATAATATTATTAGTATTAGTATTAGTATATTAGTAAGTATAGATATCTGTCGTAGAACTGATAATCCTAGGATCAGACTCGACATGTGAAAATTTGCTAAATAATTGCACTTAAATGTTTACTGTGGAAACTGCAAAGCCTGTTAGTTGCTTGACAGTGTGTGAAACAGATAAGAATAGTGTAGGTATGGGATTCAAACACCTGAACTACATTATGATGAAAACTATAAAATAATAAAACTTTAACTTATAGGAAGCGTTGAAGTCTGCTACTACCAAATATTATGGCATATAAAACTCAGGATTTTTATAATTGCGCGACTGCTGCACCTGTTTTAACCAACTTCGCAAAAAAGGAGGAGAGATTCTCAATTCGACTGTATTTTTTTTTATGTTTGTTACTTCAGTACTCCGTCAAATATTAACTGATTTGATCAATTCTTTTTTGTTTGAGAGATTATGCCTCTAGTTTGGTCCCATTCAACTTTTATCGAGATCTGTTAATGATCTCCGGAGATATGGAGATAACAATATAAACAAATTTGATACCTCGATGACATGATTATAGCTAGTGGATATTTTCACTATCGCGGCATGTGAAGTCGGTTTTGTCGTTTTGTACGATCACAAATTATCTTGAGACAGTTTCACACACCATGTAATAGATACAAATATCTCTGGATATTTTCTATCAAACCATAAAACATTACTGTTTCATTTCATGGCTAACTAACTAACGGCCGTATTCATAAAGATTTAGACATTTTAGACGAACGCATAGTGGTGGATCTGGTACTAGTACTGTAATGTCGATAGTGTTATAGGTTTGACCACACACCTAGTATTCACTCCTAGAACGGTTTGATAGTATGTTATGTTTGTGAACGGGGATAACTAACTGTCAAAGCGGTGGCACTGTGGTCACAGATTATAAAATACTGTGGTGGACTAGCAAGAATCCTACCAATATAAGTATAGTTAGTATGTTCAAAACTTGGCCCTGTCCATCATCTTTAGTCAACCCGCGTAAAGCCCACATTTCATGCGCTACCAAGGACAGTACCGATCGAATGTTACCACCCGAGCGATGACATCATCCATTATACCATCACCACATTCCCCACCAGACCAGAGAGTCCGGACCCCACTTATTGCAAATGCAATAAGTGGGGTTTAACAAAGTTTTTTTTTTACTTTACTACCACTTTATGACCTGGCGCCAAATATAACAAATGTTATATTTGGCGCCAGGTCATAAAGTGGTCACTTCCATAATTAACTAGTTACATAACATAGATCAATGGGATAAACAGAGTTACGGTAGTTGTATTACAATGGCTTCCTAAGCGCGTTATCTAAAACGTTTCTTGGGAATGCTGTGACTCAACAAACACCACCAAGGGTCACTTTGTTAAATTCTGTGACCTGAAGTAATACCGACACGGGTTTTTTGAGTTTATTTGCAAGTAAAATACAAGTAAGAATGTCTATTAAAATACCAAAAGGACTTGTGAAACTAAATATACATAAAAAAAACTCAATACTCAAAGCATTTCTTCTGTACTAGCTACGCCCGCGGCTTTGTCCAAGTTAAAAAGTATTCCATTACCTTATCTACTATACAGGCTATCCACGTGCAATATTTCAGATAAATCGGGCGAGCCGACCGTGAAGATATCTCAAACATAATTTAAGAACGTTTAAAAAACTAAAAGAACCGACTTCAAACGTCGCGCTAGTCTAAGTAGCCTGTCCAGTAAGGCTACTATGTAAGCTATCTCGGAAGCGGGATCCGCGGTGAGATTCGAATATCGTATTACCAGGCCTGTCGCACTCCGCGTTGTAGCTATGAAACTACAATTATTACAAACTTATTACTATACTTATTACTAATTACACTATTATATAATCTGTGCTACAAGTACCTCCGTGCACCCGCTGGGGTACAAGTTCAGTCAGTAAAGTGTCACGCGCGCTCTCAATCGGCCGCGCGCCTTACTTTACTGATGTGCTTGTATCCACCTCAATATTATATTCCTTGCTTACGATATTAACTTATAGTAACTGTAAAGAGTAACTATGTAAAAAGCAAAGAATGTCACACATAAAATGGTAGGTAGGTATAAATCAGCTGAGTTTCATGTTTCAAGGGAATTCACGTTATGATCTTTAGGGAATTTCAATCGACATTACATCTTGCAAAATATTAATTGTAACTTACTTGAAATTGGTAGGTTATTTTATTATTTACTGTAGGTAGGTTACGTAGATCCTATAGGTACCTACCTAAAAAAGATAAATCTGACTGACTGATTCACTGACATATCAGCGCACAGCTAAAACCAACAAAGTTATACCTACCTACTTATTTGAATTGACTTAGCTTTTTCTTTGACTAACGAACCTTACAATACGATTTTGTCGAGACAAACGAGTTGTATAGTCCGAGAGCTGATACAAGATTTGTACTCAGATAAATAAGTACAGTTACCAATGTTTACTTGGGGTTTTATTTTATTATTTTTTAACAGTATATAGATTAGTTCTAAGATAAATAAATAGGGTAGGTCCCACTAACGTTTACTTCAGTTTTCCTTTTTTTCTTTCTTAATGGTTTTGTAATTTGATGATTTAATGATTTAAAGAAAGCCCAAGTCAAAAGTACTTATAACCGGCGAGCATGTATGAAGGCGCTCATGAAAGTGGAAGAAGCGAAAGAGGTATGTCAGGATCGTAGCATGTGGAAATAAGTAGTCTCTACCTACCCCAACGGGAAAAAGGCGTGATTGTATGTATGTATGTATGATTTTATCGTGTCATACGATAGTCAGATTTTTATAATCCGAGAGTTAATGTTATTAAAGTACTTACAGATCTCAGATCACTGAGATTCACTGAGATCTGATAAGTATCTCCAGAGATATGACGATAAACGTCTCAAACTTGCTACTGAAATAGACTAGCGGGGCCGTCTAGCTAGCCGTCGTGCCTCAGTAGCCAACTGGTGACCACTCGCGCAGTGTGCGGACGGACATTTTCGTGCATGAGTGTAAAAGCTTAGCCCATTTTCATTCGATGGGGATAGATTATTGGTGCTGGTATTGGTATTGAGTACCTGATTTCGGTATTTTTCTTCAGTTATGGTGTTTCTAATCCAAACGAGGTCTGTTCTTCCACCAACACGAATACCCGCCCAAACCATAATTGTTCCGCCGTGGTATGAATGGACTTCCTGAGGGTATTGCAGACGCTTCTTACGTCCAGCCAGGCTATTCTGTAAGCTATCTCGACAGCGGAATCCGCGGTGAGATTTGAATTTCGTATTACGAGATTCAACCGTATTACGAACGTGATACGTAGTACGAAATTCGAGATAGCTTACAGAAAAGCCTGGCAGGAGCTCGCCATACATGTACTCTTCGTGAATTAGGATAAAAACCGAATCGTGACTCTTAGGTAAACAGTAGTACAGACCATTGGTTATCTTCCTCAAAGCTTATTATTGTATAAATTACTTTTTAACTGCAAAATTTAACAATGAGATTGATACAGAATTATAAATGACATTTACAAAATATAAAATATAAGTTATAAAATCTTAAATTCTAACATCTAATTATTTGTTTTTTATTATTGTCTCAATTATTAACACGTTTATTCAATGATGATTTATTTTCTAATTTAATATTTAATTTGAGATTTTGTTTTAATTGTAATATGAGTAATAATTTTAATGTAACCTGAAAATTTGTTAATTATCCCAGTTCTTTCACATGCCATTACATGGCGAAATAGATGGTCTTATATGATTTTCCAACTTTGTTATTCTAAACAAGCACCGGAACATGTTATTCCGGAGGTTGCGGGTTCAAGTCCCGTCGGTACGATGAAATTTTGGATTGTGTTTAACAATTTACAAAAATATTAAGTGTGTAACACTTCAAAAGAAACATAATATTTGATTTACGCAGTGCAACATCTCTCGTCGGATTTGAAAACTGTAATGATTTCTTCCGAATGATTAACTTACGTAATAAGTAGTCATAGATGGCGCCACCAATGCATAATTGGGTTAACAAATGCAATCCACTAATTTCGTCGTAACGATACTTCGCACCGTGGCTTAATTGGCAACGCACCGGAACATGTTATTCCGGAGGTTGCGGGTTCAAGTCCCGTCGGTACGATGAAATTTTGGATTGTGTTTAACAATTTACAAAAATATTAAGTGTGTAACACTTCAAAAGAAACATAATATTTGTTATTCTATTTCATGTGAAATAAATGATTTCATCTCATCTCATCATCTCATCATCTCATAATCTCATCATCTCATCTCATCTCATCTCATCTCATCTCATGCATGTTTCGAGTCGTCAGTTGCGCCGGGAAGCGCGGGCAATACAACGTGCGTTGCCGCCATCCTAGCCGCTCCCAGACGAAGACCTACGTATTAGGTGGAAACCTGGTCGGAGCATATCCGAAGTAAATACACGCGAACAAAAGCCGGTACGTTCACATTAAAATGAATAATTTTCGCGAAAACTTTCAAACTAAAATAAGAAAGGATTTTCTAAAATTCACCATTAAAGGGGATGAATTGGGGGTTCAAAGTTTGTATGGAGAAACAAGATTAGAGTAGTACTATAGTCTCTATAACAACAATACTATAAACATAATAAAGTTAAATTAAAGGGAATCCCCATACAGAAACGTTTTTTATTCAATCTTATAAACCGTAATAGATAGAAACTTGAAATTTGCTCATAGTGTATATTACAATAACTGCCTGCTTCAACATCAAATAATAAAAACTCAAATAAATTAAAAATTAAAGGGATCCCATTCAAGAAACTTATTTTTTCAGCTTATTATGTTCAATCGGAACCCTACATGTGCGAGTCCGAGTCTCGTGTCGTGTCGTGTCGTGTCGTGTCGTGTCGTGTCGTGTCGTGTCGTGTCGTGTCGTGTAGTCTCGTGCTTGCCTAGTTTATTTATTATTTCGTCCACGTTCATCTTATTTATCTTCCTAAACATAATGGTGGGCCTGTCATTTGTCAGAAATACCCAATATATTCAAAAACATCGAACTTTGGGCGCCAAATACACACTAATTTGACAAGCAAATAACGTTTATTAATTACAATTCAGCCGTGATAAAGCAGGGTCTCTAGTTACGGCCAGAGACATTAGGACGTATGAGGTTTTACTTCCAAATTCAAAAGTGAATTAAAGGAACCTAACCCAAAATACGTCTTTATTATTGCTGAACTTTTCCAGTCGACTACTATTAAGAGAAGTACAGTCCGGCAAGTATAACTTGGCGCGGCTGTGCGCCACTGTGCTTTTACTTGGTACTTTGATAACAGTTTCTCTTAAACCACTTACCGCGGGTATTATTGAGACCGGCCTATAGCTGTCAATGCTGGATCGTTTGCCTTTGCCTTTGTATAGCAGTGACACCTTGCTGATTTTTAGAGGGGTCGGAAACGATCCTTCCTTCAAGCAGGTGTTGGGCACAGGGCGGTTAGTGCAGGGGCTAACTGAATTATAGCAGTCCTTAACAGTTTCATACTAACTCCCTATATATCTTTCGATGTCTTGGGTGGGATGCGGGTCATAACTATGCGGTGAACTTCGTCAGCAGTAAACCTGTGGAACCTAAATGAGCGGTCAGCAGCTCAGCGCGGTGCGTACCCGCAGCACGTCAGCGCGCGGCGCGCCGCACGCCGCCGCCGCATGGCATCTATCGCATTCTTTTTAGTTTCAAATTTTGAACCGTCGTCTTTTCTTAAAAGGTCCGTGAAGTCCAGAAAGGGAGAGTTGTTCTTGCCTCTTTCTTTATTTACTATGTTCCACATAGATTTTGATGCGTTACTACTAGAGCTTATTAAATTCGAGTAATAGTTACAGTTACTATTGGTCAATACCGTGTCGTGACAGACGGAAACCCGGACAGACGGTCAAGAAAGTGATCTTATAAGGTTTTCTTTAAAGGGTTCCGTACCCAAAGGGTAAAACGGGACCCTATTACTAAGACTCCTCTGTCCGTCTGCCTGTCTGTCTGTCCGTTCGTCTGTCACCAGGCTGAATCTCATGAGCTGTGATAGTTAGGCAGTTGAAATTTTCACAGATGATGTATTTCTGTTGCCGCTATAACTGTTGTTATATACTAAATACATATAATACTAAAAACAGAATAAAATTTAAAATTATAGGGGGTTGCCATACAAGAAACGTTTTTTTTCGGCATTTAAATATAACGCCATCTATGACGGCGTTAGACGGCGTTATAAGAAATAAGCACGCGGCTTACAACTCTGTTTTGATAAAATGTTTATTAATTATTATTTGTTGCTGGCGAAAAATGATAGTGGTATTTTATGCTCGATTTTATAAAATACTGTAGTGTGGTATGAAACCCTACGAGTGCGAGTCCGAGTCCAACTTGCTGTTGGCCAGTTTATTTACCTTTTGAGGTACGGAAGCCTAAAAATCATAATCTGATTTCAGTATGTGTGTGCCATTAAGCTTATTCTACAGAAACAATATTTTGCTCTGCTTTCTTTCCGGACGCATTCCCTCAGTATATGAGTTACATCTTCGACTACAGCACATTCTATACAGTGTGGTGAATTGCCTTTTTTTCATTAAATATGCAAAACTGTTCAAAGGAATGTGTCCAGAACGAAGCCTGAACGCAATCACAAAAAACAATGCGACTTTTAAGCAAAGTCGCACACACACGTGTTCAATGCTGCTTACCTACAACGTCGAGGAGAGGATTCCTCGAAATGTAAACTCGCGACTGAATCGCGAGTTTACATTTCGGGGAGAGTATTCTGCAGATTCAAGGAGATTTCTCAGCATTAGGTAAAGTTTACCACATTCTTGCAATATAATAATATATTGTAACAGGATACTGAATTTAAATACAAACAACTAATGTAAACTACGCTAAACAGGCGGCAGCAGAGTGACGGGTGCGTCATTATGATTATTTGACGTGTGCGGTGACCGGGGCCCGGGCCGGGGCTACGACAGTTGCATTCGATGTCTCATCAACCAAAAAAGAGCTGATAATTAAAATTAAATAATTAAAATAAAATTAAACTGCTAACGGATTTTCATGAAACAAAGCCAAGAACATTTTCGATGAAGACACCTATGAAACAAAAAAAACCTAAATCAAAATCGGTTCATCCGATTGGGCGCTACGATGCCACAGACAGACACACAGATACATAGACACACAGATACACACGTCAAACTTATAACAGCCCTTCTTTTTGCGTCGGGGGTTAAAAACTAAGCTAATTCTTCATAATGTTCAGTAGGTATGTTTTTTAAAACTGATTTATATATTATGTGATGTAATAAAACATGTATATTGTGTTTTTATTTAATTAATAACTGAGTTCCTAATTAAAAAAAGATCGAAATGTAAAATAAATAAAAAATCCGATTTAAAACCAATTAATCCGATATAAATCGAATTAACCCGTTTTTTGGATTTTTTAAATAATAATATCGTTTAATAAATTATTTTTCAAAAAAAATAAAACCGACTTCATAACCACAAAAAGGCACTCAAAAGCGAAAAATAATTTACTTTAAATTATTATAAGCGTTACCCACTTCTCTATTTGAAGTCGGTGCCAGCCAAGTCTAATAGGTAGTAGATAGATAATACCTACATGTATCTACCTACTTACTAACCTACATGTACCTACTTACTACTACTACATACATAGTATCTATCTAATATCCAATAGACTTGGCTGGCACCGACTTCAAATAGAGAAGTGGGTAACGCTTATAATAATTTAAAGTAAATTATTTTTCGCTTTTGAGTGCCTTTTTGTGGTTATGAAGTCGGTTTTATTTTTTTTGAAAAATAATTTATTTTACCCTTTTTAGTGCAAAAAAAGTTTTAATGAAATTACATGCATCTATTAAATTTCGTGTCTGGGCCGTTATACACTGTCGGATATATACTTTTTGAAAATTTCAAGTATGTACCTATAACGGTTAAGAAGATACAGATCTGTAAAGTGCGCACATATAGACACACGGACGGACGGACGGACGGACGGACGAACAGACAACAAAGTCGCAGAAAGTGTTCATTTGGTAGCCTTTGGGTTCGGAACCCTAAAAAAATTGACTTTAAATGCCGCGCTAAAGTGAAAATATTCACTAGTAATAATGATGTCATCAAGGTATCAAAGGACAATGTCTAAAATGGCCCTGTACAATTAAAGCATCTGACACACACGATAATTAATTGTCTATTTTATTACAATAATTCCAAATACTTTTATAACACGGACTAGTTGGATTCCAAAATGAATATTACAAAGTATTATTACCATTAATTGCCTTAAATTATTAAATTATTAACATTAATTGCCGCCATATGGCCAACGGAGTACTGAATTCTACTACGATTCTACTATCTATGTTATAAGAGGCACTTCCCTATATTGTGGATACCCGAATTATGAAAGCATTGTGTAGCCAACCTAACAACGGAAAGTATTATTTACGTAGTAACTATCATATAGTATGTGGTTTTATGCTTATAATTTTTTTTTGCTGTGTTGATTGGTACAAAGTACGTTCATAATTCTGAGTAATTTAATTATGTATGCAGTGTCGCGGGTCTGAAATGGCCGCCATCTTCGCCAAATGTCATGTCATGTCAAAAAATATTAGGTATGTTCAAAAAGTTTGCACCCTAACAAGACTTTGCCCGGTAGAACATTCCTGTGAAGACAAATTATTTATATTTATATATAATTATTCATTATAATTATTAATATATAATTATTTATTGAGGGCCCGGTGGCGTAATTGGGAGAACGGTCGGCTTTGATGCCGTGGTACCGAGTTCAAACAGCCGTGCACCAATGAATTTTTCTATCGAAAAATATATGTGCGCTTCTCACAGTGGCCCTCCGGTGAAGGAAAACATCGTTAAGAAACCAATAACCCCCGCATTGTGGTAGAACATATCTAGTGTCCGCCTGGCCAGCTACCACCCTCAAGTCAGAAAATCTGTCGCCAAACATCTAATGTGTTCCGGCAGCTATCCTTGAGAGCCAGTTCCCATTCTAGTCAACTTCTCTATCTTCGACCGCATCATCACTTAGCAACAGGTGAGATAGTGGTCAAACGCTTGCCTATAAGATATAAAAAAAAATTATCCCCACCTTTATTTCTATCTCGCTCACAGTTACCGTAAGAATATCTTATATGCAATAGCAACCTCCATTGTGTATATATATCCATTTGTATAATCTTCTTGGGACTCTTCTACTAAAACTAGTACATTCTCCTATGTTTGAGGTATTTATCTCCATATCTCTGGTGATACTAATCAGATCTCGATAAAATTAAAATGGGACCACCTCGGAAACGTATCCTACCTATTAAAAAAAGAATCATTTGAATCCGTTCACAATTGATGGAGAAATCGCGTAACATACACACAAAAAAAAAAAAAACATACAGACGAATTGAGAACCTCCTCCTTTTTTGTGAAGTCGGTTAAAAACTAAAAAACAACCGACTTCAATGCCGCGCTATTCATTTTCAGTACCAATTTTGAGATGTTTATCTCAATATCTCTGGAGATACTTATCATACCTCGATAAAATTACCATGGTACCACACTTGGGATATCTCCTTTCGAACAAAAAAAGAATAATCGAAATCGGTTCATAAACGACGAAGTTATCCGCGAACAAACATAAAAAAAAAAAAAAAAATATATATATACGGTCGAATTGAGAAACCTCCTCCTTTTTTTGAAGTCGGTTAAAAATCATGATTTCTTATCAATCCTTATCCCTGCTCCTTACTATCTTACTTGATGTTAAGTGACGATCGGTGATCGATGATGTAGCACGCTTACCTAGAAGATACCTGATCACTCGCGATTTGAAGACCACATTGTACTTAACAGAAAAGACGTGTTCTGTAGTCAATGCAATTATGCGGATCAAATGTCAACTGATCTCGTGAACGGTTAAATGGATCGGGAAATCCCAGTAGCCCAGTACACAGGGCGTAGCCACAGTACTTACATTGAAGATTTTATATTGGCGCGTAGTACGTAGTACTATTAAGTATTCTGTGTGCCTAGCTCCAGACCGTGAGCACAGAATAAATAATAGTAGATTTCAGTACCGTGAGCATAGTTCGTAGACATCCGTGTCCGTGTACAAACAATCTGTGTGTAGTGGTATGGTAGGTAGTAGGCACTCAACGCCACGCCACGATACCACTAGCGTGAACATACTGCGAGGCCGGGCCATGTAGCCGCCCAGTATTGGGGCAAGTGTACACAACAATTCAACAAACGAATAGCTCTTTTCACACTTCAAGACGGCGCGGCTTCGGAGTTCGGCATCAGTTCAGTTTAGTGTTCAGTCGTGACCGGCAACTCGACGAGAACACTAGTGGATATATCTACCAGGACCTCACTAAGACATGTGAGTTTTTCTTTCAATACTTATTATACTTACTCATATCACCAGCTTTATTTACATAATTTTATTTCAGTTTACCAAACAACGTTTATCTGAATAATAATTGTTTGAAAACGTCCGTTTTTCGTTCCGCGTCACATACCCGCGTGTATTTTCGGCGTATCGGTTTTACGAACTACATCATAAAATTGCGTCGTTGTATTTCAGTCGAAAATACGATGCGTAGTTTTGACTATTGTAAACGTTTGATACAGTTTTAATACACATACAGATAAAGCTATAGTAACTTCTTAAATCCGGTGTTATTTGAGCTTTTCCTATAGATGTGAAGGCGCATGCGCCAACATAAAGGGCGCGGTCCGGCACCGGGCCACAGAACAGTTAGTAGTCCTACGACCGGGCTACACCCATGTGTTTTACATTAATATTTTTACTAAACATATAATATATATATATAATACTCAGATATCTGAAGCATTTGCTTGCCTGATAGATATTTAGACAGAAAGCATTTATTTATTTAAGATGATACTTCTCAATTTGTATTTTAGGTTACCACCTAGTCTTGAAACTACCGAGCTTAGGAAAATTGTACGCCCGAAAGGGAAAACAATATAATAAGTTATGACTGCCTTATACTTATGTACTTCTTCTTAAAAGCAAATAATAACAGATTCAACTCTTGGCCGGCAATATTAAACTACGACGTCAGACCAACCAGTTTATTTAATATGCACTAGAGGCACTAGATAATTATACTCTTTCAATCCAATTTTAAATCAAATAACATTTTAGGAATTAAGATGTGTTTTCGCAAATGTTGAGATTTTATGGCATCAATACGTATCCGACGAAACGTGCGCGGTGTCATTAATGTTATTCTATTTGTTTTAATGTTTTGTTGGTTAGATTATCTTACACGATGATGCTGAACAATGGCTGCACGAATTTTGTAGAGTGTAGTGTACTTAGTTGGGAAGTTTTTAGATATTTTGGAACTATCGATATAATACCGATGGCAATTATCAGTTTATTAAGCAAATTTAAAACGAAGTTGGTGAGGAGTTGAGAATTCTGCAGATTCCAGGTGATGTCCTAGCATCAGGTCAATGCTACCATGTTCTTATAATATTATAGATGAGTGGTGATATAATGAGAGGATACCTAATTTCGAATTGATCAGAGTTATGAAAGTAGATTTCATAGCGTTATCAACTATAAAAAAAGCTCATATTTTTAAACGGCTGAACAGATTTCCATGAATGAAAGCTAAGAACACTCTCGATAAGACACCTCCCATCAAACAAACAACATAAAACCGGTTCATTCATTTGGTTGAGCGCTACAATGCCACAGACATACATACTCACACATACACAGATACACATGTCAAACTTCTAACACCCCTGTTTTTTGCGTTGGGGGTTAAAAATGATATCAACCAGAAAATCACTCGTGCGGCGTGTGACGAGATATTTTTGAAAGCTTTTTTTAGTTTTAACCTATACTGTATATCTGTAAAGTTTACAATAACAGTAGCACAGATATTATAAAATAAACACAGTTTGAGTTTAACGAAACCAACCATTCAATACTATAAAACGCTAAACAAACTCAAGCATAAGTGTTGTTCTGACGCTTCCTCTGTCACATCACATCACTATCTCACCTGATGATAAGTGTCGGCGAATATTACAAAGTTTAATTAGAGACAGACAAGCATTTGACCACCAATGCCAGCGTGATGGTGACGATGCAGTCGTAGTGTACCTACTCACACTTGTCAGTAAATGTAACACGGCACTCTTGCCATGAGAACCCACAAAGCGCAAATATTTCAATGTAATTCCGAATTGACTAGTAACATGCCGGCTCTAAGTCGACTGGCGACGTTCAGTGGTCAATCATTTAACACCACAGGCCATGGTGGCCAATCATGGACACGAAGGCGCCTGAGTAACAAATGCATTTATTTAGTTTTTCTTATATCTTATAGGCTAGCGTTTGACCACTATCTCACCTGTCGGTAAGTGATGATGCGGTCGAATATGGTAATCATGCTAGGGCCTATAATGGGAACTGGCTCTCAACGATAGCTGCCGGAATACATTAGATGTTTGGCGACAGATTTTCTAACTTGAGGGTGGTAGCTGGCCAGGCCAGACCAGATAGTGTCCTACCACCATGCGGGGGTTGTTAGTTTCTTAACGATGTTTTTCCTTCACCGGAGGGCCACTGTAAGAAGCGCACATACATTTTGCGATAGAAAAATCCATTGGTGCACGGCGGGGTTAGTAGCACGGTACCTCTGGCATCAAAGCCGACCGTTCTCCGGTTTACGCCACCGGGCCTTCAATTGTGAGGATAAAAGAGTGCAGGAACGTATTTGGGTAGACCATTTGAAGTGGGTAGGCAACCATTCAGCTTCGAGTGCCGACAACGTGTTGTCTAATTCTATTTTTTACCGAGTGAGCTCATGGCGAGCATCAATTTAAATTTTAAATGTACTATCGACCTCGAACACTCCTTATACTATTATGTATTCTGTGACGACGCATTCAATTTCAGTATGCCAAATATTACTTATTGTAATATTCTATTATCTATATCACTAAAGTTTACTTTGGATCGACTAGGCAGTTTCAAGCTCGATTCTATCATCGTTTGTGGGGACCGCGCTAGAGTGTCGATGTTGTTGTGTTTGTTTAGCTAACTTTGGATCGACTAGGCAGTTTCAAGCTCGATTCTATCATCGTTTGTGGGGACCGCGCTAGAGTGTCGATGTTGTTGTGTTTGTTTAGCTAACTTTGGATCGACTAGGCAGTTTCAAGCTCGATTCTATCATCGTTTGTGGGGACCGCGCTAGAGTGTCGATGTTGTTGTGTTTGTTTAGCTAACTTTGGATCGACTAGGCAGTTTCAAGCTCGATTCTATCATCGTTTGTGGGGACCGCGCTAGAGTGTCGATGTTGTTGTGTTTGTTTAGCTAACTTTGGATCGACTAGGCAGTTTCAAGCTCGATTCTATCATCGTTTGTGGGGACCGCGCTAGAGTGTCGATGTTGTTGTGTTTGTTTAGCTAACTTTGGATCGACTAGGCAGTTTCAAGCTCGATTCTATCATCGTTTGTGGGGACCGCGCTAGAGTGTCGATGTTGTTGTGTTTGTTTAGCTAACTTTGGATCGACTAGGCAGTTTCAAGCTCGATTCTATCATCGTTTGTGGGGACCGCGCTAGAGTGTCGATGTTGTTGTGTTTGTTTAGCTAACTTTGGATTTTTATTTTAATCAATCTACTGCAAGAGTGTATAGTAGTATAGTATAGTAGTGTATCAAACTGCACATAACTAGGTATTAAAACACTTCTCGTCTCGTCTCACACCGTCTTCCATTAAGATACAATCAGTAAATAAATGTGTCTGGATTCGATGACAGTAGTATCGTTCTCATAGTACTAATTATACGACCAATTTTCGGTCATGGAAATGTCGACATATTTTTTAATAAATATACACCACCACCCACAATTCCACCTACAATTATGTAATTTACCGAACTCTGAGTTCATCACTCCTCTTCTATTTTGGTCAAACTAAGTCAAATTAATAAACTCGCTTAATGGAACAACACACAATGTTACTAAAATGAGACATCTATCAAGATACCGGTTACGACGACAGAGACTAAGTAAGTACCTACATATTTGTTCTGTGTCACGAGCTTAGAGTATATTTATTACTAGTAATATATAGGTACTAACTAAGATGTAAATAAGATGGATTGATTAGATAGTTATTATTGTGAATGATGATGGACATCACTAGCATGTTCACCATCGTCAACCTCGACCACATCATCGTTTACCACCAAGCGAGATAGTGGTCAAACGCTATCCTATCAGATATAAAATAAATTAAAATGACTTAGGTAAGCCCAAAGTTTTTGATCAACATAATAACGCCTCGGATATTTATGAAGATTTAACAAACGCATAGTATAGTAGTAATATACCTCACACCAATATTGTCAATAACGTAGTGGTTTGATTGAATTACAGTTACCTATTATAATGACCCCGTGCGTCCGCGATCACTGTGATATCTCATAGTAGTATTCGTAAATACGGGACACGGGTGCTTTTCATGCGTTCCCAGTCCGCACTCTAAACTTTTAATGTGTCCAATCTTTAGTAGAAATGGATTGCAAAAATTATAGGTCATTTGAAAAAGAAGAAAATGCGTAAATGGTTGCTATTTATTAGGTTAATGGTCCAAGTCTTTCAACCCCTCACCGTCAAACATTGTCCGTTCATTCACCTGGATTTTCTTTCTGCCGCTCAGTGGGATACAGACAACACTCATGATCTTTAAATCAACGTGAAAAACAAAACAAAAACATTTGATAACATTTGAAAACAACTTGGCTTCATGCAATCTTCTATTCTACAAAAGTTTGTTGTACAAACTACCTCCATTGACAATCTATGTATAACATATGTATAACAGTATGTATAACAGTATGTATAACAGTATGTATATTTGCCGCCAGTATTATGGGCACTATTTCCACCGGTGATGAATCTTTTTACAAGCTTTTATTTAACTTGCAATGTATGTATGTATGTAACTATGTATGTTCGGGTGGAATCTTGGAAGCTAAATTAGACCCACTTCCCGATGTCCGATTGGACTCAAATTTGGTGTACTTATGTATCTTCGGTGACAATACAATGATATGATGCCATGGAGCTGGTCTGATCATGGAGACGGAAGGTGGCCACGGCATCTCTGTGATAAAACAACATAACCCCACCGAGTTTGGGCTCGATTGATTTATCTTGAAAAGAACTTAACACCTAGATGATATTCAGGATCTGATGATGAAGCTGGAAGGTGGCTACGGCATCTCTGTGATAAATCAACATAACCCTACCGAGTTTGGGCTCGATTGATTTGTCTTGAAGAGAACTTTACACCTAGATGATATCCAGGGTCTGATGATGAAGCTGGAAGGTGGCCACGGCATCTCTGTGTTAAATCAACATAACCCTACCGAGTTTGGGCTCGATTGATTCGTGTTGAAGAGAACTTTTCACCTAGATGATATCCAGGGTCTGATGATGAAGATGGAAGGTGGCCACGGCATCTCTGTGATAAATCAACATAACCCTACCGAGTTTGTGCTCGATTGATTTGTCTTGAAAATAACTTTCACCTAGATGATATCTAGGGTCTGATGATGAAGCTGGAAGGTGGCCACGGCATCTCTGTGATAAATCAACGTAACTCTACCGAGTTTGGGCTCAATTGATTCGTTTTGAAGAGAACTTTACACCTAGATAATATCCAGGATGATGAAGCTGGAAGGTGGCCACGGCATGTCTGTGATAAATCAACGTCACTGTACCGAGTTTGGTCTCGATTGATTCGTCTTGAAGAGAACTTTACACCTAAATAATTTTTAGTGACTGGTGATGAAGCTGGAAGGTGGCCACGGCATCTCTATGATAAAATAACGTAACCCCAGTGAATTTGGGCTCAAATGATTCGTCTTGAGGAGCACTTTACACTTAAATGATAGCCAGGATCTGATGATGAAGCTGTAAGGTGGCCATGGCATTTCTGTTATTTAATAAAACAACGTAGCCCCACCGAGTCGATTGATTTTCCTTGAAGAGCACTTTACCCATAATCACATCAAATATCCGGGGAATATTTTAAAACATCATGACTTCTCTTAAATACTTAGGTAAAAGGTAGGTAGTCGGTATCTATACCTACCTACTAAAAAGTTAAAAATAAATTATAAATAAAAAAAAATATTTTTAAAAACTAGCTTTTATCTGTGACATTGAACTAAAATGTAAAAAAAAAAATCAAGTTTTTGACGTGTAGGTACTTACCTATATTTTTAAAAGCTTGAGGCACTGAAGTATTGTAATTACCTAGCCTGAAAAACGGGTAGTACTTCAAGCTTTTAAAAATATAGGTAAGTACCTACACGCCAAATACTTACTAGAATTTATTTTTAACATTTTAGTTCAATGTCCCAGATAAAAGCTTGTTTTTATAAATATTTTTTATTTATAATTTATTCATAATAAAAATGTGTAATGCTACATTTTGGCATCCTGCAGTTTCTGCGTCGTGTATGAATTAACATCTTCAACAAAAATCGTCATATTTCAACCAATTTACACAAAAAACCTTATTTATACCCTACGACTTATACTTACAACAAAACCTTCCACTTGAATTATTCTATTAATTGGTGAAAACTGTATCAAAATCCGTTAAGTAGAATTTGACTTTATCGCGAACAGATAGACAGACAAACACGGCGTGGGACTTTGTTTTATAATATGTAGTGATATAATATATATACATTATGGTTATATATTGTGAGTAGTTATTAACTTGTAAATATTTGTATTATGATATACTTGCACATATATTTTTTTATTTAATAAGTACCTATGTAGGGATTTAAAATACATAAAAATATTCCTATAACATCAGCATTAGGGCCTCATACTATTCCTGATATACATGAACGAATTGCCGCTTATCATGTGTTTCCGGACGATGCCACGATTTATATTTTTGACATTTTGTATTACATTAACTCACATGACCTGATTCGACAGTTAACCAAATAATGTGTATGTTGACCTTGGTACTTATTACTATAATAAACTTCTGAGTATATCAATCAATGGGATAAATTTAATACAAAAATATGATCATGTTATAAAGTCGTTAACAATGCCTTTAAATTCATAAGTAGTTTATTTTCTGTATAAATTTAACAATTTCGACATTATTTTTCTCGAGAGATGAGTCCTATCTTACCTCACCTGAAACGTAGTACTTTTATTTATTTCGTGCCTGAAGCTAATAAACTTTAATACAATAAGTATCACCCTACTATTTCAGAAGTGGCACACGAGTGAGTGACAATAATTCTCAACACGTATATAATCACACTAACACGCAATGCGGTAATGGACAAATGTAGGTACGACGTGATTGCAGTTACTGTCTCAGTGTGAACTTCACCTGCATTAAAAAGTATTTTATGTAATAGCTAAAGATAGGTATTTGTGCAGAATTTCAGCCGAATCGATGAAGTCGTTGACCTCGCAAGTATCCTGTGCTGGTTTACTACTTATAGGTACTGGCTATGCCTGCGCAAAACATGTTCAGACGTTTGACCGTGAATCACAAACAAACACACTGACTTTCGCTGTTATAATATTGGCATAGATAAGATAAGTAGGCTCGCTTGCAACTGAACTACCGAGATAACCTAACAATTATTAAACATTTTAATAACAAAACCTGTTCAACTGGATCTTTGAATTTATTGTGACGTCTTCATTCGATTTTCCTCATAACAACCAAACGCTATAATGTGCGTAGGTATAACGTATAAATCATAAATTGCTTTGATTTACAAAGAAAAACTCATTCGGCTTCATCATCTTGCAAATTGTACCAAACTTGTTTCTTAATTATGTGCATTGCTCTTCTAATGACTATGTCATTAGAGGAATACTCATTGCGCGATCATCTTAGCCAAAAGTTTTTCTGTTATTTTTTTTGTTTCAGTTCCATGTATGCGCCCCTAAAGTTAAACTTAAACTAAAGATAAACTCCCCCTTAAACTTTTATATTTTTATTTTTGTATAAAAATCGTAAAGCGGTTCACAGCATACATCTACCTACCAAGTTTACCAATTCTGTAGTCCTAACAGCTTCGGAATAAAATGGCTGTGACATACGGACGGACAGACAGACAGACATGACGAATCTATAAGGGTTCCGTTTTTTGCCATTCGGCTATGGAACCCTAAAAATGGCACCATCGATTTGCACCAACAAATGATTACTGCAGCGCCCCCTGGTGAGTTGTCACCGTAACAACTATCTAAAAACATGCACCAATTACACCCGAACTCATACCTGAACTTTGCATCAAAATCGGACTAGTAATTTTAGATAAAAATGGCAACGTGGATTTGCACACACAAACAAACAAAGATCCTCTCACCCCAAACGCATTTACAGTCTCCGTTCCGTCATGGATAAAAAATGATACAAATTTAATCAACGTTTCTTGCATGATTCCATCTTAAACCGCATCGTCAGTCACTTAACACTAGGTGATCCCACCAGTGGTCAAGCTACTGCCTGCACGCAATAAAGAAAATCATTTACATTTAGTATCATGAGCTCACAGGGTTGGGGCGAGCCTTGACCTTGGCTTTATTGTGTGTACCTCGTATACAAGACGGTGCACCTTTCTTTCATCGATTTTAACAACGTTCTCATAGTTTGTTTGTGTTGTATCACCTGTTGCCGTTGGTAGTTAAATCTACGGTTAAATTCATTTTATAATAGTAGTTTATGAAACTGTTTTCATATCGAGTCGTCTAGTCTAACTGTTTTAATGTTCAGTTTCAAACACTATTTTATTTACACTCATGCTATAGGTAGTTACCAAATGCAATAATATCGTTTAAAAACTAAAAAAGAACCGACTTCAATGCCGCGCTATTCATTTCCAGTACCAATTTTGAGATGTTTATCTCAATATCTCTGGAGATACTTATCAGACCTCGATAAAATTACCATGGTACCACACTTGGGATATCTCCTTTCGAGCAAAAATAGAATAATTAAAATCGGTTCATAAACGACGAAGTTATCCGCGAACAAACATTAAAAATATATATATATATATATATACCGTCGAATTGAGAAACCTCCTCCTTTTTTTGAAGTCGATTAAAAATCTGTTTGATTAGGTATTTGTTTGGGACTTCTTCACGGTCAAACGGTTGTAAATTTATATCTTTACCAATAAATGAGTATTTGAGTATTTGAGTATTTAAAACGATTTAGCTGACATTTTGCATAGAGATAGCAGGTCTATGGATCAGGCTATAGGATTATTCTAAACGCGGGCAATGCCACGGAGCTACTACCTGTGTATAATATACACAGCTAGTATTAAAACAAAAACCAAAGTTAGCAAGAACGAAACAGAAAAAACAATGAGTCCGTAATTACGTTACTATGGACACGGACTAAATATCGGTCTACTCCGCATGCACCCTAGCGCGGTCTACATAAACATCGGTCTACTCCGCATGCACCCTAGCGCGGTCTACATAAACATCGGTCTACTCCGCATGCACCCTAGCGCGGTCTACATAAACATCGGTCTACTCCGCATGCACCCTAGCGCGGTCTACATAAACATCGGTCTACTCCGCATGCACCCTAGCGCGGTCTACATAAACATCGGTCTACTCCGCATGCACCCTAGCGCGGTCTACATAAACATCGGTCTACTCCGCATGCACCCTAGCGCGGTCTACATAAACATCGGTCTACTCCGCATGCACCCTAGCGCGGTCTACATAAACATCGGTCTACTCCGCATGCACCCTAGCGCGGTCTACATAAACATCGGTCTACTCCGCATGCACCCTAGCGCGGTCTACATAAACAATTATAACAATCGAACTGAACGCTCCTTAGTCTATCCAAAGTGAACTATAATAAAACAAAAGTTATTTATAATATTGTTTGGCTAAGAAATCTTTATCATAATAAAACTTTACTTTCCGCACCTAAACCTCACCGACGCAAATGTTCATATAACATTTTATTCGATTTATTTTCATCAATCGATTCACAAATGAAGTACGTCCCTTATGGTCCTTTTAGCGCAGAAAAGGTACGCCTACGCTTTTAGCACCACATGTACTTTGGCCCTTTTAACATCGGGCCAGAGATACAATAATTTTGTCAATGTAAAACCCCAGGCCCATCGAATGATTACCTAGGTAATAATTCGAGTCTTGCAATGGTTTTCCTCCTGATTTAATTTTACTTCCTTATATACCGATTAATAAATAATCAAAAAACAATTTCCTGTTAAGTTTGCTGTACATAATATTGTGCTAATGTTTTGTGGTAATGTAATATTTGCTAGATAGTGTCAATATTGGCCTTATTAATGGATTGCAATTAATGCAATGGATGCACGATACGAGTAGGTACGTAAATATCGTTGAAGTTTTTGTATTTTGTTTAAGTGGCTACTCAAGCTGCAATTTCGTATTCAATTTGAACGGACGATCGACTCCACACACAGCATGTTGAAAGTATGCATCAACTTGCCTCCTCACCGCGCAATTTGTCAAATCAACTCAAATTGAATCAAAGGATTGATTACGAAATTGCATCGTGACTTCTTGAAGTGGCAACCGACGTGATGGCCTGTGTCATTATGATGCCATTGATGACCTATAGATACATTCACGGATAAAGGCAGAAGTAGAGTCTATTCCCCGTGATACATTATAGACATTTACCTATTGATAGAAATGGTAGTGGAGTGCGAGAATGTTATCAAGTTTATTTTTTAAAGCTACTAGCAATGTGGGTTGCACATTACTAGTATTCTTATTAACCCCTCCAAATAAACTAAATATGCTTGTCTGGATTAGGTTCACGTCATTAGTGCAATGGGTGGGGCTCAAAGTTCTTCGAACGACTTTTCAATCGCTAGGTCGAAACCCTAGCAAGCACTGACTGTTAGCAAGACATCGAGCTATATTGCCGCTTAACTTTGGTAGTGCGTAGGCCTCTCCCAAGGTGCGCCACTGAGCCCGATCTTCGGCTCTTCTTTTCCAGTCACTATTCACTTATTGGAAGTAGGTATTTCTAGTTTGCATTTTGTGTTACGAGTAAACATAACACTCACAATAACGTGGAAGCGAGTCGAGCTTTAAAAGACTTGGGGCCCTGATTTTATGCACGTGACGATAGCGTACTAATTATTGATAAAACCATAGAATAAAATAAAACCTAAAGGGAGAAGCTACTTTGTTCCTATGTGAATGCTATGAATGCTAACAATACCTATACATCATTAAACTGACGGCCCGCCTGATGGTAGTATTATTATCTGTTCTGTGCTGATGGTAAGCGGACACCGTCACCTATGAATATTTGCTACACCGTGGCACAGAATAAATAATAGTAATTATACTAACCGTGGGCGCTGATGATACGTAACTGTAATATGCGATACTACCACAGATATGTATGTATATGTATGTATATGTATGGATACCACTGTAATATAAGTAAATACTGTAAAAGTACACGAAGAGGGCCCAGCCGAGCAGCCGAGCCCGGCCGACGAGACGGCGCCGGCGGTCGTAACCTTGGTAACAACCGGCTGTCTGACGTCATCGCATATATTTGGGACTTTTGACATTGTTTGGCGACCTCTAGCAGCGCCGCCGCACCGCTTCTCCAAGCCAGCACAATGCTGCAAGCTATCCTTCCACAAATTAAGAAGGTCTTATGAAAGGTTTATTTTACACACCTTCACCGGAGAGGAAAAAAGAAACCTTCGTCAAGAATCCCCCGGAGTAGTAAGCTGGCAGGATACAGGTGATGGGCAAGCTTGTACTAATCTAGTAACAGCCCCTGCATGGTAGTAGGACACTGTCGAGTCCGCCTGCCTAGCTACCACCCTCCAAATATATGTCACCGTGCACCTTATGTTCCGGCAGCTGTCCTTGAGAGCCAGTTTCCATTCTAGGCCTTGCTTGGTACCATCCTCGACTTCATCGTTCCTTACCAATAGGTTAGATAGTGGTCAGATGCTAGCTTAGATGATATAAAAAAAATGATTCTCAATTTGTCCGTTTTTAACCGACTTAAAAAAAAGGAGGAGGTTTCTCAATTCGACCGTATTTTTTTTTTTTTTTTTTTTTTTATGTTTGTTCGCGGATAACTTCGTCGTTTATGAACCGATTTCGATTATTCTTTTTTTGTTCGAAAGGAGATATCCCAAGTGTGGTACCATGGTAATTTTATCGAGGTATGATAAGTATCTCCAGAGATATTGAGATAAACATCTCAAAATTGGTACTGAAAATGAATAGCGCGGCATTGAAGTCGGTTGTTTTTTAGTTTTTAAACGATATTATTAGGATTTCGCACCCAAGAGGGCGTTAACCTTTGGGTACGAAACCCTAAAAGTATGTATGATAGTCTAAGACTTCACTGTCCGTGCGTCGGTCCGTCCGTTCATCCGTCCGTCGACCTTTCACAGGGATAGACTTGAAATATAGACAAAATAAGTATTACCATACATGGCCGCTATGACAACAAATAATAAAAAATAAAACTGGCCAAGTGCGAGTCAGCATCGCGTCTCTTATCGCACACTTAGGGAGGGTTCCGTACAAACGAAACATAACAGAGTTTCAACCTCATATATTTGATTAATTGATATTACCAAGAATATTTGGTTTGGTCGCGATCTAGAAAGACGGGGCTCGTTTACTAGCGCCATCTATGTCATTTTGCCGAAACTAATTAGATAGACGGCGTTTAAAAACACGATTTTTGTATGGGGACCTCCTTTAATTTTTAACTTTATTTTATTTTTAGTATTTGTTGTTCTAGCGCCAACAGAAATACATCATCTGTGAAAATGTCAACTGTCTAACTATCACGGTTAATGAGCTATAGCCTGGTAACAGACGGACAGACAGACAGACAGACAGATAGCGGAGTCTTAGTAATAGGGTCCCGTTTTACCCTTTGGGTACGGAACCCTAAAAAGGCGTGTGGCACTCGGGGACTGCCGCGGTAAAACTATTGCATAGCATTTTTTTATTTATGCAGTATTTTTTTCTTTGATGTTAATTCAAGTAACACATTTTGAGTGTGGTGACCGATAAGAAAACAATTTTTTTTCTGTTACTAAATAAATGAGAAGTTAATATTGTTCAAAACATTTTTATTATCTTACAAAACATGTAGGTTATTCAGGAATATTTGTCATTGAAACTATAGGTTTATGGTAACTGAAATAATAAACATAAGTTTGAGACTTGATATCTTCTAAATATCTGGAAAATACCGCGTCAATGGTGGTCCCATATTTTGTTGTGGATTCTTGTGGATCATTATTTATTTTTAAATCAATAATAATATAATGTATGTATATAGAGTACTCACTCATTTTGTTTCACTATTTTTTTCGTCAATTTCTTCATTAATAAATGCACTTTGTTTATTCATATTTACAGATAGAGACAGAGTACCTATACACCTATCTGTGTCACGGCTACATGTATGAAGGCAGTGAGTGTTTAACAAGGAGGAATTATGTAAAGTTCCGAGGACTTGTTCACCCTTGACATAATTTGAATATAGAATTTGGAATTTATATTTGAAAAAGGAACGAGAAGACAAAATCAAAATTAGCCGGTCCGAGGGGTATATAAGCGGTTAGGGTAGCTCCCCTACATGTGAAGTGGGGATGAAATCCGATAGATGGCGTTGTATACCGTTAACACACGCAAGTGTTTCATTTTATCAATTTTGACCATTAAATTGAATGATGTGTGAAACCAAAGACGACCTTATCTCTACTACGCTAAGGCTTAAAAAATGAGGTTCGTTGGGGTGGTTGGGTTATATTTTCGTTATGGAATTTCTGGATACGGTCTCCACGCTCAAGGCCCGCGATAGAAGCTATGCAATAGCTTAACAAAGAAGGAACTGGTTTTTCCGTCGTGTTTTGCTCAATCTTTTTATGAGACACTTGGAATTTTCACAAAGTGTGTGTTAAAATTACTATGGCCACTACAACAACAAATAATACGGACCGACAGACGGACGGACAGCGAAATCCCTCAGCGAAGTCTCCGTTGGTACTTGGTACACTTTGGGTACGGAACCACACACAAGTAATTGGGTGTTATAATACATAAATATTTATAGTTTCATTATACTTAGTTAATTTATATTCTAATTTATATTAATATATAACGGACATGAGAAGAACCAATTTTTGTGCATATAATATGCATTTTTTTCATCCAGTTTTTATTGAAATAAATCCAGACACGTTCATAAGTTCAAGCAAAAAACGCCTAAAAAAACTCGTTTTCTTGTAACTTTTTCTTGCTGCCGTTAATATGTTATTTTATTTTTAGTATTTGTTGTAAAATTCTCTATTAACATACATACTATGTGAACATTTCTAGTATCTACCTCTAATGGTTACGGTGTTATCTCCTGCGAAATACGGACAGACAGACGCGACAGCCGGACGGACGGACAGCGAAGTCTCAGTAATAGGATTTCTTTGGTCACAGAAAAGATACTAAGTCCTACGATTTGGTACCCTTTGGGTACGGAAACCAACCCTAAAAATATCAGGATGCAGTTACATACGGATTGTAACATTTACTGTGTGTTTACAAATTGACCATTTTTAGTAGGAGAACATTTTCTAATTATCAGTCCTCCTGGGGTGCTTCCTCCATTGAAATATGTTTCGGTTTAATGTGCACTGTCCAGTGGCAATAACAGAGTATGTGAGACTCGACATCTAAAGTGTCAAGGTAATCAGTGTAGTGACGCGCAACTCTAACTAATTTCATAGTATAGTATTTTGTTGTGTCATTTTAAAGCCATTTATCGGCTTTTTACTGTCTTCTTTGTAAATATTTTGATCATTAAACTAACCAAAACTGATACGCAATCACTATATACATAATAATGTCAATATTTTGGGCATCTCATCTAAAAATGTTTTCTGTGCAAATTGTTAGTATTTTGTGATTAGTATTTTTACAAAATTGTGTATAGGTAGTATATAATTATAAAAAATGCTTCATGTTGAAAGCAGGGGTCGTGGCGAATAATGAACCCGGACCCGGTCATTTAGGACGCTTCTTATTATATTCAGTCAAAAAATGATAGATGGTTACAATAATTATATAAATATTTTTACAAAAATATAAAAGTATCTAGATGGCGCTAAAGCATTTTGCACCGTTCTCCTTGCGAATGTTGTTTCAATATATGAGATCCAATATATGGCGTGCCATGGCCTTCCGCCTATGTCCAGCTGTGGGCGGAAATTAGCTGATTAATAACTACTGATTTATATATGAGATAATGCATCCAACAAACGATATTTTTTGCGATGTTTGTACCAGACGTACTCGCTTCACCAATAAATAAATCTGAAAAATAAATTCTGTAGAAATATTTTGTGGTAGAAATAGAAGGAAGGATAATATTATGACAAAACGTTTACGATTATGAGGCCATTAATTACATTTATTAAGTTAATAGATCTATTTATACACTATATAGATACCTAAGTACAAGTACGATAAAAAATATCTATGAACTAAATCGCGATTTTTTCCAATGTGGTTTTACCATATTGTGGGAGCGGTTGGAATCAAAGAAATGAAGATCGAGCCCATATGGCGTGCCATAGGAGAGGCGTCCAACAGTGGACGAATACTGGTAAAATACTGTAAATGATGATGACAATTAATTTATACGATAATTATAAATACTTACAGCTGATGATGAATGTTCAAATAAAATGAATTATCATATCATTTTTTTTAAATTTTTATATACATCATATAGGCTAGCGTTTGACCACTATCTCACCTGTTGGTAAGTGATGATGCAGCCGAGGATGGTAGCACGCTAGGCCTAAAATGGGAACTGGCTGTCAAGGATAGCTGTAGGTTATACCGTCGGTATCCATGCTTCATCCTCGACCTCATCATGACCTTTCATCAGGTGAGGTACTGCACAATAGCTGTGTATTAGTAGCTATTATTAATTGTTATTCAATATCCTACTTTCCTATTAAAATTTATAAATGCAAAGATTGTGAGGGTGTTTTTTTTTTTCATTATAGTGAAGCGTTTGACTCTCACGTCACCTGATGTTAAGTGACGATGTGGTTGACCACGTAGCACGCTTGGCTACAAGATACCTATTCACTCGCGACAATATCCACCATGTAACGGTGGTGCGTATCAGTACCTACATGTAGCTCTCTACAACAGCGCTATTGTCTACGTACCCAAATATACAGGGTTTCAGGAGATTACTCGTATGTAGCAGAAAAAGTCTTGCAGAGAGTACCGATCCTTGAGGAACCTCGGTATTGATTGTCAAAAGGTCGGGCGAGCAGCCTTCAAAGACTACTCGAATGGACCGGTTTCTCATAAAAACCGATATCCATGTACATAGATCAGTGGGCAGTCCATTCGATGGTAGCTTGCTTAGTAAGCTGTCGTGCCAAACTCTATTAAAGGCTTTCGAGATATCGAGAGAGACAGCAATGGCTTCTCCGTGCTACTCGATGGCCTCACTCCACATGTGCGTGGCATACGGTAGAAGATCCCTAGTTGATCGATTTCGGTGAAATCCGTATTATCGGTCGCTGAAGAGGTTGTTCGCTTTTAGGTACTCGTATGCCAGATAAAAGGTAACCTGTATATCTACGGGCGAAGCTGCTGGGCCCAGCTAATACTGTAGGTATTACAATACTGTTCGGTAGATGTTATGAAATAAGTACCTACTCTATTATTCTGTGCTAGAACTTTGTGATATTTATCTCGATATTTGCCTGATCGTTAAATCACATTAACCTTGTACATACTTATATTATATAACACTCCACAGAGTGTTTGGTACAAAAAATCTATTCTATGTTCAATGATCTATTTCCGCATTCGAGCAGCATTCACACGTCTATGTAAAATAAGTAAACTGTAAACACTACCGTAAAGAAAAAGAAAGAAAAATCATTTATTCAGCATATTCATATTAAACAAACTTGAAATTAACGAATAAAAAACATAAGGTGGATGCGAGTCATCTGCTACAAACTGGTAGATAATTTTATCTCATAAGTCCTCCTTTTGTACGCACATTATTAATTTATGCAGATCAATCACAACAAACAAGCATATAAATTACTTAAATAAATACATACTTGTTGCTTTATATATATGTTTATTATTGCCAAGGAATGTAGATAACGACGACTGCGTTAATTAATGGTTATGCTTTATATGTTTATGTACAATAACAATAAAATCATTGTCAGATTCGTCACGGTCATCGTAAATGTTACGAATGTGTCACCGACATGACCCCTTCGAGCCGCGCGTGTCCGCGTATGCAACAGATTATCTTCTACCTTCTTTAAATAAAACACAAAAATAGTTTGTACCTATGTTCGTTATACACTTTAAACCATCCAACCGATGCGCCCCAAACTGGTTGAAGGGCAATAATGCGAAGATAGTTTTAAACCACCAAAACAATGCATTAGGCACATTCGGTCACATTTATTTTTTTAGCGTAGTAGCACGCTTGTAATAAATATATTGTGTATCATCGTCGGGTGACTGTGTAAATGCGGAAACATTTTTAAATTCTCGTTCTACAATTATCTAAACATAGCGATGCGTCACGACGCCAAGCGCCGGTCGGCGGTCACGCTAGCCGCTCCCACGGCCCAACAACTCCTATTTTACGAGTTGTGACCTATAAACATTCTTAATTAGTTCACTCTGAATACCAGAGTCTATTATGTCACAGCCCACACCAGTGTGTATGTGGACTCGGTAACGCGGCCTTGGCAAAGAAAAAACCACGGCGTGCGGTTCACCGTGATGTTAGGCGTGGCGAACATTTTTTTAAAGTGAAACCTTCTTTAGCGGCGTTGTAAACTTTTTTGGGATGGGTAAAAAATGTTAAACTCGCGTCAGGACACGTGACCTGATCGAAAATTCAAGACGGAGGGAGAGTAGACCAAATGCACAACGTTAATGTTCAAGTTTTCACTTCTGCCGGCGCTCCCGGAGTGCAACCCGTAGTGGCACCGACCGGCACCGTCTTCAAATAGAGAAGTGGGTAACGCTTATAATAATTTTAAGTAAATTATTTTTCGCTTTTGAGTGCCTTTTTGTAGTTATGAAGTCGGTTTTATTTTTTTTGAAAAATAACTTATTTTACACTTTTTAGTGCAAAAAAAGTTTTAAAGAAATTACATGCATCTATTAAATTTCTTGTCTGGGCCGTTATACACTGACGGATATATACTTTTTGAAAATGTCAAGTATGTACCTATAACGGTTAAGAAGATACAGATCTGTAAAGTGCGCACATATAGACACACGGACGGACGGACGAACGAACAGACAACAAAGTCTCAGAAAGTGTTCATTTGGTAGCCTTTGGGTTCGGAACCCTAAAAAAATTGACTTTAAATGCCGCGCTAAAGTGAAAATATTCACTAGTAATAATTATGTCATCAAGGTATCAAAGGACAATGTCCAAAATGGCCCTGTACAATTAAAGCATCTGACACACACGATAATTAATTGTCTATTTTATTACAATAATTCCAAATACTTTTATAACACGGACTAGTTGTATTCCAAAATGAATATTAAAAAGTATTATTTGCGATTATTAACATTAATTGCCGCCATATGGCCAACAGAGTACTGAATCACTCTACTACGTTATAAGAGGCACTTCCCTACAGTGTGTATACCCGAATTATGAAAGCACTGTGTAGCCAACCTAACAACGGAAAGTATTATTTACGTAGTAACTATTATATAATATGTGGTTTTATGCGTATAATTTTTTTTTTGCTGTGTTGATTGGTACAAAGTACGTTCATAATTCTGAGTTATTTAATTATGTATGCAGTGTCGCGGGACTGAAATGGCCGCCATCTTCGCCAAATGTCATGTCATGTCAAAAAATATTAGGTATATTATATAAAGTCTTGTTAGGGTGCAAACTTTTTTAAACAAAAAAGTTTGCACCCTAACAAGACTTTGCCCGGTAGAACATTCCTGTGAAGACAAATTATTTATATTTATATATAATTATTTATTATAATTATTAATATATAATTATTTATCGAGGGCCCGGTGGCGTAATTGGGAGAACGGTCGGCTTTGATGCCGTGGTACCGAGTTCAAACCGCCGTGCACCAATGAATTTTTCTATCGAAAAATATATGTGCGCTTCTCACAGTGGCCCTCCGGTGAAGGAAAACATCGTTAAGAAACCAATAACCCCCGCATGGTGGTAGAACATATCTAGTGTCCGCCTGGCCAGCTACCACCCTCGAGTCAGAAAATCTGTCGCCAAACATCTAATGTGTTCCGGCAGCTATCCTTGAGAGCCAGTTCCCATTATAGTCCACTTCTCTATCTTCGACCGCATCATCACTTAGCAACAGGTGAGATAGTGGTCAAACGCTTGCCTATAAGATGTAAAAATAAATAAAAAAATAAAATTATCCACACCTTTATTTCTATCTCGCTCACAGTTACCGTAAGAATATCTTATATGCAATAGCAACCTCCATTTTGTTTAATCTTCTTGGGACTCTTCTACTAAAACTAGTACATTCTCCTATGTTTGAGGTATTTATCTCCATATCTCTGGTGATACTAATCAGATCTCGATAAAATTAAAATGGGACCACCTCGGAAACGTATCCTACCTATTAAAAAAATAATCATTTGAATCCGTTCACAATTTATGGAGAAATCGCGTAACATAAAAAAAAAAAAAAAAAACATACAGACTAATTGAGAACCTCCTCCTTTTTTGTGAAGTCGGTTAAAAAATTAAAATTCATTTTGTATTCGGTGTATGACATAGAGAACAATGTTCTCTATGGTGTATGATAACTAAAATCAGTTAAAAAATTCAAAACCTACTTCACGTCACGCCAACTTAGCCTGGCATGCATGTTAGTAAGTTTTTTACCGACTTTGAAAAAAGGACGAGGTTCTCGATTACTTTTTTATGTTTTTTACCTCGGAACTTCGTCATTTATTAACAACGATGGTAATAACGTAACAATTGTAACCGAGGCTTCCGTACCAACGTTGGTAGGTTCCAATTAAGCTAGACCTCTAAATTGTATGAGCGCTTATATAACTCAGAGTCCTATTTTAATTGGCGTAACTAGATATGTATCGGGAGTAGGGACACCCTTTAATGTACAACTTTTTTATTTTTTGGAATTTTTCCTTTATTTATGCTGTAAGACCTTGCTTCTTGCCAAATTTCATGATTCTAGAATCTAGAATCATCTAAACCTATACAGTACTTCCCGTTGATCTAGAATCTAGATCAACACGAACTACCGTTTTTGACCCAACACCTATAGGGTACTTCCGGTTGACCTAGAATTGTCAATTTTGGTCAAAAGCAAGGTCTAACAGTACAAGTTAAGGAAAAATTCCGAAAAATAAAAAAAGTAGAACATCAAGGTATATTTTGGTACTTCCAAGTTTTCGCGAAAATCTAAATTTGCCTATATCTTTATATCGTGTTGACTCAGGACCCTGATTTTTATACATCTAATAGAGACTATAGACATCAGTATCTGGTATAAATTTCAACTTGCTAGGTCTACCCGTTCTTGAGAAAATCGGTGGTGATACACGGACAGACAGACAGACAGACAGACAGACGGACAGACGGACAAGAAAGTGATCTTATAAGGGTTCCTTTTTTTACCTTTCGAGGTACAGAACCCTAAAAGTATATACGACTTGAGAACCTCCTCTTTTCTAGATTTCGGTGAAAGTAAGATGTATAGGTAGGTACCACATTATTATGGTCTATAAGAATGTATCTCAAACGATAGGTGAGAACCATTTACATCAAGAATTTAATTCAATAAGCTTGGCTTGTCACAATCATTCGAAATACATGGGATTCGAAAACATTGCACTCTCTTCTTCGACGCCGATCGATGCAATTCACAATGCTGGAAACGTTTCACATTTCAATTGGAAATATCAGTGATTCTAGTCGAAAACAGTAGATGGATTAGTTCAAAGTTTAAAGTGAGTTTGAAACGTAGGTTAAGTATCCCATTATAAGCAGAGCTGGGAACGGCTCCGAGCTGACCCATATTTTTTGTTCTTTTCGTCACTCACAGTATCATCATTATTAGAGTCCCGTACCTCAACACGAAAATAGGAACCCGTTTATAGGATCAATATGTTTTCCGTCGGTCTGTCTGTCTATCTGTCTTTCTGTCAAAACCCTCTTACTTAGGAATGCGTAAAGAAAAAAAATACTCGAATCTACAGTCAGCTGTGAAAAAAATCAAACTTGTAAGTTAACTCGATCAAAAGTTATGACCGTTTATGTCGCATATTTTTGCATATTTTACAATTTCAAAAAGGAGCCCCAAACCTTATAGGATATGTACTAAATACTTCCCGCTGACCTAAGATCATGACATTTGGCAAGAAGCAATATCTTACAGTTGGAAATGGTCTTACATTGTAATGGAAAGATCTCAAAAACCATTACTATGTAGCTTAGTAACAGAAAAAAGCAAATTTAGTAAACAAACATATACGATGTATATATATTACAAACTCATTATTTGCTGTTGGTGCAATAACCGTGTCTGGTGGCAAAGGTATGTTTGTCCTTTACGTACGTACTTTGTCTTAAGAAGTTAAGTTATAATAATATATAAGAACTTAAGTTATTAAGAGCAATAATGTAGACAAGTTTGTACGGAACCCTATGCTATGGTAACGGTGCGCTGGGTCAACTCTAATGTGAGTTGAACCAGCGCACCGTTACCATAGCACCATAGGCCGGTTTTTTTATTTTTTTTTATTAAAGCACTACTAGTAATGTTCGTTGCATATTTCTAGTAACCCCTCCAACCAAGCTAAATATCCTTGTGTCTAGAGTGGGTTCACACTTCACGTCAATAGTGCAATGGGTGGAGAATTTGGAGATCAAACTGTCGAGCTCGCGATTGCCAGCCGACGCCTTTATACACGCCTTATTATTTATAGGGTATAATATAAATACTAAATGTATATATGCATATTATGTCGATTTGACAATATTGTATATTGTTTCAGCAGCAACATGCCTGCTCTGGTTTTCAACAAGTGCTGCGGCTGCATCGAGCTGAAGACAGGATGTTTCATCATCGGTTACTTGAACCTGGTGAGGATACCTCTTGTGTTGTTTCATCATCATCATCGGCCTGTTTCTGTTCCGGCTTGGTGCTGCTGCTTTCAAGCTTTCCTAATATAATTTTTTGGGTATATTCGATAAGGGACCTATTAGATATTGCTAGGATTTTTAGAGTCTAATTTATAGTTTTTGCCATGCCGTGGTATGTTAGGTACTTGTGTACACCTTATAAAGATATCCTCGGTTGCAGGTCGGATTGATAATCGCGACCGTATTGGGCATCCTCGGTATGATCGGAGGAGCCGTGGTGGCTGCCAAGGGTGCCGATCAAGAGGCTAAGGAGGTCGGTGCGGCTGCTATAGTCATCCTGGGCATCATGATGCTCTTCTTGATACTCGCATTAGCTTTCGCCATCGTCCTCCTCGTTGGATTGCACAAGGTAGGTACATTATACTCCGACTCAGACTCGACTCGTACTCGGCTCTTAACAAAAGTAGAGTTGACGTGTATTCTCCCTATTTCAGAATAAGCCGGGTCACCTGAAGGCGTACCTGATATATTCTGTGATCTTCATGGTGGTGACCATCATCCAGTTCATCGCGACGGTGTGCACGCAGGCGGTCGCCGCCGGCGCAGTCTTCCAGAGCCTGGCCAGCATCCGTATGTATCACACCACACCCACACCCTATGCTGTGCTATTACGCACACTTTTTGATAAATAACAAACTAAGTTATAAAATCTTAGAAGTCAATTTTAGCCTATGTATTTCTAGGTGTCGCGTGTCGTATAGAAATTAAATTTCGTTATGTAGTTTAACTCTACTATAATTTGGTTTCTAAGAGCTGATCAGACGAAGGAGCTTTGGCTCCTTCGTTAGGTTAATTATAAACACTGGAACTCTTCAGTGGCTTTTAGTAAAAAGTGTCAGACATTTCTGATCGGACATATAACATCACACGACAGATAATAGTTAATCTTGGAAATAATTTGCCAATAGGCTATCTGGGACTCTACCAGGAACCGGTAAAATTGTCCTTTACATTATTTGGATGATTGTGAGCCACAGACGTCGGTAGGCTTTGTATTTAAACATACACTTTTATATGATACTAGAAGTACCCCGCAGCTTCGCCCGCGTTAAAAACTCCTTTCATATACTTAAAACTTGTTTTTTGTAAAAAAAACCTTTCATAAAAGACATCAAACAAGAATTAGCCAAATCGGTTCATCCGTTTTTATGTTATTGCGTGACAAAGGCAAATCGAGATTCATATTTATAAAACCCGAAAAACCCAAATTTTCAGACTTTGTTACCTACCCCATTTCGAAAAATCCTGCAACACGTACTTACTTATTTAGTTACAGAAGTACCTATGTAAAGTTTCGAATAAAACAGACTATCTCATCTTGTTTTTCCATCCAAACTTTAAATCCCCGTTTCGTATCCGGGGGGAAATTTAAAGAAAATCCTTTCTTGACGGATACCTATGTCATAATAACGATCTGCATTCTAAATTTCAGCGCAATCCGAAACAATATTGATTTTTAGACTTTGTCACCCCATTTCACCCTCTTAGTACCTATGTCATAATAACTATCTGCATTCTAAATTTCAGCGCAATCCGAAACAATATTGATTTTCAGACTTTGTTACCCCACTTCACCCTCTTAGGGTGGCATTTTGAAAAAGCCTGAAACTCGTATTTACTTATTTATTTACAGAAGAACTTGCGTGAAATTTCGAATAAAATGACCATCCAAACTTTGAACCCCGCTTGATCCCCTTAAATAGTAAAATTACTTTCTACACATTTTTTCTTACCGTACCGTCTTATAGTACCGACACAATATTCAGAGCCTGCAATTGGTAGGATAGGATGCTTCAGACGAGGCGTTGTGTGGATCGGACGACTGTCACTTATCTAGCGCTTCTTACAACTCCAGACAAACTCGATGCCATCTAACACCACATCGTCACTTACCATCAAGTGAGATAGTGATCAAATTATAGTATAAATACTAGATACCTATTATTCAAGTATTGGCGGAATTAATTTATGAGAGGGGTGTTGTCAATGAGTTATATGCGAACAACCAAAAACTAAAACAAACTAATAGACTTTCTCAAAATAGTGGGTGTTGGTGAGAATTACAATTTGTTGTGTTTATGTTACAGTAATCGGGATCTACTTCATTTTGGTAATAAGAAGTATGTACTACGAGATGAAGGACACCTCGAAAGGGCCCGCCATCTACACAAGCGCATAAACTGCGCCGTCGTGGCTAAATTGCGCCCTCGTGGCTAAACTGCGCCCTCGTGCCATGCTTTACATCTTATGCATTTTTGTAATATCGTTTTTCAAAAGTTTTTTACGATGCTAGTTATTGCTTATACTGTTAATGTTCGCGATAGTTATAATTATGTAACAATTTTATAGACAACATTGCGTGTAACTATGTTAATTCATTTAAAACTCTGTAATCATTTGTTTATGGAACTTATCGTGAGAATAATACATATAATTATAGTATTTAAAACGGCTTTACACTCACGGGTTAAGAAATCGATGTAAAGTAAATACGAGTGTACGTTTTGAATAATTATTATTATCTGTAATCATTTACGATATGAACGCGATAAAAGTTATTGAATTTGTTTCTACCAGCTCCCATAAAAAGGCGACAGAGTAACTGTTAGCCTGGAACATAATACACCCTTGCAGTTTTTTGTTGCTGTGTTTTTTGTCAAAATTAAACTCTTTTTTGTAGGTAAGTAATTCGCTACTATTATATTAAATGTTGTCAATGAAATGTTTGTGCTCTTTGTATAACCGTGACGCTATTCTATATCGTCGAATAAAAAATAATTAACTATCGAGTTTAAAATATCTCGAATTGTTTAAATCCACTATTACATGATGGGAACTGACATTGAACTAGAACTTAATGTTACTTACTATATTTAAAGTATATTGTCAAAACTTTTGGCCGAACTAAGTCAGAACGTGTCTTTGAAATGTTACATTGAGACATAATAATTTGTAGAGTTCAAGAATATCGTTGGAACCTAGCACAAACTGTTACTGCGCCGCTGGAGCGAGCGAGATAGATACTGCTTGGTAACGGTAGCATTAGCGTTCGACGTCGAGAGAGAGTTTAAACTGTTACTGCGCCGCTGGAGCGAGCGAGATAGATACTGCTTGGTAACGGTAGCATTAGCATTCGACGTCGAGAGAGAGTTTCTTAAACAGACTAAAAACGATGTCTAAGTCCTTGTTTTAGGTCCATAGTAACTACCTACTATGTCACGTTATATTATTTTTAAGCATTTAGGCCTGAAAATAGTTTTATTATAATTCTTAATACAAATCAAAGTAATTAAAGTCTCGCATTTCTTAATATAATTAATTTAGAATAAAAGGAGGTATAAATAATAAATATGAGAAAATATTAAGATATGGTAACCGAGCCGAAATACAATCACCATAAGAAGGAAGACGTTATTCTCTTTTTGGTAACTTTATAGATCTGTAGAATTTATTAAATCAAGCTGTTAAGAACATTCACAAAAAAAAATATTATATTTTTATAAATATGTTATATCCGTCTACAATTATTATGAGTAATAAGTAATTCATTAATAAATATTATTTTAAACTCAATGTTATTAAATAAATTAATATAATAGATGTACATTGTAAACAAATGAATGGTGAGTTTCTAACAGTTATTATCTAAATTGTTAAACACAATCCAAAATTTCATCGTACCGACGGGACTCGAACCCGCACCCCCCGGATTACACGTCCAGGTGCTCTGCCAATTAAGCCACGGTTCAATACATCGATACGACGAAATTAGTGGATTGCATTTGTTAACCCAATTATGCATTGGTGGCGCCATCTATGACTACTTATTACGTAAGTTAATCATTCGGAAGAAATCATTACAGTTTTCAAATCCGACGAGAGATA
The DNA here is from genome assembly GCA_954871355.1 of Cabera pusaria. Classification (NCBI taxonomy): domain Eukaryota; kingdom Metazoa; phylum Arthropoda; class Insecta; order Lepidoptera; family Geometridae; genus Cabera; species Cabera pusaria. The sequence continues at coordinate 25,828,724 of OX940900.1, forward strand.
TTGCACTGCGTAAATCAAATATTATGTTTCTTTGATAGTTATTATCTACATACCTAAATCTAAACAAATTTATTGCAACGCCACCGTCGAAGTACAAAGTATAAATTATTATATTCAATATTGCACGTGTCATTTGTGTGAGGTACGACCACACCGCGGCGTCCTGCGTCCGCGTGCGCGTTCGCGATCTGATTTTCAATCGTTATCTGATCGCCGTAGATCGCGCTTGGTGTGACTGTGTACAAAAACTAAGTACTGCACTATCTGGATCTGCTCGCCGCCGAGATCGCGCTCGCAGGACGCTGCGGTGTGGCCGTACCTAAAACGAACACGTTGAAGAACACAAGTTGCTTATATCAATTAATTATTTTATTGATTCCTACGTATTTGTTCAAAATATATTATTAATGCTAGTTTGTGTTTACAAGCACTGTTCGTAAACAAAACATCACGTCATGTGTCATTTTTTAATAAAATCTTATATATTTATATACATTGTAATAATAGATACGTCTTTACAGTGATATTGTTAAATAATATTATTACATAACTTGTAGTACATACTTTTAAGTGAAAAGTGCCTCTCTACTGCAAAATAAATAAATAAATAAAGTATTGAGTATTGAAATAATTAATAGTACATAAACTAACTAAAATAGTACTGGAAATATTATATTTTTGTGATATTTAGCGGTTATTTGCCATTGCCTAGATACAAGACCAATTAAGAGATACATTCACTAAAATGGAATAGACGTTTTGTGATATTCATCAAAACCCTATATTATATAGAACTGAAAAGTTATTTGTAATAAATATATTGTACCATCCTGTGAGCGCACGGCAAACTGTGTTGTTGTCGTTCATTTAGTTATACCGTTCGTTGCTGAATGTCGAAGAATATTTTTCAATTCAAGATTTATTGTCATACGGTTATTCAATAAAGTGTTGAATATACTATTTGAGTTGTTTTATTTTCCATCTCCTAACCTAACCTAACCTAACCTAACCTAACCTAACCTTAACTGTTAATATTTTTTTTTTTTATTCGTGCCGGCAAAGTTTCGTCCTGTCGCGTCGGACAAACTGACAAGGAAGAATTCCCACTTTTTTTAGGGTATATCATTAGGTACTTCCTATTAGTTTGTTGAAAGCCTAGTTGCTTCCCGCGGCATCAGAATCAGTTTAATTGTCAGAAATGTCAAAAATTGCACATTATGTTATTTAATTGCAGAAATCAAATAAATAAACTATAAACTTTCGCGATTTGAACACATTGTTATAAATATTAAAATACGGGACTTATCGCGCTTAAAACATAAATTTTTATTTAACTCGACGTTTCGACCAAGTTGCATTGATCGTGGTCACGTGGAAACGTCGAGTTAAATAAAAATTTATGTTTTAGGCGCGATAAATCCCGTATTTTAATATTTATAACAAATAAATAAAATTGGCTGAACAAAGACTCATTAGGTAATAACTCGATGGCGTCATATACAGCCAGCCACACCACAGAATACTGGCCATATATCCGTCGCCCAATAAACAATGATCAGGCTCTCACTCGCAAGCTGTTCGTTTCCAATCGCAGCAGCTGGCAGCCAGCCTACGTGCCACATCGCTCCATCCAGCTGAAGGATACTGGCCATCCAACACCATATATTCTGCCGAGTAGGAGGGGAGTACTAGTGCAAGTTTCTTTACATTAGTTTACTTAGTAGTAAACGCTGATTTGTATGGACATTACAATGTTACTTATTATACAAACTAGATGGCGCTTTTTAATACCATACTAATTTGCGTTTACTTCAACTAGATCAAGTAAGTAAGCGATCTAAGGAAACCCGCACTAGGCACTCGTATAGTTTAGGTGAGCGTAAGGAAACCGTAGTACTTGTGGTATCGTAGAGAATGACTCGTCTTTATTCCCGTAGACACACCTCAATACTTTACTATTATAACGCAGCTTCGCTCGCGTGGCCTAAAGCAAACAAACTAAATATATTTCTTTAAAAAAAAATTACATGCACTTATTCCCTCTCAATTGAATATACAAACTGACAATATCCCAAACAAGTGAGCTTACTTTAGAGTAAACCACGTATAACCAACCGTGTAAAAAGCAGTCCTCCCTAAGTTTAAGGGGTAAACTTAGGGAGGACTGCTCAAATAAGAGTTTGGCCTTGATATTTATTAATGAGCATGGCAAAGCAGACTTTGAAGGGAAACTGCACACTTTTCAACTCATAGGTACGTAGTATTATTATCTTTTCTATGTCATAGGGGTATTTCGATAAAGTCGGGGCAGTCAAAGAAAGACCTTGCTTATGACGAAAATTGACAATTCTAGGTAAACCGGAAGTACCCTATAGGTTTTCGACCCAAAACCTATAGGGTACTTCCCGTTGACCTAGAATCATGAAATTTGGCAAATTCAAATCAATGCAAATTCAAATCAATTTGAAAAATTCCAAACAATAAAAAAAGTTGAAAATTAAAGAGTGGCCCCATACATACATAGTATGCGCCAATTAAGGTAGACCTCTGAGTTATATGAGCGCTGATACAATTTAGAGGTCTAGCTTAATTGGTAGGCACGGAAGCCCGGTGGGCCAGTTCAACTCGACTTAACCGGTTTTTATTATTCTGTGACTTTACAAAGAACACACCTTCCAAATATCATATCTCTAAGGCCAGCAGTTTAGGGGCAGTAGGTACCTTAATATATTAGTCAGACAAACGCGTGGGGAATGATTTTGGAAAACCTGTAACTGATAATTTTAATTAAAGAGTATGTGTACCAATTTTCAAGACAATAGAATCAGAGAATAAAAAGTTTCACTGATAATGTAACCTTCCAGGACACCCTCTTAGGGGTGTCATTTTGAAAAACCCTTAGTGAATAGCTTCAAAAAGAACACACTCTCTTAATGTTAAGTCTCTAACACCAGCGGATTAGGCAGTGCGTTGATATATCAGACAATCATTCAGTAAGTCTTAGTGGATAGCTTCACAAAGAACACACTATCTTAACGTTAAGTCTCTAACACCAGCGGATTAGGCAGTGCGTTGATATATCAGACAATCATTCAGTAAGTCTTAGTAGATAGCTTTACAAAGAACACACTCTCTTAATGTTAAGTCTCTAACACCAGCGGATTAGTCAGTGCGTTGATATATCAGACAATCATTCAGTAAGTCTTAGTGGATAGCTTCACAAAGAACACACTCTCTTAATGTTAAGTCTCTAACAGCAGCGGATTAGGCAGTGCGTTGATATATCAGACAATCATTCAGTAAGTCATAGTGGATAGCTTTACAAAGAACACACTCTCTTAATGTTAAGTCTCTAACACCAGCGGATTAGTCAGTGCGTTGATATATCAGACAATCATTCAGTAAGTCTTAGTGGATAGCTTCACAAAGAACATACTATCTAAATTCGACTAAAGGTACGTGAATTACAGCCGGTATATAACAATAATAATGTTAAAAATTCACGATAATTTTAAAATTAAAATACTATCTTAATGTTAAATCTCTAACACCAGCGGATTAGGCAGTGCGTTGATATATCAGACAATCATTCAGTAAGTCTTAGTGCATAGCTTCACAAAGAACACACTCTCTTAATGTTAAGTCTCTAACAGCAGCGGATTAGGCAGTGCGTTGATATATCAGACAATCATTCAGTAAGTCTTGGTGGATAGCTTCACAAAGAATACATCTTAATGTTAATATGTCCCTAACACCAGCGGATTATGCAGTGCGTTGATATATCAGACAATCATTCAGTAAGTGTTAGTGGATAGCTTCACAAAGAACACACTCTCTTAATGTTAAGTCTCTAACAGCAGCGGATTAAGCAGTGCGTTGATATATCAGACAATAATTCAGTAAGTGTTAGTGGATAGCTTCACAAAGAGCACACTATCTTAATGATAAGTCTCTAACATCAGCGGATTAGTCAGTGCGTTGATATATCAGACAATCATTCAGTAAGTCTTAGTGGATAGCTTTACAAATAAAACACTCTCTTACTGTTAAGTCTCTAACACCAGCGGATTAGTCAGTGCGTTGATATATCAGACAATCATTCAGTAAGTCTTAGTGGATAGCTTCACAAAGAACACACTCTCTTAATGTTAAGTCTCTAACAGCAGCGGATTAGGCAGTGCGTTGATATATCAGACAATCATTCAGTAAGTCTTAGTAGATAGCTTCACAAAGAACACACTATCTTAACGTTAAGTCTCTAACACCAGCGGATTAGGCAGTGCGTTGATATATCAGACAATCATTCAGTAAGTCTTAGTGGATAGCTTCCCAAAGAACACACTATCTTAATGATAAGTCTCTAACACCAGCGGATTAGGCAGTGCGTTGATATATCAGACAATCTTTCAGTAAGTCTTAGTGGATAGCTTCACAAAGAACACACTACCTTAATGTTAAGTCTCTAACAGCAGCGGATTATGCAGTGCGTTGATATATCAGACAATCATTCAGTAAGTGTTAGTGGATAGATTCACAAAGAACACACTATCTTAATGTTAAGTCTCTAACAGCAGCGGATTAGTCAGTGCGTTGATATATCAGACAATCATTCAGTAAGTCTTAGTGGATAGCTTCACAAAGAACACACTATCTTAATGTTAAGTCTCTAACAGCAGCGGATTAGTCAGTGCGTTGATATATCAGACAATCATTCAGTAAGTCTTAGTGGATAGCTTCACAAAGAACACACTATCTTAATGTTAAGTCTCTAACAGCAGCAGATTAGGCAGTGCGTTGATATATCAGACAATCATTCAGTAAGTGTTAGTGGATAGCTTCACAAAGAACACACTCTCTTAATGTTAAGTCTCTAACACCAGCGGATTAGGCAGTGCGTTGATATATCAGACAATCATTCAGTAAGTCTTAGTGGATAGCAGTAGGTGGTTATTGGGTGTTCTACTCCAGCCACATCTGTTGATTAAACGATATACCCAACTGCGTTCGCTCCGCTTGCTGCGCTCACTTGTTGCAGTTGGGTATATCATTTAATCAACAGATGTGGCTGGAGTAGAACACCCAATAACTAAAAATTGATTATCTCTCGCCACTTGTGTTTTAGAACTCTCAAAGCTTCCGGTGTAATAATTTTGATCAACATGTTTTAGAACTCTCAAAGCCTCCGGTGAAAATTATAATGTTTATTAATGTGGTTACTAAACATTACTTATCATTCTGCGAAAAGCGCTCTTGCAATGAAGTTCGTTAAGCAGCCAATATCATTAAAATTCGAAAATATAAATATTAATTCTGAAAAACGCAATTTTCGTCATGGAAAGCTTTTACCAAATACAATACGATGTATAATATGTGGCCCGTCGAACTGTGGAAAAACTAATTTGGCTATCGGACTCATCTTACATGAAAATGGTTTGCAATTTAAAAATGTTTATGTTTATTCAAAAACTCTTTATCAACCGAGATACATGTATTTGGAACAGGTATTACGAATGGTTCCTGGTGTTACTTTTTCTAAGTATCATGAAAATGAAGAAGTTCTTACTCCAGAGGCAGCAAAATGTAACTCAATAATTATATTCGATGACGTAGCGTGTGAGAATCAAAATAATATGCGCGACTATTTTGCAATGGGAAGACATAAATATATAGACTGTTTTTATCTAAATCAGACTTATAGCAAAATACCAAAACAGTTAGTGAGAGATAATGCAAATTTAATTGTTCTCTTTAAGCAAGATGATATAAATATGAGACATATTTATGATGAACACGTCAATACAGATATGACGTGGTAGGAATTTAGAGAAATGTGTGCAAATATATGGAAAGAACCCTACAGTTATGTAGTGATTAACAAGGATTGTGAAAAAAACAAAGGATGTTACCGAAAGAAATTCGATACGTTTGTTGTGTTTCATTAGTATGTATGTCGTAAATATGTCAATGCTTGTCGAGGTGTTGAAAAGTAAACAGCTAATAGCAGTAAACTTAATAATTAAATATAGAAATCATGTTTAATAATCCTGTGAACCGTATATACTCCACTGTATACAAACGTTTAAGAAGTTTCGATACCTGGCCTCGAGGATTAACACAAAAACCACAAGAAATGGCTGAAGCAGGATTTTTTTATGCAGGCTGTGACGACAGAGTTATTTGTTTTTACTGCGATGGAAGGCTTAAAGACTGGAACTCCGAAGATCAACCATGGGTAGAGCACGCGCGCTGGTTCCAGTCATGTCCGTATGTTTTAGTAATGAAAGGAAAAGACTACGTTAAGAGCATGAAAAATTATGTATACGAAGAAATTAAAAAAAATTGCCAACAGACTCCACTGGATGATCTACCTTTGATAGTAAATACATCATCTTCAATAATCTGTAAAATTTGTTTAGAAGAAGAGCTTAACACTTGTTTTTTACCTTGTGGTCATGCTGCGGCTTGTGCAAAGTGTGCTTTTTCCATTGGTAATAAGTGTCCAATTTGTAGGCGAGTATTCGCCAATATAACACGATTGTATTTCTGATTATACTCTATTGCTAGCCTACTATAAATAGCTGAAGTAAAAACATATGTTATCACTTTCGTGAGAACACTGACAATAGTTCAATCAATTGAAATTCAATTTAAAGATATGGAAAAAAATCTAAAGAGACAAATTGTAAAGGCTGCGGCAGCTGTTAAAAATAAGGTTAAAAAGATGCGAGATATTGAAATGGAAAACAATAGTATTTTGGAATCTGTTTTTAAACCAATTACAAGTCCTCTTAATGAAATGGTGGAAAAATCTAAAACGTGTTCCCAAACTAAAGGAGTACAATTTGAAACTTCAAGTCCATTAGACAAGGACAAAACTCTTAAGAGAGATTCTAACATCGAGTTCGACGTATTTAGTCCAAGAGACTCTAATGATTCAGATGAAAGCTTTGAGAATTCAGAAAAATCTGATAATGAAGAAAATGAGGAATCATTTAAATCAGTGCAATCAGGTTCAAGTGATCAAGAAATTTCTTCGTGGTCCATGTCTTCCAAAACTTTACAAGATGTTCCGTTTGGCGTGAGAAATGAACGAGGTAAACACATGATGGGATCTTCGCGTGTAACTCTTTTTGATGATTATATTCAAGTTGGTGCAAACAAGTACAAATATACTCCTGGTATAAAGGAACTTCTGTTTAAAAAAGTACCTAATATATCTGCAATAACTGATGAAGATTTGAGACATTATAAAATAATGTTACTAGAAACAAATGTGCACCGAAGAGAATTCGATCCAAATAAACCAATCAGAAGTAACAGAGGTCGAAAATACTTGAATATAATAAAACCGCTATTTAAGTTGCGTAAAGTTTCAGCGAGCACTGACAGTAGTCAACCTGATTTACTTCATCAAGGAAAAGGACTACCTCTGTTGAAACAGTGGAAGAAAAATGTTGACTACGTTTACTGGGACAATCCTAATGAACTGGTTGAAAGATTAAAACTATTGATTGCTTCAAAAGATGCTGGTAACACTGGGTTAGATAATGAAATAATATCTATTATAGAAGAACTGCGCGAAAGCAACATTATACCTTAATAAATAGCATACATTTCTAAAAATAGTATCATTTGATCTTTGTCAACAACACCCATCAGTTCACAATAATGGATAAGTTTGGACATCATATTCATAAACGATTGCGTTTACCAGACTTTTTAGAAAATTTTGATAAAGTCTTGATGCGAACTGAAACCGGAGAGTTCGATTTACAAAATACAAGGTTGACTGGGATTACAATTCCATTGAAAAATACCGATGCTGTGAACAAGGAATACGTAGACAGCCAATCTCAATTGTTTGTAAAAAAGCAAGAAGTCGATATAATATTCAACGATTTAAAAGCAGATGTTAAAAAAGGCATTGAGAATTTAAAAGCAGATTATTATACAAAGGCTGAATTAGACCAAATCATTAAATCAAAGAAATGAGTAAGCTACAAATAGTAAATGAAATTCATAAAACAGCTCGTAAAAACTTTGTTCGACGATCTGTAATATTAAGAGGAATTGATGATTTATGGCAAGCTGATCTTATGGATTTTCAAAATATAAAAAGTTGTAATAATGGATATAGGTATATTTTTGTTGTAATAGATTGTTTTTCTAAATTTTCCTGGGCTATCCCTGTTAAAACGAAGACTAAATCCGAAATAGCAAATGCATTTAGTTCGCTATTATTTAAAAATTATCGAAAGCCAGTTAACTTACAAACTGACATGGGCACAGAATTTTATAACGATGAATTTAAAAAAGTTATGCTAAAAAATAAAATTAATCATTACTCTACATATTCCATAAAAAAGGCTTCTATAGTAGAAAGACTAATCAAAACTCTCAAGAACAAGTTGTATAAAAATTTTAGTTTGAATGGTAGTTATAAATGGATTGGAAAGCTTTTAGAAAGTGTTATGGCAACATACAATAACACAATACATCGAACAATAAAATATAAACCAAACGATGTTAACCAATCAAACCAAAGTGAAGTATTGAGAAATATAATCAAATCACAGGAAATTAATTGTCTGTCAAAGACCAGAAAATTAGAAGTTGGTGACCATGTTCGTATAAGTAAATATAAAGGTAACTTTGAAAAAGGATACACCCCAAACTGGTCTACGGAATTGTTTTTGATTAAAAAAGTTCATGGTTCTAAACCTATCACTTATTCCATAGAAGATCTACACTATCAACCAATTTTAGGAAGTTTTTATGAACAAGAACTTCAAAAAACTAAGTGTCCTAATGTGTATCTAATTGAAAAGGTTATAAGAAAAAAAGGTAATAAATTATTCGTAAAGTGGTTAGGTCTACCTAGTACTGAAAACAGTTGGATTGAAAAACGAGCAATTGTATGATTATCTTTTCTATAGAGTTACATACCTAAGTATATAAAATTAAGTCTATTTAGATATTTTATCTCATTTATAACTCAGCTATGCATGGTGGTGGACTCGTTAACAGCATCATAAATAACTTACCATTTGAATTGCATTTACCTGGGTACAATTACTGTGGACCTGGTACCAGATTAAGAAAACGATTATTGAGAGGTGATCAAGGAGTTAATGAGCTTGATAATGCTTGCATGAGACACGATATAGCATACGATAATTCAAATAAATTGGAAGATCGACACAGAGCTGATTTAGAATTATTAAATATGGCAAAGCAACGGATGAAATCGAAAAATGCAGGAAGAGGAGAAAAACTGTCTTCGTGGCTTGTGAGCAAAGTGATGAAAACCAAAATGAAGCATGGTGCTGGCGTGAGAACATTTAAATCGATCGTCTCTACAATACATAAACGACTGAAAAAATTAAAACCAAAAAGCAATTCTAGAGCTATTAAAGCTGCATATTCAGCTGCGAAAAAACTGATAAAAAATAAAAAAGGAGTGTGTCTGCCTCGTGTAATACCGTTACCAAAAACAGGTGGTATTTTACCACTTATACCAATATTCGCAGGACTGTCTGCTCTAGGTGCATTGGTTGGAGGTGCAGCAGGTATTACTAAAGCTGTAAATGATCATAAAGCAGCTAAAAAGAATTTGGAAGAAGCCCAACGTCATAATAAAACGATGGAAAGTATCGCCTTAGGAAAAGGCTTATATATAAAACCATATAAAAAAGGCAATGGTCTTTTTGTAAATAGTTCAAAAAACTAATAGAAAGGTTACCCAAGCGTGCTCTCACTGATATAGACATATTAGAGTATGCTACTAAACACATACCTTACTTTAGAGGTGTTTTCATGAGAAATGAATTGCCGCCAAAGCCTAAGGACATTGAGTGTGCGATTGTTAATTTAGATAGCTCAGAGAATGAAGGAACCCATTGGGTAGCCTATGTAAAACATTTTAACTATTGTGAGTATTTTGATAGCTTTGGTGATTTAAAGCCACCAATTGAGTTAATAAGATATTTAAAATTTAATATAACATACAATTATTGTAGATATCAACGTTTTAATACATCTAATTGTGGTCATTTATGTTTAAAGTTCCTAAGTGAATTTTGGAAAAAATGTTATGCTAATACTATTTGTATAAAATGTTCTAATAAAGTATTGTGACTATATATTTATAAACGTGTTTTTATTACCATCATTTCTAAAATGTCTTTCACGCTGTCAATAACAGGCAACACCTCTATTTTATCCACTACCTATTATCCAGCTTTACAATTTGATGATGAATACGAGTGTGCTCTGTTATATTTCTCAACATTCAATTCAATACCTAACATTGATAACAGAAACAATAAATATTATTATGACAATAACGAAGTCGTAGACATACCAGAAGGCACTTACGAACTGCAAGATATTTCTGATTATCTAAAGTCAAACGTAAAAAAAGGAGTCGCTTTTAATTTATTTTGCAATAATAACACGTTGAAATCGTTTATCTTCTGCTCTAAAGATATCCATTTTGAAAAAGCTAATTCTCCAGGAACTTTACTAGGATTTGGTAATAAAACTCTTAAAGCCAATATAATACACGAGTCGCAACTCCCAGTTAACATTTTATCGACAACAGTGGTAAGAGTCGAATGTGATATAGTGAGCGGATCATATATTAATGGAAAACCAAGCCATATTCTTTATGAATTTGCTCCTAACGTGCCTCCAGGATACCGAATAATAGAAGTGCCAAAGAATATAATTTATTTTCCTGTCAATCAAATTGACGTCAGCACTATTAATATTAGATTATTAGATATTAATAATAATTTAATAAATCTACGCGGTGAAGAAGTTCAATTATATTTGCATATCAGGAAAAGATGATCGACTTCAATAAAAGTAGTAATTCAATAATGAAACACATCAGTACTCATCGAACAATCCGAAAAGGAACAACTAAGAAAAAAATTAAATTGACCAGGGAAAATAAAAAGTTCCTGAAATTAATTGGTCTATTAAAATGAACATTTTGGATATAACAAGTTCACCAGCATACGATAACACCATAGACGGTATCGAATATCATTCATATAAACCTTACGTAACAAGTTTTAACAGGAATGATGAAATCCGCATACCTATCAATCAGCAGGATTTATACATACTACCATCAGCAAGTACCCTTTATTTAGAAGGAACAGTAAACATCATAAAGAAGGATACAAAACTAAAAGTTACTGCTGTGGAATTCACAAACAATCCATTACTGTTTCTTTTTCAAGATATTCGTTATGAACTAAATGGAGTTGAAATAGATAGAATCAAAAATGCTGGAATGACTACAACAATGAAGAGTTTAGTATCATTTAATGAAAATGAAGCTAAGATAGCAAAAGCTTGGGGTTGGGATATAAATGGAACAAAAACAACCCATGGAAATAGTTTTTCTGCCTCAATACCTCTTAGTAATATTTTGGGCTTTGCTGAAGATTATAAGAAAATAATTATGAATTGTAAACATGAACTGATATTATTACGCAGTAATACAAATTTGAATTCTTTGAAAGTTCCATCTGGTGAGGTTCTTGAAGATATAATAATAAATAAGTTAGTTTGGCGCGTTCCACACGTCAAGGTATCAGATAAAGAAAAAGTTAATTTACTAAAGTTATTGGAAAAGGATCGTTCTCTATATTTGGCTTTTAGAAATTGGGATTTATATGAGTATCCCTTATTACCTAAAACAACTAAGCATACTTGGTCAATTAAAACGTCCTCACAGATTGAAAAGCCAAGATATGTAATCATAGGCTTACAAACAAATAGAAAAAATTTAGCTGATCGCGATATATCAAAATTCGACCCTTGTAATTTAAGAGATGTCAAAGTATATCTTAACTCTAACTATTTTCCATATGAAAACTTGAATATTAGTCTTGATGATCATAAATATTCATTATTGTATGAGCAATATGTCAGGTTTCAGACATCTTATTATGGACGCAGAAGTGAACCACTGCTAAGTACTTCTGAATTCAAAGAAAAAGCACCGCTGTTTGTAATCGATTGCTCTAGACAAAGCGAAAACCTTAAGTCAGGTCCTGTAGTTAGCGTACGTGTGGAACTTGAATGTCATTCAGAAATACCTGATCAGACAGCTGCATATTGTCTTATTTTAAACGATTCCATCATCGAGTACAGACCGTTGAGTAATATAGTAAAAAAAATATCTTAAAATATGAATCCTTGCAGAATAAAATATATATTCGTGGATGTACAAGGATTCAAAGATACACAAAATAATTTTATTATAAAATAATTGTCTATTTTAAACGAAGAAAATACCCAAACCTTTCTTGTCAAGCCCCCCTATCCATTTAAAAACTTATCGATCGAAGAAAAGAAACAAGTGCGGTGGATAGAAGCAAATCGAGGATATTTCTGGAGTGAAGGCCACATTGACTACAGGGAATTCAAAAGAATTATAATACCATATTTGAATAAGAAAAAAGTGTTAACAAAAGGAACTGAGAAAGTTATGTGGATCAAAGGCCTTTGTGAGAACTGTGAAATAATAGATGTGGGAGAAAAAGGATGTCCTAATTTTTTAAAATTATATCACGACTATGAAAAACCTAATATAAATTTAAATTGTGTACAACACACGAAAATGTGTGCATTAAAAAATGTATTGTGCTTAAAAAAGTGGTATGATAATAATAATATACATTTATTCAATGTAAGCTAAGAATTTAATTTAATGTTTTAAATAAAATAAAATAATTATTGCCTAAACTGGTTGTTGTTTTATTCTACCAAATTATATTTTAACGAATTAAAGTGGTGAGTATTTAGGAATTAAAATATAGCAGATATTTGAATAGGTTTTTAATATAATATCGAAAATTAAAACATATCTTAAATTTAATGAATTAAATAGTACAATGCATTCAGGGAGATACTACTTACTGATTTGATTAAACATCTTAAGAATCACTTCTAATTTAATTTAACTGATCTATTTAAAAATAATGTTATTCAATTATGCGTCTCATCAGTCAGAATCACTTATTATATTTTCAGATATATTTTTAATCACTCTTTCGGTTTGATCTAATATTCTGTCCGTAAAATCTTTTACTATATATTGAGCCGATATTACAACATCACTTTCAGTGTCACTGTTATCACCACTAATGTCTATTATTTTGATCTGAATCAAACGTCTCCCTTTGTATGCTTCACGGTTTAAAACAAATGATGATCGCCGCATACTATTGCGAAGATTCTTAGTTTCACCAGGTGTCTTCTTTGTTTTCCGTTTTGGACGTTTTGGAGACGATTTCTTCTGATTAGTGATTGGAAAAATTTCGTCAAAGCCTTCTAATGGATTCTGCGCACAGTGGAAAAGAAGGTCTTGGGTATTAATTCCAAAAAGTCCATCTTGAGTCTCACTGTTATTATTTATTACAATGTCTGTCATAATCTGAAACAAAATAGAAAACTATTAGGGTCATTTTTATGGATAATATCGAGTAAATAGAAATAAACGAATAAAAGTTCAAAACTTATGTCTTAAGTCGACTTGAAAGTATGTGAATATGTGTGTTAACTGCGACGCTCGAACAGGGTATAATGAGCAGGGCATGATGAATTTTATTCAATGTTTGTCGAATGTGCAAAATCATGTAGTGACATGTCAGTGCACCTGCGTCGGTGTTAAAAGTTTATGCTGCGTTAGTGAATTTGAAGTATCTACGTAGATTACAGGAATAGCTTACACAAAATTTTTCACAAACATTAAATTGATTTTGCATTATTAACTTAAGCTAGATGTTAAGGCTCGTAAAATAAAATAAAAACAACAAGTATTCTAAATGAAATTCGTTTATTCACTATATTCTTACTTAAGGTTCACTTTACATTATTATTATAACATTATTATTCACGATATTTATTTTCTTTCTTAGTTTTAGGTTTTTTTACAATAAAGATATCCAAACAAAAATAGAAAAATTATTATTATTATTATATTACATATTTATTTCATCTTACAGATAATCTTAAGCTACTTACATTAGATTAGACCCCAAGAATTGAAATATGACCCCAAGCTCTGCTTGATTTTTTATCTTGCGAAATAAATCGTTTATCGTCGCTACTAGAAAGCGCAATTTTGTTTACAGAACGTGTAAATATTTCATGTTTTATACTTTTAAACAATATGTTTTTCTTGCGTAGTGTATTTGATGTAAGCAATGTGTTTGTATAATCTAAGATACTAAGATCTCGAACAACACATGATTTTACTCCCTTAGCCTTTTTAATTTCAGTGTCAGTATTTTTTATACAATATAATTTAGAGCGTAATCCTACATATTCAGTGATTATTTTGCCACCCATTTCATCTTTGAAAAGTCCTGGTACTTTTTTGTTAATTATTGGTAATTTGTGATAATTATCAACAGAAAAGTTACTGGTATCAAAATACTCCAAAAACGTATTTTTCACATCTTGATAAAAAATTTTGGTTTGGATGTGATAAATAAAGCTGTCTGTATCAGTATAACACATCGTCAAGCGGTCCCTGTAAAATGGTTTAAATATAGAATAGTGAAAATCATACATATGTGATTTTGATAATTCCAAAACTGTAAATCCGATATACAGTGGCTTATCCAATACTATACGATTAGGCTTTAATTGAATCGCAACCAAACTTTCCGTAAAAACTGAAGCACTGTGAAAGTTTGGACTCGCGATTAATTTTTCTGCGTTATTTCTTTTTTTAGTTCTATTGTTTTGATCATTCCATTGATTTATCAACTCAACATGGACCTTCTTGCGGTTGTTTTCTAACGTTTTACCAAAAACACTGTTATTGAGCAATTTGAAAAAGTCTTGCTCAAAAGTTGACGTTGCTTTTTGACGCAAATTTGTATTAAGATCGATGTATTGTTTTAAATATGCACTCTGTCGAAACGTTATAGCACGATGTACTTGTCTCAAGATCAAACCATGTCTTAAACAGGTTTTTAAATGTACATAATGTATAACATAATTAAATTTGTCATAAAGATTTGGAATTAACTTTTCATTTTTTCCACCCGGTGGAATATCTTTTTCGGGGCAAAACGGTAAATCATTATGTTCCCAATGTAATTTTTTTGGATAAATGAGATCGACTTCTAGAATGAAGCCGAACTCTGCATCATCAGATACATTATTCACATCCAGTTTATTAACTTCTGATTGATCAAGAAACCTAAAGTTTGACAAGGGCAATGTTTGACACATGCTGTATCCATAAAGATTATTGCAGTCTATATAGACTATGAATGATTCTGGCATCAACGGATCATGGTCGAAAATAAATTCGTTGTTTGCTTTGGCATGCCTATGTGCTGCCATTACCACACCTCCTCGTATGCCTGTCTGTAACATATCTACTATAGCAAAGTCATCTATTAGTTCTAACTCAATGCCTGTTTTATAAAGCATAGCATCGAATGATAAACTCGGTGCTGTAACATAGAATGCAGGGTCCAAGTTGTAGTAATGTTTGCAAGTTTTTCTAAAGTTTTCAAATATATCTGTTAACAACAACACATCACTTTTTAAATACAAATCGGTATATTCGCCTAGGTTCCGAATTTCAAATTGGGTCCAAACTGACTGTGCGTGCTCATAATCTTTATTTGATATGTGCTCATTGTTGAGAGAGCTATAAAAACTTTCTTTGCTTGGCAGAAATGGCTCGTTGTAACGTTCCCATGCGTTCATGTACTCGTAAGGGTAAACGCCTTTACGAGTTAGAAGGGAAAACTCATTTTCATTTGGGTAAATATTCCTTAAATGAGTAAACTCATGAGTTTTCATGGTTTTAACCAATTTTTCTAGACTGGTTCCTAAAAATTTGAACGAATCTACAAATCTTAACTGAACGAACTCGTCTCTTGATATTGGAATGAATTTTGTGAAAGAGATATAATTTTCTTTCGTTTTAGGAATTATTTTTATTGGTCCAGGCGCTTCACCAAGTGTTTTTATAAACAAGTGACAATCATACCCTGCTAAATTGTGGAAAAAAATTGGCACAAACTTTGGAACTTTGTACTGTAAATTACATAAGCTATGAGCTGCACCCCGATACTGTCCAGTAAGGTGACAATGGTCTCTGACCTTATCTCCGAATAGAAAACTCTCACAAATATGACATCGAACTGCATTCCTAAAATCAACTGCATCGTTTGCATTAAAAATTATGGGAACGTTTTGTGATAACACTGCATGGATATCCCGAACATCTTTGTAAAGAGAGCTAACAAATTTTTCTACACAATGAGGACCTCTAAAGATTACGAATTTATTGTAAGAAGGGTCAACAGAATTAATCACATTGTAAGCAAATGCGATAGGTGTATGCTTTTGTGTAGTGCGCGTATAAGAACTTTGAGGATCTGATTCACTTTTGCTTACATCTTCTAGCATAGTTTCAAAGTCAGCATAAATTACAAAAGGAATGTCTTGTTTGCGTTCGAAATTCTTGAATTTAATTACTGACCCCTTTTCCGGTAGGACAGTGACAATTCCGTTACAGGTATGACTTTCTACATCCTCAACCGTTTTAAAAAACAACAAAAAGTGTCACAAAAATAGATCTGTCCTTTATGCTTCGTTATTTGACTTCTCACCAGTCTCGATAAATTCTTTATGAGACAATAGTGAGATGTTGTGTTGTTTTCTATCCAAAGAAGGTGAATCGTTTTTTTATTTTCATGGCTTTCTGATTTATAAAGCGGGCCTACAACAGTCTTGTTATTTTTTAAGCCAAAAATGATAAAACTTAGGTTTGGATTGTTTTCTTCGAATATTTTAACATCAGATAATGTCATGGGAAACGAAATGTTTTCAGTGTTTAGTACATTGCGAAAATGTACATATGACGAAACCCTTTCAGGATGGTTTTTAGCTGGATAGAGGGCTGCAAGTACGCTCCACAGAAAACAGTGTTTATCGTTGTTTTGAATATTTAAACATGCTTTCTTTTTCTTGATGAATATTGGTAGTTCAATATACGTGGAGCCGCGAAGTGGTTGATATTTATTAACATTAACCTCAATATGCATACAATTAAGAAAAGTCCAACCCGAATCTTGCTCTTCGAATTGGTCAATTTTTGTGCGTATTGTATTGATTACATTTAAATATAAATGCTCAAAATTATAATTTCCATAAACAGGGATATTTTTTGTCATAAACGATTTAGTTTCTTGTTCATTATTTTTGAAAAGTAAAAACTTTGAGAATATTTCGAAGTTGACTTTGACACAAATATGTTTTTTTATGCATTCATCTAAAATGAGTTTGACTTTGTTTCGTATTGAATCTAAAAATACATCAATAGAATGTTCATTTGCGTATTATTTTTATTATTGCGTAAGATATTATTCGGTTCTGAAATGCTGTCGCTACAATATCTACGCCTTCCACATCGATATGCGGTACAGTTAAAACGTTTTGTTTATGTGTATTACTTCGCAAATGACCTGTCCAGCGCCTACCGCTTATAGATGTGTTACAAACTGAACAGAATGGCATTGTAGAAGCTACTTGCTTGTTTACCTACTAGATATAATTATTAATTTAAGTACCTACCTACATAGAAAGTTACCTATTTTTTAAAGTCAGTATTATAATATTATACGCTTTTAATTTTCTTTTTTATTTCAAATTAATTAAAAAATTTACTTTGAGAGTTTAATATAGTCTACCTACACTACATATATCAAAACATACTATAATAATTCTATCTACCTTTATGAACCTAACTTAATTTAATAAAATAAAAACCATAATAAACCTATGCACACGTTTTGTTTATTTAAAATTAATCTTATCACTAAATTTTGATGGTTTAGAATCTTTAAATAATTTAAACACCGTAATGAGAAACTCTTGTAAAATTTCCCACTCCTTAGTTTGTTCGTTGAGACGCAGCTTTACACTCGTCAACGCTTTTTTATAGCGTTCTTGAGGAGGCGTATTTTGAACGTCGACGACGTTGTAAAGCTTCACCTCAACGTAAAAGTCGCCTTCGGAGACTGTTGCGGTGCGTCGGCTCTGCCCTCCGGAAACCCTCGTCGTGAAGGAAGAAGTCGATACGTTGCCTCCGGCGCTTTGTGATGCATTAGATGCAGCAACGCTTTCTTCCCCTTTCAGAATCGAAAAGATGTCTGACTTGCGTTTTTTAGACCTGTAAAACAAAGAAAATAAAATATGATGAAATACTGTTATGATAATATTTAGGAACTTTTATCATCATAATTAGATTCAGAGTTAAATAATCATTTAACGTTGCTCACTCCATACAATATACATTATTGTTAAATAATTATTATCATCATCGGTACAGGGATCCCAACCTGAAGCGAGGAAAGTACCAGGGCCGTGAAATTATCGTATTTTGACGTTTTTGGAGCAAAATTCGTAATATCGTACACTCAGTATAATGGCTTAAAATACATTAAAAAATCATATAAAACGATAATTTTTATTACACTTTGTTTGTGTATACAGAACAGAATCAATGTATATTTAACTCCATACAGGCAGACGGGCTGAGAAGACAGACCACAGTACACAGATTTTATAAGCGTACCAACGTTTTGAAATTAAGAAATAAGCTGGCGCTGTTACCAATAAACAATAGTATATGCTCAATTTTTTATTGAATATGAGCGTAATTCTCAAACTTTGTGGTGTATGGAATTTATCGTGTATTTGCGTACATAATACGGAGGCCTAAATTATCGTATATACGTTAATTATAGTACGGTACGTTAATTATAGTACGGTTGGGGCCCTGCATCGGTACCTAGTAGTAGTTACCACCAAGCGATAAAAACGATAACCTATCAGATATAATATATATATATATATATACGTACCACGAAAATTCCGGCTCTTGCAAATCGGGTGGTGTGAAGGATGGTGAATATGATGCATGACCGCGCTTAGCAAGGGCAGCAGCGTTAACGACGGGGGTGATCTTGCGCTTTGAGGCTTTTGGCTTCTTGGTAGGCTGCGACAACACCGACGGTGCTGTGGCCACGATTGCTTCAGATTCGTATTCAGAGTCCGACCTGAGAAAAAAAATAAAAAATGAGTATGGATGGAACAAAGATTTTAAAAAACACGTAATAAGACAATACTCACTCACATATTTCTGTAGATGTTTTCTCGAAGTGTCGTGGCTGCGCAATGTCAGGCGGCAGGCGGGCTGGCGGTGGCTGGCGGAGTCTGGCAGGCGGCGGCTGAGCAGGGTGGCAGGCGGCGGCTGAGCAGGGTGGCAGGCGGTGGCTGAGCAGGGTGGCGGGCGGTTGGCAGGGTCTGGCAGGCAGCAAGATTCTCGAGGATGATGAACCAGCGAAGAATATGTCAGTTTTCTAATTTTACGCGATTTTATAGCAAATACTTTTTATGTGTCAGCAAATAATATTCCAATTCAAAAGATATTAAGTACCCGTACTTTAACAAAACAAGCAAATTTGAAGCTAATGGTCGCACCACCTTTGTCGCACCACCTTTGAAATCGGATCAAAGAAAGATTCCGCCTACTCGGATGACAATATAAAAACTCACACCATTACCCGACTACGATAGATTAAAAGATAGAAAAATTAAAAGTCAGTGCATAAAATATTACAATCATATTTTATGTGTTTAGATAATAAGACGGTATCTAATTATTTGAACTGTACAATACACCACACGGGAAGTATTACTATTTACTTTCTTACATAATTTAAGTTCGTTCGCAAAACAAAAAAACCGACTTCACATGCAGCGCAAGTCATTTTCAGTACTAAGTTTGAGGTATCTATCTCCATATCTCTGGAGATTCTTATCGGATCTCGTTAAAATTAAAATGGAACTACACTGTAAACATATTCTATTAATAATAATATCGTTTAAAAACTAAAAACGAACCGACTTCAATGCCGCGCTATAAATTTTCAGTACCAATTTTGAGGTGTTTATCTCAATATCTCTGGAGGTACTCATCAGACCTCGATAAAATTATCATGGTACTACTACACTTGGAATATCTCCTTTCGAACAAAAAAAGAATAATCAAAATCGGTTCATAAACGACGAAGTTATCCGCGAACAAACATAAAAAATATCGGTAGAAATGAGAAACCTCCTCCTTTTTTTGAAGTCGGTAAAAAAATAAAAAAAAACGTTCTCCAAATCCACACACAGTTAATAAATGATGAGGTTCTGAAGTGACAAAAAAATTAAATTATACAGACGAATTGAGTACATCCTCCTTTTTGTGAAGTCAGTAAAAAAAAAAAAAAAACAAATCAGTTCATAAATGATTGAGCTATGATATAATAAACAAAAAAGTAATTCGTACAAACGCTATCTGTTAAGTCCTCGTTTTGTTAAGTCGGTTAAAAAGTAATTTGTCCTAAGGCCGCTACACACCTTGAGTTTAAACTGCTCGTTTTCACTAAATAGTGTGACTATACATATGAATGATAGTTTAACTGAATGGTAATAATTATAATTTAAAATAGTTAATAAACCAAAAGAACCAACTTCAAATGTCGCGCTAGTCATGTGCCAAGTTTGATGTGTTTGTCTCCATATCTCTTGAGATAGTCATGAGATCTCGATGAAATTTAAATGAAATTACTTGGAAAGTATGTCCTTTCAAACAAATATAAAAAATATTCTAAATCGGTACAGCCATCTTTGAGTAATCGAGAAGCATACATAAAAAAAAGATTCCGACGAATTCAGAACCTACTCCTCGGTTAGGTGTCGGTTAAAATAGCATTTAATTAACTGTACAGTGCAAACTTAATGGTATAAAAATTTATCTGTACCTACAGAACAGTTCAATCGCAGAGTTAAAAACGAACGTGTATGCGAACCCTTAAAAGAAATGCTTACGATGTACATTATTGTTATTCAATCCATTTTACCTTGATACGTTTGTACCTACTATCGAGCGTGTGAACAAAACCATTCATTATATAAGTGTACGGTGTCGGCTGTGGTGTCGGTGAGTGTATCGGTGAGTGTAGTTCTGTAACTATTTGGAAATAACAAGTAAGTACCTAGCTTTTATTGTATAATATTTTGCAACGTACTCTTTTTTGGTTGATTCGAAAATAAAATTAAAAACCAAGTTTCTGTCGTATTATATAATAAAGATTTTCTCAATAACTAGAAATCGAAAAAATAAAATAGGTCTTCATACGACAAAAAGCCCTATTAACCGACTTTAAAAAAAAGGAGGATGTTCTATGTTTCACTGTAAAATTTTTTTTATTTATTTTTCTCTGTCAATTGTGGTCCGATTTTTTTAATTATATATTTATTTCAAAGATTATACTTTTGTAGTGGTCTCATTGTAAATTTATCAAGTATCTTCAGAGATATGGCGATAATAACTGCAAACTTGCTACTCAAATTGAATACAGTAGCATTTGAAGTCGGTTTTTTAAACGATCCTAATTATTTTGAACATGTTATGTAAATGTTATGTAAAGAAAATAATATTAAAAAATTACATAAAAATGATTATTTTTCGATTGCTGTTTATATTAACTACACACTGATTTAATGTTTAGTTATTTCCAAGTTTAATTTGATTTATTCTGAGTAAAGATTTTTTTAAATTAAATTGTGTGTTCTTAGTTTTAAACTAATGTGTACCAATTTCTATTTTACAGGAACGACAAGCAGCAGGGAAAATGAGATCTTCATGAATTTAATAAATTAAAATCCTTTAGATGAAAATGGTGAGTGACTACGCTTGAATTTTTATTAACGTATATACACACATTTCTTTAAAGCACAGAAAATATAAAAGTTGGTGCTTTAGGGGTAGCAGATTTTAATTTTGTAATATTTTTTGGTTTATCTGACTATACGATATGCTCAAAACACAGGTAGGTTAGGGCGCGATAATTTATCGTAAGTATTCCAACAAAAAGTCATTACGGCTTTAGTAGAAGTAGTAGAACAGGTTTATCTGACTATACGATATGCTCAAAACATAGGTAGGTTAGGAATCGCAATCGGTGGAGATAATCCGACCTTGGGCTCCCAGAGTGAAACTTACCATGGATCACTTAACCGATTGTGTTTAGACATCGCAAACGGCGAGAGATAATCCTGCCTTGGACTCTCAGGATGATACTTACCATGTTTTATCCAACCGTATGTGCTGAGACATCGTATGCGGTGAGAGATAATCCTACCTTGGGCTCTCAGGATGATACTTACCATGGATCATCCAACCGTATGTGTTACGAACACAGTTGATCAAAACTATTACTCCGGGGTCATTGAGAGTTCTAAAACACGTCGATCAAAATTATTACACCGGAGGCTTTGAGTTCTAAAACACAAGTGGTGAGAGATAATCAATTTTTAGTTATTGGGTGTTCTACTCCAGCTACATCTGTTGATTAAACGATATACCCAACTGCAACAAGTGAGCGCAGCAAGCGGAGCGAACGCAGTTGGGTATATCGTTTAATCAACAGATGTGGCTGGAGTAGAACACCCAATAACCACCTACTGATAGCTTCACAAAGAACACACTATCTTAATGTTAAGTCTCTAACAGCAGCGGATTAGTCAGTGCGTTGATATATCAGACAATCATTCAGTAAGTGTTAGTGGATAGCTTCACAAAGAACACACTATCTTAATGTTAAGTCTCTAACAGCAGCAGATTAGGCAGTGCGTTGATATATCAGACAATCATTCAGTAAGTGTTAGTGGATAGCTTCACAAAGAACACACTCTCTTAATGTTAAGTCTCTAACAGCAGCGGATTAGGCAGTGCGTTGATATATCAGACAATCATTCAGTAAGTCATAGTGGATAGCTTTACAAAGAACACACTCTCTTAATGTTAAGTCTCTAACACCAGCGGATTAGTCAGTGCGTTGATATATCAGACAATCATTCAGTAAGTCTTAGTGGATAGCTTCACAAAGAACATACTATCTAAATTCGACTAAAGGTACGTGAATTACAGCCGGTATATAACAATAATAATGTTAAAAATTCACGATAATTTTAAAATTAAAATACTATCTTAATGTTAAATCTCTAACACCAGCGGATTAGGCAGTGCGTTGATATATCAGACAATCATTCAGTAAGTCTTAGTGCATAGCTTCACAAAGAACACACTCTCTTAATGTTAAGTCTCTAACAGCAGCGGATTAGGCAGTGCGTTGATATATCAGACAATCATACAGTAAGTGTTAGTGGATAGCTTCACAAAGAACACACTCTCTTAATGTTAAGTCTCTAACAGCAGCGGATTAAGCAGTGCGTTGATATATCAGACAATAATTCAGTAAGTGTTAGTGGATAGCTTCACAAAGAATACATCTTAATGTTAATATGTCCCTAACACCAGCGGATTATGCAGTGCGTTGATATATCAGACAATCATTCAGTAAGTGTTAGTGGATAGCTTCACAAAGAACACACTCTCTTAATGTTAAGTCTCTAACAGCAGCGGATTAAGCAGTGCGTTGATATATCAGACAATAATTCAGTAAGTGTTAGTGGATAGCTTCACAAAGAGCACACTATCTTAATGATAAGTCTCTAACATCAGCGGATTAGTCAGTGCGTTGATATATCAGACAATCATTCAGTAAGTCTTAGTGGATAGCTTTACAAAGAAAACACTCTCTTACTGTTAAGTCTCTAACACCAGCGGATTAGTCAGTGCGTTGATATATCAGACAATCATTCAGTAAGTCTTAGTGGATAGCTTCACAAAGAACACACTCTCTTAATGTTAAGTCTCTAACAGCAGCGGATTAGGCAGTGCGTTGATATATCAGACAATCATTCAGTAAGTCTTAGTAGATAGCTTAACAAAGAACACACTATCTTAACGTTAAGTCTCTAACACCAGCGGATTAGGCAGTGCGTTGATATATCAGACAATCATTCAGTAAGTCTTAGTGGATAGCTTCCCAAAGAACACACTATCTTAATGATAAGTCTCTAACACCAGCGGATTAGGCAGTGCGTTGATATATCAGACAATCTTTCAGTAAGTCTTAGTGGATAGCTTCACAAAGAACACACTATCTTAATGTTAAGTCTCTAACAGCAGCGGATTAGGCAGTGCGTTGATATATCAGACAATCATTCAGTAAGTGTTAGTGGATAGCTTCACAAAGAACACACTATCTTAATGTTAAGTCTCTAACAGCAGCGGATTAGTCAGTGCGTTGATATATCAGACAATCATTCAGTAAGTCTTAGTGGATAGCTTCACAAAGAACACACTATCTTAATGTTAAGTCTCTAACAGCAGCAGATTAGGCAGTGCGTTGATATATCAGACAATCATTCAGTAAGTGTTAGTGGATAGCTTCACAAAGAACACACTCTCTTAATGTTAAGTCTCTAACAGCAGCGGATTAGGCAGTGCATTGATATATAAGACAATCATTCAGTAAGTCTTAGTAGATAGCTTTACAAAGAACACACTCTCTTAATGTTAAGTCTCTAACACCAGCGGATTAGTCAGTGCGTTGATATATCAGACAATCATTCAGTAAGTCTTAGTGGATAGCTTCACAAAGAACACACTCTCTTAATGTTAAGTCTCTAACAGCAGCGGATTAGGCAGTGCGTTGATATATCAGACAATCATTCAGTAAGTCATAGTGGATAGCTTTACAAAGAACACACTCTCTTAATGTTAAGTCTCTAACACCAGCGGATTAGTCAGTGCGTTGATATATCAGACAATCATTCAGTAAGTCTTAGTGGATAGCTTCACAAAGAACATACTATCTAAATTCGACTAAAGGTACGTGAATTACAGCCGGTATATAACAATAATAATGTTAAAAATTCACGATAATTTTAAAATTAAAATACTATCTTAATGTTAAATCTCTAACACCAGCGGATTAGGCAGTGCGTTGATATATCAGACAATCATTCAGTAAGTCTTAGTGCATAGCTTCACAAAGAACACACTCTCTTAATGTTAAGTCTCTAACAGCAGCGGATTAGGCAGTGCGTTGATATATCAGACAATCATTCAGTAAGTCTTGGTGGATAGCTTCACAAAGAATACATCTTAATGTTAATATGTCCCTAACGCCAGCGGATTATGCAGTGCGTTGATATATCAGACAATCATTCAGTAAGTGTTAGTGGATAGCTTCACAAAGAACACACTCTCTTAATGTTAAGTCTCTAACAGCAGCGGATTAAGCAGTGCGTTGATATCTCAGACAATAATTCAGTAAGTGTTAGTGGATAGCTTCACAAAGAGCACACTATCTTAATGATAAGTCTCTAACATCAGCGGATTAGTCAGTGCGTTGATATATCAGACAATCATTCAGTAAGTCTTAGTGGATAGCTTTACAAAGAAAACACTCTCTTACTGTTAAGTCTCTAACACCAGCGGATTAGTCAGTGCGTTGATATATCAGACAATCATTCAGTAAGTCTTAGTGGATAGCTTCACAAAGAACACACTCTCTTAATGTTAAGTCTCTAACAGCAGCGGATTAGGCAGTGCGTTGATATATCAGACAATCATTCAGTAAGTCTTAGTAGATAGCTTCACAAAGAACACACTATCTTAACGTTAAGTCTCTAACACCAGCGGATTAGGCAGTGCGTTGATATATCAGACAATCATTCAGTAAGTCTTAGTGGATAGCTTCCCAAAGAACACACTATCTTAATGATAAGTATCTAACACCAGCGGATTAGGCAGTGCGTTGATATATCAGACAATCTTTCAGTAAGTCTTAGTGGATAGCTTCACAAAGAACACACTATCTTAATGTTAAGTCTCTAACAGCAGCGGATTAGGCAGTGCGTTGATATATCAGACAATCATTCAGTAAATGTTAGTGGATAGCTTCACAAAGAACACACTATCTTAATGTTAAGTCTCTAACAGCAGCGGATTAGTCAGTGCGTTGATATATCAGACAATCATTCAGTAAGTCTTAGTGGATAGCTTCACAAAGAACACACTATCTTAATGTTAAGTCTCTAACAGCAGCAGATTAGGCAGTGCGTTGATATATCAGACAATCATTCAGTAAGTGTTAGTGGATAGCTTCACAAAGAACACACTCTCTTAATGTTAAGTCTCTTACAGCAGCGGATTAGGCAGTGCGTTGATATATCAGACAATCATTCAGTAAGTCATAGTGGATAGCTTTACAAAGAACACACTCTCTTAATGTTAAGTCTCTAACACCAGCGGATTAGTCAGTGCGTTGATATATCAGACAATCATTCAGTAAGTCTTAGTGGATAGCTTCACAAAGAACATACTATCTAAATTCGACTAAAGGTACGTGAAATACAGCCGGTAAATAACAATAATAATGTTAAAAATTCACGATAATTTTAAAATTAAAATACTATCTTAATGTTAAATCTCTAACACCAGCGGATTAGGCAGTGCGTTGATATATCAGACAATCATTCAGTAAGTCTTAGTGCATAGCTTCACAAAGAACACACTCTCTTAATGTTAAGTCTCTAACAGCAGCGGATTAGGCAGTGCGTTGATATATCAGACAATCATTCAGTAAGTCTTGGTGGATAGCTTCACAAAGAATACATCTTAATGTTAATATGTCCCTAACACCAGCGGATTATGCAGTGCGTTGATATATCAGACAATCATTCAGTAAGTGTTAGTGGATAGCTTCACAAAGAACACACTCTCTTAATGTTAAGTCTCTAACAGCAGCGGATTAAGCAGTGCGTTGATATATCAGACAATAATTCAGTAAGTGTTAGTGGATAGCTTCACAAAGAGCACACTATCTTAATGATAAGTCTCTAACATCAGCGGATTAGTCAGTGCGTTGATATATCAGACAATCATTCAGTAAGTCTTAGTGGATAGCTTTACAAAGAAAACACTCTCTTACTGTTAAGTCTCTAACACCAGCGGATTAGTCAGTGCGTTGATATATCAGACAATCATTCAGTAAGTCTTAGTGGATAGCTTCACAAAGAACACACTCTCTTAATGTTAAGTCTCTAACAGCAGCGGATTAGGCAGTGCGTTGATATATCAGACAATCATTCAGTAAGTCTTAGTAGATAGCTTCACAAAGAACACACTATCTTAACGTTAAGTCTCTAACACCAGCGGATTAGGCAGTGCGTTGATATATCAGACAATCATTCAGTAAGTCTTAGTGGATAGCTTCCCAAAGAACACACTATCTTAATGATAAGTCTCTAACACCAGCGGATTAGGCAGTGCGTTGATATATCAGACAATCTTTCAGTAAGTCTTAGTGGATAGCTTCACAAAGAACACACTATCTTAATGTTAAGTCTCTAACAGCAGCGGATTAGGCAGTGCGTTGATATATCAGACAATCATTCAGTAAGTTTTAGTGGATAGCTTCACAAAGAACACACTATCTTAATGTTAAGTCTCTAACAGCAGCGGATTAGTCAGTGCGTTGATATATCAGACAATCATTCAGTAAGTCTTAGTGGATAGCTTCACAAAGAACACACTATCTTAATGTTAAGTCTCTAACAGCAGCGGATTAGTCAGCGCGTTGATATATCAGACAATCATTCAGTAAGTCTTAGTGGATAGCTTCACAAAGAACACACTATCTTAATGTTAAGTCTCTAACAGCAGCAGATTAGGCAGTGCGTTGATATATCAGACAATCATTCAGTAAGTGTTAGTGGATAGCTTCACAAAGAACACACTCTCTTAATGTTAAGTCTCTAACACCAGCGGATTAGGCAGTGCGTTGATATATCAGACAATCATTCAGTAAGTCTTAGTGGATAGCTTCACAAAGAACACACTATCTTAATGTTAAGTCTCTAACAGCAGCGGATTAGTCAGTGCGTTGATATATCAGACAATCATTCAGTAAGTCTTAGTGGATAGCTTCACAAAGAACACACTATCTTAATGTTAAGTCTCTAACAGCAGCAGATTAGGCAGTGCGTTGATATATCAGACAATCATTCAGTAAGTGTTAGTGGATAGCTTCAC
This sequence comes from Cabera pusaria, assembly GCA_954871355.1. Lineage (NCBI taxonomy): Eukaryota > Metazoa > Arthropoda > Insecta > Lepidoptera > Geometridae > Cabera > Cabera pusaria. The sequence continues at coordinate 25,856,784 of OX940900.1, forward strand.
AAAGAACACACTCTCTTAATGTTAAGTCTTTAACAGCAGCGGATTAGGCAGTGCGTTGATATATCAGACAATCATTCAGTAAGTCATAGTGGATAGCTTTACAAAGAACACACTCTCTTAATGTTAAGTCTCTAACACCAGCGGATTAGTCAGTGCGTTGATATATCAGACAATCATTCAGTAAGTCTTAGTGGATAGCTTCACAAAGAACATACTATCTAAATTCGACTAAAGGTACGTGAATTACAGCCGGTATATAACAATAATAATGTTAAAAATTCACGATAATTTTAAAATTAAAATACTATCTTAATGTTAAATCTCTAACACCAGCGGATTAGGCAGTGCGTTGATATATCAGACAATCATTCAGTAAGTCTTAGTGCATAGCTTCACAAAGAACACACTCTCTTAATGTTAAGTCTCTAACAGCAGCGGATTAGGCAGTGCGTTGATATATCAGACAATCATTCAGTAAGTCTTGGTGGATAGCTTCACAAAGAATACATCTTAATGTTAATATGTCCCTAACACCAGCGGATTATGCAGTGCGTTGATATATCAGACAATCATTCAGTAAGTGTTAGTGGATAGCTTCACAAAGAACACACTCTCTTAATGTTAAGTCTCTAACAGCAGCGGATTAAGCAGTGCGTTGATATATCAGACAATAATTCAGTAAGTGTTAGTGGATAGCTTCACAAAGAGCACACTATCTTAATGATAAGTCTCTAACATCAGCGGATTAGTCAGTGCGTTGATATATCAGACAATCATTCAGTAAGTCTTAGTGGATAGCTTTACAAAGAAAACACTCTCTTACTGTTAAGTCTCTAACACCAGCGGATTAGTCAGTGCGTTGATATATCAGACAATCATTCAGTAAGTCTTAGTGGATAGCTTCACAAAGAACACACTCTCTTAATGTTAAGTCTCTAACAGCAGCGGATTAGGCAGTGCGTTGATATATCAGACAATCATTCAGTAAGTCTTAGTAGATAGCTTCACAAAGAACACACTATCTTAACGTTAAGTCTCTAACACCAGCGGATTAGGCAGTGCGTTGATATATCAGACAATCATTCAGTAAGTCTTAGTGGATAGCTTCCCAAAGAACACACTATCTTAATGATAAGTCTCTAACACCAGCGGATTTTGGCAGTGCGTTGATATATCAGACAATCTTTCAGTAAGTCTTAGTGGATAGCTTCACAAAGAACACACTATCTTAATGTTAAGTCTCTAACAGCAGCGGATTAGGCAGTGCGTTGATATATCAGACAATCATTCAGTAAGTGTTAGTGGATAGCTTCACAAAGAACACACTATCTTAATGTTAAGTCTCTAACAGCAGCGGATTAGTCAGTGCGTTGATATATCAGACAATCATTCAGTAAGTCTTAGTGGATAGCTTCACAAAGAACACACTATCTTAATGTTAAGTCTCTAACAGCAGCAGATTAGGCAGTGCGTTGATATATCAGACAATCATTCAGTAAGTGTTAGTGGATAGCTTCACAAAGAACACACTCTCTTAATGTTAAGTCTCTAACAGCAGCGGATTAGGCAGTGCATTGATATATCAGACAATCATTCAGTAAGTCTTAGTGGATAGCTTCACAAAGAATATACTATTTTAATGTTAAATCTCTAACACCAGTGGATTAGGCAGTGCGTTGATATATCAGACAATCATTCAGTAAGTCTTAGTGGATAGCTTCACAAAGAACACACTCTCTTAATGTTAAGTCTTTAACAGCAGCGGATTAGGCAGTGCGTTGATATATCAGACAATCATTCAGTAAGTCTTAGTGGATAGCTTCACAAAGAACACACTCTCTTAATGTTAAGTCTCTAACAGCAGCGGATTAGGCAGTGCGTTGATATATCAGACAATCATTCAGTAAGTCTTAGTGGATAGCTTCACAAAGAACACACTCTCTTAATGTTAAGTCTCTAACAGCAGCGGATTAGGCAGTGCGTTGATATATCAGACAATCATTCAGTAAGTCTTGGTGGATAGCTTCACAAAGAATACATCTTAATGTTAATATGTCCCTAACACCAGCGGATTATGCAGTGTGTTATATCAGGCAGTCATTCAGTAAGTCAGACAACCGCGTGAGAGATCATTTTGGAAAACCCATGATGCACGTAACTCACAATTTTAATTAAAGCGTAAGTGTACCAAATTTTGAGACGATTGACCCAGAGAATACAAAGTTTCATGGAATGTTCCACCCACCGCTTCACCTTTCGCTTTCTTAGTAGATGCCTACATTTTCATTTCACAAAAAACACTCAAAATTTCATGTGTATAAGACCAGCATAGACCGACATAGCACCAGAAATATATTTTTATATATATATTTCTGTTAGAACAATAAAGTGTTACTCAAATCTAATATATCGATGTAATGTATAACTAAAAAATAAAACAAAATTGTAAAATAATCATTATGAAAACAAATATTATGTTTCTTTGAAGTGTTTCACACTTTATATTTTTTGTAAATTGTTAAACACAATCCAAAATGTCATCGTACCGACGGGACAACCCGCAACCTCCGGAATAACATGTTCCGGTGCTTTGCCAATTAATTTAACAATTTACAAAAAATATAAAGTGTGAAACACTTCGAAGAAACATAATATTTGATTTACGCAGTGCAACATCTCTCGTCAGATTTGAAAACTGTAATGATTTCTTCCGAATGATTAACTTACGTAATAAGTAGTCATAGATGGCGCCACCAATGCATAATTGGGTTAACAAATGCAATCCACTAATTTCGTCGTAACGATACTTCGCACCGTGGCTTAATTGGCAAAGCACCGGAACATGTTATTCCAGAGGTTGCGGGGTGTCCCGTCGGTACGATGACATTTTGGATTATGAAAACAGTCAATGTTAGTTAGTTAGTTAGTTTATCTAACTAATTATATCAATATCAATACCGATATCAATTTAACCGTTCAGATAATAATACATTTTAATTTTATTAAACTTTCATAGTATAAAACAACGTGGCTTCCGCTGTCTGTACGCTTAGATCAGACGGATTTTAATGCGTTTTTCAACAACAGATACAATGATTAAAGAGGAAGGTTAATAACGGGGATTAAATGCTGGCAAAGCCGCGGGGCGCAGCTAGTAATATATAATTAAAATATTAACAAAACAAAAAATAATAATAATTATGATAACAATTAATATTAATTAGAGAGGATGGATGAAGAAAGACTGACGAAACAGATTTATAAGACGAGTGTGAATGGGCTAGCCGGTAGAGGCCGACCTACGCGAACGTATTACGACCAGATCGGAGACGTTTTAAAATAAACTGGCCAAGTACAAGTCGGACCTGCACTCGTAGGGTTCCGTACCACACAACAGTATTTTATAAGATCGAGCAAAAAATTCCACTATCATTTTTCGCCAGCAAAAAATAATAATTAATAAACATTTTATTTCTTATAACGCCGTCTAACGTCTAACAAAGGTATTAGGGATCGAAATTTCAATTTAACGCCATCTATGCGACGTTTACCTAACTAAGCGTTCATAGATGGCGTTACATTGAAATGCCGAAAAAAACACGTTTCTTGTATGGGGACCCTCTATTATTTTTAACTTTATTCTGTTTTTAGTATTTGTTGTTATAGCGGCACTAGAAATACATCATCTATGAACATTTCAACTGTCTAACTATCACGGTTCATGAGATACAGCCTGGTGACAGACGGACAGACAGAGAGACAGATAGACAGACAGACGGACAGCGGAGTCTTAGTAATAGGGTCCCGTTTTACCCTTTGGGTACGGAACCCTAAAAAGGCCAAGTCAAAAGTACCTATAACCGGCGCGCATGTATGAAGGCGCTCATGAAAGTAGAAGAAGCGAAAGACGTGTGTCAGGATCGTAGCATGTGGAAAGAAGTAGTCTCTGCCTACCCCAACAGGAAAAAGGCGTGGTTTTATGTATGTATTAATTACCAAACATTTTTAAACGCCTGTAACATCCATCTTGCTACTGCTGGTACCCTGGTAACTACCTGGTACTAACTTAGCCGCAACTATATTGGATAGATTGAAAGTAACGCAGGACTCGTTGTGCCAGGAGCTTACTTCTTTAAGTAGAAACTCAAACTCTTTATTCTTCGCTCAGTTTATTATATTTTATTACAGTTAGTTTATCAAGGCGAGCGAAACGAGCCCTAACACTAGCCCACAACCTGAGCACTTTTGTGGTACACTTTACTGAAAAACTATCACGCCTATTGATTTGTGCTTTAACATAGTAATTTAAATTCACATGTAGATGTGTTATCAGTAAAAAGATATCATTTTATTACCATTAAAACAAATGAAGATTAACAAATTTGTTTCTAGGATAGATATTATTGTACTACTAACGCCATCCGTTAGAAGATCAAAGAATTAACTTCGCTACGAACATAATGTTTGGTTAATAACGCCAGCTGTTGGACATCTACAGACTTTACATCTGTCATCCAAATGACGTCTGGTATCAGTGTGACCATTTGTGGCAGATTTCTGCCATTTAGGCAGATTTGTGACCTAAATGTTAACTCTGGCAGATTAAGCTGACGATTCCAAAAAGTGGCAGATTTCAAGGATCTTTATGAATTTTGAAATATAAATAGAATTTTGACAATTTTCTGTTTCTATTTAATGTACTCAACATTTTTATCATACACTAGCAGCCCGCCCCGGCTTCGCACGGGTGGAACATGCCTACAAAATTTGCATCAGTTTGTTGCATCAAATATAAAATATTAACATTTTTAACAATCATAGTCATATTTCAACCAATTTACACAAAACTTTAACGAATTATGCACCTAAACCTTCCTCATAAACACTCTGGCTATTGGTGAAAACCGCATGATAATCCGTTCAGTAGCTATTGAGATTATTGCGAACAGACAGACAGACGCAGTGATGGACTTTGTTTTATAATACTTACGTAGTGATATTGGACGGCCCTTTGGCGTAAAGGATAGTTACTCTGATTCTGACCCGACGGTCGTTGGTTCTAATCCTAGCTATATACCTACCAATGAAAGTTTTATGTGCATTCATTAATCATGGGTTTTCGTACAGAGGTAGTGGGATCATTGAATCAAAATCAATCAAATCATGGGATCAAAGAAGGGGTATTATACGTTTAACGTGTGTAACGAGTGTTCTTAGCTTTGATTCATGAAAATTCGTTCAATCGTTATAAAACTATGAGCTTTTTTCTAGTTAATTGCGCTATGAAATCAACTTTCATGGGTCTTATCAATTCGAAAATCTTCTTCTTCAACAATATTGTAAGAACATGGAAGCATTGACCTGATGCTGGGACATCTCCTGTACTCTACAGAATACTCAAATCCACACCAACTTACAGCTCTGATTTTAAATGTCGTGTAAAAGCATTCCAATGACTCTAAGTCATTGGAATGCTTTTATTGAAAAGATTATACATAGATCAGTCGGGGTAATTTATATATAGATCATAACTATATTATACAATAGAACTTTATACAGTAAAAATATATTATTATACTATATTGACTTCAATTTGATTGTGATCGGTGGGGATCTACAGCATCGCTAAGCTTATAATAATATTTTCGTAGTAACTATGACCTACTCTGTGGTTTCACTGCAGATATTTTTTAATTTTGCGATGCGTTTATGTGAAACCCGTGATATCTTCTAGAGTTTTCATTTGAATTATATACTGTAAAGGACAATTTTAATCTATAATATGTGGCTAAGCTAATTAACGTAATTATTTGGATAAGGATTAATACTATATACTTGAAAATAGCCTTGGAAGTTATGTAATATTTTTAACAACAAATTAAAGATTAAAATGGTTACTGTGAGTCAACCTTAAGAGATAGACATATGCTGTCGCGAACTTTTTTGTAGGTCTTATTAAGTTGTACAACTCTTCCATAGAAAATATTCTTCTATCTATTTTCAATTGAGCAGCGTTCGTAAGAAACGTGTTTTTTCGACCGTTTTTTAGTCGACTTAGGTTGCAAATTAAGTCTCCACGTACAATGTACCTTTGATTTAAACGGGATAATATATAGCCTATTTTCATTTCGAAAGTCCATTCTATATATTAATGAAAGAGTTTTTTAAATCGGTAAAGTAGTTTTTGAGCCAAATCATTACAAACATACAAAAATACAAAAATACAAGTGTTCTCTCTTTATAATATTAGTATAGATTTATTTGGTTGACCATTTGTAAAAGTTTGAATGAGAAGGTAAACTTTATGTTTATGCCTTATTTTATGCCATAATTTAATTCTTAAAAATTATTACCAGGCAGAAAAACAACGCGAGCCCTCATAAAGCTCGGCCTTTAGCTAGTAAGTAGTTATTATAGTTTATTATAATTAGAAGTTATTCTGTTCTGCGGTGCCGGTATCGACTACCGGTATCGACTACCGGTATCGACTACCGGTATTGACTCCATCGCACCATGTTTACTAAAACTTTTTTTTTTTTGTTTCAGCACAGATTATACAATATAGTTACTTTTCAGTTCCATATATGGAGAGCCTCCCTTAATCATTTATTTTTTATGTTTGAATTAAAATCATAACGGTTCAAAGAATACATCTACCTACCAAGTTTCAACTGTAGTCCTAATAATTCCGAAATAAAGTGGCTGTGACATACGAACGGACAGACAAACAGACAGAGGTGACAAATATATAAGGGCTCCGTTGTTGCAATTTGGCTACGTAACTCTTAAAAACGACTTCAAATACCGCGCTAGTCATTAACCGACTTCACAAAGAATAGAAGGTTCTCAATTCGCCTGTTTGTTTTAAATGTTTTACCTCAGAACTCCGTCAATTCTTAACCGATTTCATTATTATTTTTTGAGAGAGTTTGCTTTCCGTTTGGTTTCATTGTAATTTTATCGAGATCTGATAAGTATCTCCAGAGATATGGAGATAAATACCTCAAACTCAGATGTAATTAAAATGACTAACGCGGCATGTGAAGTCGTTTTTTTTTTCAGTTTGGGTTTTTTCAAAATTCTTAAAGAGGAGTTTAGAATGCTTATATTTATTTTTGTAATTGGTTGGTCAAAAAAAGTATGTCAGTCAAAATATTCATACTCGCAGAAGCAGCGGGTTTTGTTGTGTTATTACTATCCTCAGTCAGTCAAAATGTTCATACTTGTAGAACCAGCGGGTTCTGTTGTATTGTAAGGAGGGTTGGAAAAAGAACAGTTTTTTTTTAATAACAAATCATCATGTTTTACTCAAAAAACAATAAAAACATGTTTTAAATCAATTTTTATGAAAAGTTTTTAATTATTTGTTTTAAACATTGTTTTAAACACTTGCTAATGATAATTGTATTGTTTTGTTGAAAAAATACCGCAGTACAAGTGGAGCGAAATATCTTCATCCTCTTCCCATTTACCCGTAGTAAAACTGTTAACATGAGTTAACATGAGTTGATGCTGTAAATCATGATGTTTTTTATGTACGTTTTAAACGTTTTTAAAAAAAATAATTTTAAAACGAGTTTTAAACAGGTATGTATTTTTAAACAGTGTTTGAAACACTTGTTTTAAACAAATGTTTTAAACATTGCCTACCTTGATTGTAAGTGTGGTAAGTCAGTCAAAATGTTCTCACTTGTAGTCGTAGAAATGGGGTATGGCTGTGATGTTAGTGTGCTCAGTCAGAAGAAGATACGTAACGGGCGAAACCGAGGACAGCAACCTACCCATATGCCAGATAAGGCCTCGCGGGACCTTTTTGTTATCATAACGGTAGATTCGTTACTCACATTATTTAAATAATGTACGTTGAGGTATTTTAAGCATTCGTTATTTTATCGGCCCACGCATAGCATTAAAAGTCCTGTAAAATATATATGTAAACAAAGATTTATCAAATCAGTCAATCAGTGATACATATACGCTGCGGTAAGTGGAAACAGCATGGACACACCATCTAGCCAAACGATAATATCGTTTAAAAACTAAAAAACAACCGACTTCAATGCCGCGCTATTCATTTTCAGTACCAATTTTGAGATGTTTATCTCAATATCTCTGGAGATACTTATCATACCTCGATAAAATTACCATGGTACCACACTTGGGATATCTCCTTTCGAACAAAAAAAGAATAATCGAAATCGGTTCATAAACGACGAAGTTATCCGCGAACAAACATAAAAAAAATAAAAAAATAAAAAAATATACGGTCGAATTGAGAAACCTCCTCCTTTTTTTGAAGTCGGTTAAAAAGATTTGCTTCTTCGTTCATCATACGAACTGCCAGGGAATAGAATAACCTGCCTGAGTCTTTTTCCGGTTAAGTACCTACAATATGGAGGTTTTCAAATCTCGAGTGAATAAGTATTTTCTGGATAAATGCGCTCCATCATCGATCGTAACTATCAACACTTACCATCAGGTGAGATAGAGGTCAAGGGCTAACTGAACGAATTGTGAGTACTATTTAATTTGAGGGTTCCGTACTACAAAAGAACAAAAAGGAACCCTTATCTGTCTGTCTGTCAAGACCCATTTATCTCAGGAACACGTAGCGATATCAAATTGAAACTTATATCAAATACTATCGGATATTTGGTCTCTTTTGTTGTGAAAAAAATTAACTTGTAAGTCAACGCGATCAAAAGATATGACCGTTTATGTCGCATATTTTACAATATTTCTCAATGTTACACATAGGGTGTCGTGGCCGTAATGCAAAAATAGAACCTAGATAAATATAAAATATATAGAAAATAGGAAAAATAGATTCGTCATGTCTGTCTGTCTGTCCGCATGTCACAGCCACTTAATTCTAAACTATTACGACTACAAAGTTGAACTTGGTAGGTAGGTCTATTTTGTACACCGCAACAGTTTTTGAGACATAGTAACTGCAAAAATAACTTTGTTTTTCATACAAACACTAGGAACTTTTTGGTGGCGAATAATTATAGTTATAAAATACTCTACTGTGTTACCGTACCTACAGGTAACCTTACGAGTGTGAGCCCGACTTGCACTTGGCCAGTTTATTTTATATCAAGTATGTATTTTAATATTGACCTCCTAAATCCCTAGGTAAGGTAAGGTTGCAACTTCGGAGGACCCCACAGTTCTAGCATCCTCGTGGCGTCCTGGGCAAGTACCCGGCCCGGTTCTAACCACCGTTACGGAGTGGCCGGCCGTGGTGCGGCTACAGAGCACTGTACCAACTACCAGCGCAGCTTTCATGCGGTTCACTGCGACATCTGCGGAAGCTACGGCTAAAACTACGTGGCCCGCCTCCGGGTGATTTATAAAAGGCTCTTCTCAGGGCAAACCAAAAGGCTATTCTCAGGGTCCTCCCGACGAAGTGCATCATTCTCGAGGGCCTGGTTAATGACAACGTTGTTTGTGGTTTTCGCGGCAGTGAATCGATTCTCCAGATTTGACTGAAAATTTTTAGATCCCAATCTCACTATGGTTTGGATGGAGCAGGGTAGGTCGGAGCCTAAACTTCATCAAACGGACACGTTCAGAGAGTCCCGTAGAAGGCGGTGATCGCTACCGGTATTGAACCTATTGATCACTAAGACGCCTCTGTATTGCGCTTCTTCTCAGTTATTTTATGGTGTAGTCGATCTTATTTTTTGTCATAAAGTCGGGGCTCTGCCATGTCCACTTCCCGTAGGGATTTTTCTGTAACATGAACATGAATCCATCAAGAAAAGCCCCTCCTTTTAGAAGAAATTAACAAGCATTTCCCAATGATTTCCGCTACCTCTGTTTACAATCCTCTACTCTGCTTACAATAGTTATTGTGAAGATTTATTTAAGAATATGTTAATGTGTTTAGAAACAAAATGGCCGCACTTTTAATGGACACCTGCTGCGGCTGCGTCGATCTGAGGAAGGGATGCTTCATCGTCGGATACCTCAACTTGGTCAGTCAGATCATCAATTGTACAATTATATAACTATCATATAGATATAGATATCCAACATAATAATACATAGCCATAATAATATTTTATCTGTCAGATAGAACACATCATTTTATACTCTATTACAGATCTTATGAAATTAGTATCTCAATTCTCAATCATTTATTGCTTCATATGTACATTGCATTATACAGGTGTTAGGTATAGGTATAAAAAGCAACATATGACCCTGATAGGGTATCGCAACAGGACTTAGCCAGCGGACCGATTTCTTAATATTTATACAAGAAATTTACATACATCCATTTTAATAATAATATTTTATGAGTTATACCGTATCATTATATCCAGCCTGCAAGCAGCACAGAACGTAGCAGCAGCCAGAAGCACAAAGCAATATCTGTCGTTGTACAAAATATATTCAAAGCATTTTATAGCTGTGTATAAGCATATAGAATATAATAAATAAGCAGTGTAGAATATCTGCACTCACATATTATCGAAAGCTATTCTTAATTAGCTATTATTAATATAAATAAATTCATAATATTATAGTTTAGTAAATGTAGCTTATAAAATAGCAGAGGCACATCCTACCGGCCGTCTCGCAGATATTTTCGTTAAATCGATCTCTCCCTAATTTGTATAAATGAAAGATCTAAATCGAAGTGACTATACATATTTTTACTAAAAAATTTAAATGGAATGACATGTAGGCAACGACGACGACGTACAAATAAAGATCTCTTTTTTTTTTTGTCAATATTATATTTATCATGTAGTTGTTTGTTATTCCTAATAAATAAAATCTCTTTTTAATTCAGTTCTAGCGAGGATATTAAATCCTCACTTTCAATATATGGCAAAATCGGCAAATAAAAAAAATTATTACACATTTAATAACATGCAGATAATATTATATAAAATGTATTTATATTTATATTATTTACTAGCTGTTAGCCGCGGCTTCGCCCGCGTTATTTGAGTTTTTATGATCAGTAAAGTCAAGATCGATGATCCCTTAGGTCAATGCCTATAAATTATGATATTGGTTGTTATGAATTACTACTTAAGTACTGACTTTATTGATTATCTTTAGACGAAATAAATTCACCGCTTTTGACTAAATGCATATGCGTAGAAGTATATACGGTTCTACATTAAAAAAATTTTTTTTTTAAATGTTTGTCTGTCTGTCTGTCTTTTTGTTCCAGCTAATATCTGAAACGGCTGGACCGATTTTAACGGGATATTCACTGGCAGATAGCTGATGATATAAAGAGCCGCTGACATTAAACGCGAAGAAAGCTCAAACAGCTTCAAAAATAAAACTGTGGACCCAAACTTGACTGCCAAAAATAGTATCTTGTGTCCTTCTATGTCTTATTGACTTTCTTTAAACAAAATTGCAGCTGAATTGGTCAAGCCGTTAGGCCCAGCAGAGGTCACACATTTACAAATTTTAATAAATAAATCTGCAAACTCAGCCTTGACCGCCAAAACAATATCCTGTCCTTCTATGCGCTATGTATTGTATTATCTTACTGTATTTGTACAAAATTTCAGCTGAATCGGTCAAGCCGTTGGGTCGATAAGAGGCCACACATTTACAAAATTCAATAATAAAAATCTAGCAAACCAGACTCGATTGCCAATTAAAAAAATATCCTATGTCCTTCTATGAATGATCTACTGATTGTCTTTGCACAACATTTCAGCAGAATTTGTCAATGTAATCTGTTTGACCGAGATGATATCACGAAAATTCAATTTAAAACATCTGGACAGCCAGACTCGACAGCCAGAAAATATGTATCCTTTATTTATTCTACTCTGCCCTATGAACTGTCTTAGTACAAAATTTCAGCCAAATCGGTCGAGCCGTTTGACCGTGAAGAAATCCCAAACAAACACACAAATACATAAACAAAGTGACTTTCGCTTTTTAGGGTTCCGTAGTCCTGACAAGGAACCCTATAACAAACATATTTTTTTTAGGGTAGCTCCCCTATATGAGAAGTGGGGATGAATTTTTTTTTCATCGTCTACCCTATCGTGTGGGGTATCGTTGAATAGGTCTTTTAAAATCACTTAAGTGTTGCTAATACCATTTTTCGATTGAATGCTCCATTTACGAAATATTAAACTTTAAAGTGCAAATTTTTGTTCCAATAGGGCGTCCCCCCCCCCCTCTAACAGCTGGTTAATCTAAACTGCTGGCTTGAAAAATCTGGAAAAATTCGTGGTAATAGCGCATTTTATGAACTTTAAAGGAAAATTATAGCGGTTAAGATAACTTTATTAGTTTAACAGTAATAGTCGTTGAACTTGGGTGTTGGATAATTTTGTACAACAAAATCCTTAGAATAAATCCTTTAAAGTGACAAAAACGGAGTACCTAGTCGCTTGTTTATAACGGGTAAAGACTTGCATTGAATAACAGGCTATTACGGAACCCTACACTGCGCGTGGCCCGACACGCACTTGGCCGGTTAATGTTTTAATATGTAGGGTACGTTTCCGAGGTGGTCCCATTGTAATTTCATCGAGATCTGATTAGTATCTCCAGAGATATGGAGATAAATACCTCAAACATAGGAGAATGTAATTGTTTTAGAAGAAGAATCCCAAGAAGATTATACACAATGGAGGTTGCTATTGCATATACTTTTGAAAACTAATAAATATGACCTTGAATAATGTTTTTACATCTTTCTTCTCGTTGATTTTGGTTTTTGACAGATATTCTTACGGTAACTGTGAGCGAGATAGAAACAAAGGTGGGGAGAATTAATTTGTCTTCACAAGAATGTTCTACCGGGCAAAGTCTTATTAGGGTGCAATGATTTTGAGCATACCTAATTTTAAAACGGGATGTAAGGGAGCACAGGGATGTAAGGGAGCACAGGGATGTAAGGGAGCACAAATACGACCTCGGTGCTCCCAGCCAACCTCACCTGCCCGTGGTGCATCCTGCTGACCAACAGACGGGGCTCTGGCGACCGACAAATGGCGGTATAACCATTCATATCTATGGCGTAGCTAAATTCTACAGGCCGGTGACGGGCAGCAGCGTCACCGGTGCGAGAAGCTACGTCCTGCGATCGCCAACACGCCTGCCCAGCGTGGCGATTAGGGCATATCCCTCCCAAGGGATGCAAAAAATTATGGAAGGACACCTAAAGCCAAGGCCCCCAGTTCCCGGCCGCCCTGCTATTCCTGACCACGGCGGCGGTCACGGTAACGGCAAGGCAGGGGGTGCTAAGAATCCCCGGGCTACGGTAGGCCGCCAGAAAAAACTGACCCTCGCAACCTATAATGGACGCACGATTCGGCTGGACGATCATCTGGCGCAGCTGGAGGAGGAGCTGAAACACATAAGATGGCACATACTGGGGCTATGTGAAGTCCGAAGACAGGGAGAGGACACCATAACCTTAGAATCGGGCCATCTTATGTACTACAGAGAAGGAGATCAGCCATCCCAAGGCGGCGTCGGGTTTCTGGTCAACAAGGTTCTCAGTGACAACGTTGTAGAAATCTCCAGTGTGTCGACCAGGGTAGCGTACCTCATAATTAAGTTAACCAAGAGGTACAGCCTCAAGGTTATCCAGGTCTACGCACCGACCTCGACACACTTGGATGATGAGGTGGAGAGCATGTATGAAGATATCTCCAGAGCTTTACACACCACCTCCAAGGCTCACTACAACGTTGTCATGGGAGACTTTAACGCCAAAGTGGGAGTACAAACTTGCGGCGAATCGTCTATAGGACCACACGGATTTGGGAGTAGGAATCACAGGGGACAAATGCTCGTCAATTTCCTCGAGAGGGAGGGGCTTTTCTTGATGAACTCATTCTTCAAGAAACAGCCCCAAAGGAAATGGACGTGGCAAAGCCCCGACTTTGTGACTAAAAACGAGATTGACTTCATCATTACGGACAAACGGCGCATATTCAGAGACGTCTCAGTGATCACTAGGTTTAATACTGGAAGTGATCACCGACTGGTACGAGGCACTCTGGATATCGACTTTAAAGCCGAGAGATTCCGATTGATGAAGTCTACGCTCCGTCCGAACCTACTCCAAACCGTTGTTGGGTCCGAAACATTCCAATTAAAATTGGAAAATCGATTCGCTGCCTTGGAAACCACAGATGACGTAGACCAGAAACTCGAAGAAGTGGTGGAAATCCTCAGGGATGAAGGGACGAAGTTTTGCGAGAGCAAGCGTACGGGCAAAAAGTCCAAACTCTCGGCAGAAACACTTCGGCTAATGGAAGAGAGACGAACAGACCCTTTGTCAGCTTTGTCAACTAACCTGGTGCGCAACAAATCCATAAAGAAGCTGGTACGACGCGACCTCCGATCCTCTAACACGCTCTTGATTAAAGAATCAATTGAGCAGAATCGGGGGTCGAAAGTGTTCGTCCAGCCTCTGGGTAGAAGCCACCTCACAAAGCTGACAACGTCAACGGGGAACGTCGTCGCATCCAAGCCGGAGATTCTGTCGGAAGTCGAAGACTTCTACGGCAAGCTCTACGCATCGCATGCTTCAAGGCCCGAACCCGATACTGAGGATTCTAGAGCCACCTTAACCCGCCACTTCACAGAAGATCTGCCCGAAATTAGCCGAGACGAAATCGTGATGGCCCTTAAACAACTCAAAAATGGAAAAGCCCCAGGAGAAGACGGAATCACAACGGAGCTTTTAAAAGCCGGAGGAGCTCCAGCAGTTCAACAGCTTCAGCAGCTATTTAATTCCGTTCTTTTTACTGGGAGAACTCCACAGGCATGGAACAGAAGCATGGTGGTTTTGTTTTTCAAAAAAGGAGACAAAACCCTATTGAAAAACTATCGCCCAATTTCGCTTCTGAGCCATGTCTACAAGCTGTTTTCAAGGGTCATCACGAACCGTCTTGCGCGAAGACTCGACGAGTTTCAACCTCCGGAACAGGCCGGGTTTCGAAGCGGTTACGGCACCATAGACCACATCCACACGGTGCGGCAGATTGTACAGAAGACCGAAGAGTACAATCGGCCCCTGTGCTTAGCATTTGTGGACTATGAGAAGGCCTTTGACTCAATCGAAACCTGGTCTGTTCTCGAGTCCTTGCAGCGTTGCCAAGTCGACTGGCGATATATCGAAGTGATGAGATGTCTATATAATGCCGCAACGATGACTGTACAAGTACAGAACCAGCGAACTAAACATGTCCACCTGCGTCGAGGAGTGAGACAGGGGGACGTCATATCCCCGAAACTGTTCACTAACGCCTTGGAGGATATGTTTAAGACGCTGGACTGGAAAGATCGTGGCATTAACATCAACGGCAGGTACATCTCTCACTTACGATTCGCAGATGACATCGTCATTATGGCAGAGACGCTGCAGGACCTACAAAGGATGTTGAATGGCCTAGCTGATTCTTCTCGTAGCATCGGTCTCCGGATGAATTTGGACAAAACCAAAGTCATGTACAACGAGCACGTTGTTCCGGAACCGATTGCCGTAGATGGAATCCCACTCGAAGTTGTCACTAAGTATGTTTACCTAGGGCAAACGCTCCAACTAGGCAAACATAACTTCGAGAAGGAAATCCAGAGAAGAATTCAGCTAGGCTGGGCAGCATTCGGAAAACTCCGTCGAGTCTTCTCGTCGCCGATACCACAGTGTCTAAAGACAAAAGTCTTTAACCAGTGCGTCCTACCTGTGATGACATACGGAGCCGAGACGTGGACACTCACAGTCCGACTGGTCCACCAGTTTAAAGTCGCTCAGCGAGCTATGGAGAGAGCTATGCTCGGTATTTCTCTGCGGGATCGAATCCGGAACGAAGTAATTCGCCAGAGAACTAAAGTTATCGACATAGCTCAACGGATTAGCAAGCTGAAGTGGCAGTGGGCTGGTCATATCTGCCGCAGGACTGATAACCGTTGGGGCAGACTTGTCCTAGAGTGGAGACCGCGAATCGGCAAACGTAGCGTAGGACGTCCTGTGACCAGGTGGAGCGACGACATACGCAAAGCGGTGGGCAGTGACTGGAAGAGAAGAGCCGAAGATCGGGCTCAGTGGCGCATCTTGGGAGAGGCCTATGTCCAGCAGTGGACTGATACAGGCTGATGATGATGATGATGATGAATTTTAAAACCCGTATTACTAAGACTCCGCTGTCCGTCTGTCACCAGGCTGTATCTCATGAACCGTGATAGTTAGACGGTTGAAATTTTCACAGATGATGTATTTCTGTTGCCGCTATAACAACAAATACTAAGAACAGAACAAAGTTAAAAATTAAAGGGTTTAAGACAAAAAAGTGATTATTACGATACGATACGATACGATACGAAATTAATTCACCTTGACGCAGCTAGATGGCAGCACAGGAAAAATTTGTTTCATTTGTAAACATTGTGGGCCTCGGTCGATTTGTTTACTTGTAATATATCCACAATTTCAGTACTTTAAGAGCATCATTTAGTTAGAACTTAGAATCAGTAGAAAGTTAGTCGTACGAACACTCGGTCTTCCAGATAATTAATTATATTAATTACCTTTGTTTGTGTTAATACTTATTTATTAAATACTTAGTTGGTGTTAGATGTTCGTTTCGTGGCATTCGGACTTCGGAAATTCGGAACCCTCCGTGTGCGGGTCTGCGGGTCAAAAGCGTGACTCGCACTTGGCCAGTTTTATTTGACATGACATGACGTTTGGCGAAGATGGCGGCGATTAATGTTAATAATCGCAAATAATACTTTTTTATATTCATTTTGGAATACAACTAGTCCGTGTTATAAAAGTATTTGGAATTATTGTTATAAAATAGACAATTAATTATCGTGTGTGTCAGATGCTTTTATTGCACATTTTGGACATTGTTCTTTGATACCTTGATGACATCATTATTACTAGTGAATATTTTCACTTTATTTTTATTTAAAGTCATTTAAAGTCAATTTTTTTAGGGTTCCGAACCCAAAGGGTACCAAATGAACACTCTCTGAGACTTTGTTGTCCGTTCGTCCGTCCGTCCGTCCGTGTGTCTATATGTGCGCACTTTACAGATCTGTATCTTCTTAACCGTAATAGGTACATACTTGAAATTTTCACTAAGTATATATCCGTCAGTGCATAACGGCCCAGACACGAAATTTTATAGATGCATGTAATTTAATTAAGACTTGTTTTGCACTAAAAAGGGTAAAATAAATTATCTTTAAAAAAATAAAACCGACTTTATAACTACAAACAGGCACCTAAAAGCGAAAAATAAATTACTTAATATAATTATTATAAGCGCTACCCACTTATCTATTTGAAGGCGGTGCCAGCCAAGTCTAATAGGTAGTAGATAGATAATACCTACATGTATCTACCTACTTACTAACCTACATGTACCTACTTACTACTACTACATACATAGTATCTATCTAATATCCAATAGACTTGGCTGGCACCGACTTCAAATAGATAAATGGGTAGCGCTTATAATAATTATATTAAGTAATTTATTTTCGCTTTTGAGTGCCTGTTTCTGGTTATGAAGTCGTTTTTTTTTTAAATTAATTTATGTTATTAGCAAGAGAAATGTAAACAGTAAATTATATACTTAGCATTAAATAAAAAGGTATTGTTCAGAATGCAAAACGAAAAAGTTTAGATTTATATTTATAACTAGCACCCCGCCCCGGCTTCGCACGGGTAGAACATATATGCCTACAAAATTTGCATCAGTTTGTTGCATCAAATATAAAATATTAACATATTTAACAATCATCGTCATATTTCAACCAATTTACACAAAACATTAACGAATTATGCACGTAAACCTTCCCCATAAACACTCTGGCTATTGGTGAAAACCGCATGATAATCCGTTCAGTAGCTATTGAGATTATTGCGAACAGACAGACAGACGGAGTGATGGACTTTGTTTTAAAATACTTACGTAGTGATATTGGACGGCCCTTTGGCGTAAAGGATAGTTACCCTGATTCTGACCCGACGGTTGTTGGTTCTAATCCTAGCTATATAACCTACCAATGAAAGTTTTATGTGCATTCGTGAATTATGGGTTTTCGTACAGAGGTAGTGGGATCATTGAATCAAAATCAATCAAATCATGGGATCAAAGAAGGGGTATTATACGTTTAACGTGTGTAACGAGTGTTCTTAGCTTTGATTCATGAAAATCATTAAATCTACCAAAACTGGCCAAGTGCAAGTCGGACTCGCACTCGTAGGGTTCCGTAACAGTATTTTATAATTTTTCGCTACCAAAAAATTAACTTTGTTTTTCATAGATATGAACCACACAACAACACACATTTACCACTTTATCTTTATTTAAATTTTTTAAATTAATAATTAATATATTTTAATAATATTATATATAATCATCATCAGCCTGTATCAGTCCACTGCTGGACATAGGCCTCTCCCAAGATGCGCCACTGAGCCTGATCTTCGGCTCTTCTCTTCCAGTCACTGCCCACCGCTTTGCGTATGTCGTCGCTCCACCTGGTCACAGGGCGTCCTACGCTACGTTTACCGATTCGCGGTCTCCACTCTAGGACAAGTCTGCCCCAACGGTTATCAGTCCTGCGGCAGATATGACCAGCCCACTGCCACTTCAGCTTGCTAATCCGTTGAGCTATGTCGATAACTTTAGTTCTCTGGCGAATTACTTCGTTCCGGATTCGATCCCGCAGAGAAATACCGAGCATAGCTCTCTCCATAGCTCGCTGAGCGACTTTAAACTGGTGGACCAGTCGGACTGTGAGTGTCCACGTCTCGGCTCCGTATGTCATCACAGGTAGGACGCACTGGTTAAAGACTTTTGTCTTTAGACACTGTGGTATAGGCGACGAGAAGACTCGACGTGTTTGCCTAGTTGGAGCGTTTGCCCTAGGTAAACATACTTAGTGACAACTTCGAGTGGGATTCCATCTACGGCAATCGGTTCCGGAACAACGTGCTCGTTGTACATGACTTTGGTTTTGTCCAAATTCATCCGGAGACCGATGCTACGAGAAGAATCAGCTAGGCCATTCAACATCCTTTGTAGGTCCTGCAGCGTCTCTGCCATAATGACGATGTCATCTGCGAATCGTAAGTGAGAGATGTACCTGCCGTTGATGTTAATGCCACGATCTTTCCAGTCCAGCGTCTTAAACATATCCTCCAAGGCGTTAGTGAACAGTTTCGGGGATATGACGTCCCCCTGTCTCACTCCTCGACGCAGGTGGACATGTTTAGTTCGCTGGTTCTGTACTTGTACAGTCATCGTTGCGGCATTATATAGACATCTCATCACTTCGATATATTGCCAGTCGACTTGGCAACGCTGCAAGGACTCGAGAACAGACCAGGTTTCGATTGAGTCAAAGGCCTTCTCATAGTCCACAAATGCTAAGCACAGGGGCCGATTGTACTCTTCGGTCTTCTGTACAATCTGCCGCACCGTGTGGATGTGGTCTATGGTGCCGTAACCGCTTCGAAACCCGGCCTGTTCCGGAGGTTGAAACTCGTCGAGTCTTCGCGCAAGACGGTTCGTGATGACCCTTGAAAACAGCTTGTAGACATGGCTCAGAAGCGAAATCGGGCGATAGTTTTTCAATAGGGTTTTGTCTCCTTTTTTGAAAAACAAAACCACCATGCTTCTGTTCCATGCCTGTGGAGTTCTCCCAGTAAAAAGAACGGAATTAAATAGCTGCTGAAGCTGTTGAACTGCTGGAGCTCCTCCGGCTTTTAAAAGCTCCGTTGTGATTCCGTCTTCTCCTGGGGCTTTTCCATTTTTGAGTTGTTTAAGGGCCATCACGATTTCGTCTCGGCTAATTTCGGGCAGATCTTCTGTGAAGTGGCGGGTTAAGGTGGCTCTAGAATCCTCAGTATCGGGTTTGGGCCTTGAAGCATGCGATGCGTAGAGCTTGCCTTAGAAGTCTTCAACTTCCGACAGAATCTCCGGCTTGGATGCGACGACGTTCCCGGTTGACGTTGTCAGCTTTGTGAGGTGGCTTCTACCCAGAGGCTGGACGAACACTTTTGACCCCCGATTCTGCTCAATTGATTCTTTAATCAAGAGCGTGTTAGAGGATCGGAGGTCGCGTCGTACCAGCTTCTTTATGGATTTGTTGCGCGCCAGGTTAGTTGACAAAACTGACAAAGGGTCTGTTCGTCTCTCTTCCATTAGCCGAAGTGTTTCTGCCGAGAGTTTGGACTTTTTGCCCGTACGCTTGCTCTCGCAAAACTTCGTCCCTTCATCCCTGAGGATTTCCACCACTTCTTCGAGTTTCTGATCTACGTCATCTGTGGTTTCCAAGGCAGCGAATCGATTTTCCAATTTTAATTGGAATGTTTCGGACCCAACAGCGGTTTGGAGTAGGTTCGGACGGAGCGTAGACTTCATCAATCGGAATCTCTCGGCTTTAAAGTCGATATCCAGAGTGCCTCGTACAAGTCGGTGATCACTTCCAGTATTAAACCTAGTGATCACTGAGACGTCTCTGAATATGCGCCGTTTGTCCGCAATGATGAAGTAAATCTCGTTTTTAGTCACAAAGTCGGGGCTTTGCCACGTCCATTTCCTTTGGGGCTGTTTCTTGAAGAACGAGTTCATCAAGAAAAGCCCCTCTCTCTCGAGGAAGTTGACGAGCATTTGTCCCCTGTGATTCCTACTCCCAAATCCGTGGGGTCCTATAGACGATTCGCCGCAAGTTTGTACTCCCACTTTGGCGTTAAAGTCTCCCATGACAACGTTGTAGTGAGCCTTGGAGGTGGTGTGTAGAGCTCTGGAGATATCTTCATACATGCTCTCCACCTCGTCATCCAATTATATATAATATATTTATATATATATATATATATATATATATTAATAATTTTATATCTTTTAAATGATTGACTTTGAGAAAAAAAGATTTTAGGAACCTCGATGTCATTTTTAAAGACCTATTCATAGACATCCCACCCTACCCCACATGTATAGGTTTGAACAATTTTTAGGGTTCCGTAGCCGAATGGCAAAAAACGGAACCCTTATAGATTTGTTATGTCTGTCTGTCTGTCTGTGTGTCCGTCCGTATAGTAAGGATAAGGAAGTAAGGATTAGTAAGATAATAATTGTAAAGCTCCCGGGATGTAATGTACCTACATTAATATACATAGTAGCCGTCGTGTGTATTAGTAAGATAATAATTGTAAAGCTCCCGGGATGTAATGTACCTACATTAATATACATAGTAGCCGTCGTGTGTATTAGTAAGATAATAATTGTAAAGCTCCCGGGATGTAATGTACCTACATTAATATACATAATAGCCGTCGTGTGTATTAGTAAGATAATAATTGTAAAGCTCCCGGGATGTAATGTACCTACATTAATATACATAGTAGCCGTCGTGTGTATTAGTAAGATAATAATTGTAAAGCTCCCGGGATGTAATGTACCTACATTAATATACATAATAGCCGTCGTGTGTATTAGACGCTTTAGTTTATTCAAATCAACCAATCACTCTAATTTTGTTTAATCTATGGGATATACCATAAGTTAAATGAACTGGCAGAAGCAAGCCCATAGAATAATGAATAGTATGTACAAAGTAGCAATGGACGGTGTGTCGGTATTCCCCATGGGTATACCTACATACTATGTACATGTATCTCGATAGTACCTACTGTAGCGGTTATTAAAACGAGTTATACGAATCAAAGTTTTCCTTATATTCCTATATATTGTAGCTGGCTAGTGTTGAGTCTCGTTAAATTTCCAGGTGCCTTGCAGTTTAGTTCATATATTTAATGTGCACCGGTTAGGCTTCGGAAGCAGCTAAAACCACCCAACTGACAAATACATATGGACAATCGGTATTTAAGATCTCGATGTTCAGTGCTAGCTAGTTAGGAAGACGGGTTTTCGCGCGCCTCCATTGACTCCATTCAGTGCCATCTTGCGTCTCCTGAGAGTGAGAACTGAGAAGCCCGATTCAATCAATTACACCGCAATCGTTTCTGTACCATCTATACACTTCCTGGTAATATGTCTTAGTCAAATGCTTGCTTATCAGTCTCACATTTTTTTTTCTTATTTCTTTTTTTATCTGAACTCGCTATTTTAACATAATTTACAATTTAAAATAAACAACCATAATAAAAACAAGAATTAAATACAAACATTGGATTCACAGAGACCCTCACTAGGAGCGCATACAATGTACTCACAATATTTTTAACCCACTTCTAAAAAGGAGGAGTTTTCTCAATTCGACCGTATATGCATGTGTGTTCGCGGATAACTTCGTCGTTTATGAACCGATTCAGGTATTTTTTTTTTGGAAAGGAAATATCCCAAGGGTGGTACCATAGTAATTTCATTGAAATATGATAAGTATCTCCAGAGATATGGAGATGAACACCTCAAACTTGGTACTGTAAATTAATAGTGCGGCATCTGAAGTCGGGTTTTTTAGTTATTGAAACGATCTTATTACGTTGTTAGTTAAATACAATATCTAGGCAAAGTTTATCTGATCATTATTTCATTTATTTGCTGCAACATACACATACTCAAACCCACAAACACACTCGCTTGTTGATCGGTGGGGGTTACTATTAGTCCATTCATTATTATATTACCCTCTTTTCAACAGACTTCCAACAAGTAGAAGGTTCTCGATTCGATTGTGTTACGCGATTACTCCGTCAATTGTGAACCAATTCGAATGATTCTACATTTCCAAGGTAGGCAGTTCCATTATAATTTCACCGAGATCTGATAAGTATCACCAGAGATATGGAGATAAACACCTCAAACTTAAAGATCGTTCACAAAACGAAATAAAAATAATATCCCAGACATTTTTAATACTCGGTTGAAAATTAGCAGCGCGGAATTATACTTCATGAAGTCGGGTTTCTCGTTATGTAAAACGATCTTAAATTGTTGACTAACATATTAAAAACTGTGAGTGTGAATATCATGTGGTGACTTTTATATAAGCTATAATTTAACTTGAAACGTTCGTATATAAGCTGTCCTTCAAAATTAACAAACCATTTTTCCACCACAATATAATATGCTGGTTCCAGCTGGTTCTGATTGAGCTGGGCAGTGGGCATGCGTACTCGTACTTATGTAAGTTCCGTGATAGTGAAATTTGATGGTGTCATCGATCTGACCTCATGATGGAGCCGGACCCTTGAGTGTGAGGACAGTCGAATTTGTACTAGTATCTATTGTTATCAATGATAGTTTTCATTACTTATACATTATAACGAATTTGCAAAAAGATTGTGTTTAAAGAGATTTTTGTTTTAGCTTATTCCTTACTAATAATTTAATATAAACGCGAAAGTTTGTATAAACAAACTACTGAACCGATTTTGCTGAAATTTGGTAGGTAGATAGCCCTGGAATTAAACATATACATTTAATCCTGATATTTCCACGGGAACGATGTCTACGCGGGTGAAACCGCGGTTCACAGCTAGTGTAATATATAATTAATGGGCTAATGTTGATAGATTGATGGAAATCAAATGGCCAATTTTCTTTCATTTTAAGTTCATTGTAAATTCATCGAGATCTGATAAGTGTCTTTAGAGATATGGATATAAATACCTCAAATATGCTACTGATACAAAAATTGCGCGTCATTTTATTTTTATTAATATAATTTGAGTTTGAAGAAACGATCTCAAATTATATAAATTAGGTTATGTTCTTATCAAAAATAATATGTATTACCAATAGGTAATAGAGTCTATTACCTATTAAATAGACCCGTAATAAAGAGTCAGTTTTGTCAGTACCTGTTAGTCTTATTGGTAGACACCTATCTGACTGATTTTTGACATCTTTATCTATCTATCATATGGCGTTATGATAATGTCAGATAGCAATGTGAAGCTTTATGTGTACTTACTGCATACCTGTGAAATCATAGGTATCATAGGTGCGATGTTTTTTTAAAGCTTACTAGCAACGTGGGTTGCACATTACCAGTTGAATGGAATCTGGTCTGGAATGAATTCACGAATCACGTCAATAGTGTAATGGGTGGGGATCGAATGCACTACCTCTCGATTGCCAGTCCGACGCCTTTCCATTGAGCTTTGATGTTTATCACTGGTATACATGTTAATTTCTCTTTGAGGACTGACCATGTTTAATTTATTGTCATTTGTCATCATAACTTATCATTATGTATTACTAAAATACCTAAAAGTGCTTAAAGTGCACACGTTTACAAAGCGACAACACGCAATGTTGAACGAGTATGAGGGCCACTTTCACATGTTCCTGATACAGTTTCCAATAGTTATCTGACTTAATTGACAAAAAAAAGTTGCATTTTATATGAAAAAGCTGGCCCACAGCATTGTCTGTCAGTAAACTATCTAAAACGTTATCAGGAACCATTGTTAATATGTGTATAAAAAGGTCTAAACATGGTTTAAAATTGAATTAGGAATGTAAGAGCCGTCGAGTCGTACCATGGTAGGTCCCCTGGGGTGTGCGCACACGCGGCGACCGGCGTCTCTCGCCAACAGTGCGCATGTAAGCACAACGGAATGGAACCCTAAACACACGCCCTCAGCTCACGTCTCTGTGTTTTATTTATAGAGAACGCTGCAACCATTTGCGAATTTCTCAGTATTCTCTAAGTGCATTTGATGTTTTGGTTTGTGGATTTATTCTGAATGTATTTCGGCATATTGAAGTGAACTCGTCGCTGAAGCCAAAAGGTAACTTATTCTCTATGTGTACCTACTCAGTATTCAGTATTCTTTAACAAAGCACACATCGCGGTTTAAAAGCAATTTTAACCCCTGATGCAGAGATTTATAAATCCCAGAATCGCGAGAGATTTTCGATAAAAAAAGTGCTTTCATACTAGCCAACATTTGAACTACGCACTATGCCGATTTTGCAATACCTATCTAATACTATAAGAATCTTTGTCCTGACATACTGACTGACTGACTGACTGACTGACTGACTGACTGACTGACTGACTGACTGACTGACTGACTGACAGACAACGCACAGCCTAAGCCGCTGGTCGTAGAGACTTGAAATTTGGAGAGTATATGTGTCTTAGTACGTAGGGGTGTACTATGAAAGGATTTTTTGAAATTCACCCTTTAAGGGGATGAAATGGGGGTTCAAAGTTTGTATGGAGAATATAAGATAGTCTTTTCTATCCAAAACTTCACACAAGTGCTTCAGTAAAAAAATAAGTAAATACGGGTTTCAGGTCTTTTTGAAATTCCACCCCTAAGAGTGTGAAATGGGGTAACAAAGTGTGAAAATCAATATTGTTTCGAATTGCACTGAAATTTGGCATGCATAGTTATTACGAAGTTAGTTGCTTCTGAGAAAGTATTTTCCAAAATTCACCCCTGAAGGGGAAGAAACGGGGGTCCTACGTTTGTAAAACAAGATTAGATACTTTTATATTTGAATTTTAACACAAGTACTTAAGTGAGTAAATACGTGTTTCAGGCTCTTTCGAAATTGCACCCCTAAAAGGGTGAAGTGGGGTAACAAAGTCTGAAATCAATATTGTTTCGGATTGCGCTGAAATTTGGCATGCAGATAGTTTATTTGACTTAGGTATCCGCTAAGAAAGAATTTTTCAAAATTCACTCTTCAAGGGGATGAAGCGAGGGTTCAAAGTTTGGATAGTCATTTTATTCAACATTTCACACAAGTACTTCTGTAAATAAATAAGTAAATACGAGTTTCAGACTTTTTCAAAATGCCACCCTAAGAGGATAAACTGGGGTAACGAAGTCTTAAACTCAATATTGTTTCGGAATGCGCTGAAATTTAGAATGCAGATAGTTATTATGATGTAGGTATCCGCTCAGAAAGGATTTTCTAAAAATTCCTCCCGGATACGGAACGGGGATTCAAAGTTTGTATGGCGAAATAAGATGAGAAAAAGTACGTGTTGTAGGATTTTTTGAAATTGGGTAGGTAACAAAGTCTGAAAATTTGGGATTTTCGGGTAAAATT
Organism: Cabera pusaria; assembly: GCA_954871355.1. Classification (NCBI taxonomy): domain Eukaryota; kingdom Metazoa; phylum Arthropoda; class Insecta; order Lepidoptera; family Geometridae; genus Cabera; species Cabera pusaria. Next base: position 25,882,799 of record OX940900.1, read on the forward strand.
AAAAGATTACCCCATTTATAATGAATCCCGGATTGCCTTAGTCACGCGATATCATGAAAACGGTGAACCGATTTGGCTAATTTTTATTTGATGTATTTAATGATAGAATCGTTTTTACAAAAGAAAAGTTTCAAGTAATCAAAAGAAGTTTTTAACGCGGGCGAAGCCGCGGGGCACTTCTAGTATTATAATAAATGATAATAATAAGAGTCACATATTTAAGGAATCATTCGGTATATAGTCTTTTTTACCTACTTAATGTCTAATTACAAAATAAACGTACTTAGGTAGGTACTACGAGCGTGCTAGCATGGTGACGACTGGTGAGTGGTGCAGGGAACTTGCGTAAAGATACGTAGTATTATTATCTGTTCCTGTGGTAAAGTTTCATTGAGTGCACAAAGCACGTCGCGGAGCGAGCGTAATGCTGATAACAGCCAGATGCAAGCTAAGCATTCAACAGCATTTGTCTCGGCGATGAATAATATCGCAACTTTATAAGAAGAACATTACATACATTAGGCGTACTAGTTCTAACAGTCTGTTAAACTTTAGTTCGGTTATCAGTATTTAGACTAAAAACTAGTCTAGTCTAAGTTGGTAATAGGTATTATGTTTATGTAGAAATTAAGAAAGGCCTTCGTACAATCGACAGACAAAAGTCCAGTAGCACCTCAATGTTCGTAACTTACTAGGTACACCTCATTAGCACCTCAGTACTACAGACATATCGTGCCAGGCTACTTCCGGCACGATATATCTGTCGAATGTTCCAACTCAAACAATAACATGTTAAAGTACGGCACAGATTTATAGCCCGCGCTTAGCTATACCACAGACAAATAAAACGGTGAAACCACGGTGAAACGTAACGTCAGATGCATTAGTTAAACATCAGATAGAGATAACACTATGGGCCTGTTTCACCGGTTCCTGATAGCGCTAATATGAAGAACATTTATGACAGCTTGTGTATGGCGTCATGTGTCAGATAACTAACTAACGCATTTTCAGGTACCTGTGGAACTGGCCCATAATATAAGTAGTGATATGTCGTTGACAACAATTCCAGGGGTGAGGATGGTGTGTTACTGCTTGGACCTGCGGCCTGACAGCGCGGGAGCCAAGTTTCTGGCCAACAAGCTGGTCAGCGTCATCGCGGGGATCTTACAGTTTGTACGTACCTATATATGTGTATTATATACATAGATGAAAGTAGCGAAAACAAGACAAGACAGGTGCAAGCTCGTCTGATGGCAGCGCTGACGTCGGACTTGAAATTTGACACGCAAAACTCCGCATTGACAGAATGACGCGCGTCACAGCACTCAGCACGACTAGTAGGTAGATGAAACAATTCATATGACAAGTAACAGTAGTAAGTAAGTAGTAACACGTGGTGTCTGGTCGGCAGGTGATCTGGGTGACAGCTCTGTTCGCGTTCATCGTGCAGCCGGAGCCTCTGAAGCAGCAGATACAGTCCTCGCCCGCGGGAGCTATCGCCGGCGCAGTCATAATCATACTCGTCTGTATCGCCTTCTCTGTCTTCCTTCTCATCGGACTCTTCAAGGTTAGCACGAGCTTTCAAGTGTTCTCGATGGGCTTGTAAATCTCCTTTTGTAATAAAATGAATAGTGGAACAGTCTGCGTTGGTGGCGTCTCGGATGGACGAAAGAATCGATCACTTATATTACTTATATCATCGATCAATCACGATGTAAAGTGCCTACAGACGCAGCGTGGTGACAACTAGCTCTATGTGACTATACTGATGACCAGTATTCCTGCCATGCATCTATGCCCAATTCAACTCGCGCACACTGCATCACATCGCCAGTATTATATAACTGACATGCAGCAGTGTTGCTGAGTGTCAGTCACAAAGTACTGAATCACTCTACTACGTTATGGTCTCAGTTAGACTGTGTCACTCACAGCGTTAGCACGCGTGACCATCTGAGACATAATGTCATTCAGGATTATAGAGATGGGTTGACTAAGAGAGAGGTGGCCGGCACACACCCTAGCACGGGTGTAAGAGAGAGGTGGCCGGCACACACCCTAGCACGGGTGTAAGATAGAGGTGGCAGGCTCACACCCTAGCACGGGTGTAAGAGAGAGGTGGCCGGCTCACACCCTAGCACGGGTGTAAGAGAGAGGTGGCCGGCACACACCCTAGCACGGGTGTAAGAGAGAGGTGGCCGGCACACACCCTAGCACGGGTGTAAGAGAGAGGTGGCCGGCACACACCCTAGCACGGGTGTAAGAGAGAGGTGGCCGGCTCACACCCTAGCACGGGTGTAAGAGAGAGGTGGCCGGCACACACCCTAGCACGGGTGTAAGAGAGAGGTGGCAGGCTCACACCCTAGCACGGGTGTAAGAGAGAGGTGGCAGGCTCACACCCTAGCACGGGTTTAAGAGAGAGGTGGCAGGCTCACACCCTAGCACGGGTGTAAGAGAGAGGTGGCCGGCTCACACCCTAGCACGGGTGTAAGAGTAGGTGGCAGGCTCACACCCTAGCACGGGTGTAAGAGAGAGGTGGCAGGCTCACACCCTAGCACGGGTGTAAGAGAGAGGTGGCAGGCTCACACCCTAGCACGGGTGTAAGAGTAGGTGGCCGGCTCACACCCTAGCACGGGTGTAAGAGAGAGGTGGCAGGCTCACACCCTAGCACGGGTGTAAGAGAGAGGTGGCAGGCTCACACCCTAGCACGGGTGTAAGAGAGAGGTGGCAGGCTCACACCCTAGCACGGGTGTAAGAGAGAGGTGGCCGGCTCACACCCTAGCACGGGTGTAAGAGTAGGTGGCCGGCTCACACCCTAGCACGGGTGTAAGAGAGAGGTGGCAGGCTCACACCCTAGCACGGGTGTAAGAGAGAGGTGGCCGGCTCACACCCTAGCACGGGTGTAAGAGTAGGTGGCTGGCTCACACCCTAGCACGGGTGTAAGAGTAGGTGGCAGGCTCACACCCTAGCACGGGTGTAAGAGAGAGGTGGCAGGCTCACACCCTAGCACGGGTGTAAGAGAGAGGTGGCCGGCTCACACCCTAGCACGGGTGTAAGAGAGAGGTGGCCGGCTCACACCCTAGCACGGGTGTAAGAGTAGGTGGCAGGCTCACACCCTAGCACGGGTGTAAGAGAGAGGTGGCAGGCTCACACCCTAGCACGGGTGTAAGAGAGAGGTGGCCGGCTCACACCCTAGCACGGGTGTAAGAGAGAGGTGGCAGGCTCACACCCTAGCACGGGTGTAAGAGTAGGTGGCAGGCTCACACCCTAGCACGGGTGTAAGAGAGAGGTGGCCGGCTCACACCCTAGCACGGGTGTAAGAGTAGGTGGCAGGCTCACACCCTAGCACGGGTGTAAGAGAGAGGTGGCAGGCTCACACCCTAGCACGGGTGTAAGAGAGAGGTGGCAGGCTCACACCCTAGCACGGGTGTAAGAGAGAGGTGGCCGGCTCACACCCTAGCACGGGTGTAAGAGTAGGTGGCCGGCTCACACCCTAGCACGGGTGTAAGAGTAGGTGGCCGGCTCACACCCTAGCACGGGTGTAAGAGTAGGTGGCCGGCTCACACCCTAGCACGGGTGTAAGAGTAGGTGGCAGGCTCACACCCTAGCACGGGTGTAAGAGAGAGGTGGCCGGCTCACACCCTAGCACGGGTGCAAGAGTAGGTGGCCGGCTCACACTCTAGCACGGGTGTAAGAGAGAGGTGGCAGGCTCACACCCTAGCACGGGTGTAAGAGAGAGGTGGCAGGCTCACACCCTAGCACGGGTGTAAGAGAGAGGTGGCCGGCTCACACCCTAGCACGGGTGTAAGAGAGAGGTGGCAGGCTCACACCCTAGCACGGGTGTAAGAGTAGGTGGCAGGCTCACACCCTAGCACGGGTGTAAGAGAGAGGTGGCCGGCTCACACCCTAGCACGGGTGTAAGAGTAGGTGGCAGGCTCACACCCTAGCACGGGTGTAAGAGAGAGGTGGCAGGCTCACACCCTAGCACGGGTGTAAGAGAGAGGTGGCAGGCTCACACCCTAGCACGGGTGTAAGAGAGAGGTGGCCGGCTCACACCCTAGCACGGGTGTAAGAGAGAGGTGGCAGGCTCACACCCTAGCACGGGTGTAAGAGAGAGGTGGCCGGCTCACACCCTAGCACGGGTGTAAGAGAGAGGTGGCAGGCTCACACCCTAGCACGGGTGTAAGAGTAGGTGGCAGGCTCACACCCTAGCACGGGTGTAAGAGAGAGGTGGCAGGCTCACACCCTAGCACGGGTGTAAGAGAGAGGTGGCCGGCTCACACCCTAGCACGGGTGTAAGAGTAGGTGGCAGGCTCACACCCTAGCACGGGTGTAAGAGAGAGGTGGCAGGCTCACACCCTAGCACGGGTGTAAGAGAGAGGTGGCAGGCTCACACCCTAGCACGGGTGTAAGAGTAGGTGGCCGGCTCACACCCTAGCACGGGTGTAAGAGAGAGGTGGCAGGCTCACACCCTAGCACGGGTGTAAGAGAGAGGTGGCAAGCTCGCACTCTAGCACGGGTGTAAGAGAGAGGTGGCCGGCTCAGACCCTAGCACGGGTGTAAGAGAGAGGTGGCAGGCTCACACCCTAGCACGGGTGTAAGAGAGAGGTGGCAAGCTCGCACTCTAGCACGGGTGTAAGAGAGAGGTGGCCGGCTCAGACCCTAGCATGGGCGCACGCCCACAAGTGGCAGGAGCATATTACATCGATGTTCCGCCTGACCTGCCGCCGTAACTTTACGATGTTCCAGCAGCACACTAGCCATGAAAGTGAGATTATTACCACCAGGTAAGATAGTGGTCAAACGCTAATACGTCTATAAGATATATAAACCAAGTGGATTATTTTAGGAATAAAATACCCGACAGCGTGATAAAAATTAAGTTATTGAACTATTACAAAGTCCAATAAAACAATATATATAATATGAAATTGTAGTACCTACCTACAGTTCCTTATATAAAACACTAGCAGCCCGCCCCGGCTTCGCACGGGTAGAACATATATGCCTACAAAATTTGCATCAGTTTGTTGCATCGAATATAAAATATGAACATATTTAACAACTAGCAGCCCGCCCCTGTTTCGCACGGGTAGAACATATATGCCTACAAAATTTGCATCAGTTTGTTGCATCGAATATAAAATATGAACATATTTAACAATCATCGTCATATTTCATCCAATTTACACAAAACCTTAACGAATTATGCACCTAAACCTTCCTCATAAACACTCTGGCTATTGGTGAAAACCGCATGATAATCCGTTCAGTAGCTATTGAGATTATTGCGTACAGACAGACAGACGCAGTGATGAACTTTGTTTTATAATACTTACGTATTGATATTGGACGGCCCTTTGGCGTAAAGGATAGTTACCCTGATTCTGACCCCACGGTCGTTGGTTCTAATCCTAGCTATATACCTACCAATGAAAGTTTTATGTGCATTCATGAATCATGAGTTTTCGTACAGTGGTAGTGGAATCATTAAATCTACCAAAAAGTAGCTTACCACCAAGGAGCCCGGGCCCGATGGCGTAATCGGGAGAACGGTCGGCTTTGAAGCCGTGGTACCTAGTTCAAACCTTACCGTGCACCAATGGATTTTTCCATCGAATAATTTATGTGCGCTTCTCACAGTGGCCCTCCGCAGAAGGAAAACATCGTTAAGAAACCAACAACCCCCGCATGTTGGTAGGACACTATCTAGTGTCCGCCTGGCCAGCTACCACCCTCAAGTTAGAAAATCTGTCGCCAAAAACATCTGATGTGTTCCGGCAGCTATCCTTGAGAGCCAGTTCCCCAGTCTAGGCCTAGCGTGCTTACCATCTTCGACCGCATCATCACTTACCAACAGGTGAGATAGTGGTCAAACGCTAGCCTATAAGATATTTTAAAAAAAAGGTGAACATCTGCCACCGTAACCTTACGCGTTCCCCGACGCAAAATGTAGGGGTAATATACGTTTAACGTGTGTATCTGTGTGTCTGTCTGTAGCATTTTTGCACCTAACCGGATGAACCGATTTTGCTTTTATTATTAATAGTTTTTTTTCATCGAGAATTTTGCTTCATGAAAATTCGTTCAATCGTTATAAAACTATGAGCTTTTTTCTAGTTAATTGCGCTATGAAATCAACTTTCATAGGTCTGATCAATTCGAAAATCTTCTTCTTCAACGATATTGTAAGAACATGGAAGCATTGACCTGATGCTGGGACATCTCCTAGACTCTACAGAATTCTCAAATCCTCACCAACTTACAGCTCAGGTTTTAAATGTCGTGTTTAGAGTCATTGGAATGCTTTTAATGAAAAGATTATACATAGATCAGTCGGGGTGGTTTAAAATATTATATTATTGTCATCTTAGGTCCGATGATAATTTGATTTTATCTACTCCTAACCACTCTTCTTCCTTTTTAGAAAACTCCTTCTCCGTAAAGGCTGTAAAGCTTTGGAATGAGCTACCTATGGAGATTAGGCAAGCAAATTCCAAAGAAATATTTAAGTTAAAAACTCGTGAATACTTTTATAAGAAATTTTACCAAACTGCTCTTTGATTATATTTTATTCTATTATATTCGGAAAATCTACAGGTAAAACTAAATACACAACGTCTAATCACCATTTACAAGTTTACGCATAGTACAAATGCATAGATACTACCGATACTTTTATACTTTTATGATATGTAGTTATATGTGAGTGTATGTGTATATTTCTTTATATAAGTTTTTTTTTTATATAAATATATATATATACATATATGTATATTAATTGTATAATATGATACTTGGTATTTATTTGTATGTTATATATTAGAAACTAAGTACCTAGTGTAATAATTATGAAGATTTATATGTTCTATTTATTATGGAATAATCGCCTCTCTTTGTTCTTCTTTCACTGCACCGCTACCATTTTCTCTGCACCTCCAGGATGACTGGTAGAAAATGCTATTCTAGCATTAAGTCCTCCGTGTACAAGTTTTGTGTGCAAAAGTATAAAATAAATAAATTATTATATATATAGATGAATATTAATTTATACAATAGATCATATTATTATACTATATTGACTTCAAATTGATTGTGATCGGTGGGGACCTACAGCATAGCTAAGCCTATAATAATATTTTCGTAGTAACTATGACCTAATCTGTGGTTTCACTGCAAATATTTTATTAATTTTGCGATGCGTGTATGTGAAATTGGTGATATCTTCTAGAGTTTTCATTTGAATTATATACTGTAAAGTACAATTTTAATGTATAATATGTGGCCAAGCTAATTAACGTAATTATTTGGATAAGGATTAATACTATATACTTGAAAATAGCCTTGGAAGTTATGTAATATTTTTTAACAAAAATTTTAAGATTAAAATGGTTACTGTGAGTCAACCTTAAGAGATAGACATATGCTGTCGCGGACTTTTTTGTAGGTCTTGTTAAGTTGTACAACTCTTGCATAGAAATTATTCTTCTATATATTTTCAATTAAGCAGCGTTCGTAAGAAATGTGTTTTTTCGACCGTTTTTTTGCCGACTTAGGTTGCAAATTAGATCTCCACGAATGTACCTTTGATTTAAACAGGATAATATATAGCCTATTTTCATTTCGAAAGTCCATTCTATATATTAGTGAAAGAATTATTTAAATCGGTTCAGTAGTTTTTGAGCCAAATCATTACAAACATACAAAAATAAAAAAATACAAATGTTCTCTCTTTATAATATTAAGTATAGATAAGTATAGATATAGATATAAGGTACAGTAGGTAAGTACTACAATAATTTCAATTCATTTACCTTATATAAAACATATAAGGTACAGTAGGTAGGTACTACAATTTCATATTATATATATTGTTTTATTGGACTTTGTAATAGATTAATCACTTAATTTTTATCACGCTGTCGGGTATTTTGTTCCTAAAATAATCCACTTGTTTGATATTTGAACTTTTACTTTGGGCATAGAAATGATAATAATACACTTTGGGCAGGCTTTTCTCCAAAAAAACACTGAGTAAAAAAAGTTACAACTGATTTTAAAAACTTGTCTGTTTTATGGACCTGCTCTTTGCCAAATTTTATGCTGCTACGACAAGAGGTTCAGGTAAAAAAGCGTAAGTAACAAAATAGAAAGGATTTCAATATTCAAATTATTTCTTCTCGCAAATAGACTCTGGTAATCTCCTTTTTAACCGACTTCAAAAAAAGGAGGAGGTTTTCAATTCGACCGTATATATATATTTTTTTATGTTTGTCCGCGGATAACTTCGTCGTTTATGAACTGATTTTGATTATTCTTTTTTTGTTCGAAAGGAGATATCCCAAGTGTGGTACCATGATAATTTTATTGAGGTCTGATAAGTATCTCCAGAGATATTGAGATAAACATCTCAAAATTGGTACTGAAATTGAATAGCGCGGCATTGAAGTCGGTTCTTTTTTAGTTTTTAAACGATATTAATACATAATTAAGCCATATGAAGAAAATAAGTTGTAATAAAAGCCACGACTGGCTGACAGACAACACACAGCCTAAACCGCTGGTCGTAGAGACTTGAAATTTGGAGGGTATATTTGTCTTAGTACATAAGGGTGTGTACCAAGAAAGGATTTTTCAAAATTCACCCCTTAAAAGAGTGAAATGGGGGTTCAAAGTTTTGTATGGAAAAACAAGATTAGATAGTCTTTTCTATTCGAAACTTCTCACAAGTGCTTCAGTAAAAGTAAGTAAGGCGATATGTTTTTCAGGATTTTTCGAAATGGGGTAGGTAACAAAGTATGAAACTTTTTTTAAGGGTTTTTAGGGTTTTATAAATATGAATCCCGATTTTCCTTAGTCACGCAATAACATGAAAACGGGTGAACCGATTTGGATAATTCTTATTTGATGTATTTTATGATAGAAAGGTTTTTAGAAAAGTTTTTAGAAAATAAAAGATTTTTTTAACGCGGTCGAAGCCGCGGGGCACTTCTAGTATCGGGGGGTACGGCAGTGCCCCCGCCAAGTCGAGCGCGAAGCAAACACTGCCGTACCATCCCTTACTGGAACCATTTCGCCGCATTTTCAGGCCCCCATTTGAGAACCTCTGGATAAGACCAGAACGCAGAAATTTTCGTCATCCAGTAAGCTATAATCACATACTTAAAATAAAAAAATTCAAGTCTGTAGGTCATTTAGTTCTGAAGTTACGCGAAAGCAAAGTTTCGCATTATAACACTCACTCACTCATGATCATCAGAATAGAACTAGTACTTCCCATAAACTTAAAGAGCTGAAATTTGGTACAGAGTTAGGGTTTAATGGCCACATAAGGGGAAAGCTATAAAAACTAGGATAATCGATGATCTGGAGTACCTGGTGACCCTTATTTTAAAAAACACAAGAGCCCAACCAAACTATTAAATATCGACATACCGCCTTTCCAAAAAATATTCGACTTTGTTTGCCTCTTCATTTGATATCAAAAATCAAAGGTCTGAAGTATCTGATGAAGAACCCCTCAGCTGTTTTAGAGACTAGCTTATGCCCGCGGCTTCGCTCGCGTGGACTACAGAAAACAAATCACATAATTTTCTTCAGAAACAAATATTCTATCTGAAAATAACGAAGGAAAGGCAGTCTTCCATAAGTTACCCCTGGTAAATTAAGAGTTTAGTAAGAAACCCCCAGCCCTTGCATGGTGGTAAGACACTATATAGTCTCCGTCTTGACAGCAACCACGCGTTCCCGTTCTAGGCTTAGCATCGACGTCATAGCGATTGATATGACGTCGATGAGGCCTAGCGTGCATCCTCGACCGCATCATCACTTACAAACAGGTGATATTGTGGTCTAACGCTAGTCTATATGATTTTTAAAAAAACCTTCATAAGAGTTGAATTTCAAAAAACCTTATTTAAATAGACACCTACACTTCATAAAGTACACACCCTCCAAATTTCATGTCTCTAGAAACAGCGTCTTTCTGTGATAAATCACTCCGTGTCAATCAGTCAATCAATCAGATCGTGAAGAAGTCCCAAAAAAACAAACAAATAAACAAACAGACTTTCGCAATTATAATGTTTGTGTGGACTTGACCAAAGTATGGGACGATTTTTGAAAATAAAATTAGTTTAGAACTTACACTATCTACGTATGTATATATACGTGGAAACAAACATTAATTATTTTTCTATGATTTATCCTAATAAAATTAATATGCACACATACATATCATGCAAACTAGGGATAGTAGATTTGAAAAATGAAATTTGTTTTAGGGTTTCTTTGTGCCGAGTGTTGAGTGTATCGGACCGAGTAATATGTAGAAACACATTATTGATTTTTCTTTGATTTTTCGCAACATAATTAAGATAGTTTAAAAACTAAAACAACCGACTTCCATGCCCCGCGAGCCAATTTCAGCAGCAAGTTTGAGACGTTTATCTTCATATCTCTAGAGATACTTATCAGATCTCAATAAAATTACAATGGAATAACCTCGAAAACTTACCCTACCGATTAAAAAAAGAATCATTCAAATCGATACACAATTGACGGAGTAATCGCATAAGATAGACACAAAAAAAACTTACAGACGAATTGAGTTCTTCTTTTTGGAAGTCGGTTGGAAATAATTGAACATTACCCCTAGGGGTAGATTTGAATAAATAAAAATACTTGTTTCATTATTTGTTTTAAGGCAGGAAGTACTTGTGCGAAGTTTCGAATAACAAAGACTATCTAATCTTGTTTCTCTATACAAATTTAGAAACCCCATTTAATCCCCTTAAGGTGCGGCCACACAGAGGCGTCCTGCGTTCTGCGGGTGCGATCTCAGTACTTTTTCATTGTTTTCTGATCGCGTTTGGTGTGAACCAGTCAGTACAAATACTACTGCGCTATCTGATTGCCGCCTAGATCGCGCACGCAGGATGCTGCGGTGTGTCCGTTTAAGGGGTGAATTTTGGTAAAACCTTTCTTAGCGAATACCCACGTCATAACAACTATCACCATCCCAAATTTCAGCGCAATCTGTTAATATTGATTTTCAGATATTGTTGCCTCATTTCACGCTCTTGGGGGCAGAATTTTGAAAAAGCCTGAAACATGTATTTTTAACACCGTTGCTCGCAAAGCTGATGTAATCCCACCGGTTTTAAATATGTAAAGCGGGTCATAAAAAACGCGTGTGTTACCAAAGCAAATAGTTAAGTTATATTCCATACAAATTCCATAACAGTATTATTTGCCATTTCGCGCGCTGTTGCTATTCAAATTTCGAACTAATCGCCGCGCGGCGCCAGTCAGTAGGCAGCGCTAGCGCGCTGTTAAAATGGCGGGAAAGCAACAGTGTGCATTCACAGATTCAGTTTATTTAAAATAAAAAAAACAGTTTATTCGGTAATTTAAAAACTTGGCAGCATGCTCTAACGTCTTTGCGAGCATTTTCACGCAGCTACTAAAATAATCCTCGCGCCATTTTTCTCAAATATTCTTTTCTTTGTACTTGTATTGTGAAAATTTAAATATGACAACTTTCAATAATGAAGAAGAGCCATATATTACTGCAACTCCACCGGATATACTAACAGAAGCGCGAACCGCATGCCACCTCTTGCTGCCGTCAATATCCAAAGACAGATACATAACCACGTATGAAAACAATTAAAAAACCAACTACAACTACGTATCATTTTAATAATTGTAATTTCACTAACTGTTTCAATTATTAGAAATGAACAAAATATAAAATGTTTTTTTTTTTCTGTTTCCTCGCAAATGTGTTAAAAAACGTCGTACGATATACGTGCGTATTGGTTATAACGCACTAATATCGTAATGTACTATTACTTATTTAGTTAGTTAGTTGTTAAACCCTTTCTTGGCGATTATCCACGTCATAATAATTATCTGCATGGTATAATTCAGCACAATCCGTAAATATGAGTTTTCAGGCTTTGTCACCCCATTTCACCCTCGTAGAGGTGGAACTTCGAAAAATCCTGAAACACATATTTTTTTATTTATTTGAAGAAGTACTTGTGTGAAGTTCCAAATAAAAAAATCTTATTTTGTTTCTCCATGCAAGCTTCAAACCCCCGTTTCATCCCCTCAAGGGGTAAATTTTGGTAAATCCTTTCTTAGCAAATATCTACGTCATAATAACTATCTGCATGCAAAATTTCAGCGCAATCTGTTAATATTGATTTTCAGACTTTGTTACCCCATTTCACCCTCTTGAGGGTAGAATTTCGAAAAAGTCTGAAACATGTATTTCCTATTTTTATTTACAGAAGTATATGTGTTTAGTTTCAAATAAAAAATACTATCTAATCTTGCATCTCCATACAAATGTTGAACCCCCGTTTCATCCCCTTAAGTAAAATCCATTCCTAGCGGATACTAACGTTATAATAACTATCTACAAGCCAAATTTCAGCGCAATCCAAATCTATATTGATTTATAGACTTTGTTACCCCATTTCACCTTCTTAGGGGTAGAATTTCTAAAAATTGTTTCTTAGTGGATGTTTGCACTTCACAAAGAATACACCATCCAAATATATTGTCTCTAGGACTAGCGGTTTAGGCAGTGCGTTGATATACCAGGTAGTTATTCAGCCAATCAAAAAAACACGTGAGGGATGATTTTTGAAAAACTGTGATACCCGTAACTCTTTATTTCCATGAAAGAGTATGTGCACCAATTTTCAAGAAAACTGACCCAGACAATAAAAAGTTTCATAGAAAGTTCAACCCTTCATTTCACCCACTTAGGGTTTGAATTTCGAAAAACCCTTTCTTAGTGGATGCCTACACTTTCCAAGGAACACACCCTCCAAATTTCATGTGTTTAAGACCAGCGGTTTGGGCTGTGCGTTGATATCTCAGTCAGTCAGTCAGTCAGTCAGTCAGTCAGGACTTTGGATTTTATATATATATATAGAAGAAGATATGGTAATGCCCCCTTCTACTATTGGTACATAAAAAAAAATCGACTGTCATTGCAAAAATCCAGCGTAGGGGACACATCTTCTAATTTAATCTAGCCTATTGCTTACCACTGCTGGGCGAATGCCTCCCCTTCTGCTTTTAATACGCATATAAATAAAATTAAAGGAAAACTCTGGATAATACTAGACTGGCTTTTATATAGGCTGGTAAGTATAAGCTTACAAGTTTACAAGAAGAAATAGTCGAACGATTAACTATTGATGAGCATTAAAACAACATTATTATATCAATAATCAATGAATGTTATAATTTTGTGCCAAACTGAGTGTCAAATAACTTGGTAGACAATATTTTTCTAAATCTATACTGCGCTATTACAAGGTTATGTCAGCGCTTTATATTTGTAGTGCTGTGCTAACAATAACAGGCAATAATAGTATCGTAATCTGTTCTTATACAGTTATACTTTATAAAATAATACGTTTTGTTTTTCTTTTTAAGAATTTGAAAATGATGGACTATAAGATAACTTTTATGAAATATAAAAATAAAACTACGACCAAACCGAACGCGCGAAAGAAGGTAGCATTTTTATATTTAGGTTGAAAATGGTACTTTATTGCATAGAAATACAGATTGTAACTTTGTAACAAAGAATAAATAAAACAATTTTATTATATTAATATTACCTTTTTTTGGTTTCCACTTAAATAACTAAAATATAAATTTTAAAATGATTCCGCCAATTTAAAACGAAAATAATCTTAAAAATAATGCGGCGGTTCATTTTGGAGGAACGATAACGAACTCAGTGTTATGTTGTGCCCATCACTAGTCGTGACTAACTAATAGGTGTCAGGAACGCATTCTCTGAACGGCCGAAGTTTTTTTTTATAGGAGGTTAAATCTAATAAAATAAATCAATATGCCCACGTTTCTACATAGAGAAGTGAAATCCCACCAAAAACATTCTGTAAAAAACTAGCCAAGTCTCGATGGAGCTGCTTGTTTACCAAAAAAAAAACTGGCCAAGTGCGAGTCAGACTTTTGTCCCGCACACGGAGGGTTCCGAACGCCATCTAGAGATTATCTGACGAACTTCTAACACCAACTAAGTAAACATTAACACAAAGGTGTTAGTAAATAATATTATTAAATATCTGTCTGACCGAGCTTTGCTCGGTATTTTTATTGCCACTTAAACAAAAAAATATGACTCTTCCCGACATCTATTGACGAATAAAAATACATTTTTTTTTATTGAGAGCAACTAACTGCTTGAACGACACAATAAAACACTAAAGCTACTTCTACTCGCCAATAGATGTCGGGAAGAGTCATATTTTAAGTTGATTATCGATGAAGTTGATTATTGAAAACACGAATAAAACAGCATTTTCTGAAAATGAATCCTAGCTAGATTATTTTGATTTTTCGCCCCCGAAATACTAAATTATATTTAATCGTTCGAGCCGTTTCCGAGATTCAGATTCAGATTCCGAGATTAAGGTAAACACGTTAGCGCCATTTATGATGCTATGAGAGCGCTAGCTAGATGGCGCTATCGTAAAAAACACGTTTTTTGTTTTAAACCCTTTAATTTTTAACTTTGTTCTGTTCTTAGTATTTGTTGTTATAGCGGCAACAGAAATACATCATCTGTGAAAATTTCAACCGTCTAACTATCACAGTTCATGAGATACAGCCTGGTGACAGATGGACAGACAGACAGACAGACAGACAGACAGACAGACAGACAGACAGACGGACAGCGGAGTCTCAGTAATAGGGTTCCGTTGGTACCCTTTGGGTTCGGAACCCTAAAAAAAGACGTGTGGCACTCGGGGACTGCCGCGGTAAAGCTATTGCATAGCATTTTTTAGGGTTCCGTAGCCGAATGGCAAAAAACGGAACCCTTATAGATTCGTCATGTCTGTCTGTCTGTCTGTGTGTCCGTCCGTATGTCACAGCCATTTTATTTCGAAACTGTTAGTACTATAGAATTGAAACTTTGTAGGTAGATGTATTCTGTGAACCGCTTTTCGATTTTTATACAAAAATAAAAACTATAAAAGTTTAAGGGGGGGCATCCCATACATGGAAATGAAACAAAAAAAAATTTTCTTTAAACCTATACCTGTGGGGTGTCTATGGAGAGGTCTTCAAAAATGACATTGAGGTTCCTAAATCATTTTTTCTCAAAGTCAATCATTTGAAAGATAGGCGCGTCTAAAGTGGTAAAATGTGTGTCCCTCCCCCCCCCCCTCTAACTTTTAAAGTATAGGAGTG
This sequence comes from Cabera pusaria, assembly GCA_954871355.1. NCBI lineage: Eukaryota > Metazoa > Arthropoda > Insecta > Lepidoptera > Geometridae > Cabera > Cabera pusaria. The sequence goes on from OX940900.1 coordinate 25,898,051, forward strand.
AAAAATCTAAAAAAAATATATGCTGTAGACCTCAATAAAAACTAACAACAAACATTGGTTTGAACGAGATACAGTCAGCAGTTTTTGAGATATAGCGACCGCAAAGATAACTTTGTTTTTCATACAAACACAATGATAAACAAAGTTATTTTTTTAGTTGCAAAAAATCATAGATACAGAATACTTTACTGTGTTACGAAACCCTACGTGTGCGAGTCCGACTTGTATATGGCTAGTTTATTTTATTTTGATGTACTCACACTGGGTACACTCTCACGACAGACGAATCGATTGAAGCCGCTCACATAAAAATACGACAAGTCGTTTAGGCTCTAGACATACTTACATACATACACACACTCGAAAAACATAACCCTGCTTCTTTCGCAGTCGTGTAAAAACAGCTTAAATAAAGTTTATCAATAGCGAACCACCACCGTGGCCTTCGCAGCTGTGAACGTAGATTGCGTGCCTCATCATCATATCAGCCGGTATCAGTCCACTGCTGGAAGTGCTGGACATAGGCCTCTCCCAAGTCATGCCCTTGAGCCCGATCTTCAGCTCTTTGTTTCCAGTCACTGCCCACCGCTTTGCGAATGTCGTCGCTCCACCTGGTCACAGGGCGTCCTACGCTACGTTTACTCATTCGCGGTCTTCACTCCAGAAGCAGTTTACCTCAACGGTTCTCGGTCCTACGGCAGATATGACCAGCCCACTGCCACTTCTGTTTGCTAATCCGTTGAGCTATGTCAATTACTTTAGTTCTCTGGCGAATTACTTCGTTCCGGATTCGATCCTGCAGAGAAACACGAACCGAACCTTTAATATAATATAATATATATAATATTTCAGAACAGGATATGGTACGTGAAGATATACCTGGTGTACATGATGGTGGTGACAGTGCTGCTGGTGATCAGCGTGGTGGTGAACATCTTCACGCAGCCCGCCAGGTTCGGCCTCTCGGGCTTCCTCTCCAACGTACTCACCATACGTATGTATTCTATTCACTGACATACCATTTACTTTCAACCGACTTACTAAAAGGAGTCAATTCATCTGTATTATTTTTTTGTATGTATGTTACGCGATTACTACGTTAATATTAAACCGATTCGAATAATTATATTTTTAATTGGTAGGGTACATTTCCAAGATGGTGCCATTGTATTGTATTTCATTAAGATCTGAAAAGTATATCCAGATATTTGACGATAAACTTCTCAAACTTGCTACTGAAACTGACTCGCGCGGCATTGTTTTACTTTTCAAATCTTAATTTTTTTTTTTAATTGTGTAGTAGGATCTGACATTGGATGAAAAGGAAGTGGGAAAAAATTCTATGGAGGATATGTTCAAGAATGGGATTGATACCTCTCACACTTGGGATTTGCGGACGACATCGTCATCGTAGCAAAACGCTGCAAGATCTGCAACATATGCTGAATGGCCGAGCTGATTCTTCTCAAGGCATTGGTCTCCGAGGAATTTAACTTAAACTTTACTTCACTTTGATAAATGAAAATCCGTTAAGGCCGTTTTAAAACTATGAGGCTACCGGCAGGTAGGCTTAGGTACCGGTACCGGTAGGTAGGTTAGGTAGGCGTTTTAAAACGACCTAAGCGGCTCATAGTTTTCAGCGTTATCAGGTATGATAACGCTACGAAATCAACATTCATAAGTTTGATGAATTTGAAATTCGCTATCCTCTTACTTCAATGATATTGTAAGAACATGGTAGCAATGACCTGAAGCTGGGACATCTCTTGGAATCCGCAAAATGCTTTACTCCTCACGAACTTAGAGCAGAAATATTTCGTTTGGGGTCATTGAAATGGTCTCAATTGATAGATTTTACATAGATAAGTCGGGGTGGTTTTAAATGTTGAATGTAAATATTATTTATGTTGCAGTTATAAACGTGCTGACGTACTTCATTATTCGGAACTATTACTTGGCTGTGACCTCATCGAACAAACAGAATCAAAATTACCATCAACATCAATCTCCGAATAGAGTATAAGAAATAGACTTTATGTAGTAGGTATTACTTGCAGTTAAAGTGCGAGTACAAGTAGGTCGCGAGTACAAGCTGCACGGCTGGAGTCTCTGATGGGATGATATTCATCAGACCTGTCATCTCATCATACCCTGCACGTCGCGGTCTGAGCTGACCCTAATAGCCGAATTATTTGAATTATGTATAGAAATATAATATAATACATAACAAACACGATCGGTGTTCAACAACTTCCTCGACCTTTACTACTTGTAAGTTGTGCAGTTATAAAAGTTTGTGCACAGCATTATATCAGGTACAATTTTATTAAACGTATCGTAACTATAATAATGTATAGTATATACATGTATGTATAGTATAGTAGTAATGTCCCATTGGCACTATTTGGGCACGGCCTTATAAGCGAAGCTTTTAGTATTGTATGCTATAATTGCCTGATATAATTATTACTATTTAACCGGTAAACTTATCACGTGAGTAGTTTACCGGTGAAGGAGTGCTTATCACTCTGAAACCGGTCGCGTATATATCAACTTCGACCTTATCACTTGAGTAGTTTACCGGTTAAATAGTAATAATTATATCAGGTATTTATAACATACAATACTAAAAGCTTCACTTACAGGGTGCCGTACCCAAATAGTGCCAATGGGACATTACTACTGAGACTCTATATAACTTAAAGAAACACAAGTATTAGTTTTGCCCTTTTTTTCTCGGTTTTTTAAACCGTAACGGCATACAGAGACACTTGAAATATTAAAAGTGTTTTTGAGGCGAACAATCAAGATACAATTATCAAAATCGGTCAATCCCACAGATATTTGTATGGAAGAGACAGCGACGTCCTGCCATTTTCGAGTGTTTGTGAGACTAGAGCACGTCGATTTATTTTGATTTAGATTACTAGATAGGATACAATATAAGACAAAGAAAATTAATGGAACGGAGTTTGATTGGCGCCTGTCCCCTGATTCTCAATCAGCAAATTCAGATTCGGAAATTGCCTTTCCTTCGACTCGGATCTTTGCAATTCACAATGCTCTGTAATATCCATAAAATTTGTGAATCTAATCGAAAAGGTTTCCGCGATTAAATAGCTAACGGAATATTAAATATTTGGTATTTAAAATGACGCTTCCGAATTTGATCCGGTGTATCCGGTGGAAATGAGAATCAGGGTGCTCGTCTGTGTCACCAATAGATTTAGATAGGTGAATATATGTTTTAATTTTTAAGTTGAATGTATTTTTATTATTTTCAATAAAGGCGAGTAATTTCATCAAATGCACACCTTAACCGATCAGCATTGTTATTTTAATTTTATTAAAATGCCTCTCATTCGACTTGGATCTTTGCAATTCACAATGCTCCGAATGGCAACTTATGAAATTTCAATTTGAAAAATCAGTGATTCTAGTCGGAGAGGTTTCCGTTTTCGCGACCAAACAGCTCACATATTCAATATTCAAAATTACGCTTCAAATTCGAATAAAACCGATTGAAATGAGAATAGCTTTGTGAGAGACATAAGGGCCGCCGTGTTTTCGGTGTCCAGGATTAAAATAACAATGTCTTACTAACGGTGACTACCGTTAGTAAGTGGTCAGCCCAGTATTTAGTAGGTACCTACTTTGGCACAACTACGTACAATGTTCGCGGCGCTGTTGATAGGTCTAGTCAAAAGTCAAAGCATTTATTCAGCATATGGGCAAACCAAAAATTTGCACTTACACACGTCAAATAACATTAAATAGTTCACATTCAATAAAAAATATTATAGATATAACAGAAAAATAACTTATTGCCATCGAATTATAACATACAGAAACCAAGTACACGTGGTACAAACTCGCCGTTCATTTGAGTCAGAATCTGACCCAATCGATGCCCGCGCAATCAGTGCTCCGAGTTACATGGTAGTGAATGCGTCTCCCGCAAAATTATCAAAATATGACATATTGCACAGTGATTTTATGCCACAAAGCATCGGAAAAGGATTATAAGGTTTCTAGAGTATCATTCCACAGTTAATAAATACATTTAATTACGTAAATTGTGTGATAAAACAAATACAGTGAATCAAATTAACTAGCTCTGAGTACGAACGGAGTGTTGCCAGATGAGTGGGTGTGAAATTGGCTCAATTTAATTTATACATTCTTTACCAAATTTTCTTTAATTTACAATAATTACAAAAAAAATTAGGTACATAATATACCTAAACTAAACTATTCTTGTTTACCTATAGTAATAAATAATTTAGTTTTTTGGTAGGTTCCTTTAATTACTTATTTACCTAAGTAAGGTTCTGTTTAGGGTCGTCTCGAACTGTTACACAATATCTTCGTCGATTGTGAATGTATTATTATATAACCCGACTGCGCAAGAAGGGATATATTTTTCGAGTTATGTACGTATGAGGTTTATGTAAGTATGTATGTATGTAAGAGATTTAACCGCGTTTAAAAATTAAGATGATGATGATAAGTTCACTTCTCCGACTCACAAACGATACCTATGCAAAAATCACAAATCATCTTTCCCAACTTTCAGCTAAAAGTCATTCTTACTGGCAACATTATAAGTACGTCTGTGTGTGTGACATGGCAAGTAAACACAGAGCAGTTCCGCACACATAGCGAACTTTGCCGGCCTAGCTTCTGATCAAGCGTTGTTTGAAAACCTACTTTCTGTAGGTTGTAATTCGATGGTTATTTCTTTGAATTTACAAAAAAAAAGTTATTGTGCCATTCAGCCCTCATCCAGACGTCGAACGTCACACTTAAAACACATGTTTAATTTCCCCGATCAATGCAGGGTTGCCAACCGTACCATTACGTGCACCCGCAACCCAGTGCATGTTTCAGTACTTCAGACAATTTTTATCCAAAAAATTGTGAAATAATGTTACATAGACTTCATCTAGTTGGTGTATGTGAATGTATTATCCAGTCCTATCTATGTGAATAACTTTACCTGACTGAATGTTACATGTTACTCAGTATATATGCATCTAGTTGGTGTATGTGAATGTATAATCCAGTCCTATCTATGTGAATAACTTTATCTGACTGAATGTTACCATGTTACTCAGTTTATATGCATAAGTAACAATAAGTTAAAAAAACAAATTAAATTATAATATATGGTATGTATTTTCATTTAATAATAAGACCATTTAAAAAACTAAAACAATCGACTTCAAATGCCGCGCTATTAATTATCAGTACCAAGTTTGAGCTGTTTATGTTCATATCTCTGGAGATACTTGTCAAACCTTGATGAAATTACCATGGTATCTCACTTGGGATATCTCCTTTCCAACAAAAAAATAATAATCATAATTGAATAAACGACGAAGTTATCCACGAACAAACATAAAAAAAATATATATACAGGGTGATTCAACATCAATGGATCAAACAAAGCAGGGTGGTAGAGTACCTCACTGCGCATCTATTGAACCCCCATGTATGGTCTACCATTTTGGATAGTTTATAAGATACCTATGACATTTTTAGGGTTCCGTACCCAAAGGGTAAAACGGGACCCTATTACTAAGACTCCGCTGTCCGTCTGTCTGTCTGTCTGTCTGTCCGTCTGTCACCAAGCTGTATCTCATGAACCGTGATAGTTAGACAGTTGAAATTTTCACAGATGATGTATTTCTGTTGCCGCTATAACAACAAATACTAAAAACAGAATAAAGTTAAAGATAATAGAGGATCCCCATACAAGAAACGTGTTTTTTTCGGCATTTCACGCCATCTATGAACGCTTAGTTAGGTAAACGTCCCATAGATGGCGTTATATTGAAATGTCGATCTCTAACACCGTTGTTAGACGTTAGATGGCGTTATAAGTAATGAAATGTTTATTAATGATTATTTTTTGCTGGCGAAAAATGATAGTGGTATTTTTATTCGATCTTATAAAATACTGTAGTGTGGTACGGAACCCTACGAGTGCGAGTCCGACTTGCACTAGTCCAGTTTATTATACATATTTTTGCCTTACGCCGCTTTGGTTCATCATCATCAGCCTGTATCAGTCCACTGCTGGACGTAGGCCTCTCCCAAGATGCGCCACTGAGCCCGATCTTCGGCTCTTCTCTTCCAGTCACTGCCCACCGCTTTGCGTATGTCGTCGCTCCACCTGGTCACAGGACGTCCTACGCTACGTTTCTACGACAAGTCTGCCCCAACGGTTATCAGTCCTGCAGCAGATATGACCAGCCCACTGCCACTTCAGCTTGCTAATCCGTTGAGCTATGTCGATAACTTTAGTTCTCTGGCGAATTACTTCGTTCCGAATTCGATCCCGCAGAGAAACACCGAGCATAGCTCTCTCCATAGCTCGCTGAGCGACTTTAAACTGATGGACCAGTCGGACTGTGAGTGTCCACGTCTCGGCTCCGTATGTCATCACAGGTAGGACGCACTGGTTAAAGACTTTTGTCTTTAGACACTGTGGTATAGGCGACGAGAAGACTCGACGGAGTTTTCCGAATGCTGCCCAGCCCAGCTGAATTCTTCTCTGGATTTCCATCTCGAAGTTATGTTTGCCTAGTTGGAGCGTCTGCCCTAGGTAAACATACTTAGTGACAACATCGAGTGGGATTCCATCTACGGCAATCGGTTCCGGAACAACGTGCTCGTTGTACATGACTGTGGTTTTGTCCAAATTCATCCGGAGACCAATGCTACGAGAAGAATCAGCTAGGCCATTCAACATCCTTTGTAGGTCCTGCAGCGTCTCTGCCACAATGACGATGTCATCTGCGAATCGTAAGTGAGAGATGTACCTGCCGTTGATGTTAATGCCACCATCTTTCCAATCCAGCGTCTTAAACATATCCTCCAAGGCGTAAGTGAACAGTTTCGGGGATATGACGTCCCCCTGTCTCACTCCTCGACGCAGGTGGACATGTTTAATTCGCTGGTTCTGTACTTGTACAGTCATTGTTGCGGCATTATATAGACATCTCATCACTTCGATATATCGCCAGTCGACTTGGCAACGCTGCAAGGACTCGAGAACAGACCAGGTTTCGATGGAGTCAAAGGCCTTCTCATAGTCCACAAATGCTAAGCACAGGGGCCGATTGTACTCTTCGGTCTTCTGTACAATCTGCCGCACCGTGTGGATGTGGTCTATGGTGCCGTAACCGCTTCGAAACCCGGCCTGTTCTGGAGGTTGAAACTCGTCGAGTCTTCGCGCAAGACGGTTCGTGATGACCCTTGAAAACAGCTTGTAGACATGGCTCAGAAGCAAAATCGGGCGATAGTTTTTCAATAGGGTTTTGTCTCCTTTTTTGAAAAACAAAACCACCATGCTTCTGTTCCATGCCTGTGGAGTTCTCCCAGTAAAAAGAACGGAATTAAATAGTTGCTGAAGCTGTTGAACTGCTGAAGCTCCTCCGGCTTTTAAAAGCTCCGTTGTGATTCCGTCTTCTCCTGGAGCTTTTCCATTTTTGAGTTGTTTAAGGGTCATCACGATTTCGTCTCGGCTAATTTCGGGCATATCTTCTGTGAAGTGGCGAGTTAAGGTGGCTCTAGAATCCTCAGTATCGGGTTCGGGCCTTGAAGCATGCGATGCGTAGAGCTTGCCGTAGAAGTCTTCAACTTCCGACAGAATCTCCGGCTTGGATGCGACGACGTTCCCCGTTGACGTTGTCAGCTTTGTGAGGTGGCTTCTACCCAGAGGCTGGACAAAAACTTTCGACCCCCGATTCTGCTCAATTGATTCTTTAATCAAGAGCGTGTTAGAGGATCGGAGGTCACGTCGTACCAGCTTCTTTATGGATTTGTTGCGCACCAGGTTAGTTGACAAAGCTGACAAAGGGTCTGTTCGTCTCTCTTCCATTAGCCGAAGTGTTTCTGCCGAAAGTTTAGACTTTTTGCCCGTACACTTGCTCTCGCAAAACTTCGTCCCTTCATCCCTGAGGATTTCCACCACTTCTTCGAGTTTCTGGTCTACGTCATCTGTGGTTTCCAAGGCAGCGAATCGATTTTTCAATTTTAATTGGAATGTTTCGGACCCAACAACGGTTTGGAGTAGGTTCGGACGGAGCGTAGACTTCATCAATCGGAATCTCTCGGCTTTAAAGTCGATATCCAGAGTGCCTCGTACAAGTCGGTGATCACTTCCAGTATTAAACCTAGTGATCACTGAGACATCTCTGAATATGCGCCGTTTGTCCGTAATGATGAAGTCAATCTCGTTTTTAGTCACAAAGTCAGGGCTTTGCCACGTCCATTTCCTTTGGGGCTGTTTCTTGAAGAACGAGTTCATCAAAAAAAGCCCCTCTCTCTCGAGGAAATTGACGAGCATTTGCCCCCTGTGATTCCTACTCCCAAATCCGTGTGGTCCTATAGACGATTCGCCGCAAGTTTGTACTCCCACTTTGGCGTTAAAGTCTCCCATGACAACGTTGTAGTGAGCCTTGGAGGTGGTGTGTAAAGCTCTGGAGATATCTTCATACATGCTCTCCACCTCATCATCCAAGTGTGTCGAGGTCGGTGCGTAGACCTGGATAACCTTGAGGCTGTACCTCTTGGTTAACTTAATTATGAGGTACGCTACCCTGGTCGATACACTGGAGATTTCTACAACGTTGTCACTGAGAACCTTGTTGACCAGAAACCCGACGCCACCTTGGGATGGCTGATCTCCTTCTCTGTAGTACATAAGTGTAAAGTTTGTTGGTCAAACTAGATATTTAAAACACCAAAATATCCATTCATTTTAGGTTTATTCAAAGACAGGTAAAAACTATGACAAGCAGTCGGACTATATAGTTTTTATCAAAAGAGTATTTACAAATATCTTACACCTCTACCCTAATTTAATACTACATTTATACAAGCCATAAAATTTACTTAAATACAAGAGAATACCAAAATAGCCAAAATACAAGAGAATTACAAAATACAAGAAAATTATAAGGCTCCAGCCTGGAATTTTACCACAGGCTTACGTGTTCTTTTGGGACGGCTCACTGGCGTGTTAGGTACATTATCCAGCGATACTTGAGGACGCGGCGGTGACACTGCTGACGGCGGAGTGCTGAACACGTCATCGGTCCCAACCGTCGACTGCTCGGACTCAACACTTTCGGCCACTTCAGCCAAGCTATTCCTAGTCTCATGCTGGTCTACTTCTGCCTCTCTAGGAACTGGTACATCAGACATGTGTGACCTGCGACGTAGTTGATCGACGTGCTTGGTACTTTGTCGACCGTTTACCTCTTGAACGTGAAGCCTACGAGACCCGGCATTACTAACTATAGTGCCCTTTGCCCACTTATCTCGCCCTCTGTAATCCCTAAACCAAACTTGCTCGCCCGGATCGAACTGTCTTAGATGACCCCCCGCGTATTCTACTTGCTTGTTTTGGTTCTCAGTCACTCGCCCGAGTACCGTTCTGTCGTGACGGAGCAAATCTAATCGCGTCCGAAGAGGTCTTCGCAGTAAGATGGAAGCGGGTGTTGCACCTGTCGTACTGTGTATGGTATTTCGGTAAGCTAAAAGGAATGCCTGTAGTGCTATGTCTACGTCCACTCTGTCTGTTATAGCTTTTTTAATTGCCCTTTTGCATAGCTTGACTGCATTTTCCGCCGCACCGTTCGATGCCGGGTGATAAGCAGGGGAAAAAGTCTGCTTGATGCCGTTATTTTTAAGGAATTCTCCAAACTCCGCGCTAGTAAAAGGCGGACCCTGATCCGATACTACTTCTAGCGGTAGGCCAAATCTCGCAAATAAGCTCCTAAGCGTCTTTACTACCGCCGCCGCTGTGGTGCGTGACATATCGAATATTTCGATCCATTTAGATGTAGCATCAATCACTACTAAGAATGTCGTACCCTGGAAAGGTCCTAAGAAATCGACATGCAGTCTGGACCACGATTGCACCAGGTACGGCCACGGCTGCGGCGGCGCGTGCACCGGTGCGGGCAGCTCTCGCACGCATGTGTCGCACCGCCGACACATCTCCTCTATATCACTGTCAATGTTCGGCCACCAGACGTAACTACGCGCGCACGATTTAGTTTTCACCATTCCCATATAGGTACTGTGTAACTGTTGTAATACTTGAGACCGTAACACTGACGGAATGATTATCCGGTAGCCCCACATTACACAGTCAGCCTCACAATACAGCTCGTTGCGTCTGCTGTAAAACGGCTTCGCCTCATCATCCGTGCACGTCAAAGGCCAGCCCGACTTAGTGTAAAACAGTATTTTACTCAGCAACCTATCTCCAGCCGTCGCTTTCCTTACGTCCTGGTGAGAAATTGGTAAGAATTTTTCTACAAAATTCAAGTACGTGATTTCTGATCTTTCACTATGACATTTCTCCGCGGGTAACCGCGACAGAGCATCGGCACTGTTCTTTTTAGATGGAACGTATGCTATGTCGTAATCGTAACCCGATAACAAAACCCCCCATCTTTGCATACCTTGCTGCCGAAAATCGATGTCAAGGGCTTATGGTCCGTACGTGGGGTAAATTTCCTAGCATATAAATACTGATGGAATTTTCTAATACCAAAGATTATCGCAAGAGCTACTCTATCTATCTGCGAGTAACCGCGTTCTGCATTATTTAACGACCGAGACGCATATGCGACCGGTCTCTCGCCCTGGTCGGTGAGATGCGAGATGACTGCGCCCACGCCCACGCTGCTCGCATCTGCAGTCAGTATCAGCGGCAACTCGGTCGAGTAGTGTACCAGGACCTGACTCGACGCTAATAACCGCTTTATGTTCACGAATGCCGCTTGATATTCGTCCGTCCATTCGAACGCTACACCCGTTCTTAGCAAATAATATAGTGGTGCCGCAACGGAACTAAGATTTTCGATGAACTTTGCATAATACATTACCATCCCTAGGAAGGATCGTAATTCTGACACGTTTTCTGGTGCTCGGGTTCCCGTTATCGCTCTAACCTTGTCCGTGCACGTATGCACTCCGTCCTTAGATATAACATAACCTAAATATGTAACCGATTTTTCGAAGAACATGCACTTGTCCTTCCTGACCCGGAGACCATTCGACTGCAATATCTCGAAAACCTTATGCAAGTTATCTAAATGGGATGCCGTATCCTTCCCGGATATAATTATATCGTCCAAGAAGACTCCCACATACGGCACTTTAGCAAAAAGTTGCTCCAGTATCTTTTGGAAAATCCCCGGGCTCGACGCCAAACCGTACACAAGCCTATTATAACGATACATTCCCTTGTGAGTATTAATGACGGTATATTTTCTGGAATCATCTAGCTCTAACTGCGCGTACGCTTGTGACAAGTCAATTTTTGTAAACCTTTCCCCCCCGTGTAAGCGAGCTAACAAGTCTTCTACTCGCGGCAGAGGATAACGATCGACCTCCAGAACCTTATTTAACGTTAATTTATAGTCAGCGCATATCCTAATGGTACCGTCTTTTTTCATGACGGGCACGATCGGCGTGGCCCAATCCGAGCGGTCAACGGGAGTGAGTACGCCGTCCCGCACCAGTCGTCGAGCGCGCGCCCCACCGGCTCGCGCAGTGCGTACGCGAGCGGTCGCGCGCGCATGTACACGGGCCGCGCGCCCTCGCGTAAATGGATGCTGACCTGGCCGCCAGTGAATCGCCCCAGCCCGTCCGCGAACACGTCACCATATCTGGATTTGAATTTTTCAAAATTAAAACTTTCGCTCGACATGTTGTGAACTTCGCTAGCTTTCGGTAGTTGTATGCCCAGTTCCGCTAACCATTGTCTACCTAACAACATTGTCTTTCCATTGTCGATCACGTACAGATTTAGAAACGATTGTTTGTCTTTATGTTTGACGAGCGGTTTAACCACGCCCAATGGTCGAACCGTCTCGCCTGCATAGTACCGAAGTAACAGATTACTCTCAGCTATTTCCAAATGTTTAAAATGTTTCTGATACATACCGTAGCCGGTGTCACATTCCATATTAAAAACTTTATTGTCTATACTGATAGCTATTAAAATCGGTGGATATGCATCTAACGATAAATGATTCATGTTAACCTCCTCGCTGCTGCAACTATTCGACTCTGCCGCCTCATCCACGTAATTATGTCCCACATTTACGTTTCTATTGTTCATCCTAGGACACATCCGACGCAGATGACCTTCTCGGTTACATACTCGGCACACGTAACGCCGGTACTTGCAGGTGGCACCGTCGTGGTCACCCCCGCATACCCGGCACTCCACCCGCCTGCTGCCGCTGCTCCTTCCTTCCGCTGCACGACAGCTCGGCGCCCGGCGACCCGACGCAGTATCGCGCGCCCCGACGCCCGCCATCCCGGCGGCGCCGGCGTTCGCCGATACTCCACGCCACGGTCCTCGCCCATACGACGTCATTGCTCCGTCTCTTTCCTGCGTTTTCATCATTGAATGACATTCAGCCGCTGTGTTCCTTACCTGAGTTTTTACCAAAGCCGCATCTTTCTCCGCCGCTTCCATGCTCAATGCTAAGCTGTAAGCTCTCTGAAAATCTAGCTTGTCCTCCGCGAACAGACGTTGTCGTATAGTTTCACTCGCCAAGCCGCATACAAGCCGGTCACGTAAACTTTCATTGAGCCACTGTCCAAAAACACAAGTAACCGACATCTTTTTCAACACTGCTACAAAGCCTGCTATTTTCTCGTCGCCAATCTGGTTACGGTGATGGAACTTAAAACGTTCGGCTAGTATGCTCGGTCGGGGCTGAAGATGCTTCTCCAGTATGTCCGTCAACTCCTGGAAAGTCTTTTTAGTCGGCTTGTCCGGCGTGCACAAGTTCACCAGCAACTCGTAGCTCGCCGGACCCATCACCGTCACCAACGTTGGCACCTGTTTATCGCTTTTTATATCATTAACGATAAAATACTGCTCCAGCCGTTCGACGTACAACCGCCAGTTGTCGGTTTCCAAATTAAATTCTGATAACTTGCCGATCGACATTTTGCTTTAATAACACGGATTCGTAGTACAAATTATCGCCACTGTAAAGTTTGTTGGTCAAACTAGATATTTAAAACACCAAAATATCCATTCATTTTAGGTTTATTCAAAGACAGGTAAAAACTATGACAAGCAGTCGGACTATATAGTTTTTATCAAAAGAGTATTTACAAATATCTTACAATAAGATGGCCCAATTCTAAGGTTATGGTGTCCACTTCCCTGTCTTCGGACTTCACATAACCCCAGAATGTGCCATCTTATGTGTTTCAGCTCCTCCTCCAGCTGCGCTAGATGATCGTCCAGCCGAATCGTGCGTCCATTGTACGTTGCGAGGGTAAGTTTGTTCTGGCGGCCTACCGTAACCCGGGGATTCTTAGCACCCCCTGCCCTGCCGTTACCGTGACCGCCGCCATGGTCAGGAATAGCAGGGCGGCCGGGAACTGGGGGCCGCGGCTTATTGTGACTTTCCATTTTGGTTTCATCCCTTGGGAGGGATATGCCCTAATCGCCATGCTGGGCAGGCGTGTTGGCGATCGCAGGACATAGCTTCTCGCACCGGTGACGCTGCTGCCCGTCACCGGCCTGTAGAATTTGGCTACGCCATAGATATGAAATGGTTATACCGCCATTTTTCGGTCGCCAGAGCCCCGTCTGTTGGTCAGCAGGATGCACCACGGGCAGGTGAGGTTGGCTGGGAGCACCGAGGTCGTATTTGTGCTCCCTTACATCGCTTTGGTTCACAAAATGTTTTTTTCTGCTCAACCCTTTACGCAGGAAAGCAGCGACCTTTTCGTAGGTGATATAAATCAACGAAATCTACATATTTTCAAAACTAATACATGTAAAAGAGACGTAAAAAGTTAATCAAAAGTAGCACTATTCAGTTTCATTTTATATCGAATCTATTTTTTTCCCTGCTGCATATAGCGATGCAACTTATGCGTACTTGTTGTATCTAAGTAAACATCTATGAAAGAATATGCAAATTTAAAATAATGTGAACTAATGTTGACTTAATCGCACCTTTTTAATATGAACCGCATAATTTAGGTAAAAAAAAATTGCAGAGGTGGTAGCTAGATAAATATTGAAGTTTTCGAAATGTATTAAATTAATTATTTAGTAATTCTTATGTAAATAATTAAGATAGTTTAAAACTAAAGCAACCGACTTCAATGCCCTGCGAGTCAATTTCAGTAGCAAGTTTAAGACGTTTATCGTCATATCTCTGAAGATACTTATCAGATCACAATGTAATTACAATGGGACTACCTCGGAAACGTATTCTACCGATAACATAAAGAATCAATCGAATCGGTTCAGAATTGACGGAGAAATCGCATAATACAACAAAAAAAAACATACAGACGAATTGAGAACCTCCTTAGTTTTTGGAAGTCGGTTGAAAATAAATGACAACATTATACAATACATACATTATACCGTGTGTCATACTGTTGTCAGAAGATTAAGACAAACAATCAATGAATTATCATTTAAAAAATTCAGATATTTATTTATTTATTAAGTATTCTGTAATATAACCCTACTTTACCCGAACGGTCGTTGACATGAACTCGGTATAACCCTACTTTACCCGAACGAGCGTTGACATAAACTCGGTATAACCCTACTATACCCGAACGAGCGTTGACGTGAACTCGGTATTACCCTACTTTACCCGAACGAGCGTTGACATAAACTCGGTATTACCCTACTTTACCCGAACGAGCGTTGACAGAAACTCGGTATAAGCTTACTTTACCGAAACGAGCGTTGACATAAACTCGGTATAACCCTACTTTACCCGAACGAGCGTTGACATAAACTCGGTATAACCCTTCTTTACCCGAACGAGCGTTGACATGAACTCGGTATTACCCTAATTTACCCGAACGAGCGTTGACATAAACTCGGTATTACCCTACTTTACCCGAACGAGCGTTGACAGAAACTCGGTATAAGCTTACTTTACCGAAACGAGCGTTGACATAAACTCGGTATAACCCTACTTTACCCGAACGAGCGTTGACATAAACTCGATATAGCCCTACTTTACCCAAACGAGCGTTGACATAAACTCGGTATAACCCTACTTTACCCAAACGAGCGTTGACATAAACTCGGTATTTTCCTGCTTTACCCAAACGAGCGTTGACATAAACTCGGTATAGCCCTACTTTACCCGAACGAGCGTTGACATGAACTCGGTATTACGCTGATTTACCCAAATGAACGTTATCATAAATTCGGTATAACCCTACTTTATCCAAACGAGCGTTAACATGAAAGAATACTTTACCCTACCTTTACCTTCAACGATTGCGTTGACATGAACTCGGTATAACCCGATTTTACACGAACACGAGCTGCTAGGCTATTCTGTAAGCCATCTCGACAGTGGAATCCGCGGTGAGATGTAAATTTCGTACTACGAAATTCAACCGTATTACGAACGTGATACGATTGAATTTCGTAGATCGAAATTTGAATCTCACCGCGGACTCCGCTGTCGAGATAGCTTACAGAATAGCCTAGCTGACTTTACACCAAGTGACACTAACGAGCGCGTGTGACTAATCAGTCTCATTCACTTCCCATAAAATAACGAGCGTTGTGGTGCGTTTTATACCCCGCTAAACAGACCAAATATTGATTTAGCGCATCTAGACGTCAGACCTCAGATTACATTTATTATTTAATCTGAAGGTCAGACATTTCAATCGTTGCCGGGAGCTACGCCGGGAGTTATAATTAAACCACGGGTTAAACGTAAAACCACAGAATAATCAGTAGTAAATGGCACTTTATAAGTACCGCAGACAAAAAAAACTAATAGACTACCTACCTGAGTACGTAATACGCATCAGAATATCCTACAACCCCAACATATTTCAGATGTTTAGGGTTCCGTTCTCCAAGGGTGCCAACAGGACCCTAATAACCCTATTATTGAGACTCCGCTGTCTCTGTAAAACGAGACTTCTTGAAATCGCTTATCATGCTTAGAGATGTATAAATAAACTGCCCAAGTGCAAGTCGGACTCGCACTCGTAGGGTTCCGTACCACACTGCAGTATTTTATAAGAGCGAGCAAAAAATACCACTATCATTTTTCGCCAGCAAAAAATAATAATTAATAAACAATTTATCAAAACAGAGTTGTGAGCCGTGTGCTTATTTGTTTTAACGCCATCTAATGTCAAACGCCATCTAACGTCTAACGCTATCTAAGTGAAAGTTAACACAAAGGTGTTAGGTATCGGCATTTCAATATAACTACTTGTACTATTCATTATTCTGTGATATAACGCCATCTATGGACCTAAGCGTTCATAGATGGCGTTATATTGAAATGTCGAAAAAAACACGGTTCTTGTATGGGGACCCCCTATAATTTTAAACTTTATTCTGTTTTTAGTATTTGTTGTTATAACGGCAACAGAAATACATCATCTGTGAAAATTTCACCTGTTTAACTATCACGGTCCATGAGACAGCCTGGTGACAGACGGACAGACAAACAGACAGACGGCGGTGTCATACTAATAGGGTTCCGTTTTACCCTTTGGGTACGGACCCCAAAAAATGTGCACACTACCTACTATCCAGATGAATGGGGAACTAATACAATATTTTAAAATGTAATCCATTATCAGTGCGACTGAAAGGTAAATCAAAACTTTTTGTCTTTTGGACTACTGTTTCGAGAGAAATTGACTGAAGTAATCTACGCATTTATATTACACAACAGTGATTGTAAAATGTTCTACTTTATTTAATGGCCTTTCAAATTTTTATTTGGCTTGTTATAGAAACCAATACGGGTTGGTTTATAACCTTTGCCATAAGCACAGAATAAATAATACTCCTAAATAATGTTACATAATATAACTACAAATGGATCCACAGATAATTTTAAAATAAATCACGTTTAGCAGTCCGGTGTAAATTTCGTAGACTGCTAATAACGGCCAGTGATGTGGTAAGCCTATAGAATAAGTAATCCGTGACAAGAGCAACAAAACAACGAACAGGTACCTAACAACCAGTCTTATTGTGTGGGTCGCGACGCGTGCCCGTTCGTTACACGATGACAGATCGTTGTTGAATAAATTGTGATAATCTTTACTGTGGACAAGTCCATATTTGAAATATGGACAAAATATTCTTCACCGTCAATGGAGATCGCTATTCGCTGTGTAAGTTTGTTTTATTTAGCTTTAGAAGGCATCGATGTTCCTACCGTGTTTATAAATTTTGTCAACGTTATCGTATAACATACAAAGCAACTAAGTCTACATATTTTTTATATATTTCACAAACATTTTGAGACAGTGTGCCGGCCGGCGACCGGCCGCGGCCGGGGTCAATCATCATTTTAGATGTCACTGTCACCCAACACAGAAGGTCATTGCTGCCTTTCTGCAACCGTAGGCTTAGACCTTAATCTGTCCTTCACGTAATATCTGTGTGGTGCTAAATGGGTGACCACTAAGGGTACGCTTCGTGGCTCCACCACCCGCCGAAGAATGACTTGGCGCCGATCGGTTCGCCGAGTTCCGTATGTTCTTCAAGTTGTCCAGCGCCTCGTTCAGTGCCGTGTTTAGTTTTCAGACGAGCACGCTTCCATCTCGCTCAGACAGCATCTTCACTTATCGTCAAGTGAGATGGCGGTCAAGCGCTTGTCTGGCAGACATAAACTAACACTATAACTTATTATAGTGTTAGTTTACCCACTTATAGGTACGAACTACGAACCCGTCACGCGATAGTATTAGATTATTTGTGTTCAGTAAACACTAGTCCCGCGGCTTCGCCCGCGTTCACAAGTATCTCAGTTGTCAAGCCAGGTTATAACTAACTGAGTGCCAAATTTATTCATCCAAACCCGTTTAAATAAAAAACTGTAATGTGGGACGTGCTAATGTAAATATTATTAACTCGGATAGGGATAACGGACAAACATTCTAAAACTGCGCAGTTTCTGATCCTCTCTAATGATATACCTAAATGTCCAGTAACCGAGATAGTTGTAGATGTAGAATTACAAACAGTAACTACCATATAACAGGTACCTACTAAATAGATAGACAACATTAGTTCACCGACTTCACAAAAAAGAGGAGGTTATTATTGTTATATACCGGCTGTAATTCACGTACCTTTAGTCGAATTTTCTCGACCTAGGTTGCGAGCGAGTCAGTCGCTCTTCCTCGGGAGTGAGGTCACGCGGTGAGATCGCGATGTTCACTGGAGACATCGCGATCTCACCGCGTGTGAACATCTCGATCTCACCGCGTGACCTCACTCCCGAGGAAGAGCGACTGACTCGCTCGAAACCTAGGTCGAGAAAATTCGACTAAAGGTACGTGAATTACAGCCGGTATATAACAATAATAATGTTACAAATTCACGATAATTTTAAAATCACAGAGGAGGTTCTCAATTCGTCGGAATCTTTTTTTAATGTATGTTCACTGATTACTCGAAGATGCCTGAACCGATTTGGAAAATCATTTTTTTGTTTCAAAGGGACTAAGTAATTGGGACGTTGTCCCAGTTAAATTTAAAAAAAATCGGTCCAGCAGTTTTAATATATCAACAAAAATCATCGATGCATTTGTTTAGGTACTTCGATGACATGATACTGGCTATATGTCCAGCAAAACCGGTTGATTACGATGATGATAATGGTATTATTTTACAGGTAACATTTAAATTTCATTGAGATATGTTCAGTATCCCCAGAGATATGAAGATAAACACCTCAAACTTAGTATTGAAATTGACTAGCGCGACCACAGAATAATGAATAGTTGGCGCGACGCGACGTTTTAAGTCGGTTCTTTTAGTTTTTTAAACGATCTATACGTTACGTTAGTAAGGCTCGGGTAGATCAACTCATTACATTACATTTAATGGTACATAGAGGCACTGTACTGTTTTATAATATCTTATAGGCTAGCGTTTGACTAATATCTCGGCTGGTGGTAAGCAATGATGCGGTCTAAGATAGTGACTACTTATTCCGTAACGTAGTACGTAGTAAGTGCGCATCTGAGTTTAGTCTAATACACAGGTTATCTGTTCTTTGTCTGTCTTTGTCCGGTGAGCGATACGAGCCATAGCCAAAGAATTGTGTTAATATGTTTGAAAAATAAGTGCGCGTTCTTATGAACGGAAGAGGTCCAGAGTGACCGTACCGTGATGTGTCGACAGCGGGGTCGGAGGTGTCTCCCACGACGTCGCTGAACGAGTACCTGCGCGAGCACCTGCAGCTGCACGGCACCAAGGCGATGTGTCACGAGGGAGGCTGCGGAGCCTGCATAGTGGCCGTCTCGCGCACCCACCCCCTCACGAAGGAGAAACACACCTTCGCCGTCAACTCTGTGAGTTACCTCGCCGTCGGGCCATCGCCGACATTTTTTTTTTAAAGCTTACTAGCTATGTAGTTTGCACATTCCTAGTATTCTTGTTAACCCCTCAAGCTAAGCTAAATATGCTTGTGTCTGGAGTGTGTTCACGTCAATAGTGCAATGGGTGGGGATCGAACTCACTACCTCTCGATCGCCAGGCCGACACCTTATCCATTGAACTTTTGCCGCTTCTCCGGTGTGTAGGACAGTGAGAAGATTTCCAGTGCAGTGAGGCGGCGTGAAGTCTCGCAACTCGCTGGCAGTCTAGAGTTCTGCGTGCCACAGCATTTATTTTAATATAATAAAGGTGCGCAGATCGCTTACCACGAGGCGAGCGGTAGTCTGTGCTGGCTGCTGTCGCCGATAATTACCTATACTTTAACACATAAACATAAACACAAAACTTATATAAAACTCTTGAAAAGTAGACTCCTGGCTCCATCATCAGACCCTCGTTACCGAGCCCAAAATATGTACACTTTTCAAGAGAAAAAATATCTCAAACTCGAGAGGTATAATAGGTTTACTACAGTAGCCAAAGAAGCGTTCTTCTATCTACCTCCTGGCGCCCGCGCCGCCAACAGATCAGCTCCAAGATACTTAATTATAGTATTGTCATCCAACCTACGTATACTGACATACAAAGCTTAATTTCGATATGAAAAATTAGAATAAGGTACATAATTAAAATTAACTTCCAAGAGTTGAATGAGTTCATGTTATACATACTCGTATAACTCAGTCGAGACTTAATTCCACGACACAGGCTATCCTAGTGTGGAATTTCAAGGTCTACTTTAATCATTACTAATATTTTGTTCATATTGTGTTCCTTATGTATATAGTATAGGTTTTGAGAACAAATAAATTCATTAATTCATTCACAATATTAAGCTAATAAAAGCGTAATAAAATAAAAGAAGAAGACCTCTGCGGTCAACTCTGTTTGTAAAAAAGTAATTGCATGGAATCAAATGATGTATCTAAACTCGACGAGACAGTCAAGCTATGTAAGTAGGCACCTGACAGACAGACTATAGTCTGTCTGTCAGGTGCCTACTTACATAGCTTGACTGTCTCGTCGAGTTTAGATACATCATTTGATTCCATGCAATTACTTTTTTACAAACAGAGTTGACCGCAAAGGTCTTCTTCTTTTATTTTTACATTTTTACAGACAGACTGGGAGTCTGTCTGTCAGGTACCTACTACATTAGCACAGACAGACTGGGAGTCTGTCCGTGCTAATGTGAATGTTATATTTTTGGTCAAAGTATTCATTACACCGCGGCGTCCTGCGATCAGCGGGCGCGATCACAGCACTTTTCAATTGTTTTCTGATCGCGGTTGGTGTGATCCAGTCAGTACAAATACTACTGCGCTATCTGATCGCCGCCTAGATCGCGCACGCAGGACGCTGCGGTGTGTCCGTATCTTTAATCACAACTAATTAGCAAAATAACAAAACAATGTAACAATGGTAATGTAAAAACTAGTGTCGTTCTGCGAGTTCGGACAAATAACTTAGGTGATTATTTACCTCATATTATTTACCGGAGGACAAGAGACAAGTTTATCATCTTCCCATCTGATAAAAATAATGGTGTTGACTTTTACAATATCTGAACGCGCCTCAGATACAGAACGTGGCGGCCTGACCAGCCTGGTGCAGGGTGATCTACCACGGAATAGTGAGGGGTATGCAGAGGACGTACATCAGCCGTGATGGCTTAGCCTAGTCAGGCAGGCTCACAGGGACTTGTTAGTAGAATCCTGAGTATAAAGAGGAAATAAAAGTACGTTGGCCGAAAGAAAATATTGTTGCGACTGAGTGATACACTCTACTTTTCATCCTCTATGAGAATATGAAATAGATAAAAGGCTGTTTAAAATAGCAATTTAAGAGTACCGTAAAAGAGACTTATTAATACGTGCTACTAAAGGTGAGACTTGGCAAACCATGTGGCTTATGGCAATGAAAAGTAGAGTGTATCACTCGGTTGCAAAATTAACGTACTTTGATTTTCTCGTTACGCTCAGGATTTTAGTAAAAAATCCCTTCCTGGGCTCGGGATTCTACTCTAGACATCCTTCGCTCTCCTTCGCTCCGCTCTGGATTTGAAATAGCGGCCTTGCAGATAAATACTTGTTGCGCCCCCGTGATACTATCTACTATGACCACCGACCATGCCGGCATTCGGCCCTTACGAAATGAGCAGTCTAAAATGAAAAGTCGATTGTAGGCCAACCTTTCACAACAAACTATAATTTATCTTGTTTTTCTAATTGTCGCTCGACATTTTAATTCTAGAGAGAGAGAGAGAGAGAGAGAGAGAGAGATAGAAGTGATTTTAGTAATATTATGCATATGCCCAACAGGGTCCATAATGATCTCATGTACCGGGTTTTAAGAACCGTATGTACAAAGTATCATGGAAGTAATAAAGTATTGAGTATTGATAGATGACATTGCTGTGGCGAAGTTGCATCGCAGTATTTTTTGAGAGGAAAAACGTAGGTAACGTAACGTAAACCTACCTAAAACATGTTCAGTTGGACAGTTCTTATTTATCGGCAAAATGAGCAGCACACATTTCTGCGATACAGTGGTAAACTCACGTCTAAACGGCTACAATTGCCAAGTTGTCATCATAATAATATAAAAGAAATCTTGGTGTAGAATGTAAGGTCGCCATGTAAGGTGGCCGGTTGGCCGAGGGAAAACGGGAGACATCGGCTAGCGGGAGTTCAATCAAACCACACAACTTTACATGATGATGTCCGTTTATTGACTACTCAAGTAATAATACATATTATAACAAATAGTTATGTTAAATGCAGCGCAGGCAAATGTAGGTAGGTTAAAATGCAATATTAACAATATACCTTATACCTACCTAAGTATACACACTACAAGAATATGGTCCAGTTATGAGAAGCGATGAGCGATGCGAGCGATACCGGTCGGTGGGAATAAACCCTGAAACATTCCGTTGGAACAAACAACAAAAGTTCCATTAAAAGTAACGTTTATTTTTATAATTTTTTTTTGTAACGACAATATAGTGTACAGTGTGTAAGTATAGTTTTGCAGTGATTTTTTAGCTTATTTTTTTAATACATTTGTATATTTTTAAACGCGTGAGCTTTGTTATACATTAATCAAAAGCACTGGACCTTTATCTCACCTGGTGTTAAGTTACGATGCGGTCTAAGATGGTTGTGCTTCTCTGGATGCCTTATTATAATTTCTCACACACAGCACACCGTCTCTACCTCTAATTCAATCTTGTATACTTTTCTCTGAAATGTTGTATCCATAGGTACATGGTACATGATGCTCTCACTCATGAGCTTCTTTTTAGCAGATTGCGCATGTTTGTATGTATAGCTACCATTTAAGAAGAGGTGTGTTGTGTCAGTGCCTCGTGCACGTGCTGTCATGCCACGAGTGGGAGGTGAGCACGGTGGAGGGTGTCGGCGGGCGCGCGCGCGGGTACCACGCCGTGCAGACGCGGCTCGCCGCGTTCAACGGGACGCAATGCGGGTACTGCTCGCCGGGCATGGTCATGAATATGTACAGGTATTTATATTATTGACTTATTATAACAGTACCATTACGTCTTAAGAATGATCCATATACATTTTTGACTGACTTATATTCTAAAGTTCGTTGGTGTCCGTAGAAGTTTAAATAAACTGGCCATGTGCAAGTCGGACTCGCACTAGTAGGGTTCCTTACCATACTACAGTATTTTATAAGATCGAGCAAAAAATACTACAACTATCATTTTTCGCCAGGAAAAATAATAATTAATAAACATTTTATTTCTTATAACGCCATCTAACGTCTAACAAAGGTGTTAGGGATCGACATTTCAATATAACGCCATCTATGGGACGTTTACCTAACTAAGCGTCCATAGATGGCGTGAAATGCCGAAAAAAACACGTTTCTTATATGGGGACCCTCTATTATTTTTAACTTATGTAAGTGAGTAAATAAAGCAAGCTATATTTCATACTTTGTAACTACCGACCTGAGTTTTATATCACGCATTTTGTGCTTAATAGCATACTTTTGCTCCACCGCGGTTACGATAGCTTATAATGGTGTCGGTCTAAAAGTGTCTCTATCTTATGTGTTAATTCAAGTTATAAGCTATCTGTGCGCAAAATTTCATCTAAATCCGTTCAGCCGTTTTAATGTGATTTCGTCTAATCTAGAATCCAGAGAATGCGGAAGACGGGTTTGGGAAACCCGTCTTCAATACTGGACACATTATCATCAATTTCGAAAAATAACTACAATAAACTGGCCAAGTGCAAGTCGGACTCGCACTCGTAGGGTTCCGTAACACAGTTAAGTATTCCATAACTATGATTTTTTGCAACTACAAAATTAACTTTGTTTTTCATAGTGTTTGTATGAAAAACAAAGTTATCTTTGCGGTCGCCATATCTCTAAAACTGCTGACTGTATCTCGTTCAAACCAATTTTCGTTGTTATTTTTTATGAAGATCTACATCATATATTTTTTTTAGATTTTTCACTCCCATACTTTAAAAGTTAGAGGGGGGGACACACATTTTACCACTTTAGACGCACCTATCTTTCAAATGATTGACTTTGAGAAAAAATGATTTTAGGTTCCTCAATGTTATTTTTAAAGACCTATCCATAGACCTATCCATAGACCCCACACGTATAGGTTTGAAGAAAATTTTTTTTTTTTATTCAGTTCCATGTATGGCATGCCCCTTAAACTCTTATATTTTTTATTTTTGTATAAATATCGGAAAGCGGTTCACAGAATACATCTACCTACCACGTTTCAATTCTGTAGTCCTAACAGTTTCGGAATAAAATGGCTGTGACATACGGACGGACAGACAGACAGACAGACATGACGAATCTATAAGGGTTCCGTTTTTTGCCATTCGGCTACGGAACCCTAAAAAAGAGCGGCACAGACACCATTGCTCTCCGTTTGACTACTATGTCTTCGGCAGTACATATTTAATTTACTTTTATATATTTAACTTTACATATTATATTAGTATGTGACACATTTTTAGTGATTAAAAATTAATGTATGCTATGATGCACACGTGCGTAATAAATGTAGAGCGACGGCCGAGCTGGCGGCCTGCCTGACGGCGAGTGGTAACCTGGCCGCCGCTACCTGTCCACCTCGGCATCACCTCATGTGCGGCCTGCCCTCACAAGGAGGAACTTTCATTACACTTCGTTTCAAAGTACTCGCATAGTATTTTGATGGGAACTGTCAGTGAGGTCATTCCACAAAATACAGTGCGTACGTGGGATGAGTGATCGTTAAAAACTAGTCGCACGGGAATACCACCTATCTATAAGGGTGCCCGGGTGGACAACCAACAACAAGGGAGAGGGTGGCTTGCGTGCTGCTCTAGTGAATTGGGCGAGCTTAGCGCTCTAACGATAACACGTAAGAGATGAGCTAGCTATACACAATAGTGTATCTGTTTGTCAGTGTATGGAAGGCGGGCGGGCGGCTGACGATGCAGCAAGTGGAGGAGTCGTTCGGAGGCAACCTGTGTCGCTGCACCGGGTACCGCCCCATCCTGGACGCCTTCAAGACCTTCGCCGCCGACCTGGAGCCCGCGCTGCGGGACAAGCTGCAGGTGCCTATACCTGCCACTACCACGCCTAACACGACGATTCTACTTATATTCAGTGTACTTGATATATTCCCGATGATGGCACACCCACGTACGAATAATAGGAATCATAGGTAATACGTGCTCATAGGTAAGTGGGAAGAAATGTCCACAAATCCACAGGTGGTATTATGATATTATATCAATGTTTCACTTTACCGAGCCATCTATCCAACAGCCGAGCCATCTATCCTTTATGTCGACGGAGACGGAGCTGTCAAGTGGAGGCGTTTAGGGTGATAAGTGGTGAGAGGTCTTTTGTGGGTACGAATAACAAATGTGCCGATTTATTTGTCAAAAGAGCGCAACTAATTTTAATGTTTTACTTGTTTTTATAAGGTTATATTGTTTTAATTAGGACGTAGAAGATCTACACAAAATGAAATGCCGCACAGAGTGCAGGAAGCCGTGCTCGAAGGCGGCGGAGACGGAGGAGGTGGAGGGGGTGGAGGAGGAGGAGGAGGAGTGGTGCATCATCCAGCGAGAGGAGCCGCGGCTGCGGGACTTGGCGCTCGGTGGCGCCGCGGCCAGGTGGTACAAGGCCTATACTGTGCAGGATATCTTCAAGGTGACACGTTTCTTTAATCCCTGGGCGTGCCTCACCGTTCAATTTTTCATAAACAGATCTATACGTCTATGAACCGCATACTTGGTATATTATCATGATACCTTTTAACGCCGGCGAAGCCGCGGGGCACGCTTAGTGTGACCCCTGAACTTAAACAATACATTATAATGTATCAACAGACAAGTTCATGTCGGCCTCATACAGCGAACATACCTGAATGTTCCGACAACACTCAGATGACACTTAGATGACACCTAGATGACACTTAGATGACACCTAGATGACACTTAGATGACACCTAGATGACACTTAGATGACACCTAGATGACACTTAGATGACACCTAGATGACACTTAGATGACACTTAGATGACACTTAGATGACACTTAGATGACACTTAGATGACACCTAGATGACACTTAGATGACACCTAGATGACACCTAGATGACACCTAGATGTCACCTAGATGACACTTAGATGACACCTAGATGACACTTGGCTGATTTTGGTAGAAATAACGACTATGTTTTTATTCGAAGTTTATTTTATCAATCGACTTCCAGAAGGAGGTTCTCAATTAGTCTGGATGGTTTTTTTTTTGTGTGTATGTTACGCGATTACTCCGTCAATTGTGAACCGATTCGAATGATTATTTTTGTAATCGGTAGGGTACGTTTCCGAGGTGGTCCCATTGTAATTTCATCGAGATCTGATAAGTATCTCCAGAGATATGACCATAAACGTCTCAACTTGCTACTGATATTAACTCGCGGGGCATGGAAGTCGGTTGTTTAAGTGTTTGAACTGTGTCAGGAATGTCAGTTAATATTCGTGTCATATAAACAAGTTATCGTCGTAGCATTCCTTGACCTTTACATACAGCTGTCGTGTGTTTCATTTATGGTTAGAATATCACGCATAATTATTGGATGGACAATTTTGAATTGACTAGTTACCGCCAAGTCACAGAGACTCGATAATAATATGGTCAAGTGTTCAAACTTCCATACGACCATTAGTCATTTTTTTTTATGTATTTCTAATAAATTTTATCCTAAAAAAATATGTGTATACTTCTTCGCCGTATAAACTTTATTTGTGTCTAATTTCTCGTTCATCCATTTCGCGCAATTTCAAATAAACTGGCTAAGTGCAAGTCGGACTTGCACTCGTAGGGTTCCGTAACACAGTTAAATATTCCATAACTATGATTTTTCGCAACTACAAAATTAACTTTGCTTTTCATAGTGTTTGTATGAAAAACAAAGTTATCTTTGCGGTTGCTATATCTCTAAAACTGCTCACTGTATCTCGTTCAAACTAATTTTCGTTGTTAGTTTTTATTGAGATCTACAGCATATATATTTTTTTGATTTTTCACTCCCATACTTAAAATTTTTTTTTGTTTCAGTTCCATGTATGGAATGCCCCCCCTTAAACTTTTATATTTTTTATTTTTGTATAAAAATCGAAAAGCGGTTCACAGAATACATCTACCTACCAAGTTTCAATTCTGTAGTCCTAACAGTTTCGGAATAAAATGGCTGTGACATACGGACGGACAAACAGACAGACAGACATGACGAATCTATAAGGGTTCCGTTTTTTGCCATTCGGCTACGGAACCCTAAAAAGGGTACAAAGTTACTGCCCTTACCTTGCAGGACGTGCTACGTAATATAAATATTTAAATGTATCAATCACATAAACAGATAAAATTAACAATGCGATAACGCAATGGCGGCACTAATGAGGTTCAATAATATCAGCCGACGTAGGTACATTTTCGAAGCGATTCAGGGCATTTTCAGAACGGACCAGGTTCGATAGAGTCGCATGCCTTCTCATATCCACATATGCTAAGCACAAGGGCCGATTGTATTATTCGGTCTTCTGTATAATTTGCCGCACTGTGTACTCATAGATGTGCTCTATTGGTGCGGTAACCGCTTCGAAACCCGGCCTGTTCTGAAGGTCTGAACACGTCGAGTCTTTGCGCAAGGTGGTTCGTGAGAAACCTTGAAAACAGTTTGCAGACATGGCTCAGAAGCGAAATTGGGGGTAGTTATTTTATAGGGTTTGTCTCCTAGGTTTATGTAGCCGAATAGCAAAAAACAGAAACCTTATAGATTCGTCATGTCTGTCTGTCTGTCTGTCTGTCTGTCTGTCTGTCTGTCCGTCCGTATGTCACAGCCATTTTATTCCGAAACTGTTAGGACTACAGAATTGAAACTTGGTAGGTAGATGTATTCTGTGAACCGCTTTACAATTTTTATATGGATCCCATACATGGAACGGAAATAAAAAAAAAATTTCTTCCAACCTATACGTCTATAGATAGGTCTTCAAAAATGACATTGTGGTTTCTAAAATCATTTTTTCTCAAAGTCAATCATTTGAAAGATAGGCGCGTCTAAAGTGGTAAAATGTGTGTCCCCCCCCCCCCTCTAACTTTTAAAGTATGACAGTGAAAAATCTAAAGAAAATATATGCTGTAGATCTTAATAAAAACTAACAACGAAAATTGGTTTGAACGATATACAGTCAGCAGTTTTAGAGATATGGCGACCGCAAAGATGACTTTGTTTTTCATACAATCACTATGAAAAACAAAGTTTATTTTGTAGTTGCGAAAAATCATAGTTATGGAATACTTAACTGTGTTACGGAACCCTACGAGTGCGAGTCCGACTTGCACTTGGCCAGTTTATTTATTTTTAAGTAACTCTAAAACAAACAAAAATCATTCATCCTATACGTGCGGGGTGTCTATACATAGGTCCACGGAGAATAGACTTGTGCATATATCTTTAAAATGACATTGAGGTTCCTAAAACCACATTTTTTCTTAAAGTCAATCATTTGACACTTCTAAAGTGGTAAAATGTGTGTCCTCCTCTAACTTTTTAAAATAGGGAGTGAAAAACCAAAAAAATATATATATGCTGTAGATCTCAATAAACACTTCCAACGAAAATTGGTTTGAACGAAATATAGTTATACGAAATATATTTATAGCAATAATTATCAGCAGTTTTTGAGATAATATAGCACATTTTGAGATATAGCACATTTTGAGATATAGCACATTTTGAGATATAGCACATTTTGAGATATAGCACATTTTCAAAACCGTAAATATAAAATTTAATTTTACAGAACCCTACTATTCCAAGTCTGACTTGCACTTGGCCAATTTATTTGAAAAACAAAACCACCATGCTTCTGTTGCATGCCTGTGGAGTTCTCCCAGAACGGAATTGAAGAGCTGTTGGAAGCTGGCTTACAGCTAAGGCTCCTCCAGCTTTTAGAAGCTTTGTAGTGATTTCATCTTCTTTTTTCTGGGGCCTTTCCATTTTTGGGCCATCACGATCTCATCTCGGCTGATTTCGGGCAGGTCTTCTGTGAATTGGCGTATTAGGGTTGCTTTACAATCCTCAGTATCGGGTCTAAAAGCCTGCGATGTGTAGAGCTCGCCGTCGAAGTCTTCAACTTCCGACAGAATCTCCCACATGGATGCATCGATACCGATGTGTAGTGAATGTAATATTAATAGTAGCACTATGAATAATAGTTAATTAACTAATTAGCGACAGTTTTGCTGAACAAATAAATGATCCGCGAGCAGGTAGTACTTAGGTACCTACTATAATATTATGTATGTTAATGTGTGCAGGTACTGGCACGAGAAGGCACCGCCAGCTACCGGCTGGTGGCGGGCAACACGGGGCAGGGCGTGTTCCCTGCGCGCCGCTCGGAGCGCACCCTCGTCGACATCTCGTCCGTGGAGGCGCTGCAGGGCGCGCAGGCCGACGAGAACCTGGTGGTGGGCGCCGGCACCTCGCTCTCCGACCTCATGTCGGTGTGCCGGCGCTGGGCCGCCCGCGCCGACTTCACCTACCTGGCGCGCTTCCACGACCACCTGGCCTTGGTCGCGCACCTGCCCCTCAGAAACGTAACTATAACCACCGCTTCATACGCTCTCATATGCTCGCTCCTTGTCCGATATACCCGGAGCTCGGCTGATTAGCGATTACCGACATATTTTGCCAAATATTTTATTTATATTTTTTAAGTATTAATTTATGATTATTGCGTGCTTATTAAAGTATAATTAACTTAGAGACAGATGGTATGAAAGTATAATTAACTTTGAGACAGATCGTATTAAAGTATAATTTACTTAGAGACAGATCGTATTAAAGTATAATTAACTTAGAGACAGATTGTATTGAAGTATAATTAACTTAGAGACAGATCGTATTAAAGGCATACCCATTTATAAATGAACACTGCAATGCGTGCAATGATATTACGGACATTTATGCTTCATATATAAGTACCTATTTAACTATAAAATAAGTGTAGTGTAACTTAGGACGAATACACTTTCTACTAAAACACATTGGAAAAAATAATAAGTTGTTTCATGCTAATTGGTAGCTTGTCTATTGTCGTATCCTGTCTCAAATATGCGCATAATCAGTACTGTTAACGATTAGTTTAGGAGGTAGAAAATATTCTGTTTTGAATTCACATTCAAATGTCCAAGTGTTTAATATTCAATACTCAATACTTTATTGAGTATTTAGTATACAAATGATACCTACTCATCATCATCAGCTTGTGTCAGTCCACTGCTGGACGTAGGCCTCTCCCAAGGTGCGCCACTGAGCCCGATCTTCGGCTCTTCTTTTCCAGTCACTGCCCACCGCTTTGCGTATGTCGTCGCTCCACCTGGTCACAGGACGTCCTACGCTACGTTGGCCGATTCACGGTCTCCACTCTAGGACAAGTCTACGCCAATGGTTATCAGTCCGTCGAGCAATATCATCAATCATATTATCAATAACTTTAAAATCTGACACACGGACAACAGAGAGACAGAAAGTGATGCTTTTTTGGAAAAACTGTAATACACACGTAATACAGACTGTAATACACACGTAATACAGACTGTAATACACACGTGTCTCATAATTTGAATTGCAGAGTATATATATACATTTTCAACTCAATCGACTCAGAGAATAAAATGTTTCACAGAAAAATCTACTTTCCATTTAACCCTCTGCTTTAAAAATTCTACCCCTAAGGGTAGAATTTTTAAAGCAGCGGTTTGGGCTGTGCATTGATTTATCAGTCAGTCAATCAGGGCTTTGAGGACTTTGGATTTTATATAATACTAGCTGTACCCGCGACTTCGTCCGCGTGGGTGGAATAGTGTCTTTCGGTAACATTTTTAAATATTTAGGCTAATTATTTTACAAATAAGACACATGCTTATCCCACCTACACCGCACCGTACCACGCCGCGCAAATCCCCCTCCCCTCTCCCTCTCCCTTCCCCTCCCCTCTCCCTCTCTCTTCTCTCCACCCCCTATCTCCTCACTTCCCTCTCCCCCTCCTCTGTCCCCCACTTCCCCTCCCCTCCCCTCTCTCTTTCCCCCACTTCCCCTCCCCTCCCCGTCTCTCTTCCCCCACTCCCCTTCGAGCATTTACCAATGGAGATGTTAACGCAAGGCGTACCCCTCTGCTGGCCATATAGCCATTTTTGGCCATATGAGCGTGCGTAACTACGCTGTATTTTTAATACTGTGTGCGTGTTTCAAGCTAGTGTGCGGGATCGTTAAAGTAAGTGATTTGTGTGTGTGCAATGCGTGTTTACCTCGGCCCCCGTAAATTAACGTTAACATCTCCATTGGTAAATGCTCGAAGCACTCCCCTTCCCTCACATCCCTCTCCCCTCCTCTTCCCCCCTCCCCCTCCCCTTCCCCCTTCCCCTCACTTCCACCCTCCCTCCCCTCCCCTCATTCCCCCTTCCCCTTCTCCCTCCCCCTTCCCTCTCACAAACTTTGAGTGACGTATTAATTTATATCGAATCAACAGCCTAAACAATAAGTTTCAAGCTTCTAGCTTTAAAAATGACGATACTTCCATACAACTTTTCATACCCCCTTTCAACCCCTTACAACCATCTTTTCGCATTAAAAAGTAGCCTATATCCGTTTTCAGGCTCTAGACTATCTGTGTACCAAATTTCATTTAAATCGGTACAGTGGTTTTGGCATGAAAGTGACACAGACAGACAGACAGAGTTACTTTCGCATTTATGATATTATATAATATAATAATATATAATAATAAAGTTAGGATTAGATCAGTCGGGGTGGTTTATATATAGATCATAACTATATTATACAATAGAATTGTATACAGTAAAAATATATTATTATATACTATATTGACTTCAAATTGATTGTGATCGGTGGGATCTACAGCATCGCTAAGCTTATAATAATATTTTCTCAGTAACTAGGACCTAATCTGTGGTTTCACTGCAGATATTTTATTAATTTTGCGATGCGTGTATGTGAAATCCGTGATATCTTCTAGAGTTTTCATTTGAATTATATACTGTAAAGGACAATTTTAATCTATAATATGTGGCCGAGCTAATTAACGTGATTATTTGGATAAGGATTAATACTATATACTTGAAAATTGCCTTGGAACATATGTAATATTTTTTAACAAAAAATTAAAGATTAAAATGGTTACTGTGAGTCAACCTTAAGAGATAGACATATGCTGTCGCGGACTTTTTTGTAGGTCTTCGGTTGTACAACTCTTCCATAGAAAATATTCTTCTATCTATTTTCAATTGAGCAGCGTTCGTAAGAAACGTGTTTTTGCGACCGTTTTTTAATCGACTTAGGTTGCAAATTAGGTCTCCACGAATGTACCTAAAACGAATGTACCTTAAACGGGATAATATATCGCCTATTTTCATTCCGAAAGTCCATTCTATATATTAGTGAAAGAATTTTTTAAATCGGTCCAGTAGTTTTTGAGCCAAATCATTACAAACATACAAAAATACAAATGTTCTCTCTTTATAATATTAGTATAGATGTACTAGCCGGCCCGGTAAACTTCGTACTAATTCGATGCTTCGTACCATCTAACAGACAATGAATGTCATATTACCTTTTAGATGAACTTAATTTAGGCTTTTATAAACGTAATACAATGAATACAAAAGAGATATTAAGTTTAGTAATCAACCGACTTCCAATAAGTATCTCCAGAGATATGAAGATAAACGTCTCAAACTTACTACTGAAATTGACTCACGGGGTATGGAAGTCGGTTGTTTTAGTTTTTTAATCTTAATTATGTATTGTGGCAATACAGAAATAGAATAAAAACACAATAATCAAGTACTCGTACTTCAACCGCGTGTTAGCAATACATGATTGAATTCAACTATGTTTTATTGTTATGGATAAGTTATTAACTTGACATTAGTTCGATTTCATGAAATTTTAATTGTAAAACTGTAATCATTAGTATTTAATTTTAATTCTGAATAAGTATAATGACTTCATGGATTACTGTCTTAATATATTTTAATTATTTATTTGCCTTATGGATGAGAATGTATACGGCACTCATAAATTGGCTATGACCTACATTCTGACAAATAAAATTGATTAGGCATTGATTATTTTTGATTATTGGATGCACTTATTATCTTCATTCGAAGTTTTCGGCCTGACACGTAGACCATCGTCTAGGAGCGGCTAGGATAGGGGCGAATCGTATTAGGCCAAAACTTAGTAGGAGCATCATTAACCTATTATCTTACGTCCTACTAATATTATAAATGTATGATATTAGTAGGACGCCAAAGTAAGTAGTATGTGTATGTGTGTGTGAAATGTGAGTGAGTGAGTGAGTGTGTAGAAATTGTTGTAAGCATACATTTCTTAACGCACTATTATACGGAACCCGGAAAATTGGTTTTTAAAAAAAAGATTTAATTAACACTGAAAGTTTTAATTAGCAGAAAAATACTTATTTAATGACAATAAGTAGATTTAATAAAAATGAGCGGCGCGACCGAGAGCTGGGATGAGACTGACTGGGAATGGTGGATCGTGGGAGAAAGCAATATTGTCTATTTTGCAACAGTAGTTAGGATAGGTGCAACGTAAGGGAAATAGGATGGGAAAGCCGGGTATAACATCTCCCCCAACAAGAGTAAACTTACTCTTGGAAGTAAGTTTACATGAACAAGATTGAATAAGAATAATTAAATGGAATATTAACTATGCAAAGGAAAGGTAACAGAGGAATGCGCTCAATAATATAAAATTACAATTATAACTTATGCTACTAGATCTAACTTTATGCTACTTATACCATGCATCTATCTATAAGTTGCTTATGTTATATCTAATTTAAGTATAGTATTTATATATATGATTATATTCTTAATCTAGGCAGTGGAATATCTTCTTCAGTTGGGATTTGTTCCACTGTTACAGTATCTTTATTGGCACAAGGTATTGAACTATAATTATGTACTTTACAATAAATGTATGTCAAGAAGATTATAAAAGAAACAATGAGCATTATTACTACAATAGGAAAACTAATGTGGTTTGAAAAGATGATGTGATTATTTCTCAAGAAATTATCAACATCCTTATTTACTATTTCAGCTTGATTTTTAATGGTTTTAAGATCATCTAAATTAACATTTAATATAGTCATGGCTGAAGTATTCACATTAAAGTTACTAAATGTTTTAAAATTACAACATTCGTCTGCAATAATGTCAAAATCTGAATTTATGTGTGTTATATTGACTTCCAAGTTCGATGTTGCTAACAATTTAACATTTCGGCAGAAGGCCATACACTGTGGTTCCAATGATAAAATACCTGTCCCACTTATGGTTATATCTTTAATATTAGAGTAACATTCAATAGATATTTTGGTAGATTTTGATTGTACAAAGATCCAACTATTACGACCAAGATTTTGCCAGATATCTACATCACCATAAATAAATTTCGTTTCACAGTTTGTTGGCAATATTGTGATTATTTTTGTCATCAATTCTATTTCACAAATAGGATTCGTATTGACTGATAAGATATTAGGAATGTTACAAGCTATAGTGCCTTTGTAGGCAGACTTACAGGAGTTAATCTCATCTAATGTACAATAAGTTGATTTATCTTTGCTAAGAGCTACAAAGTTTTTTGTTGGTATAATCATTGCATAGGAATTTGGCTTGCTTGCATTATGCGGTATTGGTAATGGAATGAGCTTATAAAGATCGTATTCTATATGATAAACTAGTGGAATCCGTACTACAAATATAACCTTATTATAACTATAATACGTATCGAGTTCAGACATCCTTAATAGCAAGTTAATGTTTCTTAATTCTATATCGACTGGGAATTCTTTATATTTAGGAAGATGTTTTATATTACTCTCTAAATCAGAGTAAAGCTGCGTTGGTGTAACAACTGAAGGGTGCAGTGTATTACTATTTACAAACATACATGAATTTACTATGTCTTCTAACTTATAAGACAAAAACAATAGATTTGCCTCTAGAACATTTAAGACTTCACTTATCTTATTTCTAAACAAAAGTTCGTTTGTAACTATAGTCACATTTTTAAATAGCTTATTAGTAACTTCACTAAGACGGTTTTCATTTTGCATTATAGTATTTAATGTGTTATTAAAGGTGAGGATTGCGGATTTAGATATATAAATGTTTTGTTTAATTAATGCAGCTAATGTTTTATCATTTGAGTACAAAGTTTGTATGTCATTGTTATATTGTTCATAGTCATTTTCATCCATTGTGCCAAACACTTTTTTCAATATAGTACCTACTCCAGCAAACCAGGCGGATCTTTTAGATCTTACGGAAAATAAATGAGAAATTGCATGATAATCTCGTAGAATATCATCGTAAACAGAATTGAGAGGGTTAAGCATATTTAAGCAATGGAAATCATCAATAGCTTTGTTTTGATTACAGAGTAATTTAAAAGTTTCGAAAATATTTCTTATATGTTTTAAATGAGCTTGAATAAAATTTAAATCTAAAGGTATAATATAGTGAATGTGGTCGTTTATTAGCTTCAAGTTGCTGATGGGATCGAAGTATATACCGGGACTTTTATCCAGCGGTTGAACGAGTTCCTGAGCCGATGGTGTCGCAAGAAGAAATAGCAAAGGCAGTATGATTCTGAAAATTTAAAATTAATATTGAAATAGTACGTTTAAACTGAATTCGATTTTGCGTGTTTAATTTGGTCAAAGTGATGTCTGACGAGCCGCCTATTGATAAGCAAGGTTACGGTGTTATTGTCATGAACTTGCTTAACTGTATATGGTCCTTTCCATATAGGTGAAAGAGCTTTTCTAAGTCTTAGATGATTCCTTAGGTAAACAAGATGTCCGGCCTGATATTTGACGGGTCGCGTGTGTGAGTCATAGTACTTTTTGGACCTTTCTTTAGACTGATTTATATTTTGAATTGCTTTTTCCTTCGAATATTTGAGTCTGTGACACAGCATTTTCAGATATTCGGGATATGTGGGATCTGGAGCCGAGTCAAAGATAGAGTCAGGAATAGTAGGTTTCTGCCCGAAAATAAGCTCATACGGCGTATAATTTGTTGTGCAGTGAACATTAGTATTATACACCATAATGGCAGTATAAACATAGCGAGGCCAATTGTCTTGGTTTTCATTTACGAATGATTTCAAGTATTCCTTTAGAGTTGAATGGCTACGCTCAAGTGCGCCTTGTGTTTGAGGGTGATACGGACTTGACCAAAGCTGTTTTACTTTTAAGAATTCGCATGTTTTCTTGAAAAGATCTGCTGTAAAATTTGTGCCTTGGTCAGTTAAAATAGTTTTAGGAATGCCAAAAAGAGATATAAAGTGAAGAAGGCATTCACTTGTTTCCTCGGCTGTTGTTGAGCGAATGGGATAGGCTAGAGAGAATTTAGTGAGGTCATCCTGAAGTGTTAAAATATATTTTAGTTTACCGGGCCCTGCTTCAGGAAGTGGACCAACGATGTCCAGCGCAAGTCTTTGAAATGAAGCGGTGGATGTTGAAGTGATTTGCATTGGGGCCCTATTAACTCTGCGCAGGGCTTTGTTTTCTTGGCAAAGTTTACATGATTTTACATAGTTTTCTATGTCACTTCGCATTCCTTTCCAATGGTACCGTTCTCGAATTCGCTTATACATTCTGACACTTCCTAGGTGACCGGCAATGGGAAGGTCGTGGTTCTCACGAAGAATTTTCTTAATTTCGGTGAGTGATGGAAAAATTAGGGTGTTACGATAAATTGTAACAATGGTGTTAGTGTTGTGGAATAGAAATAATATGATGTTGTACAATTTTGTGTATAAGTGAGTTTCGAAAGGATTTTTGAAATCTGTGACGCTCACTTGTGTTGGTGACTTTTGTATAAGAATGTTGCGTAAGTTTTTTAGACTATTGTATACATCTTCATAGTTTGCGTTGTCAAAATGGTTTACTTTTGTGAACAGGAAATAAACTGTTCGTCCTTTGAATTCAAACTGTACGCTGGAGAATAAAGTTCTTTCTTGATTTAGAACCATCGTACTGTCCTCTAACTCACTTAAAATTTCGTGTACGTAGGGATTACTTTCGTCAAGATCTATTGAAGTAGGAATTATTATTATTTTGTCATTACTTTCAAGGATACTTGAATTGGATTCCAATATTTTCGCGTCAAATATGAAGGTTTTATTATTTACTGCTTTTAAGAATTGAGAATAATTTTCATTTATCATGTCACACAGATTTTGTTCGTTTTCACTTTCTTCAGGTTCTTCATTAGGTTGAGAAGGAGTTGAATGAGCTGGGAGCATTGATGTACTTTCTGAATCACGTTGGGTTATTGAAGGTAAGTCGACTGTAGGATTTACATCTAAGCTTTCTGAAACCGGAGGGTTTGAAAATTGTTGTTCAACGTCTTGAATAGGATCTGGTAAATTTAGGGGACTAAAATCAATGTTAAGGTCGCCACTAAAAGGACTAATGTCATCGCCCAGAATAAGGGGGATTTCGTTATCACCTCTAGTGATTGGGTTAACAGGATAGCGAGAAAGGGCATCAGCTGCAGCGTTTAGTTTTCCCTTTTGATATCCGATTTCATATTCATACTCTTCCAGTTTTAATCGCCATCTTTGCAGCTTACTGCTTGGATCCTTGTGGTTGAAAAGCCATTTTAATGGTCGATGATCAGTAATGATTTGGAATTTTCGCCTGTAAAGATAAGGGCGGAAAGTTTTACACCCAAACAAGATTGCTAGGAGTTCTTTCTCTGTTGTATTGTAATTTGACTCGCTCTTATTTAGCGTTCGCGAGGCATATGCAATGGGTCTACTTTGATCCGTTGGACCTTGAGAAAGGACTGCACCAATAGCATGGTTAGAAGCGTCGCAAGTTAAAACAAATGGTTTTGAGAAGTCGGGGTAGATCAAAACGGGTGCAGAGGTAAGTTTATGTTTTAGTTCGTCAAAGGCTAACTGTTGTTGGTTTTCCCATACAAATGGTACTTCTTTTTTGAGAAGTTGAGTCAGAGGTTTAGCAATTTTTGAAAAATCAGGGATAAAACGGCGATAATAAGAAACAAGCCCAAGGAAGGATTTTATGTCCTTGGGTGTTTTAGGAATCGGGAATTCAGTGACTGCTTTGGTTTTATCTGGATTTGGTCGCACACCATCTTCGGTAATAATATGACCGAGGTATGCTACTTCACGCCGGAGAAATTCACATTTATCCGGTTGAAGTTTGAGGTTAAATTGCCGTAGTCTTTGAAAGACTGAGGAAAGGTTTTCCATGTGTGAATTTAGATCGTGGCTATATATCACAATATCATCTAGATATACGAAGCAGCGCACGCCTTGAAGACCAGATAAGGCTGTATTCATTAGCCTCTGAAAGGTGGATGGTGCATTTTTTAATCCAAAAGGCATTCGGTTAAACTGGTAATGTCCTTGGGGTACGCTAAAAGCGGTTTTAGTAGCGTCCTCTTCATTTATGAGAATCTGATGGAATCCGGATGCCAGATCCAGAGTAGAAAAATATTTACTTTGGCCGAGTTGATCTAGAATTTCAGAGATTTGTGGGATAGGATAACTATCGCCAACTGTGATATCGTTTAGCTTCCGATAGTCAATGACAATACGCCATTTACGTTCTCCCGAAGCGTCTAGTTTTTTTGGTACGACCCATATAGGAGACGACCACGGAGACATAGATGGTTCTATAATGCCTTGACTTAGCATATGATCAATCTGTTTGTTTACTTCCTGTTTATGCACCTCAGGGAACCGATAAGATTTAACGTGAATTGGATTTTGTGGTGTTGTTACTATATCATGCTTGAGAGCATTGGTGTGAGATAGTTTATCTCCAGGGATATGAAATATGTCCGAATAATCGGAACAGACGTCATGAAGGGCATTCGCTTCTTCAGTATTAAGGTGTGAGATTCTGAGTAAGTTGAGGACTTCTTGAGTCCTTAGAAAAGAGTCAGTGCATTTTGAGTCCGTAATAGAATTGGTAGACTCATATGTTTCATCATTTGAATGCAATGGAACCAGAGTGATATTTAAATCTGACCTCAGTGTCACGGGCGCATCAGAAACATTTACTACGGAAATGTTTACTCTCTTGTTGTCTTTTACCTTGACAATGCAGTTAGCAATTAATAAGTCTTCGTGATTACATTGGTCTAGAACAAGTCCTTCGCTTATTTCCGGATTAGATACAGAGCATTCGATAATGGTTTCTGAACGTGGTTGAATCACATAAATTGGGTCGTTAAAATGAAGTGGCAACTTGATAGTTTTAATATGCAGTGTGTTTTGATTATAGTCAATTGTGCAATTCAATTCATTGAGAAGGTCATTTCCTATAATGCCATCATATATGAGATTTATTTTGTCGACGACATGAAATGTATGTGAGATTTTTGGCTCTTTGAACAATTTCATTTTAAAATGACCTAATGTGCGAGTAGCATCCTTTCCAATGTCAATACCTTTAAGATTGATCTGTTTTTGTATCAATACTGGCATATTTTTATCTATAGAAGATAATTTTAGTAGGCTTACAGCGGAGCCTGAATCTACTAAAAATACAAGAGGTAATTCAGCGATATCAGTTTGAATTAGGATGTGTGGTAAACACCTTTTAGAAGTGTTATGAGTTACTTCGAAAATTTCGTAACCAGGTTCATTTTCGTGTTCATTGTGGTTTGTTGCCTTAAAAACTGGGGTATCGTCTTCCTCAGCTAAATTTCCCGTGCGACACCGTTCCTCGGGAAATCGTTCTAGTTTAAATGATTATTATCATTTTGTTGGTCTCTCAGTGGTAGGAGATTATTATCTATTTGGCCAGTGCATTCGCAGTGGACCTCAGGATGATCCTGATATGATATGTTGTGGATAGCGCGGTTGTAATTATTTTGATTGCGAGGAAAATTATTTGTATTATTAAAATTTTCATTACGGCGGTTGTTATTAAATTGGCGCTTACGACAATTTTCGATTGTGTGTCCAATATGTTTGCAATATCTGCATACCGGGGGTTGTGAGCTAGAAGCCCCGGGTGGATTTGGCATTTGTCTGTTGAAGTTTGGTTGGCCTTGAGACCTATAATTTATGCTATTTTGGCGAAATGGTGTTTGTTTGTTGACGTTGGATGTAAATGAATTTGTTTTATATGTGTAGGGTATTTAGATAAATACTGTTATTTTATATGTACTATATTGAGGGTACTTGCAATAAAGACAGTCGTATCGCTTACTCGGTGTATTATTGGGTTCGCTCCAACTAATTTCCTAAAATACCTAACTGGCGACGAGTTAAAACTATAAAAAGTGCATTATTAGTGTAATTGAAGTGTACGTTATCGAAAATGCCTATCGGTAAAATCGAACAGTTCGATATTTCGAGTAAAAAGTGGAATGCATACATTCGACGCGTGGAACAATTCATCACGTTAAATGAAATCAAACCGGAGTTACAAGTGGCTACTTTAGTGACGTTAGTCGGAGAGGCTACGTACGATTTGATGTGCGATCTTTGTGCACCACAAGATCCCGAAAACAAAACTTTTAAGGAATTAGTGAAAGTGGTTGGCGATCACCTCGAACCGAAGCGTTCCGAGATTGCAGAGCGGCATGTTTTCCGACTTAGACGTCAGAATGGCGGTGAAAGTATGAGTGACTATTTACAAGCTTTGAAACATCTGGCCAGCACATGCAATTTCAGGAGTAATCTCGAGGAAAACCTGCGAGATCAATTTGTTTCGGGACTCGCGAACGACGAAATGCGATCACGACTCTTCGCGGAACCCGAATTGACGTATAAGAGGGCAGTGGAATTAGCCTACGCACTGGAGGCTGCTGAGCGACACGCGCAGGCAAGCGGCTCGGGCGGCACCAGCGTCGCGGGCGCCGCGGCCGTGCCGCTGCATCGGGTGGCGGGCGCGGGCGAGCACCGCGGGGCCGGCCGTCCCGCGCCAACCGCCCCCACAGCTCGTGGGTACTCGACATCGGCGCAGCAGCTTTGCTGGCGGTGCGGCAAAAGGCACCGCCCTGATACGTGTCGGTTCAAGAATTACTCGTGTGACGTATGCGGGCAAAAGGGTCATCTTAAAGTGATGTGTAAACGTGGAGGTATGTCGCGTCCGGGTCAAGGGCGAGCTCAACATTTTTTAGAAAGTGATAGCGATCCAGAGTACGATATGTTCAACCTGAAGGTGAACAGTTCAAAGGACAAGCCTTACCACGTCCAGGTGGACGTGAACGGACAGGTGATCACTTTTGAACTGGACACTGGCAGTAAGTTATCAGTTATCAGTGTAGATTTTTATAAACAGACATTTAAATCGTTACCGATCGTCCCAAACAGTGTTTGTTTACATTCTTATACGGGCGCGGTGATCGAAGCAGTCGGTTACGTGATTGTTAATGTTGTGATGGGGACACACAAGGCGGGAAATTTAAAATTATTTGTTGTCAAGAACGGAGGCCCGCCTCTCATGGGGCGATCCTGGTTGCGTCAGTTGCAAATAGATAATATAATGATAAATGAAATGTTGTTAAATATTTCTAGCGAACATGATTTAATTGATGAATTAAAACGCGAATTTCCCACCGTGTTTGCCCCGGGTCTAGGTACCTGTACCAAGAAATTGTCACTACGATTGAGTGACCCTACTCCCGTTTATGTTAAGGCGCGACCGTTGCCTTTAGCGTTGCGTAAGCCGGTCGAGATAGAATTGGAACGACTCGAGGCAGAGGGTACAATCGAAAAGGTAGAATATTCCGACTACGGTACACCGATAGTGCCAGTTATTTAAAAATCGGGCGATTTACGGATATGCGGTGACTACAAGGTCACGATTAACCCTAAGTTGATTCGCGAGCCGTACCCGATGCCTCGGATCGAAGAACTGTTCGCGGCGTTAAGTGAGGGGGTTCAATATTCGAAAATTGACCTCACCCACGCATACGCACAGATGTTACTAGATGAGGGCTCGCAGGCATGTACGGCTATCTCTACACATGTAGGAACTTTTGTTTATAAGCGAACGCCATTCGGATTATCGTGTGTGCCCGAAAAATTTCAAAAATTTATGGAGGAAACCCTCAAGGGCCTCCCGGCGGCCGTATATATGGATGATATCGCGGTAACCGGGAAGAGCCGTTGTGAGCATATAGCGAACTTAAAAGCAGTGTTTAAGCGTTTATGTGAAGTCGGTTTAAGAGTCAAGTTAGAAAAATGTTCATTTATGCAAGATAACATTACTTACGTCGGTTTTATTATCGACAAACATGGGCTGCACCCAGACCCAGGCAAAGTCAGGGCCATTATTGATGCACCGGAACCCAGTGACGTAACACAGCTCAGGTCGTTTCTCGGGTTGATTAATTACTATGCAAAGTTCATACCGCGCCTTAGCAATTTGTTACATCCGTTGCATCAATTGTTGCAAAAAAATGTTCCATGGGTCTGGTCCCCCCATTGTACGCAGGCTGTAAATGCGGTTAAGGGCGCTATTTTGAGCAGTAAAGTGTTAGTTCATTACAACCCCGAGCTGCCACTCGTGTTAGCCGTGGACAGCAGCTCGTACGGCATCGGTAGCGTGTTGTCGCACAGGTTTGAGAACGGAGACGAACGACCCATTTGTTTCGCGTCAAGGTCATTGACTCCAGCAGAGCGCTCCTATAGCCAGCTCGACAAGGAAGCGTTAGCAATTATCGCGGGAGTGAGGAAACATCACCAGTACCTTTATGGTCGGCATTTTATTATAAAAAGCGACCATAAGCCGTTGACGTTCATCTTCGGTCCCAAATTTGGGTTGCCGCAAACCGCTGCGAGTAGGTTACAAAGATACGCCACCATGCTGGCATCTTACGATTTCGAAATCGAGTTTGTCAGGTCGAAGGACAACGGTAACGTAGACGCGCTGTCACGCCTGCCGCTGCCGTACGAGGGACGTCGTCATGAGCGGGAGGCGGTATCTTACTTACATTATGTGGAAGAATCTTTTCCGGTCAGTGCTAAGGAGGTAGCCGCGGGCACGCAGAAGGACGACGTTCTGAGCAAAATATTCAATTACATAAACCGCGGATGGCCTACTAAAATTACGGACGAGTCATTGAAACCGTACTATAATCGTAGAGATCGATTAAATATAGAACAGGGTTGTATTTTATATAATCACCGAGTAGTGATTCCGGTATCGTTGAGGAAACAGATTTTGAGCGAATTACACGAAGGGCACTTGGGGATAGTAAAAATGAAAAGTACCGCGAGAAGCTACGTCTACTGGCCTAATCTAGACACGGAGATCGAGCACCTGGGCAGGGAATGTACCGCGTGCCAGCAGCAGCGCGACGCGCCGCCGCGCTCGCTGCTGCACCCGTGGCCTTTCCCCGCGCGCCCCTGGCATCGCGTACATATAGATTTTGCCGAGTTTCAAGGGAAACATTATCTAGTCTCTGTAGACGCACACAGCAAGTGGATCGAGGTGCAGAAAATGGCGGGGATGACCGCCGGTGCCACTATACTGAAGTTACGAGAATTATTCGCGCGATTCGGGCTCCCGTCCCAGATCGTCAGCGACGGCGGTCCGCCCTTCGGTTCCGATGAATTCGCTCAGTTCATGTCTAAGAATTTCATAACGCACACTATCACGAGTCCTTACAGGCCGGCCGGCAACGGCGCGGCCGAGAACGCCGTGAAGATTGTAAAGCGCGCGATGAAAAAGGCCGCGCACGACGGCAAGGACGTCGAAACGGCCGTATCAAAATTTTTACTCCAGTATCGTAACTGCGAGCACGCCACGACGGGCGTGGCGCCGG
Source organism: Cabera pusaria (assembly GCA_954871355.1). Taxonomy (NCBI): domain Eukaryota; kingdom Metazoa; phylum Arthropoda; class Insecta; order Lepidoptera; family Geometridae; genus Cabera; species Cabera pusaria. The sequence goes on from OX940900.1 coordinate 25,941,980, forward strand.
CCGTAGCGATGTTGGGACGGCGGCTGCGCACGCGGCTCGACGTAGTGCGGCCCGCCGCAGCCCGCGACCGGACCGAAGCGGCGGGCGAGCGCGCGGCGCGCCTGCGCCCCGGCGCTGAGCGCAGCGTCACACCCGGCGACGCCGTGCTGGCGCGGGACTATCGCGCACGTACCGATAAGTGGGCGCCGGCCGTGGTAGTCGCGCGAGACGCCCCGCTTACCTATCGGGTGAGATGTTCCGACGGGAAGGAGTGGAAGAGGCATGTGGATCAGTTGTTACCCGTGCAAAAATCTTTGACTACGATGCGTCACTCGGTCGGGTTAGGAAGTAAGGGTGACGATGACGAGGATAGGTCCGCGGAAACCTTCGATGACGCACTGGATGAGGCGCCCGCAAGTCCACCGCCCGCGCCTCCCGCGTCTGCCGAGCATCAATTAGATGTGGTTTCTGGTTCTCGTAATGTTGAGGAACCGCCGCCCGCTCAATGTCTTCCCAAGGTCTATGAAAGACTTAAACGTCAATGTGTTATTAACAGGCGCAATAAAATGTAAGTTTTATATTGGATTAGATTAAGTAGCTTCTACTTCATTATCCATGTTCTGGTAGTTGTAAGTTTTGAATCATACAATTAAGTACTAGATCGGTAATATACATATTGGTAGAACTATGTAAGATAAAAAAATAAATTAAGTTAACTTAGTGGTTAACTTATTGTAAGGGAGGGACGTGTAGGGTATTTAGATAAATACTGTTATTTTATATGTACTATATTGAGGGTACTTGCAATAAAGACAGTCGTATCGCTTACTCGGTGTATTATTGGGTTCGCTCCAACTAATTTCCTAAAATACCTAACTATATGTTATACCTAAAATTTTCTCCTCAGATGACGCAAAACTAATAGCGTCGTTGAGAGTACTTGGGTCTCGGCACCTTATAATTGTAGCCAATCTGGGGTCAAGCCCCATCATGAATACATTGAGCGCTAGATCTTGCATAGTTGCAACACGTCCCGAAAGTTCATCTTTTTTCTTTGTAGGTATTGAAATATTTATTTCTGTTAATAATTTCGATAAACAAGATTCTATTTTTAGAGAATATTGGCTTACATTTTCAGTGGGCCCTTGTTTGCAACTTTGCAAGTCTGCTAGAAGATGTGCGTAGTGTTTCCTATCACCAAATTGCGACTTAAGAAATTCCTCTAATTGTGACCACTTAGTAAACTCTTTTATAGCACAGACAGCTTGTGCTTTGCCAACAAGGCGGCTTTGAATATATTTGAAAAGTATGTTTTGTTGGTCAGTTGTAGCCAAGTTGATAGCGTTTCCGCAATTATTTAAGAACGGGATTAATGTGTCTCGGGACCCATCAAATGTCCCTATGAATTTAATAAGAATATTTAGATCCATTTCAGGCACGTGCGGCGTTTCCTCTCGAGATTCCTTCTTAGACATGATTTAGAATAAGTACAAATAAAAACAATATCAGCTTGACTCAGTGACCCAATTATAATAAATGATCAAGGTTAAAACTCTTAATAATTTAAGTTAGCTTATAATGGTACTAGAGACTCAATCGTTATCTGTTCTTAGAAAATACGTGGGCGAGAAGTGATCACTAGCACGGTAACTTTATATTTAAACACAACTATTGGAACTCGAATGTAACTCGAATTTAGAATTAGAAATTACAATTAATTTTATTTTAGAATGTTCTTAAACAGTGAATATACGTGTAATATAGTTTATATGATTTTGGATCACAAATCACAAAAAACACAGTTATAGATAAAAACGACTCACTGGGCTAACAGGAACTTCATCGCAGAGCTGGAGACGAACCGAAGGTGGAACAGGATCAGTGTAGACAAAAAGGATACAGAGGATGCAGCAAACAGCAGGATGCGGTGTTTCTTCACGATGCAGTGGTGATTAAGTTCATCAAGGTAATAAGCCTTCACAGGATGTAGCAGTCGACGTCAAGATACAGTGGTTTCACGGGACACAGAAAGGACGAGCGTGGTCAAGATACAGGGCTTCTTCTAGATACAGTGGCTTTTTCGGGATACAGTGAATACAGTAACTTCTTCGGGATACGGTGGATTCAGTGACTTCTTCCGGATACAGTGGATACAGTGACTTCTTCAGGATACAGTGGATACAGTGACTTCTTCCGGATACAGTGGATACAGTGACTTCTTCAGGATACAGTGGATACAGTGACTTCTTCAGGATACAGTGGATACAGTGACTTGTTCAGGATACAGTGGATACAGTGCTTCTTCGAGATACAGTGGTAGAGCTCTTCATCAGATACAGCGGAGACGGTGTTCGGTGCGCGCGGCAGAGGTGATGATCATCAAGTAGTAAGTATTTCGGCGGTTATTTTCACTTGAATGTTTTTCACTAATTTTCACAGAGTTTTTTGCAGGTTGAAGGCGGTTCCAGGGAAACTGACTTATCCCTTTTACGCTGCCACCAAATATTATACGGAACCCGGAAAATTGGTTTTTAAAAAAAAGATTTAATTAACACTGAAAGTTTTAATTAGCAGAAAAATACTTATTTAATGACAATAAGTAGATTTAATAAAAATGAGCGGCGCGACCGAGAGCTGGGATGAGACTGACTGGGAATGGTGGATCGTGGGAGAAAGCAATATTGTCTATTTTGCAACAGTAGTTAGGATAGGTGCAACGTAAGGGAAATAGGATGGGAAAGCCGGGTATAACAGCACGCATATTTGAAAATCAATAAATATGTCAAACAATTGTCGTTACTGATAGTATTTAAAATTTTAAAAATCCACATGACTTGAATTAACAAAAACTTGAAGAATTTTTATACTTGACACTGGCTAAATACACTAATCGTGTGGAGCCATAATTAAAAAAAATCTATAATCAGAATATTGTGATTAATTAATGAAATAATTAATATCGTGGAATAGGAATGTTTTTCGACTGAAATGGCAAGGTAACCAGTGAAATTACAGGGCATGTGAGACTTAACATCCTTATGTCTCAAGGTAACGGGCGCAGTGCAGTGACAATCAAAGTTCTGGACTGCCAGAATTTTGCATGCCGCTGTATCTGTAATAGGTAGACGTCATCACTTACCATCAGGCAAGCATCGTGCTTGTCCCGTTACCTTATAACATTAAAAAAATATGTAATGCTATCCACAAATGGCTATTTGTATTTGCGTATTTGCTATGTGTGACATAAATTACATGTGTGGAGGGTATATTTGCGAATGTTCGCCTATTTGTGTATTTGGCATATATACCAAATAACGAACATGCTTTACCGCACGTCTGTCGGTTTTTAAGGCACATAAAAGAAGACAAACAATATTCTATTCGTGATTGCTTATTGACAATATTAGAAAATTATTGTCAATAAGCAATAACGAATAGCATATAGCAATGTGTGGAGGGGCGATGACCCTTATTAATTTGCAGTTTACGGTATCGACGGGACAAACAATTGAACATCAAATGATTGGCAGTTTAGAAACCCAGGAACATTTTTGCAAAATATTTTTCCTTGTATATTTTTTTTAGGTCAATTATTCATTGTTTTTAATACTTATTATCCTATTCATGACAAAGACAATTACAAAAATACAAAAATCATAAAAATTGGTCTAGCCGTTCTTAAGTTATAAGTGGTATTACTAACACGACTTTGTTTAAAATATATAGATGTAAAAAAAACTGGCCATGTGCGAGTCAGACTTTAGTCCCACACACGGAGGGTTCCGAACGCCATCTAACGAATTTCTAACGAACTTCTAATCTAACACCAAACCAACTAAGTAAACGTTAACACAAAGGTAATTAATATTATTAAATCTGGAAGACCGAGTGTTCGTACGACTAACTAAACTAACTTCCCACTGAATACTGATTCTAGCTAATAATTGAAATTCTTTAAGTACTAATATAGAAGATACATTAATCAATACCGTACACTAATGTACTACATGCTAATCTCTAATAAGTAAACAAATTGACCGAGGCCCACAAATTTAACAAATGAAACGCTTGCGCGTGCTAATTTTTCCTGTGTTGCCATCTAGCTGCTTCGAGGTGAATTAATTGCAAAGGCACACAGGTACAGTACAGTACACAGGTAAGTTATTTGTAGTTGATTGCAGATTGAACACCGATCTTTGCCAAAAGCTACTTCTACTCTCCAATAGATGTCGGGAGGAGTCATATTTTAAGTTGATTATTGAAAACACGAATAAAATAACATTTCTGAAAATGAATCCTAGCTAGATCGATTTATCGCCCCCGAAATCCCCTGTTTACTAATTTTTTATTAAACCGCTCGAGCCGTTTCCAAGATTCAGATTCAGATTCCGAGATTAAGGGAAACACGTTAATAAAAAACACGTTTTTTGTTTTAAACTATTTAATTTTTAACTTTGTTCTGTTTTAGTATTTGTTGTTAAAGCGGCAACAGAAATACATCATCTGTGAAAATTTCAACTGTCTAACTATCACGGTTCATAAGATACAGCCTGGTGACAGACGGACAGACAGACAGACAGACAGACAGACGGACAGCGGAGTCTCAGTAAAAGGGTTCCGTTGGTACCCTTTGGGTTCGGAACCCTAAAAACAGGTGTCCGACCGTGAAGGAAAATTAGTTAAATAAAATTAATGTTATAGTACAAGAAGTCCCGTATTTTAATCGTAACACATTTATGGTAACACTTCAAGCATATGCCGAAATACGTAAGCCAAAGGGAAAGGCTATGGCAGGCGGCATATTTCGATAAGCCGATATTTTTGAAAATGCCGAAAAAACCATGATTCATATTAAAAATAACAAGAGAAATATTATGTTTCTTTGAAGTGTCACACACTTTATATTTTTGTGCATGCACAATTGGGTTAACAAATGCAATCCACTAATTTCGTCGTATCGATGGATCGAACCGTGGCTTAATTGGCAGAGCACCTGGACGTGTAATCCGGGGGGTGCGGGTTCGAGTCCCGTCGGTACGATGAACATTTTGGATTGTGTTTAACAATTTACAAAAATATAAAGTGTGTGACACTTCAAAGAAACATAATATTTGATATACGCAGTGCAACATCTGTCGTCGGATTTGAAAACTGTAATGATTTCTTCCGAATGATTAACTTACGTAATAAGTAGTCATATATGGCACCACCAATGCATAATTGATTTAATAAATGCAATCCACTAATTTCGTCGTATCGATGGATCGAACCGTGGCTTAATTGGCAGAGCACCTGGACGTGTAATCCGGGGGGTGCGGGTACGAGTCCCGTCGGTACGATGAAAATTTTGGATTGTGTTTAACAATTAACAAGAGAAATGTTGTTAAGAATGGGAAAATTTCCCTATATGCCGATATAGGGCAATTTTCCAGGGAAAATTTAGTATACATCGTTCATTAAAACAATCGTAACTTTCGTTTTTATTGGTATCGATGTTTTATTTTATTTTGCCTAATGTCCGCGATTGATGAGGCCGGCAGAAATAGTTCAACGAGTGCTCGGACACCTGTTTTTTACATTCTGTTTAAGATAAAGAACCTGCTGCTAGCATGTGATCGCTTCGAACAACTAACATCTATTCCTGTGTATGTTATTTGTCAGTCAGTTTATAAAATACAGGGGCTATGTAAATAATGGAACATGTGTTATGATCGATCAGATCGGCACTGTGGGCGGTAACCTAGCGCTGAAGAATATGCACCACGGGTTCCCTTCGGACGTGTTCCTGTTACTTGCTACTGTCGGAGCCACTGTCACCTTGAGTGAGTATATTGAGAGTCACTTGTTTCTATAATATATAAAAATACAATAATAATTAGAAGTCATGATATGCATGGATGGACTGTGTGATAGAAGATATGGATGTCAGAGGAGTGGATGCGGTAATGACTGCGGATAGACACAAATGGAAGAGAATGACATGTTGCACCGACCTCACTTAAGTGGGATAAGGGTAGGAAGATGGTGATGATGATGCATGAAATATCACAGCCGAGTACGAGATAACCCACACATAAAATATCACAGCCGAGTACGAGATAACCCACACATGAAATATCACAGCCGAGTACGAGATAACCCACACATGAAATATCACAGCCGAGTACGAGATAACCCACACATGAAATATCACAGCCGAGTACGAGATAACCCACACATGAAATATCACAGCCGAGTACGAGATAACCCACACATGAAATATCACAGCCGAGTACGAGATAACCCACACATGAAATATCACAGCCGAGTACGAGATAACCCACCCATGAAACTGCATCACCCACATTCGACACGTGAGGCTAATTTTTACGCTCATACTTAGCGTCGTAGACAAAGTTTGTTTTGCTGGCATTCAAATTGTGGCAGTAGGAAATGTAAATATAACAACCTGTGCCCCGCGGCTTCGCCCGCGTTAAATATTATCCTATAGCCTAATCCATAATACTGGCTATCTCTGTGCAAAATGTCAGCTAAATCAGTACGGGCCGTTTGATAGTGAAAAAGTCCCAAACAAACAAACAAATATACCGACTTTCTCATTTATAATATTGGTGTTGATTAGCAAGTAATATTAAGGTGTGACCACAGTACACACACACGATGTTCGAAAACAAACTCGGAAATTAGGATAATGCAAGTGGCATATTGCTGACTTTAACGTTTATAAAGTTACACACGAATGATAACACGAAAACAAGAAGCAGTGAATGATGTAACCCGGTAAACATTTCAGTAAACAACACGTTGAAAAAGAAACAGGTGAAAATGGAGCCGTTCCTGAAAGAAAGTCTCAACAACATCGTTATAATGGACGTGAGGCTGCCGCCGCTGGCGGAAACTGATCTCATAAGAACGTACAAGGTAACATTATATATGTATAGTACATGGAATTATACCTATTCAACTAACTATAGCATGATATTTTATCTAAATAGGAAGAAATATGACTCGTGGCTGTAATATTACAGATAATGCCTCGAGCTCAAAACGCCCATGCGATAGTAAACGCTGGCTTTTATTTCCAACTGGATAAAGAGAAGAAAGTCGAATTCGCCAACATAGTGTACGGGAACATAAGCCCCAGCTTCACGTCCGCCAAACGGACGGCGGCTGCGCTGCGAGGACTACGACTGTTCGATGATACCACAGTTCAAACAGCTCTGGTGACCCTCGACGAGGAGCTGGTGCCGGAGGACGATCCTCCCGAGCCCTCCCCCGAATGTCGGAAGGCAATCGCTTTAGGACTCTTCTATAAGGTAAAGCTGAATAAAGAAGCTAAAGCTATTAAGAGTTAGCTACATAATCTCCCTTATGTAAATACGAGTCTGATTATCTAGCTGACGCTTCCAGGGCTACGCCTCGCTTGAACTACCATTAAGAGTTAGTTATCCCTTTGGGATAAATATAATATTATTAGTGCACTTGTGACGTTCGCAAGACGACACGCCTCCCGTTCGACGCATTAGGTTGTACTTACATAAAACTTTTTAACAAAAAATTAAACCGCCGAAAAAACTGAAATGCAAAAAATAATACACCTTTTTTTTCAATCAAAATTACTTAGGTATACATACTTACATTCGTTTAAGAACTTAGTTATTATGTTTAGTTAAAAACTCAAAACAACAAAAATAAATACTATGGACTAACAGTATTTTAAGAACTTCATTATTAAAGTTAAATAAAAAAGGTGTATTATTTTTTGCTTTTCAGTTTTTTCGGCGGTTTAATTTTTTGTTAAAATGTTATATTTTATATTTTTTTGTGGCCATAATCTACTATGTTATAAGCCGACATCATTGCTTACCCCGGGCCTAGACAAACGTTTTTATCCTAAGTAATAATAATAATTTAAGATCATTTAAACAACTAAAAGAACCGACTTCCAACGTCGCGTCAATTTCAATACTAAGTTTGAGGTGTTTATCTTCATATCTCTGGAGATACTTAACATATCTCGATGAAATTTCAATGGTACCTACCACCTATGAAATAATATCATCATCATCATAATCAGCCGGTATCAGTCCACTGCTGGACATAGACCTGTCCCAAGACACGCAACTGAGCCCGAGTTCGGCTCTTTGTTTTTTCCAGTGTTTGTTGACATACATTGATGATATGATAAAATCATCAAAATAATGATACCTTTATCCATTATTTTTGTTGATTTATTCAAAACGGCTTGACCGATTTCGTTAAAATTTAAATGGGACCCCCTTGGGGGTATATACCCTTTCCAATAAAAAAAGAATGATCGAAATCAGATTACTCTGTAAAAAGTTATGCGTGATCATACATAAAAAAATATATACGCGTCGACTTGATAACCTCCATCGTTTTTTTTTCATCGGTTAAAAAGGCTGGCTATCACACGACAGTCGCGAGTGGACTCAGTGAAACGTTATCCATATTATCCAACCACTCCCGGCTCAGTCTACTGCAACGGTTCCCGGCCAGATATGAGGCCCACTGCCACTTCAGTCCGCTAATCCGTCAAGCTACCTATGTCGATTATTCTCTAGCAAAATGAGCTCGTTCTAGAAATCCCATCCCTCAGAGAATCACCCAGCATAGCATTCGCCATAGCTCGGTAAGCACGTCTTCATTGGTGAGCTGATCGAAGGATAATGAGTGTGTAACATTATAATCAGGCAGTCCTGTCCGCGAGCCCCGCGGCCGCCGTGAGCGCGCGGCACGCGAGCGGGGGCAGCCCGCTGGCGCGCGGCGTGTCCCGCGGCCAGCAGACCTTCGACACGGACAAGTCGCTGTGGCCGCTCAACAAACCTGTGCCCAAGCTGGAGGCGCTCACTCAGGTACCTGCACTGTTCACTTTTCTCGGAGTCATCTTTACATAGGTCATTTCACAGTATTTTCTTTAAGACGAGCATTGAGTTGACCATTTTGATTTCTAAATTACGATCGCTGTTTCACGTGTAACGATCGTCGTTCTCTTCTGCATTCAGATTTGTTGTTTTATTTTGTGTGTATATTGATTGTATAACTTTCGCAATAGTGTATTTATTCAATATTACTTAGCAATATTTTCCGACATAAAACGTTTATAGTCTAATGGATTCGGGAAGTACATACATGCACGAACTTTCCGCACTCTGTCGCCTTTAGCTCAAGATCTTTGACGGGTACTACCGGGTACCGCATTCTGGCAAGGCGAGACTTGCCGTGAGCGCGACGCGGACGACACTATAATGAGGATCCGTAACGTTTTTAGTTGAAAATACAGATTTATAGAGCTAAGAAACATAATATAGTGTAAAAATGTTTGTTCTACGAAAAAAATTGACGAATTTATGACCGAATTACTAGCGAAGTTCACAGAGTGTGCGTGGCGCGTTAGCTGTGACGTCACTGTGAGGGTTCGCCGCCACTAGCCAGTTTTTAAAAGCTTTTATTTATTTTTAACCGACTTCACAAAAAAGGAGGAGGTTCTCAATTCGTCTGTATGTTTTTTTTTTTTTTTGTGTAAGTTACGCAATTTCTCCGTCAATAGTGAACGGATCCAAATGATTATTTTTTTAATAGGTAGGATACGTTTCCGAGGTGGTCCCATTTTGATGAACTCCCCCATGATGAACCCCCATGAACTGGCTCTCAAGGATAGCTGCCTGAACACATAAGATGTTTGGCGACAGATTTTCTAACTTGAGGGTGGTAGCTGGCCAGGCGGACACTAGATAGATCCTACCACCATGCGGGGGTTGTTGGTTTATTAACGATGTTTTCCTTCACCGGAGGGCAACTGTGAGAAGCACACATATATTTTTCGATCGAAAAATTCATTGGTGCACGGCGGTTTGAACTCGGTACCACGGCATCAAAACCGACTGTTCTCCCAATTACGCCACCGGGCCCTCAATAAATAATTATATATTAATAATTATAATAAATAATTATATATAAATATAAATAATTTGTCTTCACAGGAATGTTCTACCGGGCAAACACTGCAAAAAAAAATGTATAAGCATAATACCACAGATTATATAATAGTTACTACGTAAATAATACTTTCCGTTGTTAGGTTGGCTACACAGTGATTGTGATCATAATTCGGGTTTCAACAATATAGGGAAGTGCCTCTAATAACGTAGTAGAGTGATTCAGTACTCTGTTGGCCATATGGCGGCAAGTAATGTTAATAATCGCAAATAATACTTTTTTATATTCATTTTGGAATGCAACTAGTCCGTGTTATAAAAGTATTTGGAATTATTGTAATAAAATAGACACTTAATTATCGTGTGTGTCAGATGCTTTAATTGCACAGGGCCATTTTGGACATTGTCCTTTGATACCTTGATGACATAATTATTACTAGTGAATATTATCACTCTAGCGCGGCATTTAAAGTCAATTTTTTTAGGGTTCCGAACCCAAAGGGTACCAAATGAACACTTTCTGAGACTTTGTTGTCCGTTCGTCCGTCCGTCCGTCCGTCCGTCCGTCCGTGTGTCTATACATATGTGCGCACTTTACGGATCTGTATCTTCTTAACCGTTATAGGTACATACTTGAAATTTTCACTAAGTATATATCCGTCAGTGCATAACGGCCCAGACACGAAATTTTATAGATGCATGTAATTTAATTAAAACTTGTTATGCACTAAAAAGGGTAAAATAAGTTATTTTTCAAAAAAAAAAAACCGACTTCATAATCACAAACAGGCACTCAAAAGCGAAAAATAAATTACTTAAAATTATTATAAGCGCTACCCACTTATCTATTTGAAGTCGGTGCCAGCCAAGTCTATTGGATAGTAGATAGATACTATGTATGTAGTAGTAGTAAGTAGGTACATGTAGGTTAGTAAGTAGGTAGATACATGTAGGTATTATCTATCTACTACCTATTAGACTTGGCTGGCACCGACTTCAAATAGATAAGTGGGTAGCGCTTATAATAATTTTAAGTAATTTATTTTTCGCTTTTGAGTGCTTTTGTGATTATGAAGTCGGTTTTTTTTTTTTAAATAACTTATGTTTATGTATGAACCCGCATAACATTTTATAGTTTTCCAATTTTGATAATTCTTTTGTATTGGATAGGGTATATCTCGAAATCGGTCACATATAAATTTGGAAACAAAAAATTCAACACTAAAGGTAGAAAAACAAGGGGTGATTTATTATTCACTAACAGATTTTAATGCTGAGTTGTGTTTTACAAAAAAAAAAACCTCACGATGAATGAATTTCAGACCTTCTCTTATATGTAGACCTCTCAGTCTCTGGATTTCTGTTAAAGCTCGTTCACCGTGAAGTTTTGTTTGTACCACAGAATAATGAATAGTACAAGTAATACAAATCAGCATTAAAATCTGTGAGTGAACAATAAACTGCCCCCTGTGTTCCTACCCTTAGGACTACATTGTTTTCCTACCCTTAGGACTACATTGTTTTCCTACCCTTAGGACTACATTTTTTAAAATTTATTATGTGACTAACTTACGTACTGACGTATACGCTGTCCAATAACAAAAGAGTTATAAAATCGGACTACTCTGTTAAAAGTTATGCGTGGACATTCATTACAATCAGTGAGTGAACAACGATCCCCTGTTTTCCTACCCTTAGGACTACATTTTTTTTAATTTATTATGTGACTAACTTACGTACTGACGTATATGCTGTCCAATAACAAAAGAGTTATAAAATCGGACTACTCTGTTAAAGGTTATGCGTGGACATTCATTACAATCAGTGAGTGAACAACGATCCCCTGTTTTCCTACCCTTAGAGTTGGATTTTTTTTCCAAATTTATATGTGACTTCTGGAGTGGAACTTCGAGTTATACGCTATCCAATAAAAAATAATAAATCATATAATCAATCATCCCTTGTTTTCCTACTCTTTGCCTTGGAGTTTTTTTCCTAATTTATATACGACCAATTTCGGAGTATACCCTTTTTAATAAAAAAGAATTATCAAAATGCGACAACTCTGTAAAAAGTTATACGTGATCATACATAAACAAATAATCTGGCGAGCGGCGAAAAATCCTCACAGTGACGTCAAACGCGTCCGCGTACATCGGGGGGCACGGTAGTGCCCCCGCCAAGTCGAGCGCAAACACTGCCGTACCATCCTTTACTGGAACCATTTCGCCGCATTTTCAGGCCCCTATTTGAGAACCTTTGGATAAGACCAGAACGCAGAAGTTTTCGTCATCCAGTAAGCTGAAAAACTAAAAAACTATGGCTAGAAAACTATAAAAACTAGGATAATCAAAGATCTGGAGTACCTGGTGACCCTTAACTGAAAACACAAGAGCCCAACCAAACTATTAAAGATCGACATACCGCCTTTACAAAAAATATTTAACTTTGATTGATGTCAAAAATCGATGGTCTGAAGTATCTGATGAAGAACCCTCAGCTTGTCTCAGCTGTATTAGAGACTAGCAGCCCGCCCCGGCTTCGCACGGGTAGAACATATATGCCTACAAAATTTGCATCAGTTTATTGCATCGAATATAAAATATATGTAACAATCATCGTCATATTTCATCTAATTTACACAAAACCTTAACGAATTATGCACCTAAACCTTCCTCATTAACACTCTGGCTATTGGTGAAAACCGCATGATAATCCGATCAGTAGATTGAGATTATTGCGAACAGATAGATAGATAGATAGAAACACTTTATTGAACACCTTATTAAAAGAAACAGAGTATTACTTAACAACTAATTATAATAGTGTAACAACAGGCGGTCTTATCGCTGAAAGCGATCTCTTCCAGACAACCTTTAGATGGAGAAATATGTAAATAGATACGGCGGTGTACAGTGTATAAGTAAATAAGACATAAGCTATTAAAGGATACTAAATTAATACAAAGAAAATAATAATAATTACTTTGATACATATACATAATAAATTAAATAATACATATATATATATATATAATATATATATGGATATACATATATATAACATATTATTAGGAGTGTATATAACAAACGTATGTAATATAACTAACCAAGATAATACGACTTAACGCGTTCCTTGAATGTATATATAGTTTGTGATTGTTTTATCTCTAAAGGAAGCGCATTCCAGAGTCTGACAGCTTGAACAGCAAACGACTTATCATAGAAAGTGCTGCAATGAGTAGGAATAGAAAGCATTAGATTCTCTGATGACCTTAGCGAAAGGGAGTTAGTGGTGTGAAGAAATTCGAAGAGTGCTTTTAGATAGCTAGGAGAAGTGGGATAAAATAAAATATTATAAAGGAGTGACAGAATGTGTGTATTCCGGCGAAGACGAATAGGCAGCCACTTGAGCTTACGACGGAATTCTGAAACATGGTCATATTTGCGAAGGCCAAATATGAACCTAATTGCAAAATTTTGGAGCCGCTCAAGCTTATTTAGCTGCTCCTCTGTGAGGTCTAGATAACATGCATCGGCGTAGTCGAGAATAGGGAGAAGAAGAGACTGTGCTAGCGCAACTTTAGTAGCCGTTGGTAAAAAATTTCTTAACCTCCTCAAAGCCCCTGCAGAAGCAAACATCTTGCGGCTAATGGCCGCAAGTTGTGGTCCCCATGACAGGTAGCGATCAAATATAATGCCTAGATTTTTTACAGTTTCGCTGTACGGAATCGTTAACCCTTCAAAGACTACTTGTGGTGTCGTACTCCAGTTAATTTTAGCGATAGTCCTTGAGCTTCCAACAATTAACACTTGCGTCTTACTTGGGTTCACTGTTAATCCGTGCGCCTTACTCCACTCCGATATATTCACTAGATCTTTGTTAATATTGCTAATAGCATGAGGCAGTTGATCAAGTGAAGCTTGAGAGTAGATTTGCAGATCGTCTGCATAGAGGTGGTAGGGAGAAGTGAGTTTAAGAGAAATAGAATTAATAAAGAGGGAAAAAAGAAGAGGTGATAAGACGCCGCCCTGTGGCACGCCGGCAGCGGTTCCACACCAAGTAGAGTAAGACTCTTCGATGCGGACACGCTGACGACGGCCAAACAGATAACTGTAAAACCAGTCAATTGCCATGGGAGATATGTTGATAGAGTGAAGAAATGCAAGGAGAATGTCAAAATCAATGGTATTGAAAGCGTTGCTGAAGTCCAGAAGGGTTAACACAGTTACTTTCCCTTTGTCCATTCCTAAACGGATATCATCGGTTATTTTAACGAGGGCAGTAACTGTGCTATGTCCAGGGCGAAACCCAGACTGGAAGGGATTAAGGAGGTGATTTATTTATTTATTTTTTATTTATTTATTTATTTATGGTAAGCCAACAGTTTCGATTAAAACTAAATGATTTACAGTATATAAACCATGAAACCAATTAAAGGCTCACACGTATACGAAAACAGATTTTGGTATGAAAAAATGTGAGCATAAACATTAAGTAATACATACGAGTAACAATATAAATATAGAAACAATAAACATACTTATAGATTTTGAAAAGAAAAACTCAGCAAATACACTATTCACAAAAAATACTATTTGATCATGGAAAAAAATTCAGCACACAACCGCCGTCTTACAGTCGCGTCACTGGTACAAAATAAATCAAAATCATAAAGTTGACTTAACTCATTGAAGTTGCTGCTTGCTCGCCATATGAAACTATTTTGCCGGTAATATGTGTTTACTGAAGGAATATGGATAGGTGGGTTATACCGTAAACACTTAACAGGGACATTCAGTTTTATTTTACTAGTAAGTTCCGGGCTGTTAATACGATTGGAAGTTATCTTGAGCAGGAAGGTGATATCAGCTATACTACGTCGAGATGATAAAGGAAGAAAATGAAATCGTCTACAAAGTTGCATGTAGTCATTAGATTTGTATTGCACGCCTAAACGGAAACACAAATATTTAATAAACTTCTTTTGAATATTTTCAATACGGTCAATATACTTATTATAACGGGGATTCCATATTTGCGATCCATATTCTAAAATGCTTCGTACATATGAACAGTACAGAATCTTAAATGTTTTGACTTTGTTAAATTGTTTTGAACTTCGCATAATAAAACCTAAAGCTCGCGAAGCTTTGCTCACTATAGCTTCAATATGCTCATCAAACAAAAGTTTAGAATCATGTAGCACTCCGAGGTCTCTAATTATTTTTGCTTTTTGGAGGTTCTGGCCTTTGAGAACATATTCAGACGACACAGGTGTCTTCTTACGTGTAAAAGTTACTACAGAACACTTCAAAGGGTTCAAGTCTAATTTGTTACGATTACAGTAATCATCTAACCGTAGCAAATCGGCCTGCAGATCTTTTGAATCTTGAGTAGAATTGATAGATTTAAATATTTTCATATCATCTGCAAAACATAAGATATTAGAATGGATGCAGCATTTGGAGATGTCATTGATAAAAATAAGAAATAGAAGGGGCCCCAGAAGTGATCCTTGGGGCACACCGCTGGGTATCTTCATCCAGCCAGAAATATAGTTACTAATGACCACAGCTTGAGTCCGGTTATCAATATAAGATGAGAACCACCTTAGTAGATCTCCTCTTATGCCGATGTTAGCCAATTTAACAATTAGCAATTGGTGATCAATACGATCAAAAGCTTTGCTATAATCTGTATATACCACATCCACTTGACCACCAGCATCCATGGCCTCAGTTAGAAAATCATTTAGCAAGAATAAGTTGGATACTGTTGATTTATGTCTAAGAAAACCATGCTGAGAGGAATGTAGGGAATTATTTACAGCTGCATGAAGTTGATTATAAACTATTTTCTCAAAAACTTTAGCAATAATACACAGTTTAGAAATCGGTCTATAATTAGTTACTTCGGTTTTAGATCCTTTTTTATGAATAGGTGTAATAAACGCAGATTTCCAGATGCTAGGAAAGTGATTAATTTTAAGCGACTTCTCAAATAAAAGACTAATAGGAAGAGCGATAGATTTGGCTGTATTGATTAAAAATATTGAACATATATGATCTGGACCAGCCCCTTTAGAAAGGTCAAGATTAGTCAAGAGTTTTGTTACTTCAGCTACATCAATTTCAATATGGCTTACATCAGAAATCTGTTCCGAATCGCATGCATGTAAAGGCGAAGTGCTATTAACATTATTTGCGGTGAGAAAAGTGGAATAAAAATAGTCAGAAAAAAGATTACAAATATCTTGACCAGAGTTAGCCGTAACATCATCCAAAGTCACAGTGCTGGGGATACCGCCCGATTTAGATCTTGACTTTAAGTAGGACCAGAAACATTTAGGATTATATTCTATAGATTTTTCAATTGAATTCATATACTGATCATAGCAATGTGTTTCTACCTTTCGAGCTCTTTCGCGCAATAATTTATAACTATGTAAATCTGACCTATTGCCGTAAGTCTTATATTTATGCAGGTACTTAAATTTTTCTTTGATAATTTTTATAAGAGCTCTCGAGTACCATCTTGGATATGACTCGCTGGTCACACACTTTGAGGGTACGTATTTATTTCGTAGGTCCTCAATCACCGAGTAGAAGTATGAGACTGCTTCGTCCATTGACGTGGTACTAATATTACTATACCAGTCAGTATTTGAAATAATGTTATTAATGGTAACATAGTCACCTTTATTATATAGGTATTTAATTAGTGACGAAGGTTTTAATGAAGCTATTTCAAAAAATTCTACGTTAATTGATAGGGTTTTATGATGAGGGTCAAGAGGAACAAAAGGACAATCACACTCAGACACTGTAACATTGTCGTTAGATAAGACCAAATCTAAAATTCTGTTAAAATCGTTACGAATACCATTGTACTGGCGCAAACCACATACATTTAGTTCATCGACGAGCAAATGTTCATCAGTCGAGCTTACGTTAGCAGGCGAGTAGTATGAGTTAGAACTCGATATCCAGTTAATTCCACTCAGATTAAAATCGCCTAAAATAAGGAACTTGTCAGAAGGATTCGTCAATATTAAGTCATTCAGTTTAGTTAAGAAATTAGTTAATTGTTGTGAAAATGAATAACCCAAGTTTTGGTTACATAAATAAATAGTACATAAATGAAGCTTAATATTGTTATTTTGATTTTTAAATGATAAAGTGAGCCACAAGTCCTCAGCTGAAGATTGGTATGTGTTAAGTTGAGTAGTTAGAATATCTCTTCTTACCGCTATCAATACCCCTCCTCCGCGCGACTGGCCCGTCGCTAAATAATCACGATCCCTCCGCCACACTATAAACCGATCATCAAAAAGTTCGCTACTTGATATACTATCGAGTAACCAGGTTTCTGTTAAAACAATTATATCATAACAGTTACTTAAACACAGATTACGATAAAAAACATCTGTTTTAGAACGAAGCCCCCGTACGTTTTGGTAGTATATATTAAGTTTATATATCTTTAACTTTTTATCCATTTTTATATAGGAAAAATAGTTGTGGATATAATATCAAATTAATCATTTTTCTGTTTAAAATAACCAGCAAAAATAAATAGAAATAGCATTTGAAAAAACAATATTCGCGCGTAAATGCGTAATTTAAAATATATGCGTAAATTAAATAGTAGGCATAAAAGTAAATCACATAAATAGGACAGAGCAAGCAGCATTCAATATGCATTAGAGAGAAAGAGAAGACAATAGCAGCACAAATACGCACCTCAAAGCAGATACAATAGATGTTTACTTCGAGTGAGCGAAACCAGTTCGGCTGGACTTTGGTCGAGCCAGGGGTTAAGAACATTCGGTGTAATGTATGTTTATTTAGATTAATGTCTAGTGTAATAATAAACTTGGGGAATAAGTATGTAGTAATGAAAGTTAGGTGATTAAACATAACCGTGTGCAGTAAATATACTTTGCACGTAACACAGTATGATAATGAGCAAGTTATTTCGATGGTGTATAAAATATAATAGTTTATGTAATAGTTATAAAAGCATATTAAGATAGTTTGTTTAAATCACTCTCTTTTAGAACTACGAATACCCGTGAAGTGTCGTTCTTGCGCACGTGTATTTTTCCAAATTTAACCCACACGTAGTTAAATTCTTTTTCCTTGGCAAAGATCTTGATTTTATTTAGCAGATTCTTGGTCTCTGCGTTAAGGTGGTCATTTATAAATACGCGTTGGGTTTCTTTGAATCCAATATCACAAGCTGATAGGTTTTTAGTGGCACGGGCAGCTGCTACAAACTCCTCCTTTACGTACCGATTAATGAAACTCACGATTATCGATTTTTCTTTCGAGTTATGTATTGGCACTCTATATACATAATTAATCTGAGTTTTGGGGAATTTATAATTGACTTTAGTGGATATGGAGTCAACAATTGAAAATAAATTTTCATCCCTCTTAATTGGAACCCCCTTAATCTCGACGTTGTTGAGTCTTGAACGTTGATCGTCGATGGATTGCTACATCTTCATGGCATCAACTATTTTTTGAAGACTGTCAACTTTGTCACCCAGCTTCTCGAGTGGGATCAGTCGCGACTCCACATCCGCAACCCGGGCGGTGAAATCATCTATCTTGTTAACGGTAAATTCACTAGTAGATTTCACCTCCCTCAGCTCCTGTTTAATAGACTTGACATCCTCAATAAGACCTGGTAGTTGAGTAAGCTGGGCGAGTTGCTTCTTTATTCCTTGAACTTCCTTCAGCACCATTTCGAGTGACGCTACCTCAAAACCAGGCGCTACAGGCGATGGAGTCGGAGAATGACCTCTGCAGGAAACACACTTCCATGACGCTCGTCTATCTGATCCGAGCTTCCTCCATCCCACTTCAGTGATCTGCGCACAGCCGAAATCAAGGTGCTTCTTACACGACCCGCATTGCACGCCATCATTAAATTCGTTACCGCAAATAGTGCACTTCATTTTATTTTCAATTAGAGCCAAAGGTTGGTGACCTCTGAAATCACAATATGACTAGTGGCGCGTGCTAACTTAACGAGTGCTCACAATAGACGATATAGTTAGTGATTGAAGATAAGGAAGGAGTGTAGCTGATTATGGACAAGGCGCTCAAGTACTTTGGAGAGGAAAGGTAGAATGGATATAGGGCGGTACTCGTTGAAGGACTTGGGATTAGGTTTTTTGGGCAAGGGAATGATTTGAGCGTCTTTCCATTGTAACGGAAAGGTGCTACTGGAAGTTGAGAAATTAAGGATGTGGTGTAGGACAGGGAGTACGATGTCAAGGATAGGGATAAGCATGTTCCGGCTAATACAATCGACTCCAACTGCATTTGAAGTTATAGATAGCATACTCTTCTTCACATCTCCAATAGAAAATGGACTAAAGAAAAATTGAGAATGGTCAGGAGTTCTAAGGGTAGACAAATAAGTTAAAGTGGTGGCTTTATCGGAATCTTTAATAGAAGGAGTTGAAACAAAATGCTTATTTAACGTATTGATATCTAAAGAATTTGGGATAGAGTTACTATGACGGGATTTACCGACTCCAAGAGACCTAAGAAATTTCCAAACCTTAGCTGGGTCATCGTTTTCGACAGATTTGTGGATATGGCGACGTTGAGCATCCCTACACACCCTATTGCAGCGATTACGGGCACTCGCATATTTATCTTTACTACTCTTATTTGGAAAGCTCTTATACCGAGTTTTAGTGACAGATTTTTTGTGCATCAGCGATTTAATATCATCAGAGAGCCAAGGTGCGGGCAAGTGTTTGATTTTAATCTGTTTCAAGGGAGCGTGTATATCATACAGTTGAGTTATAAGACTGTTGAAAATGGACACCTGATCATCTACGGACTCAGCTTCGATAACAGGAGTCCAATCAATTTTCTCTGCATCCTTGATGAAGAGATCTTGATTCATGCTACCAAAGCTACGCTGCAGAATTATGGTGGGTTTAGGTTTAGGAGGGCGGATTTTATAGGACAGATATAGCAAGTCATGATAGGAGAACGCATCAGCAGAAACCTGACCGTGCTTATTAACATGGCTTAGAGAGGAAACAATAATCAAGTCAAGAAGGGAAGGAGCACAGTTAGGAAAATGATGCGTAGCGCTAAGAGAAAGAAGTTGAAGATTCGTAGATTCGACTATAGAAGTAAGGTTAGATGAACGATGATCGTTTTTTAAAAGACAGGTATTAAAATCGCCCATAATGATAGAGTGTTCATAAGAAGGTATAAGATCCTCAAGCATGTTTTCGAAGGAAGAAAAATAATTGATGCGTAAGGTGGGACAATAGAAGACGCCTAGGAGAACTTTGGTGTGGGACAGAAGAACTTCTATAAAAAGGTGCTCACCAGCGTTCGTGGGTGGAGGTTGCGCAGAAACACTAATTACGGAGAAGGAGATGTGTGCACGTAGGTAAATGGCAACCCCCCCTCCGCCGCCAACGGCACGATCATTTCGTATTAGGCGAAATCCAGGTAAAGGGTACAGGATTGAGGGAAGACATGGTTTGAGCCAGGTTTCAGAAACAAGGATCGCATCAATATTTTTGTTATCAAATGATGCCAGCATGTCTGGGAAATGAGCCGGAATACTTTGGGCGTTAAGATGAATTACGTTAAAGTCTTTAGGTACATCAGAGAATTGAGAATCCAGAATTTCCGAGAGACTCGGAATACTCGCAAAGCTGTCACTGCTATCACTATTTTCGCTAGACGAACATGATAGAAAAGTATCGGAGTTGTTGCTGTTATCAGAGATAGACATTATCACTTAAGTTTATAATAAACCAGAATATGTATTAGATGATATAGTTATATACTACTTAAAACTTCAAAATATATATAATTATGTTATATGTGTAAATGTAATATTACAGACAGACAGACGCAGTGATGGACTTTGTTTTATAACACTTACGTAGTGATATTGGACGGCCCTTTGGCGTAAAGGATAGTTACCCTGATTCTGACCCGACGGTCGTCGTCTAGCTATATACCTACCAATTAAAGTTTTATGTGCATTCATGAATCATGAGTTTTCGTACAGTGGTAGTGGGATCATTAAATCTACCAAAAAGTATAATAGCTTACCACCAAGGAGAACATCTGCCGCCGTAACCTTACGCGTTCCCCGACGCAAAATGTAGGGGTAATATACGTTTAACGTGTGTATCTGTGTGTCTGTCTGTAGCATCTTAGCACCTAACCGGATGGACCGATTTTGTTTTTATTATTGATAGTTTTTTTTGTTTGATAGATGTCTTCATCGAGAGTTTTCTTAGCTTTGATTCATGAAAATTCGTTCAATCGTTATAAAACTATGAGCTTTTTTCTAGTTAATTGCGCTATGAAACGAACTTTCATAGGTCTGATCAATTCTAAAATCTTCTTCTTCAACGATATTGTAAGAACATGGAAGACATTGACCTGATGCTGGGACATCTCCTGGACTCTACAGAATACTCAAATCCTCACCAACTTACAGCTCAGATTTTAAATGTCGTGTTTAGAGTCATTGGAATGCTTTTATTTTAATGAAAAGATTATACATAGATCAGTCGGGGTGGTTTAAAATATTATATTATTATATATATAGATGAATATTATTTTATACAATAGATCATATTATTATACTTTATTGACTTCAAATTGATTGTGATCGGTGGGGATCTACAGCATAGCTAAGCTTATAATAATATTTTCGCAGTAACTATGACCTAATCTGTGGTTTCACTGCAAATATTTTATTAATTTTGCGATGCGTGTATGTAAAATTCGTGATATCTTCTAGAGTTTTCATTTGAATTATATACTGTAAAGGACAATTTTAATCTATAATATGTGGCCAAGCTAATTAACGTAATTATTTGGATAAGGATTTGTAGCGAACTACATTATTATTAAGTTCAGTATATTTAGTTCATAATAATTAGTTTTTGTAATTTAAAAATATTATATGAATACTTATTCTGTAATAAGATTTGCGACGCGCGCGCTGCCACTGATGTCATAGATTACCATATAGTAGTCGAGCCGGCTGCGTACGGATAACGGTACTAGCTCCCGCCGCTCGATCGGCGACGCTCGGCTCTTGTCGGTTTTCCCTTCACCAGCAGTCCGAACACAACTCTTACGCCGGGAGGCTGCGCGCGCTCACAAATATTTGTGCTTCCCGAATACGCGTAATATTTAAGTGCGCCATAATAAAATACTTTACGGATACTTATTGTTATCATTCACGCAAGTGCTTCAAGCTCACCCACCGCCATATATGGTGACCCCGACGTGATGGCAGAAGAAGAAAAAACGCTTGTGTCTGCCGTGGGCGTGAAAGTTCCGCCATTTTGGCCACATAAGCCCAGTTTGTGGTTCGTGAACCTAGAAGCACAATTTTTACTGGCGAATGTTACTGCTGACAACACAAGATACGCGCATTTAATTAGCTGTTTGGATGCTAAATATGCAGCTGAAGTTGAAGACGTTATCATCAATCCGCCTGCTATTGGCAAATATGAAAAATTAAAAGAAGAAATAATACGACGGCTTTCGACGAGTCAAGAACAACGATTGAGGCAACTACTCTCGGAAGAAGAGATTGGTGATAGGAAGCCCAGTCAATTTCTCCGCCATCTACGAAGCTTAGCCGGTGCTGACGTCAACGACGAGTTCATGCGTTCGCTGTGGGCAAACAGATTGCCGCCGTACGTTCAAGCGATAATAGCTACGCAAGATAAATCAGCGTTGGATAACGTAGCTCAGTTGGCTGATAAAGTTAGTGAAGTGATGCCAGCTCAATCTCAATCGCAAGTATGTACCGCTATGTCATCTACATCATGCAGCGATCCGAATATTGCTGACTTAACAAAGCAAATCGCCGAGTTGAGTAAACAAGTCGCTGCCTTGCAAAGTAATCAGTACAGATCACGATCGCAAACACGCAGAGGTAGTGGATATAGATACCAGAGCCGCGAAAGAAGCCAGTCTAGAAGTGGAATGTGTTGGTACCATACTCAATTTGGACAAAAAGCCAGCAAATGTCGTGTGCCATGCAAGTTCTCCGGGTCGCACTCGACGGGAAACGCCCCGAGCAGTCTTTAAGTGCGGCGAGTGACTGCCATTCTGTAAGCCGCCTATTTATGACCGACCGAAGATCGTTAGTGGAATTCTTAGTAGATACCGGGTCTGATGTCTGCGTTTACCCCGTGAAGTTATTAAAGAAGAAGTGTCAACGACAAAAGTATGTACTTTATGCCGCTAACGGAACGGAAATCAGTACCTATGGACTAATAACATTATCATTAGATTTTGGTTTAAGGCGGGCATTTTCGTGGAAATTTATAATTGCAGATACTACAAAACCGATCATTGGAATCGACTTTCTGTATCATTACTCGTTAATCGTAGACATTCGAAACAAATGCATATATGAAACTGTAAAATATTTTCGATTCATGCTAGAATCAAGGTCGTTTGTGATTTTTACTGATCATAAACCCATTACATTTGCTTTTAAAAAGTCATCAGATACCTGTTCTCCACGACAATTTAGATATATGGATTTTATCAGTAAATTTTCAACGGATATTCGTCATATTGCTGGCAAAACAAACGTCGTTGCAGACTTTTTGTCACGTTCCATCAACGAACTTTCTTATATTGATTATGACCGTCTTGCAATTTCTCAAGATACAGATAATGAACTGCAGAATATATTTCACAATGGTTCATCTCTGCAATTGAAGAAACTTGTATTTCCTGGATCGACAAAGGAAGTGTACTGCGACATAACTGGTACTCGCCCTCGTCCTTATCTCACTCCTGAATTTCGACGTTCAATATTTGATTCGATTCACGGGCTCAGTCATCCTAGTGGTAAAGCTACTACTAAGCTTGTCACTACGCGATTCGTTTGGCCCAATGTTCGAAAGGATTGTAAAGAATGGTCACGTTGTTGCGTCGAATGCCAACGTTCAAAGATTTCTCGCCATGCACACTCTCCAATCCACTCATTTCCGACCCAAAATCAAAGGTTTTCTCACGTCCATATAGACTTGGTAGGGCCTCTTCCAAGCTCGCATGATTTCCAATACTGCCTTACGGCAATAGATAGATTTTCTCGTTGGCCCGAGGCTATTCCGATTAGAGATATTAGAGCGGAATCAGTCTGTCATGCATTTTTGACAGGTTGGATATCTAGATTTGGATGTCCAACTCATGTCACTTCAGACAGAGGACGTCAATTCGTCTCCGACATTTTTGCTCGTTTAGCAAAGATAACCGGAACTCATCACGTCCAGACGACCGCCTATCATCCAGCTGCGAATGGTCTTGTCGAACGTCTTCATAGACAGCTAAAAGCCGCGATTATGGCTCATTCAACAAGCAATTGGGTTGAAGTTCTTGTCCTCTTGGGTATAAGTATATATACCCAAGTATATACTATAGTATATATATATACTATGGTATATATAAGTATAAGTCTCTTGTCCTCTTGGGCATAAGAACGGCGTGGAAGGACGACATAGGTGCTTCTTCCGCTGAACTTCTGTATGGAGAAGTTATTCGCCTACCTGGTGATTTCTTTGATCCACCTAAACAAGACGCAATAGATTATACGGATTTTGTTCATAGAATTCGTGCACATTTTTCCAATCTAAGACCTACTCCTGTCAAACATCATGGTGATGCAAAAGTTTTTATTTATAAAGGCTTAAAGACGGCATCGCATGTATTTTTGCGACAAGATGCAGTACGAAGGTCCTTGCAACCACCATATACTGGTCCATTTAAGGTTATTGCAAGTGGAGATAAATATTTTAAAATTGAAGTCAATAATAAGCATGTAAACGTTTCTATTGATAGGCTAAAGCCTGCTCATATACTTAATTCAAATATCGAGTTTACTAATAACTTACCTACACCTACCACAACAGTCCCTGCTGTACCTAAATCCGCACCAAGTCCTTCAACAGAAAGAAAAACTCGTTCTGGACGTGTTGTGCGTTTTCCCGATTTTTACCGACCTTAGTCAAGGTCTGAAAGGGGGGCTGATGTAGCGAACTACATTATTATTAAGTTCAGTATATTTAGTTCATAATAATTAGTTTTTGTAATTTAAAAATATTATATGAATACTTATTCTGTAATAAGATTTGCGACGCGCGCGCTGCCACTGATGTCATAGATTACCATATAGTAGTCGAGCCGGCTGCGTACGGATAACGGTACTAGCTCCCGCCGCTCGATCGGCGACGCTCGGCTCTTGTCGGTTTTCCCTTCACCAGCAGTCCGAACACAACTCTTACGCCGGGAGGCTGCGCGCGCTCACAAATATTTGTGCTTCCCGAATACGCGTAATATTTAAGTGCGCCATAATAAAATACTTTACGGATACTTATTGTTATCATTCACGCAAGTGCTTCAAGCTCACCCACCGCCATAGATTAATACTATATACTTGAAAATAGCCTTGGAATTTATGTAATATTTTTTAACAACAATTTTAAGATTAAAATGGTTACTGTGAGTCCACCTTAAGAGATAGACATATGCTGTCGCGGACTTTTTTATAGGTCTTATTAAGTTGTACAACTCTTGCATATAAAATATTCTTCTATCTATTTTCAATTAAGCAGCGTTCGTAAGAAACGTATTTTTTCGACCGTTTTTTTGCCGACTTAGGTTGCAAATTAGGTCTCCACGAATGTACCTTTGATTTAAACGGGATAATATATAGCCTATTTTCATTCCGAAAGTCCATTCTACGTATTAGTGAAAGAATTTTTTAAATCGGTTCAGTAGTTTTTGAGCCAAATCATTACAAACATACAAAAATACAAATGTTCTCTCTTTATAATATTAGTATAGAGTATAGATATGGTAATGCCCCCTTGTACTATTGGTACCTACATTAAAAAATCGACTGTCATTGCAAAAATCCAGCGTAGTGGGACACATCTTCTAATTTAATCTAGCCTATTGCTTCCCACTGCTGGGCGAATGCCTCCCCTTCTGCTTTTAATACGCATATAAATAAAGTACTAGACTGGCTTTTATACTTAGGTATACTTACAAGTTTACAAAGAATAAATAATGAACGCGAATGGGCAATACGAAAATGTTGCTACTGTACAAGAATCAGAACCGTAAAAAAGAAAAGAAAGATTTGTAATAATAAAAAAACTACTCCTAAAAAGAAAAATATGTGTCAAATAAGAAAATCTAATAAAATAAATCAATATACCCGCGTTTCTACAAAAAGAAGTGAATTCCCACCAAAAACATTCTGTAACAAACTAGCCAAGTCTCGATGGAGCTGCTTGTTTATCTCTAATAAATTATAGTAAAACATATTTTTAAAAACAAGCTTTTAACTGGTACATTGAACTAAAATGTTAAAAATAAATTTTAGTAAGTATTTGGCGTGTAGATACTTACCTATATTCTTAAAAGCTAAGTAAAGATCTCTCAAAGACAAATCAATCGAGCCCAAACTTTGTGGAGTTATGTTGTTTTATCACAGAGATGCCGTGGCCACCTTCCGTCTCCATCATCAGACCAGCTCCATGGTACCATATCATTGTATTGTCACCGAAGATACATAAGTACACCAAATTTGAGTCCAATCGAACATCGGGAAGTGGGTCTAATTTAGCTTCCAAGATTCCACGCGAACATACATAGTGACATACATACATACATACATTGCAAGTTAAATAAAAGCTTGTAAAAAGTAATGAAATCTAGACAAAGTCGTGCCAAGTCTAAGGTTCTTTACTGCGATTTCTTTATTTGTTGTGTGACTTGGCCGCAGAACATTCTTTATACGTTAGTGGGTACAAGTCAATTTTGTTTACACGTAATGTTATATCTGTTGTAACTACCTATGTTTGTTAAGCCAGATAAAAGCCCATACTGGTATTGGTAATTGGACGCTAGTGTCTCATTTTAGGCTGTTGTTGATTGTGCAACACATGCATTCAGCATTGACAATGCTGACATCTGCTCTCTTCTTTTTGGAGCGTCAAATCGACCACCGATCTAACATAAAATCGCGGAACAATGACTAAAGCATCATTGTTCCGAGCATAAAATAGACGGACAGACTTCTATCAATGATTAGAAGTCCGTCTGTACTGGAAATAAATTTTTATACTGATTGTTTCAAGCTCGCCTACACATAAGTATTATTGAAATACGCAGCTTTATCAAGCCTACAATTGATTGGTTATTGAATCTACGTTTTCCAAGTGGCAATTTCCCACCGTCAATGGGTAGCGGTTCTGGCGACAGATTGGTGCAATGGTGTCATGGAGCACCTGGTTTTGTACCCTTGTGTACCCTTCAACGGCCATGTCACACAACATTAACTATAATAATAAAGAAATCGCAGTAAGGAACCTTAGACTTGGCACAGAATAATGAATAGTACAAGACTTGGCACGACTTTGTCTAGATTTCATTACTTTTTAGAGATAAACAAGCAGCTCCATCGAGACTTGGCTAGTTTTTATTATACAAGCTTTTATTTAACTTGCAATGTATGTATGTATGTATGTAACTATGTATGTTCGGGTGGAATCTTGGAAGCTAAATTAGACCCACTTCCCGATGTCCGATTGGACTCAAATTTGGTGTGCTTATGTATCTTCGGTGACAATACAATGATATGGTACCATGGAGCTGGTCTGATGATGGAGACGGAAGGTGGCCACGGCAACTCTGTGATAAAACAACATAACCCCACCGAATTTGGGCTGGATTGATTTGTCTTGAAGAGAACTTTACGCTTAGATGATATCCAGGGTCTGATGATGAAGCTGGAAGGTGGCCACGGCATCTCTGTGATAAATCAACGTAACTCTACCGAGTTTGGGCTCGATTGATTCGTCTTGAAGAGAACTTTACACCTAGATGATATCCAGGGTCTTATGATGAAGCTGGAAGGTGGCCACAGCATCTCTGTGATAAATCAACGTAACTCTACCGAGTTTGGGCTCGATTGATTCGTCTTGAAGAGAACTTTACGCCTAGATAATATCCAGGGTCTGATGATGAAGCTGGAAGGTGGCCACTGCATCTCTGTGATAAATTAACGTAACTCTACCGAGTTTGGTCTCGATTTATTCGTCTTGAAGAGAACTTTACACCTAGATGATATTTAGCGACTGGTGATGAAGCTGGAAGGTGGCCACGGCATCTCTGTGATAAAATAACGTAACCCCAGTGAATTTGGGCTCATATGATTCGTCTTGAGGAGCACTTGACACTTAAATGATAGCCAGGATCTGATGATGAAGCTGTAAGGTGGCCATGGCATTTCTGTTATAAAGCAACATAGCCCCACCGAATCGATTGATTTTCCTTGAAGAGCACTTTACCCATAATCACATCAAATATCCGTGGAATATTTTAAAACATCATGCCTTCTCTTAAATACTTAGGTAATAGGTAGGTAGTCGGTATCTATACCTACCTACTAAAATGTTAAAAATAAATTATAAGTGAAAAATATTTTTAAAAACAAGCTTTTATCTGGGACAATGAATTAAAATGTTAAAAATAAATTCTAGTAAGTATTTGGCGTGTAGGTACTTACCTATATTTTTAAAAGCTTGAGGCACTGAAGTATAGTAATTACCTAGCCTGAAAAACGGGTAGTGCTTCAAGCTTTTAAGAATATAGGTATACCTAATATAACATACCTACACGCCAAATACTTACTAGAATTTATTTTTAACATTTTAGTTCATTGTCCCAGATAAAAGCTTGTTTTAAAAAATATTTTTTACTTATAATTTATTTACAGAGTAATTTTGGTGGGATTAACTTTTAGGGACAGGCACGGTATCTGATTATTACTTAATATATACGTAAGTAATGGTCCGATTTGGATTATTCAAAAAGATATATCATTCTTATGTCATAAAGAATAACGTGGATATTTGTTTTATAGAATTTGCTATAATTGTACTGATCCTCATTGAGATGACAGCTTTATTTAATTTTCAGTGTTCGGGTGAAGTGAAGTACGTTTGTGATGTGGCGACGGAGCCGCGAGCAGTTCAGGTCGCTTTCATACTCTCGGAGATATGTAAAGGCGAAATAGAACAATTTGATGCCAGTGAAGCTTTGGTAACAATCTAAAACATTATTATTATTTACTTATACAGGGTAACTGCTGACTAAGTATTTTTAACCAACTTCCAGAAAGGAGGGCGTTCAATTCAATTCGAATAAGTAGGTACGTATGTTTTTTTGTATGTTTGTTTACGCGATTACTCCGCCAATTGTAAACCGATTCGAATGATTCTTTTTTTAATTGGTACGGTACATCTTTAAGGTGGTTTCATTGAGATTTCTTCGAAATCTGATGTGTATCTCCAGATATTTAGAGATAATCACCTCAAACCTAAAGTTTTGTAAACGATCTTAAATTATTATAATAATTAAGATTTCGATTTATAATTGGTGATTCGAGAAATAAAAATTGAGAAAGTGATAATCGACAAGAAAAATAAATTATGGAAACTAAAAAACCGACTTCACATGCCGCGAGGGCCAGTTTCTACAGCAAGTTTGAGGTGTTTATAATAAGAGATATGGCGATATCTCTAGAGATACCCATCACATCTTGATAAAATTTAAATTGAACCACAGATGAACTATGATGAACCTACCCACTAAAAAAAAAACATTCAAATCTGGTCACAATTTGCTGAGCAATCGCGTAACAAACATACAAAAATAAATATTGCAAATCTCCTGCTTTTTGGAAGTGGGTTGAAAATAAAACGAGATATCATTAGAGATTTTAGGCGGCAATAGCCCAATGGATAAGGTGTCCGACTGGCGATCGAGAGGTCGTGAGTTCGATCCCCACCCTATTCATTGCACTATTGACGTGAACCCACTCCAGACACAAGCATATTTAGCTTAGTTGGAGGGGTTAACAAGAATACTAGTAATATGCAACCCACATTGCGAGTAATCTTTACAAAAAAAAATTTTAAAAAGTCTTATGACTATTTTTTTATTTATGATTCCTATATGGAATCATAAATAAAAAAATAATGAATAATCTTCGAAATAAGAAAGATAAGAGAATTTAACCGGGCTTTTAAATTCCAGTATATTTGATGTGTTACAGAAACTACCAGGCGTCATAGCCTTCTTCACGGCCAAGGACATCCCCGGCAAGAATAGCTTCACTCCCAATGCAGTGCCGTGGCAGGATGGCGTCGAACAAATCCTCGCCACCAAAATACTGTATTACGGACAGCCTATAGCGCTCGTAGCGGCTACCAACAAGAGGCTAGCTTCGACCGCCGCTGGTCTCGTTAAA
The DNA here is from genome assembly GCA_954871355.1 of Cabera pusaria. NCBI lineage: Eukaryota > Metazoa > Arthropoda > Insecta > Lepidoptera > Geometridae > Cabera > Cabera pusaria. Next base: position 25,972,282 of record OX940900.1, read on the forward strand.
GTTAAATATAAAAAATCTGAAGACAAGCCTGTGTTGACCGTTAGAGAGGCTCTGAAAGCTCCGGACAAAGATAAAAGGGTGAGTAGCGAAGGTTGACTTATTTATGTATATCGGCTTTGGATTCACATCCTCTAATTTAAAACATTACGTTACTAGTTACGGCAAGAATACAAAGTGGACGCTACAGGCAGAGGAACGGATGTATCCAAAGTGTTGGTCGGAAGCTACAGCATGCCTTCTCAATATCACTTCCACATGGAGACGCAGAGCTGCACCGTCACTAACACCTCGCGAGGAGTGCGGGTCAGATCCGCCTCGCAGTGGATGGACCTGGTCAACGTCGCCGTCGGAGACGCGTTGGGTATCGATCATAACCGGTATGCTCTGACACAAATACATCATTATACAAACATCTCTTCCGCTGAAATTTAACTCGAACGGGGCCTAGAACACTTCCCGATAGAACTCTTATCAAATGTGGTCGCTTTACCCGATTAATATAGTTTCAGTTCTAACTGTACATTCCTCCGCCTGATAATTTTACCAACAGTTGCATTATTGAGTAGCATGAGGGTAAACCGTCGAACACATTGTATATATAGGATGTACACAGAGTCGTGAGCTTCAGCTAAGTACCGGAGTGGAATAGAGGAACAGTAACGTATGAGTGAACAGCTCCACCCACGGTCGGTGTATGTACTCACAGGTACGTAACGTGTGTGCAGAGTGGAAGTGGTGGTCCCGCGGGTGGGCGGCGCGTACGGCGGCAAGGCGTCGCGCGCGGCGCTGGTGGCGTGCGCCTGTGCCGTGGTGGCGCACTCGCTGCAGCGCACCGCCACCCTCGTCATGCCGCTCGTCGACAACATGCTGGCCATCGGCAAGCGCTCGCAGTGTGACTTCGACTATGAGGTAACCTAGGCTAGCTACGTCTTTATTATTGTTATACCTACTCGAACATGCGTCCCTGAGATCGCCCGTGTCGCGTTGGATAAGCCGTAGCATAATTATTATATAATCTGTGGTCGTAGTTAGGTATCACGACCACACACTTTTAAAAAAACTTACATAATACATTTGTATAACTATTATAGTTAGTCCTATTTAGACTATAGTAAGGTACACCTACCTCGAGTAGGTACTATAGATTACTAGTTCAATTTAATGTCTTTTGCTGTAATGCCACCACAATTTCGCCAATATCAATTTGTCAAGTGTTGACCGTAGATTGCTTACATCCATACTAATATTATAAAAACGTTAGTAACTCTGTCACTCACTCACTAACTCACTCTGTCTGTTTGTTATCTAATCAAGCCTAAACGGACGATCCGATCTTACTGAAATTTAACAAGGAGATACTTTCTAGTATTAGGATGAACAAAGGCTACTAAATTCTTGGTGTACGTGAAAGAAGTGGCGGGTATCAGCTAGTTACATATAAGTACATTAAAACGCAGATAACTTACTTCCAGCGGAAGGAACTTACCTAAAACAATACAATCATATATTACTTCTGACAGCACTATCTTGGTGTTACATGCTAAATGTCGCGAACGGGCTGCCGCCATGACGGTCACTGCAAGGTGTTAATTAAACCCTTTTAATTGATACCCAACACGACTAAATCAATATTTTTTCCTTTTAGTTCATGACTTTGTCCTCTAGAGGGAGCCTGTGACATAACATAGCCTATAACTAGCGGACATTCTAGTCGCTTCCAACGTTAGTCAAATTATGATATGGAGTGTAGAAGTAATGAAGGAACAATGAACATACATACCTATATCGGATCATACATACCGGTCAATATCATAACCCTCCTTTAGTCAGGCAAAAAGTAAGTAACGTACGAAGTAACTATGATATAATCTATGGTAACGTGGCGGATCGACCACCTCCGGAAGTGGCCGATCCCTACGTACACACCTACAGGATCCTAGAGGGAAACGAAACTCAAAGGAAAAAGCAACAGTCTGGTACAATACACAATGATAATGAAACAACGTTGTTCATACCCTATTATTAATATTTGTGTGGTTGTTCTGGATCTATTCTTCCGGCTTAAACTTATAGCTTTCCAAATGCATCGCATGTGTTTTCAAGTCAGTATATATATTATGCTACTCTTTGTGTTCTCAACTAGGTTTACAGGAATTGTGTAAGAATTACGCGACCGCTAATTTTTTTTTGCTGCATTTTCCTTTTTGTATTTTAAAACCAATCTGTATTTTCGCCGGGCACTAATGTAAAGTTACAATAAATAGGTAGATATATAAAAAGTATGAACTATGAAAAATTGAAAATACTACGAGTAGGTACTACGGCGATCTTGTCGTTTACAGCGATATCAGCCAGATAGCTTTCCTTAACCAAGTCTCCTAACTTCTTACCATCTTACAACTCCTCAACTAACAAAACCAATAACAAATAATCAATATGACAATAGAAGCTGTTTATTAGAAAGACACAAGTGTGTGTTTCAGCTCCGACGCACGACTGGAGTTTACTCCTTACGAATTACTATTGTTGTGGCCAAGGTCAAGGTCAAGGTCAAGGTCAAGGAGGCTCAATACGAAAATCGTTTCTTAAGGAGTAAACTCCAGTATACTTTTATATACGCACATACATAATCTCGAAGTGAAACGCGCAAAGTACGTTGCGCAATGGAACGTTACGCCTCACTTTTAGTTAACGCTCGATTTTACTCCTCATAAAATGTTTATACCTCGGGCTAAATATGAAAATCGTTTATTAAGAAGTAGTAAACTCCAATATATTTCAGGTGGGCATCAACAGCGAGGGGCAGATCCAATACCTCAATTTGACATCATACAGCGACTCGGGCTGCGCGTTCAGCGACAGCCTGGGCGACCTGAGCCGGCCGCTGGCCACGCTGTACGACACCGCGCGCTGGAGCGTGCAGGGGTACAGCGTGCTCACCGACAAGGCCAGCAACACCTGGTGCCGCGCGCCCGGTCAGTCTCCCCGCTCCCCGCTCCCCGCTCCCCGCTCCTGCCGCGCCTGGCGTCCTAAATTACTTATTTATGCATTCGGAGTACTACTACACGGAACCTACTTTAGTGACACTTTTCGTGACTCCTCAGGAAAGAACAATAGGTATCGTGAAGACGATACAAACGCGAATCGATCTCAAGGTTTTATGGGAATACAGATTACAGATACATCGAAGTGACGGAAGACGCCACCTAACTGCGTATTAACCATGTAAGTTTCCATAAGGTAATTGTATTTACAGGCAACGCGGAAGCTGTCGCCGCCGTAGAGCACATCATGGAGCGGCTGGCCGCGGCGGCGGACCGGGATGCCGCGGCGGTCCGCATGATGCACTTCTCTGAGCAGAACGCGCCCATGAAGGAGATCGTCACCTCCTTCAGAAGAGACTGCGACTACGACCAGCGCAAGGCTGATATCGACAAATATAACGCAGAAAACGCTTGGAAGAAGAAGGCCATTAAATGGTCAGTGATGGCATACCCAATAGGTGAGCTGTTTTGAATCCATATAAGGTGTGTCTGGTAAAGAACGCTCCAAGTGATAAGACAAATAAAAATAATTGTCAAACCTACAAGCTTGCCGTCCTGCTCTAAGATTAGTGACCTACCTACATATACTGCTTTATTTAAAAAAATTAGGTACCTGCTTACGAAAATAGTTTTAACTCTGAAATATTTTCGACCACTTCACATCAGGTGGGCCGTTTGCTTTTGTTCGTTTGATATGTTTGTCGTAGCACACTGTCCATTAGAACTCGTGTTCTGTCCCGTGGGTGATAGGTGGAGTGAAGCGAACACGAGTCCTTCATGTTATTTACATGTATGTGGTGATGGCAGAGTACTCGTGGAACTTCCCCGTGAGCATATCCGTGTACCACGCGGACGGCTCGGTGGCCATCTCGCACGGCGGCGTGGAGATGGGGCAGGGCGTCAACACGAAGGTGGCGCAGGTGTGCGCCTACACGCTCAGGATACCTCTCGAGAAGGTACCATTACTTTACTCTACTCGACTACTTGATTACCTTCCTACTTTTATTTTTACACCTTGCTATATACATGGTTGTCGGGTTTCATATGGTCTAAATGAAAACCGTCGACGGAGGACTCCAAGGGCTACCCAAAGAACCTCCGTGTATGTTCCGCAAAATTCTATAGTTTTCGAGAAAATTGCGTTTTACTTGTTTTTGAGTTAGTCGCCGAAATTATGCAATTTATTTAAATTTTCTCCCAAACTATATATAATTCAAAGATTTTGGGCTTTTATTACAACTTATTTTCTTCATGAGTTAATTCTGTAAAAAAGAGATTACCAGAGTGTATATCAGAAGAAATAATTTGAATAATGAAATCCTTTCTATTTCGTTAATTATGTTTTTAGACCTGCCGCATGTAATTTGGCAAACTGCAGGTCCATAAAATAGACAAGTTTTGAAAATCGGTTGTAATTTTTTTTATTCTGTGTTTTTTTGGAGAATAGCCGCCTAAAGTAAAAGTTCAAATATCGTCTAGATTAAAAAATGTGACGTCTTAAAATTTTCCTCGGAAAATAATAAGCCAAAATAAAAAAATATAGTTTACACTGAAAGACCTATTCATTTTTCATAGTCCCACAAAAAAACAAGAGCTCTGGCCTTTATAGTTTGGGAGAAAATTTAAATAAATTGCAACATTTCGGAGACTAACTAAAAAACAAGTAAAACGCAATTTTCTCGAAAACAATAGATTTTCGCGGAACATACATGGGGGTTCTTTGGGTAGCCCTTGGAGTCTTTCGTCGACGGTTTTCGTTTGGACCATATGAAACCCGACACCCTTATAGTTAAGTACTTCCTGCGGCTATTTCTACACGCTGTGATTGGTTTGGATCCACAGAACACGAGGCCGTATGATTTTACCAATCTATTGACTATGTATCGACTAGTGTAGACTAGCGCCTCGTGTTTCTACCGCTTTCTACCACAGCAATATTTCAGAGACGAATAGAGCGAAATGAAATCGTAGCGTTCTCAACTTATTTTCTCTCCAGGAAAAATCTTTTTGAAAAGGTACCTAGGTAAGTAACCTTCAGAAATGTTCTTCGTATCGACGCGTTCCATCTAGTTATTTCATTAAAAATTTAGTTCATCCGAGAGCCAGCATCAAGAAATTCGAGGAATACAAAGGATGAGTGCTAGAAATCCAAAACCAAACACCAAACGACGCAGGTTCAACGTAAACGTATTTGTGGTATTATTATTATTGCAGCGAAATGTTGTTAGGAGCTCTATTCTAGTCGTACGCTCATACGAGGCTACTACGTCATACGAGGCTACTACGTCATAGGAGGCGTGAATTTAGCTCATTAAAGGCTCGGACTCAACAAAGCGGAGAGGACGAGAGATGCGTGTAGTCAGACAGTAACCCATGCTACGTCACGCACATTCGACGGCGTGATGGGTATCGACAGACATCTCCTTTTTCTTGTGTCCGTTGAAGACAGGGAGAGTTAAATCGACAGGTGCAAGTGTTGGCGAGCAACAGCTTCACGTCCCCGAACGCGATGGCCAGCAACGGCAGTATAACGAGCGACAGTCTGGCGCTGGCCACCGTGCAGGCGTGCCGCCGCTTGCTGGAGCGGCTGCGGCCCGTGCGGGACGCGCTCGCCGCGCCCTCCTGGGAGGAGCTCGTGCAGGCCGCCTTCGACAAAGGTGCACCATCATTGTCAGCCCGCGTCATACACTCACTGCTCTCTGCCATACTGAGCTTGAGCTTGATGTCCAGCTGTTATATCCCTGCCACTACCGGCAGCTTTTATAACGAACACCTTTTTTTCCAGTTCCGTACCTCAAAAGGAAAAAAGAAACCCTTATAGGATCACTTTGTTCTCCGTCCGTCTGTCTATCTGTCCGTCTTTCGAGGCATTTTTCTCGGGAACGTGTAACGGTATCAAGTTGGAACTCGAATCGAATACTTGGGTTCTATTTTGCGATTTCACAATGGGATTAAAACCTATAGTGTACCTGCTGCCCGTTGATCCAGAATCATGAAATTTGACAAGAAGCAAGGTCTTACAGTACTTATAAAGGAAAATATTTGAAAACTGTAAATATGTAGTTTATAGTTTAATAACGAAAAACGAATTTCTTATTACAAACTTATTGCAGAAACCATGTCTAGGCATCGCTCTAGGGATGGAAGTGCAAAGTTAAATAGTTAAATCTGCCCTTTAACCTAGTTTGACAAGCTTGTACGGAACCCTCGGTGTGCGAGTTTAACTGCTGCCGGAACACCTTAGGTTTTGGCGGCAGATTCTCTCCTCGATAGCTGTAAGCTATTTTTGGCACGAACATTGATATAATGTTCTGACCACCTGTGGACAAACACCCAAAAATGCACATTCAAACATCCATTAGTACACGGATAGGACCTCCGATATCTAAGTCAGCGCATCTACGAGTATATCCTTTACGCAAAATAAAAATAATAAGTGAACGGCTATTCGGGTGGTGAGTTAGTGAGGTCAGGGGCGAGCGGGCGCACTAAAACCGTCAGTGTTCCAGGTGTTGACCTGCAGACGTCGTACATGACGTCCCCGGCGGACGGGCTGCAGGACTACACGGTATACGGCGTGTGCCTGGCCGAGGTGGAGCTAGACGTGCTCACCGGCGAGCACCAGCTGCGCCGCCTAGACCTGCTCGAGGATACCGGCATCAGCATGAGCCCGGACATCGACGTCGGACAGGTTATATTATATTACCTCCTTCCACATGGGACCGTCCGTCTACCGAACCGCAAACCTATTAGGTCGTAGGTACATATTATGGCCGACTTAAATAAAATAAAGTTAAATTTTTAAAAGTTGTCCCGATTCATGTTTTGCTCTATCTTAGGTATATTATAGGGTATACTAGGGTATATTAGGTATTTATAGGGGTATATTTAACCCCTCGGTGAATAAGAAGCGTTAGAAACCCTTCGCGTGCGAGTCCGTACTCTCGGACGGTTTAATTGGGTTTACATACCTATACTCGGTCGAGTTTAAATGCTCCGTCGGTTCCGATGAGTGTGTGGCGCCGGTGTGTGGAGACAGGAGTTTGACCGGATGTTGTGTGGACAGATCGAGGGCGCGTTCGTGATGGGCGTGGGGCTGTGGACGAGCGAGCGGCTGCAGTACGCGGCGTCGGGCCGCCTGCTGACCGGCCGCACGTGGACGTACACGCCGCCCGGCGCGCGAGACATCCCGCAGGACTTCCGCATCTCCTTCCGCAGGAACTCGCCCAACCCGGCCGGCGTGCTGCGCTCCAAAGGTACCTATATATTACACTTCGACAGCTTCGTCCTTCCCTCGACTTATCTAACTTTTACTCGTTCGTTGGGCATGTTCAGCTCTGCGACTTGGACTCGATTAGACGTGCCACAAAATGTAGTATTTCTCGACTGTAACTTTGATCTCTGAAAGAACGGAGGATTCCGTCGATTCGTACGTTCTAGTGACTTTGTTTAAGGGTCCGGCGAAAAGGATTCCGTACTGCCTAGAGAAGGTCCCCCGGCTGTGACCCGGCGGAGGGGCCCTACTCGGCCGGAGACGTGCTGTCCTTTTTTAAAATATCTTGTAGGCTAGCGTTTGGCCACAAAATCGCCTGGTGTATTTTTTTCAATTGTCCGCAGCGACGGGCGAGCCGGCGCTGGTGCTGGCGGTGGCGGTCACCTTCGCTTTGCATCACGCCGTGCTGGAGGCTAGGAAAGAGTTCGGATACTGCGATACTGACTGGCTGTTCGTTGGTAAGATTCTTTCATTTTTCGGAAAGACTCGACTGTGATGTAGTTAACTTAATGGAAAGTGAGGAGTCAATGATGCGACCGAGGACCTCCACATCTCTCGGGTCCTCTCGGCCGGTCACCGTCCCCCAAACGTGAAACCTTCTTGTACCCTCTCGCACCGAAATTTGTCGAGCTGTGAAGCAGTAGAGATCGACAGCGTTCATACCGATAACGATTCGAGCGAGCCTACGAGTCTCCGAAGATCTCGAGAATCCTTGTCATCTCGTGTCTGATCGTGTCTACTAGTCTATTCTCCATGTTCTTAGGGTTACACATAGATAATAAGATGACTTGGAAAAAACACATAGAGACATTAAATAATCAGCGATTAACGTAATTTTCATACTTATACCTACTCTTTACAAACTCAGAAACATTTCCAATGAAATGACATTACTCACAGCCTACCACAGTCATGATCATGATATCACAGTCATAGAAGCTCACTGTTGAGATATGGCGTTATATTTTGGGGTAATTCAACTGACAAGATAATCCTATTTAATGTGCAAAAGAGATGCATGCGGGCCACACAAATATGAATAATATACTTACCTTTTTATTCATATTTGTGTGATGCGGGCGATGTGTGGCATTACAACAAACTGACTACCTATTGTAAAACATATTGTATACATTTGAAGACAATAACTTTGCCAAGTCCGTATACATAAGTGAGTGTATTCTTTTTGTTCGAAATAATATTCATCTTTATGAAAAATATCCCTCAGGATCGTGACGAGAGGCTTAATTACTTCATCCTGGGTCTCACACAACACTATTTAATTACTTCATCCTGGGTCTCACACTACACTATTTAATTACTTTATCCTGGGTCTCACACAACACTATTTAATTACTTTATCCTGGGTCTCACACAACACTATTTAATTACTTCATCCTGGGTCTCACACAACACTATTTAATTACTTCATCCTGGGTCTCACACAACACTATTTAATTACTTCATCCTGGGTCTCACACAACACTATTTAATTACTTCATCCTGGGTCTCACACAACACTATTTAATTACTTCATCCTGGGTCTCACACAACACTATTTAATTACTTTATCCTGGGTCTCACACAACACTATTTAATTACTTTATCCTGGGTCTCACACAACACTATTTAATTACTTTATCCTGGGTCTCACACAACACTATTTAAATACTTCATCCTGGGTTTCACACAACACTATTTAATTACTTTATCCTGGGTCTCACACAACACTATTTAATTACTTCATCCTGGGTCTCACACAACACTATTTAATTACTTTATCCTGGGTCTCACACAACACTATTTAATTACTTTATCCTGGGTCTCACACAACACTATTTAAATACTTCATCCTGGGTTTCACACAACACTATTTAATTACTTTATCCTGGGTCTCACACAACACTATTTAATTACTTCATCCTGGGTCTCACACAACACTATTTAATTACTTTATCCTGGGTCTCACACAACACTATTTAATTACTTCATCCTGGGTCTCACACAACACTATTTAATTACTTCATCCTGGGTCTCACACAACACTATTTAATTACTTCATCCTGGGTCTCACACAAGACTATTTAATTACTTCATCCTGGGTCTCACACAACACTATTTAATTACTTCATCCTGGGTCTCACACAACACTATTTAATTACTTTATCCTGGGTCTCACACAACACTATTTAATTACTTTATCCTGGGTCTCACACAACACTATTTAATTACTTCATCCTGGGTCTCACACAACACTATTTAATTACTTCATCCTGGGTCTCACACAACACTATTTAATTACTTCATCCTGGGTCTCACACAACACTATTTAATTACTTCATCCTGGGTCTCACACAAGACTATTTAATTACTTCATCCTGGGTCTCACACAACACTATTTAATTACTTCATCCTGGGTCTCACACAACACTATTTAATTACTTCATCCTGGGTCTCACACAACACTATTTAATTACTTCATCCTGGGTCTCACACAACACTATTTAATTACTTCATCCTGGGTCTCACACAACACTATTTAAATACTTCATCCTGGGTCTCACACAACACTATTTAATTACTTCATCCTGGGTCTCACACAACACTATTTAATTACTTCATCCTGGGTCTCACACAACACTATTTAATTACTTCATCCTGGGTCTCACACAACACTATTTAATTACTTCATCCTGGGTCTCACACAACACTATTTAATTACTTCATCCTGGGTCTCACACAACACTATTTAATTACTTCATCCTGGGTCTCACACAACACTATTTAATTACTTCATCCTGGGTCTCACACAACACTATTTAATTACTTCATCCTGGGTCTCACACAACACTATTTAAAAACAATATTTTCAACATGGCCCCCACTATATTTAACAAGCTACCCGCATGAATCAGAGACATTTCATTTGTCTAGAAGATGTACGAAACGTTTCGGTTTTTATACATTTTGTTGCAATCTCTGATTTGCGTGTTTTGTTCACAGATACTCCGTACAGCGTGGAAAGCTTGATGAAAGCGATCGCACCTAAATATCAGTACTACAAATTACAGTGACATTATAACTGGAAGCCATAGATCTTCGATACAAGACCGTTTTACGCGGTGGGATTTCTCACGCGTGTAGACAGACGAGATCACCGGGAGAAGATCATTGTCAACAATCTGTACCTACATGGACATGAGTTTTTATATACTTTTTTCCGTGAGACCTCTCGGAAACGATTTTATCGTCTACAACTTTCGAGAAACTTTCCTTGTCCAAAACCAACATAATAATAGTAAAACGCGATGTTATACAGGGGACCGCCATACTCGTAGTACGGGTTGATCACTTATCTCGACTCAGGCTGGCCCGGCCCCGCACCACACACCACCACATATCACCACACACCACCACACATCACCACACCTGCAGCCAGTCAAGTCACCAATTACCGCACACATACTGACGTGTGGGTGTATCCGCAACCAATTTATTTTTTTTATTTATTCAATTAATACGGTATAATATCAAATACATTAATCTAAATAATTTATCATTGATTATTACATTATTACACATTAGTTCAAAAATCATATAAATATTAGAAAATGTCAATAAAAAATGTCATACAAATAAGAATGTTAAATGTTTCTGTTTTGTCAATAAGTATAAAATTAAAATAAACGATATAATCAAACCTGTTATTGACCTGATGTTTCCCTTTACATTAAAAAATTAGACAGACAATGAGAAAATAGTTCGGGAAAAAGTCTTTCCAAATTATGTATGTATAAAAAATGTTATCGGTTGAACTGTCTGGCTGGTTTTTATATCGATATTGACTGTGGAAATGTATCGATTCAAAGATTTTTAATGATGACCCAGGCTCACAAAGCAAATTGGAGCTGCACACCGTGTATACGGAAACAAAGCAAAACAAAGAAGACTAGTACACCATTAAAAACCTGATGCTTCCGTTGAGTTACCTCATGACACATCAAATAAAAACAAGTCGCTCAGCAATGAACAATCTTTCGACCATATAACGAGACGGCGCAGAATACCGCAAAACCCCAAACGTTGTGCTCAAAAGTTCATGATGCGATCATGTTCACTAGAATCTCTAGATAAAAGCGCCTCACTTAACACCACCGATTTGACATCAGAAATAGGCTCAAGAAGCTATGACTGGTCCACCACCATGAGTCCGGATGAAGTCGATAAGCTGAGAGATGAAATATCTGACTTGAAGCTGCAATTATCTAGCACCCGAAATGAGCTGGATAACACCATTTTGGCGAACATTGACTTAAAAAAGAACGTCACTAACTATAAATAACAATTACTTGCCATGAAAAAAATCTGCACACCAAACTCTTCACCCAAAAATTGTTCTATTTCATCAAGCAAGAAAGAAAAAAGAAGACTTCAATTAGACAAGTCTACTCAAACACAGGCTACTCTAGATACTACCACCACAAACACCGAGTTTACACCAGTGCAGTCACCACAACCGAAGGCGGTTAGTTCCGAGCACATCCCAACAATATGTGAAACCTCACACCTCAAACATTCGTTGCGTGACCAGCGGCTGCCACCACCGGAACGCGCGAGGAAAACTTAAAACACGAAGAAAAGAACTACGAGAACCATATAGACAAAAAAGAATATCCAAAGAAGAAGATAATGATCCTGGGGGGTCTGCAATGCAGAGGACTACGACAAAACCTAGAAAACTCGAGACAATACACAAATCATGAAAAGTACGAAATTTCAGCGTTCTTAAAGTCGAACGCAAACTCCGAAGAAATTTCTAAATGTCATTCATGGTTTCAAGCCACAGAGGACCATAGGGTCATATTATCTTTAGGAGAGCATGATACAAATCCAGCTAGGGTGATGATAGAATTGAGTGCAATTTTAAAAAGATTACATAAATGCCCTGTTATCATTGTGCTTAGTATAAAACGCAATCGACACCTAAATGAAACAAGACTTACTTGGATGATTAGGAACATATGTTCAAACTTCTCGAATTGTACATATCTAGATCAAACTAAATTATACTATAATGGTGTAAATGGTAAATGGTGTAAAATCAACAGTATTATAGATCAGTTTGATTACGATTCCAAGTTTCTTAGATACAATAACAAGCGATTTACAGATATGGTACTCGTAACTCAAGGATCATGCCAATTTGAACATAATATATGTTAACCACCTAAGTCCTCACCTTCTCCCAAAAAGGGGACAATACCCTATTACTTCAAAAAGGTTGCAAATACTGAACAACCTACCGAAGCATTTTTTCGTCCCTAAGGCAGACTGTCATCAGTTTACAATTCTCCACCAAAATATAGCTGGTATCATATCCAAACGAGACATCTTTGATGTAACAATATCTGAACTTTATAGTCAAGGTCAAAACCCAAACATACTATGTTTATCGAAAACTTTTATAGAATCAGGGAATGAGAATAGTCTTAAAATACGTGGTTATAATCTAGTATCTAATTATAGTAGACAGAATAAGCAGCGTAGAGGCGGCGTGTCGACATTAGTAGAACGAGGACTTCCTAGTAAGGAACTTGTTTTTTTGAAAGAGCTTTCAGAAGCCAAGCATTTTGAATGCTGTGGTATTATTATTCAAATATATCGAATGATAGTCATCTGCCTCTCGAATACCAAGCTCTAATAGTTCAGTATTTCTTACAAAACTCGACGAGCTTTTATTCCGGCTTACAAAAAATACCCAAAGTATAAAATAGCAATAGCAGGTGATTTCAATATAAATACTCTGATCAAAAGTAATTCCACGATAGACTTGCAACACTTATCGCAAAACTATAATTTTCAAATTCATATAACACAACCCACCCGACAAGAATCATGCATAGATCACATATTAAGTAACATAAAAGGGGCTCATGGTAAATTACTTGAACTAGGTCTTTCTGATCATAATACAGCCCAAATACTATGCATTCCCATCAAACCTAAAAGTGTTCCACTCTCAAACTACTGCCTAGCACAGCTGTTCTTCTGGGACATGTGTAATGAGACAGACATTAATCAAGCTTTTAATAACTTTTATGAGGTTTTCTTGTTATTTTATAACTTGCATTTTCGTACAACTCAGGTAAAAGTATGTAATGATTATCAAAAACCTAAATGGATCACAAGGGCTGCAAAAGAGTTGTAAAAAAAAGAGATATTTACGCTATAAATTCTACAAGCGTCGATCGACACGTAACAAAAGGATCTATCAGTCCTACTCCAAACTGCTACGGCGCTGCCTAAAACGCGCTCATAAAATATTTAATGATAAGGCCTTGCGTAACAGCAAAAATATATGTCGTGCGTCGTGCAAAATTATAAAAGATGAAGCAGATACTGTTGACACCCATCAACATATTACAGAAATTAAATTAAATCATAATAATATTACAAATCCTATTGACATTTCTAATATATTCAATAATTATTTTATCGACTCGGCTAACTTTTTATTGACGAATAATATCAAAAAGACAAATACAAAATGCATAACACATAGTATGTTTTTGACACCATTCGCAAAATCAGAAAAAGTTAATATTATTCAATCACTTAATAACACCAACTCTGAAGGGTTTGATGAAATTTCTACAAAGGTCATAAAAACACTGTAAATTAATTTTGGCACCTATCTTTACATATTTAGTCAACAAATCTTTTGAAGAAGGCATTTTCCCTGAGAGCCTAAAACTTTCAGTGGTCAAACCTCTTTTCAAAAAAGGTGAAAGGACAGACATAGGAAACTACCGACCAATTTCGTTGATACCTGTTTTTTCAAAGGTCTTCGAGAAAGCTTATTATAAACGAATAATGTCCTTTATTGAGAATTTTGAAATCATCAGCATAGAACAATTTGGATTTCAGAGTAATAAGTCGACCACACTAGCTATCTATAATTTGGTTCGGGGCATATCTAAAAATATAAACGAAAAAATCTTTTGTAGTGTCATCTTTTTTGATATGTCACGTGCTTTCGATTTCGTCTCTCATGATATTTTGATAAAAAAATGTGAAAATTACGGGATCCGAGGACCAGCATCAAATTGGTTAGCTACATATCTTACAAATAGAAAACAATACGTAGAAATAAGTGGCGTAAATAAAAACAACGCTGTAGAAAAATTTAAATCTGCCAGTAGAGTAATTGATAGTGGAGTACCCCAAGGGAGCATTCTAGGGCCCTTACTATTCTTACTTTATATTAATGACATTCCAGACATAACTCAAAACAAGTGTATACTTTTCGCTGATGACATTTCGATATTAATGTCCTGCAACAATGACATAGATAATTATAAAGATAAAATAATATGACGATTAATAATGTGACAAACTGGCTCGGTGCAAATAATCTTAACGTTAACTTGACGAAAACTAATTATATTCAATTTTAAAATTATGGCAATAGAAATCTTAAACTTGACATTACATATAATAGTACTATTATTAATGAAGTCAACGAGACCAAATTTCTGGGAGTATTCTTAGACAAAAACCTCAACTGGAAATGTCACATACAACACTTATGCACCAAACTAAACAGGTATGTGTATGTCCTCAACAGACTATGTCAAACGTCAGCTCTAAGTAATGTGCTAGCTGCATACTACGGCTATGTACATTCAAACCTTAAGTATGGTCCACTAGTGTGGGGCAACTCCACAAACATAAACAAGCTTTTTATAGCCCAGAAGAAGTGCATACGTGCGATCTGTGGTGCTCCACCCTTTGAGTCTTGCAAACCCATGTTTAAAAAATTAAATATACTACCACTGCCATGTATGTTCATTCTTGAACTGGCCACTTTTGCTAAAACGAATCCTTATTATTTTAGTAAAGCCTCTGACATATATCCAAAGAATACGCGGAATCGTGACCGACTGGTCTATGAGCCTGATACACGTCCAAAGACTGCACTTTACCAGAAGCAATGTCATGCCATGTGCATTAAAGTATTCAATGCTCTCCCGAAACATATTAAGACCCTAAATAAGAGACAATTCAAAAAGGAATTATTATGTTGGCTAAGGATAAAAACATTTTATAATGTTACCGAATTATTTAAATGCTAACAATAATTTTAATTGATAATTTGATGTAATTATATTTTGTAATTTAATTTAATGTTATATGAATAGGGAGTTAGGGACATAAAAACAATTTTAGGTATTAAATAACGCCAATGAATATTTATAATATATGTAATATTTCATACGTCATTACATTATGACAAGATAGACAGACCTACCATCATTGTAACAATTATTGTACACTATCTTCAATGAAATAAATGATTTGTATTGTATTGACCCTATTACTAAGACTCCGCTGGCCGTCTGTCTGTCTGTCTGTCTGTCCGTCGGTCACCAGGCTATAGCTCATTAACCGTGATAGTTAGACAGTTGAAATTTTCAC
This sequence comes from Cabera pusaria, assembly GCA_954871355.1. Lineage (NCBI taxonomy): Eukaryota > Metazoa > Arthropoda > Insecta > Lepidoptera > Geometridae > Cabera > Cabera pusaria. Next base: position 25,988,077 of record OX940900.1, read on the forward strand.
AGATGGTGTATTTCTGTTGCCGCTAGAACATCAAATTAAAAACTAAAGGGGTCCGGTCCCCATACAAAAAACGTGTTTTTAAACGCCATCTATCTAATTAGTTTCGGCAAAATGACATAGATGGCGCTAGTAAACGAGCCCCCTCTTTCTAGATCGCGACCAAACCAAATATTCTCGGTAATATCAAATGAGGTTGAAACTCTGTTATGTTTCGTATTGTACGGAACCCTCCCTAAGTGTGACTCGCACTTGGCCAGTTTTATTTGCTATTAAACTACACATTTACGGCGTATAAATGATTTTTGAGGGCCCTGTGGCGTAATCGGTAGAACGATCGGCTTTGATGCCAGAGGTATCGAGTTCAATCCCCGCCGTGCACCAATGGATTTTTCTGTCGAAACATTTATATGCGCTTTTCACAGAGGCCCTCCGGTGAAGGAAAAAAAAACGTGAAGAAACCAACAACCCCCGCATGGTGGTAGGACACTATCTAGTATCCGCCTGGCCAGCTACCACCCTCAAGTTAGAAAATCTGTCGCCAAACATCTAATGTCTTCCGGCAGCTATCTCTGCGAGCCAGTTCCCATTCTAGGCCTAGCGTACTACCATCTTCAACCGCATCATCACTTACCAACAGGTGAGATAGTGGTCAAGCTCTAGGTTATAAGATATTAAAAAAATGCTTCAAGACCTGACTTGTAGCACATTTCATGATTCAGGTCAACGCGATGTAAACATACCATATAGGTATCGATTCCCTTGTGAAATCACAAAAAACATGCGAAAAAATGCGACTCAAAACCGCTTTGTATCAGTAGTACATCTATAATATTATCGTCAGTGATGGTGTAGGATAGGAAGGTAGATTTAAAAACATTTTAATTTTCACTTAGCGTTTTAATTATAATCGTAACTAAAATTCACAATTCATTCCTATTTCCTTAACTATTATTTACACTCGCATATATATTAAAATAAGGATGCGATAAAATCATATTTTATTTAACCTGTAATCGGAAATAAAAAACGCTAACGACAGGGTTACGTGTTGTAGCGGTTACTGCCTCGTCTAGTAGACCGCGAAGATCAGACATGATACATGCACACATATTGTGTCGGCAGAGGGATCGACCCGCTTCTCAAATATATTTTCACATTTTTAAAACAGCTAATTGAATAGTAAAAGAAAGTAGTGAGAGCCACGTTGGCATACAGGATAGAAATGTAGAGCGGGGCTACACCTGGTGCGGCTCCATGGTCGCAGTGAGGGGAGAGGGGGGCTACACCTGGTGCGGCTCCATGGTCGCAGTGAGGGTAGAGCGGGGCTACACCTGGTGCGGCTCCATGGTCGCAGTGAGGGGAGAGGGGGGCTACACCTGGTGCGGCTCCATGGTCGCAGTGAGGGTAGAGCGGGGCTACACCTGGTGCGGCTCCATGGTCGCAGTGAGGGGAGAGGGGGGCTACACCTGGTGCGGCTCCATGGTCGCAGTAAGGGGAGAGCGGGGCTACACCTGGTGCGGCTCCATGGTCGCAGTGAGGGGAGAGGAGGGCTACACCTGGTGCGGCTCCATGGTCGCAGTGAGGGTAGAGGGGGGCTACACCTGGTGCGGCTCCATGGTCGCAGTGAGGGTAGAGCGGGGCTACACCTGGTGCGGCTCCATGGTCGCAGTGAGGGTAGAGCGGGGCTACACCTGGTGCGGCTCCATGGTCGCAGTAAGGGGAGAGGGGGGCTACACCTGGTGCGGCTCCATGGTCGCAGTGAGGGGAGAGGAGGGCTACACCTGGTGCGGCTCCATGGTCGCAGTGAGGGTAGAGCGGGGCTACACCTGGTGCGGCTCCATGGTCGCAGTGAGGGTAGAGCGGGGCTACACCTGGTGCGGCTCCATGGTCGCAGTGAGGGGAGAGGGGGGCTACACCTGGTGCTGCTCCATGGTCGCAGTGAGGGGAGAGGGGGGCTACACCTGGTGCGGCTCCATGGTCGCAGTGAGGGTAGAGCGGGGCTACACCTGGTGCGGCTCCATGGTCGCAGTGAGGGTAGAGCGGGGCTACACCTGGTGCGGCTCCATGGTCGCAGTGAGGGTAGAGCGGGGCTACACCTGGTGCGGCTCCATGGTCGCAGTGAGGGGAGAGGGGGGCTACACCTGGTGCGGCTCCATGGTCGCAGTGAGGGTAGAGCGGGGCTACACCTGGTGCGGCTCCATGGTCGCAGTGAGGGGAGAGGGGGGCTACACCTGGTGCGGCTCCATGCCGGGCGGCAGCGGCTCGTGCGGCACGCCACCCGCACCGTACTGCGGCTGGGACTGCTCCTCCATCTGCAAACAATGACCGATCTATATCACAGGGGGCATCTTAGACGGCCTTTCTGAGCACTGAACATTTTTTTAATGGTATAAGGTAACAGGACAAGCACGACGTTCGCCTGATGGTTAGCAATGACGTCTACCTATTACAGATACAGTGACATACAAAATTCTGGCAGTCCAGAACTTTGCATGTCACTGCACTGCGCATGTTACCTTGAGACAAAGATGTTACGTCTCACATGCCCTGTAATTTCATTGGACACCTTGCCGTTTCAACCAAAAAACATTCCTATTTCACGGCTGAAAATTAATTGGCAAAGTGGTGGTACCGCCCCAGGCAGACTAGCTGAAGTCCTACTACAAAAAAAATGGACTGGCGCGGCCAGCAGACTGTAGAGAGAGAGACAGAGAGAGAGCAGTACCTGTCTGAGCGCGGGAAGCACGTGTGGCGGCAGGGTGGCAGCGGGCAGGTCTGCGAGGTGCGCGCGCAGCAGACTGTAGGGAGAGAGACAGAGAGAGCAGTACCTATCTGAGCGCCGGAAGCACGTGCGGCGGCAGGGTGGCGGCGGGCAGGTCTGCGAGGTGCGCGCACAGCAGGCTCTAGGGAGAGAGACAGAGCAGTACCTGTCGGAGCGCGGGCAGCACGTGCGGCGGCAGGGTGGCGGCGGGCAGGTCTGCGAGGTGCGCGCACAGCAGGCTCTAGGGAGAGAGACAGAGCAGTACCTGTCGGAGCGCGGGCAGCACGTGCGGCGGCAGGGTGGCGGCGGGCAGGTCTGCGAGGTGCGCGCACAGCAGCTTCTAGGGAGAGAGACAGAGCAGTACCTGTCGGAGCGCGGGCAGCACGTGCGGCGGCAGGGTGGCGGCAGGCATGTCTGCGAGGTGCGCGCACAGCAGGCTCTAGGGAGAGAGACAGAGCAGTACCTGTCGGAGCGCGGGCAGCACGTGCGGCGGCAGGGTGGCGGCGGGCAGGTCTGCGAGGTGCGCGCACAGCAGGCTCTAGGGAGAGAGACAGAGCAGTACCTGTCGGAGCGCGGGCAGCACGTGCGGCGGCAGGGTGGCGGCGGGCAGGTCTGCGAGGTGCGCGCACAGCAGCATCTAGGGAGAGAGACAGAGCAGTACCTGTCGGAGTGCGGGCAGCACGTGCGGCGGCAGGGTGGCGGCGGGCAGGTCTGCGAGGTGCGCGCACAGCAGCATCTAGGGAGAGAGACAGAGCAGTACCTGTCGGAGTGCGGGCAGCACGTGCGGCGGCAGGGTGGCGGCGGGCAGGTCTGCGAGGTGCGCGCGCAGCGCAGCGCGCAGGCCGGGCGCGGCGAGCGCGGCCAGCAGCGGGTCCCGCGGCAGGGACGGCAGCAGGAAGGTGGAGGCTGGCACGAGCCGCTCGCAGCACTTCACCCACCCCTCCCACGCCACCTTGTTGTTCCACACCTGCACACACTCACAATTCACTGACGCGCCCTCCACGTGCCTCCTTTAAACTTAACGCGGCACGGATCCAAATCATCATCACAATCGGCCGGTGTCAGTCCCCTGCTGGACGTAGGCCTCTCCCAGATACGCCCCTGAGCCCGATCTTTGGCTGTTCATTTCCAGTCCCCGCCCCCCGCTTTACGTCGCTCCACGGTCGCGGGACGTCCTACGCTACGTTTGCCGGTTTGCAGTCTCCACTCTAGGACGTGTCTACCCCGACGGTTATCTGCGGCAGATATCTTCTTCTTCTTATATATAAAAATCAATTGCTGTTCGTTAGTCTCTCTAAAACTCGAGAACGACTGGGCCGATTTAGCTGATTTTGGTTTTGAAACGGTGAGAAAATTTGGAGATATTGCGGGGAAAATAGTAAAAACATCAATTTCATATTCCGATATAAACCGTTCTACCTACTTTCCTGTCAAACATTTGATGTTCGTCCCTTCGGCACGGTAGGGTAGACTCTGTTCTACTCTCGAATCGAAATATGAAGCGCGTATTAAATTAAGGGTTTTGAATCGACAACATAATATTACTTTTTTTTTACATTACAATACAATTTTTACACTTAAAGAACCCACATTACTCGGATCATCGCGTAGGTATTTAAATTTTAATATTTTGGATTTTGATGGATGTCCCAGGTTGTCATTGCTAGTTCGTTCAGAAATTTTTGTCATTGTATTGACATATTTTGATGGTTGTCATTATGGCGTTTCCATACATAAACTGATAAAAACACAATAAAATTAAATAATAAATGGGTCCCCAACCCCATACAAGAAACGTGTTTTTGAGGCTTTTAAATGCTCGGTCTTACAAACCTTAATAGATAGAGACTTGAAATTTACTCATTGTGTGTAATACAATTGCTGCTATAAGATCAAATAATAAAAACAAAATTAATTTAAAACTTAAAGAGGGCCCCATACAAGATACGCATTTTTACAGTTATTTATATTCGCGGAACGAAGTTCGCGGGATCAGCTAGGCTTATATTATAAAAATCAATTGCTGTTCGTTAGTCTCGCTAAAACTCGAGATCGGTTGGGCCGATTTAGCTGATTTTGGTTTTGAAATGTTTGTCGTAGTCCAGGGAAGGTTTAAACGGTGAGAAAATTTGGAAAAATTGCAAAAACATAAATTTCATTTTCCCATACAAACTGTTCTACCTACTTACCTGTCAAACATTTGACGTTCTGTACGACGTTCAGTTGACGGTAGGATACACTATTTTCTACTCACGAATTAAAATTTGAAGCACGTATTAAATTAAGGGTTTTGAATCGAGGACATAATATATCCACATAGGGCCCGGTGGCGTAGTCGGCTTTGATGCCGTGGTACCGAGTTCAAACCGCCGTGCACCAATGGATTTTTCTATCGAAAAATTTATGTGCGCTTGTGTGTGTGGCCCTCCGGTGAAGGAAAACATCGTTAAGAAACCAACAACCCCCGCATGGTGGTAGGACACTATCTAGTGTCCGCCTGGCCAGCTACCACCCTCAAGTTAGAAAATCTGTCACCAAAACATCTAATGTGTTCCGGCAGCTATCCTTGAGAGCCAGTGCCCAGTTCTCATTCTAGGCCTAGCGTGCTTACCATCTTCGACCGCATCATCACTTACCTAATATCACTTTCTGAGCGTGGTGACCGATAAGAAAACATTTTCTTTTCTTTTTATTAAATAAATGAGAAGTGAGTACTTTTAATATCGCTCATTTTAATATCAAACATTTTGGTTATCTTTATAGCAGTATTATATATAAATTAACAAAACAATAAATAATACTGCATTTGTGATAATAATAATAAAATGTATGTATATAGAGTACTCACTCATTTCCTTTCACTATTTTTTTCGTGACTTTCTTCATTAATAAATGCACTTTGTTTATTCATATTTACAGACTAGAAGTGCTCCGCAGCTTCACCCGCGTTAAAAACTTCTTTTATATACTTAAAACTTTTCTTTTGTAAAAACGATTCCATTAAAGACATCAAATAAGAATTAGCCTTAAGTAATCGCGTGACTTCGGGATTCATATTTATAAAACCCGAAAAACACAAATTTTCAGACTTTGTTACATACCCCATTTCGAAAAATCTTACAACACGTACTTTATCTCATCTTGTTTCGCCATACAAACTTTGAATCCCCGATCAGTATCCGGGAGGAATTTTTGTAAAATCCTTTCTTAGCGGATACCTACGTCATAATAACTATGTTCATTCTAAATTTAAGCGCAATCCGAAACAATATTGATTTTCAACCGACTTACCAAAAATAAGGAGGTTTTCAATTCGTCTGTATGTTTTTTTTGTGTGTCTGTTACGCGATTACTCCGTCAATTGTGAACCGCTGTGAATGATAGGTAGGGTTCGCTTCCTAGGTGGTCCCATTGTAATTTCATCGAGATCTGATGAGTATCTCCAGAGATATACGTCTCAAACTTGCTACTGAAACTGACTCGCGTGGCATGGAAGTCGGTTGTTTTAGTTGTTAAACTATCTTAATTATTAGACTTTGTTACCCCAGTTTATCCTCTCAGGGTGGCATTTTGAAAAGTCTGAAACTCGTATTTACTTATTTATTTACAGAAGTACTTGTGTAGGGTGTGACTACATGTCTAGGTGATAAGCATGTAATACGAAAGAATGTGACATTTTGATGTAGCGCGTACTATGTGATAATGTTTAGTATATAAGATAAGTATCTTTAAGTATTTGGGTTAATCAATATAGATATGTCATTATGTAAAGACTATACGTTGTTTCTCTTACCCTGGTCCCCCAGTAGTAGACCACACTACACTTGTGTGAAATGACGAATAAAATGACTATCCAAACTTTGAACCCCCGCTTCATCCCCTTGAAGAGTGAATTTTGAAAAATTATTTCTTAGCGGATACCTATTTCAAAATAACTATCTGCATGCCAAATTTCAGCGCAATCCAGAACAATATTGATTTCAGACTTTGTTACCCCACTTCACCCTTTTAGGGGTGGAATTTCGAAAGAGCCTTCCGAAGAAAAACACGTATTTACTAACTTAAGTACTTGTGTTAAGTTTCGAATATAAAAGACTATCTAATCTTTTTTCTTCATACAAACTTTGAACCCCCGTTTCATCCCCTTCAGGGGTGAATTTTGAAAAATCGTTTCTCAGAGGGAACTAACGTCGTAATAACTATCTGCATATAGTTATAAATATGAAAATACGGGACTTATCGCGCCTAAAACATTAATTTTATTTAACTCGACGTTTCGACCAAGTTTCATTGATCGTGGTCACGAGACGACTGAACTATCTGCATGCCAAATTTCAGCGCAATCCGACACAATATTGATTTTCACACTTTGTTACCCCATTTCAGCCTCTTAGGGGTGGAATTTAAAAAAAACCTGAAACACGTATTTACTTTTTTTTTACTGGAGAACTTGTATGAAGTTTCAAATAGAAATTACTATTTAATCTTGTTTCTCCATATAAACTTTGGACCCCCGTTTCATCCCCTTCAGGGGTGAATTTTGGAAAATCCTTTCTCCGCGGTAACTAACGTCGTAATAACTATCTGCATGCCAAATTTCAGCGCAATCCGAAACAATATTGATTTTCACACTTTGTTACCCCATTTCACCCTCTTAGGGCTGGAATTTCAAAAAAATCTGAAACACGTATGTACTTATTTTTTTACTGAAGCACTTGTGGTAAGTTTCGGATAGATAATACTATCTAATCTTGTTTCTCCATACAAACTTTGAACCCCCATTTCATCCCTTTAAGGGGTGAATTTTAGAAAATCCTTTCTTAAAATTCCTTTATTATAATTTCTTAAATGGACAATAACAAATATCAAAGCGATACTGCATGTACAACATACGGCGTCCCACAAGGATCGATTTTAGGTCCCTTACTCTTCTTAATATACATAAACAACATACAAGAGATTGGTCTACGTAGGCACCTAACACTTTATGCCGATGACACATGCTTATTTTATTTTGGGCCATCTATTAACGATATAGTTGCAGAAGCACAACAAGACTTAAACAAATTATATTCGTGGTTCAAATACAACCTTTTAACTATAAATATTTCTAAAACATGCTACATGTTATTTAAAGCTAAAAACAAAAGTATTCCCCCATTTCCACCCCTCATTATCGATAATATTCCTATTCAACAAAAATCTTGTGAAAAATACCTCGGACTGAGGATTGATAGCGCACTATCATGGAACTCTCATATAGAACACATAAAAACGAAATTGTCAGCACTCCTAGGATCTCTCCATGGCATAGTTAGATGTATACCGCAAAACTTACGCTACACCATCTACAATACTTTGGTTAAACCACATTTGTTTTACCTTATTGAGGTCTGGGGAAGTGCCCCGAAAACCAAGTTAGCTGATATACAAATAGCACAAAATAAAATTATAAAAAAGATATTCAACTACCCATTTCTAACATCTACTAAAAAAAATTACTCAGAAACAAATATTCTGACAATTCGGCAACTATATATCTACAGCGTATGTATGTTCATTCGTAAATCACTTAATAGAAATATTCACACTAATATTAAATTCACAAAGCTAAAAGAAATTACTAAACGAAACGTCCGAAATCGCAGAGCTAGTCTCTTAGTATTACCTAAATCTAGAACTAACTATGGTAAAAAAATGATAACATTTGAAGGATCTCAACTATATAACAAAATACCCTCACATATAAAAAATGTAAACTCACTTAACTTATTCAAACTACAGCTAGCTAAATATATTAAAAGTAAATTTTAAATACAGAATACGTTAAGTGAGTAGTAGCTCAGACAGTGGTGCCGATTTCTGATGGGCAGCTCCTAAACTAAACTAAAATTTCACGGCTTATAATATAATAATGCGGCCTCTTTCCCTTCGTTAGAGTTAGAACTATTATCGGTTAGTTATCGTACATTGGAGTTAGCACCATTGTCGTACAAAACTTATTGTTTTAAAAAACTAACTGTAATTTGTTTGTTAAGCCTACGGTGATATAGTCATTTCTATTTATAATTGTGTTCTCATGTAAGTGACTTTGTCTTAATGAGAATAAAGATCTATAAACATTGTACTGTACTGTACTTTAATGTACTAAGACAAATGTACCCTCCAAATTTCAAGTCTCTACGACCAGCGGTTTAGGCTGTGCGTTGTCTGTCGTCAGTCAGTCAGTCAGTATGTCAGGACAAAGATTCTTATAGTATTAGATAGAGACAGAGTACAGATATTCACTGTTGTACATAGATGATAAATACCGATACACCTATCTGTGTCACGGCTACATGTATGAAGGCAGTGAGTGTTTAACAAGGAGGAATTATGTAAAGTTCCGAGGACTTGTTCACCCTTGACATTATTTGAAAATAGAATTCGGAATTTATATTTGAAAATGGAAAGAGAGGACAAAATCAAAATTAGCCGGTCCGAGGGGTATATAAGCGGTTAGGGTAGCTCCCCTACATGTGAAGTGGGGATGAAATCCGATAGATGGCGTTGTACACCGTTAACACACGCAAGTGTCTCATTTTGTATTTTTACGTATATCAAGTTTTAGTAGTTAATCATTACATACAGTAATATAATTAAAAATCCGATAGATGGCGTTGTACACCGTTTTACAAGTTTTAGCATTAAATTGAATGATGTGTGAAACCAAAGACGACCTTATCTCTACTACGCTAAGGCTTATAAAATGAGGTTCGTTGGGGTGTTAGGTTTTATTTTCGTTACGGAATTTCTGGATTCGGTCTCCACGCTCAAGGCCCGCGATAGAAGCTATGCAATAGCTTAAAAATAACATTACTCGAATTATCGCGTAGGTATTTAAATTTTAATATATTGAATTTTGATGGTTGTCCCCGGTTGTCATTGTTGGTTCGTTCAGACATTTTTGTCATTGTATTGACATATTTTGATGGTTGTCATTATGGCGCTTCCATACATGGGTATTCGCTATTTTTGTATAAAACCCGATAAAAACTTAATAAAATTAAATAATATTAAATAAAAAAGGGGTCCCCATACAAGAAACGTGTTTTTGAGGCTTTTTATGCTCGATCTTATAAACCTTAATAGATAAAGACTTTTACTCATGGTGTGTATTATCAAATAATAAAAACTAAGTTAAATAAAAAATTAAATAGGGAAACGTACTTTTCCGGCAAATATTGTTCAATCGGAACCCTGCTCAACTCGCACTTGGACAGTTTATTTATATTCGCGGTACGAAGTTCGCCGGGTCAGCTAGTATTATAATAATTTTACTTTGGGTTTCGTGACCCATGGATATATAAGGGATGATATAAGGGAGCACAAATACCACCTCAGTGCTCCCAGCCAATCTCACCTGCCCGTGGTGCATCCTGCTGGCCAACAAACGGGGCTCTGGCGACCGATAAATGGCGGTATAACCATTTCATGACTATGGCGTAGCTAAATCCTTCAGGCTAGTGTCACCGGTGCGAGAAGCTACGTCCTGCGATCGCCAACCGCCTGCCCAGCGAGGCGATTAGGGCATATCCCTCCCAAGGGATAAGTAGAAGATAACCTAAAGCCAAGGCCCCCAGTTCCCGGCCGCCCTGCTATTCCTGACCACGGCGGCGGTCATGGTAACGGCAGGGCAGGGGGTGCTAAGAATCCCCGGTCTACGGTAGGCCGCCATAACAAACTGACCCACGCAACGTACAATGGACGCACGATTCGGCTGGACGATCATGTAGCGCAGCTGGAGGAGGAGCTGAAACACATAAGATGGCACATCCTGGGGTTATGTGGAGTCCGAAAACAGGGAGATGACAACATAACCTTAGAATCGGGCCATCTTATGTACTACAGAGAAGGAGACTAGCCATCCTAAGGCGGCGTCGGGTTTCTGGTCAACAAGGTTCTCAGTGACAACGTTGTAGAAATCTCCAGTGCGTCGACCAGGGTAGCGTACCTCATAATTAAATTAACCGAGAGGTGCAGCCTCAAGGATATACAGGTTTACGCACCGACCTCGGCACACATGGATGAAGTGGAGAGCATGTATAAAGATATCTCCAAAGCTTTATATACCACCTCCAAGGCTCACTACAACGTTGTTACGGGAGACTTAAACGCCAAAGTGGGAGAACAGACGCAGTGAATAGACAATAGGACCACACGTAGAATTCACAGGGGGCAAATACTAGTCAATTTCCTCGAGAGAGAGGAGCTTTTCTTGATGAACTCGTTCTTCAAGAAACAGCCCCAAAGGAAGAGTGCGACACCACCACATTCTTGGGCTTCGAACTAGACAGAGCTCTCACCTGGGAGTCTCATATTGATGTGATGGTCTGTGGAAAGCTAGGCAGCGTATGCTTCGCTCTCTACAGGCTTTCGCGCTTCCTCCCCGAGAGGTTGGTGCGGTCGTGCTACTTCGCGACAGTACATTCGGTGCCCCAGTACGGCACAGAGCTGTGGGGTCAGGCCGCGGAATGGCTGCGTGCCATGCAGAAGCGCGCCATACGAGCTATTGCTGGGATCACATGCTTCGATTCTGCCAGACCCTTTTTTAAGAAGTTGCGCGTACTGACACTGCCATCCATGGTGATATATCCGGTGGCAGTGTTTGTAAGACTCCATGTCGACTCGTTCCTAAAGAACAGTGACCATCACCCGTACAACACGCGCCGGGCGGGGAAGCTGGCATGTATCCCGCACAAACTAGCCAAAAGTGGGAAGCTGACCCATGTCATGGGACCGTCAGTGTACAACCGACTACCTGACAATGTGACGGAAGCACCGAGCGCTTCTTCATTTAAAGTCAGGTTGAAGAACTGGCTTATAGACCAGGCCTTTTATTCATACGATAAATTTATAAATTCTAATAAGAATTAAATTATTAATAGTATTATTTTATTTTTTATGAATTTTTATTCAATTTATAAAATATTATTATTTAATATCGGATTTTTTATTATTTTTGTAAATGACGTGTCTTTTGTTATATGAATAAATGATTATGATTATTATGAACGTATGGTAGGTAGAGAAGAGAAGAGTAGAGTAGAGGTGGTGGTACCTGTTTCTCCAGCAGCAGCTGCAGGATGTTGAGCGTGAGGCTGGCCAGCGCGGGGTACAGCGTGAGCGCCTGCAGCACGCTGCGCATCATCAGCACCGGCGGCTCCGGCTCCTCCGTCAGCCGCTGTAGCACCGCCGAGATCACCTGCGCAGTAACGTGCCTATACATCCTTACATTCTGCCCTCGTGTCGGGGAACAACCGTCCACGGAGGGGTCCGAGGGCTACCGTGACGTGCCTATACATCCTTATATCCTGACCCTGGTCTCGGAGTACAACCATTCACGGAGGGGTCCGAGGGCTACCGTGACTTGCCTATACATCCTTATATCCTGACCCTGGTCTCGGAGTACAACCATCCACGGAGGGGTCCGAGGGCTACCGTGACTTGCCTATACATCCTTATATCCTGACCCTGGTCTCGGAGTACAACCATCCACGGAGGGGTCCGAGGGCTACCGTGACTTGCCTATACATCCTTATATCCTGACCCTGGTCTCGGAGTACAACCATCCACGGAGGGGTCCGAGGGCTACCGTGACGTACCTATACATCCTTATATCCTGACCCTGGTCTCGGAGTACAACCATCCACGGAGGGGTCCGAGGGCTACCTGTGTATGTTCCGCGAATATTTAGAGTTTTCGAGCAAAATACGATTTTCTTGTTTTCTTTCGTTGGCTGAAATTCCGCGCTTTATTTAATGTCAAACGCTAGCCTGCATGATATTAAAAAAATAAAATCTTCTACTTTAAAGTACAGAGCCTTAACTTTTTATGGGTCTGTGAAGAGTAAATATTTACTTTGGGATTCAGATTCAGATTTATTCATACCACAGGTACATCATACAGAACATAGTTATAAATATTAAAATACGGGACATATCGCGCATAAAACATAAATCTTATTTACTCGACGTTTCGACCAAGTTGCATTGATCGTGGTCACGAGACGACAGAACACTTGGTGACGTCAATTATATAATAATAGTTCAATAAAAAGCAGCTTAGGGCTTTGCCAAATTCTAAAAAGTCGGTTTCACGTGTTAAAAACTGTGTACATCGCTTTGCCTTTGAATATTGTTAATATTTTTTTGGCACATACATTATATTGTCATGTATATACGGCGCAAAGAGTTTTGAGAGTGGCAACAAACCTCACAATAAACGAAAAGAAAGATAAAACTGACAGCGAGCCGCTGACGTTGGTGCCACTCTGACACAACCCCGGACGTTAGTGTGATGAACAGAAAGCGAAGCTACGGAATGGAGATCATACAATTCGTTTGCATCGCGCGGAGGCACTACGTGTTCGGTGGAGTGTCCGTGAAGAAGTAATCGAGGCGTTTCCCTTCTCCTGTCACTTTACAGTTTGTACTCGGTGTGTAAGGTATGATGTGATAGATGGATTTATCATCGAGGCCGTAGAATTTTAGTTTCTCAGTCAATATTTTGTGATCTACACAATCAAACATGGCCGCCACTCGTCATCTTTTAAAAAAATCTATTCTCGTCCTGATGGCAAGTTTGGTATCATTTTCATATAAACCGAAGACGTAGAATTAATTGCTGACATTAGTTTCTTTTTCAGTTTCATAGTAATATCACAATAAAAAAAAAGACGTGTGGCACTCGGGGACTGCCGCGGTAAAGCTATTGCATAGCATTTTTTTATGTGCATGCAGTAGAACTACTAACTACAACCACTAAAAAGATTAGTATGATATCGGCGATTTTCCTTCATGATTTTCTAGGCTTAGGACTTAGGACTAGCACAATATTTACCTGTAGTGCAAACATTGTGGCGCATTTAAACATCGCCATATATAGAATGATTTTATATACAAGGCGCGCTAACAACTTTTCTAACTTTACCTTCCCTAAGAACAAATTTTACCTTCTGTCCGTCCATTCCGTCCGTGCGTCCGTCCGTCTGTCAGAGGGCTGTATCTTCGAAATCTCTCTTCTAAATTGCATTTTTAATTAGTCAATAATCAATAACACACTCGATCCTAAATTAAATCACTTAGGGGCTAAAACACAACACAGCAATTAACACAAAAAATATGGAATTCGCCGCACGCACGAATCGTTCAAAGCAATCGAACCACGGATCGAACGAAATAAAAACTGTAAAAAGTGATTAAAATGTTTGAAAACAAACACGCGTCTTGGCGCCAACCGCCACCTGCGCGCATTCAAGAATCGATTCTACATTTCTTCTATCTAGTTATCGTAAAGTTATTACGACCTTATTTTGAAAGCGGTAAGGTGCAAAGTTGTAACTATAAAAACCTGTCAAAGGTCAAGCTTTAATAAACGCTTTTCGGTTTTGTGCATGCGCAAAGCAAAGTGCAACTGCAAAAACCAACTGTCCATTACAGTTCGATCTAACGAACCTCATTATTTAAGCCTTAACGTAGTAGAGATAAGGTCGACTTTGGTTTCATCAATAGTAGTGAAATGTTACTGGATAATGGTAACTATGGCTATAGCCAATATTCGCTCTGTCTCTGTTTTGAACGCAATAAATCAATTAGAATAAAAGAGAAGGCATAATTATGGGTGTTAGGTTATTTTCGTTACGGAATTTCTGGATTCGGTCTCCACGCTCAAGGCCCGCGATAGAAGCTATGCAATAGCTTAAAAACTTTAATAAGTAAAAATGTTAGTTAAAGATTTTTTCTTTGAGAGTTAATTACTTTTGTATAGTGGCAAAAAATATCATATTAAAAATACTACAATAAAGCGTAATTAATGTAGAATGCCTGGAATGCCAACCCTGAAGCAACTTGCGGAGTCAAGACATTGTTGGACGGAAAATTGGCAAAAACGGACGCTTTTATTCAGATATTCTTTATTACAATGTACAACCGGTAAGTATAAATTAGTTTGATACACATTCAGCGTACCTATTTTAAAATAAAATAGTCACAATCTATTTTGAAGCTAATTACGTAATAATGACTCTATAATAGTGCCACCGCCCTCTGCAGATGCTCTATTGAACGCGCTTATATTCTTATAGTAATCGAAAACCACCAACATATTAGAACGTGACCACGTCTCACTAAAACACACGGGTGACGGGTGGCTCGGGCTCAGCTGCAGTTTCAAATAAAGCAGATCGAGTACGAGCCGTACTCGCGCAGACTCGGTTTTCAATCACATAATAAAACATATGTTAATGTAGGCGATTACATAAAAACAGTAGTTATATTACATGGGTTTCAAAACCCTAAAAAGAATGATATGCGTAGTTTTACAGCCGCACGCACCATCGACACGACAGCCACATGGAAGGTGACGACATAGCGGCGGTAGTAATACTAATGGTAGGATACGAGTGTGAGTTCAGCTTACGTCCTGCGTGTAGGTGTGCTTCTCGGCGAAGCAGAGCGCGGTGGCCTTGATGATGTACTTGAGGTCCGCCTTGCCGGGGTCGATCATGTGCAGGCTCACCAGCAGCTCCGCCGGGCTCACTGCGGAACATCGTCACACGTCACACGTCACACGTCACACCTCACACCTCGTCCTCCGACATCGCATGCAACATTACAGCATACGTCACAGCTCACAGTACGACTTACAATGCTAATTACTTTTTCAAAGAGTGTGCCGAATAGTCGTAAGCATTTGCAATTTAAAATGCGGCTATGAAGCGAGTCCGGCGGTCGTGGTGCTGTGAGGCTGCCGCGATGCCGTGTGCGAACTGACTCCAGGCGAGAAAGGAAGCGCGCCGACCTCTCTCGGGCGGCACGTTCAGTCGTACTACACACGAGCTTTAACAGATATTTTAGTCATCGATATAAAAAGGGAGACGCGGTACTCGCTCTTATGCCACGTTAACATAATGGAACTAGAAACGACTACATGAAAACACGAATTTCTAATGTCAAGCTTGATGTGTGTGACTACCAGAGAATGGCATTGTTGTTAATAATTTAAATGGATCTGCGATAGTTGCACGTGTAAGTCTGTGCGTCTCCACGAACGCCAGCTCGATCGTGATGAAGGTAAACTTATAGGTTCGCGAACCTAATTGATGCGGTCCACGTTGAGGAGCTACCTTCTCTCTTTTTTATGGTTCCGTACCCAAAGGGTAAAACGGGACCCTACTACTGAGACTGCGCTGTCTTTCTGTCTGTCCGTCTGTCTCCGGGCTGTATCTCATTAACCGTGATAGTTACAATTAAAATTTCACAGATGATATATTTCTGTTGCCGCTAGAACAACAAAGATTTAAAACAAAATAAAGTCAAAAATAAAAGGGGGGTTTAAAGGGGGATTAAAGGGGCCTATACAAAAAACGTGTTTTTAGGATAACGCCATCTATTATTATGTTTCTTTTAAGTGTTACACACTTAATATTTTTGTAAATTGTTAAACACAATCCAAAATTTCATCGTACCAACGGGACTTGAACCCGCAACCTCCGGAATAACATGTTCCGGTCCTTTGCCAATTAAGCCATGGTGCGAAGTAACGTTACGACGAAAGTAGTAAGTAGTAAGTAGTCATAGATGGCGCCACCAATGCATAATTGGGTTAACAAATGCAATCCACTAATTTCGTCGTAACGTTACTTCGCACCATGGCTTAATTGGCAAAGCACCGGAACATGTTATTCCGGAGGTTGCGGGTTCAAGTCCCGTTGTACGATGAAATTTTGGATTGTGTTTAACAATTTACAAAAAAAAAACGCCATCTATGTTTGTTAAGCTAACAACCTTTCTAATTGGTTTCGGAAAAATGACATAGATTTTAATTTTTATAAATCGATGGTTTTAGTAGAATGTTGTAGTACCGTGTGATACTGAATGCGGCCGCGGGCCGGCCACGGTCCCGGAACCTTCAATCATAGCTTACATGAGGTGAGACAATGGTCAAAAACTTGCTTCTCAACACAAAAAACAATTACAATAAAAAAGCAACGGGTCGCACTCCGGGTGCCGGCAGAAGTGAAAACTTGAACACGTCAGTTTTGAATATTTTGGAGGCGAGGTGTCATACCTCGCGCAAGCGCCCTGCGCTCTGTCTTACGAATTTTTGACCAGGACACGTGACCTGACGCGAGTTTAACATTTTTTACCCATCCCAGAAAAGTGCACAACGCCGCTAATATCGTGGGGGTTCCTCGCAGGCAACGTCTGTAACGTTCTAATATCGTGGGGGTTCCTCGCAGGCAACGTCTGTAACGTTCTAATATCGTGGGGGTTCCTCGCAGGCAACGTCTGTAACGTTTTAATATCGTGGGGGTTCCTCGCAGGCAACGTCTGTAATGTTCTAATATCGTGGGGGTTCCTCGCAGGCAACGTCTGTAACGTTCTCGTACTAGGAGTGTATCAGTAAGGTGAGGTATATAATAGTCACCGGGCGAGCTGTCGTCTCGCGGCGCGGAGAGGCCGAGCAGCTTGTTGAACACCTCCTTCACCACGTTGGGGTTCAGCTTGATCAGCTTGGGCAGCGCCGCCAGGATCTGTAAGCAAATATTATATTATTAAGTATTATTTCAGTGATTTACAAATTCCGAGATTTCTACAGTAACGGGATTACGTCCCTTCCTCCGAGACGGCGACGAGTTATCGAACAAAATGGCACAATTAATATCTTTCGGAGGCAGACTCTCTATTTATACTCCTACAGTCTTACATATAGGGTCTTTGGTTTAACTTATAATACTAGGGAAAACCGAAATTTTAAAATAAATATTTTGAATGGGGTCTTCCAATAAAACGGTGTTGTAGAAAATAAACAACACAGCAGGGCTAGCATGGCCTTATCCCCGGGGGAAAGACAAAATTATTTCCCTTGTTTTTCGCCACTGACAGGAGATCAACACAACAATTTAGACGCTTGGTGAAGTTTAACCCCGAGTTTTGATTTTGTTTCGTATTAAAAAAGAATGGAACAAGTGAAAGAGTTTGTGTACCTGGTTCTAAGTTTACGAGAGATGGTAAGTATGAAAGTGATATTGAGCGAAGAGTTTTGGCGGGAAACCAAGTGAGTGGGGCACTACATAACTTTATGAGAAGTCAGAACGTGTCTAAAAAAGCACGACTGGCTGTACATAGGGGAGTGTTGGTTCCCACACTCATGTATGGTAGTGAATGCTGGGTATGGCAGAAGAAACATGAAAGTAAAATTAA
Source organism: Cabera pusaria (assembly GCA_954871355.1). Taxonomy (NCBI): domain Eukaryota; kingdom Metazoa; phylum Arthropoda; class Insecta; order Lepidoptera; family Geometridae; genus Cabera; species Cabera pusaria. The sequence goes on from OX940900.1 coordinate 26,006,083, forward strand.
TGCTGTAGAAATGAGAAGTTTGAGAAGTATGATCGGAGTGACTCTGATGGATAAGGTGGAGAACAGCGTGATAAGGGAATGTTGTGGTGTGGTAGAAGATGTAGTGACAAAGATAGAGAAAAGGATGCTTAGATGGTTTGGACATCTAGAGAGGATGGATGAAGAAAGATTGACGAAACAGATTTATGAGACGTGTGTGAATGGGCCAGTTGGTAGAGGCCGACCTAGGCGAACGTATCACGACCAGATCGGAGACGTTTTAAAACAAGGTCAAGTCAAAAGTACCTATAACCGGCGAGCATGTATGAAGGCGCTCACGAAAGTGGAAGAAGCGAAGGAGGTATGTCAGGATCGTAGCATGTGGAAAGAAGTAGTCTCTGCCTACCCCAACGGGAAAAAGGCGTGATTGTATGTATTTAAAAAAGAATTAATTAAAAGTCAGCGGGCGTTTATAATTGTCGAAAAACTTTACTTATAATTTGCCTTCTCCACCAAACAAAACACGGATAGGTGGAAAGACAAAATAGTCCCCTTGCCATGCTAGCCCTGTAGGTAAGTAAAATACATAAAGTTCGGCTAGCTAATTAATATAATATATACACGGGAAACAAAACAATTACGAAAAGGAGAGAAATGATGAGGCGCACGCGCGGTTGGTCCGGGTCGAGTGTCTGAAGGGAGCGGGGCGCGGGGCGCGGGGCGCGGGGCGCGGGGAGCGGGGCGCGGAGCATCGTTCCTAGCGCGGACACTGCGCCCTCTGTCACTCAGTGGGCGAAGGCGGGTACGCTCTGCTTTAATGCACGGCCGCTAGCTCGCGCTCGAACACATTATTAAACCTATCGCCGCGTTACTTAATTCAAATAAATGTAAGCCATATGAATAGTTTGTCAAAAAGTCTAGAAATTAAATCAAATATGGATGTGTCACATCACATTTTTTTTTCCATCTCTATAGTCAGACTTAATTCGACTAAACCCGTGTGATAAGATTTTAATTGATGATGTTTTGATTGATGAGATTTTAATATGACTAATTTATCGTGGAAATCGTCAGATGATAACACTTATGTAGCAGAGAACGTCCGAGGCTCCGCTCAACGAGAATTATTTGACGATCTCACATTATGCAATCTGTATCAATATAATAATGTGAAAAACTTAAATAACAGGGTATTACATTTAATTTTTTCGAATGATGAGTTGTTAGTTAATCGTTGTGAAGTACCGCTTAGCAAAGTTGACAGCCATCACCCACCTCTATGTATCTCAGCTGATTTTGTTCAATTACACACGTTAAAACCTCAACCTTATGTCAAATATTTGTATCACTCGGGTGATTACGATTCAATAATATCTAATCTGGATTCAATCGATCGGGTGCAGGAGTTCACTGTTAGGTCGCTGGAGGATGCGGTCACCTTCTTTTATAATACGTTATATTATTATCTTAGGAGGAATTTAATTCCTTCCAAATTAATTTATCCTTCACAAAAGTACCCCCCATGGCATAGTAAAGCATTGGTTAAAATTTGATAGAAAAACATTTATTTGATGAATATATATAGAATTGAAAGTAATATTGCAAAAAATCCTAAGGCATTTTGGGCCTATGTTAAAATGAAAAATCACAGCAATTCATATCCTGCGGTAGTTCGCCATGGACAACGCTTCTCACTTCTCAGACTCGGGAGAAGACGTTTGTAACATAGTGAATACTTTAATTCAACATTCCTCGCTGATGCTCACACCGATTACACGGTCGAAATGCATGAGGGCGAGCTATCGGTCTCAGCCATCGCGGACGTCGAGTTCCAGTCTTCGGTGGTATTGAAGCTTATGCAGTCTCTTGATTTAAACAAATCTGCAGGCGCAGACTGGATTCCACCTTTATTTATAGTTAAATGTGCTAAACAATTGTGTGTACCCCTTACCTTACTATTTCAGCGCTGTCTCTCAGAGGGTAATGTTCCAAAGATTTGGAAATCAGTCTTTATTACACCCATACATAAAAAAGGACCAAAAGATTTATTTCAAAATTACAGGCCTATTTCTAATTTATGTTTATTTGCAAAAGTCCTAGAAAAAATAGTTTATAAACAGATCTATTCCGCATTGAAACACACACTTGGTACAGAACAGCATGGTTTTTTAAGAGGTCGGTCTACAACCTCAAACTTGATTTTATGTAGTGACTATTTAGCCGAACACATGTCAAAACCATCTCAGGTAGATTTAATATATACAGCGAGTGTTTTGATCGAATAGACCATTTAATTATTTTGCACAAGCTTCAATTGGTAGGTATCAGGGGTGATTTATTTAGGTGGTTTACATCTTACGTTCAAAATAAGTGCCACACAGTATCTCTAAATGGATACACGTCATCGACACTCCAAATCCCGTCGGGTGTTCCGCAGGGATCTTTATTGGGACAGCTATTGTTTAACATCTTTGTTAATGATATCTCTAAATGTTTCGTTAACTCTAAAATATTGTTATATGCTGATGACATGAAAATTATTTGTCTTATTAGTTCACCCGATAGTGCTCAGCTTCTACAAGAGACGAGACGAGAGTGAGACAACTAATTCTCGAAGAACGTCATGTGACGTATCGAGTCTATCGAGAGATAGAGGCTCTATTAGGCATCTCAGGGACAACCATTCAGAAGATCTCGCATAAAGCGCTCGGTGTGAGAAAGCTAGTTTGCCGTTGGATACCGCATCTGCTTTCCGACGATCACAAGGCGGCCCGCGTCAGATGGTGTAAGAAAACTCTGCAAAGGTTCAACCGAGGAGAGTCAATTCACGTCTACGACAGCATCAGTGGTGACGAATCTTGGATCTATGCCTAAGATCATGATTCCAAACAGCAATCTACAATCTGGGTCTTTCAAGATGAGCCGAAACCGACTAAAGCGGTTCGTTCTCGAAGCACTCCAAAGAAGATGGTGGCCACGTTCGTTGGAAAAACCGGTCACGTTGCGACTATTGCACTTAAATATCGTAGAACGGTTAACGTAAAGTGGTATACCACAGTTAGTTTACCACGAGTCATCGCCGAACTTCGAAAATCTAACTCAAAGCGACGCATCATCCGGCACCACGACAACGCAAGCTCACACAGCGCTCGTCAAACGATTGAGTATTTGAAGCAGGAAAAAGTAGAAATTCTTGACTATCCTCCATGCAGTCTCGACCAAAGCCCTAACGATTTCTTAACATTTCCTAAAATTAAGAAAAGTCTTCGTGGTCAAAGGTTCCAGTCCGGTGAAGAAGCGGTCGACGCTTTCAAGTCAGCCATTTAGAACACCAAAATAATTTTGTCCAGAGCGAGCCGAAGATTCTATGAGTTGGCTGTGCGACATGACTCATACAGTAGCGGACTGTAGCGAGCGTTCTGTCCACAGTGCTTCACTTTCACTTTCATTTAATACTTAGCTGCTCTTATTTTGATAATATTAACTACCTATTAGAGGAAATTTGTAAATTGCCTTCAAAATTTATGTTTTAATTTTTATAATTGTTTCGCAGTAAGTTTCCCGAAAATAAATAAAATGAATAAAATAAAATAGTCAAAACTGTACTTGGATGTCATATTTGAGATTGGAACCAAAACATCGTGGGATATTTTACAGAATAATTGTTATATTGTTTAATAAAGAAAACTATGTGCTTTATCGATAACAGTTTTATGAAACAGAAGGTTCCTTTACGTATCTTACCAAGAATGTTGAGAAGAAGTCAGAACGCATTTCCTACCAATATATTGGCCAACTAATCTGGTAAGTACTCAAAGGAAAGTATGAGGAAGCGCACGTCGGAGACGCGCGTGGATGTGTGTGTGTGTGTGTGTGAGTGTGTGAGTACCTCTTTCTTGGAGAGTCCGGTGAGTACGGGTATGAGGAAGCGCACGTCGGAGACGCGCGTGGATGTGTGTGTGTGTGTGAGTGTGTGAGTACCTCTTTCTTGGAGAGTCCGGTGAGTACGGGTATGAGGAAGCGCACGTCGTAGACGCGCGTGGATGTGTGTGTGTGTGAGTGTGTGAGTACCTCTTTCTTGGAGAGTCCGGTGAGTACGGGTATGAGGAAGCGCACGTCGGAGACGCGCGTGGATGTGTGTGTGTGTGTGAGTACCTCTTTCTTGGAGAGTCCGGTGAGTACGGGTATGAGGAAGCGCACGTCGTAGACGCGCGTGGATGTGTGTGTGTGTGTGAGTACCTCTTTCTTGGAGAGTCCGGTGAGTACGGGTATGAGGAAGCGCACGTCGTAGACGCGCGTGGATGTGTGTGTGTGTGAGTGTGTGAGTACCTCTTTCTTGGAGAGTCCGGTGAGTACGGGTATGAGGAAGCGCACGTCGTAGACGCGCGTGGATGTGTGTGTTTGTGTGAGTGTGTGAGTGTATGAGTATGTGAGTACCTCTTTCTTGGAGAGTCCGGTGAGTACGGGTATGAGGAAGCGCACGTCGGAGACGCGCGTGGCGTACAGCGCTCGCACCTTGCTCACCAGCTCCGGGGACGGCGCCGCTGTAACGTTCATCAACAGATACTACTGAGAATACTGAAGTTTGGACAGCTACAGCTACACACAACACGGAATCTCTAGCATATTTTGTGTGAGTGAACACCTAATTCTAGATTTGAGAATAAATCGGGACTGTATTTTACCTGAAAGTATATGGAGTTATAGAACAACGTCATATTGCTGAGGTTTCAGGTCGTACTCTGCACTCACTCTTACTTTACGGTGATGCGGTGGACAAATAGAGTCATCTGTTACAATATTTCACCGGGCCGTACGTCCGGTAGTCACCACTACACTCACCCTTCTCGGTGAAGATGTGCACCAGCCGCGTGAGCAGCGTCTCTGCGCCGCGCGGGCACTCGTCCAGCAGCGCGGCGAAGGCGGGCCGCAGCGGCCCCCCGCCCGCGCCCGCGTCCCCCAGCAGCGCGCGCACCGGGCCCTCCAGCGCGCGCAGCACCACGCGCTTCGCGTCCGGCCCCGCGCACCCGTACACGCGCGCCACCTCCACTATCAACTCTGCGGGGGAACGATCACCTCGATATAGAACGTACGATGCGGCCGCTCACTAGGTAGTAGAGTAGGTCGGGACGGGGCGGCGCGTACCCTCGTTCTCCGGGAGGAGCGCCACCACGAGGTTGAGGCAGAGCGCGTAGGCGGCGTCGGTCCAGAAGTGTCTCGGCGGCGGCAGGTCGGGCGGCGGCGCCGGCAGCGCCAGGAAGCTGAGCTGCAGCAGCGCCTGCTTGCAGATGACGCGGCGGCACGCCTCCGTCGAGCGCCGGTACACCGCCAGCGTGCCGCGCAGCGCGCCCGACCGGATCTCCTCGTTCTCGCTCACTGCGACACGCACACGCACCGTTACGTCGCACACTACACGGCCGAGTCCGCCGAGAGGGAGCATACTCACGCGCGTGGCAGACGAGCGCGGCGACGTACTTGTGGGCGCGCGGCGGGCGCATCACGCACAGCTCCTGCAGGATGTCGAGCGCCGTGGCGGGCAGCCGCTCCTCGGCCAGCAGGTGGCGCAGGTAGGCGGCCGCCTCCTCCGTCACCACCGGGCTCTCCAGGTAGAGGCGGCGCAGCGCGTGCTCGGCCGGCTCCGCGCGCTCGCACAGCCGCGTGGCCAGCGCGCACAGCGCCGCGTTGTAGCTCTGCTCGGGCCGCGCGTGCGCGCGCGCCTGCAGCGTCACCGGGTGCCGGTTGAAGCCCTGCATCACGGCGTACTCCTCGTAGAGCCAGGCCAGCGCCAGGTCGAGGCGCGCGCCGGGCTCCTCGAGCACGTGGTCGAGCACCGCCTCGCGCACCTCGGCCGCGTACCCGGCCGCGAACACCGCCACGAACTTGGCGCGCACGCGCGCCGCGCCCGCCGGCTCGCAGTCGCGCTCGGCGCGCAGCACGCGGCGCACGGCCTGCAGCACGAGCCGCGCGCGCACGTCGGCGGGCACGGCGCGCGTGATCTCCTGCAGCTGCAGCAGGCGCACGCGCTGCTTGAGGCGCGGCACGGTGGGCGTGGCGGGCGGCACGGGCGCGCGCTCGCCCGCGTCCCGCGCGCGCCGCTCCTCCTCCTTCAGGTGCTCCTGGCGCGTCTCCTCCATGAGCCGCGTCACGGCGCCGGACACCTGCCGCTCGGCGCTCGTCGACTGCAGCTTGGCGACCGCGTTCTTCAGCGTCAACTTCTCCTCCTCCCCGTCGCGCAGCAGCGGGATCTTGGCGGCGATCTCGCTCAGGTTCCGTTGCGGCACGGGTACGGGTACGGGGGCGGGGGCGGGTGCGAGTGCGGGCGCGAGCGGGGGCGCGGGCGCGAGCGGGGGCGCGGGCGCAGGCGCGGGCGCGGGCGCGGGCGCGGCCGGCGGGGGCGACGGCGCCGGAGGTGCCCGCTCGTCGGGAGCCTCCGGTTCGACGTTCCCGTCTCGGACGAGGGCCAGGATCATCCGGGCCAGGTGTATCTTCTGCGCCCTCGTGCCCGAGTCGGGGATGGGGCGGTAGGCGGCGACGAAGTGCGGCGGCATGTCGGCCGGCAGCCGGTCGGCGAGCGTGGCGGTGACGAGCGCCACCACGCGGTGCACGTCGTCGAGCGCGGCCAGCAGGGAGTCGGCCGCGGCGGCGGGCTCCTCGTCGGGCGGGTCGGGGCGCGGCGAGTCGAGGCGCGCGCGCTTGCCGGCCAGGTCGGCGAGCCGCGCCTCGGGCGGGCGCTTGGCGCGGCGCTCCTTGGGCAGCGCGCGGCCCACCTCGTGCGCGCTCACGCCCAGGTCGAGCAGCAGCTGCGAGAGCGGCGCGCTGCAGTCGGCGCAGGCGGGGTGCCGCAGCAGGTTGAGCAGCAGCATGCGCAGGTGCTTGCGCACGGAGTTGACCTGCGACTGCGACAGCGTGGGCGGCAGCGTGGTGTGCAGGTCGGCGAGCGCGCGCACCACGCGCGCCGTGTACCGCGCGCGCGCCTTGGCCAGCAGGCACAGCGTGGTCATGCACGCCATCAGGTTCACGCTGGAGATGTGCTGCGAGTTGTGGAACTTCACCAGCAGCGTGAAGATGTGCCTGCAACAGGACGCCGCCCGTCACTTCTCCGAGTACCTTTACGTCCCTCTTTTGGAACAAAAAAATTATTAAGGCTTAAATATTCCAAATCGACAAGTTTTTGATTCGACAGCGAACGATGAAATACTGTTTTCATCCCATCTATTCGAAAAGTGATGGTTTGTTCCTCGATAAGTGCGCGCAAAATTGGTCTTTTCCACCCTAGGGCAGGAAAGTATTATTTTAATTTTTGGCTTTGACTGTTCTTTTATAGTGCCATGTCTAAAGAGGTTCAATAATAATATTGTACGGGAAATGTTACTGTCCTATTAAATAAAGAGAGCGCGGCGTTAATTAAGTTAAAAAAAATGCCGTAACGTCATATAGACGGGGAAATAAATTAAAAAAACAATTAAGCGCGCAAAGTGGTACAATACACATTATAGACATATATATTGCGGTGGCCAAGAAGAAAAAAAAAGCGCTAGAATTATTGGCATTATTGGCATTTTTGGTCTGTGGTCACAGACTGTCATAATAACACATTTAACCATGGAGTAGGAAATACATATAGACATGGAGGTGCCGCGATACATTTGCTTGTATGGATATAACTTCAAAAATAAGTGCCTAGAAGTCATAATGGAACCTAAAATGACAGCCATTGATGACTTTGATTAGCACAATTCTAGCAATGGACCAAAGTACAATTAATGGCATACGTTTTAGGTTTAGATATGCACCTTTTTGTAGGTATTTCATGTCCTTATTTATAATATGTCAAAGAGTTGAGTGTAGGGTAAAATGTTAATCGGGTTAAAACTGCAAAAGGTGCGAAGTTTTTATAGTAAACTGTATGTATTTATTGGTTTATTACGTTTGTTTATGTTAGTCAGCGTCTTTTACAATATTATCCTCTTGAATTGCTACTTTATAGAGCCTTTTATTTATTCCCTTTTCTCATAGAGGGGGATGAAAAGCAGAGTGTAAAACTCGGCTGCAATATATTTTCTCTCGGCCGACGTACTTTAAATCCCTCGCTACGCTCTGGATTCAAAAAAGTGGCCTCGCAGAAACGTACTATATTGCACCCTTGGTATACAATCTACTATTTTTTGGATCAGAAAAAAATATATGAGGTCAATAAACATTCTTGATTATTTAATGGTTCGAAACACGATATTTTCGACATCACTCGATCATACAAAATTACGAAAACAATAGTAGATTAGTAGCCAAGGGCTGTAAGGCAGCAATTGCAGCCCGAGATATTTAGGCGCACGAGCGCAGCGAGGGCGCCTATAGTTCGAGGGTGCAATTGATGCTTACACCCGAGCTAACTACTCTGCTTTACATCTCGATTGTGAGGTGAGTAGAAAAAAACCGGCATTACAAGAATAAAACATTTTATTAGTTAAAATTTATAGTGAAATTGACAGTTATGAAATTTTAGGGACAGGTGTTTTTTGGGTATGTTAATAGTTTGAGATTGTGATATTTGTTGGTCATGGACAAAATCTGAAGGGATGAGGCTTTCTTCAGCAGAAGTTGATGGTTGCGGATCATCTCTTGAGAAAGATGTTTCATTTTTTGAAAGCTGAATAGTTTCCGGCTTCGCCGTTCGATATTTAAAATTGATGACTAGACAAGGCTGAATAGCGAAGCGACCTCTTTTGTCATTGGGCTGAATGCATGATGTCTATTGCTAGTATGATGGTTAGATGTACGCGAACTTTTTGAAAGAGTGAAGAGTTTTTTTTTTAAATTACTTACCGCCCTAGGGCTTTTCTAGCTACATTATTACCCTAGAGCGGTAATTGGTTACCTACAAGCCCCATTTAGGGGCAATAAGGACCTTAGGACCTACTTACCGAATAGAGAAATACCGGTAGAACATATATGCCTACAAAATTTGCATCAGTTTGTTGCATCGAATATAAAATATTAACATATTTAACAATCATCGTCATATGTCAACAAATTTACACATAACCTTAACTAATTATGCACCTAAACCTTCCTCATAAACTCTGGCTATTGGTGAAAACCGCATGATAATCCGTTCAGAAGCTATTGAGATTATTGCGAACAGACAGACAGACGCAGTGATTGACATTGTTTTATAATACTTACGTAGTGATATTGGACGGCCCTTTGGCGTAAAGGATAGTTACCCTGATTCTGACCCGCGGGTCGCTGGTTCTAATCCTAGCTAACCTACCAATGAAAGTTTTATGTGCATTCATGAATCATGGGGTTTTCGTGGGATCATTAAATCTACCAATAATTAAGATAGTTTAAAAACTAAAACAACCGACTTCCATGCCCCGCGAGTCAATTTCAGTAGCAAGTTTGAGACGTTTGTCGTCATATCTCTGAAGATACTTATCACATATCAATGAAACTACAATGGGACCACCTCGAAAACGTACCCTACCGATTACAAAAATAATAATTCGAATCGGTTCACAATTGACGGAGTAATCGCATAACACACAAAACATACACATACACACACAAAAAAAGAAAGAAAAATGTATTATTTTTCTTTCTTTTGACTCTACAGAATACTCAAATCCTCACCAACTTACAGCTCAGATTTTAAATATCGTGTTTAGAGTCATTGGAATGCTTTTAATGAAAAGATTAAACATAGATCAGTCGGGGTGGTTTAAAATATTATATTATATATATAGATCATTATTATTTTATACAATAGATAATAATATTATTATACTATATTGACTTCAAATTGATTGTGATCGGTGGGGATCTACAGAAAAGCTAAGCTTATATATATATATATTTTATTTTATTTTATTATAATATTTTAGTAGTAACTATGACCTATTCTGTGGTTTCACTGCAAATATTTTATTAATTTTGCGATGCGTGTATGTGAAATCCGTGATATCTTCTAGAGTTTTCATTTGAATTATATACTGTAAAGGACAATTTTAATCTATAATATGTGGCCAAGCTAATTAACGTAATTATTTGGATAAGGATTAATACTATATACTTGAAAATAGCCCTGGAAGTTATGTAATATTTTTTAACAAAAAATTAGATTAAAATGGTTACTGTCAACTGAGTCAACCTTAAGAGATAGACATATGCTGTCGCGGACTTTTTTGTAGGTCGTTGTACAACTCTTCCATAGAAAATATTTTTCCATCTGTGTTCAATTGAGCAGCGTTCGTAAGAAACGTGTTTTTTCGACCGTTTTTTTGTCGACTTAGGTTGCAAATTAGGTCTCCACGAATGTACCTTTGATTTAAACGGGATAATATATAGCCTATTTTCATTTCGTAAGTCCATTCTATATATTAGTGAAAGAATTTTTTAAATCGGTCCAGTAGTTTTTGAGCCAAATCATTACAAACATACAAAAATACAAATGTTCTCTCTTTATAATATTAGTATAGATGTAAATAAATTTTAATAGTTATTTGGGTATTACTTAGGGTCAGCTTAGACCGCGACGCGTTTGGAATGCCATCTTCGCCTGGTGTTTTTACCCTTTTTTAGGGTTCCGTAGTCCTGACAAGGAACCCTTATAGTTTCGTTATGTCCGTCTGTCTGTCTGTCTGTCTGTCCGAGGTTTTGATAAGAGACCGTTAATACTAGAAAGCTGTAATTTTGTAGGGGTATGTAAATAAATTACGCCGACAAAGTGGTGAAATAAAATTTCGCAAAATATTTGTTTTTAGGGTAGCTTCCCTACATGAGAAGAGGGGATGAATTTTTTTTTTCGTCCTCTAGCCCATCGTGTGGGGCATCGTTGAATAGGTATTTTAAAATGACTTAAGGGTTGCTAATCCCATTTTTCGATTGAATGCTTCATTTACGAAATATTATCTTTGGAATTGGTTCTTCACTGTCTTTTCTTGTGTTTGTTTTCAAACGAAATTTTAATAGGAACATCACAAATTATTCTCCATACAATAACAGGTTTATTTAACGAAATATTTTTTTTACACATGATATTCCAATATAGTATATCATTAAAATTACAATCTAGTCTTAAGACTAATAAGTAATTTAAATTTGACCTAAACTGCTAACTATAGTTAAACTAAGAATGTGTCCAATGGCACTTTTCTTATTGTCTCTATTAAGGCGAAGACACTATTTTATTGCGTTCTTTGTAAGCACTGTTCACTATTTTACTGTCACTGTACTAAATTAACTCAAAAGATTTGATCCTTTTTAGTCTTCTCACTATGTCCGTGTTGTCGAGGAGCTGGATAGCCTCAACGTTCACATGGTGATGAAGTCTACGGTCGTGAGCTTCGGCATATTTTGTAATAACACTAATTACGTCATCTACTTTAAGGTCCCGATGGAGGTCATCGTTTCTGATGTACCATTGTGCATTTACGATGCTCCTTAGAACTTTTAGAACCGCTGGATAATCTGTATTAGTTTGACTGGTACAGTCCCATAGCTGAATTCCATAAGTCCATACTGGCACTAGGACTTGTTGGTATAAAAGCAATTTGTTTTGCACTGACAGCGTGGAGTATCTTCCTAGCAGCCACTGCATCTTTTTGTAGCGAAGCTCTAACTCTTCCCGTTTCTTTTTGACGTGTGCCTTCCAGCGAAGCTTTGCGTCTAGAGTCATGCCTAGGTACTTGGCTGTATTATCGTATGGTACTGCTTGGCCATTTATAAATACCGGGTGGTAGTTCTGTTTTTAACCGACTTCACAAAAAAGGAGGAGGTTCTCAATTCGTCTGTATGTTTTTTTTTTTTTTTTTTTTTTTTTTGTGTGTATGTTACGCGATTTCTCCATCAATTGTGAACGGATTCAAATGATTCCTTTTTTAATTGGTAGGATACGTTTCCGAGGTGGTCCCATTTTAATTTTATCGAGATCTGATTAGTATCACCAGAGATATGGAGATAAATACCCCAAACATAGGAGATTGTACTAGTTTTAGTAGAAGAGTCCCAAGAAGATTATACACAATGGAGGTTGCTATTGCATATAAGATATTCTTACGGTAACTGTGAGCGAGATAGAAATAAAGGTGGGGACATTTTTTTTGTAATATCTTATAGGCAAGCGTTTGACCACTATCTCACCTGTTGCTAAGTGATGATGCGGTCGAAGATAGAGAAGTGGACTAGAATGGGAACTGGCTCTCAAGGATAGCTGCCGGAACACATTAGATGTTTGGCGACAGATTTTCTGACATGAGGGTGGTAGCTGGCCAGGCGGGCACTAGATATGTTCTACCACCATGCGGGGGTTATTGGTTTCTTAACGATGTTTTCCTTCACCGGAGGGCCACTGTGAGAAGCGCACATATATTTTTCGATAGAAAAATTCATTGGTGCACGGCGGTTTGAACTCGGTACCACGGCATCAAAGCCGACTGTTCTCCCAATTACGCCACCGGGCCCTCAATAAATAATTATATATTAATAATTATAATAAATAATTATGTATAAATATAAATAATTTGTCTTCACAGGAATGTTCTACCGGGCAAAGTCTTGTTAGAGTGCAAACTTTTTTAAACATACCTAATATTTTTTGACATGACATGACATTTGGCGAAGATGGCGGCCATTTCAGTCCCGCGACACTGCATACATAATTAAATAACTCAGAATCATGAACGTACTTTGTACCAATCAACACAGCAAATAAAAAATATAAGCATAAAACCACATATTATATAATAGTTACTACGTAAATAATACTTTCCGTTGTTAGGTTGGCTACACAGTGCTTACATAATTCGGGTATCCACAATATAGGGAAGTGCCTCTTATAACGTAGTAGAGTGATTCAGTACCCTGTTGGCCATATGGCGGCAATTAATCGCAAATAATACTTTTTTATATTCATTTTGGAATACAACTAGTCCGTGTTATAAAAGTATTTGGAATTATTGTAATAAAATAGACAATTTATTATCGTGTGTCAGATGCTTTTATTGCACAGGGCCATTTTGGACATTGTCCTATGAGACCTTGATGACATCATTATTACTAGTGAATATTTTCACTTTAGCGCGGCATTTAAAGTCAATTTTTTTAGGGTTCCGAACCCAAAGGCTACCAAATGAACACTTTCTGAGACTTTGTTGTCTGTTCGTCCGTCCGTCCGTCCGTCCGTCCGTGTGTCTATATGTGCGCACTTTACAGATCTGTATCTTCTTAACCGTTATAGGTACACACTTGAAATTTTCAAAAAGTATATATCCGTCAGTGTATAACGGCCCAGACACGAAATTTAATAGATGCATGTAATTTCATTAAAACTTTTTTTGCACTAAAAAGGGTAAAATAAGTTATTTTTCAAAAAAAATAAAACCGACTTCATAACCACAAAAAGGCACTCAAAAGCGAAAAATAATTTACTTAAAATTATTATAAGCGTTACCCACGTCTCTATTTGAAGTCGGTGCCAGCCAAGTCTATTGGATATTAGATAGATGCTATGTATGTAGTAGTAGTAAGTAGGTACATGTAGGTTAGTAAGTAGGTAGATACATGTACTCGTAGGTATTATCTATCTACTACCTATTAGACTTGGCTGGCACCGACTTCAAATAGAGACGTGGGTAACGCTTATAATAATTTTAAGTAAATTATTTTTCGCTTTTGAGTGCCTTTTTGTGGTTATGAAGTCGGTTTTATTTTTTTTGAAAAATAACTTATTTATTAGTAAAATCAATATGAATAGATTTTGTTTCATTAAGTTTTATCCTCCATTTTTTCGTCCATTCGATAGTGTTGACTGTTTGTACGTGTTTGACTGCTGTTTTTTGATTGACGCCTGTGGCCATAATATCAGTATCATCGGCGAATGTTGCAATGATGTTGTTCTCTAATATTGGGATATCACAAGTGTATAATAAGTACAGGACCGGACCTAAAACACTTCCTTGTGGTGCCCCAGCTTTAATTTGCTTCAACTGTGAGTAAGCATCTTCATGTCTTACTCTAAACGTTCTATCTGATAAGTAAGACTCTAAGATATCAGCAAAGCATTTTTCTAAGCTTGTATACAAGGCCTTCATGACAAACTTCATCGAATGCTTGCGCTACATCAAGGAAGACTATAGAACACACTTTCTTTTCCTCTAACGCACTCTCTATGACATTGGTGATGCTATGCACTTGATCTATAGTAGTGTTTTTCTCTGAACCCAAACTGATAGTCAGGAATAGGGAATATGCATGATTTTTTTTAATATGTACATTTCACAGAATACATCCATTAAACACAGTAAAAAAAAAATAATACTGCATTGAAAAAATATGAGGTATCTAAAACGCTGCCAAATTTTCGCGCGCCTTTGTGACGTCACAGTGCACAACACGGTCTCCACAGATTAAATATTTTTAATAGAAATACTATGTATTCGTACTACAGTGCATACTATTTCTATGAAAAAGATTTAATCTGTGGAGACCGTGTTGTGCACTGTGACGTCACTTTCTAATTGACAAGTGGTGATGTGTTTAGCAAATTTAATTTTCCCACGGTTTTTTTACATTTTTCACATAATATTTTAACACATGTAAGAGTATTTTATTTACGATAAAATGTTTAACATACAACACCAGAACAATAATCATTCGAAAATAAATGATTTCAAGTAAATGTATACCACATGCATATTCCCTATTAGATTATGCTCTTCTATTATAGGCTTTAATCGTCTCAAGAGCAATTTCTCAAATAACTTCGCCATTATCGGAAGTAATATAATTTATTTCTCTTTGTACTTCTCTAGGTGTCACTACACCAATTTAATGTCTTGCTCGTGGTGTGATATGTTTTCTATTATTCGCTCCTATTATATCCGCTCCAGGTGCTGGGCAAATATTTTCGCTTTTTGTTCGTTATTTATGGCCAATTGCCCATTAGTTTGTTTTATCGGTGGAATCTGAGTTATAGGTTTTTTGAGGTGTTTAGTCGCTCTCCATAGCGATTAATCAGTAGTTTTATCGCTCGTGAGCTGGTTCAAGTTTGCGTTTGTAATACTATCATTATAACTTTGAATCTATGTGTGTCTTTGTTAAATTGTTCAACAACCGCTTGTCGTGTGGAGATCTTGTTGTTTACCACTTCTGTCTTTGTTTCCTTTTTTCAGCAATAAGGTTTGTAATTACCAATGGATAGTTATGTTCTCTATTTTTTCTTTTGCAGTCAGGGGTATTATTCCAGGCACATTGCTGAATATCCTGAATTAACTGTATTACTTCTGTTTCAAGCTGTTGTCGGGTTTTAAGTTGCACTTTCAGATCTATGATGGATTCTAAATCATGCTTAAAACTTTCCCAATCGGTGTATTTATTTACTAAGATGGGATTATTTTCTCTTTGTAGACCAGTTTCACTGAGTTTTATTATAATTGGAGAATGATCGGAGCTCATATCATATCCTTCATTTATGTGTAGAAGGCTAGCTGATAAGTTCTTGTATATGAAAAAGTCTATAAGGTCTGGTATCTTATAGGGATCTGTTGGCCAATAGGTAGGTTTTCCTGTTGACATCACGTTACACCCAATTTCTTTGATAGCGGTGAGAAGCTCTCTACCTTTTGTATTTATGAGTCTAGATCCCCAGTAGGTGTTTTTAGCATTAAAGTCGCCCCCCAACAGGAATCTATCACCAAGTTTAGTTAATAGTTTCTTGTAATCATCTAATTTCAGAGCATATTTTGGTGGATAGTATATCGCTGAGATTGTAACTTTATGATAGCGTTTAGTTTTGATCGAAACCGCTACAGCTTGTATGTATTGTTCTTCAATCTTGAACTCTTCATGGTGGTATAAGTTCTCTTTTATTAAAACGGCACTTCCGCCTCGAGCTTTATTCTCAGGATGAAGGGGATGATAGAGTTTGTATCCTTTGATCTTGAGGTATGACTCTTTAGTGAAGTGTGTCTCAGATATAAGACACACATCAATATTGGCTTTATGTAGGACAACTTGAAGCTCATTTTAATGCTTGAGCAGCTCATTGTCATTCCATTCCATATTTTTTTTTTAGGTTCATCATTTGGTTTGCTTCAACGTAGCGGTTTTGGTGCTACTTTCAAGTTTTGTCAAGCGGTCGTCGAACGATGTCATAAGAAACAGGATTTGAGTTATTTTTTCGTCTATGTTAGAGCTGGCTTGTTTAGCTGCTGTAGGCAGTGGAAGAAGTTGCTGAGTTCCTTTTGTAATTTGGGCAGATTGGGCATATGAAGTCGATTTTGTGACATTCTGGCTGATGCTGGGTTTAGGTGTCTTGTTATGTGTCTGGACAGGTGTTGAGACATTCTTTTTTGTTAGTTTATTTTTATGCTCTGCAATTCTTTGGCTACTATACACCCTCTGTAGTTTGCAGGGTGTGGTTCGCCACAGTGGACACATTTTGGCTGTGATTTTCGTGGCTTGGTGCAGTCCTTAGTGAGGTGCTTACCAGTACATTTAACGCATCTGGGCTTCTTTGCGCAATACTTCTGTGAATGGCCATATGCTTGGCACCTTTTGCATTGTGAGATAAGCTTGGAAGTCTTGACCGCCTGTATTTCTACTTTGCATCCCAATACAGACTTAATATTATAAATTTTCTTAATATCTACGTCTTTTTTAAAACGAAAGCATAAACATTTTCAGTGGTTCTTTATTTCTCCAGCTGAGCTTGTTCACGGCTTCGAAGCATTTGTATCCATGCAGCTTCAGATCTTCAATTATTTTATCGTAAAGGCAAGATTAATTTAAATTCTTTGCCATTAGTCTAATTGGTCTCTCTTGTTTATTTTCGTACGAGTACCAGCTGCAGTTATTTTGTAACAATAGTTTTGTTGCAGACCTATATGATTCCTCATTCTATAACGAAAAATTAGCACCTATGTGCTAATTTTTACCGCGTCACCACTCATCATTTTAACCAAAGAAAGACGAAATGTTAACGAAAGAATATATACCTCACCAATGGACCACATCGACCATAATCCTACTGCACAAGAAAGGGAAAACAGATGATATTTCTAACTACAGACCCATCTCGCTTATGTCTAATGTTTATAAAATATTCTCCAAGATAATACTAGACACTACAGAACAAGCGGGATTTAGAAGTGGCTTCTCAACTATCGACCATATTCACACCATAAAACAGTTAATTCAGAAATGCAATGATTATGGGATAAACTACTACCTAGCGTTTATAGCATCGACTTCATAACAATCAGACCACGCTTGAAAGGCGAGCACTTTCCGCTAAATCATCGGACTTATAAGTCTTATATAAATCCACGCCCACAAACGCGATGTTAGTTTCGACCAGTACGATGACCTGTAAACACCTCCGCGCTCAGATATTTAAATTTCTTAAAAAGTCGTTGTGATGGCTCCTTGCACTGTAAGATGGTGTGGAAAAACCAGTACAAACTCAAATATTAAGGCAAACGGTATAACATTTCACTGGTAAGTCAATAAATGTATCTAATCTTCAAAAATACATTTTAGGCAAAGCTCAGCTAATATTTGTCGGTCGGCAGTTGTCTTTAATCACTATCTCTTTTTGTCACGGACGATGTTTAATAGTTCTATCCCGTTTTTATGTGGATTTAGTGTTGCGCCTCTGCTGCAGTGATACATATCGATAAACTAGGAATATAACCGACATTCATTTTACAATTAGGTATAATTTGTAAATTTGGATGTAGTGTGTCTCCTGATCCCACAGATAATTTATGGAGATCTACAGAGTAAGTACGTTTTAATATGGCTCCACACGATAAATGTATTTAAATTGTTCAAGTTTTCGTAAATTCTACGTAGTTTTTTACTTTACCATAACAGTTAACGCATAATTTTAATGGCATAATAGTACTTATGCATATTTTTGTCGGCATATTATATAATCAATATATAAAAGCGAAAGATTACTCATCGCGAAATCTCGAAAACCGCTGGACGTACAAAGATGAATTTCGGAGGTAGTTTATAGTTAGTACACGTCCGCTAAGAACGGATTTTGTGACAGGGCTGGATTAAGGTCTAAGGGCACTCGCAAATTTTTTTATGGAAGTCCTTCATGTTTTTGTTACAAACTTGAAATTTGGCCAGAAGTATTTAGTAATTATTCGTTTATAACGGATTTTGCGACAGGGCTGGATTAAGGAGGTCTTAGGGCTCACGCAAGTTTGTATAAAAGATCTTAATTTTTTTGCTACGAACTTGAAATTTGGCCAGATATGATATGTTACCGTTCACTAAGAACGGATTTTTCGACAGGGTCAAATCAAAGAGGTCTCAACCTACGGAAGTAAAGGTCTACGGAGTTATACCCCTCCCGCACTCCCCTCCCCTCCCCCTCCCGACCCTAAAATCGATGTCAGGTAAAGTACATTCCTACCTTAATATTAATTTTGCTCTCGCTTAAAAGTATAATTAACAAAATTATGAGTTTAGGCTGACGGCTACTTTAGCTAACTCATATATTATGATTATATTATATATATTATATAATAACAAAAAAAGATTACTCGCAATGTGGGTTGCACATTACTAGTATTCTTGTTAACCCCTCCATCTAAGCTAAATATGCTTGGGTTTACGTCAATAGTGCAATGGGTGGGGTGGGGATCGAACTCACGACCTCTCGATCGCCAGTCCGACACCGTATCCATTGGGCTATTGCCGCCTAAATTATCCAAACCTTGATAGTGCACCTGATGTTTAAATATTTTTACTATACACGTCCATGTCGATAGTGTACTTAAGTTTTATCGATATTTTTTACGGTAATTTGGCATGGTCATCTCTATCTGAGATTTATGACTTTGTCCGCCCGACAAAACTAGTCGGAAGCGCCAATCACAAACAGTTCCCCGCGACCGCATACCTCGGCCAGTTGCAGAATTGATTGTACCGCGCGCCAATAATGATTAGGGGTCTAATTGCTATGAAGTCGATGGTTTATAGATGACAATAAAGCTTTCGAGTCTTAAAACCCGAGAAAATATGGGAGGCTCTCATCTTACAAGGAGTCCATAGCAAATTAATTCGAATAATTAAAAATATATATCAACATATGAAAGCTAAAATACGCACAGAAAAGGTAGGTGAGTGGTTCTCTAGACGAGGAGTTAGACAGGGAGCCCCTTATCGCCCAAACTTTTCTCTGCAACCCTGGAATATATATTTCGACAAGTAGGGTGGAGTAACTTCGGAATTAATGTAAATGGAGTATTATTAAGCCACCTAAGATTCGCCGATGACCTTATACTAATATGCGAAGATCCAACGACGTTACAGTACATGATAGAACAACTGGTATTCGAAAGCGAAAAGGTTGGTTTATCAATAAATACGAGTAAAAGTAAGTTAATGACAAACCTTACTAAAGTCCCAATTAAACTTAACAATGTTACTAAATTGAAATATGTAAACGAGTATACTTATCGTGGACAAATAATATCCACAGCAGATCTCACAACAAAAGAAATAAACAAAAGAATAAACTTAGGATGGAAGAAATACTGGGCTTTAAAAGAAATTATGAAGAATGCAGATATACCAATAAAATCAAAAAATAAAGTATTTAATACATGTATTCTATCGAGCATCACATATGGGTGTCAGACATGGAGCTGCACAAACAAAAACATAAAAGCGTTAGAAACATGCCAACATAGAATGGAAAGAAGTATACTCAACATAAAATTAAAAGACAAAGTACGATTAACAACTATAAGAAAACAAACCAAAATTATAGAAATAAAATACAAAATTAGACAATTAAAATGGAAATGGGCAGGCCATTTAGTAAGAGATAAGAAAGAGAAATGGGCCAAAGACGTGACAGAGTGGTGTCCGAAATATAAAACAAGAAGAAAGGGTAGACAGTTTTGTAGATGGGAAGATGACATAAAGAAGCTTGCAGGGACAAATTGGATGAGGAAAGCAAGATATAGATGCTTGTGGAGAACACTTGGGGAGGCCTATGCTGAAAAGCAAGACAATCGAGAAACTGGTGTCTGAAATAATTATTTACTAATAAATAGAATTAAGATACAATGTAAATGGTAAGATTGTTACAAAAAAGAACTTTATTTACTACACTACAAGATACACATTTCATTGAGTTAAGTTCGGCGTCTTCAGGCTGCGCCAAAATATGGCAAAAAAATAGGAAATGAAGTCTAAAAGGCAATTTAATGGATAGTTTATTTCAAAGTAGTCCTTATTTTTTTTAACAAAATATTATATAACAAAGCGGCCAGCGCGCCTCACTTCAGTAGCCCGCAAGGCGTCTTCGAGGTAGAACCTGTGTCACTTTTGCTAGCTGGCTAACAGTTTCCCGCTACGCGATTGGAATTTCCGTCACGGGGACGGAGGTATACTGTATATACCTACTGCGCTGAAATATAGTGGCCTTAAAAGAAAGTGTAAATTATGAAAAAAGGTGTAGTGTATGCGGCACTCACTCGGCCTCGTCCTCGAGGGCGGCGCGGCGCAGGAAGGGCAGCGCGGGCAGGTCGGCGTCGCTCTGCAGCATCACCACCTCCTCCAGGAACTTGATGGAGTGCGTGCGGATACCCTCGTTGTCGCTGTCGATCATGTTCAGCACCAGCAGCTGCCGACACATCACACGTTGTCACGCCGACTGTGTGTTACTGAGTCCCTCTCTCTAACGACTACATGTCGACAATTACTTCGAAACAGTCATTACATATGGCGCCACCGTTGCATAATTGGATAAAATGCAATCCAAAAGTTTCGTCGGTTCAGTGGGAGTCGTAGCCGAGTCGGTCACAGTGCTCGGGTAGTGTTCGGGCTGAATTTTGGATTGAATATAATAATGTATAATGTTGAGTTGGATTACAATAAATTTATTTAAATGAATTTTAATTTGTAAAAATTAAATGAAGGTGGATTTAAATGTAATTTCATTTATTTTAATTAAATTATTAAAATATAAAATATGTACATATTGCCTTGCCTAGTTATTTCACTATGCACTGCTTTTCAAACCGATAAATGTATGTATTTATCAGTTAAATTAAAGACAAAGAGTGGAGCGGCAAAAGGTCCGCCATTACAACATCGTACGAATAGTGAGGTGTGTTTATTTTTGTATCTTATAGTCCAGCGTTCGACCACTATCTCGCCTGGTGATGGTGATGGAAAGTGATGGAAAGATTAGATTACTTTACTCTGACTCTCCATGTATTCCTTAATGGTGGTGTCGATCGATACGTGTCGATAATTGATAACTCGTGTAACGTAAAGGGTCCGCGGGAGACGGTGAGCGTTCGGTGCGGTAACTCGGAGCGCACCTTCAGTTTGGTGAGATGGTTCCAGACGTACTCCATGTCGCGCGTGTCGGGCGCGTCGGGCGCGTCGTGCGCGGCCAGCCAGGCCAGCGTGTTGCGGTACACGATGCTGGCCGCCTGGATGGCGCGCTTCTGCACCGCCACCGTGCCGTCCAGCACCAGCGCCTGCAGCTGCGACACCGCCTTGGGCAGCTGCGCCGGGCACACGGAGCTGCAACACTCACACACCTCAACCTCGAGCTCGGCTCCTCCTTCCCGTGCTCGCTACACTGTTCGCCCTTCGACCTCCGCTTACGAATCATAACATAGAATAAATGTTCCATTAATAGTGTTTATGAATGTAGCCCGATGAGAACGGAGGGTCCGTTACCTCGGTGATATGGTACCGGAGAGAGGCTCGAACGCATCACTATGTATGGGCGGACCGGACCTGCTGCACTAGTGCCGAGACGCTCGGGCGAAAACTAAATTGTAACGGCACGCTTAAACGGGAGGGTGGCACGGGACCGACCAGGTCTCGGATACGGGACCCCCTCATCAGAAATATTTTGAAGAGCCCGCCGAGGCTTCTGTACTGTACTGACTTCTCAAACTAGGTTAATGGACAGACTTAACTTTGCAGTTCGATCCATACAAAATGTATTGCACCAACCGCAAATAATAAGTCTGCTATTTGCTTCTTATTCTTTTCTATTTCTATTTCTTTTTATTCACTTTATTTGTTATTAATCAACATATTTGCAGTTTTCAGGTTTTTACTTTATAAGTGCTGTAAGACCTTGCTTCTTGCCAAATTTCATGATTCTAGGTCAAGTACCCTATAGGTATTGATTCTCTTGTGAAATGGCAAGCTATGCAACATAAGCGGTCGTAACTTTTGATCATGTTGACTTACAAGTTTGATTTTTTCACAGTTGAATGGTAACCGTAGACTCGAGTATTTGATACACGTTTCGACTTGATACCTTTACGCATTCCTGACAAAAAGGGCCTTAACAGACAGACAGATAGACAGACAGACAACAAAGTGATCCTATAAGGGTTCTTTTTACCTTTTGAGGTATGGAAACTAAAAATATTTAAAAAATAAAAGCTAATCAGTCACTGTAAATCTTTTTAGCAGATTTGATAAATCGTTATCTTCATTTTACAATTTAATTATTTTGGAAGTAACGATTAATGATGATTTAATACCGATATTTCCAAATACTACCTGATACAAATATATGCCACAACCAATATAATAATATCTTGACTGATATTAGCGACATACTAAATATGCAGATGTTTTACGAATATCTTCTTTACCATAAGTACCATACAAAAGAGAATAATTTCGTTTAAAGAACTAAAATAACCAACTTCAGATGCCACGCTATTCATTTTCAGTACCAAGTTTGAGGTGTTTATCTCCATATCTTTGGAGATACTAGTCAGATCTTGATGAAATTACTATGGTACCACCCCTGGGATATATCCTTTGCAACAAAAAATAAACTGGCCAAGTGCAAGTCAGACTCGCACTTGTAGGGTTCCGTACCACACTTACAGTATTTTATAAGATCGAGCAAAAAATACCACTATTATATTTCGCCAGCAAATAATAATAATTAATAATCATTTTATTTCTTATAACGCCATCTAACGTATAACAAAGGTATCAGAGATCGGCATTTCAATATAACGCTATCTATGAGATGGCGTTACAATATAACGCCATCTCATAGATAGCGTTATATTGAAATGCCTAAAAAAAATACGTTTCTTGTATGGGGACCCCCTATTATTTTTAACTTTATTCTGTTTTTAGTATTTGTTGTTATAGCAGCAACAGAAATACATCATCTGTGAAAATTTCAACTGTCTTACTATCACGGTTCATGAGATACAGCCTGGTAACAGACAAACAGACAGACAGACAGACAGACGGACAGCGGAGTCTCAGTAATAGGAACCCATTTTACCCTTTGAGTACGGAACCCTAAAACCATATAAATCCGTTCATAAACGATGGAGTTATCCGCGAGCAAACATAAAAATATATATATATATTTTTTTAAATATATTTTTTGTTTGTATATATATATATAAATATTATATGAATATATAAAAATAATATATATAAATACTTATATACAGTGGTGGTCATATAATTAATAACGCTTATTTAAAGGAAGATTTTTTCAAACTAAGAAGTATAACTTATTGCCTGTATTTTTTTGTCTTTCTCTTGGTATCGCAAAACTTGCCCATACTAGCGGTACATTCGTTGATACACATGAATGGCTGAAAAATAAATAGGTAAACTTTATGCATTCGATCTGAACCTAGTATTACTACTTACTGGCTGGTCACATAATTAAGAACGCTGGATAGTTTATGTTTTTATTCAAATTTAAATACAAAACACTCTATAGCTCTGTGGTTGCAGGTAACTATTCGCATAATTTTTTTGGCATTTAAGTGCTGTAAAAGTTTTAAAAGTGATTGGTTCATAAGAAAACAATGGGAAAAATAAAAGTTGCAATAAATCTACCAGGGAAGTAATAATAAAACTTCACAAAAAGAATTGGTCGTATAATAAGTTATTTTTCAAAAAAAATAAAACCGACTTCATATCCACAAACAGGCACTCAAAAGCGAAAAATAAATTACTTAAAATTATTATAAGCGCTACCCACTTATCTATTTGAAGTCGGTGCCAGCTAAGTCTAATAGGTAGTAGATAAACGGCCCGTGTTGAAACGGTGCCATAGGCAAGCTCGGCTTGCATTTGCTAGAAGGTATGAAAACTGGACAGTTAGACAGTGGAAAAATGTTATTTTTTCTGACGAGACAAAAGTAAACAGGGTATGTTCTGATAGAAAACGATATGTACGACGCCCTCCCAATAAAGCATTCGACCCTAAGTACACAAAAGTGACATTAAAACATGGTGGGGGATATGTGAAAATTTGGGGATGCTTTTCTTGACATGGTGTTGAACCTGTTAAGCTGATAGAAGAAAACATGGATCAATTCCAATACAAAAATATACTAGAAGAAACAATGTTACCTTATGCTGAAGACGTGCTTCCGGTTATTGGATAAACATTCCAGCACGACAATGATCCAAAGCATACTGCACGCACCGTTAAGGAATTTCTTACATTGCAAACAGTTTCTGTCTTAGATTGGCCAGCTAACAGCCCAGATTTAAATCCAATAGAGCAACTTTGATGTGAAGTCAAGAAAAATGTGTCAAATCGACATCGTGGCAATTTAGGAGAGCTTTACAACGTTTTCTTAGAAGAATGGAACTCTATCTCTCTTGCAAAATGTCATAAATTGATAGAGTCAATGACACGCCAGTGTAAAGCATTTCATTAAAAGCCGTGGACATGCTACTAACTAATAATTTTAGTGTAAAATGTATTAAATAGCTTTTTTTCTTTACGCACTTCACAATAATGTGATTTATTTAATCTAAGTTTCATATAAAACATTTCTCGAGCAGTTTAATAAATCGTTCTTAATTATTTGTCCAGCTTCATTACTATTTGAATTGGTTACTATATAGAATAAATAAAATTTGTAAAAAAAAATTGTTAGAGATTTTAATGCTATATTCCTAATTCTGTTTGCTCTATTCTTGTGGCTATTTCATAACATAACATAACCAGTCACTTCTAAGAAGGAACAAATGACTACACATGACATGAATTAGATAATAAAATCTGGAATTTCAAATCGTTCTTAATTATATGACCACAACTGAATATGTATATTTTGTTTAGATGACTCGCAATGTGGGTGCCACATTACTAGTATTCTTGTTAACCCCTCCAACTAAGCTAAATATGCTTGTGTCTGGAGTGGGATATACGGTTGAAATGAGTTACCTCCTTTAGTACCTCCTTTTTTGGAAGTCGGTTAAAAAACAAAAT
The DNA here is from genome assembly GCA_954871355.1 of Cabera pusaria. Taxonomy (NCBI): domain Eukaryota; kingdom Metazoa; phylum Arthropoda; class Insecta; order Lepidoptera; family Geometridae; genus Cabera; species Cabera pusaria. Next base: position 26,031,341 of record OX940900.1, read on the forward strand.
CCACCTTATTCCATGGTATTAAAGACGACAACAGATTAGTATCCCCACATCGCTCCAACATTCGAACAGATTAGTATCAGTAGTTCTCAAAGTATGAATATGTACATACCTACCGAATATGATATAATTAGTCTGGATTTCCACATATCACTAATATGCATGTAAACAACCAATATTACTGATATCTTCCACAACTACTAGTAACAAAGCATTATACTACTATCCTGCGACTGAAGCGACACCTAATTTTGCAACTAAATTCAATATCATACAGATATTGCATACCTTTAGGCTTTAGCGAGAAGTTGTTGCTGATATAGCTAGGTCTATGACCATGTGCATGTGACAACTATTGAATATTCTATATAGCTGATAAAGTATATATTACAAATTTGAGACAGGGGAATGCTCATCTACAATGTCTCGGGTGGAATGTGGCAATGTGGTCGGGTGGAAGCAGTGAGTCCAGCTGCACTACTTGTGCAGCGTTACACTGTGTTCTGCCTCACACTCAGCAAACTGAGCGGCTGCTTTGTCCAATGTTATTGCAACAATCCTTCGAGCATTTACCAATGGAGATGTTGACGCAAGGCGTACCCCTCTGCTGGCCATATAGCCATTATTGGCCATATGAGCGTGCGTAACTACTCTGTATTTTTAATACTGTGTGCGTGTTTCAAGCTAGTGTGCGGGATCGTTAAAGTGAGTAATTTGTGCGTGTGCAATGCGTGTTTACTTGTCCCCCGTAAGTATCGGCAGAAAAAAATTTTTGCAGATTACAACGTTAACATCTCCATTGGTTAATGCTCGAAGCAACAATCTGTCATTCACAAAACATGCATTGAAACTACTCTAATGAAGTGCAACATTTCTCCCTCACCTCAACTCTTCTATGAACACGATGACCTGCTTTTTGACATCGTTACATTTATCGCTCGAGTAGCTGAGAACGTTCTCCAGATACACGGGAATGTATTGTGACCCCTGGTGCAACAGAATTTCCAAGATTTTTCGCAGAAGGGTCACTTTTTTTGGACCCTCCGACATGCCCGCTTCGTTTATCCATTGTACGAGCTGAAAGTAAAGATATTAAAAACGTGTTCCTGACGAAAATATAATACAACAGAATTTCGATTTCAAATAAAAAATATGATTGCAACTACCGGTACTGAGAATCTACTGATGATAAACGAACCTGATTTTCAATGCTGGTTTTACTAGTTGGCGCATATTTATTCGACATATTCGATTTTAATTTGTTTGTTTTTTAGTATAAAGTATAAAATTATTCAAATATGATTGTCTTTACACATTATAAATACAAAATTTGCTATTCTCGCTTTCGTTCGCAGCGCAGCAGCCACAGACTCACACACACAGATTAAGATTACTATATGACAGACTACTAAGCATACCAGTCTACTGAAGCTGCAGACATACAAAAAAAAGATGTATGAAAAGGGGGGCGCGTCCGATGGAAGTCTATATTCGTGTCACTCACTATTTCTTACTATCTCTTTCGCTTGGTTGCCATAATAAATGTCATCAAGTAGCATGAGGTGAAGAAGAAGTGTCATCTATATATAGTCTGTGGGTTGCATGTATTTCTACTTAGCCTGTGGTACCGTGTTAACCGGCTTTTTCAAAATAATTATTTTATTGTTTTATTTTGTGTTTTACAACAAATTACCTAGTGTGGACGTTAGATTCCTTCGAATTTATGGTGTGTGATTATTCACACCTTGCTTGTGAGTGATAATTAAACATAAATAGTGAAATATGCGGGTTAAGGACTGCAAAGACTGACTCTACTAAACGTTATTTTATGGCAAGATTTCGACTTATGAAGCTCAGTAAGTAGGTCAACTTAAAATAATAGCCGTTTACTGCTTTTTTAGGTCAAATATTTCATATCTCATCAATTAACAATCTTTATAAATTCTTTGTGAAAAATAGTGCGGGGCGCATTGCAGTGCTTGTCGATATCGATAGTGTATGTTATTTTATAGTTATGATCTGATCAGTGATCGGAATAGAAGTGCAATTTCGCGAGATGTCATGATGATATTTTAATAGGTACAAACCATCAAAGTGATATTGAAAAATTTTAAGTAATTTTAACCAAAAAAATCCGCAAGCTCATACTCGTCATCGGGAAATGATTTCGTCGTCCTGGATGATGAATATATCAAGACGAACTTCAAGCTACCGCAACGGGCACTATACCTACAACCTTTCAGGCGTCCACTCATAACAATGTTCCTTCTGCACGGACAACACTTATTATTATGTTTTCATTAGGTCAATGACGCTGAATAGCTGATTTATGGTTGAATCTGGCTAAGTTTACGTAAAAGTTTAACATGTGATATGATAAATCGCGATCCCAGCAAGCTACTGAGGAAAGGGAGACTTTGCAGGTAGACTATACATCAGGCTAGATATGGTATGCACAGTTTAAATATTACTACACCCTTTTGTTATACCTTGTATAATTTACAGCCAGTGCTGAATTTAGAGTTCTGGAGGCCTCAGGGCAACATAGGAGTGGAGGCTTTCTGGCCCCAAATTATTTTCATAATAAAATGAAGATTATTGTAGAGGCGAGTTTTCCAATAAATAATTTATTGTGAAACCAAGTAGTATAGATTCTTTTATTTTAACCCAAACATAATATAAACATATTTTTTTTTATCTGAAATGAAATTTTAGCATTAACGAACGAAACCTTCCAAGCTGTTTAGGGTTCCGTACCTCAAAAGGTAAAAAAACTGGCCAAGTGCAAGTCGGACTCGCACTCGTAGGGTTCCGTAACACACTACAGTATTTAATAACATCGAAAAAAACAGCAAAAAATACTACTATCAATGTTTCGCCAGCAAAAAATTATAATGAATAAACATTTTATTTTTTATAACGCCATTTACCGTCTAACAAAGGAGTTAGGGATCGACATTTAAATATAACTCCATCTATGGACGTTATATTTAAATGCCGAAAAAAACACGTTTTTTGTATGAGGACCCCCTATTATTTTTAACTTTATTCTGTTTTTAGTATTTGTTGTTATAGTGACAATAGAAATACATCATCTGTGAAAATTTTAACTGTATAACTATCACAGTTCATGAGATACATTCTGGTGACAGACGGACAGACAGACAGACAGACAGACAGACAGACAGACAGACAGTCAGACAGACAGACAGTCAGACAGACAGACAGACAGACGGAAAGCGTAGTCTTAGTAATAGGGTCCCGTTTTACCCTTTGGGTACGGAACCCTAAAAAGGATCCCTTACAAGACCAATTTCTCGTTCATCTGTCTGTCTGTCTATCTGTCCGTGTGTCACCACCGATTTCCTCAGGAACGGGTGGACTTAGCAAGTTGAAGTTTATACCAGATACTAAGGTCTATAGTCCCTATTAGGTGTATAGAAATCAAGGTACTGCGGCAAAAACAAGGTCTCATAGCACAAATAAAGGAAAATCCAAAATTTTAAAAATTGAAGATTAAAGGCTGTTCCACATACATAGTTTCGTTAATTAAGATAGGCCTCTGAGTTATATGAGCGCTCAAACAATTTAGAGGTCTAGCTTTATTTAGTACCAAACAACGTTGGTACGGAAACCTCGGTGGGTGAGTCCAACTCGACATGGCCGGTTTTTTAACCGAAATATCGTTGACGATTTAGAAGTTTGACATTTTTTTCTATTGTGGGGGCCCCTCTTGTGTAGGCCCCGGGGCTGCTGCCCCGGTTGCCCTCCCCTTAATCCGGCCCTGTATACAGCATGTCCCAGAAATTAGTGTTAAGCGATAAACTGATAAGTCAATATTACATTACAGGTATATCGTTCTCTTAAGCTGCTGATGCCGATGCTGAGTGAGCGAACCCTGCAGAGCATCATACTTCATAAATAAAAACTTGATAAAATTTAATATTTTGTTTTACTGCCTATCATTTTCTCAAACTGGTTTTGTCTTAGTGGATTTGTTAAATCAAAATAAGAAAAATATACACCTTCACAATCTAACCAACAGACTACAGAGGTGGGTTATCAAACCACTAAAACAAAATTAGTTAAGTACTAAATATAACCTTCTAAAGTATTGACTATTGACCAAGCAACGGTAGTTCCATCGTTATCGATGTTTTGCCGACACGGTACATCACTAAGATTTTTTTGTTATGTTGGTCAATTAGAAGCAGAAGATATTTCGCTGGTATTTTGGCTACTATTAAAGCCCCGTGTTTTGACATTTCGCTATTTGGTCAGATTGCTCTATGGGAGTCCCGACTCTTCTTAACGTAGTGGTTATATTTTCTTTGATGCATATATTTTCTTTGACCGTAGATGGATAATTAAATAGATCTGATTTTATAATAACAATAATAATATGAGAAGGATAAAACTATACAATCACTAGTATGAGTGAGCGAGACGGACAAAATTTTTTTTTATCCTTGCGTATGCGATTTTACTGTTTGCCACCAGCTCTGCCCCCAGCTCTAGCGGTGCCTATTGGCTTTCACCCGGTGTCATACATAACCCGACCAAATTACGTCGTTAATTATATCTCATAGCTGGCATATGTATCACTTGTTCATCATTTTAGACGGGTTATATCTCTATAGCTATTTCATCGTATACGCCAAATTCTTCTCCATTTAATTTTCGCTCCACGCATACTACGCATGCAGCAGCTGTCACTCAGCACAAAGAGAATTCAGCACTCTGTCCTGTCTTGTCACTCCTGTCAGTCAAATCAGGCCTGCGACGTTGCATACATAATATAGCGCAGACTACTGATAATAAGACAATTCATAAAAAAAACGTGTGTGTACTTATGTACACGCGTCAGATGTGATACTTCTGTGGCGTATGGAAAAAAAATAACTAAAATGCAGTAGTGATTAACGATAAATATTAAAATTTATCAAAAAGATTTCATTTAAATAAAAATGGTTTTATGAACGTAAAAATATGACGTTAAATATGACTTAACAAAAAAAAAAAAAAAAAAAATTACCCAGTCACTATGTCTATTAAATTTATACGCCTAATACTTTCCGTTAGGTTGGCTACCCTGTCTGGTGATACAGTAGTCTGTGAATCAAAGAGTAACATATTTATACTTTGTGAATTTTTGTGGCAATTATTGAAAACTTTGTGAGCGTGCTGCTAATTATTTTTTTACATCAAAAACTCATGTTTTATTGTGATGGGTGGAAAATCATTGCGAAAATGTGAAGTTTGTGGCGTGAGGAGAGTGAGAAAAAGACATTCAGGCATATATTTTTTGGCTAGATATCCATAGACCCGGACCAGTGCGTTGATATGCTTTGAAGTCTTAATTTTAATATTTATCGAATAATTCTAGACATGTAGTCTCTAGCATTGCTTATTTCATTCATTGATTCTACTACAAGTCTACTAAGATTTAGTCATAAATGAAGTGAAAAATCCTTTTATTATAAACTTGGATTTAATTTTGGCGGGAACGGAAAAAAGTGTGTAAAGTAGTGATTAGCAACACTTATCGATAACCCATTTAATTTGCTATTGCAGATGTCGAATATGGTCAAACTCACGATATGTCGGAAACGAAGATTTGGTGTACTAGCCACACAAAAACTAAAAGTTTAACGTCTCACATCTGGATAACATCTTTCCAAAGGCTATTAAATCGTTTGTGAATAGTATAAAATTATAATGTATGAAAAGTTGTTATTTCAATGTTGCAGTATGTTCTTTTGTAACCATCATCATTAAGAGCCAACTTTCGTCTGCTGCTGAGACCGTAGCTTCGTTTTATTTACTATACCAAATTAACAGACGATTAAATGATACCACTACTCTTCATATTTTTTTCTTTTATCGATATCGATAAACAAAACCAATTCGTTATGTTCAATCCCTAGACCAATATTCCTGTTTTCATAATTCTGCCCTCATAACTCAAACTGCAGTAATCGACATTTTTGGGATATTGACTTTTTTCAAGAAATGGGGCCCCACTATTGGGGCTATTACTGCACTTTGTTTTAGGAAATTCTAACAAGTACTGCATTCTTCTTTAGCATGTGTTTAATACTGTCTGGCTGTCTGTACTGGCCCCATTTCTTGAAAAAAGTCAATATCCCAAAAATGTCGATTACTGCAGTTTGAGTTATGAGGGCAGAATGTTGGCTCTAGTTTTGTATTGTGAGGTTGGTTACAAAGGGCTTTCATAATTCGTCTATCAACAAAGTGCCGACTCTTATAACGTAGTGATTCCGTACTCTGTGAGTCAAATCACTAGTGAAGTCATCCTGAATCAGTCAGTGTCTGTCTGTTTAGTCATAGATTTTTTTAAAGTTTTATTATGGCTCCACACAATTTGTGTATTTAGCCAGTGGCAAGTATTAAAATTCTTTAAGTTTTTGAGAATTCAAGTCGTGGAGATGGCTCAAAGTCACATTTCAGGTCAAGTTTCAAATCAGAGTCTAGTCCAAGTCATACCCTCAGTATAGATGTGGACTTTACTGAAGATTTTCTGTGGAATTTCGGTAAGAACGCAAATAGCATGTTTTTCAACATTGTGCTGTTTCTCTACACTTACACACATTCACCGGCACTTAATCTATACTAAAATTATAAAGAGAGAACATTTGTATTTTTGTATGTTTGTAATGATTTGGCTCAAAAACTACTGGACCGATCTAAAAAATTATTTCAGTAATATATAGAATGGACTTTCGAAATGAAAATAGGCTATATATTATCCTGTTTAAATCAAAGGTACATCCGTGGAGACCTAATTTGCAACCAAAGTCGACAAAAAAGCGGTTGAAAAAACACGTTTCTTACGAACGCTGCTCAATTGAAAATAGATGGAAGAATATTTTGTATGAAAGAGTTGTACAACTTAATAAGACCTACAAAAAAGTCCGCGACAGCATATGTCTATATCTTAAGGTTAACTCACAGTAACCATTTTAATCTTTAATTTTTTGTTAAAAAATATAACATAACTTCCAAGGCTATTTTCAAGTATATAGTATAAATCCTTATCCAAATAATTAGCTTGGCCACATATTATAGATTATAGATTGTCTTTTACAGTATATAATTCTAATGAAAACTCTAGAAGATATCACAGATTTCACATATACAGTGCCACAAGTATAACTTGGCGGTGGTGGTTTTTGGAACTAATTCTTTTAATTGAAACTGTGAGTTTGACGTTTGAGAGATTACCGCGACATTATTGTTGATAAATCTGCTACATTAAAATAGTTCAATAATGCCAAAAGTAATTAAAAGTGGTTTGAGAGAAACTGTTATCAAAGTACAAAGTAAAAGCACAGTGGCGCACAGGCACGCCAAGTTATACTTGCCGGACTGTACGCATCGCAAAATTAATAAAATATTTGCAGTGAAACCACAGATTAGGTCATAGTTACTACGAAAATATTATTATAAGCTTAGCTACTCTGTAGATCCCCACCTATCACAATCTATTTGTGGTCAATATGGAATAATAATATGATCTATTGTCTATACTAATATTATAAAGAGAGAACATTTGTATTTTTGTATGTTTGTAATGATTTGGCTCAAAAACTACAGGACCGATTTAAAAAATTCTTTCACTAATATATAGAATGGACTTTCGGAATGAAAATAGGCTATATATTATCCCGTTTAAATCAAAGATACATTCGTGGAGACCTAATTTGCAACCTAAGTCGACTAAAAAACGGTCGAAAAAACACGTTTATTACGAACGCTGCTCAATTTAAAATAGATGGAAGAAAATTTTTTATGGAAGAGTTGTACAACTTAATAAGACCTACAAAAAAGTCCGGGACAGCATATATCTATCTCTGAAGGTTGACTCACGGTAACCATTTTAATCATTAATTTTTTGTTAAAAAATATTACATAACTTCCAAGGCTTTTTCAAGTATATAGTATTAATCCTTATCCAAATAATTACGTTAATGAGCTTGGCCACATAAAATTGTCCTTTACAGTATATAATTCAAATGAAAACTCTAGAAGATATCACGGGTTTCACATACACGCATCGCAAAATTAATAAAATATCTGCAGTGAAACCACAGATTACGTCATAGTTACTACGAAAATATTATTATAAGCTTAGCGATGCTGTAGATCCCCACCGATCACAATCAATTTGAAGTCAATATAGTATAATAATATATTTTTACTGTATAAAATTCTATTGTATAATATAGTTATGATCTATTTATAAACCACCCCGACTGATCTATGTATAATCTTTTCAATAAAAGCATTCCAATGACTCTAAACACGACATTTAAAATCTGAGCTGTAAGTTGGTGTGGATTTGAGTATTCTGTAGAGTACAGGAGATGTCACAGCATCAGGTCAATGCTTCCATGTTCTTACAATATCGTTGAAGAAGAAAATTTCCAATTGATAAGACCTATGAAAGTTGATTTCATAGCGCACTAGAAAAAAGCTCATAGTTTTATAAAGATTGAACGAATTTTCATGAATCAAAGCTAAGAACACTCTCGATGAAGACATCTATCAAACAAAAAAAAATATCAATAATAAAATCAAAATCGGTTCATCCTTATAAGATCCTACAGACAGACACAGATACAGACGTTAAACGTATCTAATATCGTATATAATACCCCTTCTTTGATTCCATGATTTGATTGATTTTGATTCAATGATCCCACTACCTCTGTACGAAAACCCATGATTCATGAATGCACATAAAACTTTCATTGGTAGGTATATAGCTAGGATTAGAACCAACGACCCTCGAGTCAGAATCAGGGTAACTATCCTTTACGCCAAAGGGCCGTCCAATATCACTACGTAAGTATTATAAAACAATGTCCATCACTGCATCTGTCTGTCTGTTCGCAATAATCTCAATAGCTTCTGAACGGATTATCATGTGGTTTTCACCAATAGCCAGAGTGTTTATGAGGAAGGTTTAGGTGCATAATTCGTTAAGGTTTTGCGTAAATTTGTTGACATATGACGATGATTGTTAAATATGTTAATATTTTATATTCGATGCAACAAACTGATGCAAATTTTGTAGGCATATATGTTCTACCCGTGCGAAGCCGGGGCGGGCTGCTAGTCTCTCATATTCGGTAAGTAGGTCCTAAGGTCCTTATTACCCCTAAATGGGGCTTGTAGGTAACCTATACATGTGGGGTGTCTATGAATAAGTCTGTAAAAATGACAGTGAGGTTCCTAAAATATTTTTTTCTCAAAGTCAATCATTTAAAAGATAGGCGCGTCTAAAGTGGTAAATGTGTGCATACAAAATCTATGAAAAACAAAGTTAATTTTTAGTGCGAAAAATTAAATTTATAAAATACTGTACTGTTACGGAACCCTACGAGTGCGAGTCCAACTTGCATTTGGCCAGTTTTGGTAGATTTAATGATCCCACTACCTCTGTACGAAACCCCATAATTCATGAATGCACATAAAACTTTCATTGGTAGGTATATAGCTAAGATTAGAACAAACGACCGTCGGGTCAGAATCAGGGTTACTATACTTTACGCCAAAGGGCCGTCCAATATCACTACGTAAGTATTATAAAACAATGTCCATCACTGCATCTGTCTGTCTGTTCGCAATAATCTCAATAGCTACTGAACGGATTATCATGCGGTTTTCACCAAAGCCAGAGTGTTTGTGAGGAAGGTTTAGGTGCATAATTCGTTAAGGTTTTGTGTAAATTGGTTGAAATATGACGATGATTGTTAAATTTGTTAATATTTTATATTCGATGCAACAAACTAATGCAAATTTTGTAGGCATATATGTTCTACCCGTGCGAATCCGGGGCGGGCTGCTAGTGGTTAATAATACACATTTATTACACATTAACTCGCAGAAGAGCACAAGTTTTAGGAAAATATACTATAAGAGCATTATACACTTTTTCACGTTCCCGCCAAAACTCTAGTCATAGATTATAGATAGAGAGAAGAGAGACGAGAGTACCAAAGACCTTCTACTTAAGATTAAACTTGACTGCGTACATCGGCCCGAATGAGACCGACCTTGAACGGTGTTTGTCTATATCTTTTGTATGGACAACTTACTATATAATTATATATAACTTACTATATATAACTTACTATATATACTATACATATAGTATAAAACATATATAGCACTAGCAGGTTGTTAGACAAAGGCACACTCCCACCCGGGTGCCTTTCGTATAGGCCGTTTTCTTTTACGAAGCAATTACAACCTTATATTAAAGCACACGGATAGAATTTGTCAGAACATCTGCAGTGCACCATCATTTTTATTACGTCTATGGTGAGTACTGATATATATATATATACTATATATCTATTTTTTTTGTGTTTAGTATGGCTCCACACGATTCGTTTACTTAACCATTTTTATGTATTCAAATTCTTCAAGTTTTTGTGACTTGAAGTCCTAAAGATGGGTCAAAATCACAGTTCAGGTCAAGTTTCAAGGCAAAGTCTAGTCAAAGTCATACCCTCAGTAAAGATGTAGACTTTACTGAAGATATTCAGTAGATTTTTGGTTAAAACGCAAATAGCATGTTTTTCAACATTTTGCTGTTTCCTTACACTCGCACACATTCATCGGCACTTAATGGTTAATAATCCAATGTGAATTATTAACCACTAGCTTTACTATTACGCACTAGCTGAGCCCGCGACTTCGTCCGCGTGGAATAGTGTCTTTGGGTAGCATTAACAAATAAGAATAGAATAGAATAGTCCTTTATTGTTTTACTGTGTTCAGATATATAGATGGTCTTAAATGTACGAGTATGTCGTAACAACAGCTATCCCTTTCGGGCGTACAATATTCTGTACCTACTAGTAATAAATAAAATTAATACTAAAAAGATAAAATTTGCAATTTTAAATAGTAACTAAATCTAAAAAATCTTTTTCCTACTTTTAATGGACATAAAAAATTAATAAAAAAATACTAAACAGGTACAAATAATTATGGTGAGCTAATAACTCTAATATTCTACTAAGTTTTGAGATTAAAGTATTCTTTTAAATTATAAAATACGTGAGATGTCAACCATTCTTTCAGATCTCTTTTAAACTTATTGCCATCTAACAATTTTAAAACTATTGGGAGATGATTATATATATTTATAGCACTTATATTATTATGAGCTTTTATGGTACATAGAACTATTGCTTTGAGGAATACAAATATTATATTTATATTTACTACGTTGACTATTATTACGTACAGATTCTACTGTAAAAAAAATATTGCTTATTACATTGAATGAAAACACATATTTCTAAAATATATATTCCGGTGACAGTCAGGAAGTTGTATACTTTGATAATTTCACGAAGAGATTGCGTGTGAAGAAGATGAAAAATAGACCGGATACAACTCTTTTGTAACAGAATAGTCAAATCGACATCTACCGAGTTGCCCCAAAATATAATACCATAGCTTAAATGGGGATAAACGTATCCGTAATATGCACTTACGGCAGTTGACTTATTGGATAATATGTTTGCTAGAACGGATAGTGCATAACAGAACTGTGATATTTTACTATTTACATAACTTATGTGACTTTTCCAGTTCAAGTTTATATCTATATTTAATCCTAAACATTTTGTTAAATCGACTGAATTTATAGTATTTCCTTTATTATGTATATTGAGATGTGATGGCACCATTTTATAATTTCTAAATTGGATTGAATGAGTTTTTGAGATATTAACTCTTAAATTAATTATGTTTAGCCAATCCATTACCGTTTCTAAAGTTTTGTTGATTTCATCCTCGAAGTCTTTACATGCAAGGTTGTCTTGAGGAATATAAATGGTGGCATCGTCCGCAAACATCACACATGAGTGTTTAGTTACAAGTGGCAATTCATTAATGTATATCAGGAATAGTAGCGGCCCTAGCATGCTGCCCTGCGGCCTAACGTAATTTGTTTAAATGCTGATGTTATTATTTCAATAGTTTTAGAGTTCATATTATATGTTTTAATGATTGTTGATTGACATCTATTATTTAAATATGACTTAAGTAAATTTAAGGCGTTTCCTCTTATACCAATGGACTCTAATTTGTGTAACAAAATTTCATGAACTACACAATCAAAGGCTTTGGTTAAATCAAGTAGGATTGTGATGCCGGTTTTTTTAAGATTTAAATTATCGTGCACCTGCTTTAAAAGTTTAAAAATTGCTAGTGATGTACTTTTGCCTCTTTGAAACCCAAATTGATTTTCATTTAGTATTTTATTATAAGTTAGAAATGAAATTATTCTTTTGTAAATAACCTTTTCAAACATATGTGAAAAGTTTGACAGCAATGCAATGGGACGGTAGTTTCCCATGATGCTTTTTTCACCCTTTTTCTTGTAAAGGGGTTTAATTAAGGTCTTTTTTAATTCATCTGGAAAACAACCTGTCTCAATCGATAAATTAATGATAAACACCAACGGTTCTGCAATATAATTAATGGTGTTTTTTATGACTTGACTAGATATTTGATCTTATCCTGAACTTTTTTTATTTTTTAAGCCTTTAACAATATTAATGATTTCTTGTGAAGTCACTGGGCTGAGAAAAATAGAGTTACAATGTTGTGTGGTTAATATAGACGGTTTATTATTAACTTCTTCATTTATTTGTGGTATATTTATAAAATAATCATTAAATGACTCAGCAATACGTAGTGGTTCAGTAACATCTTCATTGCCTATCTTTAAGTGTTTAATTGTAGTTTTTATTTATGGTATTCGTCTGCTGGGTGTTTTATTTGATGAGACCCCGTATTGCCTTAGTATTATTCGTGCTTCTGTTGATGTACTTTATGTTGGCAATTTTCTTAGAAACACGAATCACTTTTTTTTAAATCTTGCAATATTTTTTGTATATATCATTAGTGTTATTATTTGTTTGCTTTTGATTTATCATGTAGTAATTTCTTTTAGTTTTACTTGCCATTTTATTCCCTTGCTCTTCCAATTTTCCTTTTTTTGTACGTGACTTTATATTTTTCTAACGGAACACATAGCATGAATAGAAGTTCATATATTTCGATAAATTTTTTGTACGCCACATTGGCTTCCATACATTCATATACCTCAGAAAACTGTACCTGCTGAATATATTTAACAAAGACGTCTAAATACTTGTCAATGTTTCTTGTATATTTAAACCAAAACTTTTCATGAAAACCGAAACTTGTTGATAGTCTGATGACTTGTGCAGTGTGATCAGATATACCTAAATTTAATATTTCCATGTGAAACTGCTTGAAGTTTGTTAAAATATTATCGATACAGCTTTGGGATCGCTGAGTGTACAAGTAATATCCTTTTTTGTTATTAAACCATACGTTTTTTGTATAATAAAAACACATTGCCAAGTTTGACATGTGAAAAATATATGTCAGTGTATTCAAAAATGCAAAAGTAAAATAATGAACAATAAAAATAAAAAAATAACTACAATAAAGTAGATATAAAACCCAGTTCCGAAGTTTAAATTAGAACAACAACCCTTAGACCATGTCAGGCCCTCTATAAGATGAGCAATCAAGACTTGTTCATGGTACTTCGTAGTCGACTAATCCAGTCAATGTAGCTTGCGGATATTATGTTGATAGTGGATTACTATCACATATGCAAGCCAGAGGCCGGGTGAGCCTCAGACAGCTGTTCGTGGAAGAGCACTGTCAGGTCCGGAACTAATCCGGAAGGTGTTCGCGTAGTAGTGGAGCATTGTGAGTGTTGTCCTTACGGGACGGGAACGCATACAGTGTGCCAGGAGAGTCACTGTCTGGTTGCACGTCGTCGGGGCCCAACTTCAACTACGAGTCACGCTTAGACCGGGGTGTCTAGCGAGGAGGTGTGACGGGCGGATTTACAGCAGGAGTTGTCTCCGGCGTCATCAGTTACAGTGAGTACAGGACAAACTGTGAGTACTTCTTTTATTCAAGATTGGTGTCGATTCAAGATAAAGTGAACATTATTTCAATGAAGATTTAATTTGAGGAAAATTGCAAAATTTAAATACAGGATGATGTGCAAATAGATATATAGACATAGAAATAATTTTAGCTTTTCTTGTTTGATATTCTTTATTTTATGTAATATTTTCTTTGGTTAATTGATTTACATTTTGCACGATTTCATTTATTTAGTAAAAATGGAAGCGCTAATAAGTTTCCAAACCGATCTTTATTCGTGTTTATTCAAGGCGAAAACAAATTTTAAAAAAGCGCCCAAGGAAAGATTAACCAAAGAATATATAGAGGGAAGACTAGACTCCGTGGAACAACTACGGTTAGAATTCTTGTCTGGACATAAAGAACTAATGAAGAATTATGATCCTGTGAAAGTAAAGGCTTCAGATTATGTAAAATCTGAACTATACGACAAATGTGATGAGCTTTTTCTTGATTTCAAATGTGAACTAAAGTCAAAGTTGTCAAATATGTCAAATACTAATGAAGGCTCTCCAAGTCAAACTCACGTGTCACGTACTCAAATTAGGTTACCAAAGGTTAATATTCAACCGTTTTCGGGAAAATACTCAGAATGGAGTACATTTCGAGACTTATTCCAATCGCTTGTCCATAACAATAATGATTTAGACGATGTTCAAAAATTGCTGTATCTTAAAGGTTATTTAACTGGTGAGGCAGAGCAATTACTGAGCAACATTCCAATTACTCATGATAATTATGCGAGGTCTTGGAAATTACTCGAGGAAAGATATAACAATAAAAGATATATCTCATATCATATTCTAAAAATATTGTTGAGTCAAAGGAATGTTTCTCATGAGTCAGCCAGCGGGCTGAAGGATCTTATAGGTACCACAAATGACTGTTTGTCAGCATTGTCTAATTTAGGTGTCAAGACTGACAACTGGGACATTCTTGTTATTCATATGATAGCGTTAAAATTGGACCCAGAAACTAGAAGACATTGGGAATTCAGTGCTATAAATAGTACTTCTGATGATTTGCCTACATATAAGCTGTTCAGGTCTCGAGTCTGTTGCGCAGGCGGGTATTGAAACTATCTTTTGTTGTTGAAGAATCTGTATTTTAATTTCCTTTTGTCCTAAGATGGCCGAGGGTGGTTTGGTGGCAGGGGGTGTGTGGTCTTCGTCACGTCCACTGTAGATGCCGTAACAAAAAGAAAAAAAGGGACCGCGCCAGTCGACAGATAACATATTTTGACAGATGTTAGGCGCGTACAGACCGCCGCACGGCGCGGGCTGCTAGTAGGCTTGCTACAGACCACCCCGCATGCCGCTGGCGCTTGGAGGCGCGAACATCCTCCCGGGCGTTGAAAGGCTGGACGGCTTTCAATATTCACTCGTCGGCAGCAGACAAAGTCGGTTGAGGGCTCTCCGTACGGTTCCCTGGACAGTGGTAATGTCGGCGACGCGAGGAAGTTGGTCGGGTCCAAGGTGGAGCTTGCATACTCGGCCCATTCGCCAGCGGAGTGGAGGTGTAGCGTCTTCTTTGATTAGGACGAGGTCGTTAAGCTTCAGCGGCGCAGTCTGGGCGCGCCATTTGGTTCGCTGCTGGAGTTCAGCGACGTACTCCTTGCTCCATCGCCTCCAAAAGTGCTGCCTGGCCTGCTCTAGTCGCTGGTAGCGGTCGAGGCGGTTGATGTTGGCTTCTAGAAGACAGTCAGCTGGAAGCGAGGTGAGTGCTCTGCCGATCAGAAAGTGACCCGGGGTGAGAGGAGTGAAAGCATGAGGTGAAGGACTGAGTGGACATAGGGGGCGGCTATTTAGGATTGCTTCTATTTGCGCAAACAGGGACGATAATTCCTCGAATGTCAGGTGAGTGGTTTTTAGAACCTTGTACATCAAGGATTTGGCCCGCTTAACGCTCGCCTCCCAGAGGCCGCCGAAGTGAGGAGCGTATGCCGGTGAGAAGCGAAATTCGATCCCTTGATTAGCTGAAAAATCAACAATGGCGTCGCCGTTGACCCTAATAAAATTGTTGATGTCCTTCGCTGCTGCAACAAAGTTTCTACCATTGTCGCAGTATATAATTTTAGGTAAGCCTCGACGAGCTATAAATCTTTTTAATGTAAGTAGAAATGCATCCTTTGTTAGATCACTAACTGCTTCAAGGTGAATGCATTTATACCGGAAGCAGATAAATATACATAGGTAACATTTAGTTATTTTGCACCCACGTCCCTTGCGATCGGTTATAAAAAATGGCCCGGCCATGTCTACGCCTACCGTTTGGAAGGGGAAGTCGGGCTCTACACGTTCTGATGGAAGATTTCCCATAATTTGGGTCATAGTTTTACCTCTATAGCGGCGACATATGACGCACTGGCGACATACGCGCCGGGCTAGGTTGCGACCACCTATAGGCCAGTAGAGCTCTCTTACGGAGGCTAATACTGTTCCGGACAGCTTCGTACTCCGACAGCATATTGAGATAGATATATAGTTATTAAGATGTATTTAATAAAGATAAGTTTTAGCTTACTTTAGTACTCTAGGTTAGGTAGGGAACTTTGCAATGTATAACGTTCATATTCGTATAGATAGACATATAGTTTGTATTTGTATCGCATTCGTAAACAGCCTTATTATAGATAGATTTTGTTAGATTCTTATTAGAACATAGGAATATAACTCGTATAAGGTTTGTAACAGTATAATAGGTCTTATAGGACTACAGACAGGTCATTCGTACAACCTAGGTAGATAGGTACTAGATAGAACTAAAGCATGTCCGGTTTTAATAGACAGATGTAACAGATAGTCAACCTAGACCAGGTTAGGTTTAGGAATAGGGTTGGTACTTGCAAATAGCATAGGTCTGGGAGAGCTCCGCACTCTCTGATGGTTAGCGCTCGACTAAACAGCATCTCGAGAGAGTATATCTCCGAAAAGTCGGCATCTCGTGCGTGCGCCCACACAAGGACACGCCCCGCGAGACAAAGTGCGGGCGCTCCCAGACTATCGACCTCTCGCTCTTTTGCAAGTACCAACAACAGTATAAATAGAGCGTCGCTACCGTGCCAAATTGTTCAGTTTACCAACGGCGGCTCTAGAAGAAAGAAATCTAGGAAGAATAAGTGAATAGTGACTAGTGAATAGCTCAGTAGCTATAAGAAGATTG
This sequence comes from Cabera pusaria, assembly GCA_954871355.1. NCBI lineage: Eukaryota > Metazoa > Arthropoda > Insecta > Lepidoptera > Geometridae > Cabera > Cabera pusaria. The sequence goes on from OX940900.1 coordinate 26,048,522, forward strand.
TGAAGAAGAATAAATTAGCGTTTCAAGGCTTGAAGACGTGTTTAAATCCCAGCTCCAAAGCTTCACAGTATAAGTGTGGTCTAAAGGAACCCGGAGTCCGCTACAGAGAAGATTTTCACCGAATACAGTCCACTGCTCCACCGCTGGGCTTAGGGTTCCCCACAAATACATGTTGAGGACCAGAGTGAAAGAGACGCTTGTGTTCATTCTGAACTATTAATTTGGTTAAGTGATTGTCTGCTTTCAGAATAATGGGGTGTTTCTTATCATAGTCATACGAAGATGAGTGTAAGCGACCTCCAACTCTTAGGATGCCTTCTTTGTCTAAGAATGGGTTTAGGGACGTAAGATACACTTGAGATTTTATTGGTTTATTACCGTTAAGGAGATGTATCTCGTTTGAAAATGAGTCATTTTGTGACATTTTGATTAAGTGAGTCATGCCTTGCAGTCTCTCTTCGCTAGACAGGGGGCCTGACAGCTTGTTACTAGGATTTTTTGTGTTGAAAATAAACCTTAAAATTAGAGCCATGACATTTTTTATGAATGATAAGTTGGAATAGTTTTCAATTTTTAATAATTTGGTGTCGCATGTTACTGCAGCCTCCCCCACGAAAGCGGGCTGCGCTTTCAGCTCAGGTAATTCGACCTCATGTGGTTTGTCCGTAGGCCACTCTGACTCAGGCTTCCATAGAAAGTCTGGTCCGCACCACCAGAAGGAAGAATTAGCTTGTTCTGGGTCTATGCCCCTGGAAACAAGGTCGGCTGGATTGAGCGCGGTGGGCACGTGACGCCAGCTTGACGGGTCTGCGAGTTCGGTTATAGCGACAACTCTATTTGCCACAAATGTCTTGGTTTTGTTAGGAGACCTGAGCCATCCGAGAACGACAGTGGAATCGTTCCAATATACTTGACGAGATATGGTGCAGTGAAGGGCTTGCATGACAGTGTTGGCCAGTTGAGCCCCTAGCAGCGCTGCACAGAGCTCTAGGCGAGGAATAGTTGTCGCTTTGATTGGAGCTACACGCGACTTGGCACATAGTAGTGAAACTTTGATATTACCATCCGCCTCAAGAGACCGGACATATAAACATGTCCCATATGCTCGGATTGATGCATCGGTGAATATGTGCAGTTCAATGATTGAAGCATTATCTATAAGAACAAATCTGGGTATTTTTAGGGATGAGAGCTCGGATAGCTGCTCTGCAAACTTTTGCCAGGTTCTAGCAATGTGATGGGGTACGGGTTCGTCCCAGTCTAATTTTAGACTCCAAAGTTCTTGGAGGAGGATTTTAGGTTTAATTGTACACAGGCATAATAGTCCTAGTGGGTCAAATATTTTGAATGTTGATGACAGTATTGATCTTTTAGTTAGGATATCAGGAAATGCAATTTGAATTTTAAACTGAAGTTCATCAGTGGACGGAGTCGAACCTACACCTAAGGTGCTGGTAGCATTACTGATCATGACATTACTCAGCTCTGGGTCGACTGGTTCAGTGAGTAAAGCATTAGGTAAATTGGTACGGTACTTGCGGAGATGAAACCCGTACTTGCCCAATTCACCAGACACTGATTGCTGAATGTAACGCAATTCGGCTTCTGTATCGGCCCCAGAAAGCAGATCGACGAGTTGCAAGGAAACTAGCACTGGCAAAGCCATATGTTACCGTATTGAGTTGTAAGACTTGTATCGGGTCGGTTTTACGGACGCGCCACACTATTTATTTTACTATTTGTTGTAGATGACGGTCTGCTTCCCGGACTAAGATAGCTCGATACATTTTCTCTATGTCGCCGGAGATCACATATTTATGCTGTCTGAAACGCAATAGTATGTTAAAGAGGGGATCTTGCACGGTAGGCCCTATCATTTGCAGGTCATTGACACTTAAGCCGGATGGATTAGATTTAGCACATGCTTCGAATACAACCCGGACTTTAGTAGTCTCGCTAGTTTCTTTGATGACTGGATGATGAGGCAAAAAGTCTGATAAAACATCTGTCAAAATATGTTATCTGTCGACTGGCAATATATTGTATTGTGTAAAAGTGCTAGGCGCGGTCCCTTTTTTTCTTTTTGTTACGGCATCTACAGTGGACGTGACGAAGACCACACACCCCCTGCCACCAAACCACCCTTGGCCATCTTAGGACAAAAGGAAATTAAAATACAGATTCTTCAACAACAAAAGATAGTTTCAATACCCGCCTGCGCAACAGACTCGAGACCTGAACATTTGGCGACCGTGACAGGACACGCAGCTCAAAAGCAATGAAGGAAACGAAGAAAGTCCATGCGCTTGCCACGAAGGCCACGCCACGCGGATTGTGATATTGTGATAGTGTGATCATCAATGTGAGCCCGTTCCTTACCTAACCTAACCTAAATGCTTCTTTTTGCGTAAAGCGGGACGATAATTCCTTGTGTCAAGCGTGAGCTGACGTCTACATGCTGTGCAATCTAGAAACGTAGATTTCGTTGCGCAGCGCCTACCTAGCAGCCAGCGCACAAGGCTAAATACTCGAGTCCCAACTAAATTTAGGCCATCTAGCATCTAATTACTAAAATCAACAATCAATCAATTTTTTTTTTAGTTTTTTCCCCATCTACCCTAACTTGTGCCAACAAAGTCTAAGCTAGTTGCGCATTGCAACAATTAACCTGTTTTCGTCATATATTTCGGTGCGCATTCTGCATCTATTTCAGCTGTATGACAAGGAAGAAATTACAGCTAGGCGTGTTTTTAGACTTCCTTTACCTCAAGCCACCTCACTAATGACACGCAGAAGCCCAGCGTTTGCCCACATTTGCACCTACAACAAAATTTGCCAAATTGTGCGACCCTAAAGATTGCTCCGTTTTTAAGTTCAAGAAAAAAGTTAAAGAAATACTGTTAAAAATGTCATACGAAGACACTGAGGACCTTCTATGATTTTTGCGTTATGCCTTAAAAACACACACACACGCACGCACACACACACACTAATGACACGCAGAAGCCCAGCGTTTGCCCACATTTGCACCTACAACAAAATTTGCCAAATTGTGCGACCCTAAAGATTGCTCCGTTTTTAAGTTCAAGAAAAAAGTTAAAGAAATACTGTTAAAAATGTCATACGAAGACACTGAGGACCTTCTATGATTTTTGCGTTATGCCTTAAAAACACACACACACGCACGCACACACACACACACAACACATACAAACACACTCACACGCACGCACGCACACACACATACACACACACACTCTGTTGGCTTATCCAAAACCATCACTAGACTATTAAGAAAACACAAAAATAATATCAGTAACAAGCTAACTACTATTGGTTCTTACAATTGAAACAACTAACTGAAGAATATTTAAGGATAGTTATTTTGGTCTATTTAAGACAATAAGATCAATCCGAACATATGGGACATGTTTATATGTCCGGTCTCTTGAGGCGGATGGTAATATCAAAGTTTCACTACTATGTGCCAAGTCGCGTGTAGCTCCAATCAAAGCGACAACTATTCCTCGCCTAGAGCTCTGTGCAGCGCTGCTATAGGTTAGGTTTTTTTTTTTTTTTTTTTTTTTTGTTGTCCTACGCGATCCTCCCACGAGATGGGAGCCATTGCTATGCGTCTGTTTCATTCCAATTCTATCATCTGGTCATCGACACTCATTCTGCATACTTTTTCTTTCTTTCTTACGTCACTCTTTCGTTAGCTTATTGGTGGGATTCCAATCTAGTTCCCTACTCTAGCTAGCCTTTTTATATTTTTGTACATAATAAGGGTTCACATAATTACAAATGTTAGGTATTTCATATTGTTTTTGTTATAAACCTACATGCCTACATACAGATTAAAATATCATAATTCAATATACTAAATAGATTACATACATAAATAACGTACATATTTGAAATTATCTAAATTAGTCACTATGTGTTATACTAGCGAAGCCTGTTAATAAATTAAGAAGATACAGTCCACTGGTCTAATCATAGATATACTTGTATACATATTTTAGCTATACACATATTGTTATCTGTGCGTCTGTGAGCTAGTTTCTATTACAAACCCGCTACCGAATACCGAAACACGTTTTGTTTTACTTACATTCGCCCTATAAACTATAAAAACTGAGCCATTTTGGGTTCATTTGGTCCTTATCGTGACGGATCGTGAAAGAAATACTGAAATAACACTTCCTTGGACATCGTGTTGTGCATTATCGAACGAAATATAAAATTCCACAGTTCTATTCTGAAGTCGAAGTCGTGCACGGTGTGCTCCATTGTGCATTTAAAAAATGGCTACCGGCGCCGCTGAGAGTTTGGTTGCAAACCAAGATATTTCGTTGAAATCTCAGCTAGAAGATATTTACAACAACATAAAAAGGGCCCAGAGCAATTTCAAAAAGTGCTCTAAGGAGAGGAAGACTGTAACATATACCAAAGTACGGTTACAATGCATCGATGACTACTGGGTGCAATTTGGAAAATACTACGCGACATTACGGAACATAACCTCACGTGATCAGCGTGCAGCCTTGTTGGATTCTAATTTTTTCGACACAGTTGAAGATCTGTATCTCAATCTAAGAACAGATATGTTGGATTTTATAGAAGAACATTCGACCGATGTCACCCAACCGGCTTTCCAACCGTCTAACCAAGATAAACCATCACATTCTTGCAAGGTTGAAATTCATTTGCCCCGAATTGAATTACCTAAGTTTTCTGGGTCGTACCAAGAATGGCAAAATTTCAGCGATATTTTTACGTCTCTCATCGAAGTCAACAATAAACTTACAAATGTACAAAGATTGCAGTACCTAAAGTCCTGTCTCTCAGGTGAAGCCGCTGCGACCTTGAAATTTTACCAAGTCACGGCTGATAACTACAAACCAGCTTGGGAATGTTTGAAGGCGAGATATAGTCACAAGAGACTAGTGGTGAGTTCTATACTCAAACGACTTATTCAACAAAAGAAGCTTACCAGTCAGTCGTCAAGTCAACTTAAACAACTAATAGACACAACAAGAGAATGCTTGACGGGATTGAAAAATCAAGATATTACAACAGACAACTGGGATCCCATTGTGATATACCTTGTGGCCCAGAGGCTGGACCAGGACACCCACCGAGACTGGGAAGATCATGTAAGCAGGACGTTTGGCACTGAGTTACCTACACTACACAATCTCACGACGTTTCTGGAGAATCGTATCCAGACCCTGGAGTTAACCTCACCGACAGCCCCTAGAAATGTTCGAGAGAAGATCTTTCATACGAGTGCAGCATCGTCCCCCCCTTCCACCACGTACAATGATAAGTTTAGTAAGTCTTTGTCTTGTTTATTATGTTCTGATAAGCATGCATTATTTCACTGCAAACAGTTTGGTAAGTTGGCACATTCAGATAGGAGCGAATTTGTTAAAGGTAAAAAATTATGTTTTAATTGTTTATTACCCGGGCACCCTGTACACTTCTGCCGACAAAAATCATCATGTAAAATTTGTGGTAGGAGACATCATTCTCTTTTACATATTTATTCACAGGAAACATCTTGTAACATACAAAAATCACATAACACAGAAGTTTCATTACCCACAAATGTAGAAGAGAAGAAGAAGAAGGAAGAAGAAGTGCAACCTAGTCTTGGTTTACAAGCTGCATTATCGTCATTTTTCACAATGGTCGATTCACCTGGCCTATTGGCAACTGCATTGGTACCGGTCAGGGACGAACTAGGGAACGTAACAATATTGCGTGCTATTTTAGATTCAGGGGCTCAGGTAACATTAATTAGTGAAAGAGCAGCTCAATTATTAAATTCAAACAAGGTACCTGTCAATGGTCATGTTTTTGGTAGTGGGTCATCTAGGGCAACGGTGAGTCATGTGACATCTTTTGAGGTTTTGTCGAGGTATGAAGAGGATTTTAGCCTCAAGGTTGTCGCTTATGTTATTTCAGGCAAACTCACCACATTTTTGCCAAAACAACCAATCAAGTCAAGCACTTGGCAACATATCGAAGGTCTCCAACTGGCAGACCCGAGTTTCAATCAACCAGGGAGAGTCGACATGCTGCTAAGTGCCAAGGTATATAGTGGAATTTTGAAAAGTGGTGTCATTCCAGGTCCTCCTAATTCACCAAGCGCACAACAAACAAGGTTAGGATGGATTTTATTTGGAGATTCGGGAGAAAGTAGTCAAGAGGAATTGACCACGTTACACATTCATGCGGATCTGGATAACATGCTGAAGAGCATGTGGGAGTTGGAGTCTTCAGAGAAAAGAGCGTACACAGCAGAGGAAAAACTCTGTGAGAAGATCTTTACAGATACACATTCCAGAGACGATGAAGGAAGATATATTGTCAAGCTACCTTTCAAAACACCACAACCACTCTCAGTTGAAGGAGAAACAAGAGATATAGCCTTGAAAAGGCTACAACAACTCGAGAGACGATTTGAAAGACATCTAGAAATGAAAGGAGATTATGTGAAGGTCATTCATGAATACATAGACATGAATCATATGGAAGAAGTTCCAGAGAATGAGAAAAACATGCCAGCTGTATACCTACCGCATCACGCTGTTATAAGAAAAGATAAGGAGACTTCACAAACAAGAGTAGTGTTTGATGCTTCTTGTAAAGGAAGAAACAATATTTCATTAAACGATGAGTTATTGGTAGGACCACAGATTCAAGAAGATTTAAGAAATCTTATTATGAGATGGAGAATGAAGAAGGTCTGTTTCGTCGCTGACATCCAAAAGATGTACCGACAAATTTTAGTTAACAGAGAAGACACAGACTACCAACGCATTGTATGGCGTGACGACATCCAACAAGAAGTTCGTGACTATCGACTTTTGCGAGTGACATTCGGGACAGCTTCAGCACCATATCTCGCAGTCAGGACACTGCATCAGTTGGCGGAAGATGAAGGGGTGAATCAACCTGATGCAGTACGGATGATTAAAGAAGATTTCTTCATGGATGACTTGATGTCAGGTCATGACTGCGTAGGATCAGCCATCTCAGTCGCATGTGATGTCAAAACCATTCTCGGGAAGGGAGGATTTACATTACAGAAGTGGGCCTCTAACAATTCAGAGTTTCTGCAGCAATTTCAACCCTGCGAAAGGAGTACGCAAGTTCATTTAGATATGAAACTCAATGGTATGGTCAAGACACTTGGCTTATCATGGAATATTGGCCAAGATACGTTCCAATACCATTTCGATCAACCACCACCAACTAAAACAACTACAAAGAGAACAATACTCTCTGAAATTCAAAAGTTGTTTGATCCTCTGGGCTGGTTGGCTCCTGCATTGATACCTGCAAAAATATTAATGCAAAAATTATGGACAAGAGGTGTTGATTGGGACGAAGAAGTAGACTGGGACCTGAAAGAAGAATGGATTAGTTTAAGACAAGGGTTTGAAAATCTTAATGAAATAAACATAAGCAGATGGCTATGGACAACACAAATAAATATAAAGAAGACAACAATTTTTGGCTACAGCGATGCCTCAGAGAAGGCGTTCGCTGCCACAGCGTATATGAGAGTTGAAACAGAAGATGGAGAAATCAAGACCGGCATCATAGCTGCGAAGACCAGAGTCGCACCTGTAAAACCTGTGTCAATACCTCGGTTAGAGCTGTGTGGTGCTGTGCTGTTATCGAGGCTACTGAAGCAAATAAGAGAAGCAACCAGAATACCTGAAGAAAATATATCTGCTTGGACTGACTCAACAGTGGTGCTGTCCTGGCTTCAAGGAGATCCTGGACGATGGAATGTTTTCGTGAGCAACCGAGTTGGGGAGATCCTGGAAAACATCGGAAGCAGTAGATGGTATCATGTATCATCCGAAGACAATCCAGCAGATAAGGCAACAAGAGGTTTGACAGCTGCAGCGCTGGTACATGATGAGATGTGGTGGTACGGCCCCGCATGGCTGAAAACAAAAGAGATTCCATTAGACAAAGCAAACATAGAACAAACGGAGTTAGAAAGAAAAAGATGTTTACATACCTTTGTCGATGATCCCGAAGAAAAGAAAATCCACCTGAAAGAATTTCATTCATTAATAGAGTTACAACAAGTGATAGTATATGCAAAAAGATTTCTAAACTACAAAAGGCAAAAGGACGAAGAAGCTAAGCCAATAACTACTCAAGAATTAGATGAAGCATTAGAAATTTTAATCAAAAGAATACAAAAAGAAGAGTTTGAAGAGAAATAATGAATTTAAAACAAAATAAAGAAATAAGTAGAAAAAGTAGATTGAAGACGCTGAATCCCATCCTAAGCTCAAGGAATATCCTCATGGTGGGCGGACGTCTCCGAAACGCAAACATTCCTGAAAATGAAAAGCATCCAATCATTATTGGACATAATAATGATTTGATCTCTCTGCTTATAGATGATGCACATAAAAGGACTTTGCATGGTGGTGTTCAACTTACCTCGACTTACCTGAGATCTCGATACTGGATCCTGAAAATAAAGAGTGCTGTTAAGTCACACATACACAAATGCCTAATATGTGCAAGACAAAGAGCTGTGAACAGAGAACAGATTATGGGTGACTTACCTGAGGTCCGCGTAACACCAGCACGTCCATTTTTGCACTCTGGTGTTGATTTTTGCGGTCCGGTGCCAGTATTGATGTCCCGAAGTCGTGGCGCTAAGTGTCATAAGGCATACATTTCAATTTTTATATGTATGGCCACAAAGGCCATTCACTTGGAGCTCGTGGGTGACCTCACTTCAGAGGCATTTATGAACGCATTCAAAAGATTTGTGTCACGCAGAGGAAAATGCGCCCATTTATGGAGTGACAATGCTACAAATTTCGTAGGTGCAAACAAAGAGTTGGCGCAGCTATGGAGCCAAGCCAACATGGACATGCCTGGTCATCTACAGTCTCTTTTGTCCGAGGACGGAACTCAGTGGCATTTTATTCCGCCATATAGCCCCAATTTTGGTGGCCTTTGGGAGAGTGGAGTGAAGTCGACAAAATATCATTTGAAGAGGATTTTAGACACTAATTTAACATTTGAGGAGTTCTCTACTGTTTTGTGTCAGATAGAAGCGTGCTTGAATTCAAGGCCGCTTTGTCCAACAGACAACGACGATCCTGATGTTATAGAAGTATTAACACCCGGTCATTTTTTAATAGGTGAAGCCAGTCATTGTTCCCGAACCAAACTTATGCGACATTGCCGTCAATAGGTTGTCGAGATGGCAACACAGTCAAAGGTTGGTTCAACATTTTTGGAAACGTTGGCAAAGGGAGTATCTCATGAGACTGCAGGAGAGGCCAAAATGGCAATGTCGCAGACCCGAGTTCAGTATCGGTGATGTAGTTTTGGTCAAAGAAGAAAATCTTCCCCCTGGTAAGTGGTCAATGGGTCGTATCACACAGAAACATGTAGGAAACGATGATGTCTGCAGGGTGTACAGTTTAAAGTGTCGCGGTAAAATTATACAACGCTCTGTGTCAAAATTGTGTCAGCTTCCTATAAATGACGAATAAAATGTTAACAAAATGAAAATTATATATTTAAGATAGATACCTAATTAATATAATGTATAAGATAAAAATATCACATGTGTCAGTGAGAGTAAGTACAACAAATTCATTTAACATGTTTAAGTAAACCACAAACAAATTGTAAAATATTAAAACATGTAATAATACAATGTTTTAGTTAAATAAGTTTAACATAGTATATTATTATATAGTATAGTAGTGAAACACAAACTTGTTAAAATATGTACCTAAATATTAACGTTATAATATTAAGATAATTCGATTTATGAAAATGTTGTCAAAATTGCATAGTTTATAATGTAATATTCTTGTATGCATTTAACTTGTTCCTTAATGCGGCACTGTGTCTGACAGTTCTTGGAATCAAGCTGTAGGCATACTCAAAGTAGTAGATTTTTCAAGCTGTCTGTAGGTAGATAAGTTAATTTTATATTGTAGTAATGATTTGTTGTTAACCCTTAAGTGCCATACGGACAGGTATCATTTAGTATTGATATTTGGTGCCTAAAATTAATGTATTCTTTTAGTAACAGAGTGATTTAGTTCATAGACTTAGATCACTGTAAAATGATGTATTTAAGTGTTTGAAGTAAGTAATTTGTAATCCAGAGTTCAACTTAACACATTCTTGTAATTTTGAGAAAAAACTTGTGTTTTTTGGTGGGCGGTATGTTAGGTATTTCATATTGTTTTTGTTATAAACCTACATGCCTACATACAGATTAAAATATCATAATTCAATATACTAAATAGATTACATACATAAATAACGTACATATTTGAAATTATCTAAATTAGTCACTATGTGTTATACTAGCGAAGCCTGTTAATAAATTAAGAAGATACAGTCCACTGGTCTAATCATAGATATACTTGTATACATATTTTAGCTATACACATATTGTTATCTGTGCGTCTGTGAGCTAGTTTCTATTACAAACCCGCTACCGAATACCGAAACACGTTTTGTTTTACTTACATTCGCCCTATAAACTATAAAAACTGAGCCATTTTGGGTTCAACAAAGCAATTTACATTTTTACTTATTTCAATTTCCTTGCATCTAATTTTACATTTGCTTATATACTAAATGCACAAAACTTATAAACTTAAATATAGGTTTGTGCATCTTATTACTACTTTTTATTTTTATTTACTACTATCTTAACAATATTCTTACAATAATCAATAAATTTACTACACGTGTCCTTATTACATACAATATTTGCTATGTTTTCTACTCGTATATTTACATTTATCTCTTGTTCCATGTCATATCTAGTCCTTGCATAAATGGGACATTCCGCTATCACGTGCAAAGCGCTTTCCTGAGCTTGGGGGTCACAAGGGCATGACGGACTCTCCTTGCACTTGAACCGATGCAGGTACGCTGAGAATCCGCCATGTCCTGTTAGAAACTGTGTGACTATAGGTTCCAGCTTCATCTTTTTTAAAATAGGGTAAGCTTTTATGGCATTGGGAAAATATACTTTTGTGGTGGATGCTGTCTCACCACTCTTGTACCGTTGATTCCATTCGTCAAGCGAGTCTAAACGGATTTTTCGCTTGACGAATGAAATCGGGCATTTGCTATAGTTCGGCTTGGTTTTTAATCGAAGTGCTGCCTGCTTGGCTAGTTCGTCTGCCCGTTCGTTACCCTCCAGCCCCACGTGTGCCTTGATCCAGAACAGGTGTAATGTTCTGCCACCCTCTTTGATTTTTCTGATGTTGGCTCTAGTTTGCACTGCTAGGGGATGGAGGGAAACGTTACGGACTACAGTGTCAAGAGCGGCCCGAGAGTCACAATATATGCTGCATACAGATGTTTTGTGGCGCAGCGCCTGGGAAGTCGCTTCACAGAGTGCCAACATTTCGGCCTGGTACACGGTGCAGAACTGCTCCAGCTTTAACTTTCGGGTACTAATCACCGCGCCATTGCTCCAGAGTGACAATGCCGCGCCGACTTTCCCCTCCAGTTTGCTACCATCGGTGAAAATATCAAGTCCGGTGTTGGTATGCTGTCGCAGTTCCGCATCGTCCGCCAGGCAGGTGTAATGCGAGATCATTTGTTCTGCTGGATGTACTGCCTCGTGAAAGGCTACAGGTTTTTCTACTTCGCGATCTCCTACTACTTGCAGGGAGTGACCTCTCTTTATTTTATAAAGCAAGGCTGCTTCTCTGACACGTATGTCCAGAGGAAGCAACACTGCGAGCAGCAGTGCCGAGTTCAGCGAAACAGTCCTGTAAGCCTTTATGATCTTTTGGATAAATCCTCTTTGGACAGCATCCAATTGTCGCTTGATACCAAGTTTATTTGATGCGGGAGCCCATACACTTGCGGCGTATAAGATTGTGGGTTCCACTACTGCGGTATATATTATTTTAATGACCTCTGGTTGAAGGCCCCAGTGCAGTTTTGCAGCTCTCGAGATCTGTTTGTACAGGTTTAGGGCTTTGCGACATATGTTCCCCACATGGGTGTTAAATGTGAGCTTATTGTCGATTGTGACGCCCAATACCCTGATCTCCTTAGTTAGTTCAATTCCAATACCTCCCATGTTTAGGCGTGGCGTGTCGTATTTGAATATCTTTGTGATCACCATGGCTTGGGTTTTTGTAGGCGCAAATTTCAACTTATTTCGGACACCCCACGCCCGAACATATTCTAAGGCAGAGTTTGCACGCGATTGAATTTCCTCTGTTGAGTGGCCATCAAAGAGCAGAACAACATCGTCAGCAAAAGCTTGACCGTAGTCACCCCGCTCCTCTAGGCCCCTCAGAAGCGAATCAAGGATAAGGTTCCAGAGTTGAATTGGGCCCCCAATCGAACCCTGTACGCACCCTTTATTAGTTCCTTTTTGGTATTCTTCTCCCGCGTATCTTACCTTTACCCTTCTATCGCACAAGTAACTGTCTATAACCCTTCGCAGGTTTACTGGGCATTGATCTTCTGCCAGACGGACTCTGATTGCTGGCCACCAGGCGCTGTCGAAGGCTCCCTCTATATCCAAGGACACCAGTAGTACTATCCGTTTTTCATTTAGCTGTCTGTATACATACTGTGTAAGATGATAGAGGGAGTCTTCTGTGCTCTTCTGAGGCATGAATCCGTACTGGCGTGGACTCATTCTGGGGATTAGATGGTACTTGATACGGGCTACCAACATCTTTTCGAACATTTTTCCTAACACAGGTAAAAGTCCAATAGGCCTATAAGTTAGGTTAGGTTTTTTTTTTTTTTTTTTTTTTTGTGTGCCTACGTCCTCCAACGTAATTGGAGCCTATTCCAACTTATCGCTTTCATACTATTTCTCGCTTTTTTACGGAAGTCTCAGTCATTCCTCATACAATATCTTTCTTTCATTCTATTTCTTTCGCTCTTTATTGGTGGGTTTCCAATTCTATCCTTGTTATCTATTTATTCCTTATTTTATTTTTATTTTCTAGGATGAGGGTATATATTTCAATAATTGTACACAAAATTTTGTTCATATTTTACAATGTCTTTCTTAATATTAACTTACTATCATAATATACAATGGGTACCTATCATTATATAATTAGTATATATGATGGTACACTCTTATTTTCTACTTCTTATTTTTATTTACAATCTTACTTAATACATTCTTGCAAAATTCTAAGAACTTGTCTCGTGTATTATTATTCTCTATTATTGTACAAATATTTTCTATCTTAATGTCTATATCTAATTCCTGTTCTATATTAAATCTAAGTTTGCCATATATTGGACAATCCGTGATGACGTGCAGGACACTCTCATCTTTCTGTGGGTCGCATTCACATGCCGGACTCTCTTTGCACTTGAAGCGGTGCAGGTATGCCGAGAAACCGCCATGTCCCGTAATACATTGAACTATTATAGGTTGTAATTCTAGCTTTTTTATCAGGGGGTATGCTTTAATAACGTCTGGGAAGAAGACCTTGGTAGTACCAGCCGTTTCTGCCCTTTTATAGCGTTCGTTCCATTCGTCAAGCGACGCTAATCGTATATTTTTTTTTTTTTTTTTTTTTTATACGTTATAGGCTAGCGTTTGACCACTATCTCACCTGTTGGTAAGTGATGATGCGGTCGAAGATGGTACGCACGCTAGGCCTAGAATGGGAACTGGCTCTCAAGGATAGCTGCCGGAACACATTAGATGTTTGGTGACAGATTTTCTAACTTGAGGGTGGTAGCTGGCCAGGCGGACACTAGATAGTGTCCTACCACCATGCAGGGGTTTTTGTTGGTTTCTTAACGATGTTTTTCCTTCACCGGAGGGCCACTGTGAGAAGCGCACATAAATTTTTCGATAGAAAAATCCATTGGTGCGCGGCGGTTTGAACTCGTATATGTCGCTTGACGAATGAAATTGGGCACTTGTCGTAATTTGGCTTAGTCTTTAAGTGCCTTGCTGCGGATTTAGCCAATTCGTCTGCTCTCTCGTTTCCCTCCAACCCCACGTGCGCCTTTATCCAGAATAGTTGAATAGTTTCTCCATTTTGTTTTAGTTTCGCTATGTTTGCCCTGGTCTTTAATGCAAGGGGGTGGAGGGAAGTGTTGCTCACTACTGTTTCAAGAGCAGATCTTGAGTCGCAGTAAATATTAATAATCTGTGATTTGTTTCTTAAGGCTTGAATTGTTGCCTCTGATAGAGCCAGAAGTTCTGCTTGATAGACGGTGCAGTATTGGGACAATTTAAACTTTCGGGTACTGATCTCGCTTCCATTATCCCATAGGGATAATGCCGCGCCAACTTTCCCCTCAAGCTTACTTCCATCAGTGAAAATGTTGAGGCCTGTGTTGATGTATTGTCCCAATGCTGCATCGTCCCCCAAACATTCGAATTTTAATTCGCTCAGTTCCGCGGGATGCGCCAGTTCTGTGTAGGCAGTGTTAATCTCTATTTCTCGGTCGCCTAGTACCTGCTGGGAGTGACCTTTCTTAATTTCATAAAGTAAGGCTGCTTCCCTAACACGTATGTCAAGTGGAAGCAGCCCAGCAAGTATTAGTGCCGAGTGTAGAGAAACGGTTTTATAAGCCTTAATGATTTTCAGCGCGAAGCCGCGTTGAACAACATCAAGTTGCTTTTTTATGCTAATTTTGTTTGTTGCTGAAGCCCAAGTACTTGCAGCATACATAACAGTTGGCTCTACAACAGCTCTGTAGATTATTTTAATTACATCAGGCGGTAGTCCCCACTGGACTTTGGCAGCTTTCGACAGCAGTTTGTAAATGTTGAGCGCCTTTCGACAAACGTTGCTTACATGTGTGTTGAACGTTAGTTTGTTGTCAATTGTCAAACCCAGCACTTTCATTTCGTTAGACATGCCAATGTCTATCCCTCCCATGTTCAGGCGTGGCGTGTCAAACTTGAGTTTTCGTTTCAGGACCATAGCGCTGGTCTTGTGTGGAGCGAATCTCAGCTTATTCTTTGCGCCCCACGCCCGAACATATTCGAGGGCGGCATTGGCACGTCTTTCGATTTCTGTAGCATTTGCGCCATCAAAAAGTAAGACGACGTCGTCCGCAAATGCTTGGGCGTAGTCGCCTCTTTGTGCCAGACCTTTAAGGAGTGGGTCCAGGATTAGATTCCAAAGGATAGGTCCTCCAATAGAACCCTGGACACACCCCTTATTGGTAGATTTGGCGAACTCTTCGCCTGCGTAACGCACCCTGACCTTTCTGTCACTCAGATAGCTGTCGATGACCCTTCTCAAATTTACCGGACATTCCTCCTCAGCCAGTCGGACTCTTATAGCTGGCCACCAAGCACTGTCGAAAGCTCCCTCTATATCCAAGGACACTAGTGTGACAATTCTTTTATCCCCCAATTTGGACCGGATCTTTTGAATGAGGATATAGAGGGAGTCCTCAGTGCTTTTTTGGGGCATGAATCCAAACTGGTGAGGGCTTATCCTTGGCACTATGTAGAATTTTAGTCGGGTCATCAACATCTTCTCATACACCTTCCCCAAGACGGGCAGAAGACCAATTGGTCTGTGCGACTTTGGGACTGTGTACTTTTCCTTGCCCGGCTTTCGTAGTACAACCACCGTTGCTTCCTTCCAACTGGTTGGGAAGTGATGGTGCGCCAGGCATTTATTAAGAAGCCCTAAGAATAGGTCAGGGTCACTTCTTATTGCATGGCTACAGATGTCAGCTGTTAAGCCATCGGCTCCTGGGGCTTTTTTAGGGTTGAACGAGTTGACGGCTAAGAGTAGCTCTGTTTGAGAGAACGGTGGGTCACAAGGATCACCTTGTTGGCCATTGTTCACAGTTTCGGCTTGTGCTCTAATCTGCCTATGTTCATCGTTTTCACCCTCTGTTGTATCCTCTGGATAAAAAGTTGACGCCAGGAGTTTTGCTGAGCCTTTTGCGTCTAGAGTATGTCCATTTTCCTCCAGTGGTAGATCCTCTTCCCTTTTTCTTGTTCGTCCTATTACTCTATAAATTCCCTCCCATACCCCTTCTTTTTCCTGCTTCCCACAGAACTCCATCCAACTCTGGGTTTCAGCCTTCTGTGCCTCCATTTCATATTCCTCTTTATGTTTCAGGTAGTCAGCGACGACCTTCGCCCTACGGACCTTAGCAGCGCAGCGGATTCTATTTTTTCTGGTGGCGACCCCTTTCCTCATCTCTTCGAGTTTCTCGGTCCACCACGGGATGGTAAGTACACCTTCATTACTCTTTCTAGGTATGGAACTCTTACATGCATTTATTATTGTATTTGTATATTTATCTATTATTGTATCTATTTTGGCTCTACTGTTGATATTTTCCAATGACTCTACATTTAATTTATTTTCATTTTTTAACTGTGTGAATTTCTCATGAAACCCGATCCAGTTAGCTTTTTTAGTGTTAAAAATTCGTGTGGTTCTGATGATGGTTGTACCTTTCGATTTATGAAGTTTTACATTGAAGCCTATCCCGTTGTGGTCCGAACTTGTGAGCCCCTCTACCACTCGCCAGTCGTCCACCAGATCCAAAATATCTTCCGAGCATGCTGTGACGTCGACATGACTCCTGAAACGTTGACCCCCTCTTATGGTGTCAAATGTTGGAACTGTTCCAACGTTCAGCACATGGAGGCCCAGCTCATCAAGTGTTGCAGTGAAGTCTTCGCCCCTGCAGTCCACGATCAGGCTCCCCCACCAAGTACTCTTTGCGTTGGAGTCACCGCCTATTAGCAACCGCCTTGGTCCTATTTGCCTTACGATTTTCGTGAGGTGTTCCAGGTATGGACCGATGGGGTGGTCTGGCTCGAAGTAATAGGGTACCAAATTGATTCTCCAGGTGCTAGTCTTGACCCCCACCACCACGATGTTGTCGGTGGTGAGTTCCGGGAATTGAATTATGTCTAAGTTAGAGTCAAAGACAGCTATTGCTGCCTTGACTTTCCCTTCGCCTTGACCAGCACTCTGGTATATCCTCATTCCTTGGCGTGCCTTCATACTTCTCGCTCCACCCACATACGGTTCCTGTAGAAGCGCTACTGCGGCTTTCTGTTTTTTGGCTTCGATAAAGACTTCGACGGTTGCCAACTTCTTGCGTTGGAGATTTGACTGCAGAATCCTGTATGAGGCAACCTTAGCAGTACGCCACGGTGGATCTGGCCAGTGCCTCCCACCTACGTCGCACCGGGCATTCACTACTAAAGGCGTTGTGATCTGTTCTTTCCATTTTGGCCTTCATACAGTTTACGCAGCTAGGAGTGACGTCAGCCAGTCTTTCCGCACAATTACTCCTCAGATGCTGTCCTCCACAGTGGCTGTACACATCGGCAGCATCGCGACAGAATTTTTTGCCATGTCCGTACCCAAAACAGCGCGAGCACTGAATTAGGGGGGACTGGTCGGCCACTCTGACTCTTTGCATGTCTATGTGCACAGCCCCTGCTTCGGTCAACCTTTGCCAAACAGATGGTGACACTCTGGCGACCACATGTGCTACCAATGGGTTTCTGGCTCTTCGTCGATATCGAACTTCAATCCTATTATCCTCCCCGCTTACGTTCTGCAAGAGATGTTTGTTCTGTTTCCTTATCGACTCCACGACTTCCTCGTCAGTATGATACTGGAGGACGCCGAAGAGGATAATAAGGGGATCTTTATTTTTCATCTCTTCAACGTTCAGTTGACCTCCTTTGTCCATAATTCTCTTAGTGACCTTTTTGATTTCGTCTTGGCTTCTGCAGCCAACGATGACTTTACGATCCTTAGCCTTTCGTATTTTGTCAACGAGTACCCATCCGTCTTCAGAGCTTACTGCTCTCCTAATCTGGTTAATCACCTCGTCTCCAGTTTCAGTTTCGTCTTTTGAGGTAACAACCACGGAGTGTAACGCCGTCTGCTGCACGAGTTTCTTCGTGTTGCTGCCGGCTGCCACACCCGCATAGGTTGTTTTCTCTATGGCTTCCTGATGACTTCCTATCTTGGCTTTAAGTTCAGCCATACACGCGCTATTTTCTGTCAAGAGCTTACTGTGTTCCTCCAGTCTCTTACACAGCTCCGCATGATCTGCAGGCAGAATGACTGGGAGAGTTGGAGTTGGGAGCAGTTCTTCGCTCCGTCCACTTTGCTTCTTACATTGTGTTTTAAGCTTCTTCATGTCTGCTTCTTGCTCTTTAACTATTTGGAGTAGTCTCTCCAGTCCGTCAAATACAGATTCTTTTATTTCCGCTTTAATCCTGGAGTTTCCTAGGGTAAGTTTGCATTTGTTGTAGACGCCCCTTGCCTCAGCGACTTTGCTGATATTGTACGTAGCTTTTGGTGCCTCCGCTGGTGATGTTTGGGGCTTTTCTCTAGTCTCCGGCAATTCGGTAGAGCTATGCTTTAAGGGCGCTTGGGCCACTAAACCTGGGTCTGCGATTGGAGATGCTCTACCGGATTCCCATTCTCCGATGCTGGTTCGGACTTTGGATTGGGCAGGACCAGCCTGCTCGACTGAGTCGGAGGACTTCTTGTTTGGGGTGCGTGTGGCGGCGAACATGTTGTGAGGACGGTGTCGATTTGTATAATTTGTAAGTAATAATTAAAATTTTATAGGTTTGTAAAAGTTGTAAATTAATAGTGTCAATTTAAATTAAAGAAAATAATTTTATTAATAATGTAATTTTAAATAATATATTATTTAAAATGGTCCAAAATTGGGCTGTCAATAAAAGACAACTAAAAGTTTACGTTCACAAGAACGCTATCAATATGCCGTCTGAGAGTGTTCCGCAAGTCGTCAACAAATGTTATATATTTACAATATATACTTTATTCCTATGTCTCTGGTAAAAATAAGCTGCAGAACACAATGAACTAAAATAAAATGGCTTATGTCGAAATGTTGACAAAATTCCCACCAATGGTGGGAAATTTGAAGGTTTGCTTAAAATTTGCGAAAAACGCACCGTTTCCGAGATACGGCCAAAAAACAAAATTTTTGCACTGAAAAATTTTTTTAATAAAAACTATGAGTCATAAAAATCTAAAATTAAGAATGTCTATAGAAATCACTATACTGAATTATTTAAGATCCAAAAAGAGGGGGGTTACAGATCTCTATCCAAAGTTACGTAGTACCAAAGTTTTGCAAAAATTTTGAAACCTGATATCTCTTCTTCCAGTGTTCCGATCTTCAAGTCCGAGGTGTCTACGGTCAAGGCTCGTCTGCTCCTACAATTTGCCGTACTTGAAAATTTTTTAGCTGCTCGGGAACCCAGACCACGTGGCCACGTGGTTTTGGGTTTTTCTTCAATATCTCAGCGAAATGAAATGGGAAAAATCCCAAACTTCGCCAAAATGTGCTCCTCTAGTGCGCCGATAATACGGTGAAATAAAATATGTGCGTCACCGATCTTATTTCGGCAGCGTTCAGCTCCAAAAGTTTAAAATCTTGTAAAAACTGGTTTTTCACTTATAACTTTTTTGCCACTGAACCGATTTTTATAATTTTAGCACGGTCGGCTAGCACTTCACGAGCTAGCTTTGGAGCGTGACTGGGTTAGGTTAGGTTAGGTTAGGTTAGTTGTTGCGGCGGTGGACTGAGGACCTGGCCGCGGCGGTGGACTGAGGACCTGGCCGCACCGGTCCCTGGACAGTGGACGGTGAGGCCGGTCCTTCGGAGGTGGGCGAGGCGGCGGCTCGGGTCGCTGACCTTCCGATTGGTGCAGGTGCTTTCCGGGCATGGATGTTTCGGCAAGTACCTGCACCGAATCGCGAGACGGGAGGCGACCCCTGCCTGCCACGAGTGTGGAGCGCCAGAAGATACGGCGCTCCACACGCTGGGGGTGTGTGCCGCATGGAGCCCGCAGCGGCACACACTCTCAGCGGTCATAGGGCGGGATCTCTCTCTGCCGAGCGTGGTAAACGCCATGCTCGACAGCGAGAGATCGTGGCAGGCGGTAGTCTCCTTCTGCGAAGAGGTGATGACGCAGAAGGAGACCGCGGAGCGGACCAGAGAGGACGACGCCTCCTCTGACCCGATCCGGCGCAGACGTACGGGGGGAAGGAGGAGGCGGTTTGCCCGCCTCCTCCCCCCTCACTCATAGTGGGGTCACTGGCCGAAGGTCGGGGGACTTTCGGCCGGCTTGCACGACCCCACACGTCTGAGGGGTGGCCTTGGTGAGCGAGGTCACCCCTCCTTGTGCCGGGGCCCGGAATTATGATCCGGGCCTACCGCCGGGGCAAGATGGCGAATACTAACGTGGCCCCATCTTGTCCCATCTCGGCGAAGGACTGCTAACCCCAGGTTTTTAGTGGGTATACTGCCCTTCTGGCAGGGACTCCCACATAATCATCTCGCTCCCCCGGGCGAGGTGGTATCCATAAAGGATTTTCCTGGGTCAAAAAAAAAAAAAAAAAAGGTTAGGTTAGGTTAGGTTAGGTTAGGTTAGGTTAGGTTAGGTTGGGGTTTGGGGTGCGGGTCGGAACACCTCCTCGTGGTGTACCCTGGGTATCGGCCGACAACTTTTCCTAGTCTACAGGGCTAAGTTGTCGACCGATAGCGAAGTTCCGACGTGAGGGGCTCCTCCGCGTGTCCTTCTGATATTAGCAGAGGGCACAGTGTGACGGAGCAGGGCGGGCTCGGTGGTGGGAGCCGCCCGGTGGTGGGGCCGAGCATATGCTCGAGCCAAGTGGAGGGGCTGGTGACGGCCGATGGAGGGTTTCTCGCATGCCATTTTGGCGTGCGAGATGGACGGTGGACAGTGTGCGAGTAGGGGTATGTGCCCTTCGCACACTAGTCATTTGAGGGACGGAGGGTGTGGGGCGTTGCACAGAAGTGCGCGTGTCGCATTCCTCTGTAATAGAGGGGTGCATTTGTGTACCAGGCCGTGGGTCCAATGGGCCAAGTGGTGGGGCTGGCGACGGTCGAAGAGTGGGGTCTCGCATGCCACTGGCACTGGCATGCGGGTCGAATAGCGGACGGTGTGCGAGTAGGGGTATTTGCTCTTCGCACACATGTCACCAGAGGGACGGAGGATGTGAGGCCAGGTGCCACACTCCTCTGTCATTGTGAGGTAACTGTTGGAGGGTCGGGGGACTCTCCAACGGCTTGCACTCCCCACATGACGGTTGAGGGTTGACCTTGGTGAGCAGGGTCAGCCCTCCGCAGCGGCAGAGGCCCATTTGGGTCTGCCACCGGGGCAAGTTGGTGAATGCTAGCGCAACCCCATCTTGCCCCACCACGGTGGATGACGGCGCACCCCAGGTTTTTAGTGGGTATACTGCCCTTCTGGCAGTGACTCCCACATAACCATCTCGCTCCCCCGGGCAATTTGGTATCCATAAAGGATTTTCCTGGGTCAAAAAAAAAAAAAAAAAAAAAAAAAAAAAAGGTTAGGTTGGGGTGCGGGTCGGAACACCTCCTCGTGGTGTACCCTGGGTATCGGCCGACAACTTTTCCTAGTCTACTGGGCTAAGTTGTCGACCGATAGCGAAGTTCCGACGTGAGGGGCTCCTCCGCGTGTCCTTCTGATATTAGCAGAGGGCACAGTGTGACGGAGCAGGGCGGGCTCGGTGGTGGGAGCCGCCCGGTGGTGGGGCCGAGCATATGCTCGAGCCAAGTGGAGGGGCTGGTGACGGCCGATGGAGAGTTTCTCGCATGCCATTTTGGCGTGCGAGGTGGACGGTGGACAGTGTGCGAGTAGGGGTATGTGCCCTTCGCACACTAGTCATTTGAGGGACGGAGGGTGTGGGGCGTTGCACAGAAGTGCGCGTGCCGCATTCCTCTGTAATAGAGGGGTGCATTTAAGTACCAGGCCGTGGGTCCAATGGGCCGAGTGGTGGGGCCGGCGACGGTCGAAGAGTGGGGTCTCGCATGCCACTGGCACTGGCATGCGGGTCGAATAGCGGACGGTGTGCGAGTAGGGGTATTTGCTCTTCGCACACATGTCATCAGAGGGACGGAGGATGTGAGGCCAGGTGCCACACTCCTCTGTCATTGTGGGGTAACTGTTGGAGGGTCGGGGGACTCTCCAACGGCTTGCACTCCCTACATGACGGTTGAGGGTTGACCTTGGTGAGCAGGGTCAGCCCTCCGCAGCGGCAGAGGCCCATTTGGGTCTACCACCGGGGCAAGTTGGTGAATGCTAGCGCAACCCCATCTTGCCCCACCACGGTGGATGACGGCTCACCCCAGGTTTTTAGTGGGTATACTGCCCTTCTGGCAGTGACTCCCACATAACCATCTCGCTCCCCCGGGCGATTTGGTATCCATAAAGGATTTTCCTGGGTCAAAAAAAAAAAAAAAAAAAAGGTTAGGTTAGGTTAGGTTGGGGGACCCCCCACAGTGCTTGCGTCCTCGTCGCGTCCCCTGGGCAACGACCCGGTTCTGACCACCGTAACGGAGTGGCAGGCCGTGGCTCGGCTAAAGAGCACTGTACCGTCGCAGCTTTATGCGGATAACTGTGACACCTGCGGAGGCAATGCCAAAACCTACGCGGGACGCCTTCGGGCGATTCATTCCAAAAGGCCCTTCTCAGGGCCAACCCAAAGGCCCTTCTGAGGGCCAACCACAAGGTCCTTCTCAGGGCCAGGCTGACGAAGTCACGTCAGCGCTGGAGACTAGTTGCACACCATCTGCGGCTAGTGTCTTTTGCAGGGCGGATGACTTGTCGGACTCTGACAATGAGTTGTTTGAGTCCGACGCCGGTATATCGGCGGTGGAGAGTCGCCAGGAGTGTCGAAAGCGGGCCTTTTTGAGGAATAGTTCCGAAGGCTCCTCGGACTCGACTAAGAAGCCGAAGAAGAAGGCAAGGGCCAAAAAGTCTCTGGCGGACACGCATGACGTAGGTCTAGCAGATGCTCAACGCCAGCTAGACCTGGCTCGGCGGTTGCAACTTCAGCAAGACCTGGAGGAGAAGGTTGCCGCCAAGGAGCAACAGACGCGCGTTGCTCGGGCTAAGTCCGGGTACGGCGCGTCTAGCGTTCATTACGCGGACTACTCCCTGGCCGAGCTGGAGCTGATGGCTCAGGAGGACAAGGAGGAGATAGTGGATGTCGCCTCCAAGTCCTCAAACTTAAAAGGGACTTTCCAAAAGTCCCTAAAATGCAGGGCCGCCAGCATGCGCGGCATAGTATCGGAGTTGGTGCAGCGCAAGACTACCGACGAAACTCGGCAACTGCAGGCGAAAGTTGATCGTCTGCAGTCGGAAGTCAGTCAGCTGCACGAAAAGCTGGCTGAAACAACAGCCCGGCCTGCTCGAGCTCACCTGACACCTGCAGCCGAAGGCCCCAACCTTGAGGATATCATCCGCAAGGTTGTCATGGAGGAAAGGGCCTTCACGAGAGCCTGCTTCGCTGGCATCGAAGACCGGCTCTTGCCGGAGAAACGCCTCCGACCGCCACTCGCGGCGGACAAGAGGCTGCATGAGCCGGGACCATCTGCCTCGATGGAGGATGCCCTTCTGCCTTCTACCACTCCATCCAACCAGAAAAGATGGACGGAGGTGGTCAGCAAGGGGAAGCGCAAGGCCAAGAAGAAGGCGCAAACGACAGTTGCCCCTTCCGTTCCCGTCATCACCCCTCCCAGCTTGTCCCAGTCGACTGGCAAGGGAAAAGGGAAAAAGTCGGTCCCCAAGCCCACCACCGCTGCTCCCGTAGCGAACAGGGCCCCAGCCGTGGCGTGGAAGAGATTGGTTCCTCCCAAGACCGCAGCCGTGGTGGTGACACTCACTGCGGAAGCTGCGGAGCGAGGGGAGACCTATAGCTCCGTCCTGGTGCGGGCTCGTGCTAACGCCGATCCCGCCCAACTGGGCATTGGCGCAGTCACGTGCCGCCGGACCCAAGCTGGAGCTCGAATTTTCGAGTTCTCGGGGGCTCAGGGCAGCGCTAACGCGGACCTCTTTGCAACCAAATTGCAAGAGGTCATCGCTGATGCTGCTAAAATTGCAAGGCCCGTCAAGACTGTGGCCTTAGAGGTGACCGATTTGGACGATTCGGTCACCAAAGAGGAGGTCGTGGCGGCGGTCGCAGCAATAGGAGGCTGCAATGTCACAGCGGTACAGGGCCGGAGCATCAGGCCCGGTCGCGGCGGCATGGGTACCATTCGCCTTGAGTGCCCAGTCACCGCGGCTAAAGCCGTCTTAGCCAAGGGACGGCTTCCTGTCGGCTTCAGCTCGAGTGCGGTCCGGGCACTTGTAGATCAGCCTCTGCGTTGCTACAAGTGCTTCGGAATCGGACACACGCGGGCCCTCTGTCCATCCAAGGTGGACAGGACAGATTGCTGCTACCGCTGCGGCAAGGAGGGGCACAAATCCTCCTCCTGTAAGGCCACTACGCCGCACTGCGTTGTGTGTGCCGCCAGTGGTCGCCCAGCGGGCCACGTTATGAAGGGGAGGAACTGCAATCCTCCCCCTAAGAAGGGCAAAGCGCAGGCGCCGACCCAGCCTGCCGCTGCTACCGCCGTTCCAGAAGCTGGAACCTCGGCGGCGGTTGAGGAAGGAGCGATGTCCGACTGATGGATAGGGTCGAACATCGCATCCTCCAAGCAAACACCAACCACTGCAGAGCAGCCCAGGATCTGCTGATGCAGACCATGGCTGAGTGGTTGGTGGACGTGGCGGTAGTCGCTGAGCCGTACTCGGTCCCAGGCCGCTGGCTGGGTGATCGGGACGGTTTGGTGGCACTAGTGCCGCGGTCTTCCACAGACTCCCCTCCCCTCTCGCTCTTAGAGAGGGGATCAGGTTACGTGGCCGCCGCGTGGGGTGGTATAGCCCTGGTGGGCGTATATTTCTCCCCAAACCGCCCTCTTTCGGATTTCGAGAACTTTCTCGAAATCCTCACCGCAGTGGTTGGGAGAGCGTCACCACGCCAAGTCGCCGTATTGGGTGACCTAAACGCCAAGTCGACGGCCTGGGGTAACTCGGCCGCCTCTTGTAACGTCCGGGGACGCGCCGTCGAATTTTGGGCAGCTTCGTCTGGCGTGTCCCTCCTTAACAGAGGGACGGTTCACACGTGTGTGCGGCAACGGGGAGGGTCAGTGGTCGACGTGTCGTTTGCCACCCCCGTGCTGGCGGCCCGCGTCTTGAACTGGCGGGTGGAGACGGTGGAGACCTTGTCGGACCACCGATATGTGCGGTTTGACATCTCCATCCAGACTCCCGGGGGGATAGCCCGCTCGAACCAATCTCCCTTTCCACGGTGGGCTATCACCCGCCTGGACCGAGAGGCTGCAGAGGAGGCGGCGTTCCTCCAGGACTGGCTTGCGCCTCCTTTAGACGTCCTGGACGTAGACAGCGCAGCGGTCCAGCTTAGGGGGTCACTGACTCAGGTGTGCAACTCCAGCATGCCTCGGTCTCGCCGCCCACCTCCCCGTCGTGCCGTCTACTGGTGGTCGGAGGAACTGGCGGGGCTCCGAGCTGCATGCGTCGCGGCCAATAGGGCTTACACGCGGAGCCGACGGCGTCGCCTTCGAGATCCGACCAACGAGGACCTCCTCTACGCGTCGTACGTGGAGGCAAAGATGGTCCTCAAGCTGGCAATGCGCGTCGCTGACGACTCGGCTAGGGCCGAAATGCTGGAGGATCTCAACAGGGACCCGTATGGGAGACCATACAAGGCAGCGCGGAATAAGCTGCGCCCTTGTGGTCCCCCACTGGCGGAGACCCTCGAGCCGACATTGCTGGATGGGGTGGTACGGTCCCTGTTTCCGTGCAGGACCAACTTCACCCCACCTGTGATGGACCCTCCGCGGGACGCAGCTCTGCCAGAGGAGGAGGTCATTCCTGTCTCGGCAGCGGAAGTTTACGCAGCGACTCTCCGCCTCCGCGCCAAGAAGACGGCACCTGGACCGGACGGCGTCCCCGCACGGGTGGTGGCTATCGCTGCCTCCCAAATGGAGGAGAGGTTTCGGGAACTCTTTGGTGCGTGTTTAACAGCCGGGAGGTTCCCAAAACCTTGGAAGGAGGGGCAATTATGCCTCCTTCGAAAGGAAGGACGCCCGGTGGACTCTGCCTCGGCATACCGGCCCATCGTTCTGCTCGATGAGGTCGGTAAGTTGTTTGAGGGGATTGTCGCCAATCGGCTAAATAACTTGCTGCGGAGGGAAGGGCCGGACCTGTCGGACGCCCAATTCGGCTTCCGACGTGGGCGTTCGACAGTAGACGCGTTGGCCCAACTCAAGAGTCAAGTGAAGGAGGCGATCGAAACAGGGGGCGGAGTGTTGGCCGTGTCATTTGACATAGCCAACGCCTTCAACTCCGTCCCCCACACAACGATCTTGGAGGCACTCCGGTATCACGGCGTGCCTCTGTACTTGCGAAAACTTCTGGCCAGCTACTTGGAGGACCGAGCGGTCCTCCTGGTAGACAAGACGGCCAGGGTGAGGCGGTATGGCGCAGAATCCGGTGTTCCTCAAGGGTCGGTCCTAGGGCCACTACTGTGGAACATCGGTTTCGACTGGCTTCTGCGGGGAACCCTTCTCCAGGGCACGACTCATTTGTTATGCGGATGACACTCTTCTCGCTGCCCGGGGGAAGGACTTTAGGGAGGCGTCGAGTCTGGTTTCGGCTGGCGGATCCTTAGTCGCAGGACGAATCCGCCGCCTAGGATTGACGGTTGCGCTGCACAAGACCGAGGCCATGTTCTTCCACGGGCCTCGGCAGCGCATCCCTCCTGACGCCCATATTGTCGTGGACGGCGTCAGGATTGAGGTCAAGGCCCAGATGAAGTATCTGGGCCTCATTCTTGACAGCAGGTGGCGCTTCGGCCCGCACTTCAGTGCGCTGTCGACGCGCCTGCTAAAGGCTGCAGATGCCCTCTCATGGCTCCTTCCAAATCTGGGCGGGCCCAAGGCCCGATGCTTGAAGAGCATGGCCCTTTACGGGGCCCCCATCTGGGCGGATTCCCTCCACAGGAGAGAGAACGCCACCGCCATTCGCAGGCCCCAATGGGCCATTGCTCTGCGTGTAGCGAGGGCCTACCGCTCGGTGGGCTTTGCGGCAGCGTGCGCTCTGGCCGGCACCCCTCCCTGGGAGCTCGAGGCGTGGGTGCTTGCCAAAGTGTACGAGTGGACGGCGGGGCGTAAGGCGCTCGGGGAGCTCCCCACCGCAGTAGAGCGGGAGGCCGTCCGGCAAGAGGCGAGGGTTGCAATCGTCCACCACTGGACGGAGGAACTCGCCACCGCCGCTTTTGGCCGACGAACGTTGGACGCGCTTGGGCCGGTCCTGCAAGACTGGCTCGAGAGGTCCCACGGTTTCCTGTCATTCCGTCTGGTGCAGGTGTTATCCGGCCATGGATGCTTCGGAACACACCTGCACCGGATCCGAAGAGAGGAGACCCCTTCATGCCATGAATGTGGCGCGGCGGAGGATACGGCGCAACACACGCTCGAGGCGTGTCCGGCCTGGTCAGAGCTGCGCCGCAGCTTGATCGCGGTGGTCGGACAAGACCTCTCGCTTCCTAGTGTAGTCAATTCTATGCTGGGAAGTGAGGGCGCCTGGGCAGCGGTCGCCTCCTTTTGCGAGGACGTTATGTCACAAAAGGAGGCGGCGGAGCGTGCACGGGAGGATGACCCTCTCGCGTTGCCGCTCCGCAGGCGAAGATTGGGTGGGAGAAGGCGATTGTATGATCGTCGTCTTCTCCTTCCTGGTGGTGAATAGCGGGCGACAGGCGCGGGGGCGCCTTCGTTCGCATTGCACTATTCACTACCCTCGTCGGGTGGGAATGACCATGCACTCGTGGTCATTCCCGGGTCCCTCTCTGCCAGGAGGGACGTGAAGGCCCCGCTGTAATGGCGGGTGGTCGTCGGTGGGGGACTGGATGAAAAGGCTCTGCCAATTTCCCAGTCCCCCCCCCCCACACAGACGATGCGGGAGTGCCGCTGGGTTGTTTAGTGGGTATACCGGGCAACCGGGGAGTCCTACATTACCCTCTCATTCCCCCAATGGGAGGGTATGCGTAACGCATTTTTCCCAGCGAAACCAAAAAAAAAAAAAAAAAAAAGGTTAGGTTAGGTTGATTTAGAGCTACTACAAGAGGCTTCGATCGTTCAGGCCTGGAACGATTCCCCAACTGAGTCGGTAACCTTGGACGAGCAGGCTGACAGTTTGTGCGAGGCAATGACCCACATTTGTGATGCAGCCATGCCTCGCGTACGAACACATCCAACGAAACGCCAAATGTATTGGTGGTCGGAAGAGATCGCAGATTTGCGCCGACAGTGCATAGCGAGGCGTCGACGCTACCAGCGCTACCGGAGAAGAAGAAGTCAGGAGACTGAGCAGTCCAACGTGCTGTACGCTGCGTATAGAGAAGTGGCAATAGCTCTCCGAACAGCGATTACTGAGTCAAAAGCTCAAGCCTGGAGATATCTGTTGGCGACTCTTGAGTTAGATCCATGGGGGCGACCATACAAGATGGTAAGGCAGAAACTACGCCCATGGACACCTCCAGTCACGGGCATTCTGCAGCCGCAGGTCCTCCAGCGGGTAGTTGAGGGACTGTTCCCTGCTAGTCCGGGGCCCAATTTCATACCTCCCAATGTTTACGCCACGCAGTCGCAGGCCGATGCTGAGGAGGTGGAGGTCACCGATATTAGCGAGGGAGAGTTGGGTGCAGCAGTCCTAAGGATGCGAGCTAAAAACACGGCACCAGGCCCAGACGGAATACATGGTCGCGCGTGGGTCCTTGCCTTGGATGTTCTGGAACCCCGTCTGAGGGCGCTGTTCGACCGCTGTTTGTGGGAGGCGAGGTTTCCGAAAAGGTGGAAGGGTGGTCGCCTTGTCCTCCTGCGAAAAGAGGGACGGCCAGCGGATGCTCCGTCGGGATATCGACCAATAGTGCTGCTTGATGAGGCGGGCAAGCTTTTGGAGCGTGTGGTCGCTGCCCGCCTTATCAAGCACTTGGAGAGCGTAGGACCTGATCTGGCCGTTACTCAGTTCGGGTTTCGCAGAGGTCGATCTACAATAGATGCGGTCACTTGCGTCCGGAATCTCTCTGAGGAAGCATGCTCTAGTGGAGGGGTAATGTTGGCGGTGTCATTGGACATTGCCAATGCCTTTAACTCCCTTCCCTGGAGCACAATTTTGGCTGCATTGAGGTACCACAGAATACCTCATTATCTCCAACGCCTTGTTGCGGACTATCTTTCCGAAAGAGAAGTAGTTTATCCAACAACGACGGGAGAAGGCCGGAGCCCCATGACTCGCGGCGTCCCACAGGGATCCGCTTTAGGGCCCCTGCTGTGGAATGTTGGATACGATTGGGTTCTGCGATGCGCTAACCTTCGTGGCGTTGGCATCGTTTGTTATGCTGACGACACTTTGGTTACCGCCCGAGGGCAAACTTTTAGAGATGCGAAGATCTTGGCCACTGCGGGAGTAGCAGCGGTGGTGACCAGGATCCGGCAGTTGGGACTGGAGGTGGCGCTCCACAAATCTGAGGCTATTTGCTTTCATGGTCCTCGGAGGGCACCGCCTGCAGACTCGAACATCGTTGTTGGAGGGACCTCTATTGGTGTTAAGTCGACGCTTAAATATCTCGGAATCTTACTTGACAGCAGATGGAGGTTTGGGGAGCACCTCCGGCACCTTACTCCCAAGCTTGTGGGAACTGCTGCTGCGCTGAGCCGTCTACTCCCGAATCTCGGGGGAGGGGATGCGAGTTGCCGCCGCCTTTACATGGCGGTAGTTCGCTCAATGGCTCTCTACGGGGCACCAATATGGGCTGGATCCCTTGACCAACGGGAGATCGCTCTGCTCCATAGAGCCCAGAGGGTGATGGCCGTTAGAGTGTGCAGAGGGTATCGTACACTCTCACACGAGGTGGCCTGTGTTCTTGCTGGGTCACTGCCGTGGGATTTGGAGGCGGGAGTTTTGTCCTCCATCTTTTGGCGCAGAACGCGAGCCCGTCAAGAGGACCTTCGTCCTTTGCCGGAAGAGGTGGTTCGATGGCGAAGGAACGCTAAGCGAGCTGCAATGACAACATGGAGTGATCGGCTTCTAACAGGCCCTGCACAGAGGGGTGCTGGAGCATGCCGGTTTCTCGAGGCGGTTCAGCCCGTACTCGGTAAATGGGTTCGGCGAAAACATGGAGCGTTAACCTTTCGCTTGACGCAGATCCTCTCGGGGCACGGATGCTTCGGGAGGTACCTTTGCAACATAGCGCGGAAAGAGGTGAATCTGATTTGTCACCAGTGCGGCTGCGTGGAAGACACCGCACAGCACGCACTGGAGACATGTCCTGGAGGTGAGGAACAACGGACATCCCTGGTTGCAGTTATGGGAACGGACCTCTCGTTGTCGACTATCTTAGTAAAGATGGTGGACGACGAGAGGTCATGGGAGGCGATGGTCTCTTTCTGCGAAATAATTGTTTCGCAGAGAGAGTCCGAGGAGCGGGAGAGAGAGACTAATCCTGATTCTCATCCCCTCCGGAGAGCGCGGGTACGGAGACGGGCTAATTTAGCCCGCTCACAGTCTCCACTTGGTGGGCTTGGGACGTCGGATGTGGGGATGCCGGACGCTCTACGGAGCGGGGTTCAAGAATGAGGCCCCATAAGTTGGTGATGTACCGTATGTTCCGGTGCATCGATCGAGACGAATGGGAGAGTAAGTCTCTCTCCCCGAGAAGGGTCCATCGATCCATAACGATGGACATCGGCGAAGGCGGAGTTGCGGAGAATGCGAAAGCGGGCCCGACATTCCGCTTAAGTTGCTTCAGAAGGAACATCGTGTGGTTTTTAGTCGGTAGTGGTGCCATTGGGTGCTTAGTCCGACATATCTCGCCTACCGCACCCTTGGTTGGCGGGAATGCGTAAATGCATATTCCACACGTAAAAAAAAAAAAAAAAAAAAAGGTTAGGTTAGGTTAGGTTTTTTTTTTTTTTTTTTTGTGTGCCTGCGCCCTCCAACAAAATTGGAGCCTATTGCTACTGTTCTCTTCCATACTTGCTCTCACATTTTCCCGGAATTCTCAGTCATACCTCATACTGTTTCTTTCTTTCATTCATTCTCATTCATGCTTAATTGGTGGGTTATCCAATTCTAATTTCCCTATTTGCTATTTATGTACATGTATTTTATTGGGCGAGGATTAATAATTTTATACATTTTCTTTTCTTTTTTGGTTTACATTGTTTCTTATAGCTACTAACTAGATTAGTGCTGACAAATGCCATATGCACTGTGAGTATATTTTTAAATATATTCCAGTGCATAGTTTACTCTACTTATTTCTTATTATTACACTTTTTACTATTTCTTTACAATATTTTATGAACTTATCTCTAGTTTTCTTATCTTCTATGATTTTATGTATATTCTCTATATTTACATCGATATCAAGTTCTTGTTCTATGTTGAACTTTTTACGACTGTAGATGGGACAGTCCGTTACGACGTGCAGAGCGCTTTCTTCAATTTCTGGGTCACAACGACACGCTGGGCTCTCCTTGCACTTAAAACGATATAAGTACGAGGAGAACCCACCGTGACCAGTCATCAGTTGTGTCACTATAGGGTCTATCGTTATCTTTTTTATTAATGGGTACGCCGCTATGGCATCGGGAAAATATCGTTTCGTTGTCGAGGCCGTTTCACTGCTTTTGTAACGCCGGTTCCATTCGTCAAGAGACTCCAATCGGATTTGTCTTTTGACGAATGAAACCGGGCATTTATCGTAGTGTGGTTTGGTTTTTACATGCAGTGCCGCTTGTTTTGCGAGCTCATCGGCCCGTTCATTGCCCTCCATCCCTGCATGTGCCTTAATCCAAAAGAGGTGTACTGCTCTCCCTGTATTTTTAATAGCTCGGATGTTAGCTCTGGCTTGATATGCGAGGGGATGGAGAGAGGCATTGTTTACTACAGTTTCCAGTGCTGATCTGGAATCGCAAAATATGTAACAAGTGGTTATTTTGCTACGTAAGGCTTGCTTCGTGGCCTCGCACAGAGCCAGCATTTCAGCCTGATAGACAGTGCAGCTCTGCTCTAGCTTTAACTTTCGGGTACTGATCTCAGCTTCGCCGTCCCAAAGGGACAGCGCCGCGCCAACTTTCCCCTCCAGTTTGCTACCGTCTGTGTATATTTTGAGACCGTCACTGCTGTGTTCTTGTAATGCTGCACTGTCTGGCAGGCAAGTGAAATGTGATTCTATGAGTTCGGCGGGATGAATTGTGTCTTCAAAGGGCACAGGTCTCTCCATCTCCCGGTCTCCTATTGCCTGCTGGGAATAACCTTTCTTCGACTCAAAAAGCAAGGCTGCTTCCCTGATTCGAATATCAAGGGGAAGCAACCCAGCAAGCAGTAATGCCGAGTTGAGGGAGACGGTCCTGTATGCTTTCACAATTTTCTGTGCGAAGCCACGTTGCACAGCATCTAACTGCTTTCTAATGCCTAATTTTCTTGTAGCAGGGGCCCAAGCTGCTGCTGCGTGCATTACAGTTGGCTCAACAACTGCTGTGTAAATAACCCTTATCACTTCGGGTTGCAGCCCCCAATTCGTTTTAGCGGTTCTCGACAATTGTTTGTAGAAATTAAGGGCCTTACGGCAGACATTTGCGACGTGTGCATTGAATGTCAATTTGTCGTCGATGGTCAGGCCCAGTATTTTAATTTCCCTAGACATGCCAATGTCGATCCCGCCCATGTTCAGACGTGGAGTGTCGTACTTTAATTTCCGCGTGATCACCATGGCGTTTGTTTTCTGCGGTGCAAAGCGTAATTTATTTCTGACACCCCACTTCCGAACATATTCAAGTGCGGCATTGGCACGTTCCTGGATTTCGGATGCTGTCTCCCCATCGAAGACTAAAATGACGTCGTCCGCAAATGCCTGTGTGTAGTCACCTCTTTCGTTAAGGCCCTTTAAGAGAGGGTCCAAGATCAAGTTCCATAGCAATGGTCCCCCGATTGACCCTTGAACGCAGCCCTTGTTTGTCCGCTTTGTGAACTCCTCGCCTGCGTACCTGACTGTGACCTCTCTATCACTAAGGTAGCTGTCGACTACTCTTCGCAGATTTATTGGGCAACATTCTTCCGCCAGTCGGACTCTTATAACCGGCCACCAGGCGCTATCGAAGGCTCCCTCTATATCCAATGACACTACTGTAACAATTCTTTTTTGCTCTATCTTTGAATTAATTCGCTGCATTAGGATGTAGAGGGAGTCTTCGGTACCCTTCTGGGGCATGAATCCATACTGGTATGTGCTTAGCCTTGGTATGAGATGATGTTTTAACCTGGACACCAGCATCTTTTCGTAGACCTTGCCCAGTACTGGTAAAAGCCCTATAGGTCTGTATGATTTCGGAAGAGTATATTTGTCTTTGCCAGGTTTTTTGAGTATCACGACTGTTGCGGCCTTCCATATTTTTGGGAAGTGGTGAAGCATTAAACACTTATTTATGATACTCAGGAACAGGCTTGGATCGTTAGCAATTGCGCGATTGCAGATATCCCCGGTAAGTCCGTCAGCGCCGGGAGCTTTTTTGGGATTCAGAGAGTTTATCGCTATAGAGAGTTCGCTTACTGTGAACGGTAGATCGCAAGAGTCACCTTGTCCTCCAGCATTCACGATTTCTGCTAGTTCTCTAATGCGGTGGTGTTCGGTGCTGTCGCTGTCCTCGAGGTCCTCTGGATAAAACGTCTGCGCTAATAGTTTTACGGAGCCTTTTGCGTCCAGCACTTTACCCTCTCTTTCCAGCAGAATATCCTCATCTCTACTCCTGGTCCTTCCTATTACTCTATAAATCCCCTCCCATACCCCTTCCCTATCTTGCCTTCCGCAGAACTCCTTCCAGCTGTCGATCTCTGCCTTCTGGGCTTCTAGTTCGTACTCTCCTTTGTATTTTAGGTATTCGCCGACGACTTTGGCCCTGCGGACTGGCGCTGCGCAACGTATCCTGTTTTTTCTGGTGGCGACTCCCTTCTTCATTTGCTCAAACTTTTTGGACCACCACGGGATAGTGAAGTTTTCTTGGGTTTTCTTGTTTGGGATCGTGTGTTTACACGCTTTGGTTATTATTTCTGAGTATTTTTCTAGTGCAGTTTCTAAATTTTCTTTGTTGTTAATTTGTTCTATGTCTTCTATATTTAAATTATGCGCTCTCTTTAATTGGTCGATTTTCTTATGAAATTCTTCCCAATTAGCTTTTTTTGTGTTATATTTCCTAGTTGTTCTAACAATATTAAGGCCAATGGATTTTTGAAGCTGAATGTTAAAAGTTATCCCGTTGTGGTCTGAGCTCGTTGGGTTTTCATCCACTTTCCAGTCCACCACCAGATCCAACATGTCAGCAGAGCAAGCCGTTACGTCGACGAAGCTGGAATACCTTTGTCCTCCTCTGATGGTATCAAAGGTAGGAGTTTTTCCCGTGTTAAGCACATGAAGGCTAATGTCGTTCAGTGTTCCCATCATATCTTCACCTCTTTGATCGATCTTTAGACTACCCCACCAAGCACTTTTTGCGTTCGAATCACCACCTATGAGTACTCTCCTAGGGCCGAGTTTATCCTTTATCTTTACCAACTGTTCGAGGTAAGGAGTGATCGACTGGTCCGGCTCGAAGTAATAGGAGACAATGGTGATTTTCCAGGCACCAGTCCGGATACCCACCACGACGATGTTATTTGTGGTGAGTTCCGGGTGCTGGATGACGTCGAGCGTTGAGTCGAAAACAGCTATTGCTGCTTTGACGCATCCTGTCTCCGATCCAGAGTTCTGAAAAACACGCACTCCCCTACGACTCCCAACACTCCGCCCCGCCCCAACGTATGGCTCTTGAAGTAGTGCCACAGCGACTTTTCTGTGCTCTGCCTCTATCATGAGCTCATTTGTGGCCAGCTTCTTCCTCTGTAGGTTGGCCTGCATAAACTTGTATAGCACAACTTTAGCAGTACGCCACGGTGGACCTGGCTAACACTTCCCATTTCCGTCTCACCGGGCATTCCTGGCTAAATGCGTTGTGGTCAACCTTGTGTGCTTTCGCTTTTATACAGTTTATGTATCCAGGAGATGTGCCCGCCAGCCATTCTGAGCATTCGGCTCGTTTATGCTGTCCACCGCAGTGACTGCACACGTCAGCCACATCGTGACAGAATCGCCGACTGTGGCCGTACCCCAAGCAGCGAGAGCACTGAATGAGGGGGGACTGGTCGGCAACCCTGACTCTCTGCAGATCGACGTGAACTGCCCCTGCGGTAGTTAAACGCTGCCATATGGCTGGGGATACTTTCGCCACAATATGCGCCGTGAGAGGATTCCGCGCTCTACGCCGGTAGCGTATCTCAACTCTGTCTTCTTCCTTACTTATTCCTCTCAGGAGGTTTTCATTTTGCTCCCTTATTGCCTTCACGACGGCCTCATCAGAATTTTTCTGAAGGACGTCGAAAAGCACAATAAGGGGGTCCTTATTTTTAACTTCCTCCACGTTCAATTGTTTCCCGTGTTCCTGTATCCTATTCTTTACTTTTTGGATCTCTACCTGGCTTTCGCAACCTATGATAACCTTTCGATCTTTCGCTTTCCTCAGCCTATCCACCTTTACCCAGCCATCTTCTGCATTGACGGCTTCCCTAATTTTTTCGATGACTTCTTCACCGCTCTCCGTGTCGTCCGTGGAAGTCACCACTACCGAGTGCAGCGCTGTTTGCTGCGGGAGATTTCTCTCACTGCTGCTGCCAGCGGCTACACTCGCGTATGTGGTGCCCTCCAGGACTTTCTGGTGCTCTTCTATTCTATCCCTTAGGTTCTCCATACTTTGATTATTCTCTTTTATAAGCCTGGCGTGGTCCTCCAGGATTTTGGCGAGATTCATTTGTTCGAGAGTAGGATGACCCGGTGGTGGGGCAACCAAGTGCTCTACCTGCTCCACCTCTCCCACTCCGCTCCTCTCCCGACAGCTGCATCTTGCATTCCTTGCTTCCTCTTCAGGTGGATCTTCTTCTCTCATCTCTTCCCTTTCTCTACTATTTCCTTTGTCTAGTTTACAGGCTGCTAGTGCCGCCTCTGACTCCTTTACGATCTTGTATAGTCGATCTAGCTGTTCTAACGCGCAATCTCTAATTCCCGTTTTTGTGTTCCTAGAACTTAAGAGCTCGGATTTTGCTAGGCTCATACAGTATTTTGCCTCGGCAGTTCTGTTAGCAAACAGGGGTTTTGTCGATATTTGTGGGCTCTCCGATGCGTTAGTTGATGGAAGCTTTGTTTTCGGTTTTGCTTTTAACGGAGCCGTTGCCATCTCTGCTTTTTTAGTTGTAGTTTGAGAGAGGTTTGACTGTGCTTTTGGGGTTGGCTCTCTCTGCTCTCCCTGCTTAGTGAAGGTCGAATTTAAGGAGGGGTCCAACTTTGCTTTCGAGGGAGCCGTGGTCAGATCTGCTTGTTTATTTGAGATTAGGGGGGGGGTTTGGTGAAACCCTTCCCGTCTCCCATTCGTCTATGCTATTTCTGACCTTGGTTTGCGAAGGTCCTGCCTGCGCCAGGGTCTTTGGTGATTCAGATTTTTCATTGGTCTTTTTGACCGGAGTTCGTGCGGCGGCATACATTTTGGAGGGTCGCGTTAATGTTTAATTTGATAATTAAAGATTTAATAAATGGCAATAAAATGTAAATAGTTGTAAATATTTTTTTATAATTTTCCAAAAGGAAACGTCAATAAACAAATAAGTGTATTTAAATAGAGTCAAAAAGAGTATGTTTTAAATAACGTATTATTTTGTTGTCCAGTATGAATTTTGCAACTTCCAAAAGGGGACGTCGTCAATTAGGTCTAAAAGGCTCTACACGCAATATACGGATGTCCTAAACAGGGGTAAATGCCTGAGGTGTTTATACACCAATCTTAATAAATAACTTATTAATTATAGTAAAAATTTTTAAGTCTTATATCTAATAATTTGTAAAAGTTGTATATAATATATTTGTCAGAAAAGCCTAATCTAAGTGTAGTAATACTACGTTTGTCAATGTAGAGTAGAGGTACTCTACAATTTCCTTTTTATAATTGACCAGTAGTGGAGGTAGAGGAGGGCTGGGGATACGTTACGCCGAAAACCACAGTCTCCTACGACGTCTCTGAGAGAAGTTATGGCCTCCTTCTTTCAACGTGATGACGTTTCAAGATGGCGGCCGAAACTTCCCGCAGCGATATCTCTGGAGGTTTTTATCGTAGAGCCTTGAGTGAGGGCTTGTTGGAATGGTCTTTCCGGGCTCCGTCTGATGGTAGTGTTGTTTAGATTTGGTAGAGCTCAGATCTCTATCCAAATTTTTGGGTAAAGTCAGTTACCCACCGGGATGTCGAATCCAAAGAACCCCCCCTCCAGGCTCCACCACACTCTTTATTTCCACCGCAGAACTCTATCTTTTTTCCTGCTCTACCTAAAGCAAAAAGTTTGAAGCAAAAGTTTTAGCTCTCGGATAGCTATGCAAATTGTCCAAAACCCCGTCAAAATTAGCCAAATAGTTTCCGAGTTATATATTTTAGAAAATTTTTGTGAGTTTTAAGTTACGTAATTTGAAACTGAAAAACGCCTCCCCCAATTTTGAAGATAGAATTTTGAGTTTTATATAGTAGTTAAGGCTTGCCTAAAAAATAGGCTCCGCGGTGGAATTTTTCAAAAACAACCCCTATTTGTGGTTTTACACTACAAACAAGTTTTAACTTATAAAAGTTGTTTTGATTTTACATCCCTTATATTTGGGTAGGTATGGGTTTTAGAATTACAATTTTGACTTCCTAAAATTGCTTGTTTATAATGCTAAGTAACTTGCTTTTAAAATTTTGAAAAAGTTGATATCTTATATTTTTAAGAAAATTTTGAAAATGTTTGCCGAAATTTGGTCTTATTTCTAGATTTATTTCTATAAAATTAAAACAATACACAAACTGAACGATAAAATTTTTTGGTAGCGTTTAACTTAGGGCTGTTTATATGATGAGCTACTTAACTGTAATTTTAGCACCCCCCTGTTCATAAAAACGGGCATTTAGGTTAGGGGTAGTTTTTTCCTCTCTGTCTTATTTATTAAATAACTCCCTTGTTTTTTATTTCGCGAGGACGGGATTTTTAAGAAAATACAGAGCACAAAATGGGCTCTTTGCACCCTGAAATTTAGCTTCGCGAAACGATGGGTTTGGGACAAGGGGTGTCCCAAAGTCTCAAAATAACAAATTTTTGTAGATCAACCCCGATAAAAAATTTAATTTATACACATATGATACAGTAAAAACTATTTATACACTTAAAATTACGTCAGATACATGTCCAAATTTTTTCAAAATTTTAGGGGTTGATTTTCACCCTTTTTGAAATTTAGCCTGAAGTTTGATTTAAGTTTCCGAAGAAACTACAGGCGCTAAAATTCTGAAATTTTGGATTTGAGCTAAGATTAAAATACACTATTTTATAAGTAAATAAAAATATTATGTCGCAGATCTCTTTTTTAAGTTAGGGTTGTCACAAAATTTACAATTTTAAGAGTCTATATCTCAGTGTCCACTTAACTTTTTGAGTTTCTGAAAAAGGCTCCCGGCTGCTCCTTGAGTTCTTTTGGATGCTGTATTGCTATTTCCTCCAGAAACCAGCTGGATCGGTGACCTCGTGGCCACGTGGTTTCCGGAAAATCGGTTGTATTTCCGGAATTTCCCAACGGAAAATTTTTTGGAATAGCTCGTTGGAAAGGGGTCCCAATTCCCCTTCTTTGAGCAGTTGAAAAAAGATGGGTTGCACAGAATACCTCATTATCTCCAACGCCTAGTTGCGGACTATCTTTCCGAAAGAGAAGTAGTTTATCCAACAACGACGGGAGAAGGCCGGAGCCCCATGACTCGCGGCGTCCCACAGGGATCCGCTTTAGGGCCCCTGCTGTGGAATGTTGGATACGATTGGGTTCTGCGATGCGCTAACCTTCGTGGCGTTGGCATCGTTTGTTATGCTGACGACACTTTGGTTACCGCCCGAGGGCAAACTTTTAGAGATGCGAAGATCTTGGCCACTGCGGGAGTAGCAGCGGTGGTGACCAGGATCCGGCAGTTGGGACTGGAGGTGGCGCTCCACAAATCTGAGGCTATTTGCTTTCATGGTCCTCGGAGGGCACCGCCTGCAGACTCGAACATCGTTGTTGGAGGGACCTCTATTGCTGTTAAGTCGACGCTTAAATATCTCGGAATCTTACTTGACAGCAGATGGAGGTTTGGGGAGCACCTCCGGCACCTTACTCCCAAGCTTGTGGGAACTGCTGCTGCGCTGAGCCGTCTACTCCCGAATCTCGGGGGAGGGGATGCGAGTTGCCGCCGCCTTTACATGGCGGTAGTTCGCTCAATGGCTCTCTACGGGGCACCAATATGGGCTGGATCCCTTGACCAACGGGAGATCGCTCTGCTCCATAGAGCCCAGAGGGTGATGGCCGTTAGAGTGTGCAGAGGGTATCGTACACTCTCACACGAGGTGGCCTGTGTTCTTGCTGGGTCACTGCCGTGGGATTTGGAGGCGGGAGTTTTGTCCTCCATCTTTTGGCGCAGAACGCGAGCCCGTCAAGAGGACCTTCGTCCTTTGCCGGAAGAGGTGGTTCGATGGCGAAGGAACGCTAAGCGAGCTGCAATGTCGACATGGAGTGATCGGCTTCTAACAGGCCCTGCACCGAGGGGTGCTGGAGCATGCCGGTTTCTCGAGGCGGTTCAGCCCGTACTCGGTAAATGGGTTCGGCGAAAACATGGAGCGTTAACCTTTCGCTTGACGCAGATCCTCTCGGGGCACGGATGCTTCGGGAGGTACCTTTGCAACATAGCGCGGAAAGAGGTGAATCCGATTTGTCACCAGTGCGGCTGCGTGGAAGACACCGCACAGCACGCACTGGAGACATGTCCTGGAGGTGAGGAACAACGGACATCCCTGGTTGCAGTTATGGGAACGGACCTCTCGTTGTCGACTATCTTAGTAAAGATGGTGGACGACGAGAGTTCATGGGAGGCGATGGTCTCTTTCTGCGAAATAATTGTTTCGCAGAGAGAGTCCGAGGAGCGGGAGAGAGAGACTAATCCTGATTCTCATCCCCTCCGGAGAGCGCGGGTACGGAGACGGGCTAATTTAGCCCGCTCACAGTCTCCACTTGGTGGGCTTGGGACGTCGGATGTGGGGATGCCCGACGCTCTACGGAGCGGGGTTCAGGAATGAGGCCCCATAAGTTGGTGATGTACCGTATGTTCCGGTGCATCGATCGAGACGAATGGGAGAGTAAGTCTCTCTCCCCGAGAAGGGTCCATCGATCCATAACGATGGACATCGGCGAAGGCGGAGTTGCGGAGAATGCGAAAGCGGGCCCGACACTCCGCTTAAGTTGCTTCAGAAGGAACATCGTGTGGTTTTTAGTCGGTAGTGGTGCCATTGGGTGCTTAGTCCGACATATCTCGCCTACCGCACCCTTGGTTGGCGGGAATGCGTAAATGCATTTTCCACACGTAAAAAAAAAAAAAAAAAAAAAAAAAAAAGGTTAGGTTAGGTTAGGTTGGGGGAGCCCCCAAGTGTCTACAGGTACGTCCTCGTCGTCTCCCCTGGACCCCGTCCTGACCCCGGTAACGCAGGTGGCAGGCGGGTGACTAAATCCTGTATCGTACTATACTTGGTTGTGAGGTGAATTCGATAAAATGTCGAAGCCATTGAGAGATGCGACTGGGAGGTTTATAAAAGGCCCTTCTCAGGGCCACCTCTCAGACACTACGGAGGTAGTGGTCGTTGCGGACGTCCACGATGACGTTGTTTCGGTGGATCCCATCGTCGAGAATGAAAAAGGCCCTTCTCAGGGCCAATCTGAGGAGTCAGACATGGATACCGCGTTCTGCGGTGTTCCGTCTGCACTCGGAGATGGACGTAAAAGGCCGTCTTCTTCGTTCTTCGTGCCTGGATATTTAGGTTCAGACACGGAGACCGAAGAGACTGTGGCCGCAAAAGTGAGCACGGCGAGGAGAGGAAGGGTGAGGGGCACCAAGGCGGGCCATTCGCGCGAGGAGTTCCTCAAGTCTGCTCCGGTGCCGTCGGATAAAGAGCTGGAGAATGTACTGTGTGGCAGGCAGTACAAACAGGGAACTGTTGTCTTCACTGATGACAACACTACCGACGGCAATGAGTCTGAAGTCGCCGCAAAGGCTGCCGATATCAGCACACTGAATGCGCAGGAGCTGAGGGCGCATGCGGCAAAGACCTCGCCTCTATCCTGGACGTTGTCAAAAGGTCTGGCAACCTCAAAGGAGAATTCGCCGGACGCCTGAAAAGGTCCGCATCGGCCCTTAGAGAGGTCGTCGATGCTATGCTCTTGCTAGCAGGAGCGAAGCGGAGGAGACGAGGCGGCTAAGGGCGGAAAATAGCCGCCTCAAACTCGATGTCGAGGCGCGCAAAGCGGAGGTGAAGGCGCTGCGGCGCGGTTTCACTGAGGCCAAATCTGAGGCAGCCGCGGCCTCTACCGCTGCCGCAGCCGCCGTCTCTGGGACGCGGACTCCACCCGCGATCCTGATGGGGGCGGAGCTTATAGAGGAGTTGAAGCGGTCCTTGGTCTGCACGCTTGGGCAGATGATGAATGCCCGACTTGCGGGTATCGAAGACCGGCTTCTGCCAGCCACGACAGTCCGCCCGCCACTTAGGGCAGATGCAAAACGAGCGGAGGTGGTAACTATGCCACCCAAGCCTAAGCCTGCGCCAACCAAAGGCCCCAAAAAGACAGTCAGCCCATCGGTGGCACCGGTTGCGGGTCCTTCCAACAATGGGCAGACCCAAAGTGCCGCCGAAACTGCACACCCCTCGGTTCCTCTTGAGGAACCGTGGACCACGGTGGTGAGGAAGGGCAAGGGGAAAGTTACAGCTGGCAATCGTCAGGGCCAAGTCACAGGCCTCTGGCGAAGCGCTGGCATCCCTCGACAGGGATCCGTGGGGGCGTCCTTACAAGGCGGCCCGAAAGAAATTCCGGCAACAGACGCCCCCGGCCACGGAGTCCATGGAGCCTGGGCTCCTGAACGAGGTGTTGGGGGGTCTCTTTCCCGACGGAGACCCCAACTACAACCCTCCGCCGATGGCCGTCTCCCTCGTCGAGGAGTGTGACGGGGCCTTCATCCCGCCTGTTTCAGAGGCGGAGATGGAGGTTGCAGTCCGCCGCCTGCGGGGTAGGAGGACGGCACCTGGCCCAGACGGGATCCCGGGCCGGGTGCTAGGAATCGCCCTTACGGAGATGGGTGATCGGCTTCGGGAGTTGTTCAGCGCGTGCCTCACGTCTGGACGATTCCCGAAGCCGTGGAAGGAGGGCCGATTGTGCCTGTTGCGGAAGGAGGGACGTCCTGTCGACTCGCCTTCCGCATACAGGCCCATGTGCTGCTGGATGACACGGGTAAGCTGCTCGAGAGAGTGGTGGCTTCCCGTGTCATACTGCATCTGGAGGGGACTGGGCCTGGGCTGTCCG
Organism: Cabera pusaria; assembly: GCA_954871355.1. Lineage (NCBI taxonomy): Eukaryota > Metazoa > Arthropoda > Insecta > Lepidoptera > Geometridae > Cabera > Cabera pusaria. The sequence goes on from OX940900.1 coordinate 26,090,968, forward strand.
AGGCCCAGTACGGGTTCAGGCGGGGCGGTCCACTATAGACGCTCTGCTCTGGCTCAAGGGTTGGACTCAGGCGGCGATCCGTGAGGGGGAAAAGGCGTTGGCTATCTCGCTCGATATAGCCAACGCCTTCAACAGCCTCCCGCACGCAACGATACAGGAGGCGCTCCGTTACCATGGAGTGCCTCTGTATTTGCGGAGGCTGTTGGCCGACTACCTCTGGGACCGCGAGGTCCTGGTGCAAGGACGCGACGGTTTGAGGCGCCGTCGTGTCTCGTGCGGTGTTCCACAGGGGTCGGTGCTGGGTCCGCTCCTCTGGAACGTTGGATACGACTGGGTGCTTCGCGGCACGCTTCCTGCATGTGTGCGGGTTGCGTGCTACGCGGATGACACCTCTAGTCGTGGCCAAGGGGAAGGACCTCGGGGAAGTGTTGCGGTTGGCCGCGGTGGGCACAACACTCGTGGTCGGCCGCATACGCGCCCTGGGGCTGGAGGTCGCTCTTTCCAAGACCGAGGCCCTTCTGTTTCATGGGCCTCGGGGGGGGACCGCCTCCAGGTACACGGGTATCACTCGATGGGGTCCCAGTCCGGGTGGGGACCCAGATGAGATATCTGGGTCTCATCCTGGATGGGAGATGGACTTTTGGGGCCCACTTTGCCGGGCTGGCCCCGAGAGTCGTTGGAGCTGCCGCCTCATTGGGAAGGCTGCTGCCAAATGTGGGTGGCCCGAGCGCTAATTGTCGTCGGCTGTACTCCGGAGTCATCCGGAGTATGGCTTTGTATGGGGCACCCGTCTGGGTGGACGCCCTCAGTCGCGGCAACAAAACCCTGCTGCGACGTCCGCAGCGGGTTGTAGCGACGAGGGCAATCCGTGGATACCGGACGGTGTCCTGGACGGCGGCGTGCGTGCTGGCCGGTGATCCCCCCTGGGAGCTCCAGCGGAGATCCTCGCCGAAGTTTACCACTTCGTGGCGGCGAGGAGATCCCGAGGGGAGCCTCCAGCGTGGGAAGAGGTCGCACGCATGCGTAGGCAGGCGCAGGGCGCCCTGTTGCGGCGGTGGACTGAGGACCTGGCCGCACCGGTCCCTGGACAGTGGACGGTGATGCGGTGAGGCCGGTCCTTCGGAGGTGGGCGAGGCGGCGGTTCGGGTCGCTGACCTTCCGATTGGTGCAGGTGCTTTCCGGGCATGGATGTTTCGGCAAGTACCTGCACCGAATCGCGAGATGGGAGGCGACCCCTGCCTGCCACGAGTGTGGAGCGCCAGAGGATACGGCGCTCCACACGCTGGGGGTGTGTGCCGCATGGAGTCCGCAGCGGCACACACTCTCAGCGGTCATAGGGCGGGATCTCTCTCTGCCGAGCGTGGTAATCTCCATGCTCGACAGTGAGAGATCGTGGCAGGCGGTGGTCTCCTTCTGCGAAGAGGTAATGACGCAGAAGGAGACCGCGGAGCGGGCCAGGGAGGACGACGCCTCCTCTGACCCGATCCGGCGCAGACGTACGGGGGGAAGCAGGAGGCGGTTTGCCCGCCTCCTCCCCCCTCACTCATAGTGAGGTCACTGGCCGAAGGTCGGGGGACTTTCGGCTGGCTTGCACGACCCCACACGTCTGAGGGGTGGCCTTGGTGAGCGAGGTCACCCCTCCTTGTGCCGGGGCCCGGAATTATGATCCGGGCCTACCGCCGGGGCAAGATGGCGAATACTAACGTGGCCCCATCTTGTCCCATCTCGGCGAAGGACTGCTCACTCCAGGTTTTTAGTGGGTATACTGCCCTTCTGGCAGGGACTCCCACATAATCATCTCGCTCCCCCGGGCGAGGTGGTATCCATAAAGGATTTTCCTGGGTCAAAAAAAAAAAAAAAAAAAAAAAAAAAAAAAAAAAAAAAAAAAAAAAAAAGGTTGGGGGAGCCCCAAGTGTCTACAGGTACGTCCTCGTCGTCTCCCCTGGACCCCGTCCTGACCCCGGTAACGCAGGTGGCAGGCGGGTGACTAAATCCTGTATCGTACTATACGTGGTTGTGAGGTGAATTCGATAAAATGTCGAAGCCATTGAGAGATGCGACTGGGAGGTTTATAAAAGGCCCTTCTCAGGGCCACCTCTCAGACACCACGGAGGTAGTGGTCGTTGCGGACGTCCACGATGACGTTGTTTCGGTGGATCCCATCGTCGAGAATGAAAAAGGCCCTTCTCAGGGCCAATCTGAGGAGTCAGACATGGATACCGCGTTCTGCGGTGTTCCGTCTGCACTCGGAGATGGACGTAAAAGGCCGTCTTCTTCTTTCTTCGTGCCTGGATATTTAGGTTCAGACACGGAGACCGAAGAGACTGTGGCCGCAAAAGTGAGCACGGCGAGGAGAGGAAGGGTGAGGGGCACCAAGGCGGGCCATTCGCGCGAGGAGTTCCTCAAGTCTGCTCCGGTGCCGTCGGATAAAGAGCTGGAGAATGTACTGTGTGGCAGGCAGTACAAACAGGGAACTGTTGTCTTCACTGATGACAACACTACCGACGGCAATGAGTCTGAAGTCGCCACAAAGGCTGCCGATATCAGCACACTGAATGCGCAGGAGCTGAGGGCGCATGCGGGCAAAGACCTCGCCTCTATCCTGGACGTTGTCAAAAGGTCTGGCAACCTCAAAGGAGAATTCGCCGGACGCCTGAAAAGGTCCGCATCGGCCCTTAGAGAGGTCGTCGATGCTCTTGCTAGCAGGAGCGAAGCGGAGGAGACGAGGCGGCTAAGGGCGGAAAATAGCCGCCTCAAACTCGATGTCGAGGCGCGCAAAGCGGAGGTGAAGGCGCTGCGGCGCGGTTTCACTGAGGCCAAATCTGAGGCAGCCGCGGCCTCTACCGCTGCCGCAGCCGCCGTCTCTGGGACGCGGACTCCACCCGCGACCCTGATGGGGGCGGAGCTTATAGAGGAGTTGAAGCGGTCCTTGGTCTGCACGCTTGGTCAGATGATGAATGCCCGACTTGCGGGTATAGAAGACCGGCTTCTGCCAGCCACGACAGTCCGCCCGCCACTTAGGGCGGATGCAAAACGAGCGGAGGTGGTAACTATGCCACCCAAGCCTAAGCCTGCGCCAACCAAAGGCCCCAAAAAGACAGTCAGCCCATCGGTGGCACCGGTTGCGGGTCCTTCCAACAATGGGCAGACCCAAAGTGCCGCCGAAACTGCACACCCCTCGGTTCCTCTTGAGGAACCGTGGACCACGGTGGTGAGGAAAGGCAAGGGGAAAGGGAAGGGGAAAGGGAAGTCCTCCGCCCCTGTGGCTGCCCCCACCCCCGCGACTGGAACCCACGCTGCTACACGCACACCAGCGACGAAGGCTGCTGCCACCAAGCATAGGAAGGTGCTGAGATCCCACAAGACCGCGGCTGTCGTGCTGTCGTTGCAGCCAGGTGCCGCGGAACGGGGGATCACGTACAGCACCATCCTCCAGACGGCACAGGAGAAGGTCGACCTGCAGGAGCTGGGGATCGACCGACTCCGCTTCCGCCAGACGGCCACGGGAGCCAGGATTCTGGAGATTTCTGGCTCCCAAAACAGTGAGAAGGCGGATAACCTCGCGGAGAAACTTCGCGGGGTTCTATCCGACGTGGCCAATATCGCCAGGCCCGTGAAATCCGTTGATGTCAGGGTTTCGGGCTTGGATGATACGGCCACGAAAGAGAGTGTGGCTACGGCGGTAGCAAAGGCCACCGGGTGCGATGTGGGTCTGGTCAAAGCTGGGGAGATTCGCCCTGGCTTTGGCGGCACCGGCTCCGCCATAGTTTCCTGCCCGATTGCGACGGCCAAAGTGCTGTCGCAAAAGGGTAGGCTACTGATTGGGTGGAGCTCGGTGCGAGTGGTGGCTTTGGAGGCGCGTCCCATGCGCTGTTTCAGGTGTATGGGACTCGGACACACGCGCCCGCAGTGTCCCGCGTCAGCTGATAGGGGTGACCTTTGCTTCCGATGCGGAGGCGCTGGACACAGGGCGGCCAACTGCGGAAGGTCAAGCCCACGCTGCGCGATATGCGCGGAGTCGGGCAGGCCCTCCGGGCATGTGATGGGGGGACGCAGCTGTATCCCCCCAAAGACGAAGGGCAAGGCCACCAGGACCCAGGCCAACCCCGTGGCAGCAAGCCAAGCCGCCCCGGAGGTCGTACGCCAAGCGACAAGTGGGGAGGTTGTGATGTCTGAATAAAATATGGATCAGTTTGGACATCACAACTTCCTACAGACGAATCTAAACCACTGCGCCCAGGCTCAAGACCTGCTCATGCAGGCTCTGGCGCAGTGGAAAATAGACGTGGCGGTGGCGGCGGAGCCGTATTATGTTCCTGCTTCCCATCCCTGTTGGGCTGGGGACTTGGACGGCTCCGTTGCCATAGTTGGGCGTTCCGGCGGCGGCGGCCTGCCCCTGTCAGTTGAAGAGAGGGGTTCAGGGTACGTGGTGGCCAAGTGGGGAGAGTATGCAGTTGTGGGCACATTTCTTTAGTTTTAGTTCTCCCCCAACAAGACCGCAGCGGAGCTGGAGGTCTTTGTGGACCTCCTAGCCGCTGCGGTTAGGAGACAGGCGCCACGGCAGGTCCTCCTTCTCGGGGACCTGAACGCCAAGGCCCGGGATTGGGGCAACCCCTCCACTGACTCTCGCGGGGAGATAGTCAGGGAGTGGGCGGTTACCACAGGACTGAACCTGCTCAATGTTGGGTCGGTCCACACGTGCGTGCGACACAACGGGGGGTCCGTGGTGGATCTATCTTTCGCCACCCCGTCCGTCGCCGCACGTGTGCGTGCCTGGAGGGTATTGTCGGAGGTGGAGACTCTCTCGGACCACAAATATGTTAGGTTCGAGATCTCCACCTCTCAAAACCAAGAAGGGCCACGGCGTGTGGCGGCTTCATTCCCGCGCTAGGCCGTCAGCCGCCTCGACGCGGAATTGGCAAGGGAGGCGGCGATTGTCCAATCGTGGTGTGCTGCTCCCACGCGCCCAGAGGTAGACGAAGCGGCCTGCTGCTTCCGCGAGGCGGTGACGGCCGTGTGCGACACGGCCATGCCGAGGTCCAGACGCCACTCTCACCGCCGCGAGGTCTACTGGTGGAGCACGGACATCGCGGAGCTCTGGACTGCCTGCGCGGCGGCACGGCGGCCTTATGGCCGTTGCAGGAGACGGCGTCATGGCCGGACCGACGACCAGATGCCAGCCGTCGAGTTGGAGGCAGAGCGCCGGCTGTACGAGGCGTACCGCGTCGCCAAGCGAGGACTGCAGCTGGCGATCGCCATGGCCAAGTCGCAGGCTTATGGCGAAGCCTTGGCTAGCCTCGACAGGGATCCGTGGGGGCGTCCGTATAAGGCTGCCCGGAATAAGTTTCGGCACCAGACGCCCCCGGTTGCGGAGTCCATGGATCCCAGTCTCCTGGACAGGGTGTTGGGGGGGCTCTTCCCCGACAGAGACCCTAACCACACCCCTCCAACGATGGCCGTCTCCCTCGTCGTCGAGGAGTTTGACGGGGCCTCCATCCCGCCTGTTTCGGAGGCGGAGATGGAGGTTGCAGTCCGCCGCCTGCGGGGTAGGAGGACGGCGCCTGGACCGGATGGGATTCCGGGCCGGGTGTTGGGAATCGCCCTTAGGGAGATGGGTGATCGGCTTCGGGAATTGTTCAGCGCGTGCCTCACGGCTGGGCGATTCCCGAAGCTGTGGAAAGAGGGCAGGTTGTGCCTGTTGCGGAAGGAGGGACGTCCTGTCGACTCGCCTTCCGCATACAGGCCAATTGTGCTGCTGGATGACACGGGTAAGCTGCTTGAGAGAGTGGTGGCTTCCCGGGTCATCCGGCATCTAGAGGGGACTGGGCCTGGGCTGTCTGAGGCCCAGTACGGGTTCAGGGCGGGGCGGTCCACAATGGACGCCCTGCTCTGGCTAAAGGGGTGGACGCAGGCAGCGGTCCGTGAGGGGGAAAGGGCGTTGGCTATCTCGCTCGACATAGCTAACGCCTTTAACAGCCTCCCGCACGCAACGATACAGGAGGCGCTCCGTTATCATGGAGTGCCCCTGTATCTGCGTAGGCTGATCGCCGACTACCTAGAGGACCGCGAGGTCCTTGTGCAGGGACGCGACGGTTTGAGGCGCCGTCGTGTCTCTTGTGGTGTTCCGCAGGGGTCGGTGTTGGGACCGCTCCTGTGGAACGTCGGCTACGACTGGGTGCTTCGCGGCACGCTACCCGCAAGTGTGCGGGTTGCGTGCTACGCGGATGACACCCTAGTCGTGGCCAAGGGAAGGGACCTCGGGGAGGTGGTGCGGTCGGCCGTAGTGGGCACAACACTTGTGGTCGGCCGCATACGCGCCCTGGGGTTGGAGGTCGCCCTCTCCAAGACCGAGGCCCTACTGTTTCATGGGCCTCGGGGGGGACCTCCCCCAGGTACGCGGGTGTTACTGGACGGGGTCCCAGTCCGGGTTGGAACCCAGATGAAATATCTGGGTCTCATCCTGGACGGGAGGTGGGCTTTTGGGGCCCACTTTGCCGGGCTGGCCCCAAGAGTAGTGGGGGCTGCCGCCTCTTTGGGAAGGTTGCTGCCGAACGTGGGCGGCCCAAGTGCCAACTGCCGACGGCTGTACTCCGGAGTCATCCGGAGTATGGCCATGTATGGGGCACCCGTCTGGGTGGACGCCCTCAGTCGTGGCAATAAAACCCTGCTGCGACGTCCGCAGCGGGTTGTAGCGACGAGGGCAATCCGTGGATACCGGACGGGGTCCTGGGCGGTGGCATGCGTGCTGGCCGGTGATCCCCCCTGGGAGCTCCAAGCGGAGATCCTCTCTGAAGTTTACCACTTCGTGGCGGCGAGGAGATCTCGAGGAGAGCCTCCAGCGTGGGAGGAGGTCACACGCATGCGGAGGCAGGCGCAGGGCGCCCTGTTGCGGCGGTGGACGGAGGACCTGGCCCCACCGGTCCCTGGACAGTGGACGGTGGATGCGGTCAGGCCGGTCCTTCGGAAGTGGGTGAGGCGGCGGTTCGGGTCGCTGACCTTCCGATTGGTGCAGGTGCTTTCCGGGCATGGATGTTTCGGTAAGTACCTGCACCAAATCGCGAGACGGGAGGCGACCCCTGCCTGCCACGAGTGTGGAGCGCCAGAGGATACGGCGCTCCACACGCTGGGGGCGTGTGCCGCATGGAGCCCGCAGCGGCACACGCTTTCAGCGGTCATAGGGCGGGATCTCTCTCTGCCGAGCGTGGTAAATGCCATGCTCGACAGTGAGAGATCGTGGCGGGCAGTGGTCTCCTTCTGCGAAGAGGTGATGACGCAGAAAGAGACCGCGGAGCGGGCCAGGGAGGACGACGCCTCTTCTGACCCGATCCGGCGCAGACGTACGGGGGGAAGGAGGAGGCGGGCAAACCGCCTCCTCCTCTCACGCTATGCCTAGAAGGGGAACTGGCTCTCAAGAATAGCAGCTGGAACACATTAGATATTTGGCGTCAGATTTGTTTATTTGTTTATTCTGTACTAGCTGTGCACCGCAGCCTAATATTTCGTAGCCTAATCCATAATACTGGCTATACCTGTGCAAAGTTTCAGCTAAATCGGTTCTGCCGTTTGACTGTGAAGAAGTCTCAAACAAACATACAAACTGACTTTCGCATTTATAATATTGGTGTTAATTTTAACTTACAGAGTTCTGACGTACATAAATTTACTTTCTTTTTCAGAATGTGGGTAGTCGACAAAATATTCGTGTGCACGTTCTACGGCTTCCTCGTCTGGTGGGTGGTGAATCTGAATTGTGTTCAGAATTTCCTTCAGAGTTTGTTGTAGTGTTCCCAAAATACATATATTAAAATAATGGTTGTATGAAACGAAATAAACTTTTGGTACCTTTTTATGAATTGTTTATATTTGACTGCGCCTCGCGGCTTTGCTCGCAAAGTATCCTATGTGTAATCTAGGATTTACACTACTAGTACGATACATTACATACAAATACGTATAGTTACAGTACCTAATAGTGGTAAAATTAAATCTGGAAAATATATTAGGTTAGATACCTAACGTTTAACCTACACGTATATTATACATAATACACGTTTAGGTAAACCTACCTGTTATTTGTTAATAACTTTTTATTATATTAACCTTATACTCACTCACTCATAGTGGGGTCACTGGCCGAAGGTCGGGGGACTTTCGGCCGGCTTGCACGACCCCACACGTGTGAGGGGTGGCCTTGGTGAGCCAGGCCACCCCTTCCTGTGCCGGGGCCTGGATGTTTTTCATCCGGGCCTACCGCCGGGGCAAGGTAGTGATTGCTAGCATGACCCTATCTTGCCCCATCTCGGCGGAGGACTGCTCACCCCAGGTTTTTAGTGGGTATACTGCCCTTCTGGCAGTGACTCCCACATAACCATCTCGCTCCCCCGGGCGATTTGGTATCCATAAAGGATTTTCCTGGGTAAAAAAAAAAAAAAAAAAGGTTAGGTTAGGTTAGGTTAGGTTGGGGTCAGGATCAGTCCTAGGACCTCTACTGTGGAACATCGGTTTCGACTGGCTGCTGCGGGGAACTCTCCTCCAAGGCACGAGTGTCATCTGTTATGCAGATGACACTCTCCTCACTGCCAAAGGTAGGGACTTCAGGGAGGCAGCCAGTCTGGCCTCGGCTGGCGGATCGTTAGTCGCAGGAAGGATCCGCCGCCTGGGATTGACGGTGGCGCTGCACAAGACCGAGGCCGTGTTTTTCCACGGGCCTCGGCAGCGCATCCCTCCTGACGCCCATATTGTCGTGGATGGCGTCAGAATTGCGGTCACGGCCCAGATGAAGTATCTGGGCCTCATTCTAGACAGTAGGTGGCGCTTCGGCCCGCACTTCAGTGCGCTGTCGACGCGCCTGCTCAAGGCTGCAGATGCTCTCTCATGGCTCCTTCCGAATCTGGGGGGGCCCAAGGCCCGATGCCGGCATTTGTATGCCGGCATCTTAAAGAGCATGGCCCTTTACGGGGCCCCCATCTGGGCGGATTCTCTCCACAGGAGGGAGAACGCCACCGCCATCCGCAGGCCCCAAAGGGCTATTGCACAGCGGGTGGCGAGGGCCTACCGTTCGGTGGGCTTCGCGGCGGCGTGCGCTCTGGCCGGCACCCCTCCTTGGGAACTCGAGGCGTGGGTGCTCGCTAGAGTGTACGAGTGGATGGCGGGGCGTAAGGCGCTCGGAGAGCACCCCACCGCTGTAGAGCGGGAGGCCGTCCGGCGAGAGGCGAGGGACGCAATTGTCCACCACTGGACGGGGGAACTCGCCACCGCCGCTTTCGGCCGTCGAATCTTGGACGCGCTTGGGCCACTCCTGCAAGACTGGCTCGAGCGGTCCCACGGTTTCCTCTCGTTCCGTCTGGCGCAGGTGTTATCCGGCCATGGATGCTTCGGATCACATCTGCACCGGATTCGAAGGGAAGAGACCCCGTCGTGCCATGAATGTGGCGCGGCGGAGGATACGGCGCAGCACACGCTCGAGGCGTGCCCGGCCTGGTCCGAGCTGCGCCGCAGCCTGGTCGCGGTGGTCGGGCAAGATCTCTCGCTTCCTAGTGTAGTCAATTCTATGCTGGGAAGTGAGGGCGCCTGGGCAGCGGTCGCCACCTTCTGCGAGGACGTTATGTCGCAAAAGGAGGCGGCGGAGCGTGCACGGGAGGATGACCCTCTAGCGTTGCCGCTCCGCAGGCGAAGATTGGGTGGGAGAAGGCGATTGTACGATCGTCGCCTCCTCCTTCCTGGTGGTGAATAGCGGGAGACAGGCGCGGGGGCGCCTTCGTTCGCATTGCACTAGTCACTACCCTCGTCGGGTAGGAATGGCCATGTACTCGTGGTCATTTCCGGGTCCCTCTCTGCCAGGAGGGACGTGAAGGCCCCGCTGTAAAGACGGGCGGTCGTCGGCGGGGGACTGGATGAAAAGGCTCTGCCGATTTCCCAGTCCTCCTCCACACAGACGATGCGGGAGTGCCGCTGGGTTGTTTAGTGGGTATACCGGGCTACCGGGGAGTCCCACATAACCCTTCCATTCCCCCAATGGAAGGGTATGCGTAACGCATATTTCCCAGCGAAAACAAAAAAAAAAAAAAAAAAAAAGGTTAGGTTGGGGTGCGGGTCGGAACACCTCCTCGTGGTGCACCCTGGGTGTCGGTCGACAACTTTTCCTCTATGGGTTAAGTTTTCGACCGATGGCGAAGTTCCGACATGGTAGGCCCCTCCGCGTGTCTCTCTGATTAGCAGAGAGCTCAGCGTGACGGGGCAGGGCTGGCTCGGTTGGTGGGAGCTGCCCAGTGGGCGGTTTAGGCGGTTTGCCTGGATGGCAAGGTGGAAGTGCTTTTGCGCCCACCTTGCAGTGTGAGATCCGCGAGGATTGTAGGAGGACCAAACTTCAAGGTTCGGCGCCTGCCGAGGGGGTTTGCTCTGGCCTGTGGACTTGAACTTTTGCACGGTTGGAGTGGGTGCGTGTTCTGGGCGACAGACCAGGGTATGGTCGGGGAGATCTCGGCCGTTAAGGCGTCAAGATGTAGGGGAGGCCCAAGGTTCGGCGCTCGCCGAGGGGCGTATCGTGGCTTGCGGGCTCGGATTTCAGCTGCTCCTTCTGCGTTTACGTAGGAGGTTGATGTGCGGGTTCGGGGTGGCAAGTCACGGTATGGTCGGAGAGATTTCGGCCACTAGAGCGTCACGACGAAGCAGGGAGACCCACGGTCGGGCAGGCCGAGGGGGTCGTGGCATGTGACTTCGGACTTCAGCTGCTCTCTCTGCGCTTATGCGCTGAAAGTTGATGTGCGGGTCTGAATTCACGGGTCACGATTTTTAAGGTGGTTAAAACCATCGTAGCCCAACAAAAGGAATTCCTTATCTCCTTAAATAGGGACCAATATGAAGAAGGCCATTGAAAAACTAAATCCTCAGGAGGGTACCGGGCTCAACGAGTCAGGAGAACCCCTCGGTGCCTTTATGGTGCCCAGTCCCATTGTATCTGGGGGGACAACAATCGCCTCAAAAAAAATGCCCGTAAGGGCCGAACTAAAAAAAACGCGAAGGATGGAGCTGCATCAGATTCTGATGCGAGTTCCAAAACAGTAGAATCGGTGAAGTCTACGGAGTCTCGCCGATTATGGGATGAGATCGGGCCGAAGCGAAGGCGTCGAGATGACTCTATGTCAGCCTCGGATGCCGAAGACGTGACGACCCGAGGGTCGTGTGACCCATCTAACGTAGTAGATGCAAGCACGACGAGTGGTAATCGGAGAAGAGAATTTCTCCGAAATAAAGAAGAGACCCATGCCAGAGTAGTAGCTGACCTAGAAGAGCGAGTTACTAGAGCTAACACTAGTAGGGCGGCGTTGGGTTTTCAATCTTTAAGTGGGGACACTAGGACGGTGAATGAGCTTAACCAACGAATAACCGAAGATGTTGGGATCATAATCGATGTGGCGGCAAAATCAGGGCACCTTAAGGGAACCTTGCAAAGGGCTCTGAAAGATGCAGCTGGGTCCATAAAGGCCGTATTTGAGACCTTACACTCCAGAACTTCTTCTGATGAAGTAATAGCACTGCAGGCCGATAACGACCGCCTAAAGGGTGAAATTGCTGAGCTTCGACGGGAAATGAAGGAACTTCGTGATGCGGTGTGTAACAATGCACATTCCGTTCCACAGTCTGTTCCAGTGGCGGCTCCCAGGGCGACTGTTGTACATTTGTCCGATGCTCCACAGAGTGGTGAATTCAACGTCGGTGACTTCAGTCGGTCTATCATGTTGCAGGTAGGCAACATGGTCAATGCCAGACTTGAGTCGCTTGAGGGGCGACTTCTGCCTGAGGAGCGTCTTCGCCCGCCGCTTGCGGCAGACAGAAGAAGCTCTGCCTCAGTTGTTGCTTCTCATACGTCTCGGGCCAGTATCGGCGTTACAAGAGAAGTTGCACCTTCGTCAAAGAAGAAAGGCAATAAAAAGAGTCAACCAGGAGCCGGTTCAGTAGCTTCTCGACCTCCTCGGCCAGCACCTCGTACTCTTCCGCCGAGTCAAACTGTGTTACCAGTGACTCCCATGGCCACAGACAAAGAATGGAAGACGGTCATGCGTCGAGGCCGTAAAAGGGGGAAAAAGAGTGCTGCTACAGTTAAGCCATCGAAAACCTCGAAACAAGCTCCTAGATTGCGCCCTCCGCGGTCGTCGGCTGTAGTGATAACATTACAGCCTGGGGCCGAGCAGAAGGGGGTAACCTACGCCAAATTACTATCTCAGGCAAAAGAGGGAATTAACCTAAGCGAATGCGGAATCAGTAGCAGCGGCCTCCGGTTTCGCAAGGCAACTACAGGTGCCCGAATCCTCGAGATTCCAGGTGCAACTAGCGGAGACAAGGCGGATGTATTAGCTTCAAAGTTGAGGGAAACCTTCGGCAATGAAGCAAAGGTATCTAGGCCCACTAAATGTGCGGAGTTGAGAGTGTCCGGGTTGGATGACTCGGTCACGGCACAAGAGGTGGTCGAAGCGGTAGCAAATCGAGGTGGTTGCTCTGTGGAGATGGTCAAGGCCGGGGAGCTGAGACCTGATTCGCAAGGCAACTCTACTCTGTGGATGCGGTGCCCGGTTACAGCTGCCAAAAAGCTTAGCGAAGGGGGCCGCCTTCTGGTTGGCTGGGTTGCGGCTCGTGTGCAGTTGCTTCCAACCAGGCCTATGAAGTGCTTTCGGTGCCTTCAAATCGGGCATGTGCGGGCACAGTGCAAAGCCGAGGTTGACCGCAGCGAAGAGTGCTACCGCTGCGGTTGTATCGGGCACAAGGCGGCAAAATGCTGCGCAGCTGAGCCACACTGCTCAGTATGTGCAGAAGCAAAAAGACCGGCGGACCATAGGTTGGGGAGCAAAAAATGCTCTCCACCGAAGTTCAAAAATAGAGCTAAGCCGGCGGCACCAGCCCATAGGGTCCCATCGGAGGGGGAGGCGATGATCACTAACTAGTATAGTTATGGATCATCGCTTCCTCCAGGCGAACATCAACCATTCGGCTGGCGCGCAGGATTTACTCTTGCAAAGTATGGCCGAGTGGTTGATTGAGATTGCTGTAGTGTCTGAGCCATACTTCGTTCCTCCCCGAGATAATTGGGTAGCAGACGTGGATGGCTTGGTTACCATAGTTGTATCCAATTCTGTTGGGATTTCGCCCCTCGCCGTCATAGCAAGGGGTCGTGGTTATGTGGCGGTGCGATGGAGGGACAGTGTCCTCATCGGAGTCTACTTCTCTCCAAATAGACACCTTGCCGAGTTTGAGTCGTTTCTGGACGGGGTAGGGGCCCTCATAGGGCAAACTCTGCCTCGACCGACGCTCTTAGTTGGGGACCTAAATGCCAAATCTTTGGCTTAGGGCTCCCCTGCGACTGATGCTCGTGGCGAGGTTCTGGAGGAGTGGGCCACAATGGTTGGTCTTTCGGTCCTTAACCGAGGATCGATCAACACGTGCGTGCGACACAATGGGGGATCTATGTGGATGTTTCTTTCGCATCCCCCGCTGTTGCACGCCGTATTCGTGGATGGAAGGTTTTAGAGGGGGTGGAGACACTGTCGGATCATTTATATGTTCGATTTGATGTCTCCACTCGCCTCGATACCACCATCGCCCGGAATACCAACCCATCTAACCCTAGATGGGTGTTGAGGACCCTGGACAGTGAAGCGCTGGTGGAGGCTTCGATTGTCCAGGCATGGTCGAATCCTCCTGGAGGTCCCGTGGAAGTCGAGGAGGAGGCGGAGTGGTTCCGAGGCGCTATGTCACAAGTCTGTGACGCTGCCATGACCCGGGCCAAGGCGCGTCCACCTAAGCGTCAGGTCTACTGGTGGTGCCAGGCGATTGCTGACCTGCGCATTATTTGCGTGGGAGCGAGGCGCCGGTACACCAGGCACCGCAGACTTAGACGCCGGGACGAAGACGTTGAGCGCCAGTTGTATGAGTCTTATAGGGGGTTCGTTAGGGACCTACAGCTGGCGATCTCCAATGCCAAAACCCAGGCAAGAGAAGAGCAGTTGGAGATTCTTAACCACGACCCATGGGGACGACCCTACAAGGTTGTCAGAGGGAAGTTGCGCCCATGGGCGCCCCCCCTTACAGAGAGTCTCCCTCCTCAGCTGTTGGAGGACGTTGTGACCACCCTGTTTCCGAACGGAGTGGAACATACGCCTCCGCAAATGTCACCCGCCCGAGCGGTAGGGCAGAGTGACACGAGCGAGGACGTCCCGGAAGTGTCGTTTGGTGAGCTGGGCGCTGCCATCTTAAAACTCCGGGCCAAAGACCGTGCTCCGGGGCCTGATGGCATCCCTGGCCGTGCCTGGGTTTTGGCATTGGAGGCGTTGGGAGAACGTTTCCGCAAGCTGTTAAGTGCTTGTTTGGAGCCGGGAACGTTCCCAACAATATGGAAGACGGGCAGACTCGTCCTGCTTAGGAAGGATGGGCGTCCCGCGGAATCTCCTTCCGCCTATCGTCCCATAGTGATGCTTGATGAGGCCGACAAGTTGTTTGAGAGGGTGGTGGCTTGTCGTCTCGTCAGGCATCTGCGAGATGTGGGTCCCGACCTGTCGGATGACCAGTACGGTTTTCGGGTTGGCAGGTCGTGTATTGACGCGATTAAACGCGTCAAGGCCAGCTCGGACGAGACCGTGGCGGGGGGGCGAGTGCTGTTGGCGGTGTCCTTAGACATCGCTAATGCATTCAATTCCTTGCCGTGGTCTTGCATTAGGGAGGCATTGAAGTATCATGACGTGCCTTCCTACTTGAGCCGTATAGTCGGGGCCTACCTGCACCAGAGGTACATCTCGTACTCGGGGCGGGATGGACAAATTCTTAGGAGGGAGATGTCGTGCGGTGTTCCACAAGGTTCAGTCCTAGGACCACTCCTGTGGAACATTGGTTACGACTGGGTATTGCGGGGAGATCTCCCCACGGGCACAGGCGTGATCTGCTATGCGGATGACACGCTGGTCATGGCCCGGGGGAGAACGTACGAGGAGGCTGCCCGTCTTGCAACATTGGCGGCGACACGGGTCGTCGACCGAATTGGTTTGCTGGGACTTCGCGTTGCTCTGGGTAAGTCGGAGGCTATGTGCTTTCATGGCCCGAGACGAGCCCCGCCGCGTGATTCCCATCTCACCATCGGCGACGTCCGTATCGAGGTCGGGTCCTCGATGAAATATCTTGGACTCGTTCTCGACAGCCGGTGGAACTTCCATGAGCACTTCAAGCGCCTCTCCCCCCGACTGATTGGTGCGGCAGCTGCTTTAAAGCGGTTGTTACCCAACCTCGGGGGGCCTAAGGCGAGTGCTCGCCGCCTGTATATGGGGGTGGTGCGGTCCATGGCCCTTTATGGGTCCCCAATTTGGGAGGAGGCCCTGACGGAGAAAACCATTGCCCTGCTGAGGAGATCTCAGAGGGTGATGGCTGTCGGGGTCATCTGTGGATATCGCACTGTCTCCTTTGAGGCGGCGTGCTTGCTGGCGGGATCCCCACCATGGGATCTGGAGGCCGAGATCTACGCGGCAATGTACAATTGGCGCGTGGATCTCTGCCTTCGGGGAGAAAGTCCTTCGTTTAGGGCGCTTGAAGTGTGGAAGTTCCACGCTCGGCAGTCCTTGATGGGAAGGTGGGAGGCGAGGCTGGCCGAACCCCGTGCTGGCCTCAGGACTGTCGAGGCTGTCCGCCCTGTCTTTAAGGAGTGGGTGGACAGGGCACACGGGTCTTTGACCTTCCGGCTGACGCAGGTACTGACGGGGCATGGATGCTTCGGAAAGTACCTCTGTCGCATAGCCGGAAGGGAACCGACAACCGTGTGCCACCATTGCGACTGCGATGAGGACACGGCGCAGCATTCGCTGGCGGTCTGCCCAGCTTGGGAGGGCCAACGCCTTGTCCTCACCGCAGTCGTAGGGGCGGACCTCTCGATGCCATCATTGATTAAATCGATGCTTGACAGCGAGAGGTCATGGACTGCCGTGCTCGACTTCTGCGAAGATATTATCTTGCAGAAGGAGGCTGCGGAGAGGGAGCGTGAGATTGCATCAAACCTTCCGATCCGTAGCCGGAGAGCCGGGCGTCGAAGAAGGGCTTACCACGCCCTTCTTCACCCCCCATTGTTATGGGGGGTGAAGAAGGGCGTGGTAAGCCCCATGACCGCCGCCCTGACCTGTTGGTCAGGGCGGCGGTCATGGGGGTGACCGTCACCCGTTACTGAGACCTGGAGATGGCGCGCGCGGTGTTCCCGCGCGCATCTCAGTGGTGAGGATGGGGTATCTCCAACTCCACCCAATTCGAGGCTGGGGCCCCTAGTGGGGCCGACACCGTCGGGGCCGCGGGCGAGTGCCCAAGCGTACCCGTAGCCCCGACACTAGGGTGCAGCTGGGAACACCATGGGGTTTTAGTCGGTTGGAGCCCGACATAACCACTTCATTGCCCCCGCGATGGAGTGGTACCCGACCGGGTTTCCCCATGTAAAAAAAAAAAAAAAAAAAGGTTACGTTAGGTTAGGTTAGGTTAGGTTAGGTTAGGTTAGGTTAGGTTAGGTTAGGTTGGGGGACCGGGGCAAGATAGTGATTGCTAGCGTGACCCTATCTTGCCCCATCTCGGCGGAGGACTGCTCACCCCAGGTTTTTAGTGGGTATACTGCCCTTCTGGCAGTGACTCCCACATAACCATCTCGCTCCCCCGGGCGATTTGGTATCCATAAAGGATTTTCCTGGGTCAAAAAAAAAAAAAAAAAAAAAAAAAAGGTTGGGGGACCCCCCACAGTGCTTGCGTCCTCGTCGCGTCCCCTGGGCAACGACCCGGTTCTGACCACCGTAACGGAGTGGCAGGCCGTGGCTCGGCTAAAGAGCACTGTACCGTCGCAGCTTTATGCGGATAACTGTGACACCTGCGGAGGCAATGCCAAAACCTACGCGGGACGCCTTCGGGCGATTCATTCCAAAAGGCCCTTCTCAGGGCCAACCCAAAGGCCCTTCTGAGGGCCAACCACAAGGTCCTTCTCAGGGCCAGGCTGACGAAGTCACGTCAGCGCTGGAGACTAGTTGCACACCATCTGCGGCTAGTGTCTTTTGCAGGGCGGATGACTTGTCGGACTCTGACAATGAGTTGTTTGAGTCCGACGCCGGTATATCGGCGGTGGAGAGTCGCCAGGAGTGTCGAAAGCGGGCCTTTTTGAGGAATAGTTCCGAAGGTTCCTCGGACTCGACTAAGAAGCCGAAGAAGAAGGCAAGGGCCAAAAAGTCTCTGGCGGACACGCATGACGTAGGTCTAGCAGATGCTCAACGCCAGCTAGACCTAGCTCGGCGGTTGCAACTTCAGCAAGACCTGGAGGAGAAGGTTGCCGCCAAGGAGCAACAGACGCGCGTTGCTCGGGCTAAGTCCGGGTACGGCGCGTCTAGCGTTCATTACGCGGACTACTCCCTGGCCGAGCTGGAGCTGATGGCTCAAGAGGACAAGGAGGAGATAGTGGATGTCGCCTCCAAGTCCTCAAACTTAAAAGGGACTTTCCAAAAGTCCCTAAAATGCAGGGCCGCCAGCATGCGCGGCATAGTATCGGAGTTGGTGCAGCGCAAGACTACCGACGAAACTCGGCAACTGCAGGCGAAAGTTGATCGTCTGCAGTCGGAAGTCAGTCAGCTGCACGAAAAGCTGGCTGAAACAACAGCCCGGCCTGCTCGAGCTCACCTGACACCTGCAGCCGAAGGCCCCAACCTTGAGGATATCATCCGCAAGGTTGTCATGGAGGAAAGGGCCTTCACGAGAGCCTGCTTCGCTGGCATCGAAGACCGGCTCTTGCCGGAGAATCGCCTCCGACCGCCACTCGCGGCGGACAAGAGGCTGCATGAGCCGGGACCATCTGCCCCGATGGAGGATGCCCTTCTGCCTTCTACCACTCCATCCAACCAGAAAAGATGGACGGAGGTGGTCAGCAAGGGGAAGCGCAAGGCCAAGAAGAAGGCGAAAACGACAGTTGCCCCTTCCGTTCCCGTCATCACCCCTCCCAGCTTGTCCCAGTCGACTGGCAAGGGAAAGGGAAAAGGGAAAATGTCGGTCCCCAAGCCCACCACCGCTGCTCCCGTAGCGAACAGGGCCCCAGCCGTGGCGTGGAAGAGATTGGTTCCTCCCAAGACCGCAGCCGTGGTGGTGACACTCACTGCGGAAGCTGCGGAGCGAGGGGAGACCTATAGCTCCGTCCTGGTGCGGGCTCGTGCTAACGCCGATCCCGCCCAACTGGGCATTGGCGCAGTCACGTGCCGCCGGACCCAAGCTGGAGCTCGAATTTTCGAGTTCTCGGGGGCTCAGGGCAGCGCTAACGCGGACCTCTTTGCAACCAAATTGCAAGAGGTCATCGCTGATGCTGCTAAAATTGCAAGGCCCGTCAAGACTGTGGCCTTAGAGGTGACCGATTTGGACGATTCGGTCACCAAAGAGGAGGTCGTGGCGGCGGTCGCAGCAATAGGAGGTTGCAATGTCACAGCGGTACAGGGCCGGAGCATCAGGCCCGGTCGCGGCGGCATGGGTACCATTCGCCTTGAGTGCCCAGTCACCGCGGCTAAAGCCGTCTTAGCCAAGGGACGGCTTCCTGTCGGCTTCAGCTCGAGTGCGGTCCGGGCACTTGTAGATCAGCCTCTGCGTTGCTACAAGTGCTTCGGAATCGGACACACGCGGGCCCTCTGTCCATCCAAGGTGGACAGGACAGATTGCTGCTACCGCTGCGGCAAGGAGGGGCACAAATCCGCCTCCTGTAAGGCCACTACGCCGCACTGCGTTGTGTGTG
The DNA here is from genome assembly GCA_954871355.1 of Cabera pusaria. NCBI lineage: Eukaryota > Metazoa > Arthropoda > Insecta > Lepidoptera > Geometridae > Cabera > Cabera pusaria. Next base: position 26,109,731 of record OX940900.1, read on the forward strand.
CCGCCAGTGGTCGCCCAGCGGGCCACGTTATGAAGGGGAGGAACTGCAATCCTCCCCCTAAGAAGGGCAAAGCGCAGGCGCCGACCCAGCCTGCCGCTGCTACCGCCGTTCCAGAAGCTGGAACCTCGGCGGCGGTTGAGGAAGGAGCGATGTCCGACTGATGGATAGGGTCGAACATCGCATCCTCCAAGCAAACACCAACCACTGCAGAGCAGCCCAGGATCTGCTGATGCAGACCATGGCTGAGTGGTTGGTGGACGTGGCGGTAGTCGCTGAGCCGTACTCGGTCCCAGGCCGCTGGCTGGGTGATCGGGACGGTTTGGTGGCACTAGTGCCGCGGTCTTCCACAGACTCCCCTCCCCTCTCGCTCTTAGAGAGGGGATCAGGTTACGTGGCCGCCGCGTGGGGTGGTATAGCCCTGGTGGGCGTATATTTCTCCCCAAACCGCCCTCTTTCGGATTTCGAGAACTTTCTCGAAATCCTCACCGCAGTGGTTGGGAGAGCGTCACCACGCCAAGTCGCCGTATTGGGTGACCTAAACGCCAAGTCGACGGCTTGGGGTAACTCGGCCGCCTCTTGTAACGTCCGGGGACGCGCCGTCGAATTTTGGGCAGCTTCGTCTGGCGTGTCCCTCCTTAACAGAGGGACGGTTCACACGTGTGTGCGGCAACGGGGAGGGTCAGTGGTCGACGTGTCGTTTGCCACCCCCGTGCTGGCGGCCCGCGTCTTGAACTGGCGGGTGGAGACGGTGGAGACCTTGTCGGACCACCGATATGTGCGGTTTGACATCTCCATCCAGACTCCCGGGGGGATAGCCCGCTCGAACCAATCTCCCTTTCCACGGTGGGCTATCACCCGCCTGGACCGAGAGGCTGCAGAGGAGGCGGCGTTCCTCCAGGACTGGCTCGCGCCTCCTTTAGACGTCCTGGACGTAGACAGCGCAGCGGTCCAGCTTAGGGGGTCACTGACTCAGGTGTGCAACTCCAGCATGCCTCGGTCTCGCCGCCCACCTCCCCGTCGTGCCGTCTACTGGTGGTCGGAGGAACTGGCGGGGCTCCGAGCTGTATGCGTCGCGGCCAATAGGGCTTACACGCGGAGCCGACGGCGTCGCCTTCGAGATCCGACCAACGAGGACCTCCTCTACGCGTCGTACGTGGAGGCAAAGATGGTCCTCAAGCTGGCAATGCGCGTCGCTGACGACTCGGCTAGGGCTGAAATGCTGGAGGATCTCAACAGGGACCCGTATGGGAGACCATACAAGGCAGCGCGGAATAAGCTGCGCCCTTGTGGTCCCCCACTGGCGGAGACCCTCGAGCCGACATTGCTGGATGGGGTGGTACGGTCCCTGTTTCCGTGCAGGACCAACTTCACCCCACCTGTGATGGACCCTCCGCGGGACGCAGCTCTGCCAGAGGAGGAGGTCATTCCTGTCTCGGCAGCGGAAGTTTACGCAGCGACTCTTCGCCTCCGCGCCAAGAAGACGGCACCTGGACCGGACGGCGTCCCCGCACGGGTGGTGGCTATCGCTGCCTCCCAAATGGAGGAGAGGTTTCGGGAACTCTTTGGTGCGTGTTTAACAGCCGGGAGGTTCCCAAAACCTTGGAAGGAGGGGCAATTATGCCTCCTTCGAAAGGAAGGACGCCCGGTGGACTCTGCCTCGGCATACCGGCCCATCGTTCTGCTCGATGAGGTCGGTAAGTTGTTTGAGGGGATTGTCGCCAATCGGCTAAATAACTTGCTGCGGAGGGAAGGGCCGGACCTGTCGGACGCCCAATTCGGCTTCCGACGTGGGCGTTCGACAGTAGACGCGTTGGCCCGACTCAAGAGTCAAGTGAAGGAGGCGATCGAAACAGGGGGCGGAGTGTTGGCCGTGTCATTTGACATAGCCAACGCCTTCAACTCCGTCCCCCACACAACGATCTTGGAGGCACTCCGGTATCACGGCGTGCCTCTGTACTTGCGAAAACTTCTGGCCAGCTACTTGGAGGACCGAGCGGTCCTCCTGGTAGACAAGACGGCCAGGGTGAGGCGGTATGGCGCAGAATCCGGTGTTCCTCAAGGGTCGGTCCTAGGGCCACTACTGTGGAACATCGGTTTCGACTGGCTTCTGCGGGGAACCCTTCTCCAGGGCACGACTGTCATTTGTTATGCGGATGACACTCTTCTCGCTGCCCAGGGGAAGGACTTTAGGGAGGCGTCGAGTCTGGCTTCGGCTGGCGGATCCTTAGTCGCAGGACGAATCCGCCGCCTAGGATTGACGGTTGCGCTGCACAAGACCGAGGCCGTGTTCTTCCACGGGCCTCGGCAGCGCATCCCTCCTGTAGCCCATATTATCGTGGACGGCGTCAGGATTGAGGTCAAGGCCCAGATGAAGTATCTGGGCCTCATTCTTGACAGCAGGTGGCGCTTCGGCCCGCACTTCAGTGCGCTGTCGACGCGCCTGCTAAAGGCTGCAGATGCCCTCTCGTGGCTCCTTCCAAATCTGGGCGGGCCCAAGGCCCGATGCCGGCATTTGTATGCCGGCATCTTGAAGAGCATGGCCCTTTACGGGGGCCATGCATGGCGCTCGGGGAGCTCCCCACCGCAGTAGAGCGGGAGGCCGTCCGGCAAGAGGCGAGGGTTGCAATCGTCCATCACTGGACGGAGGAACTCGCCACCGCCGCTTTTGGCCGACGAACGTTGGACGCGCTTGGGCCGGTCCTGCAAGACTGGCTCGAGAGGTCCCACGGTTTCCTGTCATTCCGTCTGGTGCAGGTGTTATCCGGCCATGGATGCTTCGGAACACACCTGCACCGGATCCGAAGAGAGGAGACCCCTTCATGCCATGAATGTGGCGCGGCGGAGGATACGGCGCAACACACGCTCGAGGCGTGTCCGGCCTGGTCAGAGCTGCGCCGCAGCTTGATCGCGGTGGTCGGACAAGACCTCTCGCTTCCAAGTGTAGTCAATTCTATGCTGGGAAGTGAGGGCGCCTGGGCAGCGGTCGCCTCCTTTTGCGAGGACGTTATGTCACAAAAGGAGGCGGCGGAGCGTGCACGGGAGGATGACCCTCTCGCGTTGCCGCTCCGCAGGCGAAGATTGGGTGGGAGAAGGCGATTGTATGATCGTCGTCTTCTCCTTCCTGGTGGTGAATAGCGGGCGACAGGCGCGGGGGCGCCTTCGTTCGCATTGCACTATTCACTACCCTCGTCGGGTGGGAATGGCCATGCACTCGTGGTCATTCCCGGGTCCGTCTCTGCCAGGAGGGACGTGAAGGCCCCGCTGTAAAGGCGGGTGGTCGTCGGTGGGGGACTGGATGAAAAGGCTCTGCCAATTTCCCAGTCCCCCCCCCCCCACACAGACGATGCGGGAGTGCCGCTGGGTTGTTTAGTGGGTATACCGGGCAACCGGGGAGTCCTACATAACCCTCTCATTCCCCCAATGGGAGGGTATGCGTAACGCATTTTTCCCAGCGAAACCAAAAAAAAAAAAAAAAAAAAAAAAAAAACCTAACCTAACCTAACCTAACCTAACCTTTTTTTTTTTTTTTTTTTTTTTTTTAAGTAAAACTTCAAGTCTACAGACTCTGTGGTCCGTACTCTTTTTGGATTTGTTTTTTATTCAAAGTGCAGTTTGTTTTATTTTTCATGTTATTACTCCATACATCAAGTTCTAAAGCTAGTGTTAGTTGCCTATACTAAGTGAGTCCATAATATTTATATATATATATATATATATATATTTTTTTTTTTTTAAATATGTTTTTGGTTTATTAACTATATATAACTATATATTAGTATTACGACTTTCATTTGTAAAAATTAAATTTTTTTTTTTTTTTTTTTCATTACAACCTATTGTCCCGATGTCCCTGCCTCAGACTCCGCTGGCCTTGGTGTATTTAATAGAGATTTCACGATCTCTTCGTCTCTATTTTTAATGGCCATTTTCATGTTGTGGTCGATTATGTGCCGCTCACTGGCTTCGGTCGCCCGCCGCACGAACCTGCCTATGGCATCCGAGCTGTCGTCCGTGTAGTAGGTGCAACTGGCTGTGTGTCGCGACACGGCCACCACAGCATGGGGGACGCTGTTTCGGAGCTTAGTCGACCGTTCCCTCGTCTGTACTATGATCACCGATTCATAGTTCAGTCCCTGAGCTTCGTGTACGGTTAAGGTGCAGGACCCCGTTCCGGACCCGTATCCTTTGCTGATTAGGGAGGTTTTTTCCTCCTGTGTCAGCACTAGGAATAGGGTTTGCGGAGGGTCAGTTGGTATGTTTGCACGATAAGGCGAGTGCCGATGTGAGCGATACCGTGCGATACGCCTTGCAGATCTTCTGTGCGAAGCCCCTTTGCAGTGCTTCTAGACGATCTCTGATCATCTGAAGCTCTGTCGACTTGTACCACGCACTGGAGGCGTACATCACTATCGGCTCAATGACTGCGACATAGATGGTTCGGATTATTTCGGTGTTCAAGCCCCATGTGACTTTTGCTGCACATGCCAGTTGTTTGTATATTCCGGAGACTTTTCTGCAAGTTACACTGCAAGCACTTACATGTGGGAGGAAATTCAACTTGCGGTCTATTATGAGGCCTAGGAGTTTTACCTCGTCGACGAGGTTCAGCCTGCAGCCCGACATGTGAATAACTGGGGGGTCGTAACGCAGTTTCTTCGTTATCAGCATCACGTTTGTTTTGTGCGCTGCGAAGTTTAACTTGTTCATTTTCCCCCAGTTTGCCACTGTTTCGAGTACTGAGTTTGCTGATTCCTCCAAGGCGCTGACTTCGTGTCCGGAAAATACGATAACCCCGTCGTCCGCGAAAGCTTGGCAGTATACTTCCTCGCCAGATAGTTTCTGCAACAGCGGATCTAGAATTATGTTCCAGAAAGTCGGTCCACCGATGGAGCCTTGGACACATCCTTTCGTGGTACATCTCTCGCTTGTTGCTCTGGCATAGTTGACCACGATCTTTCGGTCACTAAGGTAGGAGTTGATTACTGCGTAAAGATTTTTTGGACATTTCTTGGTTATCAACTGGTGCTTCAGAGCTGGCCACCACGCGTTATCGAATGCGCCCTCTATGTCCAGTGAGACTATTATGACGATCTTTTTGTTGTTCACTTCAGATCGTATGTGTCCCAGCAGGTCATACAGGGCGTCCTCGGTGCCGCGCTGCGGCATGAAGCCGTACTGTTTTGGACTAAGAGTGGGTAGTATGTGCCATTGAAGTCTACATATCAGGAGTTTTTCGACGATTTTTCCGAGGACTGAAAGCAAACCTATCGGTCGGTAGGACTTTGGGTGGGTATAGTCCTCCTTTCCCGGTTTCCTGAGGATCACAACATGTGCGATTTTCCACTGTTTGGGGAAGTGCGCGAGCGACAGGCATTTGTTCGCTATCGTCGTAAACACCTCCCTTTCACTGTGGATGGCCTTTGTGCATATATCGGCTGTCAATCCGTCCATTCCCGGGGCTTTCTTTGAATTCAGTGATCTCAACACTAATTCCAATTCTGCCCATTGGAATGGTGGATCGTCGTCCGACAGGCCTTCGATCTCCTCAGGTTGCTTATCTTGAGTCAGTTCTCGGATTAGCGTGTGGTGTGGGCTGTCAGTTGATACAGAATCGTCAGGATAGAACGTTTCCGCCAGAAGATTCGCCGACTGGACAGGGTTTAGTGTCTGTCCATCGGCGCCTCGAAGAAGCATGTCTTCTTGTCTTCTGGCCGTTTTCCTGATGACCCTGTATATCCCATCCCACAGGCTTTCCCCGTCTTGTGTTGTGCAAAACTCCTTCCAGCTCTTAGTCTCGGCCTCATTAGCTCTTTCGGCATAGGTCACTCGGGCGTCTTGGTATTCTTTTATGACCGCCTTTATTCGTGATGGAGCAGCGTTTTTGATACGTCTCTTTTTACGAAGAACGTCTTTCTTGAGGTTTTCAAGCTCTTTACACCACCACGGAGGTAGTTATGTTTCCCTCCTTGCGCCGATTTTCGGGATTAATTCATCACAGGTCTTGTGGATGATATCCGTGTAGGCGTCGATCATGGCTTCCAGATCCCTTCCGGACATGATATTCCGTATGGTGTCAGGGGTTATGTTGTTTTCTGCTAGCTTTGTCCTGAACAGCGTCTCGAAATCCTTCCACTTTGCCTTTTTGGTGTTGTACCTTCTTGTCGTGATGGGCTTTAGCGGCTGCAGGCGCCCTTTCAGACGTACTTCGAAGGTAATGGCATTGTGGTCTGAAGTGGTTAGATCTCGGTTTACTGTCCAGTTTTCGACCTTGTCTAGCAGTGACAAGCTACAAGCTGTGACGTCTACACAACTTGTATAGAGCCTGTCTCCCCTGTACTCCTCGAAGGTTGGAATATCTCCCGTGTTGAGGATCTGCAGTTCCATTTCGTTAAGGAGGGTATTATAGGCTTCTCCTCTGGCGTTCTCCGTTCTGCTGCCCCACCAGTGACTCCAGGCGTTCACGTCTCCGCCGACCAGGATGTTTTTGGTCGGCAGTTTCCCGCTCGCTGCCTTTATGCGATCCAAGTATGGCTCTATGTCTTCTTTCCCGTCCAGATAGACTGACACTACTCCTAGTTTCAGGTGGCCCGCCACCAGTAGCACAGCGACCTCCGTCTCCGTCACCAGCTGTGGGTCATGAATGACTTCCAGCCGATCGCCGATCACTGGTGTTTGACGGTTTAAGGTGCACTGGATGACTTGAGTGCCTGGGTTTTGTTTCGATACGCCACTTGCGCCAACGTATGGCTCCTGTACTAGGGCGATTGAAATACCTTTTGCCTTTGCCACCTGATGGAGTTCGTGGGTTGCTTTTTTGCACCGACGCAGGTTAACCTGGATGATCCGTAACCTGCTTGTGCCAGCATCTGGGAGGGTTGAGCCGTTTTGGTTGTTCTCTTGGTCGCCCTTAGCAGTAGTTGATGCGGGTTCGCGCTATTGCATCCCACTTTTGTTTTTCCATGCAGCTTGCGCTGAACGCATTATGTGCCGTGTCCGCTGCTGGGCCGTGCGCCTTTGTGCAGTTCTTGCATTTTGGGGGTTTCCCCTCCTGCCTGTCCTTGCACTTCTCCCAGGAGTGTTTACCTCCGCAGTGGCTGCAGAGGTTGTCTTTCTCCTGGCAGATGGCCTTTGTGTGTCCGTAGCCAAGGCATTTAGTGCATTGGACCAGAGGGGATTGGTCATATACTGGCCGCCGTTGGAGTCCAATATATACCTTACCCTCCTCCACAAGGCGCTTGTGGATCTCCGGGGAGACCTCCAGCACCGGATGGCACTCCAGATTGTTCCTAGCCTGTTTCCTGTATTTCACCCGGATTGTGCTCTCCTTCGTTCCGACGCCTCGCAGTATATGTTTGTTTTGAGATAGCAAATTCTCTACTATCGCTGCGTCGGAGTGATATTTGAGCACATCCCTTATGATTACTAGGGGGTTCATGGCTCTTGCCACCTCCACCTTGAGGGTTTCGCTCCTCTGGACCTGCTGCTTTACGAGGTTCAGGTCTTCCCTCGTACCGCAGCTGAGGATGACTTTTTGGTTCCTAGCCTTTCTCACCCTGTCTATCCTGGCGCCTGTGGTCTTGGTGTCTATGGCGTCTCTTATCTTCTCAATTACATTTTCCCCGGTGTTTTTGGGGTCTGTTGAGGAGATAATGAGGGTGTGATTAGGCCTTAGACTGGGTGAGGGAGGCTTGGCAGCCATCTTGGCGTAGGTGGGTTTCGTCTCTGCCGATGCTCTTTGGTGTTGTTCGGTGTGAGCTGGGAGTGGCCGGTCCGTAGTGTTCAAGTCTGCCACTCCCTTCTGTATTGAGGCCAGTACTTGTTTCACTTCCTCCACCGCCATTTCTGTCTCGATATTCGGCACTGGAGGTGCCGGTTCTTTCGAGCACTTATCTTGCAGCGAGCGGAGGTCTGACCTCATTATCTCTATGTTTTCAGAGATCGGCTTGAGGTGGGGCTCTAGGTCCAGTGGAGGTTGGGGTGGTGGTGGGACGCACGTCGGTCTCTCAAGGACTTTTTTGATCAAGTTCCTTACTTCCTTGATCTGCCCCCTAAGCGCAGAGACTTCTGACGGCTCCGGGAGTTGGTGTTGGGCAGGGAGTTCTGGCACTGACGGTGGGGCTTTGATGTTTTCCCCGAGACTTTCCACTGTTCTCCGGAGGGCATCAAGTTGGTTAGAGATGCTTTTCGTGTGGGTGTCGAGCCTGTTTATGCCCGCCTCTATGTCGACCCACTGTTTGGCATCTGATACCTCCGGTTGGGCTTTCTCGTGGGAAATCCCGGCGCCCAGTGCTTCAATGGCCTTTTTTACTTCCTTTATCCCCCTGAAGGGTTCCTCGGTCTCGTAGCCTAGCCAGCTGCGTATGGCCTTGGTCTCCTCCAGGGTACCCGAGATGTCTTCCCTCGCTATTCTCACCTGTTCCGCCAAGCCCTGCTTTAGGGCTAGCATCTCCTTGGTGTGAGCTCTCTCGGCACTTAGAAGCTCCTGTGCGTGCCTCGAGAGAGCTCTCTCCAAGTTGAGCTTATGGCGGGCCCGTGAGTCAGCGAGGGACAACACCCGTTCATAAAGGCCTTGAAGGCATTCCAGTGTCGTGGCCTTGATATCCCGCCTTATGTTTCCCCCCTCTTCGATGGCATCCTTGCCCCGCTGCAAGAATTCGTTCGCCTCCCGGGTCTCCTCGCTCATACACGCTCCGGACATTCTTCTCCCCATCTGTGGAGACGAGATGAGGCTGTGTCTCCTACTTGGGTGAATGTCCGAGTTGACGGACGAGTTATCTCCATCCCCGAAGTCCGCCATGCTGGGTGTAGCGGAGCGCCTACTCAGCTCGGTTGCTGCCTCAAGATGTGCCGCGACGTGTTCCACCGAGGAGGAAGTAGAAACAGATCCCTCTGTTGCAGAGGTTTGTTTCTGCCTCCTCCTCGGCGGGTCCGCGGACCTGTCCTTGACGGCTGCATCGGACTTATCTTTGGGCGCGTCCGTGTTGCGGGGCGATGTCTTTCCGAGTTTCTCCGAAGCCAGCGACGTCGCCGCGGCGACCTTTGACAACACTTTCTCCCGAAGAGATCTTGACGTCTTAGGCTGTGCAGCGGAGTCTGAGGCCTTCTTTTGAACTCCAGACATGGTGTAGGGGGAGGGACAGAATACAACAGCAGAAGTCGAAAGAACAGCAAGGAAGGATGGCACAAATAAACACGTTAAAAGGTAGATTACTCTAAACAAGATTATTGACACAGGAAATGCAGTTTGTTTTGAAGAGGGACTTAATCTAAGAGATTAGTGTTCGCATCCAAAACGGACCAGTTTCCGCAAGTAGCACCTGCTCACAAGTTGACACATGCACCAGCCTCGCCTTCCTCAACCGTTGTTTGGGAAGATGACGACCCGGTACACAATGCCACCACTTGCCGAAACTTTTCCTGGTGAGCTTGACCGATGTGAATGCGATCACCAATCTTAGGAGATCTTAACTGCTAGCTTACTCTAACACAGTTGATACAGTTTAAGAGATTAATACAATTAGGAAATGCAGTTAGTTTAAAGAGGGACTTTATCTAAGAGATTAGTGTTCGCATCCAAAACGGACCAGTTTCCGCAAGTAGCACCTGCTCACAAGTTGACACATGCACCAGCCTCGCCTTCCTCAACCGTTGTTTGGGAAGATGACGACCCGGTACACAATGCCACCACTTGCCGAAACTTTTCCTGGTGAGCTTGACCGATGTGAATGCGATCACCAATCTTAGGAGAGCTTACCTCCTAGCTTATTCTAAACACAGTTAATACAGTTTAAGAGATTAAAACAGTAAGTTTTTTTTTTTTTTTTTTTTTTTTTTTAATTTATGGACTCACTTGATGACTTTGTCCTTTGATGCTGGAGTACAACGCGCTTCAGAGCCTGGAGATGTTGGGCTCTGCGTGGTGGTGCTTCTGGGTTTCTTCGGTGGGGGACTGCCTGGTGCGATGACGGAAATTGCCTATTCTGCCGGGGCCAATTTGTTGTGCTCGTTCTCCCGATTCCAACGACCCCAAACACGGGGGGTTTATGTTGAGCGGTTACCGAGTTATGGCTCGCGGGGGTGAGGTCAACCTCGGGGGGGGGGGGGGGATTTCGGGGGCGGGTTGGGGGGTGGGGGGGTTGGGGGGGTGGGGGGGGTTGGGGGGGTCGGGGGGTTGGGGGGGTTGGGGGGGGGGGTCGGGGGGTTGGGGGTCGGGGGGTCGACGGGTCAGGGGGGGTTGCTGTGGAGTGAAGGGGTGCGGTGGGGTAAGGCGTAGGGGGTGCGGGGAGCTTGGTCGGATAGAGAGGTTGGGTGTTGGGGTAGGTCAGGTCGATCGACTCGACCTATTGGCTTCCAACGCGCGGGGGCAGGGTGGGGGGGGGTGTCGAGGGGGTGCGGATGGCTGTGAAGAGGAGGGGTGTAAAGAGGGCTGGTGATCCCGGTTCAGGCGAACCCAAACACGGTGGGTCTAGGAGGAGCGGTTAAGGAGATCCCTCGAGGTTACCTGATGATGGTAATTCTTCAGGAGGGCGAAGTCCTCAGCTGCTCTGCCAATGCGTTGAGGAGTCTTAGGGCCGTCTTCGAAGTCGTCACGGTGGTCCGATGTTGTTTGAGATACTAACCTCGCTTTTTGAAGCACATGCGAGCACGTGGTGACCGCGTGGTTTTGTCACTGCTTTTTCAGTTAATATCTCAGGTTCCCGTGATCGGATCTTGGAAATTTTTTCTTCTCCAGACAGATCTTTATGACGACTGCGTGGATATTAAAATGGCTTTTTGGACTCACTGTTTTGCTTGGCTCTATTGAGGGTCAAAGTCTTCGCCTTCCTGCTCCTGAACCCTTGGTTATACAGACTTGCGCACACGAATCCTGGCGAGTCACACACTTGTTTAGACCACAGAATCACTTTTAGACGCGTAGCTCAAAAAAAACCTAATTTTAGGATTTTTTTCCGCGGAGCTGATGTTATTTCGGTCGTGTTTCGACGTGTACTGGTTAGGTTAGGTTAGGTTAGGTTAGGTTAGGTTAGGTTTTTTTTTTTTTTTTTTTTTTTAATATACCCTAGATCCTCCCACAAGATGGGAGCCTTTGTTTTCTATCTTTTCTTTTCATACCATTTCTCGCGTTTATCCTTCAACAGTCTTTCCTCATACTTTATCTTTCTCATATTCATCCTCTTTTGTCCTGATTGGTGGGATGCCAATCCTATATCCTACTCGTCTTATTTATTTACATATTTTCTTACAACTAGTTGACTCAGGGGTTACAATAATTGTTGACAAATAGGTCTTTTGTTTGGATCGTTACAGATTTTTCTTACATCTATTTACATGCTTTCTTGTGCCTAATGTACATAGCTTATAAACTTAATTATAGGATTGTACATTGTATTATTACTTTTTATTTTTACATATTGCCTTACTTGCTACGTTTATACAAAAATCTAAAAACTTATGACATATTTCCATATTTGCTACAATTATACCTAAGTTTTCTAGTGTTATATTTACATTTAGCTCTTGTTCGATATTATATCGGCTGTAACCGTAAATAGGGCATTTCGTTATTATGTGCCGAGCGCTTTCCTCAATTTGCGGGTCGCAAGAGCATGCCGGATTCTCCTTGCACTTGAACCGATGCAGATACGAGGAGAATCCGCCATGGCCTGTCATGATTTGCGTGACAATGGGATCAATTTTTATTTTCCTTACGAGAGGATACGCTTTTATAGCGTCTGGAAAATATACTTTAGTGGTCGAGGCCGTATCACCACTTGTGTAGCGCCGGTTCCACTCGTCAACCGACTCCAAACGAATTTGCCGCTTGACGAATGAGACCGGGCATTTACCATAATCCGGCTTGGTTTTCAGTCGCAATGCTGCGCTTTTTGCGAGTTCATCCGCCCGTTCGTTCCCCTCCAATCCTGCGTGCGCCTTTATCCAGAATAAGTTTAGGATTTTACCAGTTTTTGCAATTTTGGATAAATTGGCTCTGGTTTTTATTGCAAGAGGATGGAGGGAAACGTTACGTACTATGGTTTCGAGCGCAGCACGGGAGTCGCAGAAGATATTGCAAACGGTTGTTTTGCTGCGAAGTGCCTGAAGCGTCGCTTCCGATAGAGCTAACAATTCAGCCTGATACACTGTGCAGCACTGCTGCAGTTTAAACTTGCGGGTACTCGTCTCCGCGCCATTAGTCCATAAGGATAATGCCGCGCCGACTTTCCCCTCTAGTTTACTTCCATCGGTGTAAATTTCCAGACCGTTATTGGAATACTGTTGCAGTGCTGCGCTGTCTTCCAAGCATGTGTATTGCGACACCATTTGTTCCGCGGGATGTACAATATCACCAAAGGCCACAGGCCCTTCCATCTCCCGGTCTCCTACTATTCGCAGGGAGTGACCTTTCTTTATTTCATAAAGCAAGGCTGCTTCCCTGACTCTGATGTCTAGAGGAAGCAGCCCTGCGAGTAGTAGTGCGGAATTTAATGAAACGGTCCTGTAGGCCTTGATGATCTTTTGCACAAATCCGCGTTGAACCGCGTCCAGTTGTTTACGGATACCTATTTTGTTTGTTGCTGGCGCCCACACACTGGCCGCATATAGTATTGTCGGCTCGACCACTGCTGTATATATTACCCTAATTACTTCCGGATGTAGTCCCCAGTGTATCTTGGCGGCTCTGGACAATTGTTGGTAAAAGTTTAGGGCTTTCCGGCATACGTTTCCGACGTGCGTGTTGAACGTTAATTTATCGTCAATCGTTACCCCCAATACTCTGATTTCTTTAGACATGCCAATGCCGATGCCGCCCATGCTCAGGCGTGGTGTGTCGTATTTAAGCCTCCTTGTGATGATCATAGCCTGGGTTTTATGTAGGGCAAATTTCAGCTTGTTACGGACACCCCACGCCTGAACATAGTCAAGCGCGGCATTGGCTCTTCCTTGGACTTCTTCGGTCGATTTACCGTCTATGAGCAGGACGATATCATCCGCAAACGCCTGGCCATAGTCTCCCCGCCTCTCAAGTCCTTTTAACAAAGGATCGAGTATCAGATTCCAGAGTATTGGGCCTCCGATTGATCCTTGTACGCAGCCTTTATTTGTCCGCTTTTCGTATTCCTCTCCGGCGTATCGAACTTTGACTTTCCTATTGCTCAAGTAACTATCGAGAACCCTTCGAATGTTGACTGGGCATTCTTCTTCGGCAAGACGGACTTTAATAGCCGGCCACCAGGCGCTATCGAAGGCTCCCTCTATATCCAAGGATATCAGTATTATTATCCTTTTTTCTTTCAGTTTACCGTGTATGTACTGTGTAAGGTTATAGAGGGAGTCTTCGGTGCTTCTCTGGGGCATAAATCCGTACTGGTTTCGACTTATCTTTGGTACTAGATAGTACTTCATTCGAGCTACCAGCATCTTCTCGAATACTTTTCCCAGCACCGGTAGAAGCCCTATTGGTCTGTACGCTTTCGGGACCGTGTACTTATCTTTGCCAGGTTTTCGAAGAACTATGACGGTGGCTACTTTCCAAGTGTGTGGAAAGTAAGATTTCTCCATGCATTTATTCAGTAGTGCCAGGAATAGGTTGGGGTCACTGTTAATGGCTCTTTTGCAAATATCTGCGGTGAGACCGTCATCTCCGGGGGCTTTTTTAGGGTTGAATGTTTCAATCGCTGTCTGAAGTTCAGTCTTTGTAAAAGGCGGATCGCATAACTCATTATGTTTTCCGACATTCACTTGTCCTGCTTTCGCTCTGGTAAGACGGTGCTCCTCATTGTCGCTCTCTTCGAGGTCTTCCGGATAGAAAGTTTCTGCAAGAAGCTTTACGGAACCTTTTGCGTCCAATGTGGTGCCTCCGTCTTCCAAGGGCAGATCCTCTTCCCTTCTCTTCGTTCTGTTCAAAACCCTGTAGATCCCATCCCAGACTCCCTCCCTATCCTGTTTTCTACAAAACTCCTTCCAACTACTAATTTGGGCCTTTTGTGCCTCCGACTCATACTCATTTTTCTTTTTCAGGTACTCGTCGACGACCTTCGCTCTACGGACCGGTGCTGCGCAGCGGATTCGATGTTTCCTGGTGGTGACTTCTTTCTTCATCTCTTCGAGCTCCTTGGACCACCACGGAATCGTAAGTACTTCAGTATTTTTCTTTTTAGGCATTGATTGAGTGCATGCATGTGTAATAATTTTAGTGTAATTTGTAATTGCTTCTTCTAATGTTTCTTCCGAATTTATCTGTTGTACTTCTTCTATTGTTAGTTTTAAATCTGATTTTAATTGATTAAGTTTCTCATGAAACTGTTGCCAATTTGCTTTTTTAGTATTAAATAGCCTGGTTGTTCTAACTACACTCAAGCCTTTAGATTTTTGCAGTCTAATACTAAAGGCGATTCCGTTGTGGTCCGAGCTCGTGAGATTCTCTTCGACCTTCCAGTCCTCCACCAGGTCTAACATGTCGGTAGAACAAGCGGTGACGTCGACGTAGCTGTGGTACCTTTGTCCCCCCCGGATGGTATCAAATGTTGGTATGTCGCCTGAGTTTAGCACGTGTAAATCCATATCAGTAAGTGTTTCTGCCATGTCTTTGCCTCTATTGTCAATGACAGGGCTACCCCACCAGCTGCTCTTTGCGTTAGCGTCGCCACCTATTATTATTTTTGCAGATCCCGTCATGTTGTTAATTTTATCCAGATGTTCTAGATATTGTCCTAGGGGCTGGTCTGGCTCGAAGTAATAAGACACCAGCGTGATCTTCCAGGTACCAACTTGGACTCCCACCACAACGATGTTGTTTGTGGTGAGTTCCGGGTACTGCACTATGTCGAGGCTTTGGTCAAAAACAACTATGGCCGCCTTAACAGTCCCTTCTCCTATGTTAGTACTCTGAAAGATCCTTACGCCACGGTGATTCCTCACACTTCGAGCCCCGCCCACGTAGGGCTCTTGTAGGAGCGCTACTGCTACCTTGCGCTTATCACCTTCTATCAACAACTCTTCTGTCGCTAATCTCTTTCGCTGGAGGTTGGCTTGCAGGATTTTATAAGGCACAACTTTAGCAGTACGCTATGCTTGATCTGGCTAGCACATCCCACTTTCGCCTTACCTGGCACTCCTGGCTGAAGGCGTTGTGGTCCACTTTATGCAACTTCGATTTGACGCAGTTAATACAACTAGGTACCGCGCCGGCCAGCCACTCTGCACATTCAGTCCGCATATGTTGTCCACCACAGTGGCTGCACACATCCACCGCATCGTGGCAGAATCGACGACTGTGTCCATACCCCAAACAACGCGAGCATTGAATGAGGGGGGACTGGTCTGCGACTCTGACCCTCTGCAAGTCAATGTGTGCAGCCCCTGCGTTGGTTAGACGCTGCCATATGAATGGTGACACTCTTAGGACTATGTGAGCCGTCAGAGGGTTTCTTGCTCTCCTTCGGAAACGCACCTCTATCCTATCTTCCTCTTTGCTCATCTTTTCGAGGAGATTGCTATTCTGCTCTCTTAATGCTTTCACAATAGCCTCATCAGAGTTCTTCTGAAGGACGTCAAACATCACAATAAGAGGGTCCTTGTTTTGTATCTCCTCTACTTGGAGTTGTTGTGCCCTTTCCGTTATTCTTTCTTTAACTTTTTTGATATCGTCCTTATTCCTGCATCCCACTATTACCTTTCGGTCCTTTGCTTTACGAACTTTATCTACCTTTATCCAGCCATCTGTTGCATTAACCGCATCCCTTATCCTATCTATAACCTGCTCGCCACTTTCAGTCTCATCTTTAGAGGTTATCACTACTGAGTGTAGTGCCGTGTGCTGCTGGAGGTTTCTTTCGCTGCAGCCGGACACCGCACTAGCGTATGTGGTCGCCTTCAGGACACTCTGATGGTCGTCAAGTTTGGTGTTTAGTGCTTCCATTCTAGAGTTATTTTCCTGAATGAGCTTTCGGTTTTCCTCTAGTGCTTTGACCAGTATCTCGTGTCCAGGGTCCGTATTAGAAGGTGGGGTCAGTAAGGAGGAGACAGATTGTTCCTCATTTTCATTTCTCACTTTTTGCGCACCAGCATGTTTCTCAGCTTTTTTCTCCGCTTCAGATTCCCTGACCAGTTCGTAAAGGCGGATAATGGTAGCAAGTACCCCTTCCTTGATCTCCGTTTTGACTCGGGAGCTGTTCAGGTGAAGCTTTCCTTTAGTTAGGTTTGCCTTCGCTTCAGCCAACCTGTTCGCATAGACAGCTTTTGGTGGAGGGCTCCTGGGTACTTTCCTTAACGGTTTTAGGGAAGCCTTATCAGGGACTGCTGGCGAGGTCTCTATAGGAGTCGGAGAGATTCTGCCTGACTCCCATTCTCCTATGCTTGTTCGCACCCTGGATTGGGTGGGGCCTGCCTGCTCTTCCTGTGTGGAGAGATGGCTTGCGTCATTCGACTTTTTAGCCGGAGTTCTCGTTGCAGCATACATTATTGAAGAGGCACGTCGATTTTATACGCAAGAAGGACTAACGACGGGAATGATGAGGGTATACGTAAATCAAATTTGTATAAGTATAACAATATAAATGTTACACAAAAATATATTGCCACTAGTGTGGCTGTCACTTGGAGGGTGTTACGTCTGTAAAGGGACGTAACGATCAGGTACTCAGTCAGTGTATATATTATAATATAATTTTCAAATATGAAACGTCAACAAAGATAATATATATAAATAAAAATAAAAAATAAAAATTTTATAAGAAATTTATAATAAAATTGTAATTTTTTGTGTCAATTTGTCGCTTACGGACGTCCAAAAGGGGACGTCGTCAAATAAGTCAAGAGACTCTGCACGCAATAAACGAATATCCCTTACAGGGGTGCCTGAAGCATTTATTCACAAATTTAAATAAAATAAAATAACTTTTGTAAAATTCTTTTACAAAAATTTTGTCGACTTGTTTTAAGAGTAGAAACAATCTGTAGAGTCCCTTAATCACGTTAATAAAAACAAAAATATTTGAAAAAAATATTTTCGAAAATTTTTCAAAATATTTTTTTTTAAATTTTTTAGGTCAAAATTTATTTTTAAATTGCTTCAATGTAATACCTTGAGCATACAAAGTATGTTCAAGTCTCGCTCAAAAAACGTCTAAAATGTACCGTTTCCGAGATACAGCGTGTTTTCGAAAATATTTTCAAATTTTTTAAAAACTCAAAAATTTATAGAAATTTATATTTATTAAGAACCTTCAGCATACTTCGTATGTTGAAGGCGCTGTGAAAAACGGGCTAAAACGCACCGTTTCTAAGTTATGAGGGTTTTGAGAAAAATATATTTGCAAAATTTTAATTTTGTCCGGAAAAATTTTGAAAAATTTAGAATTAAAATTAAAGCAAACTTAAAATACCCATTACCATGGGTATTTGAAGGTGCTGTCAAAAATTTGCTAAAATGCTTAGTTTTCGAGATATTTACATAATAAGATTTCTAAAATTAATAACTTAAAAACTATACACAGGAAAAATCTAAAATTTAGCACTAAAATAAAATTCACTATAGTCTATCTAACAATATTTTAAAAATATGGTGTCACCGATCTTGATAAAGAAATATGAATTTTCAAAATTTGACGAAATTTTCGAAATCTTATAACTTCGCCGAGGGTAGTCCGAATTTGACGTTCGAGGTGTCTGGTATCTGGCCTTTGCAAGACGAACGATATGTCGTACAAGGATAGGTTCGATGTGCCCTGGAAGTAGGACCACGTGGCCACGTGGTTCTTGGTTTTCCGTTTATAACTTGGCGAGTTCGCACCAGAAAAATCTGGGACTCAGCAAATATGTGGTACTCCAAGAGGCGCACCCAACACCAAAATAAAAAGTGGGTGTTACCGCGACTAATCGAGCAGCGTTCAGCTCAGAAGAAAAAGTTTAAGGTTATTTACCAGTTTTTCGTAAATAACTCACTGGAAATCCATCCGATTTTTATGCACTAAACACTGTTTTGTAGCACTCGTGATTCCGCACACTTTGATATATAGCACTTGTAAATACGCGCACTTTTGGTTAGGTTAGGTTTTTTTTTTTTTTTCTTTTTTTTTTTTTCCTGCTCGACCCTCCAACGAGGTTGGAGATTTTCCTATGCTGTCTACGCTTTCATACAAGTTCTCGCTAATACGCTGTGTACAGATGACCTTTCATTCTTCATACTATTCTTTCTTGCGTCCATCCTCATTCATGCTGTTATTGGTGGGATGCCAATTCTTATGCCCTACTCTAATCTAGCTAGATTTGTTTTTTATTTTCATTTATTACTTAGGGTTTTTACATTTTATAAGTAACTATACACAACAGGGTCTATTTAGTTGTTACAAATTTCTTATTACTATACTTATTTCTACTATATTGTTATAGATGCACATATTATATATGCTTAAATATATAAGAGTACATACAATTTTTACGACTTATTTCTTATTACTACTTTACTTATAATCAACTTACAATACTTAAGAAACTTACTTCTAATTTTTACATCTTCCATTATTTGACATATATTTCTTACATTTATTTCATAATCTATTTCCTGTTCACAGTCAAAACGTTGTTTGCCGTATATAGGGCACTCCGTGATAACGTGTAGAGCACTCTCTTCAGACGTTTGGTCACATTTACATGCTGGACTCTCCTTGCACCGGAAACGATGCAGGTACGAGGAGAACCCACCATGCCCGGTCATTAACTGTACTATTATAGGCTCAAGATGTATTTTCTTTACAACGGGATATGCTTTTATGGCGTCAGGAAAGAATGCCTTGGTTGTAGATGCAGTTTCTTCCGTTTTATAGCGCCGGTTCCATTCGTCAAGCGACTCCGTTCGGATTTGTCGCTTGACGAATGAGACCGGACACTTGTCGTAGTTCGGTTTGGTTTTCAAACGCAAAGCTGCATCCTTTGCTAACTCGTCCGCTCTTTCATTTCCCTCCACTCCTGCGTGTGCCTTGATCCAGAATAATTCCAGGGATTTTCCTTTTTTATTAATTGAATTTATATTATCTCTAGTTTTCACTGCTAGGGGATGGAGGGAAATGTTGTTTACTACCGTCTCGAGAGCAGATCTTGAGTCGCAAAAGATGCTGCATTTTGACGACTTATTGCGGAGTGCTTGGCCAGTGGCCTCTGACAATGCAAGTAATTCCGCCTGGTACACGGTGCAGCTCTGCTCCAACTTAAACTTGCGGGTACTCACCTCAACGCCATTGTCCCATAAGGACAATGCCGCGCCGACTTTCCCCTCAAGCTTACTGCCGTCAGTGTATATGCTCAGGCCATTGTGGTTGTATTGTTGCAGTGCTGCACCGTCCGCCAGGCATGTGAATTGCATCTTTGCCAGTTTGGCTGGGTGTACAGTTTCACTAAAGGCTACAGGCCCCTCAATCTCGCGGTCTCCTACTACTTGCGTGGCGTACCCTTTCTTTGTTTCATAAAGTAGAGCTGCTTCCCGGATTCTAATGTCCAAGGGAAGCAACCCCGCAAGCAGTAGCGCTGAGTTGAGTGACACTGTGCGATAAGACTTAATAATTTTCTGTGCAAACCCTCTCTGCACTGCATCTAATTGTTTCCTGACGCTGATTTTATGGGTTGCCTGTGCCCACGCGCTTGCGGCGTACATAATCGTCGGCTCTACCACCGCTACATATATGGATCGAATGACTTCGGACTGTAGTCCCCAGTTTATTTTTGCGGCTCTTGAAAGTTGTTTGAATAAATTGACAGCCTTACGACAGACGTTTGCAGCGTGCGTGTTAAAAGTGAGTTTGTTGTCGATGGTGAGTCCCAGCAGCTTGATCTCGTTTACTATGGCAACATTGATCCCGCCCATGGTCAGGCGTGGTGTGTCATATTTCAGTTTTCGTGTAACTACCATAGCACTTGTTTTGTGTGGAGCGAATCTCAGTTTATTTTTGACACCCCACGCCCTTACATGTTCGAGAACGATATTGGCACGTTCTTGTATGATTGAAGCTGATTCCGCATCGAACACCAAAACCACATCGTCCGCAAACGCCTGATTATATACTCCTTTCTCTTCCTGTTCTACTAGGAGTGGGTTGAGTATCATATTCCAGAGTATAGGCCCGGCAATAGAGCCCTGGACGCACCCTTTGTCATTTTGTTTTTCATATTCGTGTCCTGCATAACGTACTTTAACTCTTCGGTCGCTGAGATAGCTTTCCATAGTTTTCCTCAGGTTTAATGGACACTCTTCCTCCGCCAAACGTACTTTAATGGCTGGCCACCAGGCACTGTCGAAGGCTCCCTCTATATCCAAAGAGACCATCGTGACAATCTTTTTCTGGTCTAATTTTGTTTTAATATGCTGTATTAAGGTATAGAGGGAGTCTTCGGTGCATCTCTGGGGCATAAAGCCGTATTGGCGGGGGCTTATTCGTGGTACTATATGGTGTTTCAGACGTGCCACGAGCATCTTCTCGTAAACTTTTCCCAACACTGGGAGGAGCCCTATCGGTCTATAGGATTTTGGGACGGTATATCTATCCTTCCCCGGTTTCCTCAGTATCACCACAGTTGCCTTCTTCCACACTTTTGGAAAATAGTTGCGCTCTAGGCATTTATTTAGTAGAGCTAAGAATAGTTCAGTGTCGCTTTTAATTGCTCGGCTGCATATGTCTGCGGTTAAGCCATCCTCGCCCGGAGCTTTTTTCGGATTAAAAGCGTTGATTGCCAAAAGGAGCTCGGTCTGCGTAAACGGTGGATCGCAAGTTTCACCTTGCTCTCCACCGTTTACTCTCTCCGCACGCTCCCTTGTCAGTCGATGTTCATCACTGTCATCTTCCGTTGTGTCATCTGGGTAGAAGGTATTTGCGAGTAGTCTCGCTGATCCTTCCGCATCCAATACTGTTCCATTTTCTTCAAGTGGCAGGTCTTCACCTCTACTTTTCGTTCTACTGATAACCCTATAGATACCGTCCCAGACGCTCTCCCTGTCCTGTTTTCCGCAGAACTCCTTCCAACTTTCGACTTGGGCTTTCTGTTCCTCTAACTCATAATCTGCTTTCTTTTTCAGATATTCTGCGACGACCTTGGCTCTTCGTACCGGCGCAGCACATCGGATCCTGTTCTTCCTGGTGGTGACTTCTTTTTTCATCTTTTCCAGCTTCGCGGACCACCACGGAATTGTAAGTACCCCTTCACTTTTCTTTTTTGGTATAGATTTATTGCATGCTACTGTTATTGATTTTGTTAATTTTACTGTTGCTAATTCTAAATGTTCGTTGCTGTTTATGTTAATAATTTTGTCTAGTGTTAGTTCATTTTCTATGTTCAATTGGTTGAGTTTCAAATGAAACTCATCCCAATTTGCCTTGCAAGTATTGTATACCCTCGTTGTTCTTTTAATTTTAATTCCCTTTGATTTTTCTAGCAAAATATTGAAGGCAATTCCGTTGTGGTCCGAGCTCGTGAGACCTTCTTCTACAGTCCAGTCCTCCACCAGGGCCAACATATCCGCTGAGCAGGCCGTCACATCGACAAAGCTATGATATCTCTGTCCTCCCCTTATGGTGTCGAAAGTTGGTGTGTTGCCAGTGTTGAGCACCTGTAAGTCCAGTTCGTCTAGTATCCCAGCCATATCCGTACCTCTTGGGTCTATTTTTGGACTACCCCACCAAGTATTTTTCGCGTTAGCATCGCCACCGATCAGCAGCCTCCGAGACCCTGTCTTGCGGGTGATTGCTGATATGTGTTCCAAGTATGGCCCTATGGGTTGGTCTGGCTCAAAATAATATGATACCAGCGTGATCTTCCAGGCTCTGGTTTGGATTCCCACCACGACGATGTTGTTCGTGGTGAGTTTTGGGTACTGCGTGATGTCTAGGCTATTGTCAAAAATGACTATAGCCGCCTTAACTGACCCTTCTCCTTGTTCAGAGCTCTGGAAGACCCTTACGCCCTGGTAATTTTTCATACATTTTGCCCCTCCCACATAGGGTTCCTGGAGAAGTGCAACCGCAACTTTCCTCTGCTTTGCTTCGATCAGGATCTCGGTGGTTGCCAGCCTCTTCCGTTGAAGATTTGCTTGCAGAACTTTGTATGGGGTGCCTTTAGCAGTATGCCACAGCTGATCTTGCTAGACTCTCCCATCGTTGTCTGACAGGGCATTCGTTGCTAAATGAGTTGTGGTCTGCTTTGGTCAACTTTGCTTTGATGCAGTTCACGCAACTCGGGGGCCCATCCGCAAGCCATTCCGGACAGTTTGTCCGCAGATGCTGACCACCGCAGTGGCTGCAAATGTCGACTGTGTCACGACAGAATCTCCGACCATGCCCGTATCCCAAACAACGCGAGCATTGTATAAGGGGGGATTGGTCGGCTACTGTGATTCTTTGAAGGTCTATACGAACAGCCCCTGCGTCAGTCAGCCGTTGCCAAAGGATCGGCGAGACCCTTGCGACCACATGCGCAGTAATAGGGTTCCTCGCTTTGCGCCTGAATCGTATCTCGATTCGATCATCTTCCTTGTTTAGTCCCTGTAGCATTTCTTTGTTCTGTACCCTAATTGCCCTCATAATGTCCTCGTCAGTATTATTCTGAAGAACTCCATAGAAAACGACTAGCGGGTCTTTATTCTTGACTTCTTCAGCAGTGAGGTGGCTTCCCTTGCCATTTATTTTCTCCTTAACCTTCCTCATTTCTTCCGCGTTTTTGCATCCCACTATTACCTTTCTGTCTTTTGCTTTTCTTATTTTATCCACTACTACTTCCCCTTCTGTTGCCTTAACTGTTTTCCGAATCCTTTCCAATACCTCTTCTCCACTTTCCGTTTCATCCTTGGATATTACCACCACCGAGTGAAGGGTCGCAGGCTGCGCGAGTTTCTTCGCACTACCAGCGGCCGCTACACTCGCGTAGGTGGTCTTCTCCAGGGCTTTCTTATGATTCCCTAAGTCGTCCTTCAGATCAGCCATGGCTGTGCAGTTTTCTTGTATTAAACGGCTGTGTTCCTGTAGCATTGAATACAGCTTTTCTTGAAGAACGGAGGGCTCCACCGCAGGTGGAGGAGGAGGAGGAGGAGGCTTGACATTTACTTCCACGGGATTATTCTGCCCCTTGGGTAGTCCTTTTCCCGTTCTTTCTGCCTCTGACTCCTTGAGGAGCCGAAAAAGTGTATCGAGTGCCTCTATCGCGGCTTCCTTCTTTTCGGTCTTCATGGTTTTCGAGCTGCTGAGGTTGATTTTCCCTTTGGTAAGGGCAGCCCTTCCCTCAGCAACTCTACTTACTCGATATGTTATTGCGCTTTTAGGGACTTCCGATACTATATTCATGGTAACTTGCTCAGGAGGCACAGGATTTGCATCTACCTTTGGTGGGATAGTTACTGTCGTGTTGAGGGCTGGAGATATTCGGCCTGTCTCCCACTCGCTGATGCTAGTTCTGACATTAGTCTGAGTGGGCTCTGCCTGTACCTGTACTACATCGGCTTCAGGCGATTTCTTGACCGGGGTGCGAGTAGCAGCGAACATTATCAATCAGTTGGGGGTCGTGTCAATGTATTTAATATATTTAAAGTTGTAAAAGTTGTAAAAGTTGTAAACAAATAACAAACAAAACAAAACACGAATGAACAAATAAAATAAAATAACGATAGTAATATAAAATAATTTGGTAAAAATATATTTTCCCACAGGGAAAGTCAGTTAAATTTTGTTGAGGTCGAGAGTGCTCACGACGTATCCGCAGAGTTGTCACAGAAAGGTGACAGTTTGTGTAATATTTTATGTCCTTAAGTTACGTCAGTTAATTAAGGTACCGACTGAGTACCTATGTTACGATTTTACAATTTATAGTCTAAAGTTATGTCACACAAAAAATTTTTCAAAATATATTTTTATACATAAATGAGACAAAACTGTCTTATTTGTCGAAATAATGTGCTGTTAATGCTCTAAAATACGTTTGTTTGTCCAAATAAACAAGCTGAAATTTTTCAAAATTTTGAAAAATTTTTCCAAAATTTTTCCAAAAAAAATTTTGAAATTCTAATTAGCTCAAACTATACCTTAGAATACTAAGATACTCATAAATGCTCCGAAAAAACCTCCAAAAATATTTTATTTCGTTTCATAAAAATTTTTCCAAATATCCAAAATTAGTTGAAAAAAATTTCCAAAATATTACTGACTTATTAAGGAGTTATCTTAAAAATCCACTCTTCAGTGGATTTTGAAGGTGTCGTCAAAATTGACCTATCTCTTATAGTTTTCGAGATATTTGAATTATAATAATAATAATTTTAATATCTCGAAATTCGCCGGAAAAAAAAAAAATTTTAAAATTCTAAATATGAAAAAACAAATTGCCTTAAAATCCAATTACTATTGGATTTGAAGGTGCTGTCAAAATTGAGCTATCTATTATACTTTCCGAGATATTTGAATTCTAATAATAATAATTTTAATTTATCGGAATTTAACGGAAAAAATTTTAAAATATTTTAAACACAAAAACAAATTACCTTAAAAATCCAATTACTATTGGATTTTGAATCTTTTGTCAAAATTAAGCTATCTGTTATATTTACTGAGATATTAAATAAATAAATATATAAAAATAAAAGAAAAATTTATAACTCCGAAACTATCAATGAGAAAAATCTGAAATTTTGTATATGTGTTAAACTAAATATAACTAATTTTTTAAAGTCCAAAAATAGGGGTGTTACCGATCTCTTTTCACAGATAAAAAATGTTGAATTTTTGGAAAATTTTCAAAAACCTGTATCTCCTTGGTGCGTAGTCCAATTTTTGTGTCCGAGGTGTCTGGTGATTGGGCTTCTTGAGGCGCACGAGGTCCTGTTATCAGATGTGGTAAAATCTTCTCAGAAGTCAGACCACGTGGCCACGTGGTTTCAGGTTTTTCAATTGTAGCTCAGCGAGTTTCAACCGGAAAAATCCGAAACTCAGCTGAAATGTAGTCCTCCACGTGGCGCACCCCAAGGTGGAATAAAAAGTGGGGGTGACCGCGACTGATCGTGCAGCGTTCAGCTCCGAAGAAATTTTCGAGGTTATTTTTCGGTTTTCCGTTAATAACTTCGTGGAAAACGGTCCGATTTTCTTCGTTTTTGCACTGTTTTGTAGCACTCACGGTAACGCACACAACGATATATCGCACTTGTATATTCGCGCACTTTTGCCTATTTTTACGATTTTTCGACCGCGGAACGGCTTATTTTCGTGGCGCTCGGGACGGAGGTTGGAGCGGGACTGGGTTAGGTTAGGTTAGGTTAGGTTAGGTTAGGTTAGGTTGGGGGAGCCCCCAAGTGTCTACAGGTACGTCCTCGTCGTCTCCCCTGGACCCCGTCCTGACCCCGGTAACGCAGGTGGCAGGCGGGTGACTAAATCCTGTATTGTACTATACTTGGTTGTGAGGTGAATTCGGTAGAATGTCGAAGCCATTGAGAGATGCGTCTGGGAGGTTTATTAAAGGCCCTTCTCAGGGCCACCTCTCAGATACAGATACCACGGAGGAAGTGGTCGTTGTGGACGTCCACGATGACGTTGTCTCGGCTGACCCCGTCGTCGAGAATGGAAAAGGCCCTTCTCAGGGCCAGTCTGAGGAGTCAGACATGGATACCGCGTCCTGCGGTGTTCAGTCTGCACTCGGAGATGGACGTAAGCGGCCGTCTTCTTCGTTCTTCGTGCCTGGATATTTAGGTTCGGACACGGAGACCGAAGAGACTGTGGCCGCCAAAGTCAGCACGGCGAGGAGAGGAAGGGTGAGGGGCACCAAGGCGGGCCATTCGCGCGAGGAGTTCCTCAAGCCTGCTCCGGGGTCGGATAAAGAGCTGGAGAATATACTGCGTGGCAGGCAGTACAGACAGGGGACTGTTGTCGTCACTGACGACAACACTACCGACGGCAATGAGTCTGATGCCGCCGCAAGGGCCGATATCAGCATACTGAACGCGCAGGAGCTGAGAGCGCATGCGGGCGAAGGATTGGCCAGCATCTTGGAGGTTGCCAAGAAGTCGGGCCACCTCAAGGGTGAATTTGTCGCACGCCTGAAAAGGTCGGCGTCAGCCCTAAGAGAGGTGGTAGATGCTCTGGCGAGTAGGAGCGAAGCAGAAGAGACGAGGCGGTTAAGGGCGGAGAATGGCCGCCTTAAACTCGAAGTTGAGTCACGCAAGGCGGAGGTAAAGGCGCTGCGGCGCGGGTTCACCGAGGCAAAAACCGAGGCAGCCGCGGCCGCCACCGCTGCTGCCGCCGTAGTCCGTGGGACGCAAGCGCCAGCCGCAACCGTGATGGGGGTGGAGCTCGTTGAAGAGCTGAAGCGGTCCTTGACCTGCACGCTCGGGCAAATGAGTAATGCCCGACTCGCGGGTATAGAGGACCGTCTTTTGCCGGCTGCGACGGTCCGGCCGCCACTTAGGGCGGACGTTAAGAAAGCGGCGGGTGCTGTCGTGCCGCCAAAGCCAACGCCTGCGCCGACCAAGAGCCCTAAGACGGCGGCCGCTCCTTCAGTGGCACCGGTTGCGGGCCCCTCCAATCGTGGGGGGACCCAGAGTGCCACAAAGAGGGCCAACCCCGCTGTTCCTCAAGAGGAAACGTGGGTCACGGTGGTGAGAAAAGGCAAGGGGAAAGGGAAGGGGAAATCCTCCGCCCCCGCCCCAGCGGCTGCCCCTGCCTTCGCGGCTGGTGCAAGCGCCTCGGCATCGGCGGCGAGGAAAACTGCGTCCACCAAGCAAAAGAAGGCGCTGAGATCCCCCAAGACCGCGGCTGTCGTGCTGTCGTTGCAGCCAGAAGCCGCGGAGAAGGGGATGACGTACAGCGCCATCCTCCAGACGGCACAGGAGAAGGTCGACCTGCAGGAGCTGGGGATCGACCGACTTCGCTTCCGTCAGACGGCCACGGGAGCTAGGATACTGGAGATTCCTGGCTCCCAAAATGGTGAAAAGGCAGATAGGCTCGCGGAGAAGCTTCGCGGGGTCCTATCCGAGGTGGCCAATGTCGCTAGGCCCGTAAAAACTGTTGATATCAGGGTTTCGGGCCTGGACGACACGGCCACAAAAGAGAAGGTGGCTGCGGCGGTAGCCAAGGCGGCTGGATGTGACCTTGGTCTGGTCAAGGCTGGGGATATTCGTCCCAGTTTTGGTGGCACCGGCTCCGCAGTCGTCTCTTGCCCGATTGCAACAGCCAAAGTGCTGTCGCAAAAGGGTAGGATTTTGATTGGGTGGAGTTCGGTGCGGGTTGTGACCTTGGAGGCGCGTCCCATGCGCTGTTTCAGGTGCATGGGACTCGGTCACACGCGCCCGCAGTGTCCCGCGTCGGCCGATAGGGGTGACCTGTGTTTCCGGTGTGGAGGCGCTGGACACAGGGTGGCCAACTGCGGAAGGTCAAGCCCACGCTGCGCGATATGCGCGGAGTCGGGCAGGCCCTCCGGGCATGTGATGGGAGGACGCAGCTGTATCCCCCCAAGGACGAAGGGCAAGGCCAACAGGACCCAGGCCAACCCTGTGGCAGCAAGCCAAGCCGCCCCGGAGGTCGTACGCCAAGCGACAAGTGAGGAGGTTGTGATGTCTGAATAAAATATGGATCAGTTCGGACACCACAACTTCCTACAGACGAATCTTAACCACTGCGCCCAGGCCCAAGACCTGCTCATGCAGGCTCTGGCGCAGTGGAAGATAGACGTGGCGGTAGCGGCGGAGCCGTATTATGTTCCTGCTTCCCATCCCTGTTGGGCTGGGGACTTGGACGGCTCCGTTGCCATAGTTGGGCGATCCGGCGGCGGCAGCCTGCCCCTCTCAGTTGAAGAGAGGGGTTCAGGATACGTGGTGGCAAAGTGGGGAGAGTATGCAGTTGTGGGCACATACTTCTCCCCCAACAAGACCGCAGCGGAGCTGGAGGTCTTTGTGGACCTCCTAGCGGCTGCGGTTGGGAGACAGGCGCCACGGCAGGTCCTCCTTCTCGGGGACCTGAACGCCAAGGCCCGAGATTGGGGCAACCCCTCCACTGACTCTCGCGGGGAGATAGTCAGGGAGTGGGCGGTTGCCACAGGACTGACCCTGCTAAATGTGGGGTCGGTCCACACGTGCGTGCGACACAACGGGGGGTCCGTGGTGGATCTATCGTTCGCCACCCCGTCCGTCGCCGCACGTGTGCGGGCCTGGAGGGTGTTGTCGGAGGTGGAGACTCTCTCGGACCACAAATATGTTAGGTTCGAGATCTCCACCTCCCACAACCAACAAGGGCCACGGCGTGTGGCGGCTTCATTCCCGCGCTGGGCTGTCAGCCGCCTCGACGCGGAATTGGCAAGGGAGGCGGCGATTGTCCAATCGTGGTGTGCTGCTCCCACGCACCGAGAGGTGGACGAAGCTGCCTGCTGCTTCCGCGAAGCGGTGACGGCCGTGTGCGACACGGCCATGCCGAGGTCCCGACGCCACTCTCACCGCCGCGAGGTCTACTGGTGGAGCTCGGACATCGCGGAGCTCTGGGCTGCCTGCGCGGAGGCACGGCGGCCTTACGGCCGTTGTAGGAGACGGCGTCACGGCCGGACCGACGAGCAGATGCCAGCCGCCGAGTTGGAGGTGGAGCGCCGGCTGTACGAGGCGTACCGCGTCGCCAAGCGGGGACTGCAGCTGGCGATCGCCATGGCCAAGTCGCAGGCTTATGGCGAAGCCCTGGCGAGCCTTGACAGGGATCCGTGGGGGCGTCCGTATAAGGCTGCCCGGAATAAGTTCCGGCACCAGACGCCCCCGGTTGCGGAGTCCATGGATTCCAGTCTCCTGGACAGGGTGTTGGGGGGGCTTTTCCCCAACAGAGACCCTAACCACACCCCTCCAACGATGGCCGTCTCCCTCATCGTCGAGGAGTTTGACGGGGCCTCCATCCCGCCTGTTTCAGAGGCGGAGATGGAGGTTGCAGTCCGCCGCCTGCGGGGTAAGAGGACGGCGCCTGGCCCGGACGGGATTCCGGGCCGGGTGTTGGGAATCGCCCTTAGGGAGATGGGTGATCGGCTTCGAGAATTGTTCAGCGCGTGCCTCACGTCTGGGCAATTCCCGAAGCTGTGGAAAGAGGGCAGGTTGTGCCTGTTGCAGAAGGAGGGACGTCCTGTCGACTCGCCTTCCGCATACAGGCCAATTGTACTGCTGGATGACACGGGTAAGCTGCTTGAGAGAGTGGTGGCTTCCCGGGTCATCCGGCATCTAGAGGGGACTGGGCCTGGGCTGTCTGAGGCCCAGTACGGGTTCAGGGCGGGGCGGTCCACAATGGACGCCCTGCTCTGGCTAAAGGGGTGGACGCAGGCAGCGGTCCGTGAGGGGGAAAGGGCGTTGGCTATCTCGCTCGACATAGCCAACGCCTTTAACAGCCTCCCTCACGCAACGATACAGGAGGCGCTCCGTTATCATGGAGTGCCCCTGTATCTGCGGAGGCTGATCGCCGACTATCTGGAGGACCGCGAGGTCCTTGTGCAAGGACGCGATGGTTTGAGGCGCCGTCGTGTCTCGTGTGGTGTTCCGCAGGGCTCCTGTGGAACGTCGGCTACGACTGGGTGCTTCGCGGCACGCTTCCCGCAAGTGTGCGGGTTGCGTGCTACGCGGATGACACCCTAGTCGTGGCCAAGGGAAGGGACCTCGGGGAGGTGGTGCGGTCGGCCGAAGTGGGCACAACATTTGTGGTCGGCCGCATACGCGCCCTGGGGTTGGAGGTCGCCCTCTCCAAGACCGAGGCCCTACTGTTTCATGGGCCTCGAGGGGGGACCTCCTCCAGGGTATGCGGGTGTTACTGGACGGGGTCCCAGTCCGGGTTGGAACCCAGATGAAATATCTGGGTCTCATCTTGGACGGGAGGTGGACTTTTGGGGCCCACTTTGCCGGGCTGGCCCCAAGAGTCGTGAGGGCTGCCGCCTCTCTGGGAAGGCTGCTGCCGAACGTGGGCGGCCCAAGCGCCAACTGCCGACGGCTGTACTCCGGAGTCATCCGGAGTATGGCCATGTATGGGGCACCCGTCTGGGTGGACGCCCTCAGTCGTGGAAACAAAACCCTGCTGCGACGTCCGCAGCGGGTTGTAGCGACGAGGGCAATCCGTGGATACCGGACGGTGTCCTGGACGGCGGCATGCGTGCTGGCTGGTGATCCCCCCCTGGGAGCTCCAAGCGGAGATCCTCGCCGAAGTTTACCACTTCGTGGCGGCGAGGAGATCCCGAGGAGAGCCTCCAGCGTGGGAGGAGGTCACACGCATGCGGAGGCAGGCGCAGGGCGCCCTGTTGCGGCGGTGGACGGAGGACCTGGCTCCACCGGTCCCTGGACAGTGGACGGTGGATGCGGTCAGGCCGGTCCTTCGGAAGTGGGTGAGGCGGCGGTTCGGGTCGCTGACCTTCCGATTGGTGCAGGTGCTTTCCGGGCATGGATGTTTCGGTAAGTACCTGCACCAAATCGCGAGACGGGAGGCGACCCCTGCCTGCCACGAGTGTGGAGCGCCAGAGGATACGGCGCTCCACACGCTGGGGGCGTGTGCCGCATGGAGCCCGCAGCGGCACACGCTTTCAGCGGTCAAAGGGCGGGATCTCTCTCTGCCGAGCATGGTAAATGCCATGCTCGACAGTGAGAGATCGTGGCAGGCGGTGGTCTCCTTCTGCGAAGAAGTGATGACGCAGAAGGAGACCACGGAGCGGGCCAGGGAGGATGACGCCTCTTCTGACCCAATCCGGCGCAGACGTACGGGGGGAAGGAGGAGGCGGTTTGCCCGCCTCCTCCCCCCCCAATCATAGTGGGGGTCACTGGCCGAAGGTCGGGGGACTTTCGGCCGGCTTGCACGACCCCACACGTCTGAGGG